>LR991092.1:23558500-24975000 GCA_905163515.2 Lymantria monacha
TCTTTCATAGTACATATTGTAAAAGTTTAGAACGGCCCCTTTAGAACAGTATGCAGTTGCGTTCACTTAGGGAAGGCGATTCACTCACTGCTCCGTACTCCGTCGCCTGGCGCAATTAATACGGGACTTGCTCCCGCGCCATGGCGCGTTTTTGGTGTATTGGATCTGGCATGTTTTCTATACTAATCGATATACTTACATACAATATTATCTCTGCCACTCCGCGCCAGGCGACGAAGCGCGGAGCAGTGTGTGAATCGCCGAATTCATAACACGAATAGGGATCGCAAACCCGCCTACCAAGAGTGATTACAGCATTAATGCCCCCTTTATAAATAATAACAGTCAGCGTCAATGATGATTGAAACAAAATAGGTGATAACACTTTTATGTTAAACAAATCTTTAACAATAAATTATTTCAACCTTTAATATTTGCCTTAAATAATGGTACTTATATCAATTTTATAACTCATAAATTCCAATATAACCGCAAAGTTAGCTATTGACAATTTGTATAACAAGGCTCTCAAGTAAATTGGCTTAAATTTGTTATTAGCTGTTTGAGATTGAACCAGTGAGGCGAAGTTTATGATTTTAACTCCTTTGTTTTGACGAAATCTGTATTTATTGTTCAATCATCTTGCCGAAAAATTGTATCTCTATACTTTATGAAATTTAACATAAGATGTCATCATCTCAGCCCATATATTTCCCACTGTTAGGTTTGGGCCTCTTACATAAGTGGACGTCCATTAATCATGTGATCTTTTTTTTAGCATTTTTTAACCCTCCCCTGCCCCTTAGTGATACGTGGTGAGGTTTAAGACTATGACCCGCCTCCCTCACCAACATCGCGTGCATTTTTATTACCTACAAAGAAGTAGCCCTCAGCTCATTATATCTCGTTTTTTTTTGCTTTTTTATACTTCGCTAAGGTCTTTATACAGATCACCTACTTTAAACTTCGTTCTTTGCCTTGCAAAGGCAAGTCAAAGTCACACTACACGTCGCTTTTTAGTTTAGAAATCACAGCGTTTGACGAAAAAATAAATACACGTGATGTCTTACTACAATTGTGATATTTCGTGATATTAGCGAAACCCCTCCCTTCCCCTTTCAAACCTTACGTAATTAATGGACCGCCTCTATTGGAAGGGTAATTGACCTTCTATACCACGCTGGTCAGACGTGTTGGTATAGGGTTTTGTTTCGAGATTTCCTTCTCTGGCATAGATGTTATATGCGTTTTTGTATCCCATAGTCGTCTCGTACGATCACCCACGGGTAAAACAGGGGGTGGTGAATTATATTCTTACTCCGTCACCACACGGAAATAAGATGTAAGATATATAAAACATGATCATCTTCTTATATGGATTGTAAACAACGTGAGAGATCATTAGTAAAATAAGCAGCCATACTGCTCTAGGGAATTTATAACAAAACTGTCACTGCCATTTCACTTCCCAAACGTGACAATTGTGGCACATAGGCCACCCTGATGAGACCTGTGTAATGGAAGGATGGACTTATCAAAATGCAACTGATTTTAATTATTGTATTGTGTATTACTTTTGTTTTTCTACTGTCTCAACTTTAGGGATTCTTTTAGCAATCATTTTCTTTTTTTTTATCGAAGCACCACCCTTTTTTTTTTTTTTGGTGAACTATGGATGCGTCTCGCCCCGCCAAGTTGGTCCGGGGTGACGGAAAGGCGGCGCGTGATCCCATTGACCCACCGTAAAACTCCTCTCTCTGCGAGCGGGCCACCGGTACCCGATCTTTGACTTCGGTGGATCGAAGCACCACCCTTTTTTTTTTTTTTTTTTGCGGTGGGCCATGGACGTCGCACCCCGCCAAGTCGGTCCGGGGTGACGGAAGAGGTGGCGCGCAACCCCATTGACCCACCCTCCAAGCACCTCTTCTTCGCCGTGCGAGCGGGCCACCGGTACCCGACTCGCCCGCTCGGCGGTATGCCCTCTCGGGCTCCTCTCCTGTCGACGTCCCGACAGCTTTCGCCGTCGAGGCGTCGTCCTCACGCGGTGGCCTCACGTCGGCTGACCGGACAATTCCCCGGTCCGATCACCCGAAGCCTCGGTTAGGGCGGCATCAGGCGCAGGTATTCGCGCCTGCGCCGCCCCGGCCGCTGACGGCGGCCCGGGTCACGGGAATCCTCCCGGACTCGTTCCGCCGTCTCCTTCTGCGAGATGACAGCCTCGCAGAAGGCGGCGACCGCGTCCCAGTTCCTGACGCTGTCGACCATCGCCCTCGCGACAGCCGGCAGCGTCAGGTCGGCACCGATAACAGCGACGAGGTCACGGCGCTGCCCGTCCCAACTCGGACACACCTCCAGCGTGTGTTGCGCCGTGTCCTCGTCACTGCTGCAATGGTGGCAGGCCGGAGTCCACTCCCTATACGCGACCGTGTGCAGGTACAAACCGAAACACCCGTGCCCCGATAATACCTGCACCAGCCGAAAGGAGAGGACTCCGTGCCGCCGCTCCATTCATTCCATCAGTACGGGCCGGAGGGCCTCGACGGTAGCGACACCGTGTCTTGGCCTCTCCAGCCGCGTAACCCAACGGGCGATGACGTCTCGGCGGGCGTCCTCGCGCCAGGTGGCTATCTCGCTCAACGATGGGGAGCCACCTTCGTCGCGCACTGAGGTAGCCCGCCGGTAGAGGTCGGAGAGCATCTCCGCCTCTAGGTCCCACGGGGGTGTCCCGGCCAATAGGCATGCCGCCTCGGTAGACACCGTGCGGTACCCGCGAATGGCTCTGACCGCCATGGCTCGCTGTGGTCGCCACAGCACCGCCCTGAGCTGGGCGTTCAGAGCCCTCGCCCACACGGGTGCGCCGTACATGGCCATTGAGCGGATCAACCCCCGCATACAGCCGTCGGCCCTCGAAACTGGGTCCGCCCACATTCGGCATGAGCCGAGAAAGGGCGGACGCCGCGCCGACCAGCCGGGGAGCAATTTGACGAAAATGCTCCCGGAACCACCATCGCCCGTCGAGCACCAGACCCAAGTACCTCATATGGGCCTGGATACTGATGTGGATGGAGTTGACGACTAATGAGGCGCCGATGGGCAGCCTCACACGGGGCCCATGGAATAGTAGAGCCTCCGTCTTGTTTAGGGCCACCCTGAGCCCCAGCGCCTCAATTCGCCTGACCATCTCCTCGGTGCCGAGAGTGGCCAGGCTCGCCGCCTCTTCGAATGTCCTGCCCCGGGCTGTGACGAGCGTGTCGTCAGCATAGCAAATAACGCTCAGCCCGGGGGGGAGACTCCCTCTCAACGCCCAGTTGTACCCGATGTCCCACAGAGTCGGCCCCAGAACCGACCCCTGCGGAACACCGCACAACATGGGCGTCCGCACAATGTCCCCTGCGGGGCTCGCGTAGAGAACACTGCGCCCCTCCAAATAGTCTGCCACCAGCCGCTTGAGGTACAGGGGCACTCCATGGAACCGGAGCGCCTCCCTGATGCAGCTGAATGGCAGACTATTGAAGGCGTTGGCGATGTCCAACGACACCGCCAACAGCACTCCTTTGCCGGCGACAACCTCCGCGGCCGTCTGCCTCAGGCGTAGCAGGGCCCCGATAGTCGAACGCCCCCTCCGAAACCCAAATTGAGCGTCCGACAGATCGGGCCCCACCTCCTCCAGGTGCCGGACGATGCGGGCAGCGAGGACACGCTCCAGCAGCTTACCCACATCGTTCAGAAGCACAATGGGCCTGTAGGCCGACGGCGAATCCGGGGGCCGTCCCGGCTTTGGCAGGAGAACCAACCTCCCTTCCTTCCAGCACTCAGGGAACTGTCCAGACGTCAGACAAGCGTTGAACAGTCGCCTGAGGCGAGGTTCGAGATGCTCGAGGAGCAACGTCAACACCCGGACTGGGACTCCGTCCGGGCCGGGGGCCGGGGTGGCGGAACGAATCTTCGCCATGGCTGCCCCCACTTCCGACTCCGTCACGGTCGGAACACTCTCGACCGCCTCCCGGATCGAAGCACCGCCCTACACTAAGGAAATAGTCCTTGTATTGCGGGGGTCTTTACAAACATGCAATTAACACAGAAAACTTACACTCAGACTCAGAACTGTTGTTCTGTCGATCGTGCAAAGTCTCGCAAAGTATTGTCTTGCGTAGAAATCAAACTTACGGCACTGGTACGGAAGGTCGGTATCTTAACTACTACGTCATCTCTGCAGTCATTGGGCTAAAATATTTGATAAGCATTCGACGTCCACTATTACACAATCCTCCTGGATTAAACTAATGTAATAGCAGATCTCAATTGGTTCGTGAAAGGATAGACAAATGAAACTAAGTTTTTTTTTTTAATATATCGTGTATAATTTTATTTTTTATATCATCAATTTTATTATATCATCGTTACGGCTTCCTTCCTTTATCCGTGTGGTTACGGAGTAAGAATACAATTTATATTTAATACGAATCTTATTTACCACTTTGATCAAAAGTTTTTAATGAAGCTGTGTGGTAGCCGCCACGCATACTATAATAACCCTTATTTGCTCGTGGATGTCGTAAAATACGACTAAGAGCCTTATTTCGAACTGAGGCAACGCCACCTGATGCCGTTTGGTCAACAATTATATTCCCAAGGAGGGTTGACGTCAGGCAGGCAGCCGGTCATAAAACTATTGCCAAAAACTTTTGCAATATGTGAGAGGAGTACATATTGCGTCCACCCCAAGTAATTGGGAGCAGGAGAATGATGATGGTGATGATCAAAAAGTTCTTAAATGTTTATTTACATTTAGATGTAATATAAAATCAGAGAGCTGACTGAGCAAATTACGAAATGTAGTATACCTATGTAGTACAGTAGTGACCGCTCGTGCTAGGTGTCGTCGCATCGATCTCTCTATAGGATAGTTCTTTGTGTGATCCAAAAATTATTGTTTTGAGTCTGGGTGTAATTAAGGACCTTGCAACAAAAAGGAGGCAGCTCCAAATTCCAAAATTTTTGGGTATGCAAATAAAACGTGTCTAAAAATCAATTGTTACACTTACGTCTTATAGTTAAATTTTATAATATAAAATATGCATATTTAGATATGTTCATAAAGATTTTAAGGTAAATAAATAAGTTTTAGAATAACTACGATTTTTTAAAGTTTGGATCTGCCTCCGTTATTACCAAAATTAAAGAAACCTTATTTTGTATTGTAGGTAATAAAATAAACAAATATAAGTATGTATTTATTTCAAGAATACTAATCAGCCCATGGTTGGTTAAATGATAAAAAAAAACAAAAACGAACGAATGTTTAAAACAAATAACGAATTTATGCCACTTTTTTGCACCAAACAAAATAGGGTGGTAGATCCACATTTTGATATAGGGCGCTTCTTTATTATCGAATCTCACTCTCGTTCTGGCACCAAACGATAGCCCTAATTTTTATTCAAAATATAGGTGAAAAAAAGAAAAACGGCTAAAATGTGGATCTGCCCCCCTATTGCTGCAAGGTCCTCAATTTGTATCCTATAATTACATATTTTTTTCTAATATCTTGTGATATATAAGAATTTATTCCTTAGAGTTAAATATTGTTATTTTGCGTGCATGCTTTTGTATGTTTAATAGAACGATGCGGTACTGTAAAAAATATTAACTCCCATGGAATAGTGCAATTTCAAACGTGGCATCTAAATTAAATCTGAAGATAACATTTTGTGTTTATAAGTTTCTTTAAGTGCAATAAATCTTAGTTACAGAATTCGGCTATGCTTACAGCGAAAAAGCTCATTGGAAAATTATCCAATTTCTATCTTGGAATAGGGCTCGACCATACCCTATCACGGCACGGCCATCAAGGCGACCAAACAAGGGATTTATGGCCTGTCGTGGGAGTTCTCTCTTCCTTTTTAAAAGAATTACTGGCATTGTGGAGATTTACATTCTTTCTCTCATACAGTATTTATTATATTCTGTATTTTTTTGAAATAAAACTGCTTTTACGGATTCTATCGCGTTTGTATTGGATTTTTAATTTCCCGACGTTTCGAACACTTTACAGTGATCATGGTCACGGGAGGACTCCCGGTCCACGATCACTGTAAAGTGTTCGAAACGTCGGGAAATTAAAAATCAAATACAAACGCGATAGAATCCTTAAAAGTAGTTTCATTTCAAATGTGTAATACTTGCGTAAACATTAGAAGACATTCTGTATTTTTTTATTCATTAGTTCCTACATTATATTGCGTATTAATATTACTATTTTAAGATGTTCAAGAAATTATAGTACATAATATATGTTAAATGTATTTCACTAAATTTAAAATAAGTAAAACAAAATCTATTGATATATATTTTAATCTAAAACTGCAGAATCTGGGTGTGATTTGTGTTGTTTGTAAAGTTCCACGCAATATAAGAACTATGTTCTTAGTAGGTACTTAGTATTGTCTTTTAAAAATATTCTGTAATTATTATTTATTATTAATATTACATAGGTATATCTACTAGCTGCATATGAGTGTGTATGTGTACGTACGTATATGTTTACGTGCGTGTGTGCGTTCATGCAAGCTGCCTATTCATCCCTTAATGACCCAACGATAACAACAGACATAGAAGTGGTGACTTACTACTCATATGTTTTGTAATTGTGAAAATTATACATACATGAATACTATTGAGTAATAAATAATAAATTTGGGTCAATTTACTTAAGAGTTTGATTATACAAATTGTCAATAGCCACTCGGGATATAGGCTATAAACGAGTTATCATCGAAATTTATGACCTATAAAATTGCCAAAAACCACCTTTATTGTCCAAAAGATGAAAGTATTGGAGTTAAAACGGAATAAATTATTCGCTAAATTGCTCCAGTTTGGATTGTGGTTTACCCTTTAGGATTTAAATTGACGGTATTTGCGGTAAATATTGTGGTTGTAAATCAATAGGTTTGAGAGCGTCATAATTCTCGCTTTGCTCAAAGTGATTGTTATGATAATAAGGAAAATGATATTGTGATAGGACTACGCTGTTGACAGTCTCTGTCTACAGCCGCGGGGCCGGTCCGTCCGGAGTAGCATCACACTCTCGTAGAAAATCGACGTCTGAGTAATAGCAATATACTATTGCGCTTCGATCGGTGAGCGAGAGAGCCGGGAGCCCAACTGGGTGGGTTTGGGATTTGTATTGATAAGCAGCGGCCTAGCTATACCCTTGGTATTGCAAAGGTCCATGGACGCCAGTAACACTTACCATCAGGTGTGCTGCCTGGTCATTTGCCACCTAGGTTTGCCACCTGTACTTTATTATAAAGTATTGTACGTTATTTCAGATAAATGTACTCTATACTTTATGAGAACAATAAAGTATACGAAAATACTTTATTTCGTATCATATGACTTTTTCGGGATTTTGCCAAGTTACGTCGTAGGTATTTTTTCATTAATGAAATTAACCGCCACTCGCCAGCGCCACATCACTTAAGCACTCGTTTTTCATAATTTCTGGATGCAATATAACCTCAAATGTCAATTTCTTGATGTTTTTGTGCGAAACGGTTTGAGTGCACTAAGAATACGATTTAAAGTTTCATAGATTTATGCCATGGTAAATCATGGACAAGAATACTCCTCATACAACTTCGATAGAGAAACGGAGCAAATAGATAGTGAATATGTTACATCGAAAAAATATTTAAAAATATGAAACAAAACAGAAAAATAAACTATTGCAGAAGTAAATAAAAATCAGTGGGAAATCGAACATGGTGCTTGGTTAATTAATGATCCACACAACTAAAATAAAGACAAGCTGCAAAAAGCAATAAAAATATGATTTTAAGCATAATAAAAATGTAAAAAAATTTACTTTATTTTGATACTTTGTACTTTTTTTTCTTACCCATAATAATCAATGTACCTACTTTATTTGCAAAGAAAAAAGGTGGCAACCCTATTGCCACTATAAGCAATAAAAAAAATTGTGGATGGTGACTTAGAGTCATGGTATGCAGATAGCATTGATGCAAGAGAAGGCAAAGAACATTAAAACGTCTCACCAATGTGATATAGCAGATGAATTTCGCTTTCTTTGAGGGAGATTCAGACCCAACAGTGGAACGTATGTTGACTGAAATAATAATTGTATTCTTAAACCGACATTGTCACAAAATTCAAACGATTTTTGAAATAAAACTACTTTTACGAATTCTATCGCATTTGTATTTGATTTTTAATTTCCTGACGTTTCGAAAATTTTAAAGTGCTCATGGTCACGAGAGGACTACGGTATTTCACACCCATTAAGTCATCGTTATTACAGAAATTTATATCTATCCGCTACAGTATCAGTTATTAAAGTTTGACCCACATTTTAATACAAATTTATTGCCAGTACATAATGAAAATTATTCCATATGTAAAAATTTTTATATTATCATCACTAAAATATAAAAAATAGAGATTTCATAAAATTTTGTAATTTTTTTCTGGTAGCTACAAAAGCAAACTTAATAAAACCATTTTTTTCTTTCATTAGTTACATATAATTGATCAAAATCAGACATACAGAACCTAGATTCAAAAATCGTGCTTACTTGGGTTATTGATTTTTAGAGGTGGCATACTACTAAAATTAATTAATAGGTATATACTTAACCATTATTGTGGGTCAAATCTATACAATAAGTACTTACAGTGTCTTACTCGCGTTCAAATATATAATACTCGCGTAAACATCAGAAATCATCATCTCATCTCATCTCACCTCATACATGTCCCACTGTTGGGCTCAAGCCTCCTCCATAATGGGAGGGCAATTGACCTACTGCCTTGCCATGCTGGTCAGACGTATTGGTATAGGGTTTTGTTTTGAGGTTTCCTTCTCTCGCATAGATGTTATATGCATTTTATATTCCTTAGTCGTCTCGTACGATCATCCACGGGTAAGATAGGGTAGATAAGGTCGTGAATTGTATTCTTACTCCGTCACCACACGGAAAATCATCAGAAATCAACCAATTTTTTATTGTATAGGTTTTGTGCTTTTAAATTAATTTTTAATTACACAAATGGTATAACAATTTAAGTATAAACATTTTGTGCTGAGTTATTTTAGTTTGATTTCCATCTAAAACACTAAGTTTTGTTTTCGTAAATTGTATGTTTATAAAGTAAGTCGTGATACAAAGATTGATTGCTCATTGTAGTGTTGTTTTTTAGAAGAAATTAAAAGTGCGTGTGTACAAAGTACATATGTCAGAAGTGAAATTTCTTTGGCAAACTAATTTTTAAATCTCGTTTACATACAATCTCTCTTTCTCTTTCGATCTTTCTCACTCGCTTGTTCCCTACTCTCGCTCCATGGCTATGTGCTTCATGCTACGTTCTTCCTTTCTTACTCTCTGTCAATCGGTCTCAATCGCTCTCTCTCTCTTCTTGGACAAAAACATTCCATATTTTCGTGACGCGTTTCATTTGTATAAGTTCTACTCTGAAGCGCGCAAAAAAGTTTCATTTCAAAAATATTATAAAAAAGATTTAGTAGAAATAGCTTGCTCTAAAAGTAAAGGGAAATTCTGAAGGAGAACTTACACGTGAAAGGTCTATAAAAATAGTTGTTGTAAAGGTTTGCTACTATATTTTTTAATTTTAATACAAATACACTAAAGACAAATCTAATGATATATCGTTTATTATAACTGTTTCAGCCGTTTAATAGTTACGATGGTAGGTACATAAGAATAAAGAATTTAAAATAAAATTGTTCAAATATGTAAATCTTTTTCTTCGTCCTACTGCAGTTGACTAATAAGCGTTATACCTAGATATGCCCTTAAGACATAATTACTAGTCTGGTTTGAAAAACAAAATTAAATAAAGCTACACTAATACCAAGTGTAGGTGAAGGATCCCTTTTTTTTAATTTAGAATAACTTTACCAAAATATTACAATTTTTTTACGAAATAGAATTTCTATTTACTTTTAAAAGTATTTACTTTTAAGTATTTTATATTATCATGTTAAACATTTTGCCGCATTCATCAAGACGATGAATAGAATACTTTTATCTCATATGTTCTCGTTTAAACATCACAAATCATTAAATTTTATGTTATTAATATACTGGCATTACATAATTATTAGATTAATAATCTGTCCTCCAAGGAATTCTTAACATTGTATATATAATAATTTTAATCTATAGACTAAAAAATGTTAAAGGTATTAGGCATAATATCTAACAAAAGAACCCGCTGTGCCCAAAAATAATTTGGGTAATCTCTAGGCTACAAATGGCGGCAAGTTTCCTTCGAAGCTTAGCATGTCTATCATATCCTTTGGGAACTAGCCAACCAATTTTGTTGGTATTATTTCTACAGACTGAAACAAAAGGTCTGCGTTTAATTACAAATAATAGGGTACATACCACCTTTGTTATAGATTAGCTGGAATATTTTATATTAATTTTATTGCTTATGGTGGCAAATGAGCAAGCAGCACCGAATGCAGCGTAATAGTACATTGCCATTGCTCAAACGTCGATCTTCTGCAAGAGTGTGGTACTACCCCGGACGGACCGGCCCGCAGCAGTAGACAGAAAACTATCAACAGCATGGTAAAATATATATAAAAATATATATAATATTTCAAATTTATAATTAACACTGTAATAATAATTAAGAAATAAGGCTCAAATCGCCACGCTTGGCAGGTGGCTTGGCGATCTCAGTAGGTGTTACAAAGTTTCTTAGAAGATAAGACGCTGTCTACTCTATTTGTAAGACCCTCAGCTGATCTCTACGACTTCTACGAGCAAGTAAGAGGTGACGACAATTGTATCATTATCACCATCGCCACTCTAAAGTTTACCTTTAGAGTGGCGATGGTGAAAGGTAAAACTAGCAAAAAATCCTTTAATATATAAAAAAAAAAATAACTTCATCCATCTGTAACCTGTGGCAGCCAGTTTTATGACTTTACAGGTAAGAACTATATAACTCGCTTTCTTTAATACACGTCCGCTGGTTTTTACCGACTACTGGGGATCAATGGCAATAAAATTTATTTTAAAATTTTTAACCATAAAGTAAAATGTATATTTCACAATTTATGGCCGGAACATATCCATTCAGGCTGACATTCGAGAGGTGGTAAAGTCGGCTAACCTCCCATATGAACTCTCCCAGCCTATTGTTTCTTGAAATATATCTTCAGGGAACTGCCTAACGAGCTACTCTTTTTAGTACTTATCTTCAAAACTTAGGCACCTTGCATCATATCCTTTCTGTCATAATAGTATTCTTAGCATGGATCAGCTGTATTCAAATATTTGTCTCAGTAATCACGTACTAGGGGTACATCTGCATAAGTCAGAAAAAAAGAACTTAGTGCATCTTGAGCAACAATCTTATCATCACAGGCTGAACCGTCAATATAGTCTAGATGATAAATGGAGTAGATTCTAGCTATACTGCTTCACAGATCATGACTAAAAGTATTAGATTCAATTAACAATCATTATTCATCGTGTTCATACATCGAAGATTAAAATACAATATATGACTAGAGAAAACCCTGCAATAAATATAATCGCTGAAAGCGAAGGTATGGGGTCGGCAATGTATCAAATTCTCAATCAACGATAGGAAAGGTTGATTGAGAATTTGACAAGTAAAAAAAATGTCCCGTGGTATTATTTCATTGAAACAGCACAAAACTTGTAAAACTCAGGCCTTCCCAAAAAAGGATAAAGACATATTTGTCAGTTGATATTAGACCTATAATACATTCATAGCCACACGCCTGTTTCCCAGAGAGGTAGGCTGAGACTACGGATTGCAGCAAACCACGACCCTGACATACCTTTATCGCTTCATTCACACTCATCACAGTCTACGTCACGTCTTATCACAAGGCATTGAAATTATCTGAAGAGAAAAGAATATCAGTATTTTCTTCTTTTTCACTATATTATATATAAGAAACATTATTGGGTACGAGCCTCTTCCATAATGGCATAGATAAATAATAGATACTATCGCACACTGGCCAGTCACGTTGATATTGGGTTATAATTCAAGTCTTTCTACTGCAATTTCAAGTTAATGTAATAAGTTACTTTAATTTACAGGGTTATTATTTAATTTAGATCGTGTATTAACAAGTGTAGAACAATGGCGAGAAATACGAGTAGTGACGAATTGTATTTTTACGCTCTTGTGATAAGCACTAGGATAGCTTATCATAGTTTAAATTGATTTTATCAAACTAGCTTTAATAAAACGACATATTTATTGTTAGGCTAAATTTTAATAACACTTCGTTATTTTTAACGAGGTCTGAATCCATTAATTATATCTACGAAAGGCTTCGCTAGAAATTTGAATCTAAGATTAACTACGTGGCATAAATACATTTTTAAAGGATGTCATCTCAGAAAATGTAGTCAACGAGTGATTAATGAAACCTTAGGGTCTCATAATGTCTTCTCCTTGCTTACTTAGCGGTAAAATGGTGACGGTTTTCAGTTTATATCTCAAACTACTTATTCATCTTAAAGTAAATAATATGAAAATATAAACATGCTATATTATTTCAGTCAATATTTTTCATAAGTTTAGGGATTCAAAACTTTTAAGTAGTTATAAATATAATTTGGATTATTTTTTAAAATTTATTCAACGGTGTATGGATTACTGGCGTCAGTACGTGGCTTCATAAGCCTAAAAGTGACTTTTGAATATATAATATTATCACTAAATTTATTTAAGGGACTATTCATTCATTACCGGAATAAAAAAGTCTTCCAGGTGATGGTCTTGTCTTGGTCTGATTGAGTATCAAACATCGAAAAATTAAAAAATCCAAAGATCTTCACAAATTTTTACATTTTTAATAATAGTAGGATTAGCTAAATATACGTTCTTTTATTTTTCTTATTTTTTTAAGTTAAAATATTTCAAATGGAAAATGCTAGTCTTGAAATATCTCAATAAATAATATTAGCGGTTTTTTAATACGATACTATACTACATTCCAAGAACACAGGTTTTATAATTTCATTCTAAAACCACATTATCTTCATAGTATACAAATATTGTAAAATACCAGTTGTGATAAATATTTTTTCCTAGTCCATTTATTCAGTTAATATACGGCAAAGTTGTGTAGTGGTTAAGTAAAATATTTCACAACCCACTTCTTCCCTCACGAGTAGTGTACAAGATAATTAACAAGTCCTTATACTTACACAACAAAAATAATTTCACAATTTGTTATATTACATTTATAAGAAAATTATTTATCATTTAAGTTCAAAAGACGTAAATACTGTAATCTAGTAAAAGTATACATATTTAGCCTTTTGGAGTAGAAATACTAGGGCCGCGAAAACTTGGCGCACATAGTAACCTTTAAAGATTTAAATACGCACTTTATTGAATACGCGTGACCCGAAACTGTCCTTTATTTGACACAAAGGCTAAGTGTTGCCATTCAACATGGTAATGCAGCATTTTGTACATGTTACCCATAAGCAGCGGATTATTTTAATAAGTCGATATGTTCTTATTTATTTTATAAAAATCTTTGTTAATATTTAATTAAGTGACTTGTATTTTCTTTTAAATGAATATAGTTGTCAGTTCATATATATGGTACGAGTCTCCAAATAGGATGGGAAATTGATCCACTATACCATGTTAATCAAACGGATTGGTGTAGGGTTCTTTTTTCAAGTTTTCCTTCTCTTGTATATTATATACATACTAGCTTCTGCTCGCGGCTTCGTCCGCGTAAACGTTTACTTTCCTAAAGTTTTTCATCCCCTATTTTTATTTTTCCACTTAAGGGTAAATTTTTACATGTTAATGTCATATTTATTTATATCTAATCAATAGCCTCAAAATAAGTTTCAAGCTTCTGGCTTTAAAAGTGACGATAATTCCTTACAACTTTTCATCCCCCTTTACAACCTTTTTTTGTATTAAAAAGTAGCCTATGTCCTTTATCAGGCTCTAGACTATCTGTGTACCACATTTGATTTAGATCGGTTCAGTAGTTTTGGCGTGAAAGAGCGACAGACAGACAGAGTTACTTTCGCATTTATAACATTAGTAAGGATTAGGTAATATTTAATTATTTAATGTCACATTTATGTTAGACAGCTATGCCTGTCATACTCCCGCATACACAAATGAATAGAGAAGAGCGGCGTAGTATCACAGCATGACCACATTTGCCTTAGTACCTACCCAATCTGTCATTTCCAGTAGTCGACATAATTTTACTGCCAAGGCGCGCAAAAAGATGTTTCATATCACAAACTTTCAATACCTATCTATTATATACAGGTATAGTATGTTATTTACAAATCGATAGTGCTGTCAAAAATACAACAATCATTAACGATGACTGCTCTCACGTCTTTACTTGTGTTCGGGTCGCATAATCGGCCATCTTCTTTCTTGCCATATTTCTGTAGTGCGCCCGGTTGCTGCCTGACCACAGCACTGCGCACTCTTATTGTCCTAACTTTTGAAATACTGTACCAAACGACACACGGTAAAAGGCAAAAAATATGTACTTTAAATATCGAAAGTAATAAAAGCATTTGTTTGCATAAGAATCAATTCGTTACTATAAAATGTGCATCGGCAATAAATACCGAATTATTTTGAATTTTTAATTTACTATTTTAACGATAAATGCTTACATATTAAAATAGATATATGCTGTCGCGGACTTTTTTGTAGAACTATTTAAGAGGTACATTTCCACAATACATAACATTAGTCTGAGTTTCAAGATTTTTGCAGCGTATGCAAAAATAGCTCGCAGATGGGCGTTTTCTTCTGACTTAAGCAATTTTTATCGTTATATTTTAGCCTATTTACAAAATATCTCTATAAATTATAGCCTATGTGTTATTGTGATGTGTAAGCTATATTACTATAAAGTTTCATCAAAATCTATTGGCTAGTTTTTACGTGAAAGAGCATCAAAGATGTTCACATCCATACATTATTACAAACTTTGGCGTTTATAATATTAGTAGGATTATATCTTATAGTCGTCTTTTACTACACCCATAGTCAACATAGAGTGGGTTTAATTGTATTCTTTTTTCGTCACTATACAAATGAGCGTGTATGATATGATCACTGAATTATGGTCAGGCATGGCATGTCAGGCATATTTCTCATTTAAATTGCTATAACAAAAAATAATCTTTACTAATATTATAAATGCGAAACTAACTCTGTCTGTCTGTCTGTTTGTCTGTCGCTCGTAAAACTACCGATCTAAATTAAATTTAGTACACAGATAGTCTAGAGCCTGACAAAGGACATAGGCTACTTTTTAATGTAAAAAAAGGGTTGTAAAGGGGGATGAAAACTTGTAAGGAAGTATCGTCATTTTTAAAGCTTGAAACTTATTTTTGGCTATTGATTAGATATAAATAAATATGACATTAACATGTTATAAAAATTTACCCTTAAGGGGCAAAATAAAAATAAGGGATGAAAAACTTTAGGAAAGTAACTTTATATGCAGGCGAAGCCGCGGGCAGAAGCTAGTATGAAATAAAACCATTTAAACGAGCTTTATCATGTTTAATTTTATTTTAAAATATCGGGTAATTAAAAATAAAATCAAAGCATAGAATCTGACAAAATATATATTTTTTTAAGTATATTTTTAAATCGCTAAGTAATAAATGCATTATAATATATAATTGACAGAAAGCAACTGACGTTGCCTATTTAGCACTCCAGATTACAAACAAAACAACATTAATAATGTTTTTGCTCGCAAGATACTGAAACGATTCACGTGCCCCACTTTTTGGGAAAACAAATGTTCGCAATAAGTCTGCGGCGGTAAGCTCTTGTGCTTAGAATTTTTTATATAGACAGGTAGAAGAACGTAGTATCGGTCATATATCATATTATAAAATTTATTACGGTTATTATCTGTAGGCATTCAAATTGAATTACAATAAAACGTAAGGCGCATGAAGCGAATATTGATAATTGAATCTTGTTGGGTTGCTGAAGCCAATAGGTTGATTTTATATTATATTAAAATTAAGATTTGGTTACCTGAAATTTGAATTATTCTTAATTAAAAGGGGACCATTTTAAATCTCGTCTTTGTCAAGCAAGTTTCCTCTACACAGAATACGGTTTATTTAATAAGATTTTGATGATTTAGTACTTATTCTAAGGAACGTTCTTCCATTTTGAGAATATTACATTTGAATTTCATACAAGAAAAATATTTATTATGCTATTTATAATCTGCTATATTGGATTTGGGTCTAGCCTGTTCATTAATTATGTTTCTAATGTCCGTGTAATAAAAGTGTATTTTCCATATAGCGGGAGGTGTGGTTCATCATTAACATCGTCATCATCACAGCCCATATATGTCCCACTGTTGGGCTCGGGCTTCCTCCTTAATGGGAGGGAAATTAACCCAATATACCGCGCTGGTCAGACGTGTTGGTGTAGGGTTTTGTTTCGTGTTTTTCCATCTCTTGCGTAGATGTTAAATTCGTTTTATATCCCTTAGTCGTCTCTTACGATCACCTATGGGTAAGATAGGTAGTGAATTGTATTCTTACTCCGTCACCACACGGATAAACACGGATGTGCTCTTTAATACACCATAATTTGCTTTCCACCTATAGCAAAGTTTTAGATACTTTTATCTTAATATTTAATATTTCAAGTGTCAATTTAAATAATAATTTGTATATTTTATTTCTTTGTTGCCTAATTATATTAATTAATAATGAGTTAATAGCGCTTATCTACCCATGACAATGATAAAAGTTGGTGAAGGATAACCAGGAGAATGGGCTGCGGGCATGTTCTGGAAAATTTATAACAGCAAATGAGAATGGTGTCGCGTTGATTATGACGATGTCTCCTCTTGCAAGGTCTGTGTCCAGCAGTGGATTTATATATGCTGATGGTTGGATATTTTTATCATACCAAAGACTGTAGACTAAATATTATAGGACTGGTAGTGGTTGATAAAACCTACCGTAGATTCAACATATATTCAATTGTGGTAGGACTACGCTGTGGACAGTTTTCTGTCTACAGCCGCGGGCCGGTCCGTCCGGGGTAGTACCACACTCTCGCAGAAGATCGACGTCTGAGTAATGGCAATGTGCTATTGCGCTTCGTTTGGTGAGCGAGAGAGCCGGCAGCCCAACTGGGGTGGGTTCGGGGTTTGTATTGGTTGGCAGCGGCCTAGCTATACCATTGGCAAAGGTCCATGGGCGGCAGTGACACTTACCGTCAGGTGTGCTGTCTGCTCGTTTGCCACCATAAGCAATAAAAAAAAAAAAAAAAAAAAAAAAAATATACCAGCTACCGAAATGACATTTAGTAACGTAGATATTCCTAAACGCAAGCCGCAGCTTGGGGCACTGAAGTAGTACATAATTGTTCTACTCAAAACATAGAGAGCGGCTGAATAATGGAGTCTCATGTCTTCCTATTATCTTCCTCGATATAACTAGGTACTGCGATTATAACCAGCCAAGAAAAAACTTCTAGTACTTTTAGGTGTACTTATTTGTGTGAGATTAGAATGAGATTTATTTACCATTCAATTGTTTATAGTTGTTAAATGACGTCTTGTTTCGTGTGTTGACGGAGTAAAAATACAATTCACCACCCCCTATCTTGCCAGTGAGTGATCGTACGAGACGACTAAGGGATACAAAAATGCATCTAACATCTATGCGAGAGAAGGAAAACTCGAAACAAAACCCTATACTAACACGTCTGACCAGCGTGGTATAGTAGGTCAATTACCCTTCTATTATGGTGGAGGCCCGAGCCCAACAATGGGACATATATGGGTTGAGATTATGATGATGATGATGATGAAATGACGTCTTAAAATTCATTTATTTTCCATTAAGAAATATATCGCTGTAGAGAATATCTGTAGTAGGACCAAAGTATACATTTAATTAAATAGTAACACTTAGAACTACCTTAAGTTTCCTAACTTTAACTCGCGGCAGTGGTTTTTAAGTTACCCGCAGCACATTTTGTATAAATATTCAATTAAACTCGTAATGTATTCAGATGTTGAAATAAAGGAGCTAAGATTTAACTTTTAACGAGTCTATATATTTTATATTCTGTAGCTCAATTTTGAAGTAATGAGTGAGTATGATAAATATTTTATCATATTGTTTTTTTTTTTGCTCGCATTATATTTTTCTATCTAATTATGGCGGCCATAAGAAGAGTTATGAGTTGTTGGGTACGTCTTTATATGCATACATATATACATACATATCATCACGCGATATCCCTTGCAGGGTAGGCAGAGAGAACAGAGTGCCAGAGAACTCTATCCTTGCATACTTCACTCGCTTCCTCAACATTCATAATTCTCTTCATACACGCTCGCCGGTTTCGGAGACTCTTGATTCCCCCTTCCTTCAGTACGTGATCAATCTGGTCTAGGTAGGTGAGTCTCGGTCTCTCCCGGTACCTACGTCCTTCCACTTTCGTCTTTATATACATGTTTTTTTTATTGCATATGGTGGCATGGTGTCCATGGACCTTTGCAATACCAAGGGTATAGCTAGACCGCTATCTAGCAATACAAACCCCAAACCCACCGAGTTGGGCTTCCAGCACTCTCGCTCACCGAACGAAACGCAACAACGCATTGCCATTACTTAGACGTCGATCCTCCGCAAGAGTGTGGTACTGCCCCGGACGGACCGGCCCGCGGCTGTAGACAGAAAACTGTCAAAAGCGTGATCCTACTACTAATTAATGTGTTCATTTATCCTCTTATAACTTTTAAATGTATACGTATCATATACATATAGTTTTTCAAATGAGTTGATCGATGTTGTGTCTATTCATCTGATGTAACGTGTGAACAATACATTTTGTAGTATTTTAATACAAGAAAACAGGAATAAGCGAACTGAAGTGGCAATCAAGCCTATACTCTGAATTGAATATTTTCACTGCTATATCTGTGGAGTTAGGCTGACCGACCGCATTCGTAACGACGACGTAAGAGAGCGAGTAGGTATGAAAGAGAGTATTGGTGTAAAGATGCGAAAGGGAATGCTCCGATGGTTCGGACATGTGGAAAGAATGCCGAACGAACGTCTGGTTAAGAAGATATACAATGCGAAAGTGGAAGGATGTAGGTACCGAGGGAGACCGAGACTAACCTACCTAGTCCAGATCGGTCAGGTACTGAAGGAAGGTGGAGTCAAGAGTCTCCGAAACCGGCGAGCGTGTATGAAGAGAATTATGAATGTTGAGGAAGCGAGTGAAGTATGCAGAGATAGAGTTCTCTGGCACTCTGTTCTCTCTGCCTACCCTGCAAGGGATATGGCGTGATGATATGTATGTATGTATGTATTGAATGTTTTCTTATTTTATACCTATTAGTGTGCGACACTTTCTCGCTCATTTATTAGTATTTTACAAAGTAGGCAATGAGCGTAGTGTCTTCGTTGACTGCCTGGTTGATTGTTAACTCTACTAAATAATCTAAGTTTAGACAGGGGCTTCTTTTGGGATGTCCTTTTTAGTCACAAGTAAACAGTTATTTATTTGCCATTGAGAATTTTCCGAAAGAACCATTTGGAATAGAGGAAATCTTCAAAAACCTAATACGTTTTTTTGTCCACCTAGAATTCTGAAACCTTACTCCTTGGTAGTTGCCTGCTTCAGCAGCTAAACTAACGAGGAAATTATTCTAGTTAGCTTATATAATATAAGTATATGAACTATAATACTAGTTACATAACGTTAAATGAAAATCCTTATCTTGGTACGAAAAGGAGTTTAATGAAAAATTTCTTGTTACTTTACGCCACTCAATGTCTCCCAACGGTAAAGCTGTGATAAAATTCCACCCATTTAAGACAGCATTGTGCAAGTTAGATTTAGTTATTCGACTTAGATTACGTCATTCGTATACTTTTTTTATAAATGTATGTACGTACAGTCGTACATATAAAAAACTGTAAATGTAAATGATTAAAAAACGATATTTGGTTTGAAATTTAAATTAAGTTTGTATTTTTACCTCAAACCATATTATTAACAGCTTACTTTTTTATAATTTTGAATTATTAGACCGATGGCGTGTAAAGAAAAGAATAAATGAAAAAGTGTCAGTTTATAAATTAATTATACCGTATCTTTAGTATCTAGTAATTGAAATTTGTGGATGAATTTGTATATCTTGGATGTGGTTTTAGCCGAGATGGAAGGTACACCACTGATATAGAGCGAAGAGTGAATGCGGGAAATAGAGTGAACGGAGCGTTGGGACAACTTCTCGGTAGCCACCACCTCAGCCAGAAGGCACGTGTAGCAATACATAACGCTGTGCTTGTCCCAACATTACTATATGGAAGCGAGAGTTGGGTATGCAGAAAAGAGCATGAAAGCAAAATTAATGCGGTCGAAATGCGATCTCTTCGGAAAATCTGTGGAGTTAGGCTGACCGACCGCATTCGTAACGACGACGTAAGAGAGCGAGTAGGTATTAAAGAGAGTATTGGTGTAAAGATGCGAAAGGGAATGCTCCGATGGTTCGGACATGTGGAAAGAATGCTGAACGAACGTCTGGTTAAGAAGATATACAATGCGAAAGTGGAAGGATGTAGGTACTGGGGGAGACCGAGACTCACCTACCTAGACCAGATTGGTCACGTGCTGAAAGAAGGTGGAGTCAAGAGTCTCCGAAACCGGCGAGCGTGTATGAAGAGAATTATGAATGTTGAAGAAGCGAGTGAAGTATGCAAGGATAGAGTTCTCTGGCACTCTGTTCTCCCTGCATCCCTTGCTCCATCTTCCTTCAGTACATGACCGATTTGGTCTAGGTAGGTGAGTCTCAGTCTCCCCCAGTACCTACATCCTTTCACTTTCGCATTGTATATCTTCTTAACCAGACGTTCGTTCGGCAAATAAAATTTAGTTATTTTCTTTTTCAGCCCATATCATCATCATCCGAGCTCATACCTGTCCCGCTGTTGGGCTTGAGCCTCCCCCATAATGAGAGAGCAATTGATCTACTATACCACGCTGACGTATTGATATAGAATTTTGTTTCGAGTTTTCCTTCTCTCGCTTAAATGTTATATGCGTTTTGTATCCCTTAGTCGTCTCGTAAGATCACCCACGGCTAACATAGGGGTGGAGATTTCTATTCTAACTCCGTCACCACACGGAAAGCCCATATATACCCTAATATTAGGATCAGATCTCATCTCTCTCTATAATAGGATAGAAATTGATCTAATATAATGCTTTTTTTGGTAGGGTATGGTCTGAACACCCCGTCGTTTCCGTTTGGAGCGACTGAAGGGGAGTGTGGCCCCATAACCCACCTTTTTTCCTCCCCATCGCTATCCGGCCGGTCACTGATATTACTTCCTTCACATCCGTGGCCGGTCGGTAGGTTACCCTTTAGGGTATCGTCTCCATCGATGCCACGACAAACAACTTTTTTTCTTTTGGGGATGGGCTACGGTCGGCGCACTCCTTGCACCACTCAATCCGGGGTGACAGAGAGGCGTAAGCACGCACACCCGTAACCCACCCGTGACGTCGCCTTCGTCGTTGGGCCGACCACCGGAGCAGACTGACTTGACGTCAGTGGTCGGCCCGAAAACAACAGTGTTGCCGGGGCATCGCCCTCATGCGGTCGGTCTCTCTGCGGGTAGCGTGTGTATTGCATAGCTGTTACTTGTTATTTTAGTCATATATTGCAAGACCTACGGGATAGAAAAGGCGTGGTGAATATTCTTGGTGAACATTATTATTTCGACACCACACATAGAGACATATATTATTTTAGTTGTGGTAGGATGACGCTGTTGATAGTTTTCTGCCTACAACCGTGGGCTGCAGAAGATCGACGTCTGAGTAATAGCAATGTGTTATTACGCATCGTTCGGTGAGCGAGAGAACCGGCTGCTCAACCGGGTGGGTTTCGGGATTGTAATGATAGGCAGCGGCCTAACTATATCCTTGGTATTGCAAAGGTCCATAGGCGGTATTAACACTTACCATCAGGTGTGCTGCTTGCTCATTTGTCACCATGAGCGATAATCAAAAAATATTCTACTATAATTGGGTTAGACTAATATTCAACCGTTATTCGAATAGGCATAATATTAGAATTGAAAACTAAATTTAAATCATTCCAAATACACTTTAAATGTAGATATAGTATCAGTATTAAATGAAACGTAATAAATTATATAATCGAATATAAATTCATTATTAATTAATATTTAAAAGCAAAGAAATCATTGACCGTAAAAATAAATTGCTGATAGAAGGTTCCTAATGAAATCCTTTAGGTAAAATACTTTCTAAGGGTATGGTTACAGATAAATGAACGAAATCCAATTGTATATGGATCAATCCGATCTCTTTTACCCATTTTAATCAATAGCCATTGTTCGAGTTAAATCAGACCAAAATATAAGGGCTGCTATTGGTTGTCAATGGTGATCTTATTATTAATTTAGAGAGTGCTTTTTGAATGAACGAAATTGGCTTGGTCACAATGAATAATTCTTATTTCATTTTTAAGTATGACTATGGCGCGGAGATGCTTAGCTGCTTTGATTGGACAGAAGTATTAGTATAGAGACGAGACCATAAGTTTGATTCCTATTCAGAATAAGTCTTTGCGAAATACAAAATTAATTGTTTTGAGTTTGAATAAGTATAATTTTTCCGTGTAGTAACATTTAACGTATATAAATTAGTTTCGAACTCAAAACAATTCAATTACACATTTAACGGATACAAATTAGTTTCGAACTCAAAACAATACAATTACACATTTAACGTATATAAATTAGTTTCGAACTCAAAACAATTCAATTACACATTTAACGGATACAAATTATTTTCGAACTCAAAACAATACAATTACACATTTAACGTATATAAATTAGTTTCGAACTCAAAACAATTCAATTACACATTTAACGGATACAAATTATTTTCGAACTCAAAACAATACAATTACACATTTAACGTATATAAATTAGTTTCGAACTCAAAACAATACAATTACACATTTAACGGATACAAATTATTTTCGAATTCAAAAAATACAATTACATATTTAACGTATATAAATTATTTTCGAATTCAAAACAATTGAATTATTCATTTAACGGATAAAGATTATTTTCGAATTCAAAAAAATACAATTACGCATTTAACGTAGGTATATAAATTATTTTCCAACTCAAAACAATACAATTACACATTTAACGGATACAAATTATTTTTGAACTCAAAATATTTGTATATTTATTTAGATTTAGTACGACGCAAGTATTTCAATGATGGACGTTGCCTTTTTAGGAAAATATTTACAATAGTTAAAATTATAGTTTCTCAATACGTTTGAGATATTTTTTGTAGACTAAAGGTTTATCTTCAAATCGATATTTAGAGCCTTGTAACGGTGAGGACACGCTGTTGACAGTTTTCTATCTACAGTCGCGGGCCGGTCCATCCGGATTAGTACTACACACTCGCAGAAAATCAATGTTCGTAGTGGCAATGTGCTTTTGCGTTTTGTACGATGAGTGACAGAGTTGTAAGCCTTAATTTTTGGGTGGGTTTCGGTTGAAAAACAGCGATTTAACTTTATCTCTCGTATTGCAAATCTCCATGAGCGGCAGTAACTTCTACCATCAGAAGTGCTGCTTGCTCATTTGCCACCATAGGCAATAAAAAAAGATAAAACACACTAATATTTTACCAAGTATTATTAACCGTGTTGCGTCATTGTGGACATCTTTAATTATGGGATCCATAAAAACTTCGAGCTCAATATTGAGGATTCTACAAGAAAATCTTTGGTAATCGAGAAATTCTGCTGCAAGCACCAACAACCCTTTTTACGGGTACACCAATAATTTAAAATTTGTACGAGTCCTGTTTCTAATGAGCATTTGCATATTTTTTATACTGAACCATTAAGGTAGTTGTTAAAAAAAAATCTACTAGAAACATATAATTATAAATATAACTAACAGAATAAATTAAATAAATATTTTTTTTATTTGCTTATGGTGGACAAGCAGCATCTCTGATAGTAAGTTTTTCTACCACTCATGCACATTTGCAATGTACAGTTAAGCCACTGCCTACCAACCCAAACCCAACCAAATAACTGTGCTTCCGACTCTGTCGCTCACTGAACGACATGCAACAGCACAAACACGCGCCAGATTGCAGTAAAGGAATCACTCGTACCTTGAAAATTAAGGTATTCATGGTATTCTTGCTAGTCTACAACCATGTCTAACCTAAGTATCTATTATATTTAATAATTTCCCTCAATTTGAAATTTCAAATTTATCCTTTTGAAACTATATAGAAGTTTCAAATCAAGTATAATATACATAAAAAATGATACGTAACGTATCGGGTATTTATACATAAAAAATGAATTAAGAATCTCGTTTTTTTTAAACGGATTAAAAAGGCAGAGGAAAAATAAAATGACACAATATATTTATAAGAAATAGTATTTGAATAGGATGCTCTTTACCGAGGTGTGCCGTATTATGGCCGGAAAATTGCCTCTCAAACTGCTACGAGCGACGAGGATCGAGGATTTTTTCTGTAAAAAACGGAAAGATTAAAGGTGGTGACTTTAGTAGAATCTTTTTTAACAAATTATTATAGTAGATATTAGGAATTAATATAGTTATAATGATTGTTTATGCTTGGATACGTCACCATATACCTACCGTCTATAATTGGTAAAAAATATCAAAAAAAAATTTGAAATTGCACATAGTAGATGCTAATAATATTTTTTTTTTTTTATTATATTATATGAGACTAAAAATTATTTATCTTGTTACTTTGAGTTAAAGATGTAATGCCATGAGAAATAAATTTTAAAATAATTTGATTATATTTCAATTTATTACTACTATTGTAGGTACCTACTATTTTGACTGAATATACCACTCGTTGAAAGATGCTGTAGTTTGAATAATTACCCAGTGTTTAGAAAAAAAGAAATGTTATTAATGCAAAATATAAAAATAATAGAAAATAACCCAAATAAAATAGATACGTAGAAATTTCATGTAGAATAATCTTAATTCCTCTTTCAAAACTACTAACATCACAGAGTAAGTAAATATTATGTAAGAACTAAAACTATAAACACAGAGTAGTGGCACTCATGGAATATAGTTGAACTATTTTAAATTAAGAAAACCCACTAACTGTGAATACGTTGTCGTTGTTAACCATAAGATCTTAAATAGAACAGTCTAACTTTATCCTACTTGGATCTATTGTACGTGCTGGCTGGTTTTTAATTAAAACTGAAGTCGAAATGAAAAAAATAAAGTGTCTTCTTGGCACGACATCATTAAAGCTGTTCTCGTTCAAATCTGAGTCCGATATCAGGCTGTGATTCAAAGAATTGTAAAACAAGTACAATTCATTAAGTAGGCTTTTAATACCGAGAGAAATAAATGGGTGGAAACGATTGTTTTAAAAGTCGCTTTCAATTTAACGAATCGATTTTAGAACTAATTTATAGAACAGTTTCAAAAACATACTGTAATTTGTAATAAAAAGATGTGTAATAAAAAGAAAGAATGTTTGGATTGAATTTTTTTTAATGTGTGTGTGCCTCCACAAAGAACCTATAAATCTAATTAATACCTTCCGATGCCGATGTCGTAGATTTTATTCCCATGCAGGACAGTTCTGTGTGCAAAATTATTGTTCTTAGTCTGGATATAATTTTGTGTCCAAAACCTCACGTCATACAAAGATTTATTCGTTAATGTAGCGTAACTTAAAAAAAAGAAAAGAAAAGAAAATGTATGCTTACATTAAAATTAGCCTGATTGATATAATTTTATTTCATATGTTCCTTTCTCACCATGACTTTATCTATTCGTTGCTATAAGGGATATTTGTTGCCTAAGAATAATAATATCTATTGATATACATCTTATGAAAGAAAAAAATCTGTATAGAAACAATACAACGCATCTTTGAATATGACTTCCTGTACATAGAGTTTATCAAAATAAGCTTGTGCTTATTTTGTCACTCAATATAAGCCAGTCAGTATAAGAACAACCCGTGTGGAATACCGGAGTGTGTACCGCCAGAAAGAGTTTTTTATGGCATTCCATTCATTAAAAATTTTAGAGAAATGATATAAAATAGAAAGATTTTTGAAGTAAAATAGAAAGATTAGTTATCTATGGAAAATTTGGTGCGTCTGTTAAAGTACTTATTGCTAAATAATTTTCCTTCCCAATTTAAGAGAAGCAATAAAGGTATAAGCTGACATCTCAGGGACCAACAGGAAAACAGGCTAGAGAAATATAATAAAGATAATAAGCACTCTTACACACTTAACGATATTATTTATATACTAACAATACAAACCTCCCGTGTAGTGACGGAGTAAGAATATAATTCAGCACCCCTAATCTTACCCGTGGGTGATCGTAACAGACGACTAAGGGATATAAAACGCATATAACATCTATGCAAGAGAAGAAAAACTCGAAACAAAACCCTATACCAACACATTTGACCAGCGTGGTGTAGTAGGTCAATTTCTCTTCCATTATGAGGAGGCTCGAGCCCAACAGTGGGACATATATGAGCTGAGATGATGATGGTGAAAAAATTATTGTTTTTTTGCGGCTCTCCTAAAAGACAACTAAGATACGAAAAGATATTACATAGTGATTATATTTCACTTTTTTATAATAGCATAGAAGGCGAATTTTCTTTTCACATATAAATATTCGCCGCAATATAAATACTATTGCCTCGCAAGCTACAGGTTCTTAATGAATATGTCTTAATAATCTGCAAATATGACGAACTGAAAAAAAAAACAGCTGTGTGGTAGCGACTACGAATACTACCAAACCTTACTTTGTGTGTCGTAAAAGACGACTAAGAGCCTTATAATGATCTGGGCCAACTCCATCTGATGCCGTTTGGTCAACAATTACGTTCCCAAGGAGGGTTGAAGTCTGGCAGGCGGCCGGTCATAAAACTATTGCTGATTACTTTTACAATATGTACTATGAAATAAGAGTACATATTGTATCGACTCCAAGCAATTGCGATAAGAGTAGGAGAATGATGATGATGACGAACTGAAAAAGCAATATATACCATTACCAGCAAAAAAAAAATGTTTTCTTTTATGTAGGCGTCTATGAAAAAATTAAATCATATGAACATTTTGTATAACTACATATAAGAAAAAGAAGGTTTGATAAAAAACCGTAATACTCACGCAATAAATAAAAAAAAAACACTTAACAGATTAAGATGGAGTGGAGCCTAAAGTTTTAATACAAAAAAGCTTTTAACGCATCGCAATATAAGACAAGTTTTTATAATATTAATGAAGGACTGTTGCGGGGTATATATCATTGTTTTGACGTAGAATAAAATAAAATGTTTGGATATTCATCATTCTATTAGTCTATCAACGCTAACTATTATCCATAGAATACTTTTACTACAGAATAGTGTCTAGTCTGCATTCATTAAATTATTTATTTCTTTATTTTCATGTATTAGCAAACAGCTCATATGAACCATTTTTGCCAGTGTTGAGTTACCGTATTCTTCACAATTTTAGACTCTTCATGTTAGTCATTGTCCGTCAGTAAGTCAATTCTTTGCCACTAACAGTGCTTGGGCCGCACTGATAAATGTATCTTCTGGGAATTTTGGTAAAAAACGAAAACCTTGTAAAGTACTATTATATCATGTTCACTATATCTTAGCAGTTTCTTCGCATCACATTACATAAAATACTATCAACGTTATTTAACACGTTAAAACACTTAGATATTGTATATAATACAAGATCATCACATGACACTTTCATATTCCCGCCAAAAGTGCTGATTATTTAATTTAAGCTAAACTTATCTTAATAGTGGTAGGACCACACTGTTGGCAATTCTCTGTCTACAGCCACGGGCCGGTCCTTTCGGGGTAGTTCCACACTCTCGCAGAAGACCGACGACTTAGTAATGGCAATGTGCTATTGCGCTTCGTTTGGTGAGTGAGAGAGCCAGATGCCCAACTGGGTGGGTATGGGGTTTATATCGGTAGGCCGCGGCCTAGCTATACCCTCGGTCTTACAAAGGTCCATGGGCGGCATTAACATTTACCAACAGGTGTGCTGCTTGCTCGTTTGCCACCAAAAGCAATAAAAAAAAAACTTCATACATGCACGCCAAGCCATGATAGCATAATAGGTTTTTGTCAATTATTTAATCATCTTCAACGTCACCATTGTGAAAGAAAGAGGTAGAGACGGATTGTATTCTTAGTTAGTCACTACACACATAGCAAATACATGTGTTATCAGCTAGTTATATTTCTTCAATGAAATAATTATTTTAAAATAACAATCAATCAACAAAGATGTATTTGTACATTAATATTCATTAGTCCTAGTTTCAAATCAACTGTCTATTGTGTCATACCCTATTATTATTAAATGTAACTATGCATGCAAATAGATACGATGAATAGCGTGTCCATTATCATTCAGATATTATAGTATCACAAACTTATCTGACCCGGTGGCAAATTGATGAACTAATGACGCCATTTTGAAATGTCATCAAATGTCAATCGTCCTCCCTATATGCTGATATTTCAGTTGTTGGTGGTTTACTCCATGTTTATTTACTTTTTGTGGTTTTAAAATGCGAAATGTGATGCAGTAAATGTTATATTACAAGTTTTAAGTTATATGAAGGAAGAAAAACATCTTCAGGCATCATTAATACCTTTTGAAAAATTACATAAACAGCCACAGGTTAGTGTTGCTAGTTTTTGAAATAAAAAGAACACTATTAATAAACATTATGTATAATTTGTTGTGTTAAATATAATGAATTAATTTGTTCTTAGAGTCAACAAATAATACAATAGTATTCTATTTATGTTTTAATTGTAATGAATGTACTTGATTGTTATTAACTGTAACATAATTTTCTTGTAAGTACATAGTTAGTATATATATGTATCTCTGTGTATACATCTATCTGTTTATGATCAGAAAATATATGTGTATTTAATGTAAAAAAATAGTTTTTTAAGGGTTGGAGAACAATTTGTAAGAAAACTTGTAAAGGAAAAAAGGACAGGCCGATGAGAGTGGAGTAAAAATTTCTACACCAAAAAAAAGACTGAAGAGGACGAAAAGTAAAATTGAAGTTGGTGATTTTGATCTCGGTGTCAATAAATGAAAAATACATCAATTTTACAGTGTGCAAAAAATATTTCCCACAATTCCAAAGTTAATGATGTACTTCAAGAGGAGATAGATTTTAAATGGAATCAACGGCTTACAAAGGCGCAGCTTTATGAAATAATTAAGACGAGTCTAAGCGAAGTTATGAAATTGACGAAATCCATTCTACCATACCCTTGCGATTAAATCCAATTGAAATGATTTGGAGCTCAATGAAACGAAACATAATAGAGCAGAATATTAAAAACTCTAATTCAACAACATACATACATATCATCACGCCATATCCCTTGCAGGGTAGGCAGAGCGAACAGAGACAGACAGACTAATTCAACAACGCCTAAATTTATTGCAGAGGCTATTAATAAAATAACTATAAACGAATGGAAAAATCACTGAAATCACGTGAAAAAATTTGAAAACGAATACTAAAGGGATACATGTTTAGAGGAGTCTTCCATTATGACCTTAGACAGTGACAGTGAGACTGAAAGTGATGAAGTGACTGACGATTCAAATGACTATACCTGGAATATGTTCATTACAAATAATTTGCCCTATATTTGTAGATCATAATTATTGTGTTAAAATATAATTATTTATAAAAACTACATTTTTATTTCTCTAGTAAGCATAATATAATGTGTTCATAAGCTATACTTGAAACACGTTTGTCTACTTCCCATCCGTGAGCCCACGGGTGAATATGCTATAATTCCATTTTTGATGACTTCCACAAAAAATTCTGTAAAGGAGTTGAATATTGTTTTCTAAGCCCGTTACCACATGGGGAAGTACTTACCGATTTTATTGCAAATGGAATTTTACTGGCAACACTAAATGCGATAACAGCGACACTGTCACCGGGTCAGATAAGTTTGTGGCACTATACCTATATTAATACAGAGTACTTTATGGATATAGTCCTACCATAGATATTGCAGCTGAAAATCATAGGGAAGTGTACATAATTATTACTCTCTGATTATTACTCTGTTGATATACCTTTTTTAAAACCTTTTTAGGAGAGTTTTAGCGACAAAGGAAAAGTGTCATGTGGTGCTCTCTTGTATATGTATACTCAATATCTTAGTGTTTGAACGTTATATATTAAGTAATTTTGATGGCTAAGAGTACGCGTAATCGTAGAGCATGCATGAAGACTGTGATGAGCGTGAATGAAGCGATGGAGGTATGTCAGGATCGTGGTTTGTGGCAATCTGTAGTCTCTGCCTACCCCTCTGGGAAACAGGCGTGAGGCTATGTATGTATGTATGTATGTAAATTTGATGGCATTTTATGTAATCTGACGCACAGGAAGTACTGAGGTGTAGTGAATGTGATAGAACAGTGCTTTACATACGTTTTCATTTTCCACTAAAATTCCAAAAAGATACCTTTAACATGGCCATGGTACTGTTGCAGGCGACGATTTCTTTTTTTTATTGCTTATGGTGGCAAACGAGCAAGCGGCACACCTGATGGTAAGTGTTACTGCTACCCATGGACCTTTACAACACCAAGGGTATAGCTTAGGCCGCTGCCTACCAATAAAATCCCCAAACCCACCCAGTTGGGCTTCCTGTTCTCTCGCTCACTGAACGAAGCGCAATAGCACATTGCCATTACTCAGACGACGATCTTCTGCGAGAGTGTGGTACTACTCAAGACGGACCGGCCCGCGCCTGTAGACAGAGAACTGTCAACAGCATGGTCCTACCACTATTGGATTTGGCTTATTGTCGGACGATGACTATGAATGAAGTTTTTAACAAAGATTTCTCTTAAAGGTCTTAGTAACCAAGCCATAAACTCCAAAAAAACGTCTTCTTTATATTGGCTAAATGTATTCGGTAATAAATTTATATTGCTAGTATTTAAATTCTCTTCATTCATCATTAAACCTCATATACATCCCCACTGCTAGGTTCGAGTCTCTTCCACAATAGGATTCAATTAATCTACTATACCACGCTGTATAGTACGGATCAGTAAAGGATTTTATTTCGAGATTTCCTTCTCTTGTATAGATCATCATCATTCTCCTGCTCTTATCCCAATTACTTGGGGTCGACGCAATATGTACTCCTCTTCCTACATATTGCAAAAGTTATTGGCAATATTTATAAAACCCGATTACGAAGCGAAAAAAATCGGGTTTTTTAAATAATTTTAAGCATATTAAATGCTAAATTTCAGTAATTTGAATAACAAGGTTGTGTCATCGTTTAATACAATTCTAACTACAAAGTTTGAAGTATTAAGCCTATAACAATGTGTAAACATTGTCGGGTAGATTGCGCATGTCGCCTTAAAGACGTAAATATGATACGAAGCGAGATTTGCATGCCTTACAATAAGTCACGGTGGTGTAGTGGCAGCACGATTGGGCCGGAATCCCAATAGGCGCGGGTTCGAATCCCGCTTGTGACATCATTTTTCGCTTCGAAATCGGGTTTTATAAATAATTAAGCATATTAAATGCTAAATTTCAGTAATTATTGGCAATAGTTTTATGACCAGCTGACGCCAACCCTTCTTGGGAATGTAATTGTTAACCAAACGGCATCAGGTAGAGGTGGCCCAGGTCGATATAAGGCTCTTAGTCGTCTTTTACAACATCCACGAGCAAAGTAAGGGTTGGTAGTATTCGTAGCCGCTGCCACACATCCATGATGTTATATACAAATTATATCTTTTGATCGTCTTTTATAATACCCACGCTCTAGGTATTGGGGTGGTGAATCGTATTCTTAGTCTGTCACCACACGGAATATGACTGTTAGGTCCTTCGTAATTTTACTGAGCACTGTTATAGCCATAGGTACGTACAGCTATTGAGAAACTGGTAATTGTTAATCTTCTTCTCAAGGTACACGGTTACGCTCTTTTGCTGAGCCCGGGTCTTCTCTGCATGAAAAGGAAATTGACCTATTATACCGCGCTAGTCAGATTGCTTGGATTTGCTTTATATCAAATGTTCCTTCTTTTGAATCAATGTTATCTAATAGTAGTAGGAACACGCTGCTGACAGTTTTCTTTCTACAGCCGCGGGCTGGCCCGTCCGGGATAGTAAGTACCACATTCTCACAGAAGATCGACGTCTGAGTAATGGCAATGTGCTATTGCGCTTCGTTCGGTGAGTGAGAGAGCTGGTAGCCCAACTGGGTGGGTTTGGGGATTGTAATGGTAGGCAGCGGCTTAGCTATAGCCTTAGTTATAGCAAAGATCCATGGGCGGCAGTGACACCATCAGGTGTGTTGCTTGCTCGTTTGCCACCATAAGCAATAAAAAAACCTGCATATCATATTCTTTAGGTGGTTTTTATGTAACCCGTTTGGTAAGAAAATGGTGCATTTGCTTATTCTGTCACCACACAGATTATGATAGTAATTATTATATTAACGACAAGAAAATAAATATTGCCAAATTAAATATTTTTTTTAAATATATAATTTAACCAATCTTCTTTTTATGTCTTTTGCCTTTGACATCACGTTATTTTACTTTTTTTTTCTTACAATCATGTAAGTGAATACTTGTGGCAGATGAAATATCAAAGTACGGCAATGTTTGTTTGTAATTTAACAACATTTCAGAGTTTATAATGTGTTTTTTTCCTTTTATACAAAAGAATCACCGTCACGAGAAAAAAAAAGCAACGAAAAACCAAATCTATTTGTTCGTCCTCTTATCTGTAACATAATATAATAGAACGAGGATTCCGACAAAAGAAAAACGTGAGTAATGGGACCAGCTTATCTGTACAAACCTCGTTTGCCGGTACAAATGTTTGATATCGATCAAAATATCGTTACATCCTTCCTTTATAATAATTCTTTACTTAAATATTATAATGTTTTACACGTACAATATTTAAGGTACAATATTTGAACGCTTATACTTATATTATACTAGCTTCTGCCCGCGGCTTCGCCCGCGTAAAAGGTTCATTTCTTAAAGATTTTCATCCCCTTTTTTTATTTTACCCTAAGGGGTAGGTAGGGTAAGGGGTAGGTAGGGTAAATTTTTATAACATGTTAATGTCATATTTATTTATATCTAATCGATAGCCTAAAAATAAGTTTCAAGTCTCTGGCTTTAAAAATGACGATACTTCCTTACAACTTTTCATCCCCTTTACAACTCTTTTTTGCATTAAAAAGTAGCCTACGTCCTTTATCAGGCTCTAGACTATCTGTGTACCAAATTTCATTTAGATCGGTTTAGTAGTTTTGACGTGAAAGAGCGACAGACAGACAGACAGAGTTACTTTCGCATTTATAATATTAGTAAGGATTTGAATTTGATAAATTTATGCTGTGTGTTAGCGGCCATGAATACTAGCAATCCTCACTTTCCTCATGGATGACGTAAAAGACGACTAAAAGCTTTATGTCCAACTTTTTTTCTTGCGGTGGACTATGTAGGTGGTCGCGTCCCGCAAAATCGGTCCGGGGCGACGCAAGAGGCGGCGCGCAAACCCATTGACCCACCCTGCAAGCACCTCTCTTCACCGTATGGGCGGGCCACCGGTGCCCGATCTTTGTCTTCGGTGGCCCAGCTTTATATCAACCTGAGCCAATTCCACCTGATGCCGTTTAGTCAACAATTACATTCCCATTGAGGGTTGGCGTCAGAAAGGCGGCCGGTCATAAAACTATCAGCAATAACTTTTACAATATGAATGAGAACGTATTGCGTCGATACCAAGTAATTGGAATAAGAGCGAAAGAATGATGATGATATGAGTGAAAAATACAAAGATGAGTATCGAAAATATTTCTATCATCATCATCATCATCATCGTAATTCGCCTGCTCTTATCCCAATTACTTAGGGTCAATGCAATATATACTCTGTTTCATCGCATATATTGAAAAAGTTAATAGTTTTATGTCCCGCCGCCTGCCTGACGTCAACCCTCCTTGGGAATGTAATTGTGAACCATATGGTATCAGGTGGTGATTTGCTCTAAGCAACAGTACTGTGTACTGTCGCTCGGAGCAAACAATCAAAAGTACTCTGTTGCTAAGAGTACAATGAGAGTACTGAAAATGTTTATATAAACCAGTATTTTATAAATTTAGAGCCTCAAATTACTGAAATTTAGCATTTAATTTATTTCGGGTTTTATAAATTTAGAGTCTTCTATAATTCAGTATAGATGAGGTGAATGGCTCGCGCACGCAAAGAATTATAAGACCATGATTTTATGTGTTAAAAATAAATAAATAATAATAATGGTCTTTGAAAGAGATGAAGCCAGAACAGATGTAAGAGTAAGAATAGGTAATGATGATAAGAATTTGTATATCTGGGATGTGGATTTAGCCGAGATGGAAGGTACACCACTGATGTAGAGCGAAGAGTGAATGCGGGAAATAGGGTGAACGGAGCGTTGGGGAAACTTCTCGGTAGCCACCACCTCAGCCAGAAGGCACGTGTAGCAATACATAACGCAGTGCTTGTCCCAACATTACTGTATGAAAGCGAGAGTTGGGTATGCAGAAAAGATTATGAAAGTAAAATTAATGCGGTCGGACGACGGACGACGTAAGAGAGCGAGTAGGATGAAAGAGAGTATGTAAAGATGCGAAAGGAAATGCTCCGATGGATTCATGTCCGAAACATGTGGAAAGAATGTCGAACGAACGTCTGGTTAAGAAGATATACAATCCGAAAGTGAAAGGATGTAGGTATCGGGGGAGACCGAGACTAACCTACCTAGACCAGATCAGTCATGTACTGAAGGAAGGTGGAGTCAAGAGTCTCCAAAACCGACGAGCGTGTATGAAGAGAATTATGAATGTTGAGGAAGCGAGTGAAGTATGCAGAGATAGAGTTCTCTGGCACTTTGTTCTCTCTGCCTACCCTGCAAAGGATATGGCGTGATGGTATGTATGTATGTATGTAAAATAAATAAACCAATCTATCCGTATATCATCTCATCTACGTTCAATGCTTGATAAAAGCTTCTTTAAGGTAGATATGATAATTGTCACGATAGGTAAGCAAATTGGCGATCGTAACTTAGATATAAATTAACTAAGTATTATATTTTACCTGGGAGAGGACTGCAGCCTATTCTTCTAGGCCACCGAAGACAAAGATCGGGTACCGGTGGCCCGCTCGCACGGCGAAGAGAGGCCCTTAGCAGGGTGGGTTTACGGGGTTGTGCGCCGCCTCTTCCGTCGCCACGGACCGATTTGGCGGGGCGTGACCACTCCATACCCCACCGCAAAAAAAGCCTATTCTTCTAGTAATCGGTTATTGACGACTCCCACATGAAAAATATTATTTTTTGAATTATTAACTTCCCATTGTTTTATTAAACTGCTATCAAATGGAAATTATGGCCAAGATAATAAGTAGTAAATACTAAGCTACTAGTACAGACCGCAAATTGCTATATTCATGTTGCCAAGTTTTGTAAAGTGTGTCTTCATGCAGTTACAATATATTTCACATATCTCTAGGGATTGTCATAGGTTTACATGACGAGTAAAAATACAATTTTCTGGCAGATCTTCTTTCCTTTGAGGATAAAAGCTGAGTAGTTTTCTGAAATCTTATTTAGTTTAGCTTAGCTTTAATGTTTTGTTATGTAAATGAGACAAATACGTCTATTGGTATGTAATTCGCTACGATATGTGTAGCCTTTCTTTTATATTTCTTTTAAGTGGTAAATAGTAAGTAGACTTATCTTAAATTAAATCAAATCATTTTTATTTGCAAAGAATACATGTGTAACCAGATAACAAAAAAAAACGTTAGATTTTCCTGCCATATTCTGCCTTTAAGACATGCAAATATTGACACATTTTCAATTATTAATTAATTATAATAACCATAACTATACATATTAATATGTGTAATTAAATAATATCATAATATATATTAATCTCAAATTACAATTTATTTAAATGTCAAGTGATTATTATTAATTTTTATGTGTCATAAATTTGGATAAATTATAGAAATTGTAGCTGATTAACCATTGTCGTAGTTTTAATTTAAAATATTTCTGCAGGAGCTCTCTTAAGTCTCTATTTAATTTATTAAATATGTTATGTTATAATTTATTAAATATTAACGTAAAGGATTTTAAATATGTCTAAAAAGAATTTAATATTTACCATTTAAGTCTCAATAATAAAATAGACAGTGAGCATTTGATACAGATTTACTGCGTAAATAGCATTTGATACAAATTTACTGCGAATTTATACGATATCGTGAATTTAATAATTCGATTAAAAATGTTGCTATGTTTGAAGCAAAGGCCTTTAAGCTGGATGTTAGCACCTTCTACCTTCTCTTTCCTACTATATCTTTTATGTGTATAAAAATCAATTGCTCTTTTTTAGTCTCGCTAAAACGATAAACAGCCTGATAGATTTGGATAATTTCTTTTTATTTTGTTCGCTTTCTATCAATAGAGAAGACCTAAAAACAAATATTAAGGCAGCAACAAATATTAGATTTTAGCTATCCTTGTCTCTCACAAGGATAGCTAAAATCTAGAAATTCTAAATTGGTAATTTTTTAGGAAAAGCATTATTTATTATTTTTAGAAGATGCCGAATTTATAATTTAAAAAACTTCTCGTCTATTTACCATGATATGTAAAACTTACATTTCTTTCAGAGCCAATTCATATTATTTTTCAACGATTACAAAATGAGAAGAAAATTTTAATTCGTTTTTTTTTAAATATTATTTGCCTAATTCTGATATAAATAACCTCTTCACGGTAGGTTTCATTTCTATCCACATCAATTACTAAATATATGATAAAATTAAAAAAAAATATATAATGATTAAAACGTCATTGAGTCAACGTTATAGTAAATTAACAAACAACTAAGGCAAAATACAAAATTAGAAGTGTAATAATCTCGTGCCTTCCATTGATTACAAATTACGTCGCGATTCGATTTTAAGCGGCTACAATTCCCCGTGCGACTGACCTTTGATATGACGATAAAGAAATTGCCTTGCAGCCATTACCTTTGAATTTATATGTTTCGGTTATATTCAACTAAAGCGTGTAAATGGAACTACTTTAATACATACATACATACATATCATCACGCCATATCCCTTGCAGGGTAGGCAGAGAGAACAGAGTGCCAGAGAACTCTATCTCTGCATACTTCACTCGCTTCCTCAACATTCATAATTCTCTTCATACACGCTCGCCAGTTTCGGAGACTCTTGACTCCACCTTCCTTCAGTACCTGACCGATCTGGTCTAGGTAGGTTAGTCTCGGTCTCCCCCGGTACCTACATCCTTCCACTTTAATCTCTCAAGTTAATAGACGCCATCGAATATGTTTAAATTACAAGAAAGTTGAATGTAATAACTTAAAAGGAAATTCAATTATTACATTTTTGTTACGTAGTGAACGAACAAACGAAAAATAGAACACAAAAAAAAATAAAATAAAAGAATGCTGTCCATTAAAATATAGGCACTTCAGCACAGAATACGATTGCTAACTAAAAAGTAGTAGTGTATGTAAGTAGGGTGGCCCATAGTGGTAGGCCCATATTGATGACAGTTTTCTGTCCACAGCCGCGGGCCGGTCCGTCCGAGGTGATACTATACTCTCGCAGAAAATCGACACCTGAGCAGTAGCATTGAGTTGCTGTCCTTCATTCGGGGCAACTTTCTGGTTGGGTTTGGACGCCGCTGTACCCCTGGTATTGTAAAGATCCATAGACAGCAGTAACTCTTACCATCATAGCCGCAGTAATGCTCGTTTGCTATCAAGAACAATAAAAAAAAAGGTCTTAGTTATGATTTCACGGTTTTTACTGGTATCAAGGATGTTTGTACACTCAGATATGCAATATAGTTTCTTATGCAGGTTTAGTGTAGTAAAAAGTTAGATATTAAAAAAAATCTTCTCAGTTATATGACCCTAAAAGTTGTTTTATATGAAGTACATCAGCACCGAAATTACTTGTCGCATTAGGAAGACGAGCTCGATCTAAAACTATCTCAGTTGGTACCATCTGTCTTACTATCGTCGCCGCAAACGATCCAAGTTTTGACTTTCGTCAGTTTTCCCTCGTTTCGGGTAATAGTTGTTGAACCTCTTCATATTTTATAACCATTTTCATTTGTTTTGTTTGAGTAAACCCTGGTGTATATTAAATATTAAAACATTAGTACATATATACATACATATCATCACGCCATATCCCTTGCAGGGTAGGCAGAGAGATAAGAGTGCCAGAGAACTCTATCCTTGCATACTTCACTCGCTTCTTCAACATTCATAATTCTCTTCATACACGCTCGCCGGTTTCGGAGACTTTTGAAATAAAACATTAGTAATTCTTTCAAGTGTGTGATGATTGATTAAGAATTGAATATGTTACTAATTCATTCTTTTATTTACTTTTCGTGGATTAAACAAACGTGGTAGTTGCAGGGTTTCAACTGCAGGTTACCACTATTACTAATCTAGTTATTATTATCAAATTAATATTTTGGAAGGATACTTTTTTTTTGGCGGCGAGCTATGGAGTGGTCGCTAAATCCGTCCGCGGCAACAAAAGAAGCGGCGCGGGACCCCATAGACCTGCCCTACATGTACCTCTCTACGCCGAGCGAGCGGGTCACCGGATATTGGAATGATGCTTACTATAATTTCATAAATTAAAATCTTTCGTTATAATAAATTAAAGGTAATATTAAAATACAATCCACTAACCCCTATTTATGCCGTGGGTATCTCGAAAAGCGACTAAAGCATTTAATTTGCATAAAACATCGATGCAAGAGAATGAAAACTCGACATACGACCTATGCCAACACGTTTAACCAGCGTGGTACCTATAGTAAGTTAATTTACAACCTGCAGTGAAGGTAATATGAGCCTAATAGTGAGAATACTTCCCACTATTGACCTCCTAGGTACCTGAAATTATAGGTACATATATTTTAAAATTACATATAAAAGAAAATATAATAAAAAATATAATAATATATCATTTTAATATCTCATCATCATCATTTCAGCCCATCACCGTCCACTGCTGGACGTAGGCCTCCCTCATGGTACGCCACAGAGTGCGGTCCCGTGCCGTCTGCATCCATCGACGCCCAGCAACTCTCACCAGGACGTCTGTCCACCTAGTAGGGGGGCGTCCCACACTGCGTCGTCCGGTACGTGGTCGCCACTCTAGAACCTTTTTTACCCAGCGGTTGTCGGTTCTTCGAGCGATGTGGCCTGCCCATTGCCACTTCAGCGTGCTAATTCTTCGCGCTATGTCGGTTACACCCATTCTTCTGCGGATTTCCGTATTACTTGTTATGAGGCCTACATTTGAAGCCTACCATTTTAATATCTATTAATAGAATTTGATCAATGTTTATGATAAAAAGTATGTAGATAAGTTTGATAAAGAAAATTAAAAACAGATTAGTAATTTTCCCTTTTTTTTTTTTTTTTTTTTTTGGGGGCGGGTTACGGTCGGCACACTCCTCGCACCACTCCGTCCGGGGTGACAGAGGGGCGTAAGCATGCACACCCGTAACCCACCCGTGACGTCGCCTTCGTCGTTGGGCCAACCACCGGAGCAGAGTGACTTGACGTCAGTGGTTGGCCCGACGGAATACCCCTGAGGAGTACCCTCTCCTCGACCGACGTCCCCCCCTCGGGTAGGATGTCGGCCTTTCCTCACGCGGTCGGCCTCTCGGCGGGTGACGGACTAAATCCCCGATCCAGTCACCCGCGGCCTCGGCTAGGGCGGCATCAGGCGCAGGTAATCGCGCCTGCGCCGCCCCAGTCGCCGGCGGCGGCTCGCGTCGTCGAGGAGACGCTCCTCGCGCACGCGCTCCGCCGCCTCCTTCCGCGAGACTACTGCCTCGCAGAAGGATGCGACCGCGTCCCAGTTCCTGACGCTGTCGAGCATCGCCCTGGCGATGGTCGGCAGCGTCAGGTCAGCACCGATGATCGCGACGAGTTCACGACGCTGCTCTGCCCAAGCGGCACAAACCTCGAGCGTATGCTGCGCCGTGTCCTCGTCGCAATCGCAGTGGTGGCAGGACGGTGTACTCTCCCTCCTTACGACCGTGTGCAGGTATTTGGCGAAGCATCCATGCCCCGTCAAAACCTGCACCAGTCGGAAGGAGAGCACCCCGTGCCGCCGATTTAGCCACTGCATCAGCACCGGCCGGAAGGCCTCCACGGTCCGCACACCGAACCGAGGCCTCTCCAGCCGGACTGCCCAACGGGCAATGATGTCGCGGCGGGCGTCGACGCGCCAGGCGGTGTGCTCCCTCAACGAGACCACACCGCCCTCCGCTCGCACCCCCAACATCCGCCGATACAAACCGGCGAGCATTTCCGCTTCCAGGTCCCATGGAGGGGTCCCGGCCAATAGACACGCTGCCTCCGTCGACACCGTGCGGTACCCGCGTATGGCCCTGACCGCCATCGCCCTCTGTGGTCGCCACAGAAGAGCCCTGAGTCGGACGGTCAGGGATCCCGCCCACACCGGTGCGCCGTACAGGGCCATCGACCGGATGACCCCTGCGTACAGCTGTCGGCAGGTAGCGCTCGGTCCGCCCACATTCGGCATAAGCCATGATAGGGCGGACGCCGCGCCGACGAGCCGTGGAGCGAGTCTGCGGAAATGCTCCCGGAACCACCATCGCCCGTCGAGCACCAGGCCCAAATACCTCATATGGGCCCGGATGCTGATATCAACCGAATTGACGGTGATCGAGACGCCGATGGGAGGGCCCATGCGATTAGTAATTTTCCCTGCGGGATACCAATGGATTATAATAATTATATACAGGGAAGTTTATTTCAACAATATTTATTTTTTATATATTATTGACATTTTAAACATCTTTTTGATCGTATTTATACCTATAAATGCAAAGTATCTATACTAAAATAATAATACATTTAAAAGCAAATGAATAAGTATTCGTTTCCGTATGGTGACGGAGTAAGAATACAATTCACCACCCCATATCTTACCCGTGGGTGATCGTCCGAGACGACTAAGGGATATAAAGCGCATTAATATCTATAATAGAGAAGGAAAACTTGAAACAAAACCCTATACAAACACGTCTGACCAGCGTGGTGTAGTAGATCAATTAACCTCCCATTATGGAGGAGGCTCGAGCCCAATAGTGGGACATAAATGAGCTGAGATGATGATGATGATGATGCATAAGTATTTATTTTGTTTACACCTATTTAGATTTTTTTGGAGTTAGAATACAATTCACTTTCTAATACCTTGCCTGTAGATGTCGTACAAAAATGACTAAGAGGCCTATAATATTTGTAGAAGAGAAGGAAAATTGGAAATAAAACCCTATATCAATCCGTCTGACTAGAATGATGTTGTAGGTCAATTTTCCTCTTATTATGAAGGATGTTTGAGGCCAGCATTGAGAGGTCTTTAACCTGAAACGATCTTCGATATTCATCCATGCATACATCAGCTTTTTTAAAACTACTTTTGGATATACGCGTCTCAAAGGAGATAATGCCATGACAGCCAAGCTTGATAAGTGGCGATTCATCATAGGTTTATCAGGTTCTGCTTTTATTATAGAAAGATAATAGATTCATCATATGTTTATTCTTCTGGTAAAGTAAAAAGTATCCTTAATATCTTACAATATGAAAAGACCTCCGACAATTTATTTGAAGGTGGACGCAGTTTACTTTTCAGCAAAATATTTTTTTTTTGTTTTTTGAAGTCCGATGACTTTTTGTTTAAATTTGGAATAAACGTTCATTGTTTATTAAGTTATTTACGATACAGTATATACTAGACTTGAATGCAAAAAACATGAAAATGTAAACGAGTTTTATGTAATACATAAAAGCAAATGCTTACGCAAACTTTTTACTAAGCTTGGAGAAATGCGTATTCGTTGAAGCGATTTACAAAATGCTTTTATACTCAACTTCCAAGTTCTCGCGGTGTACTTACTTTAAGTTTACTTGTTCAACACGGGCATAAACCGCTATATTTAATAAATTTATTATATATATATATATATATATATATATATATATATATATATATATATATATATATATATATATATATATATATATATTTAAAACAGTTTTATTTTTAAATGGAATAGTTGTCTTTTTATATTTTAAAATATATTTTACAAATAGGCAATTTAAGGCATCAAATTTGAAAATAATATGAGTATAGTATTATTATTTCGCTGCAAATTCTTCATACGAATATGAATAGATATCGTCATAATAATAGAAATATTAATACTTCTATTATTATAAAGATATCTATATGTTTGCTTGAATGCTCTAATTTGCGGCTTTGAAAAAATAATTACGTAACTAGACTTTGTCAGTGAAAAAGTGCTAAGCCAATTTGTGGAATTAAAAAAGAAATAGATACTTAGTCTATTGACAGAGTACCAGAAGCAAAGACTGGTCCGTCCGCGATAGACGATAGACGCAATAGACGTCTGAGCAGTTTGCTGTTACGCTTGGTGAGCGAGAGAGCCGAAAGTACAACTTGGATAGGTTTTGCTTGGTAGGCCGTGGCTTAGCTATACCCCTTGTATTGAAAAGGTATTCCATGGGCGGTAGTAACACCATCGAGTGTGCTGCCTTCCACATGCAATCGTTTGCCACCGTAAGCAATAAAAAAAAAATGAGGTTATACCTTTACATATATAATTCTTCTATACGTTTGTATATGAGTGAATACTTCTAAATGGCTGTAACGATTTAGGTGAAACTTTTGAGTGCTTTCAAGTGGATATAAGAACGGTTTAGATCAACAATTGGTCTCAGTAGGCGGCGTTGCGAATGATGAATTTCAATAATTTATTTTAACATTTTTAGAGATATATAGAACAGTGTCTTTTAACTGTACTAATGTAGGTATAAAATAATATACATTACTATAAAAAACCTGATTACGAGCAAAAAATTATTGTCACAAGTGAGATTTGAACCCACACTTTTTGGAAATCCGTTCCAATCGTGCTGCCACTTACACCACCGTGAACTATTGTAGGATATTCAATTCTCGCATCGTATTATATTTTCGTCTTTAAGGAGACGTGTGCCATTTACCTGACATTGTTTATACATTGTACAGTACAATTTATTGGAACGAAGTTCCTTATCGCGCGTTGCGAAAGGGGGCTAGACGGAAAAAATTAAGACCAAAAGTTGTCACGACACAACAAAGTTGTAACGACACAACATAAAACAAAGTCGCTTTCTCTGTCCCTATATCCCTATTTATGCTTAAATCTTTAAAACTACGCAACAGATATTGATTCGGTTTTTTTTATAAATAGAGTGATTCAAGAGGAAGGTTTATATTATACATAATATATGCATAATGTAGTAGAGAAACACTTTAGAGGTGTCTAACATATTATTTTGCGCTTACATTGCAAACGCTGGCTGAACTCTACGAAATAGATCAAAATAAAGTACGACAGTATTATACAACTTAAAAAGGCCTACAAAAAAGTCCGCGATGGTATATGTCTATCTCTTAAGGATAACATACTATATCCATTTCAATACTTTAAAAAATGGCCTATTATAAAACGATAATTGAAAAGCTATTTACACAAATACTGTATTAATCCTTATCATTTTAAATACATTAGTGGGCTTAGGCATTTCATGAAGATATTTTTTTTCCTTCAGACCATGCAAATTAAATCAATACCTTAAGAGATATTGCAAAATCAAAATAATGCGCAACGAAATTAATTTCGTGTCGCCGCGCGGCCGGCTCGCTTTCGAGCTCGGGGCCCAAAAGTTTTGGTAGTCTAGTGGAATTGTATATCCTATTAATTTCCTATTAATATTATAAACGTGAAAGTTTGTAATAATGTATGGATGTGAACATGTTTGTTGCTCTTTCACGTAAAAACTACCGAATTTATTTTGATGAAACTTTATAGTAATATAGCTTGCACATCAGAATAACACATAGGCTATAATTTATAAAGATATTTTGCAAATTGGCTAAAATATAACGATAAAATCGCTTAGGGCAGAAAAAAATTATATAATTAAAATAGAACTTCGTTCCATCCGGGTGTCCCTTGACACCTCTCGTTTTTATTTATTAAATACATTAAATGCGAAATTTCAGTAATTTGATACATGCTATGTTAATAATATTACTTGAATAACCGTATCAATGAAGAGCTTTTTCGTTTTATTCTCACCTTATTAACTTACAATGTTTAGACATACTTATTCCGCATTTGTATTAAGGAAGTAGCTAGCTGGTCGACATCTAGGAATATGTTGGTCTGATTAGTTGTGTAAATGGTGTTATATATATATTTTTTTATTTTAACATTTTCTCAGCATTCTACATTATTGGCAACAGGCTTTCTCAAGACGATAGTATTAAATTTATTATACCAGGGTAGCTAGACGGGTTGATTTTTTAATTCGAGTTATTTACTCTTGTATTTGTAGCACGCACGCTGAAGTGGTAATGGGCAGGCCCCATCGCTCGAAGAACCGACAACCGCTGGGGAAGAAAGGTTCTAGAGTGGCGACCACGTACCGGACGACGCAGTGTGGGACGCCCCCCCACTAGGTGGACAGACGACCTAGTGAAGGTTGCTGGGCGTCGTTGGATGCAGGTGGCACAGGACCGCACTCTGTGGCGTAAAATGAGGGAGGCCTACGTTCAGCAGTGGACGGCAATAGGCTGAAATGATGATTTACTCTTGTACTGATGTATATGCTTATACTTCTATGTTGCTTTTTAAATACCCAAATGGAAAGAAAAGAGTACTGACCATTATATTATTATTCTGTTAGCAAATCGATAGTTTATTTTTATTTTTAAAAGAACACTTCTCACTTAAGAATAAATCATTGTGTTGTGGCAAATTTTAGAAACATTTAATTGACACAAATAACACATGATCTCAGAATAATTAAGTATTTGTGGATCACATTACTGAAATTTAGCATTTAACATGTTAGTTTATTTTTATAAACTTGTTTACGAGCGATTAATGAATGACACACGTGGAACTCTAACCCACGCCTATTGGAAATTCGTTCAAATTTAATCGAATTCCAATGCAAAATTTCCGTAATTTGAATAACAGAGTCGTGTCATGATTTAATATAATTCTATTTGCAAAGTTAGAGTATTAAAATCTGTTTAAAGTGTAAATATTATCAGGTAGATGGCACATCTGCCAAATAGACGACAAAATAATACGAGCTGCAAATTGAATATCAGATGACAGCTCACATTAGTTTAGTGATTTTGAGTTCACATTTGACATTAATTTTTCGCTTCATTCTTATTTGTGTATCGCACAAAGAATTTTCCTTTGTTGGAATCAAATGTATACTTCACCACGATAGGTCTTTTATTCGAATATTACGTCATCTTTGCTGTCCATTATCCAATATATAAATATTGTGTTCAGATATTTTTAGCTAACAATTTAATATTCATACCATTTTATGGTCGGGAAGTACGAATAAGCTTGTTTAGGTTTGCTAATTTGGCATTGCAATCTCTGAGTGCTAAATCCTGTTGTATGTGGATGGCAGCATAAATAGCGTTGTTATTTTACATCTGCAATGCAAATGTTTTAAGTTATTATCTAGTATATAAGCGTGAAATCACATATAGAAATTTCACTGAATATAAACTACTTAATCCACAGATAACATAAATAAAAATCGTGTCGGTCGTGGTCTTGTGTTTGTTTTAGTTATTTATAAATTAAAATATTGTAGCTATCCGTATGTTGACTATGTAAGAATACAATTTATGACCCATTATTGTGCCCGTGGATGTCGTTAAAAACGTGTAAGGGATACAATATGTGTATAATAACATCTATGTGAAAGAAAATTCGTTAATAAAACCAATCTCTCAGACCAGCATATTATGGCCACCGAAGACAAAGATCGGGTATCGGTGGCCCGCTCGCACGGCAAAGAGAGGAGTTTGCATGGTGGGTCTATGGGGTCGCTCACCGCCTCCTTCGTCGCCCCGGACTGATTTTGCGGGGCGAGACGCATCCATAGTGCAACGCAAAAAAAAAACGAAAAAAGACCAGCGTAGTTTAGTAGATCAGTTTTCCCCCTTTTTATAGAGGAACTGAGACGAAGAGCAAATAACTCTGCAGAAGCATTCTGTGGAAGTAATTTTAAAGTAGGTGTATATATAAAGCTGATTGGATGACTTACCAATTTCGAGCGGCAACTAATAAAACAAGAAACATGACATTTTTACAATTTTCACCTTTTTTTTTGTGATTTAGAGATTCACTAAGAAAGGATTTCGCGAAATTCAATCCCATGGAGTGAAACGAAAATCGCCCAAAGACTATATATCCATAAGGGTGTAAAATAGGGGATGAATTTCGGTTAATATATAATTTTTAACTTGAATGTCACACATGCTTTCTACGTGGATGACATCACGTATGAAAAGCTAGTATTTTACTTGATATTTTATCATCATCTCATTTTATGTATATTTCACTGCTGAGCTCAAACCTTCTCCCTAATAGGAATGAAATTAACCTACTATACCAGGCTGGTCAAACAGGTTAGTATAAGATATTATTTCGAGTTTTATTGACCCCAAAATTTCCCTTATAAATCACTAGTAAATCACTAGTATCGTTGCCGAGATTTTCCCGTGTGGTGATGGAGTATGAATACAATTCACCACCGCCTTTCTTACTTCCGTGGGTGATTATTACGTCCGTGATCGTAAAAAACGACTAAGGGACGAAAGCATGTAAGATCAGCACCAGAGACGGAAACCTCGAAATAAAACCTTATACCAATACTTCTAATCTGCGTGATATAGTAGATCAATTCCCTTTCCAATGTGGAGGAGGCTCGAGCCTTTTTTTTTATTTTTTTTTATTGGTGGACTATGGATGCGTCTCGCCCCGCCTAATCGGTCCGGGGTGACGGAAAGGCGTCGCGTGACCCCATAGACCCACCGTAAAACTCCTCTCTCTTCGCCGTGCGAGCGGACCACCGGTACCCAATCTTTGTCTTCGGTGGTCCGCCCGGCAGGCTCGAGCCTAGCGGTGGGACTATTTATTTGTGGTAGGACCACACTGTTAACAGTTTTCTGTCTACTCGCGGGCTGGCCCATCCGGGGTAGTACCACACTCTCGCAAAAAATCGACTTCTGAACAGTGGCAAAATGCTGTTGTGCTTTGTTTGGTGAGTGAGAGATTCGGCAGCCCAACTTTCTAGGTGGGTTAGAGGTACCATTGGTATTGCAAAGATCCATGGGTGGCAGTGACACTTACCATCACCAGTGCTCCTTACTCGTTTAATGATTCCGAGATTCTCAAAGTATAGAAATATACAGGGTGTCCCATATGTAGTGGACCAATGGGCTATGAGGCGTAGTGAGGCTAATTATCTAACAAATATACTCAAATTTATTATTCTAGGATTTGTAGTTATGAAGTTACGATCTTTTTTTTTAAAGATGATGAAAATGTCATCCGTCATGTACGATAAATATAAAATTTATTTTTTCATCATCATTATCATCATCGTCATGTACGATAAATATAAAATTTTACAAAATCTTTTTTTTATTTTATTGTTTCTTTTTGTTTAAGGTAGTTAGGAATACCTACGTTTTCCCAAATAAAACGATATTCAAGCGTAATTATTAATTACATGAACATTAAAACATACATGTGCAAAGTTTACTTTTAAAAATATTTAAGGTTAAGTTGTATTCTATAGTATTATACCTTTATATAAATAACTACAGTATTATACCTTTATATAAATAACTACAGTATTATACCTTTATATAATTAGTATTAGATGTAAATGTTTTTAAAATACAGTTCAAAAATATATATTACGGCCTTCAAGGCCGTAATATATATTTTTTTTACACTAGCTTGGTTCAAATTTAACTTAGAATATTTTTAAAACTAAAATTTGAACTTGTATGTTTTAATGTTCATGTAATTAATAATTACCTTAAACAAAAAATAACATTAAATTAAAAAAAGATTTTGTAATATTTAATATTTAGCGTTCAAATTGTGGTAGGACCATGCTGTTGACAGTTCTCTGTCTACAGCCGCGGGCCGGTCCGTTCGGGGTAGTAGTATACTCTTGTAGAAGATCGACGTCTGAGTAATGGCAATGTGTTATTATTGCGCTTCGTTCGAAGAGCGAGAGAGCCGGTAGCCCAACTGGGTGTGTTTGTGGATTTTAATGGTAGGCAGCGGCCTAGCTATACCCTTGGTATAACAAAGGTCAATGGCCAGCAGTGACACTTACCATCAGGTTATGCTGCTTGGTCGTTTGCCACCATAAGCAATAAAAAAAAACAAGGATGACATTTTCATCATATATCTAAAAAAAATCCTAAGTTCATAACTACAAGTCCTAGGACAATAAATTTGAGTATTTTGGTTAGATAATAAGTCTGACCACGCCTCATAGCCCGTTAGTTCACTACTTTCGGGACACCTGTATAAATATGGAAGTTTATAGTATATTACTGCAGCGGTCAACAAAGGAGGAATTGATGGGCGAACGTGCGCACATATACGTAAGTCCGTCAATGTCTAGTTATGACCAAGGCTTGTATAGTACTTTTCTCAAACAATGGGCGGAAATTAAAACTCAAAGTAGTACTGAGTAGAACTGTATACATGACGAACAACGAACAACATTTTTCACACGCCAAAGGGTTCATTTGTTTTTTTTTATCATCATCAAACAGGTTTCTTTTTCAAGCCAGTTCGAAATTTAAATAAAACTCTGATAAGTTGCCTATTTGCTTACAATGTTTTGAAGTAACAAATCGTTCCATTTTTAAAATACACGACAGATATGAATTTATAATATATATTTATATGGCCGCTAAAACACGACAGATATGGCTTTTCATACATTTTTAGCCGGCCGCTGCTCGCATGTATTTGGTCAGTACAGCAATTTCGATTTATCTCGAAGAAGGTTGTCAAAATAATGCTCAAATTCCCAAGCATGTTTGAGAAAAAGATATTAGATACCCAGTTATAAATTTCGTCATGCCTTCGTTCATGTACTTACTTGAAAAATAATTTTAAAGTTCTACTTTTACCTCATTAATATAACGAGCGAACGCTAGAAACTGTATTTCATATATATTAAGAGGAACTTTAATTTTCATATATGTATACTTAACTACGTAGATATTTTCACACCTCAAAATTATTATGAAAAATTGATTGAAGTGTTTCTCGTTTGACGAGTCTTCTTCTTCTTCTTCTTTTTATGTATTGGCAATCAGCTACTTATACGAGCCATTGTTGCCAGTGTCGAGTTATAATTATCTTCACGTTCTTAATCTCTTCAGGTTAGTCATTGTCTGTCAGTCAGTCGAATTGTCGCCATCAACAGTGCTATGGTGACACTGTTAATGGTATGTTGTAGGAATTTTGATGGAAAACGAAAACGTTGTAAAGCACTTTTATATGATATTCACTACATCCCAGCTGTTCTGTCACATCATATTACATAAAATACCATAAAAATTATCTAATATAACACGTTAAAACACTAAGATATCGAATATAATACAAGAGCACAACATGACGTTTTAGATTCCCGCCAAAAGTCCCGTTTGACGAATCTATTGAGAATATAATATGCCACACTATTTCCTAATTTTTTTTTGACAGGCTATGGTCTGGACATACGCCGTCTGCCGCTTTCAGGGTGACGAAAGGATGGCGTGCGAACTCATAATTGACCGTATTCTCCCATCAATGCCATTGGGTCGATCACTGGTAACGAATCCTTGACGTCCATGGTCAGCGCAGCGGGTTGCCCTTTAGGGTACGGCTAGATACGACGCCTCGGTAGCAAGCTATTTTTACTTGTTAGTATTGGTTTCATACACTATTTCTAACTTGTGGGTATTGTAAAAAAATACTAAGGTAAATAATATGCAGGACGAAATGCAAGAGAAAGAGCTCTCAACACAAAACATAGGGTTTAGTCAACCCATCTGACCAAAGTGGTATAGTAGGTTAATTTCCCTCCCATTATGGATGAGGCTCGAGCCCAACAGTGGGACATGTATGAGCTAACATGATGATGATGAATATAATCTTAATTAATATTATAAATGTGAATGGAAGTGTGTTGTTTGGTACGCTCTCAAGCCTAAACTACTATACCGATTGAAAGCTACAGTATCAGTGGGTAAGGCTATATTTTGCCCTCGTATTCCTAAAGAAATACTTCACGAGTGACACGGCAATTTATTAGTACAATAATAAATGTGAAAGTTTGAATGAATTGATGATTACAAAACGCTAGTACTGCTGTATGATTATGGATTAAATTTGTCATAGAGAGAGGTCATAGTCTGAAATATATAGCACATAGACTTTGTGTCCCTATAAAATTTCTGTGTGATAGATTGGATTAGACCGTGAGCGTAAGTATAGCCAGAAATTTTTATAAATGTGAATATGAATTTGTTTGTTATACTTTGTTATAGAGTATTACATGTTTTCCTTCTCCAGCAATAAATTTTCCGCTTACTCCTTTTCGTCATTCCTTGATACGGCAATGAAAACAATAATCTGGTGATAAATTATATTCTCCGATCATCAGACGGTAGCGCTTAGATATACAGGTAAGCAAGTGGTCTAAGTATCGGTTCGTGGCCCTAGGTTTGGATCCCCGTGTAGAAAAATTTTAACCGCCCATAACAGAATTGCTCTAAGTCTGATTGTTATTTCTATCTGTGATTTGTATATTTATAAAGACCCTGCTACGTAAGTATTAATCACAAAGTACGGGCTGTTTTAAAAAACAATAAAAGTAAAAAAATATTTAAATTCAACAAATAAGCTCTTCAGCTTTCTCTTATAATATAACAAAGGATTAATTGGATATTAATATATACTTTAATATGAGAATTGTTTTATTGTCATTTTTGAATGGAATAACTTCATTCATTTACTTATGTAAAGAAGTACTAATTTAGCATACTTGCATTAAAGTTTTATTTTATTTTTATATTTTTGTATAAAAATCCATTATTACAAAGATAGCTATGACAACCATTTCATGCGCTCATAGTAGGAGAGCTGGCACCAATTTTTGGGTAGGTGTTTGAGGCAAGCTGAAAACTTGCCACATAACCCTCCTATTACACCCCTATACGGAATAGCAGACCTGGCTGATGAGTAGTGGGGCTAAGTCAACATTATATTTTAATCCATGATATTTACCGATCTCTAACACCTCATGACTTTTTTTGAGAGTTTTCTCCACAAAAGCAATCACTTTAGTATCGTTTTTTTTTGCAAATGACACAAACTAACCCTTCACTAGACATTTTCAAATCATTTAAGTTTTAAAACGTGCACCATTAGTAGAATTATACGACTGAAAATAACGACTTCTAAATTCCGACTAGAAACCTCATGGGTATTGTAAGTCACGTGGTCTCGCCAGAGCCAATAGTAACGCGGCCAGCAAGTATAGAGATAGCTACCAATATACGCTCTCTCTCACACTGCAGCTTGCCTATAGTGCTACAGACTCGTACCTATCTTTAATTTGTTAGATCACCTGGCCGACCAAAATGATGTCTTTTTGAGAGTCTTATTTTTTAGTTATAAATAATAGGTACTCTATTAAAATTTCAAGCTGCCTAAATACATTTATTATAATTTTTTGAAAATATTTTTGCACGTGTCTGGCAATGTTAAAGCCCCGACTAAATCTGACTTATTTTTTTTTGTATTCATTAAACATTAATTACACTGTAATATATAAGAAGTCGGTTAAAAATTGTATATTGCCTCAAATGAAAAAATTCAGGGGTGACTTAGCCCCGCTACTCACCAGCCAGGTCTGCTATTCCGTATAGGGGTATAATAGGAGGATTATGTGGCAAGTTTTCAGCTTGCTCGAAACACCTACCTAAAAATTCGTGCCAGTTCTCGGTCTATCATGTCAGATAGCAGAACTTTAACCAACCTATAGCTCATCTAATCTAAAAAGTGCATTTTGACGTTTCGCATTTTTTAATACACAATAACCTTGGTCAAACGTTTATCACATGATTGCAAATAATAAATCTTAAATTTTAAAGAACTATTAAGTTACTTACATAATTAACGTTGCGGGTGACTTTTTTGTCCATTAATCTAATGTTGAAACTCGTAAAACTAATTTAAAATAAAAATAACATGGTAAACAGTAATTATTATTGACGATCTTACAATGTCACGTCATCACGTTCTATACAGGAGTGCTTGACAACTTCCAATTCACGAATATCCAAATAATCGGTAAAAATATTGGAATAATATAATTAATCGAATAGAGATTTTGACAGAGATATACGTTTCGGAAATTTTATTGATAAGGATATAATTATTAATGATCGCGACGATGATAATTCAAGTAATAGTAGTGATTCTGAATAAATAGCTTTTTTCAAATCCAGTTTTTGTTTTTACTTAACCTAATGCTACTAAATATGATGAATAGATTTTATGCTATAATAACTAAATTTGTTTAATATTAATTTAGCCCTTAATTTATTCATCTTCATTTTGAAAAAAAAAACTTATACCGATTATTAATTAAAAAGAATCAATATCGATTTCTCCCTAAAATCGGATATTTTCGATAGCGATTATTTGGTTCACATACCTAGACAACTTACTCCGACAGCTGTCAAAGTGTACTTCTTAGATTAGATAGACTATAGTTACAAAATGACATAATTAGCGTGTTGTACAAATCGATATCTGTTCAATATCCTAAACAATAAGGGTTATTATTGTTATCTCATGTTTTCACCTCATTTCTATATGAGTCATAGTTTCGATATACAATAACGGCTAATATAATTCTAATTATTTCATATCTATTATATATCAATGGTTTTAGTAGCTGTATATCTTATATCCAGTTGAAATTTTCAAATGGCACCATTGATTTAACTCGGTAAATGCTTAGTGAGAAACTTGAAATCAGAACCAGATCGCAATCGGTTTGAATAAACTTGGGCTAACGATAAAGACTAAACTGGAAAGTTTCGGTTTCAACTGATCGTTATAAGTTATATGTAAATGAGTTAATAAGGTTTATTATGTATTTAATCAAAGAAATACTGTTGTAAGAACTATATTAAAGTTCGTCGCTTGTAGGACAATTGAATGATTTTTTTTATAGATTTGTAAAGTAGTTTTTAAGTAATCCTCAGTAATGTGTATTTCGAGACGTCATTGCCCGTTGGGCAGTCCGGCTGCAGAAACCTCGGTTCGTGACCTCGTGCGGACTGTGGAGGCCTTCCGGCCGGTGCTGATGCGGTGGTTGGAACGGCGGCACGGGGTGCTCTCCTTTCGACTGGTGCAGGTTTTGACGGGGCATGGATGCTTCGCCAAATACCTGCACACGGTCGTTAGGAGGGAGTGTACACCGTCCTGCCACCACTGCGACTGCGACGAGGATACGGCGCAGCATACGCTCGAGGCTTGTGCCACTTGGGCTGAGCAGCGCCGTGAACTCGTTGCAGTCATCGGTGCTGACCTGACGCTGCCAACCATCGCCAGGGCGATGCTCGACAGCGTCAGGAACTGGGACGCGGTCACAGCCTTCTGCGAGGCAGTAGTCTCGCGGAAGGAGGCGGCGGAGCGCGTACGCGAGGAGCGTGTCCTCGACGACGCGAGCCGTCGCCGGCGACTGGGGCGGCGTAGGCGCGATTACCTGCGCCTTATGCCGCCCTAGCTGAGGCCGCGGATGACTGGACCGGGGAATTAGTCCGTCACCCACCGAGAGGCTGACCGCGAGGAGGGGATGTCGCTCAAGAAGCAGGTACCCCTCGGGGGGTATTCCGTCGGGCCGGCCACTGACGACAAGTTCACGCTGCTCCGGTGGCCGGTCTAACGACGAAGGCGAGGTTAACGGGTGGGTTATGGGTGTGCGTGCTTACGCCCCTCTGTCGCCCCGGACAGAGTGGTGCGAGGAGCGCGACGACCGTAGCCCACCCGACAAAAAAAAAAAAACAAAAGTAATGTGTATTTGGCAGACCTCGGCTACAACGTTTTGAAGTCGGTTTTCTTTTTGTTAAAATTTTGTTTTCAAAAAAATTACTGTTAACAAGATAAACAAAACGTTAAATGTGATAATTAAACTAAAAACAAAAAGAAAAGTAGCTTGATATTGGTATAGTAACTTATAAAGTATATTTTGATAATGTAGCGCCTGTACTCTAATCTTTATGCGTTTAACTTTTTGGTAAACAGTGAAAATATTAATAATAATTAAATAATATTTCCGTTGGCCTACTGAATAGGGGAGAGGTGAAATTCGGTAGGTTAGGTAAGGCTCAGCGATATCCTTCTGTCACGATGTCACGATTTGGGTGAAGTGTGGCTAGATCATGTGATGATTGCCAAAAAAAAAAATACAAAAATCATAAATATGTGACAATCACTAATATCACAATAATCACATCTATGTTGAAACGAAAGGCGAGGAAATGTGTACAACAAATAATAATTCTATCTAATTAACTATTTGCTACTATGTAACTGATAATTCATATTGGAGACTATCTATAATTCTATACTATAATCTATACTGCTATTTGATTGACATCTGCTACTTTCTAACTGATATTTAATATCGAGGACTATCTATACTATACTGCTATTTAACTGACTATCTGCTACTACCTAAGGGACCCTCCATTAATCACGTGAGGTTTTAAAGGGGTGAGGGGGAGGGGTTTGACAAAAATCATGAAATATCACGAGGGGGAGCGGGGTGTAGTAAGGTATCACGTGTATTTATTTTTTGTCAAACGCTGCGATTTCTAAACAGAAAAGCAGTATGTAGTGTGACCTTGACTTGCCGTTGCCAGGCGACGAACGAAGTTTAAAGTAGGTAATCTGTATAAAGACCTTTTTGTGAAGTATAAAAAAGCAAAAAACCAAGAATGTAATGAGCTGTGGGCTACTTCTACTATCTTCTACTTCTTGTAGGAACTAATAACTCACGTAATGTTTTTTCATAGACTTAGACCAAAAACTGCTAAAAAAAGATCATGTGATTAATGGACGTCCCCTAACTGATGTTTGATATTCAAGACTATCTATAATATATTCTGTACTGCTACTTAACTGACTATCTACTACTATCTAATTGATGTTTAATATTCAAGGCTATCTATACTGCTATTTAACTGACTATCTGCTACTATGTTACTGATGTTTAATATAGAAGACTATTTATACTATATTCTGTACTGCTATTTAACTTGACTGTCTGCAAGTATTTAACTGATATTTAACATAGAAGACTATCTATACTATATTCCATACTGCTAGTTAACTGACTATCTGCTACTATCTAACTGATGTTTAATAATGAAGACTTACTATACAATATTCTATACTGATATTTAACTGACTACCTGCTACTATCTAACTGATATTTAATATAATACTATATTGTGTTATGTTATATTATCATCTCTACAGCTAGGTGATAAAATAACAATTAAAATACAGTTAATCTTTAGTTAGTTCACAATTTCAATGAACAGTCTGTTTTAATTACGACCAAAGTTGGGGGGTGTTTCTTAGTATAGTATCAAATGAACTGCCTTCTTTATTACAATCTAAAGTCATACAAAGCGCTGATACAAAAAGTTTAAAACAATTGCTACTCATTAAAGCTTATGACAATGACAGATCTGAATTGATCGTTAAGAAACAATTGTTTAATAACGAGCATTTAGCTTTATATGTAGTTAAAGTTAAAAATTATTTTCGTAATTTTTTGTACGCTTTTATTTTTTTCTTTCTAAAAGATAACACGGAAAAAATATTCTTGTATTATCTTGCATGCGAACCCACGGCTTGGTACCAAAATAGTTTAGAAAGTGATGGGATGTGTGGTCATATAAATTTTCACATAAAAGGAGATTGCTTAAGGAGTAATGACAATATATTTTTAATTTTTAACCACAGGAAAGTTAACTCCAGATCTTTATTTTGTTAAACTAATACCTAATAACTACGATGAAACATTTCGTTATCATCATCGCGCGATAGTCTTCAACACAAAACCCATGGTTCTTGTAAGATATGGTAAACTGTAATTATCCTTCAACACATTTTACTTCTTATTAGTCGAGTCATCTTAGTCAAAATTAGATGAGAATCTCCGCATTTGAGATTATTCAAATTCAAATTAATTTATTATGAATAAACCCTGCGAGGGCACTTACATATCAATTTTTTTCATTTTTTTTATAAAAACAAATAGTACATGTTTATTATTTAATTAGCTTCAGTGCGATGCCCTTCGAACGCAATAGATAAAATACTATAAAGAAAGGCCATGGCTGGACCGGATCCCACAAGCGGCACCCGATCACGAGTTAACTACTAGAGCAGCCATCACTCCCCTCAACCACCTTGGAGGGAAGGGAGAGACCCGCTCCACGCAGCTACCGCAAGCGGACCTTTCAGTGAGCATGACCAAAATACCATGATGTACTTAAATGCAAAAAAGTCAAAATTCGTCAAGTAACACACGCTACGCTTTACAAGTATGTATAATTATTAAAAGAAATAGTAACTAAACAGTTTAAAAAAAATAATGCAATTGCTGAAAAAGGAGCTGCTCATAGCCAGTCTGAACTATCGCTTAGATAATCCGAGATTTTATAATAACCTTTTTTACAGGGTCTGTAATACCCAGCTGAATATTTGTATAAACTTTTATTTTGGCATTATAAAAGTTGTCTCAAAATCTAAATATGGTAGAGTGTCGGCATTTATTAAAATCTGAGGTCAACAAAGGTCACAAAAATCTTTTTTTTTTTTCATATTTTTTGCAACTCTCATTTCATGCATATCTCATTTTCTATGGCTTTTTCGCTATGTATATTTATCGTCAATATTATAAAAAAATAAATTCCTTACATTTTTTGTTTCAAATATTTTTTTTAGACATGGACACCCTCCCGTATGTAGGTTTTGAGACAACTTTTAGAATGCCAAATACAAGTTTATACAAATATTCAACTGGATATTTCAAATTACGAGGTGAACTTATTAAGATACTGTACTACATCTCATACTTTTAAGAAATATTTACGAAAATTCTATTTATTTCCAGATTTTTTATTTTAGTAAATAATAAAAATAATAAAAACCTTCAATATATTTTTATTAATGAAAGCATTCTTGCATCATATCATGAAAGTAACAAAAGGAGTTCAAATATTGAAGAAACAATGACATATTATTGGTTAATATATTAATTATACTCATGTGTATCTTATTTAATCAATTAATACACGTACAAACTATTATACCTATATCTTCATCTGTTTGAATTGAAAACTATGCGGTTGGCCGACAACCGATAACTTATTTGTATAACTTAATAGTAGAAACCGTAGTTTCAAAGTGGGTAGAGTAATTATTAGGGATTTTGCGGATGTGGAATTTCGGATCTGAATATGAATAATATTAATCACGCACTATGCAAACGTTAGTATTCTTACCTCTACATACATCTCGTATACAACAATTTTTTTTTTTTTGGCGAAGGGCTACGGTACGTCAAACCCCGCTATTCCGTCCGGGGCGACAGGAAAAGCGGCGCAAGACCCCGTAGACCCGCCCTACAATATACCTCTCGACGCCGTGCGGGTAGGTCACTGGTACGCGGTCTTTTTCTTCAGTGGCCCTCGTATACAACAATACACTCTTTCTGTATGCAACAATCTCATCCCTCTACAAAGCGTCAACAATCCACATGTTTTATACATTACAATATAAAGCTCTTAGTTGTCTTTTATGACATCCATGTGTAAGGTAAGGTTTGGTAGTATTTTTAGCTACCTACACAGCAACAACCCAAAACGACTAAGAACTGATTAGTTTTAAATGTTCTACGGAGTTTTAGGTATTCATGTTTTTCATCATTATCAGAATATCCGATATCCACTGTTAGTCTCCTTAAGTAGGGTGCTAATGCTATAATTACCCAATCGCAGTGGAAGGATGTAGGTACCGGAGGTGACCAAGACTAACCTACCTAGACCAGATTGGTCATGTACTGAAGGAAGGTGGAGTCAAGAGTCTCCGAAACCGGCGAGCGTGTATGAAGAGAATTATGAATGTTGAGGAAGCGAGTGAAGTATGCAAGGATAGACTTCTCTGGCACTCTATTCTCTCTGCCTACCCTGCAAGGGATATGGCGTGATGATATGTATGTATGTATGCTACCTATTCTGTTGGTGCTCCTCCAGACAGTTTTACGGCTTTACCACGGGAAAGTAAAGAATAGTCCCATTGCTTATATATTCTTAAACTATCACTAATAGAATGTTCACCTTTTAACAATGTCTCGCCTTTATCCTTGTGCCTTTATGCCATCCACTTTAAATTTCCAAGTCCAAAGTAATAATGGATGTATCGTCTACCGAACATAGCAACGCAATAGCCACTAACATAATTAAGAAGAAAAAAATCACGATAACATCTAACCCGGGATTCTAAGTCGAGCTTCACGACCATCCACCTACTAAATCAGCGAGGCGATCTTAATTATTAGATATTATCTTACTACGAGACCAATGAAATGGCTATTTTATTTAAAAATCAAAGAAGCCTATCAATTTGTCGGATCATTGACGCGAAAAAATACCTTGTTCGTAACAAAGCTTTTAAAGATTCTTTAAAATAATAAGACTTGTACTTGCACTTGTAATAAAATGAAATTCAAGTGAAATATCTTGATTTGGATAATAGAATATAAACTTTTTGGATTTATTGTTATTTTTTTAACTGTGCAACAAATAATAGATGTCAAATTATAATAACTATTATTATGATTTTCCTCGGGCTGAGGTCTACTGCAGGACCTCACGAGAATGCCAATCAAAACGGTCCTGTGGCACCTAAATACAACGGCTTCTTGCAACTTTTGAGACGGCGCCAACTCGTCCTGTGGAAGATCGTTATGCGCTTTACATGAGAATCTTTATACCGCAAGGGTAGTCGATTCGACGAGTTATGTCACCTACTCATTACCATGTGTTAATTATTCGGACTATGGCTGTTACACCCATTCTTCTACGGATTTCCGTATTCCGGTTTTTTTCACATTGATCATAAACATACCCATAGAACACTCAGTGGCGTTGCGCGTTTTTATGAGGACGTCATTTAAAGATCATGTTTCAGTACCGCAAATCATCACTGATGAAACACACTGGTGGCAAATCTTTGTTTTCAGACATTGCGGGATATTTAACGAGAAGACTCCCTTAATATAAAAAACCCCCGCTTTTCATCATATAACTTTTTCTCTAGCATAATGTTGTACTTTTTTTTGTCATTCATCACTTATTATCGGCGTCTAAATTGGACATAGGCACAAGAGTGAAAAAGTGCGGTGTTTGCCATGTTCCACGGTGGTATTATTAGATTTCCAGAATAGTGCTGATACACATTCGCCTGGGATTCCCTCAGTCATTACGCCAGACACGTATAGCCTTATAACACATTGTATTGATAACTCAATAAACTGAATAATTATTACAACTTATTTATCAGAATATAGTAATTTCATAACAAAAGCTTCTTATTAAAATACTGTTCTGGCTATCAGGTATCCTGTTACATTTTTATCCCTTTTGTATTATCGACGGCCATTTGAATAATTTACAGTCCCGTTCTGTTTTATTCAAATCGATGTCATGAGAAAGCGAGAAGGACACTTATTTGTATCGATACTAGAATCCAATTTGAATAAAGGGGAAATAAACGGGATGAAAGGAAATCAAGCACGAATTTATTTTGTTTTTAAATTTAGCACCTACTTTTATAAATAGAAAAGGAACATACTCACTGATTGTAAGAAAGGAGTTGATATTATTTTTTGTTATTGCTTATGGTAGCAAACGAGTATGCAGCACACCTGCTGGTAAGTGTTACTGTCGCGTGTGAAAACTCCAAACCCACCTAGAAAGTTGAGCTCCTGGAGAAGCATAGCAACACTGCTCAGACGTTGATTTTCTGTGAGAGTGTGGTACTATCCCGGACGGACCGGGCTGCAGCTGTAGACAGAAAACTGTCAAAAGTGTGATCCTACCACTATTTTTGGGAGAAATTAGGAAATAATATTAAATAATATATCAGTGTTATACGTATCAGTGTATTACGTATTTATATCTTTTCTTCCCATCTATTCCAGAGCGTTTAGAGAAAATATGGTTGGAAATTGACCACTTTGTAGCACAATTCCTCACTGGTCATGGGAATTTTAGAGGTAAATTATTTTATTTTAAACTTGTAGCTTCACCATTATATCAATGTTCTACATCTAATTGCGAGTTTGAGCAAACAGCTCACCACATCCTCTGGGAGTGCAGATTCTGGCGTAACGAGCGCAATCTCATGTTAGACAGTCTGAAAATCACGTCTGGGGTAGTATATTATACAGACCTTGTATCAACTTGAGAAAATTTCCGTGCGTTCAGGCGCTTCTGCCATACCTACTGTTGCAATCAATGTTAAGGCACATAAAGTCCCCATTAGCGTTGCCATATCCGTGGTGCTGTACTGCTGCGCTTCACGTATCAGTACATTCTCTTATCTATTGGCCTATTAGCCAATTTTTGCTTCATGTCTCCCGCTTTGCATAGGAGGGAAGTGGCATTTTTCCAACTCCTCCTGTTTTTCTTTTCTAATTAAATTTGTTGCGGGTTCCAAGACAGTTAAAAGCGTTTCCCGGGACTTCCCGAGGGTCAAACCTCGGTGTCTTATACGGAGACCATTGTGGATCCTGGCTTACAGGAGTTACAGTGGTGGGAATGTGTGGTAGGATTAGTCCCAAAAAAAAAACAGTGTTATACGTGCTAACTTTATCTTTTTGCTCACATAATAAAGTTTAAGTATCATTTAGTATTTGTTCTAGATAAATGAACTATTAAGAGAAATGAGAAATGAATGATAAGAGATAATGGCACTAACAATTGCATAGTTATGTTTTTTTTTTTTATTGCTTGTGGTGGCAGACGAGCAGAAATCACACGCGATGGTAAGTGTCACTGCCGCCCATGGACCTTTGCCAATGGTATAGTTAGGCCGCTGCCTACCAATATAAACCCCGAACCCACCCCAGTTGCGCTTCTGGCTCTCTCGCTCACCGAACGAAGCGCAATAGCACACTGCCATTACTCAGACGTGGATCTTCTATGAGAGTGTGGTACTACCCCGGAAGGACCGGCCCGCAGCTGTAGACAGAGAACTGTCCACAGCGTGGTCCTACCACAATAGAACATAACACAGAAAATTTAAAAACCCAAAGTAAATAAATAATAAAAAGCTATTATGAATAGTTATAACCAGTTAAGACGCATCCAATAAACTCAAACTTGATAGGTTTACTACTAAGCAGTCCACGATTTTGTCTTCTACCTTCGGATTCCAACATCAGAATAGTTTAGTGGTACCGTTTCAAATGTAAAGTCATAGATATCATTATTCGCCTGCTGTTATTCCAATTATTTGGGATTGACGCAATATGTACTGCTTATCATACATATTACAAAAGTTATTGGCAATAAGCTTTATGACTGGCCTGACGTCAACCATCTTTGGGAATGTAATTGTTTACTAAATGATCTCACATGATTGATGATGTTGGCCTAGATCGATACAAAGCTCTTAGTCCTCTTTTACGACATCCACGAGCAAAGTAATAGTTAGTAGTATTCGTAGCCGCTACCACCACCATAAATATGTCTAAGATCCCTACGATAGATAACAAAAAGAGCTTAAAACACCTGAAAATATATTGATAAATTGTCGCTCGACCGTTTCGATTGCTTCAGTTTTCAAAGAAAAAAGCTGCACCACAATCGGTCCGTTCGTTTAGGAGCTATAATCCCACAGAGAGATACACATACACGTCAAACTTATTACACTCTCTTTTTGCGTCGGCAATTAAAAAAATAATCATGGCTGTGTCAGAAATAGTACCCAGAACCCCTCCTGTGTGATTAACAGTCGCATAGATATGCTATTAAATTAACAAGGCCGGTAGAAATTACGATGAATATTTTAATCATAAATTACATGTCCACAAGAGGTCGATTCACTACCGTATCTGTCACAGAATGTGAAGCACCGCCCCTAGGGTAATATATTGCACGCCAGCTATTAACTATGACTGACATTCGAATAAACATCTCTTAATTATTGCTATGGAGGTAGTTTATTATATTATTATACTGACCAGCTCGATAAAATCGATATTTAATATTGTTATGTTGAATATTTTATAAGTGTTTTTCTGAAAGGCTCTTTTTGTAGTTACGAAATTGCTTCTATAATAGTCAATATTTAATGTTTGATACGTTATTTTGAAGACCATTTTCTGCTCTAATTAAAAATACAAGTATATATTTAAAAACGAATGTGATCATTAATAAAATACTTTTTAAAACTTCACAACAAACCATCTGTGACACCAATATATTAATTTTAAGTGTTGTCTGTAATATTAAGTTAAAAAAAAATTAATCTAAAAACAAATGTCGCTATATTTTGGCGATTTCTTATATTTTTTATAATTTTCTCAAAATTTAAATCAATCATAATCGATAATTATATATATATAAAATAAGTACATACATACATATACATGTATATATACATATAAAATAAGTATAATATATATAAAATAATTATAATAATCGATAATTATATATATATATATATATATATATATATATATCAGCGAGGCATAATAGGTCAATTTTCCCTCTTATCGTGGAGGAAGCTTGATCCCTGTAGAGGGATGTATGAAGATTGAAATAAAAAATATTTTATTATATAATAATAAAGAGCCGTTTGGAAGAAATAAATAAGAACATAACGTTTGTCAATGAAAATGGAATACAATTCAATACCTATTTCATTCGTGGAGGTATCATAAAATTACGTCTTAGGGTTAGTTAATATCTTATAATATGAGGCAGGAAACTCGCAATAGAAAATACAATATTCCTTCTATGTGGGTGAACATACGTCACCACCTACCCAGGATGTTTATAGCGTGATTTTGAAAAACAAAATGGCATTATGAATTAGCTTATTTTTAATTTTATCTCTACATGAGCTTACGAAACATAATTCGTTTTTATCAAAAATATATATCGGGCAACAATCTAATAAGGTTTAATAGACTTTTACCTTACTTGAGATTTGAATTTATGCCACCTAAAATCTGATAAGTATCTATTCAAACGTGTACTATCTAGGCCATTGTGTTCTGGGCATTGTCACTTTCGGGGGTCATAGTACCCTAATAAAGATAACGACTTCATTTCAGTGCTTACCATTGAAAAGGTTACACATAATATGTTTTCATTGGAACGATTCTCCATTTTCTGACATAACAATTAACTTATATATATATATATATATATATATATATATATATATATATATATATATATATATATATATATATATATATATATATGGCCTATGTGATGATATTTATGTATATATGTATGTATGTTTGTATGTTCCTTTGAAGCACTATACAGACCAAACGCCTGGACCGATTTTTATAATTCACACATCAATCGATTCCCCTTAGTTCGGCGAGTATCACTGAAGACATGGCGTTAGTGAAAATTCAATATGGCGACTACTGGACGCCATATTGTGAAAATGAAAATAATTAAAGTCAACAAATTATGTCAAGTAAGGTATCGTTGAATAGGTATTTAAAAAACATTTTTATTTTCAAATATGTACATCGCGTAAATATAGAAATCGTTAAGTAAAATAAGAGAAATATTTTTGTTTAATAAACACCCCATACCCATCATGGTTCATTCTTGGACAAAGCCCTTCACGAAGGGATAATGTGATAATCATCGCTATTGATAGTAGGGTTAGCGAACACAGTGATGTTATAAGTTACACAGGTGAAAGAAGCTGTTCTTTTTTTCAGTCATTTATAATCTACCTTTTATAAGCTACAGGGACAAGTAAGGAGTAGTGCCAGCTTATTCTTATTTGGTTAGTCAGTAGTAAATATAACGCTCAGCATTGTAATATTTAATAAAATATTAGAATATATAGATCTATATACATACATAGTTTCACGCCTGTTTCAGAGAGGGGTAGGCAGAGACTACGAATTGCCATAAACCACGATCCTGGCATACTTCCATTGCTTCATTCACACTCATAATAGTCTTCATGCATGCTCTACGATTACGCATACTCTTAATACGACCTCTCGTCAATACATCGCCAATTTGATCCAGAAGAGAGATGAAGAGCTCTCATCTCTACAGCATTTATTCTACTTTCATGTCTTCTCTGCCAAATCCAACTTTCACTACCATACATGAGGGTAGGCACTAATACTCCTTTATGCACAGCTAGACGTGGCTTTTTGGATACATTTTTGCTTCTCATAAAGGTGTACAGTGTCCCATTGATTGTATAGATCTATATACAGGTAGTAAACTAGATAGAGAAGAAGAGAAAGAAAGAATGCATTCTGTATCATTTCATATTGGTCGAACGAAATTTTTATAATCAAAACTTTACAAAGTAACTTACTTAATAGTGGGAACTAATAAAGGGTCTATGTAGTTGGAATTATTCAATACGTGCTCATAAAATTCCCATAAATTCTTATATGTTTTTAACATTAAAATAAAATAGGTATACAACTCTGCTCATACTTCCAAGAACAAGGAAAATAAACCCAAGCTTGAAATATTTTACTAAAATAATATTACCTTAAATATCTTTTCGACTATATTATGCTTTCATTTCTTACTCTCAACATATACTTAGGTTTTGTAATAGACTGTTAAACATATCTCAATAGCGGGTTCAGGTAATTTTTTGTAAGAGTAAAAAAAAATAATTGGTAGCCATCTAAAAAATATTTATCATGATTATATAAATTATGGAAAATAAATATGAAATGTGATTTAGAAAAGAGTTTTTTTTTTCTAATGTTTCCGGCAATGACACAATCGTTATCAATTTTCTGACCTCTATACGTATTATATTGAATTTAATTCAATAAAAATTGATTATCAATTGTATTTATCATTTGGTATATTCTAATATTTACGTGTAAATTTGTCTTTTAAATAGAGATTCAAGAATACCGTACATTTTTTTATTGCTTTTGATGTTAAACGAGCAAGCAGCACACCTGGTCGTAAGTGTTATTACCACCCATGGTCCAATGAATACCAGTGGTACAGCAGTGCAGCTGCCTACCAATGTAAACCATAAAACCCATTTTAAAAAAATTGACTGCAGTCTCTCTCACGCATGAAATGCAACAGCACATTGCAACTACCCAGACGTCGATTTTCTGCGAAATGGGATTGACAGCCCTCAACGCTCATCCATAGAACGCGTAAAGCTGTCAAAGCCATCTGCAGCTAAACACACACAAAAGAAGAAAAATCTGTGAGATTGTGGTACTAACCCGAACGTCGGCTCACGGATGTAGACAAAAAACTGTCAAAAGTGTGGTCCTATCACTAATATCTTGTAATCTATTTACATAAATGTTCTAAATTAATGTACATAGAGTATACATATGTATGACGCGAAACTGAAATCCACCTGCTTTAACAACCAGAACCATAAAACCTCTGTAGCGAATTCTTGTCTATTATTAGCTTTGTATATAAATTAAATATTTAATCACGCCGCAAATAATTTATCATAATATGTCAATTAAGGAATTTTACTAGGAATTAACACCAAGTTGCATTAAAGTTCACGATTTTCACGACGCCTCTTATCTCATTTAACTCTAAGGAATAATTGACAGCGATTGTCTTGTTCCTGGAAAGCACGGTATAAAATGCCATTGTTTTTGAAAATACAAAGGTCCTTCCTAGTAAGTTAATTAGTGCCGAAACAAACTTTCGTCCTTCGGGTGACGTAAGATTAGCATAAATAAATTCGACACTTTTAAGCTCAAAATCCCTTTCAGGCTCGTTTTAATTCAGTTCGCGTCAGTATATTTTATAGAATCGTGTTACATTTTTATTCTTTTAGGATCGCGGATGCCAATTTGAATAATTGGCAAACAGAATCCCATTTTATTGAATCCCATCTTATATAAATTGTAAAACACTTTTTGTATTGATTTTAGAATTTTCAATAAATAACTTGGAGCAGGTGTAAATTATTTTGATTAGTTTTTTTATTAGTAATAGATATATTGTAATGTTTTTATTTTAAACTTAAAGCTTGTCTATACATATAAAGCTCTGTCCTAAATGACTGTTTGACTGACGGATCAACGTACATCCTAAATCCTTGATCATAGAGACCAGAAACTTGGAGGGTCTGGTCTTTGTATGACGTTAGCATCGGATAAGAAATAGTTTGCCAAAATTCAAGGGGGTAAAATGAGGAGGCAAAGTTTGTATGGGAGAATGTGATTCCATGATCCCATCTACTTCAGATAAATATTGTTTAACAGATTTTATGGAAGATGTGTTTTATATTTTATTGAAATTCATCCCTTAACGGGATTAAAAAGAAGTAGAAACTTATTTCAGGAGTGATTTACTTCGCAGTTGATATAAACAGTCCTTAGTGCTTTTGATTTTACGTGCCGAAAGCTGTACTCGGGGGTCGTCCGGTCGATGGCCCTGTACGGCGCACCGGTGTGGGCGGGATCCCTGACCGTCCGACTCAGGGCTCTTCTGTGGCGACCACAGAGGGCCATGGCGGTCAGGGCTGTACGCGGGTACCGCACGGTGGCGACGGAGGCAGCGTGCCTGTTGGCCGGGACTCCCCCATGGGACCTGGAGGCGGAAATGCTCGCCGATTTGTATCGGCGGGTGTCGGGGGTGCGAGCGGGGGGCGGTGTGGTCTCACTGAGGGAGCTCACCGCCTGGCGCGTCGACGCCCGCCGAGACGTCATTGCTCGTTGGACAGTCCGGCTGGAGAGGCCTCGGTTCGGTGTACGGAATGTGGAGGCCTTCCGGCCGGTGCTGATGCAGTGGTTGAAACGGCGGCACGGGGTGCTCTCCTTCCGACTGGTGCAGGTTTTGACGGGGCATGGATGCTTCGCCAAATACCTGTACACGGTCGTCAGGAGGGAGAGTACACCATCCTGCCATCACTGCGATTGCGACGAGGATACGGCGCAGCATACGCTCGAGGCGTGTGCCGCTTTGGCAGAGCAGCGCCGTGAACTCGTCGCAATCATCGGTGCCGACCTGACGCTGCCAACCATCGCCAGGGCGATGCTCGACAGCGTCAGGAACTGGGACGCGGTCGCAGTCTTCTGCGAGGTAGTAGTCTCGCGGAAGGAGGCGGCGGAGCGCGTGCGCGAGGAGCGTCTCCTCGACGACGCGAACCACCGCCGGCGACTGGGGTGGCGTAGGCGCGATTACCTGCGCGTAATGCCGCCCTAGCCGAGGCCGCGGGTGACTGGACCGGGGAATTAGTCCGTCACCCGCCGAGAGGCTGACCGCACGAGGAGGGACCGATGTCCGCCCCGGGGGGGGGGGGACGTCGCTCGAGGAGAGGGTACCTCTCAGGGGGTATTCCGTCGGGCCGGCCATTGACGACAAGTTCACGCTGCTCCAGTGGCCGGTCCAACGACGTAGGCGAGGTACGTGGGTGGGTTACGAGTATGCGTGCGTACGCCCCTCTGTCGCCCCGGATGGAGTGGTGCGGGAAGAGCGCCGACCATAACCCACCCCTAAAAAAAAAAGTGCTTTTGATTTGAATTACATTATATTTTAACACATGTTTAAAAACTCAATCCGATTTTATTCAAAAAAGGTTAAACTCACATAAAAGCTTGGTACAATGCGAATACATTTTAAAATAGAAATGTCTCGAAAGTCAGCTAAGCTTTAGCCAGTTCATGCTTTTAGGGCACGGCTTCATAGGAACGTAGAGTTCGAAATGTGAAATGGTAAGGACCAGAACATTTTAGTTATAAAATATACAATCATTCCATATTGAAAAAAACATGTAAAATACAAATATATTTTTTTATATTCCATATTCAAAAATTATAAAATATAAATAGCAATCATTCCGTATTAAAAAAAAAATGTAAAATGCAAACATATTCTTTAAAAGATATTGCACGTCTCGTAAGCGAAGCGTTGAGGTTTTGCTCTACTCTCGACATATGAAAATCAAGCACTTTTCAAACCTAAAATTGATTGTATTTTTCTCACATTGCACTTATAGCATACATATGTCAAGAAAAATATTCGTCTATACGTATTTGATATTTTTAAAAAGCAACTATTTTGTTTAAAGTAAGAAAAAAGTTGAATAAAAAAATATTCGAGGACGTCCGGATGTTACCGTAAAGTATCTGGCATTCTCACGACCATAAAATTGAATGTATCAAAGTTTTTCTTTTATTAAAAGCTTCATAATCGCAACGCGCTGTTTCCTTTCGAAAATGGCTTGGTAATTCCTTGTCGTTTAATTGCAATTAATAAAAAACTAAACTGCTTAGTCATTAGTGTATGTATACTTTATGAAAATTGGGTTCGTTTACATCTTTTGTTCGTCCATTCGGACAGGCAAAGGAAATAAATCCCATTCAGCCTATACAGCTATGTTTAGCTCTAAGTCGAGAATGGCACGAAATTTCAAAAGTATTTTTTTTTCTTTCATTACGAGTATGTACAAGCTTTTACTTAGTTTCACCTGTCCCGTTGTCTGTAATCAAATCTTGCAAGTTAAATTTGATCCTCTTCCCGGTTTCCGATTGAGCTGTTTGCATACATGTATAAATTAGATGACAATGCATTATTATTGTGACATAGAGCTGACCTGATGATGGACCTGGAAGCTGGCCATAGGAACTTTGTAATTAAACGACGCAACCCCATCAACATTGGACTTATTTGATACGTCTTGACGAGTACTTTGATACTATATGGTAACTAGGTTCTGATGATGGACCTGGAAGCTGGCCATAGGAACTACGTAATTAAGCGACGAATCTCCATCGAGTTTGGGCTCGTTTGATTCGTCTTGACGAGTACTTTGATACTATCATACATGGAAACCACGGTCTGATGATGGACCTGGAACCTGGCCATAAGAACTCCGTAATTAAACAACGCAACTCCTTCGAGTTTGGGCTCGCTTGATTCGTCTTGAGGAGTACTTTGATACTACATGGAAACGAGGGTCTTATCATGGACCTCGAAGCTGTCCATAGGAACTCCGTAATTAAGCGACGCAACCCCATCGAGTTTGGGCTCGTTTGATTCGTCTTGACGAGTACTTTGAGACTATATGATAACCAGAGTCTGACGATGGACCTGGAACCTGGCCATAGGAACTCCGTAATTAAACAACGCAACTCCATCGAGTTTGGGCTCACTTGATTCGTCTTGAGGAGTACTTTGATACTATATGGTAACTAGGTTCTGATGATGGACCTGGAAGCTGGCCATAGGAACTACGTAATTAAGCGACGCATCCCCATCGAGTTTGGGCTCGTTTGATTCGTCTTGACGAGTACTTTGATACTACATGGAAACCACGGTCTGATGATGGACCTGGAACCTGGCCATAAGAACTCCGTAATTAAACAACGCAACTCCATCGAGTTTGGGCTCGCTTGATTCGTCTTGAGGAGCACTTTGATACTATATGCTAACTATGTTCTGATGATGGATCTAGAAGCTGGCCATAGGAACTCCGTAGTTAAAAGATGCAACCCCACCGAGTTTGGGCTCGTTTGATTCGTCTTGACGAGTATCTTGGTTGGCGTGAATATGCAGCTCCAACAAATTGGAGAAAAAAGTTCGTTCCGTTTATTATGAATATGGATTATGTCTAATTGATTAGATGGATGACCCAATGCCAAAGTAAGCACGTTCCGAGGACTGAATGGCATGAGGGTATATAAACATTTCATATCGCTAACGTGGCGCCTCAGAGTACCAGGACGAACCCTGTTATACTGAAGTCCTTATCCCTCCACAATGGACCTCTGGAGTGATGAACCGTTTTTGTCCTATATTTGTGGGAACAACACGAATAATAAAAATACTAAAAAGTTAAAAATAAAATTAAAGGAAAATATTTTTTTAAAAACAATCTTTTATTATTTGCTAATAAATATAATAAACTAAAAAGTTAACTCTAATCAGACATATAACACTTTATAAGTTCATTGTAACCTTGAACGATATTTTGATTAAGCTTCAACAACAAAATAATTCCATATCGTACTTAATTATATATTTTTAACACTAAAACTTTACACCATAATTATTAAATCATTATTAAAAATCTTCCCGTTTTTATCACAGTCCCAATTTTATAAATAAAAGTGTTGTGCATTTTTTAGAAAATAATAAACAGCTTGCTTTTAAAAAAGGATTTTCTTTAATTTTATTTTCATTTCTGGCATTGACTAATAGTAAATGGTACATAATATAAAAATTATGAGGCGTGCACTTTTTGTTTTACCAAATTATTCTTTTATATTTGTACTTTACATGTTCTTTTTAAATCTGATTAGAATGTGAAATTTAAATTATTATAAGTATTAAAAAAAAAATTCAAACATTTGGACATAACAATTTACTTATATATTATTCAAATTCAATGATATACTGTTTGGTAGCGGCTTGATTACTACCAACCCTTACTTTGCTCGTGGATGTCGTAAAAGACGACTAAGAGTCTTAAACGACCTGGGCCAACTCCATCTGACGCCGTTTAGTCAACCGGCGGCCGGTCATAAAACTATTGCCAATAACTTTTACAATATGTGCTATGAAGGAAGAGTACATATTGTATCGACCTAAGTAATTGCGATAAAAGTAGGAGAATGATGATGATGATATTATTCAAATTAATTTATTATCTATGTATAAACCCTGCGAGGGTACTTACATGTTATCAGTTTAAACATTTTAAATCAAAAGAATAAACCACCACCAAATCGGAACGTAAACGCTACTGAGAAGATCCGGCAAGAAACTTAGTGGGTTTGTCTATTAATATTATTTCTTTTCTGACTTTTTTCAACACGTAAAATAAGTTTTATAGCATATTCTTCTTCTAATGCTGTCATGATTTTTATATGTAATTTGGTTATAAGAATTCTGTTCTGATAGTTCAGAATATTAGTCGAACTCTTTGATTCATGAAGTCTAATCTATTTAAAGTTTACTTAATGTAAATTTCATGGTGATGTTAATTCGAATTGCCTCTGAAGTCAATTTAATTCACTTTAGCTTCAACTAACAAATTATAAAGATGCAGGCAAACTGATATATTTATATTGTTTCAGAAAGATAAAATAAATTATAATCTTACTTATCTACTTTGGGTTCATTTTTGAGTCATATTTGGGTCATAGACATTTACAAGTCAGTGTTTGAGTGTCTAGTTCAGGGAAGGAGTAAGTTAAGTAAATTGTTTTGATGTTTACACCAATATTACGCGTTTGAAATATAACTATTTTTATGGATTTTATTACGATGAACGCTGAAACGTGTTCGAAATATTGGGAAAATGAAAATTACATACAAACGCGATAAAATCCGTAAAAACAGTTTTACTTCAAGGATTAAGAAACAATTTAAATGTTTTATTAAGATTTCACAATTGGATAATTTGTTTAATGTAATTTCGATATATGTACCTATTTGTTAATGTGATCATTCAGCCTTTCGCCTTTTACTGCTGGATGTAAGTCTCCCATATGGAACGTCATAATTCGCGGCAACTCATTCCTTTGAGATACCAATGCCATCATAACCGCGCTTGGCAGGTGATTTGGTGATCGCAGTATGTATTATACGATGCCCATGATATTTTTTGCTGCTACTCCCAGTTTTCTGGTAATATTCTTAGCTTATAGTTACTACATTCAGGATTAAGCAAGCGGTTAAGGCAAAATGAAAGCAATTGTATTTTATCCCATAGCCAAACGGAGAATAAACGTTAACATGCCCTTAAAAATAGCTGTGTGGTAGCGGCTACAAATACTACCAACCCTTACTTTGCTCGTGAATGTCGAAAAAGACGACTAAGAGCCTTATAACGACCTGGGCTAACGCTATATGATGCCGTTTGGTCAACAATTACATTGCCAAGGAGAGTTGACGTCTGGCAGGCGGCCGGTCATAAAACTATTGCCAATAATTTTTACAATATGTACTATGAAAGAAGAGTACATTTTGTATCGACCCCGAGTAATTGGGATAAGAGTAAGAGAATGATGATTATGATGATGCCCTTAAAAATATATTTTCTTTTTTGTCTATAGACAAAAAAAGAGTATACTCGACAAAAAAGAGTATACGAGTATGCTTGTACTTTAATGAATCGTTCTACAGTACAATATCCAGTTCAAACTCAAATATTTTGATTTTCAATTCGAATTATATTTTAGTTAATCATAGGAAGAAAACTATTCTTAAGTAAATGTTTCTAAAATTAATATTACTTGTGTTAGTTTTTCTAGCAATATAGCGTTCTTTAGTATTAATTGTCATTACATACTTCTAATCATCATCATCATCATCATCATCTGAGCTCGAGCGTTCTCTATAATGGGAGGGAAATTGACCTACTATATCATGCTCGTCAGATGTGTTGGTATGTGGTTATGTTTCAAGTTTTTCTTCTCTAGATATTATATGCGTTTTATATTTTTTAGTCATCTCTTACAATCACCCACGGATAAGATGTCACTACACGAAAAATACTTCTAAAGCATTCTCATTATTCAGATTATTTGACGTCTATATAATTTAAAAGATCATATTTTTTCATCTCAGTGATTTAAATGCTGAATTACGTATTTAATTTGTCAATTTTCATTTGTAAAGAAACATAATTTTGGTACTTAATTTAAGGGCCGCAATTCGTATCAATTAAACGGATCATTGACGCAAAATGCCTTCGCTCTTCAAAAGCCCCTTATGATTTCCTTCATTTATTATTTCCGTTAACGTTTTATGCAATTTGAATATAAAAATTTTTGATTTGAATAATTTAATATTGGCTCATAAAACATATTAAAAGTAGGTACACTTGGCTCGTTGTTTTATAAATGGGAAATTTGTTGTTCATTAATTAAATTAATTATTTCCTAGTTAAAATATGTAGATTTCATTAAAAAACTATTTATCGTCGTAGTTTCTATTAATTAATTAAAATTATAAAAAATTCTGATACTGCGATTCAAACTCATTTTTAATAGTAATAACGTAAGCTACTAAAAATCGACTTACGGATCGCCAGGAAAATTATCAGCAGTGCTCTTCTTCTTTTTGCGGCAGACTATGGAGGTGGTCACGTCTCCGTCAAATCGGTCCGGGGCGACGGCAAAGGCGGCACGCGACCCCATAGACCCACCCTGCAAAGTGTCTCTCTTCGCCGTGCGAGCGGGCCACCGGTACCCGACTTTGTCTTCGGTGGCCATCAGTGCTCTTCTGTACTGTCCTGGGGAACATAAATTAGGTTATTAATATTGACAATCCACTTGCGTACCCGTGGCTATTATCGCAATAACTCTTCTAACCATATCATATGGCATACTATGGGGAAGTCATTGGATGGAATATAAAAAAAATAATTATTAAAAAACTCTATAGAGCCTGTATGCCTGAATTTTTTACTTTATTTTAAAGCATCTGAAGTCTACCAATCCTAAGTTTGCTAGCAGTAGTCAGAATAAAGGGATAAAGGGTCGAGTTCTTTTGTTGTAGGAGCAAAGTTATATCAAGCAAGACAAAAGGCTATAAACAAGCCTTTACTAATTCATAATTATACCATTATTTTGAATACAAAAGAGATTTTACACATAGAAGTATTTAGAAAGAGATTTTATTTTGTTTTGGAAGAAAAGTTCTTTAGACTTTGAATTGATTACGGGACTAGCAGTATTTAGGCTTTATTTATTTATATTCCAAATAAATATAAGATTTTTTCAGATTCACTGGAAAAATGATAATTGGTACGCTTTTTTATGTTTAACGTTTTACTTTTCTTTCAAATGTGACAAAAGAAAAACATTTTAATACAAACATTCTAAGCCTTGCAAATCTATATCTTTAAAAGAGGATGTTTGCATATATGACATAGGGATGACAGGTCATATCATATGATCATATGATTTGACATGACCTATAAACTAGTTTCTAAGTTTAGCGAAACTCAGATACCTACTATTTGACCGATCGGTATGTATAATGTTTATGTATTTTTTCACGGTGAAGGTTTATATGCTATCCCCATTGATGTGACTCGTAACTGCTGCGATATATCGACTTCTCCAAACAAACCAATGAGCTGGGTTTGTTGGTATATAGAAAGAAAGAAAGAAAAATAATTTATTGCTCTTTCACGGAAAGGACACAAAACAAAATGATGGTTAAAGTAAAGTAAATAATAAAAGTATATAAAACATAAGAAGCACTAAAAAGTAAAAGTTAATAAACAATAAAATACATTTACAAAACAGAGTAGTTAATATAAATAATAACATTGGCGTCCCGTCCGCAAATGAGGAAAAGGATGGCTGCTCAGCTTAATGTTGTGGTATCTACTATAAAAGTGACACCACAACGCTGTTATTCTGCAGCGTCCTGTGACATCCGTCAGCAAAGTAGGTACATTAAAAAACAAACACAGTAATATTTACACGACGACATCTGAGAACTTACAATACATAGGTAACTTGTAACAATCTATTAAAGTAACTTAAAATACAAAAACTTAAAAATAATAAAATTACTTAACAATCTACACTTATGTACACATGTATTAAAAAAAAAGCTATTAACCATCACGAACAATTAAACAACCAAGTTAAAACAACAATGAATTTATTTATTCCATGCGGTGTAAACGCGGCAAAGGCGCCAAACTGAGACAAATGCAAAGCACCAATGCTCAACGCGAGAGACAGCTAAGCTAAAATTGCCAGAAGGAATTGTTAATGGCATAGCCATCACTCTACTAAATGACAAGATATAATCTGACAATCAAGTGAAGATTAGGTACAATATTCTTATAAAAAATAGATGTGGAATAATAATAATAGTTTGCTAGTCTGCTGCTCTGTCCGTACATTCCGACAGAAAAAGAAATGTATATGCTAAAAGTATATATATATATATATATATATATATATATATATATATATATATTATATCTAGAAGTATTTATAACTTTAATTCTTAAGTATGTTATTTTTAATTATATTTTAAATATTACTAAAATTTGTATCATAAATAATATAAACTTTATTTCTATATATTTTAATTACGAATGTAACGTTAAATTTCTAACAGCAACGAATAAACGATTAATTACATTACTAATTGAAAATTTAAACACAATGTAACGCCTTATAACTGCCGCAGTAATTTCATACCGATGTTGATATCAAATAGAATTTACTTTGATGTTACAATATTACTAATTTATTGTGTTTTATTTATTTATTGAAATTTAAAAGCATTTCCGAGTGAACTGGAGTTTAAGGTCGTATGGCTGTAAAGATCTTATAAATTAATTGGTCTTTTGATAGATCTTCAAAGAAGCTGTAGCAAATGTATAGTATTAAATATACAATAATAATATTTATATATTTTTACTAGCGGACCCGGCAAACTTCGCTCCGCTTAAAAGTTAATGTACGAAAAGTAAAAATTCCATAGCTCGATCGCAGCGCCACCTACCGGTTCCAATTGTGAATCTAAACCATTCTCGAATCCACTTGAACACACACAAATAATTTCAACAATATCCGTCCAGCGGTTTAGGAGTTCAGTGCACATTTATATAATTCTATTGTACACACGTACAATAGAATTATATAAATAAAGACTAGCTATCCCGGAAGACGTCGTCCTACCCGGAAAAATTTTAAGCGATATGCCGACAGCAATGCCACCTATGGTCGAATTGTGTTTTGAAATTATCTAGGGACCCATTGGAATATACATAAAAAATTTTACCCCAATCGGTCTATCCGTTTGACATACCAACAACGGCGCCAACTACTACCCAGTAGGTTGCGAATCTAAACCATTCTCGAATCCATTCGAACAAACACAAAAAAAATCAAGAAAATCCGTCCAGCCGTTTAGGAGGCGTTCACTGTCAACACATATACAGAATAATTTTATATATAAAGAAAATATATTACGCTGTGTGGTAGCGGCTACGAATACTACCAACCCTTACTTTGCTCGCGGATGTCGTAAAAGACGACTAAGAGCCATATGTCGACCTGGGCCAACACTACTTGATGCCATTCGGTCAGCGATTGCATTCCCAAGGAGGGTTGATGTCAGGCAGGCGGCAGTTCATAAAACTATTGCCAATAACCTTTGCAATATGTAGGAAGAGGAGTACATATTGCGTCGACCCCAAGTAATAAGGATAAGAGCAGGAGAATGATGAATGATAAAGATAATATATTCCATTTGGCGACGGTGTAAGAATAAAATTTACCACCCCATGTTTTACTCGTGGGTGATCGTAAGATACGACTAAGGGATATAAAACGTATATAACATCTATGCAAGAAAAAAAAAACCCTGAATTCAAACCCTATGCCAAAACGTCTAACCAGCGTGGTATAGTGACTTAATTTTTATCTCAATATGGAGGAGGCTCGAGTTCCAATGCTGGGACGTACGATTATATGAGCTGAAAGGATACAATAATAATATACCTATTTACAATATGTCCTTGCGACCAATAACTTTTAGTATTTATTATGTAATTACACATATTTAGCTTGTTTCCAGAGATAATGGTGTCAAATTAGTGTGTAACATGCATAAAGTTATGGTTAATTACAAAATGGTTCAAAATAATTTACATAATGGACTATCGGTTGAAGTTATTATATATTATCATAATTTTATGATACATACATCTAAACATGATATGGATTTAGCCGAGATGGAAGGTACACCACTGATATAGAGCGAAGAGTGAATGCGGGAAATAGAGTGAACGGAGCGTTGGGGCAACTTCTCGGCAGCCACCACCTCAGCCAGAAGGCACGTGTAGCAATACATAACGCAGTGCTTGTCCCAACATTACTGTATGGAAGCGAGAGTTGGGTATGCAGAAAAGAGTATGAAAGTAAAATTAATGCGGTCGAAATGCGATCTCTGCGGAAAATCTGTGGAGTTAGGCTGACCGACCGCATTCGTAACGACGACGTAAGAGAGCGAGTAGGTATGAAAGAGAGTATTGGTGTAAAGATGCGAAAGGGCATGCTCCGATGGTTCGGACATGTGGAAAGAATGCCGAACGAACGTCTGGTTAAGAAGATATACAATGCGAAAGTGGAAGGATGTAGGTACCGAGGGAGACCGAGACTAACCTACCTAGACCAGATCGGTCATGTACTGGAGGAAGGTGGAGTCAAGATTCTCCGAAACCGGCGAGCGTGTATGAAGAGAATTATGAATGTTGAGTAAGCGAGTGAAGTATGCAGAGATAGAGTTCTCTGGCACTCTGTTCTCTCTGCCTACCCTGCAAGGGATATGGCGTGATGATATATATGTATGTATGTATACATCTAAACAACTTTGTTTAATGAAGTAAAGAATTTTGATAGTGTATAATTTGAATTTAATTATCTATACTTAAGGGAATCAAAAAATACTCCTATGAAGGGGTATTTATGAGGAATCATATTGTCTCCATGGCATGTAGGTTTCAGCAAACTCGTACTACGGGTAGCGTAGTAGATTATAAGCTAACTCTCTCTCAACTCTTATAGTGTAATAAAAATAGTAAAAAAAAATATTAAAATGGGAAGCTACGTTGGTATTAGTATAATTAATTATAAAAATTGTATTCAATTTTTCAAATATAATGAAAATTGCTGTTCGAATTTAATGTATTTTAATATAATTCATCATCATCATCATTCTCTTGCTTTATCCTAATCACTTGGGGTCAACACAATATGTACTCGTACATATTACAAAAGTTATTGGCAATTGTTTTATGACGGGCCGTTTGCCTGACGTCAAACCTCCTTGGGAATATAATTGTTACGCAAACTGCATCAAGTGAAGTTGATCCAGGTCGATATAAAGCTCTTAGTCGTCTTTTATGACATCCACGAGCAAAGTAAGGGTTTGTAGTATCCATAGCGATACAGCATTTTACTTAAGAGGATATCTCTGTGATATCGAAAGTCCATTGTCATTTATAAAGAGTTCCTATACAATTACTTTTACCTTTTATTTACCTATATAATTTCCGTGTGGTGACGGAGTAAGAATACTATTCACCACCCCATATCTTATCCGTGGGTGATCGTACGAGACGACTAAGGGATATAAAACGCATATAATATCTATGCTCGAGAAGGAAGACTCGAAAGAATACCCTATACCAAAACGTCTGACCAGCGCGGTGTAGTAGGTTAATTTCCACTATTAAAACTTCAAAAACAAAACAAAACGTTCAACTATTATGCCAAAGAAACACATTGCTGGGATAAAAAGTATCCTATGTGTTAATCCAGAAAATGTCCAATTTTCATTGTAATCTGCTCAATAATTAAGGGTTAAACGCGTGATTGATTAACAAACATTCATAGAAAGTACAAATTTTTACATTTATAATATTAGTTGCAAGCAGGATGTAGTATAATCCTATACTATATTAATTAGCAAGGATTTAAAATATTAACATGCTATTAGATACAATTCAATAGCCCCGTATTATTCATACCGTACTCTCATTGTGAACTATACGATTTTCATTAAATCAAATTATTTTAAATTAAAACGTTACTATCCCATTGCAAACCAACGCTGTTTAATAAGGTTACATATTAAAGTTACGTTATGCGGTTTTAATATGAACATTAAAGCGTTAATTTGGAATGCAAAGGTAGGTAGGTAAGGGTATATAAATTAAAGCTAACTCGTTATATTTTACTGGCATTTTTAATAATGTTTATACTAAATATCTTTTTATTTTATTAAAACGAGAATATCTACGTTAAGAGAAATTCTTTTTATTACGAGGGACTTTACAATAAAACAATTAATAGACACAAATTCAATCCAGAGTCAGAAAAATCTTTTGTGAATTGCACAAGGAATTGTTTTATATGGAGTCAAACCGACAATACTTGTCACGAGAGGTCGATACTTTAACCATAGCGCCATTGGTTCAGTCAATGATTGAATTAAAAAAAAAAATAGTTGTCATACGTGGTACTGGAACAAACTACTATCGGACATCCGTTCCAATCGTTTTACCACTTAGATAAGTATGAGCTGTTGTATGAGAATAAATTTTTACACATTGATACCGATTTCATACTCTACATTTTCAATTTAAATTGTATTCAACGATGACGTATTATCCATATTACTGAGAATTGGCATTTAAGACATTATTTATTAACCGACTTCAAAAAGGAGGAGGTTCTATGTTTCATTGTATGTATTTTATAAACTTGTTTACGAGTGAAAAAAATACTGTTACACGTGGGTTTACCAACCCTGTGATGAGTGGTGTACATATATGTTGTAAAAGACGACTAAGACTTTTATATCGACCTGATACAACTTTACCTGATGCCGTTTGGTCAACAACTTCCCTTCCAAAGAGGCTTCATGTCATGCAGGCTGATCATAAAACTATTGCCAAATGCTAATTAAGCATATTAAATTCTAAAAATTTCAGTAATTTGAATAACAAGGTTGTGTCATCGTTTAATACAATTCGAACTGTAAAGTTTGAAATATTATGCCTATAGAATGTGTAAACATTGTCCGGTAGATGGCATACGTCACCTTGAAGACGTAAGATATAATATGAAGTGAAATTTGCATGTCCTAAAATAGTTCACGATGGTGTAAGTGGCAGCACGATTGGGCCGGATTCCCAATAGGCGCGGGTTCGAACCCCGCTTGTGACATCATTTTTCGTTTCGTAATTTGATATTTATAAGTATTGCCAATAACTTTTGCAATTTGTATGAGTATATATTGCATCAATTCCAAGCAATTGGGATAAGAGTAGACGATGATGATGCCGTAGGTAGATGTGTGTTGTTGTTTATTAAAAAAATGTTAATTTAGTATTTAACACACAATTATATTATTTAAAACTAAAAACTAATTGGTAAGCGTACAATTATTACCAAACGTGGCATTTGAACCCATGTCTATTGAAAAGTCGTCCCGACCGCCTTGCTAATAAATAATAATCATCATTTCAGCTGATATTCGTTCACTACTGAATTTGAGCTAAAATAATAGTAAAATTGAACTACTATTCCACGCTGATCAAACATTTTCACGTAGAGTTTTAAATCAGTTTTGTTTTTTTTTTACATTGATAATATCTGTATATCCCTTGATCGGTTTTCAACAACCAACGACAAGAGTGAGGTGGTGAATTGTATTCCTATTCCGTCACCATATTTTTTCAAACACAAAGTAAATTGGATAGAAGGGAAAATTGGATATGTCTGTGTGACGATAATGAATACGTATGTGCATAATTACGTTTAAAAATAAAAGCTTTTAACATAGAGCACGAATAACAAACGAGGGAGAGTCTAACGAATGCAAGGTGTAATTGAATTTTAATCCGATTGCAATCCCTAGATCTCGTTAGCTTCATTCCATTCGAATTTATTGAAGTCATGGAATGTATCAATCTATATTTAAATTTTATTTTCACAACCAAAGCGTGAATGGACTATTTTACCAATACAAAGTACTCTTTTATGAATTTACGTGATGTTCTACACGAACTGCTCGTTCTTCTCTTAATCACTAGCGCATGTAATGGTATGTACGAATATACCCCAGATGAGGTAACGTGCTTAGAATTTTTTTCTTTAAATGGCATCCTGCATTAAGGAAGTCAGTCCTTTATTGTGGAGGATTTTAGAGATACATAATTTACGGATTAAAATTACACCCATATATTCAACAATAATTTGTGGATCATACAAAGTCTACGTGGGACTTGAACTTGCGGCACTTGGCATAGTTGGTTGGTAAGTTAACCACCACGTCATTTTTGCAGTCAATATAATGTGTAACCCCCTTTTTACTTGTGGAAAGGTTGAAAACTGGCGGACGAATCATCAGGCAAATGGGCAATGGCATTCTTTTAGAAAGCTTACAAAATGTCTATGCTCTACACCAATTTTTTCAATATATTCTTAAACAAAATCAACGAAGAAATTTTTTATTGTTCTTTGAAAATTTATGTATAGGGCAACACTTTCTGTATTACAATTCGTGATTGAATTAAAAAGTTACTACGTTTTATATCCTTAACCATAAATAATAAAAATGATTGTATAGGTAATTACATTTAAACATAGACTCTTTTTAATCTTTGTAATTCTAAAGGTATGAAACTTCTACTCACAGAAGGGAAAATAGCCTACTATTACGCCAGTCAGAGAAATTGGTGTAGGTTTTTTTTATTTAAGTTTTATTCTATTGTATGAATATTATGTGCTTGTGACCCTTAGTCGTTTGTTATAATACACGCGATAGAGGAAAGAATGGTGATTTATTATAATCTAACACCGTCGTTCCACGGAAATAAGTGTCATAATAGCGAGCGAATAAAGAGCTGCCCGGCTAAACATTAGCCGATAAACACCGCTAATGTTTTATTATTAAGCTTTTTTCAGCTAATGTATTATGCTAAATATACTTATGAAACTATAAAGCGAACTAATACGATCTAAACACCATCATTCTCCTACTCTTATCCCAATTACTTGGGGTCGATACAATATATACTCTTTTTTCATAGTATATATTGTAAAAGTTATTGGCAATAATTTTATGATCGGCCGCCTGTCAAACATCAACCCTCCTTGGGCATGTATGTACTCGTAATTGTTGACCCAACGGCATCAGATGGAGTTGGCCCAGGTCATTATAAGGCTCTTAGTCGTCTTTTACGACATCCACGAGCAAAGTAAGGGTTGGTAGTATTCGCAGCCGCTACCATATAGATTACTAAATATAGATAATACGATCTAAAGATGTCGTAATTATATAATTTAAGATATGTCTGTAAGAAAAGTAAAATATTAAACAAATCCCTTAAGTTTCTTGCCGAATTTTTTCAGTGGTTTCTCAGTGGAATATCTCAGCGTTCGCGTTTCAATCCGGTGGTAGTCACATTAGTTTAAAATATTTTTCTTTAAATTATCAATATGGAAGTACTCCCACGAGGTATATAATATTTATTAAAACTTTTAAATTTGAATTTGATACACTAAGTTATAACTAATGAACGACCCCTGCTGTGTTGCCTAAGCACTATCTATAACATATTCTTCTTCAACAGAGGTTTAAGAAGAGCACTTTCTTCTATTCAGTACAGTAGGCAGCAGCCTGGCTATGCCCCTGGTATTGCTAAGTTCCGTGTGTAGCAGTATTACTGCTTGCTCGTTTGGCACCAAAGGAAATAAATAAATCCTACATTTTCATTAACGTCTGCCTTTAATTGTGGTGTAAAAGTAGTATAGCTACACTATTGACAGTTTTTCGTCTATAGCTGGGGGCTAGTTCATCATAGTATCACACTGTCGTAGAAAATCAACATCTGAGTAGTGGCAATGTTCTGTTGTGCTTTGTTCGGTATTAGAGGCAGTCCTACTTTGTATGGGTTTGGTTTGGTAGGTAACGGCTTAGCTGTACCATTGGTAAAGGCCATGAGCGGCAGTAACATATACTATCTGGTGAGCTGCTAGCCGTTTTCTACCATCATCATTACCCTGCTTTTATCCCAATTACTTGGGATCGACGCAATATGTTCTTTTCTTCCACACAATCCTATTTGAAGTCATATCTGTGGTCACGCCCTTCCTATCCATATCATGCTTCACGCAATCCATCCATCTTTTCTTCGGTCTTCCTCTACCCCTAAAGGCTTCCACATTCATACTTAAAACTTGATCGTATAGACTTACTAGAACTTATTTTGGCCGTTTGCTACCATAAGCAATACAAAAAAACATAAACGACTAGTTGTAAACCTTAAGTCAAATTCTATTTACTTTGCTGTTTTTTATTATGTTACAATGAAAAGACACGCATTTTGAACTCTATACACTTGAAATAAGGCCAGGTGGTGTGGGGGATTTAGTTATTATTGTTTATAAACAATACTATAAGTGTTGTATAGAACAGGCTCTGCTTTGACTTGTTACAAATTTCCTTAAAACATTGGTTGGCTCCAACGACGCGTTAACCAATATCCTCCATTTGGAAATGAACCTTTTAGAGGATATTGGACAAACAATTTTCATCTGATGGATTCGGCAGACAAAGAAATTCTAAGAAAATTATGTAAGTAGGTAATCATTTAGCCAATTTGGAGAGTCATGCTTTTATTCTATTTGAATTACAGACTTTACTTAACAATTGACGAATAAAACCCTACTCTACTTCATTGGATTGCAAATAAAGTGTACAATTTTATACGAATTCACTTCAGAAGTTAACTTTCAATAAGATCGAAATGAGTTTTCTAATAGTCGTTGTTGCATTAATTGGCAATAAGAACAGGTAATAAAGGAGTAAGACTTTATAAATCTATTATGTATATATGTATTCTACAATAGGAGTAGTTTTAGTATGAGTGTCTTTGTTCTGGAATAGGTATATAAAACTTGTCAGCTGTCTTATTTTTATGCAGTTTCGTATAACTGTACTAAGAGTTTTTATCCATATTATATGTATGGTAGACTGAACATTCCCATTTATATTAAATATCCGATTATAATGCTATTGTTGAGGTTGCTTATGACACCTAAATTTTAGGTTAAACAGCTAAAGTAATCTACACGACATGCTAAAGTAATGTTACCTAGAATTTAAAAATAAAAAAATAAAATTTAAGATGGGTCGTTAGAGTCTTAAAATATTTTTTTTTGTGACACACAATTATTAAGTTTTTAGCGTACTCGGCAGAATTAGATCAGCCTGAAAAGTAGCATAACATTAAATATATTTGGAAATTTTATCAATTCTACAGCAAATAAATTTGGGTAACATACCGACAACAATGCCACCTACCGGGTTCACTGGTATTTTTAAACCACCCAAAAACTCATTGAATTATACACACACAAAATCATTGAAATCGGTGCAGCCGCTTAGAAGCAGTTAAATGATAAAACACACGTACAGAAGCATTAAATATATTGAACAAGAGAGCCGGAAACACAACCTTCTGGGTAGGTTTTGGTTGATAGGCAGCGGTCTAGTTGTACATCTAGTATTACAAAAGTTAGGTTAGATTAGGTTATGTTAAAAGATCTGTAGTAACACCTAGGTATGCCATTTGTTCATATGTCACCCTAAATAATACAAAAAAAAATCGGGGTAATATATAGGAGTCGCTCTTCAAACCCACCGAAAGCATATCGGACCCTCATGATCTACAATCATATATCACAAGATCAACGAAGTAGTTTTTTCATTCACCATCATTTATTAAACTTGACATATTCTATGAAAAGACTTGCGACAACGAAAAATAATATTTATTCTTAATTTCTAAATATGTGGATAATTTTTATATGCTTTGTGGAAGAATTTCATTTGATATCACCCCTTCATAGGTCACAATCTATCCTGTATTCCAAGATACGAAAATTATTATGATAAGCATAGACATATTACTACAGGATAAATAAACTCGAAAAAATAAAATAAACGTTTCACTATACGAACAGTCTTGTGTACAATATATGAAACAAATTACTTAGGCTCAGTATTCCTTTTGTAGAATATAGTTCCTATTAATACTAGCATAAAGGGAATTTTGTGCAAAATTACATGATATTACTAGTCATATTCCAGATAGACGTTTATTGTATAGCGATAGCTGTCATGACTGACATGAACTAACACCGCTAAGAGAATTATAGAGCAGTCGGAACAATTGTTTTGAACATCATATGAATAAGTTAAACTTGTTGTTCATTATACTTTCTATTTCTTTCTAGAAATAGAAGAAAGTACTTACTTTGAAATTATAAAATTTAAAATTATTTTTTAAAGTATTGCTATGTTTGAAATAGCGAGAGTCAATTTCTATACAGATATTTCGATTGCAACCTCGAAAATTAATTGTGCACCTTAAAAATTATTATCCTGAGTATAGAAATAATTGTTTCTTAATCCTACGCTTGTAAAGTTCTTCGGTATATTAATGATGCATTTCTAAGCAGGGAATCTTTTATTAGTATATTTTAAAAGATTTATTAGATGATTAGAGATGATGAGATAGATATGAGATTTACTAGATTATTTATATAGATGATCAAGCTTGGTGGCTCCTGTGTCTGGGAGGCGTTCCTGTTGCTCCTCAATTTATGTTGGAGCTCGGGAATGGTTCCCGGGGACTGGAATACCGCAGTCATCGTGCCTTTGTTTGAAAACAAGGGTTCATGTTATGACTGCGCAAATTACAGAGCCATAAGCTTGACCAGTTTGGCAGCAAAAGTGTACGGTAAAATTATTGAAAGGAGAATGAGGATGGTGTCCGATGGTTTACTGTGTGAGATACAAGGAGGTTTCAGGAGTGGAAGGGGATGCATGGATCAAGTGTTCTCTCTGCGCAACATTGTGGAGAAGCATCTAGCTCTAGGTCAGAGGGTTTTCTGCAGTTTTATGGATCTGGAGAAAGCATTTTACACGGTTGTACGAAAGGAACTTTGGGACATTTTACCGGAGTATGGTATTAACGGTAAATTGCTACAGGCTGTGCAGTCCAGTTACATGGGCTGTAGAGTCTGTGTGCGGCTGGATGATGGAATGTCGCCTTGGTTTGACGTCAATATCGGCGTTATGCAGGGGTGCGTTCTGTCAGCCAGGCTGTTTATCATATATCTGGATAAATGTCTCCAAAGGTTGAACGATATGAATGTGGGAGTCCAGATGGGCGACCCAGTGGTCACTGCTCTGCTTTATGCAGATGATGCAGTCCTGCTGGCACAGTCAGCGACTGACCTGCAGACCCTAGTCGACACAATGACAGAAGATTGTAAGAAAAGGAGTCTACGCATGAATGTGAACAAAAAGAAAATAATGGTCTTTGAAAGAGATGAAGCCAGAACAGATGTAAAAGTAATAATAGGTAATGATGTACTAGAGCAAGTGGATGAATTTGTATATCTTGGATGTGGATTTAGCCGAGATGGAAGGTTCACCACTAATATAGAGCGAAGAGTGAATGCGGGAAATAGAGTGAACGGAGCGTTGGGGCAACTTCTCGGTAGCCACCACCTCAGCCAGAAGGCACGTGTAGCAATACATAACGCAGTGCTGGTCCCAACATTACTGTATGGAAGCGAGAATCGGGTATGCAGAAAAGAGTATGAAAGTAAAATTAATGCGGTCGAAATGCGATCTCTGCGGAAAATCTGTGGAGTTAGGATGACCGACCGCATTCGTAACGACGACGTAAGAGAGCGGGTAGGTATGAAAGAGAGTATTGCTGTAAAGATGCGAAAGGGAATGCTCCAAGGTTCAGACATGTGGAAAGAATGCCAAACGAACGTCTGGTTAAGAAGATATACAATGCGAAAGTGGAAGGATGTAGGTACCAGGGAAGACCAGATCGGTCATGTACTGAAGGAATGTGGAGTCAAGAGTCTTCGAAACCGGCGAGCGTGTATGAAGAGAATTATGAATGTTGAGGAAGCGAGTGAAGTATGCAAAGATAGAGTTCTCTGGCACTCTGTTCTCTCTGCCTACCCTGCAAGGGATATGGCGTGATGATATGTATGTATGTATGTAAAAGATTTAATGAATGTCTTAAAAAACAAAAAAAAAATTGTGGTAGTAAAAATGTTTTAATTTTAAGGAAGAATAAAATTCATCTAGATGTTTGTTGATGACCATAAGTTAAATTTAAGAGTCTACGGATAATTCATCAAAACATTCAAGCGGTTCATAAAAAAAGCCACAATTTACGAGTGAGTTGATGAGGGTTTACAAACAGACATTTTTATTACCTCGTCAGACCTTTTTAAGATGAGCAGTGCAAAATAAGGAATTATTGCCATCAAGTAAGGGTGGTAATGGTAGCAAAGCGTTTATACGACAAGACTTTATGCGTAGTTTATTAGTAGGTATAATTTAGTTTCTTTTTGGACAGACACATCTTATCCATTAATCATATTATTACTCGTAGTAGTTTTGACTGCACAGATTAAATCGTGGTTTAAATAGTGTTCTAAATGTCAGAATTTGATTCCAATATAGGATTTAAAGAATAGCTTTAAATTTAAACGGTAGTATTAGTCCTGTGTACCTAATTTAAACTAACCTTCTCCGTGTGGTCCTAACTTAACTAATCCTGATCGTAAGAGACGACTAAGGGATGTAAAATGCATATAACATCTATGCAAGAAAAGGAAAACTCGAAACTAAACCCTTTACCAATGTCTGACCAGCGTGGTATAATCAATTTCTCTCCCATTATGGAGGAGGCTCGATCCCAACAGTGGGACATATACGAGCTGAGATGATGACGATGTACCTTGATTGTATATTTGTAATGTCCTTCGTACAAGAAATCAAATGTAATTCTTAGTACGAGATGTTGTTTGTATACAAAAAATATATTACTATTATTTTTTTATCTTTTTCACATATTATTTAACTCCAGCTTCGGTAACGCGAAATTGTCGATACAGATGTTCAAAATAACGACTAAACTTATGCACGTATGGTTACCCTCTGAAGCACATTTCACATATCTTCAAAAACATTTTCAATATAATTGTTTTTTAAATACGCTGGTGACCTCAGAATGTTTTCAATCGGTGAAAAGTCAGTCAGTGTAATTTAAAACCGAAACCTTTGCGTGCCAGTTATTTGGGCTTCGCAATAGGGTATTTCTGTTTTTTATTTATATTATTTAAAAATATTTGTATGTTAATAAGATTGTAAAAGTTGAGAAAATCTTTCTATAATCATCGAATATATACAATATTAAATAAAAAAGTAATCAATATAATATAAAATGGCTATTATTAAATAAAAAATCCTTAAATTCATTTTCTATTGTCATGAGAAATAAATTGTTCAATCCGTTAAATGCCTATTATTTGCTTTGAAGTAGAGTCCGTTAATAACGGCAATTTTCTCAAATCATTTAATCCTTTTGTATTTCAATAGCTATTTATACTGCGCCGATTAACTTTTGTTCACTGACAATAGGATTGTAAAGATATGAGACAACTCGAGTTATCAACTGAAATACAAGTAGAGGGAATTATATCATATATTTTTAATATCATTTTGAAAAAAAAAACATATTCCGGTATTATGAGGTTATTCCATTTTCGGTATTAAAAAAAAAAAGAGATAATTATATCATATATTTTTAATATCATTTTGAAAAAAAAAAACATATTGCGGTATTATGACGTTTATTCCATTTCCGGTATTAAAAAAAAAAAAGAGTTAATTATATCATATATTTTTAATATCATTTTGAAAAAAAAAAAACATATTCCGGTATTATGAGATTAATCTCATAATACCGGAATATGTTTTTTTTTGAAGTCCATGTAACATATTGGTTAACCAATATGTTACGTGGACTTCACAAATATCATATCAACTTACACATATCTGCTCTATATTCAATCTTCCTGATCCTACAGGTTGGTATAGGGATCTTTTTCAAGTTGCCCATCTGTTGCATAGATTTTAAATATATATTATTCCTTACTCATTTCTTTACCACACCCACGAGAAGGATAGGGGTGGCACATTGTATTATTACTTCCTCACCTCCTTTCCTCATCTCCTGCTCACCATATATCACCATTTTATATATAATCACATATTCAAAAATAAATACGATAAAAAAAAATCATATGGAATATATGAGAACACAAATTACATCCAGACTTAGATCAGGTATTTGAGGACTGCACAAATAATGATTATGTGAAAATAGTGATACATGAAATACTCTGTACTAGAGCAGCTTTAAAATACTAATAAGTCAAATACTTGGTACTAGCGATCAGCGTTTAGCCCATCCTAGTTAACTGTCCCCCGCCCTGTTCCCTTCTTTCCAGATAAGTATACCAACATATCATATATACAAAGGACATGCACTTACACGCCATTAAGCGACATGAAATCATATATACATCCACTCACACATACACTACACACTTCACATCCACACCACCACACACCTACCAAACACCTATATATTACACAAAGTCATGAAACACAAACACATAATCTGACACATATTCATTGCTAACCCTGACGATACCAGCAAACAAACTCTAATTGTACCTACTATACTCAATATCTTATGTGAGACTAAATAGTGGTCCAGTGTTTCTAAGGAAGCGTCTGGTGGTCTGAAATACAGGTTTTCCCTAGTTCGGGCACCAGTCCTCCACAATAACTACTATGTAATTGTACAACATAAATATTGTAACTTATTATTGTGGCGAAAATAAAAAAAATATTATTATTATTATATATTAAAACCTTCTTCGAAATACGCTGCATCTTTTGGTATAGCTATTATTCCAAGCGGTTCAGTAGTTTTCTCAGTTTAACCGAACAAAAAATCCAGCTTTCCATTTATTAGTTTAGATTTTAAGTACTTTAATATTTGTCGTAGCTATTACAGAGCATATTCAATTATACATACCTAATTTATTTATTACATACAACATCTGTCTACAGCTGTGGGCCGGTCCGTTCGGAGTAGTACCAAGCTCCCGCTGAAAATCCACGTTTGAGCAATGGCGATGTGCTGCTGTGCTTCATTCTGTGAGAAAGAGCGCCGGAATCTCAACTTTCTATGTGGAATTGGGTTGGTAGTCAACGGCCTACTTGTACCGTTGGTATTTATAAGGTCTATGAGTGGCAGTAATACTTACTATTAGGTTTGCTGCATGATCGTATGCCACCATAAGCAATAAAAAAATATATAGATCTCTTTCTTTGCTGGGCTCAAGTCTCCTCCACAATAAGAGGAAAAATGACCTCCTGTAGCACGCTAGTCAAAATGGTTGGTATAGGGTTTTATTTAGAGTTTCACTTCTCACGCATAGATTTTATATGCATATATCTCTTGGTGATCTTTCATTTAAAAAAAAAGGAGATGAAGCCAGAACAGATGTAAGAGTAACAATAGGTAATGATGTACTAGAGCAAGTGGATGAATTTGTATATCTTGGATGTGGATTTAGCCGAGATGGAAGGTACACCACTGACATAGAGCGAGGAGTGAATGCGGGAAATAGAGTGAACGGAGCGTTGGGGCAACCTCTCGGCAGCCACCACCTCAGCCAGAAGGCACGTGTAGCAATACATAACGCAGTGCTTGTCCCAACATTACTGTATGGAAGCGAGAGTTGGGTATGCAGAAAAGAGTATGAAAGTAAAATTAATGCGGTCGAAATGCGATCTCTGCGGAAAATCTGTGGAGTTAGGCTGACCGACCGCATTCGTAACGACGACGTAAGAGAGCGAGTAGGTATGAAAGAGAGTATTGGTGTAAAGATGCGAAAGGGAATGCTCCGATGGTTCGGACATGTGGAAAGAATGCCGAACGAACGTCTGGTTAAGAAGATATACAATGCGAAAGTGGAAGGATGTAGGTACCGAGGGAGACCAAGACTAACCTACCGAGACCAGATCGGTCATGTACTGAAGGAAGGTGGAGTCAAGAGTCTCCGAAACCGGCGAGCGTGTATGAAGAGAATTATGAATGTTGAGGAAGCGAGTGAAGTATGCAGAGATAGAGTTCTCTGGCACTCTGTTCTCTCTGCCTACCCTGCAAGGGATATGGCGTGATGATATGTATGTATTTGTGTATCTTTCATTTAAATTTATGTTAAACCAGGTTATGCGCACGGCTTTGCTCACGTAAAAAATATTTTCACAATATAAAATATTATCACTACCTGTATTATCCCAAGGTAACACATTACCGGGATAATATGTGTTAATCCAGAAAATGGTCTATCTGCGTGCCGATTTTAAAACAAAATAATTCAACAGCTTACACGTGATTGAGTATGTAATAAACATCAAGTCATCTTCGGCAACTTTCATATAGGTACATAATACTAGCTTTAGCTTGCGGCTTCGCTCGCGTAAAGAGTAACTTTTTCAAAATTTAACTATTCGTCATCATCATCATTAAGAGCAGGAGGCACTTGTCTTTATTACTTGGGGTCGACGCTATATGTACCCCTCTTCCTAAATATTGCAAAGATTATTTGCAATAGTTTTATGACCGACCGCCTGCCTGACATCAACCCTCCTTGGGAATTCAATTGCTGACCAAATGGCATCAGGTAGTGTTGGCCCAGGTCAATATAAGGCTCTTAGTCGCCTTTTACGACATCCACGAGCAAAGTAAGGGTTGGTAGTATTCGTAGCCGCTACCACACAGCAGTCAAAATTGAACTATTATAACAAGGGAAATACATTACTGGGATAACAAGTATCTTATTTGTTAATCTAGGTATTAGTCTATCTATGTGTCAATTTTCATCGAAATCTATTGTGTTACTGTTTACGTGTGATTGTATAACAAACATTTAAACGACTTCACAAACTTTCACGTTTATAATATTAATAGGATTAGTAGGAAGTAAGATAATATATAGTAGGATGACACCTATACGTTTTTTTTTAAACAACACCCTATACTAAGAAAATAATCCTTGTATTGCGGGGGACTTTGCAAACATGCAATTAACGCAGACAAATTACACTCGGACTGAGAACAACAGTTTGTGTATCGCACAAAGTATTGTCCTGCGTGGGAATCGAACCCACGTCATTGGCATGGAAGTTCGGTATGATAACCACTACACCATTTGTGCAGTCAAGCTACAACATCTGTGCAGTTAAAATACGCCATCTGTACAGATTGCGCAGTCAAACTTTGAATGCTTAAAGATAATTCTGCCAGTATACATTTCCCTTTTTCAACTCTTAGTATTCTAAACTCAATCAATATAAGATTGAAGACACACGAGTGTCCCTTTGCCATCGTAACCTAACCATTTATGTCAAGGTTGGCGAAAAAGAATCACCATTAAGTTAATTGGCTACGGTCTGCCTTATCAGTTTTCCGCACGGACAACTGATTAACGATTTACGAAAATAGCTTTTAGGGTATGGTCTATCAGACAATATTATGTACTTCTTGGTCACATAACTTTTTACAAATACATATTAAATAGCTATACTTTATTATTAGTTTATAATGGAGATGTTTTTTTTCTATTCCTTTGAATGTTAGCCTTTCCCATTAATATTATACATGTTAATGTTTGTTATTGAATCATAAGTAAACCGCTGAACAGATTTGTACAAAAAATAGCTCATATATAGATGATTATCTAGATTAATATGTAGAATACTTTTTATCTCGGTTACGTGTTCCTTTGGGATAATAGATATCAACTTATGAGAGAGAGTTATTATTAAGAGAATTATGAATGTTGAGGAAGCGAGTGAAGTATGCAGAGATAGAGTTCTCTGGCACTCTGTTCTCTCTGCCTACCCTTTTTTTTTTTTTTTTTTTGTGGTGGGCCATGGACGTCGCACCCCGCCAAATCGGTCCGGGGTGACGGAAGAGGCGGCGCGCAACCCCATTGACCCACCCTGCAAGCACCTCTTCTTCGCCATGCGAGCGGGCCACCGGTACCCGATCTTTGTCTTCGGTGGCCCGCTCGGCGGTATGCCCTCTCGGGCTCCTCTCCTGTTGACGCCCCGACAGATTTCGCCGTCGAGGCGTCGTCCTCACGCGGTGGCCTCGCGTCGGGTGACCGGACAATTCCCCGGTCCGATCACCCGAAGCCTCGGTTAGGGCGGCATCAGGCGCAGGTATTCGCGCCTGCGCCGCCCCGGCCGCGGGCGGCGGCCCGGGTCACGGGAATCCTCCCGGTCCCGTTCCGCCGCCTCCTTCTGCGAGATGACAGCCTCGCAGAAGGCGGCGACCGCGTCCTAATTCCTGACGCTGTCGACCATCGCCCTCGCGACAGCCGGCAGCGTCAGGTCGGCACCGATAATAGCGACGAGGTCGCAGCGCTGCCCGTCCCAGCCCGAGCATTCCTCGAGCGTATGTTGCGCCGTGTCCTCGTCACTACTGCAATGATGGCAGCCCGGAGTCCATTCCCTGTGCACGACCGTGTGCAGGTATTTCCCGAAACACCCGTGCCCCGTTAACACCTGCACCAGTCGGAAGGTGAGGACCCCGTGCCGCCGCTCCATCCATTCCATCAGTACGGGCCGGAGGGCCTCAACGGTAATGACACCGTGTCTAGGCCTCTCCAACCGCGTAGCCCAACGGGCGATGACTTCTCGGCGGGCGTCCTCGCGCCAGGTGGCTATCTCGTTAAACGATGGGGAGCCACCCTCTTCGCGCATTGAGGTAACCCGCCGGTAGAGGTCGGAGAGCATCTCCGCCTCTAGGTCCCACGGGGGTGTCCCGGCCAATAGGCACGCCGCCTCTGTCGACACCGTGCGGTACCCGCGAATGGCTCTGACCACCATGGCTCGCTGTGGCCTCCACAGCACCGCCCTGAGCTGGGCGTTCAGAGCCCTCGCCCACACGGGTGCGCCGTACATGGCCATTGAGCGGATCACCCCCGCATACAGCCGTCGGCCCTCGAAACTGGGTCCGCCCACATTCGGCATGAGCCGAGAAAGGGCGGACGCCGCGCCGACCAGCCGGGGAGCAATTTGGCGAAAATGCTCCCGGAACCACCATCGCCCGTCGAGCACCAGACCCAAGTACCTCATATGGGCCTGGATACTGATGTGGATGGAGTTGACGACTAACGAGGCGCCGATAGGCAGCCTCACACGGGGCCCATGGAATAGTAGGGCCTCCGTCTTGTTTAGGGCCACCCTGAGCCCCAGCGCCTCGATTCGCCTGACCATCTCCTCGGTGCCGAGAGTGGCCAGGCTCGCCGCCTCTTCGAGTGTCCTGCCTCGGGCTGTGACGAGCGTGTCGTCAGCATAGCAAATAACGCTCAGCCCGGGGGGGAGACTCCCTCTCAACGCCCAGTCGTACCCGATGTCCCACAGAGTCGGCCCCAGAACCGACCCCTGCGGAACGCCGCACGACATGGGCGTCCGCACAATGTCCCCTGCGGGGCTCGCGTAGAGAACACTGCGCCCCTCCAGATAGTCTGCCACCAGCCGCCTGAGGTACAGGGGCACTCCATGGAACCGGAGCGCCTCCCTGATGCAGCTGAATGGCAGACTATTGAAGGCGTTGGCGATGTCCAACGACACCGCCAACAACACTCCTTTGCCGGCGACAGCCTCCGCGGCCGTCTGCCTCAGGCGTAGTAGGGCCCCGATGGTCGAACGCCCCTTCCGAAACCCAAATTGAGCGTCCGACAGATCGGGCCCCACCTCCTCCAGGTGCTGGACGATGCGGGCAGCGAGGACACGCTCCAGCAGCTTACCCACATCATCCAGAAGCACAATGGGCCTGTAGGCCGACGGCGAATCCGGGGGCCGTCCCGGCTTTGGCAGGAGAACCAACCTCCCTTCCTTCCAGCACTCAGGGAACTGTCCAGACGTCAGACAGGCGTTGAACAGTCGCCTGAGGCGAGGTTCGAGATGCTCGAGGAGCAACGTCAACACCCGGACTGGGACTCCGTCCGGGCCGGGGGCCGTGGTGGCGGATCGAATCTTCGCCACGGCTGCCCCCACTTCCGACTCCGTCACGGGCGGAACACTCTCGACGGCCTCCCGGTCGTGATCTGGCGAAGCCATGACCGGGGGCGTGTGCTCCGACTGCCGCGGGAACAGCTCCTCGACCACTCTACGAAGGAGGTCGGGCTGGAGGGTCTCGGTGAGGGGGGGGGGCCTGCGCGCGAAGCTTATTCAGCGACGCGCGATACGGGCGACCCCAGAGGTCACGGTCGAGACCGTCCAGCATCTCCTGCCAACTTGCGTCCTTGGCGGACCGGATGGCCAGCCGAAAGGCGGTACGCGCACTGCGGTACGCCTCGTACAGCTGGCCCTCCCGCTCAACATCGCGGCGACGCCGCCGACTGCGGGTGTAGGACCTTCGGGCACTAATGCACGCCGCACGAAGGTCCGCCAGTCTTGGGGACCACCAGTAGACCCCCTGCCTCGGAGGTAGACGCCGCACCCTGGGCATGGCCGCATCGCAGACCTGCGTTAACGCACTGCGGATGCGGACAGCCTCAACGTCCACTCCGTCCGCTGGGGGTGGTGAGGACAGCCACGTGTTCACGATGGCCGCCTCCGCCAGTAGGTCCCTATCTAGACGCCCCACAGCCCACCGCGGAAATGCGGGAGCCCGGTCCGCCCTGTGACCCCTGCTGGGGTCCTGGAGAGGGGAGACCTCCATCCGGATGTATCGGTGATCCGACAGGGTCTCCGCCTCCTCCAAGACACGCCAGTTCCTCACTCGTGGTGCGACAGCGGGGCTAGCGAACGACAAGTCCACTATCGACCCACCCTGCTGTCGCACACACGTGTTCACTGAGCCTCTGTTTAGGACACAGAGGCCCAGTGACGCCGCCCACTCCACGATCGCCCGCCCACGATCGTCCGTCATCGGGGTTCCCCACGCCGTGGATTTGGCGTTGAAGTCCCCCAGGACCAGGACGAGGCCCGGTGCCAGTCGCCGTATCGAAGCCTCCAAGGTGGTGAGGGAGGCCCCGAAATCGTCCATTCTCCTGTTAGGGGAGAGGTATACACTGTAGAGCGTGACCCCTCCCCAATCCGCCGCGACAAATTCCTCGCCCCTATCCAAGAGGGATAAGGACGGGAAGTGCCGCTGCGTGGAGGTGACGATTGCCGCGGTTCCGTTTCGGCTGACCACCCAATTGGGGCGATCAGGCACGACGTACGGTTCCGCGACTACGGCTGCACCGATCGACCACTCCGCCATGGATTGCAGGAGGAGATCCTGCGCACCGGCGGAGTGGTTGATGTTGGCCTGCAGGAGGTGAGTGGACTGGGCAGCCATTAATGGGCCGTGTCCATCATCACCTCCTGGCTTGCTGCGGGCGATCGGGCCGCGCTAGGAGCGGAAGCGGCCGGAGTCGAAGGGCCGCTCCGCCCCTTTGGAGCCGAAGCCGGAGGTCTGCACGCCCCAGAGCCCATGCGGTGCTTGGCGGGCTTATTGCCCGCCGCACACGCGGGGCAGTGGGGCGGGGCGGCGCAAGATGCCGCCATATGCCCAGTCTGACCGCAGCGGAAACAGAGTCCGCCGCAGTCAAAGCAATTAGTGCATGTTGGCCGGGTGTGCCCGACCGCCATGCACTTGAAACACCTCGTAGGCCGGTGCTCCAGCACGGTGACTCGCGCTGAGCTCCAGCCCACGAGGAGCCTGCCTGAGTCGGCCAGTTGCCTGACCGACTCCACTGGGCACTGCACCCAGGCAGCACCTACGCCGCCCGGACCGGGCCGGATGGCACCAACCCGGACGGTGTCCATGGGACACCCGGTTTTCGAGGCAATGGCCTCCCGGATGTCTTCCACCGTCACGGAGTCGTCCAGACCCGCAATGCGCATTTCGGCGCACTTCACGGGTCTGGCGATTTTAACGCCACCCTCCTCGGCGAACAGACCTCTCAACTTCGACGCCACGCTATCGGCCGTCCTGGTGCCCTCGGCCCCAGGGAACTCTAGAATCCGAGAACCTGTCCGGGCCTTGCGGGTCCTGGCTTCGACGCCTCCTATGTCGGAGACGTCGAGCTCCCGCCGGGCTTTCCGCAGAACGGCCTCATAGCTGAGGCCCCTTTCTGCCGCCTCAGGCAGCACAGTGATCACCACTGCGGCTGTCTTCGGCGGCCGGAGCCCCTTGCGCGGCCTTTTCCTCTTCTTCGTTGTGCCGCCTCCTCCGACTCCTGCCTGGGGAGCGGCGACCTCAGCGGCGCGCTTGGTCGCCGCTCTCCTCCTCTGACCGCGACTTTTCCTGCCGCGCTCGGCCACCTGCCAACCCTGTTCGGGCGCAGCGGGCGTGCCAGGCGCGGAAGGCGCAGTCGCGGGCGCGCTGGTCGTCGCTGGCGGTGTTGATGCCAACGACGACTGCAGTCCGGCAGGAGCCGGTGCCACCTTCTTCTTCTTCGTCGCGGGAGCGGGCCCCTTGGACTTGGGCCCAGCCGCGGCCGCGGCGTAGCTACCCCCCACGCGGCCACCCTGACAAGGCAGCGGAGCGGGGGCTGGTGCCGCATATGGCCGTTTGTCCGCGGCCAGAGGCGGCCGGACTCGGGGTTCCGGAGGCAGCCTTGCCTCCAGAACGGCCAAGCGCGCATCGACCAGTTTGACCACCGAGTCGATGATGGCGCGCAAGGCCTCGTCCGGCACGCCTCCCACCGCGGACAGCGGGGTCGGTGTTAACGGCTGGGCCGCTATCGGGGCCTGCTCCACGACGTTTGGTGGGCTGGCGAATGTCGGCGGCGCGCGCTCCGCAGTCGGAGCCGTCTTCGGCGCAGCGGCAACCGTTGGGCGGCCAGCTCCTCGGCGGCCAGCGCTGGCCGGTAACGCGGGTGGCGCAGTCGGCATAAGTCGCGCCATCTGCGCCTTTAACTCGGCCATGTCCTTGGCGAGGAGGCGGTTTTCCCTCCTCACCTCGGCCAGCTCCGACTCTAGGCGGCGGTTCTGGGCCCGCAGGCCTGACACCTCGCCACCAAGGCGGGTGTTTTCGGCCTGCAGGGCCTTCGCGTCCGGGGCGCTACCGCTCGCGCGGGCACCAGCGGCCGCCACTTCGGTGGGAGGGATGCCGGACAACACCTCCAGCACCCTCGCGGCGGCCGCCTCGTCGTCGGTCCGCTTGCGAGTCTCCGCCCCTCTGCATACTCCGCCGGCTGGGGAATGGGTCCTCCGACCTGACGCCGCGGCCCCTCGCCCTCTGCGAGAGGCCGGAACTTTGGGAGGAGGCATGATGATAGCACTCCCCTCGGAGTCAGCGCCCGAGCTGCCATCCCTGTTCAGGGGGCGCTTCCGCACCTCCGAGGGGAGGGCCTCCTCCCTTGTCGTCGGGGCCGCAGCCGCAAGACGCGGCGACGACCTGGCGGCGGCGGTTTTCTCCGCCGACCCGCTAGCCTCCTTGGACGGCTCTGCGGAACTACCGCCCTCGTCCATTATATCGGCAGATCCATTGCCCTCGTCTCTGGACGGCTCTGCGACACTACTGTCGCCCTCGTCCATTGACGGCTCTGCAGTGGATCTGCCGCCGTTTTCCTCCAGTTTGGCGGTAGCGGCCTCCTCCTTCGCCTTCCGCTCCGCCAAACGCTGCCGGTCCCGTGAGGCACCCTTGCCTGACCAGTTATGCGCCTTCCGCCGCTTCTTCGTCTTCTTTTTGTGGGCCTCTTTCGTCTGTGCCGGGCCCTCGGCGGACGCCTCAAGTCCTGAGGACGAGGCGTCGTTGTCAGTTTTACGTTGGCTTGACAAGGCCGTGATGTGGGAATCCTCTGGATTCCCGTCTTGTGTTGGTGTAGGTAAAGAAAAATCCATGTTGATTCCCACGAGTATGGGAGAAAAACCGTCGACCCGGGCAGAGATCCCTGTACCCGGGCAAGCCTACATTTACCAACCAGGGGGTCAGCCGGTACCCTGGCTGGAGCGTGCTAGGAACAGAACAGCCCATCTGCCATGCATCCTCTCGCCGCACGCCAGAACTTAGGATTCTGGGTAATTTCCGAATTCGAAGGTCGAATTCTTTATAGAGGTTGTCTTCCTCGCGGTCCGGGCGGTTAAGCCAAGACCCTCGTTCCTGATACTACGCCTCACGACAACTTGTCTTGAAGCAAGATATCAGGTTTACGATATGTCGGCGGTGGCATAAGCCTGCCCAGCCCTCAAATTAATGAGTGACCGGGCCCGTCCGAAATTTCGCCTCCTGTACCCTCTACAGCTAGAGGGTCAGGAGCGAATTGGGGCTCAACCCATTGCTGGGGAACCCCCCCTCGCGCCAGAGATTCGCTACGGGCGACAATTCGACAGAAGGATCTGGGGGACTGTCGCCCGCACCCAGGGTACACCACGCGGAGGTTTCTGGCATCGTACCCCCTCTCTGCCTACCCTGCAAGGGATATGGCGTGATGATATATATGTATGTAACTTTGGGTAAGTTACTATCACGCGAGCGAAGTCGCGAGTTGAAATTTGTTTATAATATCTTCAAAAACAGTTGTAACAGTACGCTAAATAGCATCTTTAAGGATTCAGTCCTTAATTTTAGTTCAGAAACCGATTATGTTGGTATCCATTTAGTTTCTTGAAATATGAATTCGGCATGTTACGTCTTTTAATTAAATATAGACGCTATGTGTAAATTTTTAGCTGTGTGATAGCAGCTACGAATACTACCAACCCTTACTTTGCGCATGAATGTCGTAAAAGACGACTAAGAGCCTTATAATGACCTGGGTCAACTCCATCTGATGTAGTTTGGTCAACTATTACATTCTCAAGGCGGGTGGACGTCTGGCAGACGACCGGCCATAAAACTATTCCCTATAACTTTTACAATATATACTATGAAAGAAGAGTAAATATTGTATCAAGCCCAAATAATTGGGATAAGAGTAGGAAGAATGATGATGTGTAAATTGTTTTTGATATCTATAAAACCCGATTACGAAGCGAAAAATGATGTCACAAGCGGGATTCGAACCCGTGCCTATTGGGATTCCGGCCCGATCCTGCTGCCACTACACCACCGTGACTTATTGTAAGACATGCAAATTTCGCTTCGTATCATATTTACGTCTTAAGGTGACGGTATGCTATCTACCCAACAATGTTTACACATTATTATGGCCTTAATACTTCAAACTTTGCAGTTAGAATTGTATTAAACGATGACACAACCTTGTTATTTAAATTACTGAAATTTAGCATTTAATATGCTTAATTATTTATAAAACCCGATTACGAAGCGAAAAATGATGGCATAAGCGGGATTCGAACCCGCGCCTATTGGATTGCGCCGGAATCCCAATCCCGTCACCTTAAGACGTAAATATGATACGAAGCGAAATTTGCATGTCCTACAATAAGTCACGGTGGTGTAGTGGCAGTACGATTGGGCCGGCATCCCAATAGGCGCGGGTTCGAATCCCGCTTGTTTTTGATATCAATAGATTGGAACTGCATAAATGGCGAAAAGACTTCTTATAGCGAGTACAAACTTCTTGTGCCGTGTATCGTGTGCTCGATTCCCAAGCTGGATATTTCTTATCTCATTTCACAAATAATTATTCTGTATTTGAGTGTATTTGTGTAAATTTTTTGTTTGTGAAGTCATCCGCGATATAAACAATTATCATTTAATGTTATAGTAAAAAATCTCTCATATTCTGTAAAATTCTGTAATCTGTCTACAGTTGATATTAATATTAGCATAGCTGACATGATTATAATTATATTAGGAATTACTATCTACTATCAGTAATAGTAATAGTGTAGGATACCCCCCACTAGGTGGACTGACGACTTGGTGAAGGTTTCTGGTCGTCGTTGGATGCAAGCGGCACAGGACCGCACTTTGTGGCGTAAAATGAGGGAGACCTACGTTCAGCAGTGGACGGGAATAGGCTGAAATGATGATGGTGATGATTAGTAATATGGATATTAATTATCTACTATCTTCAACATATTGGTTATACGTTATCTTAGCATGGATGAGGAGCTATGTGATAAGGAGGGATGAAAGTTATATGATAAAAATAGTTATTAATTTAAATTATTATATATGAATGGACGTAAGAATCGTGGGGGATTAAAAAAAAAGATGAATGTATTGCGTAAATGAGGATATGGTTATAAAAGAATTGAGTGTAAATATGATACTTGACAGAAGCCTATGGAAGGTAAGGATATTTTGTGCTGAACTCACTTAGCGTCAGTCGAGGGTAAATTAATGATAAATTGATTAGTGAATCCAAATTGAGAACAAAAGATTAAGATAAGAATAGATATATTTATCATTAGTTACTGAAACGGCAAGCAGATTATTGACCGGCTAATTCAGTGAATGTTAGTAGCCGAATAAATAATTACTTCTATTTATCCTGTTATAATTTATAAGCTAAAGCCTTTGTTCGTACAAGCTAATCTCAGGCAATATCAGTTCAACTTCAAATACATAGTATATCAAACAGCTTATTAATTGACTGGCTCAGAGCTACAAAACCGCATAGATTTAAAAAAAAAAAAAAAAAAAAAAAAAAAAAAAAAAAAAAAAAAAAAAAAAACAAGCGTGGATGTAACAGCAAAGGAGACCTGTTGATGGGTTTGAGGTTATAGCGTTATTTCCCTTTACAAGGGGAGTCTACTTAGGTCCAACGGTGGATTTGGCGGGCTATGGGCCGAACCCATAGACCCGCCATACATGTACCTCTCTTCACCGAGCGAGCGGGTCACCGGAACCCGGTCTTTGTCTTCGATGGCCCGCCCGGCTTTTTACCCTCACAGGTATCCTCTCGAGTCGATGCCCCGGTAGCTTTCACCGTCGGGGCATCCTCCTCACGCTTGTGGCCTCGCTCTGAGCGACCAGCTTCCTGCGCCGTCTGCTGCCAGAAGGCGGCGATCGCAACCCAGTTCCTGACACTGTCGACCATTGTTTTTACGACGGCCGGTAACATCAGGTCAGCACCGATGGTTGCAACGAGTTCACGACGCTGATGTACACAAGTCACACAGACCTCAAGAATATGCTGCACCGTGTCCTTACTGCAATCGCGCTGGTGGCAAAACGGAGCCGTCTCGCTCCATGCGATGATGTACAGGTATTAGCCGAAGCATTCATGCCCCGACAAAACCTGCACCAGTCAGAAATAGAGAGCTCTTTGCCGCCGCTCCATCCGCTCGATCAGCAGCGGCCGGAGGGCCTCCATGGTACGTACAACGAATGGAGACTTCGCCAGACGTGCTGCCCAATGGGCGATGGGCGATTTGATGAACTGGTAGGAAAACTATTCCAAAAGCGATAATTTTTGAAATAGTTTTTTAATTCACGTTTCAATTTCTTCTTAAGTAAATATTTAGGTTAGTGGATTACCACTAATCATAAATCTAAGTAGAAGCTTAGTGAAATATTTTCCATATTTTCCGTATTTTCCTTCTATTGTCATTCAATGAGATGTGTTATATTTTGGTCATACCCGACATTATAATAATGTTAAAAAAGAAGTTTGTTCTGCTCGTCAGTCATTCAAAACCCTCTGAACGTATAACATGAAAAACAACGTTTCTTTATACGCATGTCGGTCTTCAATCACAACAAAAAGGCGTATGACATAAGCCTTGGAGTGCCGACCTTCAATGAAAAGAGCCACAAAAATAACGTAAAAGACAAAGCTTGGATTAGATCGAATTTGAGGAGGGTCTCCATAATAGACATTTTCGTAAACGAAAACCGTTTTAATGATTTCGTTTAGCACAATCCAAACGCGCCGATAAAAGGTCAGATGAACGATGAAATAGAAGATTAACTGTATTGTGAAATTACTGAAATTCTTAAAATGAGAAATGTTATTGTGCAATGAGTCACTTTATTTATATTTCTATAAAATATCTGAAACAATATTATTTCCTTCTCTATTTTATTTATTTACTTCTACTCTTTATTATATGAAAGATTTATTGTATCCTTAATATAAATATATAAGGATTTATTAGCTAATATGATATATTTACTAAAATTAATTACCATGATGAGTCCATGTGTGTTTTTATGTGGTACGACAGTCGTCGTACCACATAAAAACTTTCGTTTGAAAAGATTCTCTTCATTACATCTCTTTCGTGATAGTTCTGGATACATTCCATAAACAAGTATTGATATCATAACAACGTTATATTAGAAGAATATAATGTAGGAATTGTATAATCTTACTCCGTTTCCACACAGAAAATATATATGCTCGAATGATTGTGAATTACTTGTCTAGAGTAATGTTGTGTGTGGTAAATAACCGAATTGATGCGGGATGGATGAAATGGCGGCAGATCATGGTAATCACTCTCGGGTACCTCTCAATGGTCAAATTTACAACACTTTAATAAAGCCTACTCGAACTATATAGATCATCTTGTTAGGCTACGAATGTGATGGATGAGAGATGACTACATATAGCAGAGATGCCAATACTGATATTGATGTGTAAATTTTGAGAATGAATAACATAAACAAAGTTTGAAAATGGTGGAAAATAAAAGAGTAAACGCCTTACACGGTATGTACATGTTTTATACATGTAATATTGTGAGGAAAGTTTTAAATATAAATATCAAAGGCCATAGGGGTAAGGGATGAAAGATGGCGTTAATCATGATAAGGATAAAACGGTAATAAACATAAAGTTGATGTCTAATATATGATGATACTCTATTTGCTAGATTAGTAATTGTGACTCTTTGCTTTTAAAACAATTGTGTCACGTTTGTAATTTCAGATTGAAGATACGGAAGTAGTGATTTGAATAAGAAAACATTGGTGTTTTAAATGAGAAAAATAGATATTGATGGTAATGTTTAAAATAAATAAAGTAAGTTTAGATAATGATTTCGAAATTAAAGCATACTGTATAAATGACGTATTAGTCTAACTACTAATCTACTTAGTATTATTTCTTCCAATTATTTGTGCATTGACAATTATTTGAATGGTAGTTCATTGTCATTCAATACATTGACAATTAATTGACAATTATTTGAATGGTTGTTCTGAGTTCTAAATTTGTGTTTGCTAATAAATATAAAGTAATTGTATATTTAAAAACTGCACCGTGTCACAGGGATGTCATATATTTTATCTATATCTTTTGTGCATGTTTCTTATCATCATATCAGCTCATATAAGTCCCACTGTTGGGCTCGAGCCTTCTCTATAATGCGAATAAAATTGACCTACTATACCACGCTGGTCAGACGTATACCCTATACGTTTTGTTTCAAGTTTTCCTTCTCTTGCATAGATGTTATATTCATATTATATCGTCGCATCTTACGATCACCCACAAGTAAGATAGTGTGGCGAATTCAATTCTTACTCCCTCACTACATGGAAAATGTTTCTTATATATGAGTCAAATAACTGTATATTGGTAAAAAAAAAACAATTTTATTCAAGTATAATATAATGTACTGCTTCAAATAAAATATACATTTTAGGTAGAATAAAAATCAAATGAATTTAAAAAGTGTATAACATTCATCATCATCATTCAGCTATTTGTCGTTCACTGCCTTCATATAAGCCTTCCTAATAGATCGCTACAAAATACGGTCCTATACCCGTGTCGCTTGGACTTTGACTCATAGAAAATTTTACCAAGTCGTCTGAAAATTAAGTATAATTACTGATAATTAAAAGAATTTAATATTTTTTAGATATTATAATGTCAGGACCACACTGTAAACAGTTCTTAGTCTACAGCCGCAGGCCGATCCGTCCAGGACAGTACCACACTCTCGCAGAAAATAGACGCCTGAGCAGTGGCAATGTGCTGCTGTGCTTCGTTCGGTGAGCAAGATAGCCGGCACCCAACTTTTGGGTGGGTTTGAGGTTTTTATTGGTAGGCAGTGGCCTAGCGGTACCCTAGTATTGCAAAGGTTCATGAGTGGCAGTAACATTTAGCATCAAGTGTGCTGCTTGCTCATTTGCCACATAGAGAAATAAAGGAAAAAAGCATACATACATATCATCACGCCATATCCCTTGCAGGGTAGGCACACAGAACAGAGTGCCAGAGAACTCTATCTTTGTATACTGTACTCGCTTCCTCAACATTCATAATTCTCTTCATACACGCTCGCCGGTTTCGGAGACTCTTGACTCCATCTTCCTTCAGTACATAACCGATCTGGTCTAGGTAGGTTAGTCTCGGTCTCCCCCGGTACCTACATCCTTCCACTTTCGCATTGTATATCTTCTTAATCAGACGTTCGTTCGGCATTCTTTCCACATGTCCAAACCATCGGAGCATTCCCTTTCGCATCTTTACACCAAAAAAAAAGGGAAAAATAAACTAAATTTAATTTAAATAGCATGTGTAATATTTGCTCTTCCCTTAATATTCACATTCCACTGAGGAGTTGAAATTAATTAACCATCTGAATAGAATTTGATTAACTAGAAAGACTGAAACCAAAACAAGCAATACGATTCTAATTCAAAGGGCAACGTGCCTGATTGAAAAGCCTACCTTACAGACACGCAATATAAGTTTAAGTACGGTGCTGAGGGGTGGTTTTCCGCCACCCCATTGGAAAAGCTGGGCTTCATTTTCACTAGCAAATGCTCTCATTTACGAAAATTATACAACACAATACTTTCATTGCCGGTTTAATAGGTTTTTATAAAAAATATACTAGTACAATACACTCAATGTACTTAACACAAATAGGAAAATGAGATAGATGCGAAAGCGAATTCTATTATAATGCAAGGCGATCACTAGGCGGGATTCAGTCGAGTTCTAGTCTTGAGCAAGGGAATACGTATTTCCATAGCTTCGGTTATATTTGTTACGATATAGAACTAAGTTTTGTGACTGCAAATTAAAGTTGACTTTTCAATTACGCTCAGAATAATTTGTAAGCGATTCGCATTTGGAAGTGTTTAATTGTTTGAGCAAAGGTTTGTAGATATATATTGCCATATAAGTTTTTTATTCTTAAATAATAAGTTGAATAAAATAATTATTTAGTAACATATTAATACTTATATTAAACGCAACGCTTGGTTTATTACGTGAATATTTTTTATGTAAAAAAGTAATAATGTTCTATGTGATAAACCCAACTAGCATTGAATTTCTTTATGTTAAAGGATTAAGAACTCTTCACTCCCTCTTTGTAGCGGGGTTTAGTCAATGGGTGTTCATACAAATTTAGGGCTAATCTCTGTATTATTTGATAGCGTGCAGTACAATTTTAAATAGAATACCCATTTATTTATGATATGTTATGTTGTATAGAGGCATAATTGAAAATTAAATTTTAATTTAAAAGTTATTAACATCTAAATATACATATTTTCGTGGGAATTTTAAGGATATTTTTGGACCTAAATACATAACATAAAAATAATTGAAATATTCTTCATAAAATCCTGTTTATTATAACGCTAAATACAAAGCATTTACACTCAAACTTATGTTAAGATTCTTGAAAAAATGTGTATATATAGAGCAAAAGTGCCCAGAAATTTTTATGTAGCCCCTAGATTGCAACTACATCCACTTTAGCATATGTTTGGTAAATGACCATTGAAAGATAAAGATATTTACAAATACTGGAAGAAAATGAAAGCTCAAAATTAAGCTCTTTATCATTCTGTCTTACCAAAGTGATGTAATGGGTTATTTTTTTTTCTTGTTGTGGAAGGGGCTTGTGTCTTGTGTGAAAGTAATAAATCGTGATATATATGACCTGAATATTAAGTAAGAAATTTTTGATTAATCTAAGTTTCACACCATATCACTATCAGGTGCTCTAACTTATGTGGTAAGAGATTCTTTGTCAAAGCCTAAAACAGGACCCTAGGTAGTGTGTATACGTCCCATAGTTCTTTAGAGTTTTGCATTCTCTTACTGTGATAATGGGTCATATTTTATCTCTTAGTCATCTTTTACGATGATTGCGAGAAAGGAAGGAGGTGAATTGTATTTTTATTTGTTACCACAAAGTGCTGCACTAACGAAATCAATTGGAAAATTATCACTTATATGAAGTTATATAGACGTTAAATACAGTCTACCTTTTGTTCCGGCAAATATGTTCTTCTTGCGAGAAGGAAGAAGCACGCGGACTGGGCTGCGGGTAAATTTAATTTGGAATATAATGTGGTGGCGGCTACGAATATACTATAAACCCTTGCTTTACTCGTGGATGTTATAAAAGACAACTAAGAAATTTACTTCGATATGAGCCAACTCCATCTGGTGCCGATTGCTCAATAATTACATTCCTAAGGAGGGTTGACGTCAAGCAGGCACCCGATCATAAAATAATTGCTAAAATTTTTACAATAAGTACGATAGAAAAATAGCATATATTACCTCGACCCCAATTACTTAGGGTTGAGGAAGAGGAGAATGGTGATGATGATGATAATAAATGCAAACGTCTACACATACATTTTAAAAAATATTTTGTATCTAATATTATATATTAGAATAAAATAAAAAACTACATCTATAAACAAGATAACTTGAGTGGTCCAACTGGACGGGTTTAGGGTTTCCATTGATAGGCAGCGGCCTAGCCATGCCTTTGGTACTGCAAAGGTCTATTGGTGGCAGTATTACTTACCATCAGGTGTGCTGCTTGCTCGTCTACCACCATATGCCATAAAAAATATGTAGAAGTTTGTATAGTGAAGACAGAAGAAAGAAGAAATACAGAAGAAGAAGAAGAGAAGTGGTCTAATAAGGGAATCAATGTGTTATCACTGTTTCATTTCGTGCCGTAAGAGATATCTTAAGACCGGTGCAGTTACCATGCCTGCCAGGAAAAAACTAGAATGCCAGATTTAAAACTCTATGTCAAGATTTTAACTAATTGTCAGGGGTGATTATGCACCACAGAGAGACTCATATAATTGCAAAAATAGTCATTTTGAGTTGATTTCAATATTTTATTTTATACTAACTTTCCCGCGGCTGCGCTGGTGTAAAGAGTAATTTTCCCAAAATTGAACTATTATGCCAAAGGAATATGTAATAGATTAGTAGTTAATCCAGGGAATGGTCTATCTATATGCCGATTTTCATCCATTTTTGTTGAACTGTTAACTGTTGATTGAGTAATAAATATCCAAACACCTTTACAGACTTTGACATTTAGAGAATTAGTAGGATTATTGCTTAATGGAAAAATTATCTAAAATACAGACATTATAAGCGTCATCCATGTAGTGACGGAGAAAGGATATAATTGTAAATATAATTTATTGTTCATGGTTTTCGTAAAAGGTCTCTATCATTATTATCACCATCACCCTGTTCTTACCTCAATTATTTGGGGTCTACGCAATATGTATTCCACTTCCATAGTACATTTTGCACTAGATAAGCAATAGTTTTATGATCAACCTCTCGCCTGACATCAACCCTCCTTGAAAATGTTGTCAAAAAGACCAATAAATAGTAATTACAGAATAATATACATATAATATACAGAAAACATGATAATATGCAAGAGAAAGGAAACTCGAAGTAAAACTGTAATAACCCAACAGACCAGCGCGGTACAGGTGGTCAATTTCCCTTCCGTTGTGGAGGAGGCTCGCTGCAGGGTAGCGGGACGTGTACAAATCGAGATGATTTTTGCTGTTTACGTTTTGAAATAAAACTATTCTAGCGCGTTTGTGTTTGATTATTAATTTCTCAACGTTTCGAATACTACAGCGTTCATGGTTCGGGGAGGACTAAGATTTCTCACGTCTAACAAGTCATCGTTATTACAAAGATTTAACTAGCCATAGTATTAGTTATTAAATTTTGACCCACATTTTGGATAAAAACTGAACTGAACTGAGAATGATAATATTTTGTGCTTTTGTTTTGATAGGCTAAGTACACACTCAGTCACTATTTATTACTGTCCTGTGAGAGTTGCAAAACCGGTTGAAGGACCAAAGGACCAGAGGAGTTAGTAACAGTGCTCTTCTGGGCAACTAATAACCTCAACCATGATCGTCGATCCGTTTATAGAGTCAAGCGATTATAGCATTATTCCTCTTTCGTGGATAAGCTGAAATCTAACAATACTAATCAAGAGGCAAATGGATGGAATATCTTAGTATGATTTTTTTATAAATAGGCTAAAAAAAAGATCCCAATACCTACATGTCTGATGAGCATGATGTAGATCAATTTCCTTCCTATTGATGATTCAGGAAATAAGTATTTATAGTATAAATGTTCATAAAAACCCGATTACGAGCGAAAAATGATTGTCACAAGTGGGATTGGAACAGCAGCACGATTGGAACGGATTTCTAATAGGTGTGGGTTCGAATCCCACTTATGACAATCATTTTTGCTAAATTTTAGTAATTTGAGTAATTCATATCAAATTTAAAAATATATATTTTATATCCCATAAAAAATACACCCATAGCTATAATTTATAACGCTATTTTATGGTAATCACGTGACGGTTGAGTATTCAATGTGTTGACTTGGCTGTCTTATGATTAGTATCGGGACAAATACATAGCGTGTTTGTACATAATTTCCAATCAATAAGTTTATATTAAACTGTTTGTATTAAGTATTAATCACCATTTGGTTTTCTATTATACATATATAAATATATATATATATATATATATATATATATATATATATATATATATATATATATATATATATATATATATATCATCATCATTCATTATTCTCTTTCTCTTATCCCAATTACTTGGGGTCGATACAATATTACAATATGTACTCTTCTTTTATAGTACATATTGTAGTTTTATGACCGGCTGCCTGCCAGACTCAAACCCTCCTTGGGAATGTAATTATTGACTGAACGGCATCAGATAAAGTCGGCTCAGGTCATTAGGCTCTTAGTAGTCTTTTACGACATCCACGAGCAAAGTAAGGGTTGGTAGTATTCGTAACCGCTACCTGTGCGGTAGCGTGTATATATATATGTATATATATACTAGTAGATCCGGCCACGCATTACTGTGGCTAAGGTAGCCTCAGTAACACGTGGTGGTTATGCTAATAAATTGTAGCTTCTATGAAACGTTTCTACTTTTAACACAGCGCCATCTATTAAATACTTACTCAATCCAGTCAACAAATACCGCCATCTGTTAGAATCGTTTGGAGATAATAAATAATTGTGACTGTCAAATAATAGAAAAATAATTTGCAATAAAATAGTATTGTGACTATAAATTGAGATGGAAGATATCCTATCTTTTAAGTTGGATCAAATATACATACTATGCAAATTTGATTAAAAATGGTTAAGTACTTTAACAGTGCATGGCGGACAAACAACGTGACGCGTAATTTATATATATTAAGATTGTTCCTATTATAACTCATCCTTTCTGTCTCGATTTTTGCAAACATGTTGATTAAAAACTGGCTAAACAGCGAATGAAAATATAGCAGATGATCTTATACTCCTTTCCTAATCATTATAGGGTAAAATAAAAAGTTGCAGTAGATATAATTTTATAAAGTGGTGTTTTTGGTTTAGTATTGCAATGGCTATATCCTAGCACAATTTAAAATACCATGGCTTGGAATTACAATATTCTGCTTAGAAAATTATCGTACAATCATTTCAAATTTCGAAGTCTACGTTCATAAGAGGCTGTGTCCTAAAAGTACATGACCTCTCTAAAGCTTAGAAACCTATAAACACCATACTAATATAGTGCGGTGACATTAGAGATTTCAATTTTAAAAAGTATTTGCACTATACCAAACGTTTATGTGACATTAACCTTATTAGAGTTCCATACCCAAAAGCTAGAACAGGACCCTATTACTAAGATTCCGCTGTCCGTCTATTGCTTCGCCTGCCTGTCACCAGGTTGCTGTCATGAACCGTGATAGTTGGACAGTTGAAATTTTCACAGATGATGAATTTCTTTTGCCGCTACAACGACAAATACAAAAAATCAATAAAATAAATATTTAAGGGGTTCCCACACAACAAAGGTAATCTTTTTGCTCGTTTTTGCGCGATATTGATAACAAAAATAGGTATACGTTTGAAATATTCACAGAATATTTAGTAATATATTCACTTTCGAAATAAATACTTAAATTAAAATAAAACAAATAGAGAATTTAAGCTCCTATACAACAAACATGATTATTTTGCCATTTATAGATAATGTTACGCAACCCTTTGTGCGCGACTCCGAGTCGCTCTTAGCCGGTTTTTTGAATATAATCAAATTGAGTTTTCAAACATGTGTCAAAATAAAATGTCTTTTAAATCAAAATCACTAAGAAGTATTGATATCAACTTTAAAGCAAATCACCCCTAAAATAACTTTCCACCCCTTTTTAACCCAGTTAGGAGATAAATCTCAATAAAATATGAATCACATCTTTCATCAAATCTGTTAATGAATCTGTAAGCAAAGTTTGAAATAGATTGGACCACGGAATCACGTTGTCCCATACAAACTTTGCCCTGCTTTTTCACCCCCTTAGAACACCAAACAATCAACACCCTCTGTGTTGAATTGTATTTTTACTCCGTTACTACACAGAATACAGTATATTTATTATCCAATTAAATATATTACAGACGTGGTGCATTTAATGTACATTAAAATTAAGGATAAACCTAATAAGACCTGTACATATATAATTAAAATAAATAATTTAGAAGTTACCAGAAGTGATAGAACTACCGAATATCCAAGCGAAGGGAGGTTGGAGCGCAATTATATGTATATTTCTGTTCTAGATGACAGTCGCTAAATTTACCTACCTATTCTAATTATTATTTTGGGTGAAAACTATGACACATCCATATTTTCTACATATAAAACATAAAAGCTTTATCGCTCCCGAAACCTCCAGCTTGTTAAATCCTTACTAATATTATAAATGCGAAACTAACTCTGTCTGTCATTCGCTCTTTCACGCTAAAACTACTACCTACCGATCTACGTACCGGCCTAAATGTAATTTGGTACACAGATGTGTGATGAAAAGTTGTAAGTAATTATCGCCATTTTTAAAGCCTTGAAGAAGAAGCTTGAAACTTATTTTTAGGCTATTGATTAGATATAAATAAATATGACATTAAAATTTCGTAAAAATTTATCTCTAAGGGGTAAAATAAAAATAGGGGATGAAAAACTTTAGGAAAGTAACCTTTAACGCGGGCGAAGCCGCGGGCAGAAAGAGGGCGAGAAGTAAAATAGGTAGGTAAAGCTAGTTTCATATAAATCGTTGATCTCAATTGTCCGTACACACCTTAACATTTTTAATATTTTATAGTGAAATATTTCACTCGTGCTTAACCTTAATAAATATGTTATTAGCTACCGGACATACTTAAACTCGTCTCCGAAACCGGCAAGCGTGTATGAAAAGAATTATGAATGTTTTTTTTTTTTTGTGTTGTGGGCTACGGTCGTCGCGCTCCTCGCACCACTCTGTCCGGGATGATAGAGGAGCGTAAGCACGCACACCCAAAACCCACCCGTGAACCTCGCCTTCGTCTTTGGACCGGCCACCGGAGCAGCGTGAACTTGTCGTCAGTGGGCGGCCCGACGGAATACCCCACGAGGGGTACCCTCTTCTTGAGCGACATCCCCTCCCTCGGGGAGGACGTCGGTCTTTTCCTCGCGGTCAGCCTCTCGGCAGGTGACGGACTAATTCCCCGGTCCAGTCACCCGCGGCCTCAGCTAGGGCGGCATAAGGCGCAGGTAATCGCGCCTACGCCGCCCCAGTCGCCGGCGACGGCTCGCGTCGTCGAGGAGACGCTTCCTCGCGCACGCGCTCCGCCGCCTCCTTCTGCGAGACTACTGCCTCGCAGAAGGCTGCAACCGCGTCCCAGTTCCTGATGCTGTCGAGCATCGCTCTGGCGATGGTCGGCAGCGTCAGGTCAGCACCGATGATTGCGACGAGTTCACGGCGCTGCTCTGCCCAAGCGGCACAAGCCTGGAGCGTATGCTGCGCCGTGTCCTCGTCGCAGTCGCAGTGGTGGCAGGACGGTGTACTCTCCCTCCTAACGACCGTGTGCAGGTATTTGGCGAAGCATCCATGCCCTGTCAAAACCTGCACCAGTCGGAAGGAGAGCACCCCGTGCCGCCTTTCCAACCACCGCATCAGCACCGGCCGGAAGGCCTCCACAGTCCGCACACCGAACCGTGGCCTCTCCAGCCGGACTGCCCAACGGGCAATGACGTCTCGGTGGGCGTCGACACGCCAGGCGGTGAGCTCCCTCAATGGAATCACACCGCCCTCCGCTCGCACCCCCGTCACCCGCCGGTACAAATCGGCGAGCATTTCCGCCTCTAGGTCCCACGGGGAAGTCCCGGCTAACAGGCAAGCTGCCTCCGTCGCCACCGTGCGGTACCCGCGTATGGCCCTGACCACCAAGGCCCTCTGTGGTCGCCACAGAAGAGCCCTGAGTCGGACGGTCAGGGAACCCGCCCACAGAATTATGAATGTTGAGGAAGCGAGTGAAGTATGCAAGGATAGAGTTCTCTGGCACTCTGTTCTCTCTGCCTACCCTGCAAGGGATATGGCGTGATGATATGTATGTATGTATGCTACCTATTCTGTTGGTGCTCCTCCAGGCAGTTTTACGGCTTTACCATGGGAAAGTAAAGAATAGTCCCATTACCTATATTTTCTTAAACTGTCACTAATAGAATGTTCACTTTTTAACAATATCTCGCCTTTATCCTTGTGCCTTTATGCCCTCCACTTCAAATTTCCAAGTCCAAAGTAATAATGGATGTATATAGGGAAGTCTTGTAGTACTCAATAGTAAGACATGCATTGCATAAGCAGAAGATTATAATATTATAATATACTAAAAAATAAATGGCAGAAAAATATTTTTTATCTAATAACAGTTTGTGGTAATATAGATGTAAATAAATAAAGACACAGTGAACCATTAATTGTTAAGACAAGCCTCTCATAACATTCAATTTGAGGGCGAGATTCTGTAAAAATTTAAATATGTAAATAATAGAGGTGCCAGATGGAGATAATAACGTTGTATATTACAAAAGCCACATTTTAAAAAGAGCAGCGAGATGAAAACATCTGGGACAAATTAAAGAGTCGCCACGCCGTTAAAGTACGCTACCTGACACTGTAGAATTTCATAATTCCTGCAACGTCAGAGACAACGGGAAGAAAAAGAGCTCTCGAGGTTTTTCTTTAATATTTTAAAAAAGATTTTGAAGTATTTATTATTGTTTAAATTTTGAAATGGGGCTGATTCTTAAATGGATTTTTTCATTATCTGTATATTTATGCGTTCATTAATTCTTCTATGTATTACTGTCTACTGTCATCCATAAGGAAGGTGTGGTGAGCCACCATAATATTGTACCAAGTGATCAAGTACTGCATGAATTATAGAATAGTTTTCTACTCAAACCAATGTTTTTCTATGAAGCGACCGCTATCCGAACTACAGCTTATAACTAGTATATCCTTTTATTTTTCGCATGTTGGACCATGGATGTGGTCGCGCCCCGACAAATCGGTCCGGGGCGATAGAAGAGGCGGCGCGCAACCCCATGGACCCACCCTGCAAACACCTCTCTTTGCCGTGCGAGTGGGCCACCGGTACCCGATCTTTGTCTTCGGTGGCCCGCCCGGCGGTTTACCCTTGCGGGTTCCTCTCGTGTCGACGCCCCGACAGCTTTCGCCGTCGGGGCGGTAACTAGTTATATCTAATATATTTCAGTCTATTTCAATAAAGTCATTACAATTATTCAGATAATTGACGATATTGGCTCCATATATCGACTATCCTAAACGTTCATTTTATTTATTTTTTATTACTTGTTGTGGCAAACAAGTAAGTAGCACGCTTATTTCTTTAAAAAAAAAGCAGCACACCCTTCGATAACTGGTACTGCTGCTCATGGACCTTTGCAATAGCAGGCCTATAGGGTTGCCAGCCCAGACAGAAAACTGTCAAAAGTGTGGACCTATCACTAATAATGATATTCGAAATTGATACTTTAAAGTATTACCCGCGGCATGGATGTCACATGTGAATGTATTTTCTATAACAAATGATATGTGAATTTCTTCTCGATATATTCTTTTACAGTTAAAGCAAGTGATAATTAATATTTTTTTTAATAATATACAAATAACGCTGAAAAGTCATATATCTGGACCATGGGAATTAAATCCAAGACTTTGGGTGGCAGCCTTATTGGTCTCTTACTCAGCTGCCGCTGTACAGAATCAAACACACTTGTATTCAAAGTATGCGTTCCAAGACAAAGACATATTCATACGTAATTAAAACTTTGTGGCATTATTAAATTAGACATAAAACTCTTTGTGAATTTTAAAAAATATCGTAGTGTATCAAAATAAATTATGAGGGAAAATAGAAAAGCAAATAATATATAGAGAAAGAAACATCCATTAATATAAACATTGACCTATGATAAATTTTTAAAGAATTTGTTTTTATTTTTACAATTACAATATAACGACTTGAATAAGATATGAAATAGACTTTCAACGAACCTCTTAGTTCTTTTTGAAGTTACATTTTGTGCGTAGGTAGTTTTAAGTACCTTGATGTTGAATAAAATCTTATTCAAAATAGCAGATATGAATATAGAATGTATATAACGGCGCCAGCGATGCCTGAGCGTTAGAATCTTCATTCTCACCGTTCAGAAGTGCCGGGATTATATTTTTTTTTTGATAGATGAAGATAATACGTTGGCGTCCATTAAAATAATCTCACTTTTATTAAGTACTTTTTACACTCGTTTAAATTCAAAATCAAAACGTGGCTAAGCGACAGTTTCAAATAGTGGTGTCAGTAACTGGGGAGGGGTTGGGCTTTGTATTAATTGGCAGCAGCATAGCTGTACCTTTGGTATCGCAAAGGTCCATGGGCGGAAGTGACACGTACCATCAGGTGTACTGCTCGTTTGCCACCATAAGCAATAAAAAATATATATTATTATTCATTCCATTATTGGGTATTCATTCCATTATTGGGTATTCATTCCAATATTGGGTATTAGTCTTCCTAACAGAAAGTGGCAATTTAACCTACTATATCACGCTGTCAAATTAGTTAGCACAGGAATTTTTTACAAGATTTCCTTCACTTGTAATAGTATTGTCCCTTCATATTTCTTATAATTAATTATATTAGGTGATACATGGTAGAAATCCATTTTCGCTTCTATTTTGATTTTTGCGGCATTACAAGTTGAAGTTCTGGAGGCTGATCATCACAGGAATAAGACTTTCTTACATTCTATTCCACTTTAATTATATCCCGAATTCTTTCTTTTATTGAGATCAGGCGATTGATTAAGCAGACCACCAATACATAGTTGAATATTAATCACCTGCTTGATAGATTACCCTTTTGAGAATCTAAGTACTCATCGACATTCCAGTGATATTCGAGTGACGAACTGAACTCTGATTTTATCTTCCACGGCTCCAGTTAGGTTGGCAACAAGTTTATATACCTCATCGCACTTTTGCCGTTTCACGCGAGAGTAACGACTCAGATGGATGAAGCCTCCCCGATATTAGATGCTTTAGTCTCGTTACTACTATACTACAGACTTACAAAAACACTTTTTTTTTTCCGATGGACTATGGATGCGTCTCGCCCCGCCAAATCGGTCCGGGGTGACGGATGAGACGGCGCGTGACCCCATAGATCCACCATGCAAACTCCTCTCTTCGCCGTGCGAGTGGGCCACTGGTACCCGATCTTTGCCTTCGGTGGCCCGCCCGACGGTTTACCCTCGAGGGTTCATCTCGAGTCGACGCCCGACAGCTTTCGCCGTCCTCACGCGGTGCCTCACGCCTCGGGTGACCGGACTATTCCCCGGTCCGATCACCCGCGGCCTCGGTTAGGGCGGCATCAGGTGCAACAAAAAAAAAACACCCATTGAATAGAGAAAATTTTATATTAGTAATTATTATACTAATTAAATGTATTCATTAGAGCCATAAGAGAAGTCTAAAAGTACAAAGGTTTTCAAATTAACATTTCGCAACTTTCTAATTAAGACATTTTTTTTTAATAGAAGCTATTTGTAATATTTCATTTTAAGAATATTGCAGGCACAATTATATCATTTAGTTGGTTACTTTGAGTTTCAACAGCAAGGAAAACATTTACGAAGAATATCTGATATAATAATTTATAATATTTTATTATTATAATAATATTGTGTTATATTATTATAATAATCGCTGCTTCACGTGATCAGAGGGCTGGCCTATATTTTGCACAAAAGGTTAGCATTGCCATTCAACATGGTTATGCTGCCAGCCTTCTGGGCACATAACCGGTGGACAGTGATGCGGAGGAATTTTTCTATACCTGATTGCGCCTTTTGCTTTTTTTTTATTCCTTATTCTATTTTCTTCTATTTTTCTGTAAATATTTTAGTTTAAAACTTAGCGTTAAATGTACATTGAGTAAATTTGGCTTTCATACACATAATAAATCTGAAAATGTAATATTTACAGAGATAATCTGTGTTGTGATAAGTTAATATGTAATCTGTTACCACCCCTTTATTTTCCAGTAAAAGTTTTAAAACTGACTAAGAGGACTATACGAATAGTCGGCAGCGCTTTTTAGGGTAGGTCATAACATTAGCTGCCTGCACCTACTACACAGACACCCATGAAGATGCCATCTGGAAACTCATGAGGAAGTCTATAGATCAGGACCCAAGTACTATACCGGAATACATTAAAAAGATGGCAATAAAACATAGAGACCAAAGGCTCAATACAAGAGCTCGAATTGACATCACAATAAAGACCAACAATTCATACATGGGGTATAAAAAGACATCATCACAAGTTCACAACAAACTAATAATGCAGAATCTCGTCAAAAATACATATAAACCATCATAAATGTATAATATCAAAGCCATTTCAAGAAAAATTGAATTATATAACTTCAACTTCAACATTACGACTAAAATATACCACATAAAAAAAGGCACGGACAAAAGTCTGTGGACCAACAATTTCTCTAATAAAAAAAAAATTAAAAAAAAAACATTAGCTGCCATCACTAATCCCTCAAGTGTGGTGGTTATAGAATTATTTCTCTTATAAAGAAGCCTAGTGATATGGCGCTATCTCTTCCAAGAGGAATCTTTAGCTTAATAATGGACATTTATAAGTTGATGATGATACAGAATAAAATAAACACATATAATTGAACTTAAGTTATAGCAATTTTCTTACTAAGTATTATGAATTAAATTTTCACGAAGAGCAATTCGTTTTACTATCTGCAAATGATTCTTTTGAGTCGCAATTTTACTTGTTTGGCAATGGTAACTTGGTAGATCCCTGAATATTTTATGCTTTGCTTGCTTTGCTTTTAAAAGATATCACACTTCACTAAGATAATAATCCTTGAATTACGGGCGACTTTACAAACATATAATTATCGCAGACAAATTACACCCAGACTTCGTGGATTGCACATAGAATTATCCTGTGTTGGAATTAAGCACACGGTACGGTCAGTTAGTATCTTAACCACTACGTCATCTGTGGAGTCAAAGATTATTTTAAAGTATGGTTTCCAAAACAATATGTAAAGATTCTTCTTATTTCTCTGGCGTAAACCAGCGGTAATGAGTTCCTGGTTTCAAACCTCTAATCAGGTATAGCTGAAGTAAAAATATTTTTGGGTATTACCCATGAAATAAATCTATAAAAGCTTGTTTCATTTCAGCTCATATATGTCCCACTATTGGGCTCGAGCCTCCTCCAAAATGGGAAAGAAATTGGTTTACTATACCACGCTGGTCAAACGTGTTGGTATAGGGTTTTGTTTCGAGTTGTCCTACTCTTGCACTTTACATCCATTAGTGGTCTCTTACGATCATCCACGAGTAAGATAGGGGGTGGTGAATTGTATTCTTACTCCGTCACCACGCGGAAATAAAAACTTGTTTATGGGTGAAAATGATTGTCACATGCGCGACTTGAATTCACAACTACTGAAAATCCTTTCCAATTGTCTTACCACTTAGACAACTGTGATCTGTCGTATCATATTCAATTTGCGGCTTGTGGGCTTGATGGGACGTAATTGGACTGAGTTGACTACTATTTGTAGAAATGATGTCAAGGACATGAGAAACAGGCTGTACCTGTTACTTTTTGTGTAAATTGCGTTTCTATTTGACTATAGTATACTTGTTACGCATAACTTTTGTATAAACGCGTTGTATTATTTTTTTTTACTATATTATAAAAGGTAGGTGAGTCTCGGTCTCCCCCGGTACCGACATCCTTCCACTTTCGCATTGTATATCTTCTTAACCAGACGTTCATTCGGCATTCTTTCCACATGTCCGAACCATCGGCACATTCCCTTTCGCATCTTTACACCAATACTCTCTTTCCCACCTACTCGCTCTCTTACGTCGTCGTTACGAATGCGGTCGGTCAGCCTAACTAGACCAGATCGGTCATGTACTGAAGGAAGTTGGAGTCAAGAGTCTCCGAAACCGGTGAGCGTGTATGAAGAGAATTATGAATGTTGAGGAAGCGAGTGAAGTATGCAAGGATAGAGTTTTCTGGCACTCTGTTCTTTCTGCCTACCCTGCAAGGGATATGGCGTGATGATATGTATGTATGTATATTATAAAAGTATTTAAAGATTTTGAGGCAATTATAATGTTATCAATTCCTTTTTGTATATTATTAAAACCATAAGAAAATAATCCTAGTATTGTGGGCAACTTTACAACATCCACACACACATTACACCAAGACTCAGAACAACAATTCGCGGCTCGGACAAGTTATTGATCTACTTGGAAATCGAAACCACAATACTTGGCACGGTGGGTCGGTACCTTAACCACTAAGTCATCTGTGCAGTGAATTCAATATTTTACTTCATCTCTGCTTTTTTTTTTATTAATTATGAATACAATATCATAAATTTTTCATGTCTGCTGGGCGTTCTGTGACGCCCATTTTTTTTTGGTTTTATTAGGTATAGCTATCTGATCACACATTGCTTGGCTATCCATGATTTGACCACTTTAAGCAGCTGTGCTATCTCTCTTTTCTTTTTAAACGAATGATTATCATTGTGTACTGAAAGTACTTTCAGTGGTCCGCTTATCAGCTTACTTTTTCTTTCCTTTTACCACAGATGTATTAGCAGACTATCTCAGTTCCTCCATTTGCGGCTCCAGTTATCTCATTATATCCAGATATAGGCCAATTGTGTGGCCAACCTTTGTGGAATAAACTCGGTACTTTGAGTAGAAAAAAATACTATGATGAAGTTTTTTTTTATTAAATTTCTTTATTGCTCATGGTGGCAAACGAGCGAGTAGCACACTTGATGGTAAGTGTTACTGCCACCATGGACCTTTGCAATACCAGAGGTACAGTTAGGCCACTGTCTAACAATGAAAATTCCAAACCCACCCAGGAAGTTGGGCTTTCGATTCTTTCGCTCACCGAACGAAACATAACAGCAGCATTGCTGCTGCTCAGACATCAATTTATTGCAAAAGTGTGGTACTATGGCGGACGGACCGGTCCGCGGCTGTAGACAGAAAAATGTCTAAAGTGTGATCCTACCACTAATAAAAATTACTAGGAATTAAGTAACATATACGAATAAAATATAAAAACAACTCGTACTTTCAACTTCGTAGTCAGGCACATTATGTTTTCTAGAAAAGGGTAAAATATTTTGTTTATTTTAATGTGTAAATTTGGTATGCTTTGGTGCAATGCTTAATGGAACTGTACAAATAGACAGACGAACTTATACATCGTTGCCCGCGTGGTTTTTATGATGCACTGTATTCGTAAACATTCTGCACTCGTACTTGAATGTGCAACTTTATCATAATTAGTTTTAGGATATAAAGTTTTATAGAAATTAATACATATATATATATATATATATATATATATATATATATATATATATATATATATATATATATATATATATATATATATAATATATCTTGATTACTATTGACTTCATATTATTGATTAAAAATTATGTCACAAGCGAAAAAGATTTTTCGTTTCGTAATCGGGTATTTATAAATAATTAAGCATATTAAATGCTAAAAATTTCAGTAATTTGAATAACAAGGCTGTGTCATCGTTTAATACAATTCTAACTGTAAAGTTTGAAGTATTAAGCCTATGCAATGTGTAAACATTGTTCGGTAGTTGGCATACGTCACCTTGAAGACGTAAGATATAATATGAAGCGAAATTTGCATGTTCTAAAATAGTTCACGATGGTGTAAGTGGCAGCACGATTGGGCCGGATTCCCAATAGGTGCGGGTTCGAACCCCGCTTGTGACATCATTTTTCGTTTCGTAATCGGGTATTTATAAATAATTAAGCATATTAAATGCTAAAAATTTCAGTAATTTGAATAACAAGGCTGTGTCATCGTTTAATACAATTCTAACTGTAAAGTTTGAAGTATTAAGCCTATGCAATGTGTAAACATTGTCCGGTAGATGGCATACGTCACCTTGAAGACGTAAGATATAATATGAAGCGAAATTTGCATGTCCTAAAATAGTTCACGATGGTGTAAGTGGCAGCACGATTGGGCCGGATTCCCAATAGGTGCGGGTTCGAACCCCGCTTGTGACATCATTTTTCGTTTTGTAATCGGGTATTTATAAATAATTAGGCATATTAAATGCTAAAAATTTCAGTAATTTGAATAACAAGATTGTGTCATCGTTTAATACAATTCTAACTGTAAAGTTTGAAGTATTAAGCCTATACAATGTGTAAACATTGTCCGCTAGATGGCATACGTCACCTTGAAGACGTAAGATATAATATGAAGCGAAATTTGCATGTCCTAAAATAGTTCACGATGGTGTAAGTGGCAGCACGATTGGGCCGGATTCCCAATAGGTGCGGGTTCGAACCCCGCTTGTGACATCATTTTTCGTTTCGTAATCGGGTATTTATAAATAATTAAGCATATTAAATGCTAAAAATTTCAGTAACGTATTTGATATTTTTAAAGGGCAATTATTTTGTTTAAAGTAAGAAAATAGTTGATTAAAATTCGAGGACGTCCGGATGGCTGCCATATGGATCTGGCACTCTCACGGCCGTAAAAATTAATGTATCGAAGTATTTCTTCTTTTTTTTAAAAGCTTCATAATCGCAACGCGCTGTTTCCTTTCGAAAATGTCTTGTTATTCAATACTTTAAACTGGTTAGTCTTTAGTGTATGTATACTTTATGAAAATTGGGTTCGCTTACATTACTTTTTGGTTCTGTTCGTCCATTCGGATAGGCAAAGGGAACAAATGCCATACAGCCATAGGTTTGTTTACAATGCTTGCAAGCTATGTTTTGCGCTACGTCGAGAATGGCGCAAAATCTCAAAGTATTTATTTTTTCCTTCATCTATGGTATTGACTAATTTATATGAGGCATGCAACTTTTGGATTTACCAAATTATTGTATATTCTATGTAATGTCGGCGTAATAGTTTAATTTACCCCCTATCTTGCTCTTTAATGTCGTAAAAGACAAGTAAGGAATATAACAAGTATGCAAGGGAAAGAATATCCGAAATAAAACCCGAAACCAACCAGTATGATCAACGTGGTGCAGTAGATTATTCTCCCTCCTATTTTGGAGGAGACTCAGGTATATATAAACTAAGATGATGATGTTGATAACTATTATTATTAAATGTACTCTTCTTTTATCATACATATAGCAAAATTATTGTTAACAATTTTATAACCGGCCGCCTGCCTAACGTCAAAGGAGGGTCCTTTGGAATTTTGACTAAACGGCATCAGGTGCAGTTGACCCATGTTGATACAGATCTCTATTTATTATAATTTATTGGATAAAGCATATCATACTTTGGATGCGAGACGTCAAAACATCTAAACTTTGAAGAAATAATGTCACACAACCACAAAACAAATATAAAGCTACGGGAAACGTATCCAAAAATAAAAGGTTTGGAATGCAACGTCTTGCTACCCCTCTTAATTTCTTGTGCTAATTATAAAAACTGCCTGAGGAATCACCAGAAAACTGGGTACTAGCAGTCTCTTGGGAAATTTATAACGTCACCTGCAATTATCCACACGTATGCCAAGCGAGGTGATTATAGTATTATTCCCGCATGTTTCCTATGCCCACGGTCAACAGCGTACGCCAACAGGCTGATAAATAGATAAGTTGAAGTGGTAGGGTCACATAGTTGACAGTTTTCTGGCTACAGCCGGATCCATCCCGGGCGGCAGTAACACATACTATCAGGTTTGTTGCTTGCTCCTTTGCCATCATAAAGTAATAAAACATATGTAAAACCGTATCGACGTAATTGTGAACCATTTACCGCCATTTCTAATAAAATATGTTTTCTTACAGGTTTTACAAATGAACATCAGACACACACTCGTAATGGACTATACAAGTATCCTGATTATCTTCATAGTATTTGTTGGTAAGTGTTAAGACTATATGAAGTGGTACGGTCATGTACTGAAGGAAGGTGGAGTCAAGAGTCTCCGAAACCGGCGTTCATGTATGAAAAGAATTATGAATGTTGAGGAAGCGAGTGAAGTATGCAAAGATAGAGTTCTCTGGCACTCTGTTCTCTCTGCCTACCCTGCAAGGGATATGGCGTGATCATATGTATGTATGTATGTATGTTAAGAGTATGTCGCCTGAAGCATACAAATACATAAAAAAAAATATATTAAAAGTCTTTCCTTTTCCGTAAGATGATTATATGATGTGAACAGATACTATCATCATCATCACCATCATCATAGCTCATATATATTCCATCTGTTGGACTTGAGCTTCCATAATGGAGGGGGAAATTGACCTACTAAATCACGTTAGTCAAACGTGTTGGTATAGGGTTTTGTTTCGAGTTTTCATTCTCTTGCATAGATGTTATATCCGTTTTATATCCCTTAGTCGTCTTTTATGATCACTCACGGGTAAGATGGTGGGTGGTGAATTGTATTCTTACTTTATATAATTGCAAAAAAATAATGAAAAATATGTATAGTTATTAATCTGTCTGGTTTGGTACTGGGTATGGCCCAGTAATAGCGGACTGCCGTGGGTCTTGACAAAAGAGTAGTAAACTCTACACCTTTTGAAACCACAGTGTATAATTCAACCTCAATCGCCTCCGTATTTCTTAATAGTGTTAATCACAAAATGACACAAAATGGGATTACTACCACCATAATATACCGTCCGTGTGGTGGCGGAGTAAGAATATAATTCACCACCCCCTATCTCACCCGTGGGTGATCGTAAGAGACGACTAAGGGATATAAAACGCATATAACATCTATGCGAGAAAAGGTAAAACTCGAAACAAAACCATATACCAGCACGTCTCACCAGCGTGGTATAGTAGGTCAATTGCCCTCCCATTATAGAGGAGGCTCGAGCCCAACAGTGGGACGTGTATGACCTGAGATGAGACAAGATTACTAATTTCTTATTATACAAAATTAATTATCTATTAACATTTCAGTATCATGCGATGAATCAATTAATTAATAATAATAATAATAAAATAATAATAAAAATAATTTATTTCTCTCAAAAGGTTACATGGTTTCTTAAATATACCCAGTACACGATTTGTCTTAGTTTAACCTTGTGAGAGCTGGAGTCTGAAGTAGGTTCGAAACCTGTATGACAGATCTCCAGGCTCTCTTCTTTTTATGATACACAAAGATACTTAGTAGTTAAAAGAAACTTATTAATATATACATGGCAACTTCAATATTGAGGTAATAAACTTAATTTTAGATTATTTAATTATGTGTGTGTGTGTGTGTGTGTGTGTGTGTGCTGTGTGCGTGTGTGTGTGTGTGTGTGTGTTATTTTTGAGTATTGATAATATTTTCGGTTTCAGTATAACTTAGGCTAAACAGCCATTTTGTGACAGCCTTTTTGCACTCGAATCTATTTTTGGGATGTATATCTAGATTTTTATTTAGTTTGTTGTATAGGTAACCACCTAAAAAGTAAAAGAAACGTTGTGCTAAGCTTGTCTTTACTGCATTTACACTACATACATTATATTTACGTCTAGTGTCCTTAGTTTTATTTCGGTCATAGGGGATTCGTGTGTGTGTAGCTAAAATTAATTTTAATATAAAAAGCTTACGGACAGATAGCACATCGCAAATTGTATAAAGTTCACATGTAGGGAACTGATAGGGCAGACTCCAACCAACTTTCAGTAGTGCTCTCTGGGCACGTTCCAACTTTATAAGGTTGGATTTTGCTGTGCCACCCCAAGAAACAATACAGTATTGAATTATAGACTGCGACAGAGCGAGATATACGAGTTTAACCACCTTCGTATCAGCTACATGTCGTAGGCTCTTAAAGACGAAGATTAGTTTCCGCAGTCTGGATGAAAGAGTGTCCACATGATTGCGAAAAGAGAGTGTATCATCGATCTGAATGCCTAAATATTTAATGCAGCTGGTTTTGTTGACATTGGGACAGTCACAGGGGGCTATCGGCGATGTTGTATCACACGAGTGTGCAATCAATGCATTCAGGGAGGAGACGGGCTTACCAGTGGAGGAAAGGGAAAAGTTCAAGAAGTAAGTTTTGTCAACATTTAGAGTGAGCATATTGTGTGTAAGCCAATTGGTGACACGGTTAAAGCCCATCTGGGCAGAACTAAGAACTGATGCCCAGGTTGCTCCATGGAATATCAGTGCAGTATCATCAGCATACGTGAATATTGAGCCGTTTAGGAGGTTTAGCCTACACAGGTCATCAACGTAAATTATAAAAAGCGTTGGGCCGATAATACTGCCCTGGGGCACGCCGTGGGAGACAGGGAGCTCCTCGCTGAGCCAATTACCAACCCTGGTACACTGACGTCTACCCGTGAGGTAACTAGAGAAAAGTGAAAGCTGTGTACCTCTCATACCAATCCTCTCCAGCTTAGCCAGAAGGACTGGGATAGAGACCGTGTCGAACGCTTTTGCCAGGTCTAGAAATACCCCCACCACCTTTTCTTTTCTGTCTAGCTTTTCAATTATTGTATTGGTTAAATCCAGGACAGCATTTTCAGTTGAAATGCCGGAACGGAAACCATATTGGGTGGGTGATAAAAGCTGGTTTTGTTCTAGGTATTTAACGAGCCTTTTATTCATAAGTTTCTCAAGAAGTTTTGAAAGTGTGGGCAAAATGGCAATAATATACCTTTGCAAAGATAATGAACACTTTCTGAAATTTGTAATAATTGCTAACCGAAGCGAACAAAAGCCCTGTAAATTAATATGAAATAGTATCTGTTTTTAACATGAACTTATTAGTTAACTACACAAAGAAGAGGTTTATAGTGAACTAAATACTTTCTTTTCCGTGTGGTGACGGACTAAGAATACAGTTTACCACCCCATCTCTAATCTGTGGGTGACCGTAAGAGACGACTGAGGGACATAAAACGCATATAATATTTATGCAAGAGAAGGAAAACTCGAAAATAAACCCGATACCAACACGTCTTTTTCTTTTTTTTTTCTTGCGGTGGACTATGTATGTGGTCGCGCCCTGCTAAGTCGGTCCGGGGCGACGGAAGAGGCTGCGTGCCATCCCATAGATCCACCCTGCAAGCACCTCTCTTCGCCGTGCGAGCGGGTCACCGGTACCCGATCTTTGATACCAACACGTCTGACCAGCATATTATAGTGAGATATATATAATGAGAGGGAAATTGACGTACAATTTCCCTCTTATTATGGGGGAGGCTCGAGCCCAACAGTGCGACATATAAGAGCTGAGTTGATGATGATGATGACGAAATAATTTCATCTGCGTATAGTATGTGTGAATATAGTGTGATTATCATTTGATGTTCTAAAAGACGGCTAAATACCAATGTTATTCATACATTCATCCATTATTTAACAGCGTCATATGCCTTCCTATCACTAAGGAGGAATGCCCTAAGGAGGATGAATGAATATTGCCACGCGATTTGACGATCGCCATTGGTGTTAATAGTTTCTCAAGTGAGCTGGTAATTACTCTCCATTATGACTTGGACGAGATAGTAAAGACCCATTTTATACTCACCTCATGGTCACTTCAGTATGCCGATTATTTTATTTAAAGGAAGTATCTAGCGGTGTAAGTATGAGGTTGTAATGAAAAAAAGGTTCAGTTTCTAGCTACATCATAAATAAAAAAAATGTGTACGCCGCCGCATTTTGAGCCAAACATCAATCGAATTTCCTATCTGCACAATGAAAAGGAAATCATTCTGATCCAACCTTTGAAGCGTTTCTTTTCATACCGAAATTACTATTGGTCCAAAAAAATAAATATATAGCTTTAATTTGTTTTGCACAGATCGAGGTGATGGACACTGGGACAAAAAGGAGAGAGAAAATCTTAGACATGATATTGAACAATATAAAAAAATAGCAGGTAAGATCTTTTAGAGACGTAGTAAACTACGTTATAATGGAATTAATTAATTCAAATACCTTTTTTATGGTTGAAAAGTTATTTATGATATTTACATACTCTTTTCTATATACGTTAATAAAGCAAGTAGCTTTTTGTTTTTTTTTTTATTTTGACGCACTAATCTCATTACCTACTACAAGTTGAATTCTAAAAATATGTTATTTTGTAAAATTATATAAAACCTATTTATCTAAAAAGGTTTTTGGCTATAATATATAGCATTACAATGAATAGGTGTGGAGCAGTGTCTATAAATGCTACCAAACCGAGTTAAACTCCTCATCAAGTGTTCTGTGCAGTCATCTTAGGGTCGACAGCGTCGGGAACTGGGATGCGGTCACCGCCTTCTGCGAGGCAGTCATCTCGCAGAAGGAGGTACGAGTTCGAGAGGATTGTCTCGGCTCGGGCCGCCGCCGGCGCCCTGGGCGGCGTAGGAGCGTATATCTGCGCCTGATACCGTCCTAGCCGAGGCATCGGGTGATCAGACCGGGGACTAGTCCGGGTACCCGAAGTGAGGCCACCGCGTGAGAACGATGGCTTTCACCGTTGACGGGGCGTCGACTCGAGAGGAACCCGTAAGGGTAAACCGCCGAGCGGTCCACCGAAGTCAAAGATCGGGTACCGCTCGCACTGAGAAGAGAGGCGCTTTGAAGAGTGGGTCTATGGGATTGCGCGCCGCCTCTTCCGTCGCCCCGGACCGATTTGGCAGAGCGCGGCCACTCCATAACCCATTGCAAAAAAAAAAGAATGGTAACCTCTGGAATCGGACTGCCCCACCTACAAGTTAAAGTTAGAACAATTAGTACTCAATACAAATTATTAAAAAAAAAAAATGGATAGTTTAAATATAGGGCAATTAAATCTCCATAATGATAGGGTAGCGACATCAGAGCTAGACCGTCTAGTTATGGAATATAATCTAGATATCGTACTTATACAAGAACAATACCATAGTACTCGCTTACGTAATAGGGTTGTACAATTGGACAACAAAGCACGAGCCGGCATCTATGTTGCAAGTGCCAAATTTACGGTTACGTCACTACAAAATCTTATGACGTCACACTGTGCTGTCGCTGAGATTACATCCTCATCCTGTAGGGTTTACGTTGTGAGCTATTATTTTCAATATTCAGACCCCGTAAATCCACATTTACACCATCTTCGCCATGTTTTGCGGTCTCTCACGGGCCGTAAAATTATAATAGGTGCTGACGTGAATGCGTCATCTACTCTCTGGTATGGCAAGTTTAGATACACCGACACTGATCGGCGGTGTGCGATAGAAGATTTCATCGCTGAGATGAATCTGTCCATCCACAATACACCTGATGCACCACCAACATTTTGCAGCCCTATGGGTGAATCTTCTATTGACGTCACGCTTTCAAGCGCAGACGTCCGCTTAAATAGATGGCGCGTTCTCCCTGACGCGTCGTGTAGTGATCACCGTCTGATCGTGTACGAATTTGGATCGAGTCTGTCGCAGGATCCTACTAGACAGAGCTACAATTTTAGATATAAATCTAAAGGAGCTAACTGGGATTTTTTCAGCTCGCTCTTTTCCTCATGTGCTAGGGATTTCACTCGCAGTCAATTAACCGCAGAAGAAAGTGCTGAAATAATGTCAAACTCTCTAATATACTGTGCTGATATAGCTTTGGGTCGAACATCCCTGCCTAACACTAAGAGGTGTGATTGGTGGAATAATCACTTAGTAGAGCTCCGCAAACGCTTCCGAAAGGCGCGCAGGAAACATAATAAACTCAAAAAGACATGCAGGATGGGAGCGGCCTTTGATGAATCTCTATCTTTACTGAAAGCTGCCCGGTCTTGCTACCGAACTGCGGTGGAAAAGTCGAAAGACGCTTTATTAAATAGGATTGTTGAAAAATTAGAAAGTGAAGGTCCGTGGTCTCCACTATATCATGAGTTTAAAGCAAATCGCTCAATCGACCTAGCTTACGTACAAAATATCAAAGTAAATGATAAACACACTACGGGTATTGAGGAGACCACGGAAGTTTTATTAAATACGTTAATTCCAGACGATAACATATCAGTCGACAGCGAACACCATAAACAAATACGCGCGTGGGCCGCTGACCCACCTCTCTCGCCTATGTCTGACCTTCCGTCTTTTGCCGAGTTTATGAATACCGTTAGAGCTCTTCCCCTCAACAAAGCTGCTGGTGAAGATAAAATATCAAATAAAATGATCAAAGAAGCTAGTCGAGCATCGGGCAGCTCAATGTTAATGGTTTTTAATCGTTGTATATCTGAAGGTATTTTTCCTCGGTCATGGCGTCGCGGATATATACGGATAATTCCTAAAGGCGGTGATAAGCCACCAGATGACCCGAAATCATATCGACCAATCACCTTATTGCCCTCACTAGGCAAACTCTTAGAACGGCTAATTGTTCCTCGTTTATTGCCGGGTGGACCAACATTCAACCATAAACAATTCGGTTTCACTCGCGGTAAATCAACTATCGACGCAGCCATTGCGGTGAGAAAAGTTATTAATACATCCGCTTTTAAATACGTGCTAGGCGTTTTCCTGGATATCTCAGGCGCCTTCGACAACGCCTGGTGGCCAATGCTACTTCTTAAATTAAAGACTCGTGGGTGCTATAGGAACATCTACCTAATTATACAGTCATACTTTTCACAAAGCTCGACTAAACTGAAACTTGGTCACCATGCTGTGTCGAAGCCACTGACGATGGGCTGCCCCCAAGGTTCGGTGCTAAGTCCATATCTATGGAATTTAGGTTTTGACGATTTCCTCGAATTACCTCTGCCGAAACACTGTCAATTGATCGGCTATGCCGACGACGGTCTTCTACTCGTAGAATCCAACACTAGAGACGGTTTAGAGAAATTAGCAGAAATTTGTCTCAATAATATACTCGAATGGGGCACACGAAATCGGCTTACATTTGCCCCACAAAAAACGTATCACCTTTTATTAAAAGGAAATTTACAATCGTTGCCGCGTGTAAAATTCAATAATATGACAGTCAAAAAGAAAGATTCAGTTTGCTATCTTGGTCTACTCTTAGAAAAAAATTTTTCATTTGTCGAGCATATTAAAACTGTAGGTGAAAAAGCGAAACGAAATTTCTATGCGCTTACTAGAATATCAACGTCTACCTGGGGCCTTCGTTTTAATACACTGAAAACTATATATATGGCCACATATTTGGGGTGTATTTGTTACGCTGCACCCGTTTGGGCTGATAGGGCTACCATAGGGGCAGCTCGCCTTAAATTATTACAAAGCCAACGATTGGCCTTAATATTCTTGTGTAAAGCCTACAGGACGGTCAGTACCGAGGCTTTGCCGGTACTCGCGGGTGTACTTCCGGTTGATTTGGAGATTCAGAGACGGGCATCAATGTATTACACGACAAGGGAAAATGTGAACACAGATTTCCTTCTACCGCGCGACCGTAATAAAATCGCTCGATTGTTTGCACCGCAGTCCGTTGTCTATGAAAAACTTTTAATTGAATGGCAAGAAAGATGGGATTCATCATCGAAGGGCCGTCACCTCTATCTATTTTTCCCATGCGTCCGCGAGCGCCTAGAGAGAGTGTGGCTGGAGGTTGACCATTTTGTAGCTCAATTTCTAACTGGACATGGCAACTTTAAAAGTAAATTATTTTCTTTTAAACTCGTACCTTCACCACTATGTCAATGTTCTACAAATAACCGCGAGTATGAACAATCAGCACATCACATTCTCTGGGAGTGCGATCTATGGCGTAACGAGCGCGACCTTATGTTAGACAGTTTGCAAGTAACATCTGGAGTAGTATACTACACGGATCTTGTAGCAACTCGAGAAAATTTCCGTGCGTTTAGGCGTTTCTGCCATACCTACTACTGCAACCAATCTTAAGGCTCACATATAGGCCCCGTTTAAGTTATCCCATATCCGTGGTGCCGTACTGCTGCGCTTATCGTAGCTGTACAACCCTTTACTTATTGGCTGACTAGTCAATATTGCTTTCTGTCTCCCGCTTTGCCTGGGAGGGAAGTGGAATCACTCTTTTCCAACTCCTCCTCTTTAACTTTTCTAATTAAATTTGTTGCGGGTTCCAAGACAATTAAAATCATTTCCCGGGACTGCCTGAGGGTCAAACCTCGGTGTCATTTATAGTGACCATTGTGGATCCTGGCTTACAGGAGTTACAATGGTGGGATTGTGCGGTGGGATTAGTCCCATTAAAAAAAAAAACCTCTGGAATAAAAAAATGGCAGTTGATGTATTATGGGTATTATTAATGTTTATATTATTATTAGATGTGAGCGTTCACACAAAAAAATAACATTATAAAATCACTAGTATTTAATCCACGCAAGCACAGTATAGGCATAGCTAGCTATTCCTAGCTATATATAATGTAGAATTAATATTACAGGTTTTATTATTTTAATTTAATTTTACTATTCAAGATAGCGTGATATACAATTTAAAGCGCATTAATTTTGTGTAAAATAGTAACCACAACTAATTAGTAAATAAAATTGTAATAACTATGATATGCTGGACATTAAATATCTTGATTTTCTTGTAACCTTGAATACGAGTTGAGAGTCCTCAGCGCTCACCCACACAATTAACTTTTCTAATTAAATTTGTTGCGGGTTCCAAGACAATTAAAATCATTTCCCGGGACTGCCTGAGGGTCAAACCTCGGTGTCATTTATAGTGACCATTGTGGATCCTGGCTTACAGGAGTTACAATGGTGGGATTGTGCGGTGGGATTAGTCCCATTAAAAAAAAAACCTCTGGAATAAAAAAATGGCAGTTGATGTATTATGGGTATTATTAATGTTTATATTATTATTAGATGTGAGCGTTCACACAAAAAAATAACATTATAAAATCACTAGTATTTAATCCACGCAAGCACAGTATAGGCATAGCTAGCTATTCCTAGCTATATATAATGTAGAATTAATATTACAGGTTTTATTATTTTAATTTAATTTTACCATTCAAGATAGCGTGATATACAATTTAAAGCGCATTAATTTTGTGTAAAATAGTAACCACAACTAATTAGTAAATAAAATTGTAATAACTATGATATGCTGGACATTAAATATCTTGATTTTCTTGTAACCTTGAATACGAGTTGAGAGTCCTCAGCGCTCACCCACAGTACGGGTACAGTTGTCATAGCCATCTGTGGCTAACAACTAAGTCACAAAAAAATATTGCCTTGAATGCTATAAATTATCTCAAAAATCAGAATAGTGAAATTAAATAAAAAAATGTAATAAAAATGTATAAAATTGTATTAATTATATAATTTCACAATAAAATAATAATAAAATGTATTTAAAGCTATGATGATTTAATTATCGTCATCGATCTGTTTTCTACTTTTCCTTGTTGATTTATCATTAGCACTTACATATGGATATATGTATCTTTTGTAGTCATTTTTGTGGTATCAAATAAAAAAAATCTCATGACAAGTTTATTATCTATCATGACAACATAAAATAAATATGGCGCAGAATATGTTTTATATATTACTGTCGCAAGATCATTCTCCATAGCAATTTCTAACAAAAGGTATCTAAAATATTGAAATTATCTTTGCAGAAAAAATTGAACGTGAGATAGAAAACTATTATTATGAATATCCAGAAGCAAGATACGATAGGCATAATGGTGATAAAATAGCCTATGAAGATGTGTCACGCGTACCGGAGTACATAAAAGAAACGATCAATAACAATTCAAATGATAAAAGGGAAACTAACTATATATATAACCAGTCAATCAATATGACTGAAAGTGTACCCTTAAAAAATAAATTAAGCGAAGATAATGCAATAAAATCAGGCAATTATAAGGTTGATAAATATGATATGACTAATTATTCGTGGCCTAAATTTAATGATATGCTTTTAGCTATAGGTAAGAAATATGATTGGAAGAACGATCGGTGGATTAAAGTAAAAAGAAAATTAGGACAATTTGGATTCAGAGAAAACATGGATTTTAAGGGAGGCGATAATAATAGCGTTAAATTTCACGAGAAACACAGATTCAAGTATAGAATCGTAAAACTAAATAAAGGTAAAAGTAGAAGGAACGTTGTGGTCGCGGTGTCAGCTGTAAGATAGTGCAAATAAAAACGGTGTAATAAGCCAATGAGCTGTAAAGGGACATATTTTTTGTAGATAAAAATGGGACCAACAGGATGGCGACAGCGTTTGATCGTTAAAAAGACTTCTATAATAATTTTGACAATTGTGTGCGAATGTGTAATGATTTTTGTTTGCATTTGAATATATCTTTTATTTTTAAAATCATCAAAGTGCTTCATTATAATACTATAGATATAGTTGTGTATAGAATTCATGTAATATACTGCTGTCAATACCATTTTTTAATAATTAATTAACTATTAAATCTTAGCTTCTATAAAGGATTAACTTCTGTAAAACTTCCATAAAGAATCGAGCGTTAAAAATAAACATGTGCCCTAAAATTGTTGTTTCATTATAATATTATATATTGAATACACAGTAGAGAGCGAGTAGGTATAAAAGAGAGTATTGGTGTAAAGATGCGAAAGGAAATGCTCCGATGTTTCGGACATATGGAAAGAATGCCGAACGAACGTCTGGTTAAAAATATATACAATGCGAAAGTGGAAGGATGTTGGTACCAAGGGAGACCGAGACTAACCTACCTAGACCAGATTGGTCAGAGTACTGAAGGAAGGTGGAGTCAAGAGTCTCCGAAACCGGCGAGCGTGTATGAAGAGAATTATGAATGTTGAGGAAGCGAGTGAAGTATGCAAGGTTAGAGTTCTCTGGCACTCTGTTCTCTCTGGCTACCCTGCAAGGGATATGGCGTGATGATATGTATGTATGTATGAATACACTACACTGTTAGTAGCAATCTCTTATACATGTTATGGATTAGATTCTCAGGTAAGATAAATTTGTGCGACCTAGAAATGTATTTTCAGTTCGTTAAATGTATATTTGTAAAGTTATTCGCTACATAAAGAGTATTAATATCCTTTTGAATGGGGTTTTATCTTGTATAATTTTTCAATGTGGTTGAATAATAATGCAACGGTCCCTTCTTCAAATAGGTGATGAAAAAAAGACGACAGAGGGACGATAATGTCGCTGCCAGTGCCGTCCGGAATAGTACCACATTCTCGCAGAAAATTCACATCTGAGCGCTGCCAATATGCTGCTGTGCTTTGTTCGATGAGTGAGAGAGCCAGAAGCTCAACTTTCTGGGTGGGTTTGGGGTTTTCATTAGTATGCAGCGGTCTAGCTTTACCCTGGTATTGCAAAATGGAGGTTGCAAAGCGCGGCAGTAACACTTACCATAAGGTGTGCTGCTTGCTCATTTGCCACCACGAGCAATAAAAATCTTATGACACAAGTATTTATTCTTATTATCCCATTAAAAACTAAAATTTGCAAATCTATACTAAGGCAACTATGTTATACTCGCCTTAGTTGGGCGGAGCAGGAAGGAACGCGGTCTGATACGTACGCGTGACTGATTTTGGGGCCTCCCTCACCATCTTAGGGGCCTCGTTACGGCGACTGGCACCGCGCCAAGTCTTCGTTCTGGGGGACTTCAACGCCAAGTCCATGGCGTGGGGTCCCCCAGGACGGACGACCGAGGACGGGCGGTCGAGGAGTGGGCGGCGGCACTGGGCCTCTGTTTGTTGAACAGGGGCTCGGTGCATACGTGCGTGCGGCAGCGGGGCGGGTCGATAGTGGACTTGTCGTTCGCTAGCCCCATTGTCGCCGCACGCGTGCGGAGCTGGTGCGTCGCGGAGGAGGTTGAGACCCTATCGGACCACCGGTATATCCGGATGGAGGTCTCCCGGACCCTCCCGACGCCCGGCAGGGGTCATCAGGCGGACGGACGTCCCGCGTTCCCGCGATGGGCTGTGGGTCGTTTGGACCGGGACCTGCTGGCGGAGGCAGCCATCGTTCACTCGTGGCTGTCCTCTGCCCACCAGTTGGACGGGGTGGACGCCGAGGCTAGCCGCATCCGCAATGCGTTGACGCAGATCTGCGATGCGGCCATGCCCCGTGTACGGTGTCTGCCCCCGAAAAGGGCTGTCCACTGGTGGTCCCGGGAGCTGGCGGATCTTCGGGCCGCATGTATATGCGCCCGGAGGGCTTACACCCGCAGCCGGCGGCACCATCGTGATGAGGAGCGGGAGGGCCGGCTTTATGAGGGCTACCGCAATGCGCGGTCGGCCTTCAGGCTGGCCGTCCGTACCGCCAAGGACGTCAGTCGGCAGGAGATGCTGGACGGTCTCGATCGAGACCCCTGGGGTCGCCCCTATCGCGCAGCGCTGAGTAAGCTCCGCGCGCGGGCCCCCCCCCTCACCGAGACCCTTCAGCCCGGCCTCCTCACCAGGGTCGTCGAGGACCTGTTCCCGCGACGGGCGGAGCACACGCCCCCGGTCATGGCTTCGCCAGACACTGACCGGGAGGCCGACGATGACAGTGTTCCGCCCATCACGGCAACCGAGATGGGGGTGGCGGTGGCGCGCATGCGCAGCAAATCCACTGCCCCTGGGCCCGACGGTGTGCCCAACCGCGTGCTGGCCCTGGTCCTCGACCACCTGTGTCCCCGCCTCAGGGGGCTGTTCGACGCGTGTTTAGCGTCCGGGCGGTTCCCTGGGTGCTGGAAGGAGGGGAGGCTGGTGCTCCTGCCGAAGCCGGGACGGTCTCCAGAGTTGGCCTCGGCCTACAGGCCTATCGTGCTGCTCGACGATGCGGGTAAGCTATTGGAGAGGGTGCTGGCTGCCCGCATCGAGCGGCACCTCGTTGGCACGGGGCCCGATCTGTCGGACGCCCAGTTTGGGTTCAGGAGGGGTCGTTCGACGATCGCGGCTCTGCTGCGCCTGAGGGCCGTGGCGACTGAGGCCGTCGCCGGCGGAGGAGTGCTGTTGGTGGTGTCCCTGGACATCGCCAACGTATTCAATAGTCTGCCATTTAGCTGCATCAGGGAGGCGCTCCGATACCACGGAGTGCCAGTTTACCTGAGGCGGCTAGTGGCAGACTATCTGGAGGGGCGCAGCGTCCTCTACACCAACCGAGTAGGGGACGTTGTGCGAACGCCCATGACCTGCGGTGTCCCACAGGGGTCGGTCCTTGGACCCACCCTGTGGAACATCGGCTACGACTGGGCGTTGAGAGGGAGCCTCCCACCCGGGCTGGGCGTGATCTGTTACGCCGACGACACGCTCGTCACAGCCCGCGGTGGGACGCTGGAGGAGGCGGCAGGCCTGGCGACTCTCGGCACCGAAGAGATCGTCAGGCGGATCGAGGCGCTGGGATTGAGGGTGGCCCTGGACAAGACGGAGGCCCTCTTGTTCCATGGGCCCCGCATGGGCCCTCCCATCGGCGTTTCGATCACCGTCAATTCGGTTGACATCAGCATCCGGGCCCATATGAGGTATTTGGGCCTGGTGCTCGACGGGCATTGGTGGTTTCGGGAGCATTTCCGCAGGCTCGCTCCGCGGCTCGTCGGCACGGCGTCCGCTCTTTCATGGCTAATGCCGAATGTGGGCGGACCGAGCGCTACGTGCCGACAGCTGTACACGGGGGTCGTCCGATCGATGGCCCTGTACGGCGCACTGGTGTGGGCGGGGTCCCTGACCGTCCGACTCAGGGCTCTTCTGTGGCGACCACAAAGGGCCATGGTGGTCAGGGCTGTACGCGGGTACCGCACGGTGGCGACGGAGGCAGCGTGCCTGTTGGCCGGGAGTCCCCCGTGGGACCTGGAGGCGGAAATGCTCGCCGATTTGTATCGGCGGGTGTCGGGGGTGCGCGCGGAGGGCGGTGTGGTCTCTTTGAGGGAACTCACCGCCTGGCGCGTTGACGCCCGCCTAGATGTCATTGCCCGTTGGGCAGTCCGGCTGGAGAGGCCTCGGTTCGGTGTGCGGACCGTAGAGGCCTTCCGGCCGGTGCTGATGCAGTGGTTGGAACGGCGGCACGGGGTGCTCTCCTTCCGACTGGTGCAGGTTTTGACGGGGCATGGATGCTTCGCCAAATACCTGCACAAGGTCGTCAGGAGGGAGAGTACACCGTCCTGCCACCACTGCGATTGCGACGAAGACACGGCGCAGCATACGCTCGAGGTTTGTGCCGCTTGGGCAGAGCAGCGTCGTGAACTCGTCGCAATCATCGGTGCCGACCTGACGCTGCCGACCATCGCCAGGGCGATGCTCGACAGCGTCAGGAACTGGGACGCGGTCGCAACCTTCTGCGAGGCAGTAGTCTCGCGGAAGGAGGCGGCGGAGCGCGTGCGCGAGGAGCGTCTCCTCGACGGCGCGAGCCGCCGCCGGCGACTGGGGCGGCGCAGGCGCGATTACCTGCGCCTGATGCCGCCCTAGCCAAGGCCGCGGGTGACTGGATCGGGGAATTAGTACGTCACCCGCCGAGAGGCCGACCGCGTGAGGAAAGACCGACATCCTACCCGAGGGGGGGATGTCGGTCGAGGAGAGGGTACTCCTCAAGGGTATTCCGTCGGGCCGACCACTGACGTCAAGTCACTCTGCTCCGGTGGTCGGCCCAACGACGACGGCGACGTCACGGGTGGGTTACGGGTGTGCGCGCTTACGCCCCTCTGTCACCCCGGATGGAGTGGTGCGAGGAGTGCGCCGACCGTGGCCCACCCCCTAAAAAAAAAAAAAAATACTCGCCTTAGTTGTGCTTACATAATTAATTGTATATATTTATCCTAGTAACGTAATTTCATCCCGAATATATTATCACTATTTCATTGACGTGTTAATGATATGCGTATATGTAACTATTGTATTCTGAAATAAAACTACTCTTTTTACGGATTCTATCGCGTTAGTATTTGATTTTTAATTTTCCGACGTTTCGAACACTTTACAGTAACTGTTCGAAACGTCAAGAAATTACAAATCAAACACAAATGCCATAGAATCCGTGAAAAAGTAATCTTATTTCAAATGTTTAATACTCGCGTAAAAATTAGGAATTATATTCTGTTTCATAATACGATAATCATAGTTAAGATATGGCATGCATTTTCGATTATCATTTTCAATAATAACAGTATTATTGCAAAGCATTATCGTCAAAAATAATAATCTCAAAGTATGAAAATATTTTCGCTATTTCCAGATCTGTAAAATTCTCTATCACAGAACATAAACACCATTTTTCAATTCAATGTATTATAAGTTTCACCAACGATTTGCAAATATCTGTCCTACGTAAATATTTTTCTACTTTCTAAAGAACCTGTATACCAGGAAGGGTCGTCGGGTCCTTCCGCCTTGTTGAAGTGACTGATCTCTCAATAAACTCCATGACACCTTTTGCAAATAACTGTATTTACGTTGCCTCGTTTTGTAGACTGTATAAACATAGGGCGGTGAAACCAACTAGTCCGGAGACAATATTAAATGAGAAAGTCTATTCAAATTTATTGATATCGTAACAGAATAAGAATATATATTTTGAGTGAATGTTGTTTTGGTACTACCATCACCGTTTTACCACTGTAACAATAGACACCGCATTCATTGCATTTGCATTTCCGCATGGGCCATCGAAGTCAAGAACCGGGTTCAGGTCATAACCAGAAACATGTACATTGCAGGGTGGTTCTATGAGGTCGCACGTTGCTTCTTCGTCGCTCTGGATGGATTTAGCGGGGTTTAACCACTCTATAGCTTGCCGCTAAAAAATAAAAAGTTCATCCATTTTCTCTGGAAACTGGAATGGACTATTCTAAAGCACTGTGATATATCCTTCTTTAAACGACGTTTAAGAAGAGCACTTTGTTCATAGGCAGACAGCGGCCTAGTTATATCTCTGGTATTGCAAAGTTTCATTCGCTGTATCGCTTACCATCAGGAGTGTTGTTTGCTCGTTTACCGCCATTAGTATTAAACAAAATATTGTATCATCACTCCATCATTGCCTGCGCCTCATACAAAAAATGAAAATATATTTTTGACCTAGTGTATAACTGATAGCAGAGCACTTAGGAGATACCTACCATCGTTTAGTGACGAAGTACTTACTCAAACCGTGGTATATTGTGAACTTGTATGATATTTTAGTGAAATACAATTGTTTTCACCTATTTAAAACTTTATTAATACTTACTGTTAAGTGAAAAAATCATGGGCTACCGATGACAAAGACCGGGTTCCGGTTCTCGCACGGCGTAAAGAGGTACATTGTTGGGCGGGTTTATGGGGTCGCGCACCGCTTCATCTCTCGCCCCGGACAGATTTAGCAGGGTGGAACTAGACCATAGCCCGCCACAAAAGAGGGAAAAATAATAAACTATATTTTTAAAAATCATTCATCATTCTCCTACATTTATCCCAATTACTCGGGGTACACACTATGTACTCTTCTTTTATAGTACCTACATATTGTAAAAGTTATTGGCAATAGTTTTATGACCGGCCGCCTGCCAGACGTCAACCCTCCATGGAATGTAATTATTGACCAAACGGCATCAGATGTAGTTGGCCCAGGTCGTTATAAGGCTCTTAGTCGTCTTTTACGACATCCACGAGCAAAGTAAGTATTGGTAGTATTCGTAGCTGCTACCACACAGACAATAAATTATTAAAAATATAGATAAATTATTTGTACTAATTTTTATTTATTTAAATGTGGAAAGAATGCCGAACGAACGTCTGGTTAAGAAGATATACAATGCGAAAGTGGAAGGATGTAGGTACCGAGGGAGACCGAGACTAACCTACCTAGACCAGATCGGTCATATACTGAAGGAAGGTGGAGTCAAGAGTCTCCGAAACCGGCGAGCGTGTATGAAGAGAATTATGAATGTTAAGGAAGCGAGTGAAGTATGCAGAGATAGAGTTCTCTGGCACTCTGTTCTCTCTGCCTACCCTGCAAGGGATATGGCGTGATGATATGTATGTATGTATTTATTTAAAATAAGTAGGGTAGATTTTTTTTAAATATACTACAGTATCTGTAAAATTATCTCTGAAAGGAATCACTTTACGTGATGAATTAAACCAACATCACAAAAACTTTATGTACGACACATTCAAAGATGAAAGCAGTACATTTGTGACATCACACACCCACAATTCGTATTTCCCAAAAGGTTTACATTTATTTAGAATGTTTTCTTTTCAACGAAATTGTTTCTATTTTCACGTCATCTCATTCAATATGTAGCAAAATACTGACTGAAAAAAAAATGTAAAGAAACTAAATGTTTTATGCTGTAAATGATCCATAGTAATTTTTATCACTATATTTGTTACCTGTGACTAGTTAATATGTGTTATTTGTGTTTGTATAATAACAGTAATTTAGTAGCACTGATCCTCTTTTTTCATTTCATATCTTAAGTAATTTAATGTAACAAAAATTCCATAAAAATAATTTCGATATATTATATATCGTTATGGATATTGAAGTCACCATGAATTTTGAATTAGATATTAATATTATAGGGGTGGGGCCACACTATCGACAGTTTTTTGTTTAGCCGCGGGTCGGTCCGTCAAGGGTAGTGCCACTCTCTCGCAGAAAATCGTTGTTTGAGCAGTGGCAAAATGCTGTTGTGCTTCCTTTCATAATAATTTTCCAAAATATATCAAATACACGGTATCAGTAATTTAAAGCTTAAACAATTGTGGCTGCATCATTCAATCAAACTTTAATCAGATTCCAATTAGATTGAAACGATGATATCATATTCGCTTATAGGTATAATTACATAATTCTCCATTACAGTATTAATACTGATAACTCGTTAAAAGTTTTCGAAATTAATATTTTTAATTTTTTTCGATGATTTTCATTCACGTAGTCATCACTTATGAATTGTCTGTAGATTTCTTTTGATAGGGTTATCAAAATATAATGGAGCAAACATTGTTAAATAATGTAATGGGTTAACCTTTTATTTGAATCCAGATTAGCTGAATTACATTGACGATATGAAGTTGAATGTCAATCAATTCATCTATTTCATATCGTACATTTGCGGACCTATGGTCATAACATTACTATATAGCATTTCCATAATTATGTCAATACGTTATTTATAAATTTGTAATCCATCAATACTTCTGTTCTATTAGGCTGGATAGGTGCTTTGTTTATTAGCACGAAATGATAAGGGGCATTATCCATAAAATATCACAGAAGACACTGCCAAGACAAGAAGCGCATTCTAGAACAAATTTTTGGATTTTATTCTGCGTTATAGTCAGCAGTGGTTTTAATTCAAATGCTAATAAGCCGTCCTCCACAAAATCATATTTTGTAAAACCAGCATGACATGATATATGGCATAAATGGTTTTATATTGATAAATGCTAATTAAATCATCATTGTAATTTTCCTTTAAAATAAATAAAAAAATATTTATCGTTGGGAAAAAAATATTCTTTACTCATTAGAACTTTCGATGTCGAAGTTTGTGTGTCCTCTGTTCAAGAACGATAAAACGTGTGATTAGCGTTCAGTCGTGTCTTATCGATGAAAGCGAGATTATCGTAGTTATTTTTTCCGCTTCCCTTAAAAAAGTAATTCTTTTCAAAATTGTATTATACGGTTCTAAAAACTTTTCTTTTGTTCGTTTCCTTATATATTGAAAACCAATGACTTGTGATTTTTTTTATAAACCATTTCAGTCTTCCTTAAACACATAAGGTATTCTCAAAATTATAAGAAACTTTGTTCTATTATTATTATTTTTATTTTTTTGCTTATGGTGTCAAACGAGCAAACAGCACACCTGATGGTAAGTGTCACTGCCGCCCATGGACCTTTGCAATACCAAAGGTACAGCTAGGTCGCTGTCTACCATTACAAACCCCAAGCCCACCCTGGTTGGGCTTTCGGCTCTCTCGCTCACCAAACGAAGCGCAATAGCATATTGCCATTACTCGGACGTCGATCTTCTGCGAGAGTGTGGTACAATCCTGGACGGACCGGCCCGCGGCTGTAGACAGAAAACTGTCAACAGCGTGGTCCTACCAATACAAAATTTACCTACCAACATTAAGGTGTTTATTCCTATTAGTAATAGTAGCCATATTATATATAATTTCTTATTACATTACCGTTAAAGTTATCAATATCTGTCACGGGTTTAGTTGTGTTAATATTTTCTTTCATAATAGATTGATTGAAATTTTTATTGACAATATTTTTTGTCGTCCGTTTGCTTACTCCATGCATCTCAGAAACGTCCTCTTGTACTCGGAGTACAATCAACAAAAATCCGTAATTATGTCTTTTATGCTAATGTAATCTTCATGATTAGTTTATAGGTTTCATCAATATTTGTTTTAGTTATGATATTATTATATATCAAGAATACAGAACAATATAATGAGAAATACAACTGAAGTTCAATTCAAGGCAAAAGTTAATACAATAAACAGTAATAGCCAATTAAAAAAAATCGGTTAAAAACAAAAATAAAACGAAAAACACTAGAACGTAATCTACGCGTATGATTCGATAAGAGACGACTATTTTAATATCACAAAATGGTGGTCTATAGCGCTATTTGAGGTTGCCGTTTTTCAGCAAAAATTTAAAAGTAGTTAGTCATATTACGATACCTGCCTTCAAACGTTTTGTTTGGGCGAACCTTTATTAAGTTTATTAAATACTGAGTACATTTATTTATTATCAAATTATAAATTAAAACGTTTTATTTTATAATATAATGGCAGATAACGTTTAGTTATTTGATATTTTTGCTGCAGCATTACAAATATGAACAATTGACATAGTCGGACTTTTAGCGGGAATCTTAAAACGTCATGTGGTGCTCTTGTATTATATTTGATATCTTAGTATTTAATGTGTTATATTAGAAAGAAAGAAAGAAAAAAAAGTATTTATTTTGTGCCACAAAGGAGAAACGTTAGGAACACACAGAAAAATCAAAAAGAAACCTTACAATAAATGAAAAACACATAAAATCTATAAACTAAATAAGGAGACATAATAATTAGATCGAGTGAACGTCTCAGCTGCGGCAGAAAAAAAGATAACTGCTCAGCAATTATTGTGATGTCAATGTAACACCACAACGCTGATTTTCAGCAATGTCCTTTTTTTTATTAGATAATTTTTATGTAATTTTATATAATGTTGTGCAATGATACTGCTGGAGGTAGTGAATGTGATATAAAAGTGCTTTACAACGTTTTTGATTTTCATCAAAATTTCTAAAATTTACCGTTAGCAGTGTGGCTAGTGTTGATGTCGACGATTCGACTTACTGACGGGTATTGACTAATATGAAGATGTAAAAACGTCAAAAAAGTTATAACTCGAACTAGCAATCAGCATTGCCAATACGAAAAAATGAAGCAGATGACATAGCAGTCGACATAAACTTGTAACAGCGCTATTTGGTTATTAGAAAATAATGCTTCGATGGTTCGGACATGTGGAAAGAATGCCGAACGAACGTCTGGTTAAGAAGATATACAATGCGAAAGTGGAAGGATGTAGGTACCGGGGGAGACCGAGACTCACCTACCTAAACCAGATTGGTCACGTTCTGAAGGAAGGTGGAGTCAAGAGTCTCCGAAACCGGCGAGCATGTATGAAGAGAATTATGAATGTTGAGGAAGCGAGTGAAGTATGCATGGATAGAGTTCTCTGGCACTCTGTTATCTCTGCCTACCCTGCAAGGGATATGACGTAATGATATGTATGTATGTAGAAAATATTGCTTTATATTGTATTTATAACATATATTGTAAGTTGAACATAGTTATACAGTTTTTAATGTTATCATAGGTTAGTAAGGTAAATAAACGATAATAATATTTTTACTGGAAATTGTTCACCAATTCAAAATCACACCGCACATTGAATAATGCATAAAAATGCATTTTCGCAGTAACCGGATTGTAACGATACATATGAATGGGCTTATGAATATGATTATTATTTTAATAAAAATATATCAGGTTCTGTATAAGGAGTCATTTAACTGTACTAAAATTATATTATTCAAATATGTATTACAACTTATTTTCCTATCGGTATTGTAGTCGTATAAAACATGCCAATGATTTGCTATTGTCCAGGCAATTTGATTGGAAAGAAGAAAATTAATAGAAAATAATTACTTTTAGTCAGATCTAAATCACTAGCTGTTGGAGAAACCAAACCAAATACCTATTTCAGTCCATTAGCTTACCGAGGTTTTTTTTTCACGACTCGGGAAAATCTATTCCAAAAACTTTCTTAAGGAACAAATTTATTGTCATGGATAAATTTTGCTCCTTTTTACCCGACCGACCCGGCAAGGGAGTGGTATTGTGTTTAACAGTCTATGTATGTATGTTTGTATGATCCTTTGAAGCACTATATATACCAAACGCCTGGGCCGATTTTTATGATTCGCACGTCGATCGATTCCTCTTCATCCGGTGAGTGTCACTAAAGATATGACGTTATTAAAAATTCAATATGGCGACTATTGGACGCCATATTGTGAAAATTAAAAAAATTAAAGTCAACAAACTATATCGAGTGGGGTATCGTTAAATAGGTATTTAAAAATCATTTTTAGTTTTCTCTCAACATTTTTCGATTTGACTGGCCGTTTAGGATCTATATCGATTTAAAGTTTCGTAACAACCTTTCTCACATATAGGTTTTTTAGACAGTAGAAATTTACGATGAAAAGACGAAAAATTTATATAACTGGATGTGGATGGATATATACTGAAGTATTTAGTAGGTATATTGTCCAATATACAACAACATATACAATATATAGGTAGTCCTACCTAAAGTATCTAATGTCTGACGCGGTAGCCCATCTCTAATTTCTAACGATTTAGTACTCAACTTCAGTCGAAAAACTATATTACTATTTACCTACTTTTAATAAATAAGATAACTATAGCTACCTAGGTATTTATAACTAAAAAGTGTAAAATAAAAAAAATGATTAAAAAATTCAAAAAACCCGACTGCGTAAAAAGTCACCAAAACTACGTACATAATAAAAAAACTGAAAAGAAAAAAACAAGCACTGAGATGTCCGGTGGTCTAGAATTCCATAATATACTATTGAATAAATACTATTGCAGCAAATGAAATATATTTTAATAATAGAACATGACAACTGAACAGTCGGGATCCTTTATTTGACAGCAAATCTAATTTTTCAATGGATCCCGACTGTTCAGTTGTCATGTTCTATTATTAAAATATATTTCATTTGCTGCAATAGTATTTATTCAATAGTATATTATGGAATTCTAGACCAGCGGAAATCTCAGTGCTTGTTTTTTTCTTTTCAGTTTTTTTATTATGTACGTAGTTTTGGTGACTTTTTACGCAGTCGGGTTTTTTGAATTTTTTAATCATTTTTTTTATCTAAAACTTTTTTCTTAGCGGTAAATCATAACCTATATAGTATAGTTAAATCAAACATTATTATCTTTGCAGCCCTAATAATTTATTTCTAAGTTATTTACTTTATAGCTATTCTGCCACTTTTAATAATCTACCCTTTCTTAATTATAAATACATAATTATATCTCATTTAAGATTAAATTCAATTAACTTAGCTGTGTGAATATTACCAACCCTTGCTTTGTTCGTGGATATTGTAAAAAACGACTAGGAGACTTATAACGACCTGGGCCAACTCCATCTGATGCCGATTGGTCAACAATTACATTCCCAAGGAGGGTTGACTTCAGACAGGTGGCCGGTCATAAAACTATTGCCAATAACTTCTACGATATGTACTATAAAACAAGAGTACATATTGTATCAACCCCAAGTAATTGGGATAAGAGTAGAAGAATGATGATGATTCAATAAACACCAACTAATCGCCTACATATAAAAGTAAGCGCTAGTTTATATAGAATAAATTTGATTAAGTGGGATTATTTTATTATTTACGAAAATTTAATTTACTATTGCAGCCATAATCATCTCAGCTTATATACATCCCACAGTTGGGCTCGAGCCTCTTCCGCAATGAGACGGAAATTTACTTTCTATAAACACCACTAGTCAAATGGGTTGGTTTAGTATTTTATTTTGTGTCTTCCTTCTTTTGCAGTGAAGTTATCTGCTTGTGTATCTTAATAGTCTTTTAAGATTATCTGAAAGGAAGAGGTGGTGACATATTGCAGTTTTAATCTGTCACCACATAGATAGTAGACTGCTACAGTCTACTATGTAATTTGGATAAGTTTAGAAATGAAAATGAAAAACATATATTTACTATTTCTTGATACACAACGTTAAAAATCTATTTAGATTTTATCACTATACTAGTTCAGCTAGGATATGTATAATTATTGAATAGTTCTACACATAAAATAATATTTAACTATTGTAATTAACTGTACGTGATTTACTTTATATTGATCAACAACTCTTTTATGAAACCTCAAACATATAAATTTGGAAGCCACTAAACTCGGTATGAAACTTCAAATATGGTTATAAATCTGTAAGGCACTAAACTCGGGTGCATTTAATTCTATCGACTTTTCTTTAAAAAATTACTGCTACCTAAGCTTATACAAGCATAATATCTGAATGATTAGTATTTTCTCAATTTTTTTTTTTGGAAACTATATTTATTAATTAAAAATAAATAATTGGTAAAACAATGAAAAAATATTATAAAAGAGAAAATAATAAAAAAGGGAAAACCAATGATCGAATCGGGGCTGTTTCGATTATACTGCTTGATTTCCTAACAGAGTTATTTCTATATTTCTTGACAACGGCCAATTTTACTATTAAATTCTAGTTAAGAATTAAGAAGATATACAATGCGAAAGTGGAAGGATGTAGGTACCGGGGGAGACCGAGAGTCGCCTACCTAGACCAGATTGGTCACGTACTGAAGGAAGGTGGAGTCAAGAGTCTCCGAAACCAGCGAGCGTGTATGAAGAGAATTATGCATGTTGAGGAAGCGAGTGAAGTATGCAAGGATAGAGTTCCCTGGCACTCTGTTCTCTCTGCCTACCCTGCAAGGGATATGATGATATATATGTATGTAAATGATGTATATGTATGTGATGATATATATGTATGTAAATTCTAGTTATATTATTTCAGTGACTGAAAACACTGACAAAACGATTTTTTCTGTAAATGAAATCTAGTTTAGATCATATATATGTTGTGTATTATATATGATAGTTTTGTGAACTGATGACATCTTGAGAGTTGCAGGAAGTTGTTGGATACAGGTGGCACAGGACTGTTCCGGGGGATTTCTCGTGGGGAGGCCTATACCCAATAGTAGACGTCTACGGGACTGGACAGAATTGAATTAGCTATTGATAATAAGATGCTAGACATATTTGTAAATTTATTTAATTCGATATTGTTTTACTTTGTATTAACTTAATAGAAAATATATTTTTTGACATGAATTTTATAAATATTTGATATTTGACTTTTAATATGATGTATGACTTTGACATGTATAATATCTTCTAATTTTTACTTTAATTTGTTGAGAAATATTATTAATTTGATGATAATGACATTTCTTGATTAATGTGGACTTTATTAATGAAATATTTGTACGCCGATACAAACGGCCAAACATGATTGGACTCTAAAATAATTACATCTTGCATGCTTTGTATGTGTACACATGTTTGAACAAATAAAGATTTATTATTATTATTATTATTATACGGGCTGATGGATAGTTTAACCAAACCCTGGAAACCTTCTGCATGTAGATCATACATAGTGAGTTTAATTCCTCGCAAATAACAGAATTTGTAAATTGCATAAGATTTACTGGGATTTCTTCAACAGACGACAACTCCATACAAAGGAATCAGTCATTGTATCGTAGTGAACATCGTCATCATCATCACAGCCCATAAATATCCCACTGTTGGACTCGGACCTCCACCGTAATGGGAGGGAAATTAACCTACTACACCACACTGGTTAGGCATGTTGGTATAGGGTTTTGTTTCGAGTATTCCTTCTCTCGCATAGATGTTATATGCGTTTTATATCCCTTAGTCGTCTCGTACGATCACCCACAGGTAAGATACGGGGTGGTGATTAGTATTCTTACTCCGTCACGACACGGACTTGTGAATATGACAGACAAAATTAACAGCCATAAATTACATCCAGACTGAGGACACTCACTTTATACATTGCATAAATATTGTCCTCTATAACCATATACAACACTCTGATCGGGAGTTTGTTATTTAGACTACTCTGTCAACTCTGCAGTCAGCATTTCAAAATGATAAACTGGTTATTCTTCATGCATTGACAGTTTCATAATACTATGTGTTATTGTCCCCGTATTTTACCATCATTACCATGAATATTCATGCGGACAGCAGCGCTTTCCTGAGAAACTTATTGACTAGCAACCAACCTACTTACCAAGCGTGGCGTTTATTGTGTTATGAAACCTACCAATGAAAAAAAAAAAGGAATAAGTTTATGTAAAACTTTCTTAATTAACTTATAATTAATTTATATGAAAATGTTTGATACATATTAAAGAACATTAATAACTACGGACTATTGCTCATAGATATGAAACTCTTAAAAATGAGTTTCATATACAAACGTTCCTGCTCACTCCCTAGTACTTCCTTAGCCGGTATATACGATTATCAAGAGAAAATAAGGGACACGGGAGTGAGTGGAATCACGAATCGAGGATCGGTACATCATCCGCAGAAGAGGTGAGCTCCAGTAACATCAGTGCTTGTTGCTTTGACAGGTTTTGGTATCTAAAGGATAACCCGACAGGCTGGCCACATAAATCAAGAGATCGATACCAGTGTCAACCCAATAGCGTAGGGAGGGAATACGGTTATGAGGTTGCACGCCGCCCTTCCATCATCCCGAATGGAACGGGTAAGATGTTTTGGACCTGCCCGTTACCATAGCTTATCAAAAAAGGGAGTGATAATGTTTAAATTCCTAGCCTGACATCATATAGGGACAACAATTTGGATATCAATATTGTATTCACAGTTTTTCATTTTAAATTACAAAATCATAAAAAAGATATACTAGTCTCATTTTACAACAGCAATCACGCTCTAAAGATACCTGTGACAGATATATGGTTACGTATATTAAGTAAAACGGTACCATACAACGTACGATCTTGCCATTTACTGCGAGGTAAGGTAAATGAAAAGCGTAAATGTGTTCCTTTGACGTTACAAGAATCGCTTACGTACACCGGGTTCAGTTGAATGATGGTTAAACATATACTACCGTAGTAAGTTCGTAAATATGTTTATTGTATATTTTTCAGGTAGATATAAGGTAAAGCTTTTCCTTGAAATGGATACAAAATATATGTGTTGTAATTTTTACATAATATGTATTAATGAATATATTTTAAAGTTGACACATATTATATTTAATGCTAAGCACTTTTAAGGTTCCATCCATACATCCATTAGTCGTCAGAACGATCGCGCGGTCCTTAGCTTAGAGTCTACCTGCGACTTTCAAGATGTTTTCAGTCCACCAGGAGGGAGTCATTCTACGCTGTATTGTCGTCAATACGTGGTCGGTTTAACGAGCAATGTGGTCCGCACATTACCATTTCAATGTTTTTTGGGTTACAATATCTATTTGCGATTGCACAAATGTCGAAAAGGGTCGGTTCTTCATTCAAGTGTTATAGTTTTGACCTTTTTGTAGGAGAGTTCATTGTGTGATCTTCATATATTGTTCTAAATGTGCGTCTAATTTGTTAATTGTAAACTTGTAAAGCCCCAGCGGTACAAAAATGTTATGCTTTAGTTCGAAGTGTAGTCTAAATTTAAAAAAAAGAGCAATACATTCGTAGCCATGTTAGATTTAAAAAACTCAAAAAAATTGCTAATGTTTTATATATTTCATATCATTTCAACGTTTCAGATTATATATATACCACTGGCTTGAGCCTCCTCCATATTGGAAGGGAAATTGATCTACTATACCACGCTAATCAGACGTTTCGGTAAAGGATTTCATTGCGAGTTTTCCTTCTCTTGCCCTGATATTAAATGTTTGCGTTTCTTGGTCGGCTTTTACGATCACCCATACGTAAGAAAGGGGTTGGTAAATATATTCTTACTCTGTCACCACACTGAAAATTTTATATTTATATTTCTAATAGTGTAAGCGTTTTCCGAGAGCATAATAAAACGTCTCCCATAAGAACGTAATTGTAGACAAAGAATTATTTACTAAAGTCAACTACCAAGTTGGTATAATTGGCAAAAGTAATTGAAATAGATTTATAATAATTTTGAATTCAAATCTAACCTATATTAAATAATTTTTCTATTTGTATATATTTTTGTCAGAATTGTGTTTCCAAGGAAAAGTTTTCAAATTATTATCTAAAATCATTTTATGTGACGCAAAGTTCGCGAGAAAAAAGCTTGAGCTTTTGTTGTATTGTGTAATTATTTATGCGTACTCCTTTACACTTTGAAGTATGTGTGTTCGTCACACATAAGTAAGCAATACAGTAGTCGCTTAAGCTCTTTTCTTGCGAACTTCAGAAAATTAAGACACGCTTTTCTTTAATTTTATGTAAATAACAATAATTGAAAAGTCATTGATTAATATCCATTACATTTAAAAAAAAAAAAAAGTTTGACTCCTATGGTGTATTATTACGACACAATTTATTTAGTTTTATTTAAAATAATTCCAAATAATGTGCATTATTATATTTATAATATTAAAGCAGAATTTACGGAAAAATAAATATTATCTTGTGTTGCCCTTTTTAACCTTCTTATACTCAAAATCTGTTTAAAATCGCAAATTACCTACTTAACTAGGCCAATCTTCATCCACCCTACCATCCGACGATGTCCAATTATATTCATTTAAGGTATCTTTCGCGAAATTGTGGTTAACAAGATTTACCATGTGATGTAATTACAATATTTCAGTACTGTTGTAAGTGCCGTGTTCATTGAAGCATTGTTCTTCTGTGATCATGACGCTTGTAACAGATATATGTATATCCTATTAGCCATAATCTCACAAATATGATGACCATGATGGTTCGAAAACTTGTGGAGCTGTATGATAGCGGCTACGAATACTACCAACCCTTACTTTGCTCGTGGATGTCGTAAAAAACAACCAAGAGCCTTATAACGACCTGAGACAACTCCATCTGATGCCGTTTGATCAACAATTACATTCCCAAGGAGGGTTGACGTCTGGCAGGCGGCTGGTCATAAAACTATTGCCAATAACTTTTACAATATGTACTATGAAAGAAGAGTATATATTGTATCGACCCCAAGTATTGGGATAACAGTAGGAAAATTATGATGATGGTTCGAAAACTTATAACGTGTACTTATTTTTTTAATTTGTACAATATTACTTTTTACAAATTTGAAATATAATATAATCAAACTCTCGGTTTTATTTCATTATTAACCTGAAATTATCCAAATCCGGGTTGACGCAATATGTACTCCTCTTCAATCATATATATAGTAAAAGTTACTGCCAGTAGTTTTATGGCTGCCCTCTGGCCTGACGTCAACTCTTCTTGGGAGTGTAATTGTCGACTAGACGGCATCAGGTGTAGTTTACCTAGGTCTTTATAAGTCTACATAAAATTCTGTGTAGTGACGGAGTAAGAATACAATTCACCACATCCGTGGGTGATCGTAAGACACGACTAAGGGATATAAAACGCATTTAATATCTACGCAAGAGAAGAAAAACTCGAAACAAAACCCTATATCAACAAGTCTGACCAGCGTGGTAAAGTAGGTCAATTTCCCTCCCATTATGGAGGAGGTTCAAGCCCAACGGTGGGACGTATATGAGCTGAGATGATGAGATGATGATATAAATCTCATATGTATTTTATGTAACATGTAATATTTATAAAATGAAACATTGTCTACGAATTTTATAATCCGTACAAAATATAGTTTTTACTTATTTATGTATGTATAAAACTCGCGTCGTCGAGTCGTGACATCGAAAACGTCGGGATTCATTATTATATTTTATATTCTAGAGGCTAATTTATAACTTAAATAAACTTTTATGAAAATTAATTTGTAACCTTTGTATGTAGTACTAAAAAATACGTTTAAACGAATGTTTTATCATGACATATATATTATAATATTATCCTATAAGTGCAATGTGAGAAAATTACAATTATTTTTATGTTTGAAAAGTGCTTGATTTTCATATGTCGAGAGTAGAGCAAGACCTCAACGCTTCGCTTATGAGGCGTGCAATTGTCAGACAGACGTGTTTAAAACTTATTACAAATATGTTTATTTTATTAAAAGAAAAGAAATAAAATTCCAAATGACGGCGATGCGGCTCGCAACCCTTCACGTCTCGATCCCAATGAGGGCGAAAAGCGGTCTACGGAGTGCCGCTTTGCCACGCTAAATGTAGGAGGAGGAATGAAAGATAAATTAAATGAGGTATGTCAAATGATGGATGATAAAAAAATTGACATTCTTTGTGTGAATGAGACAAAGCGAAAGGGATGTGAGGTAAATAGTCATGGACCTTACACGGCATACTGGTCTGGAGTATCAATGACTACTAGAGCCTGCCAAGGAGTTGGTCTCCTTCTCTCTGCTCGAATGGCTCAATGTGTTAAAGAGTATGATTGTGTGAATGCTAGATTAGTATAGTTAAGAATGAAAGTGGGTCTGACCCGTATTTTTGTTGTAGGAGTATATGCTCCAGTAAACACGGGTTTGACTAAAAATAAATCTGAACAGGATGCGAGAGAGAAATTTTGGGAGGAACTAAGAGATGTTTTGAGATTATGTCAGTTGAATGAAAGGTTGATTTTGCTAGGTGATTTTAATGGATGGGTAGGAATAGGTCGAAAAGGATTTGAAAAGGTTTTAGGAAGGTTTGGTGATGAAAGTGTGAATGAAAATGGTCAAAGTTTACTAGAGGTGTGCTTGGAATGGAATCTTTGTATTACAAATACTATGTTTGAACACAAAAAGATCCATATGTATATACGTGAAGCAAAGAATGTAAGAAAGAGTATGATTGACTTTATAATAGTAGATGAAAGACTTAGAAGCAAAGTTCTAGACACTAGGGTGTATCGCGGTTCCTGCCGGAACGCAGTCGTCGCCCGCACCAACACCGCCGGCGACGACTAGCACGGCCGCGACTACGCCCTCAGCGCCCGGCACGCCCGCTACGCCCGAACAGGGTTGGCAGGTGGCCGAGCGCGGCATAAAGAGTCGCGGCCAGAGGAGGAGAGCGGCGGCCAAGCGCGCCGCTGAGGTCGTCGCCCCCCAGGCAGGAGCCGGAGGAGGTGGCACGAAGAAGAAGAGGCCGCGCAAGGGGCTCCGGCCGCCGAAGACAGCCGCAGTGGTGATCACTGTGCTGCCTGAGGCGGCAGAAAGGGGCCTCAGCTATGAGGCCGTTCTGAGGAAAGCCCGGCGGGAGCTCGACGTCTCCGACATAGGAGGCGTCGAAGCCAGGACCCGCAAGGCCCGGACAGGGGCTCGGATCTTAGAGTTCCCTGGGGCCGAGGGCACCAGGACGGCCGATAGCGTGGCGTCGAAGCTGCGAGGTCTGTTCGCCGAGGAGGGTAGCGTCAAAATCGCCAGACCCGTAAAGTGCGCCGAAATGCGCATCGCGGGTTTGGACGACTCCGTGACGGTGGAAGACATCCGGGAGGCCATTGCCTCGAAAACCGGGTGTCCCATGGACACCGTCCGGGTTGGCGCCATCCGGCCCGGTCCGGGCGGCGTAGGTGCTGCCTGGGTGCAGTGCCCAGTGGAGTCGGTCAGGCAACTGGCCGACTCAGGCAGGCTCCTCGTGGGCTGGAGCTCAGCGCGAGTCACCGTGCTGGAGCACCGGCCTGCGAGGTGTTTCAAGTGCATGGCGGTCGGGCACACCCGGCCAACATGCACTAATTGCTTTGACTGCGGCGGACTCTGTTTCCGCTGCGGTCAGACTGGGCATATGGCGGCATCTTGCGCCGCCCCGCCCCACTGCCCCGCGTGTGCGGCGGGCAATAAGTCCGCCAAGCACCGCATGGGCTCTGGGGCGTGCAGACCTCCGGCTTCGGCTCCAAAGGGGCGGAGCGGCCCTTCGACCCCGGCCGCTCCCGCTCCTAGCGCGGCCCGATCGCCCGCCGCAAGCCAGGAGGTGATGATGGACACGGCCCATTAATGGCTGCCCAGTCCACTCACCTCCTGCAGGCCAACACCAACCACTCCGCCGGTGCGCAGGATCTCCTCCTGCAATCCATGGCGGAGTGGTCGATCGGTGCAGCCGTAGTCGCGGAACCGTACGTCGTGCCTGATCGCCCCAATTGGGTGGTCAGCCGGAACGGAACCGCGGCAATCGTCACCTCCACGCAGCGGCACTTCCCGTCCTTATCCCTCTTGGATAGGGGCGAGGAATTTGTCGCGGCGGATTGGGGAGGGGTCACGCTTTACAGTGTATACCTCTCCCCTAATAGGAGGATGGACGATTTCGGGGCCTCCCTCACCACCTTGGAGGCTTCGATACGGCGACTGGCACCGGGCCTCGTCCTGGTCCTGGGGGACTTCAACGCCAAATCCACGGCGTGGGGGTCCCCGATGACGGACGATCGCGGGCGGGCGATCGTGGAGTGGGCGGCGTCACTGGGCCTCTGTGTCCTAAACAGAGGCTCAGTGAACACGTGTGTGCGACAGCAGGGTGGGTCGATAGTGGACTTGTCGTTCGCTAGCCCCGCTGTCGCACCACGAGTGAGGAACTGGCGTGTCCTGGAGGAGGCGGAGACCCTATCGGATCACCGATACATCCGAATGGAGGTCTCCCCTCTCCGGGACCTCAGCAGGGGTCACAGGGCGGACCGGGCTCCCGCATTTCCGCGGTGGGCTGTGGGGCGTCTAGATAGGGACCTACTGGCGGAGGCGGCCATCGTGAACACGTGGCTGTCCTCACCACCCCCAGCGGTCGGAGTGGACGCTGAGGCTGTCCGCATCCGCAGTGCGTTAACGCAGGTCTGCGATGCGGCCATGCCCAGGGTGCGGCGTCTACCTCCGAGGCAGGGGGTCTACTGGTGGTCCCCAAGACTGGCGGACCTTCGTGTGGCGTGCATTAGTGCCCGAAGGTCCTACACCCGCAGTCGGCGGCGTCGCCGCGATGTTGAGCGGGAGGGCCAGCTGTACGAGGCGTACCGCAGTGCGCGTACTGCCTTTCGGCTGGCCATCCGGTCCGCCAAGGACGCAAGTTGGCAGGAGATGCTGGACGGTCTCGACCGTGACCCCTGGGGTCGCCCGTATCGCGCGTCGCTGAATAAGCTTCGCGCGCAGGGCCCCCCCCTCACCGAGACCCTCCAGCCCGACCTCCTTCGTAGAGTGGTCGAGGAGCTGTTCCCGCGGCAGCCGGAGCACACGCCCCCGGTCATGGCTTCGCCAGATCACGACCGGGAGGCCGTCGAGAGTGTTCCGCCCGTGACGGAGTCGGAAGTGGGGGCAGCCGTGGCGAAGATTCGTTCCGCCACCACGGCCCCGGGGGCCGTGGTGGCGGAACGAAGAGGCGGTCGAAGAGGCGGCGAGCCTGGCCACTCTCGGCACCGAGGAGATGGTCAGGCGAATCGAGGCGCTGGGGCTCAGGGTGGCCCTAAACAAGACGGAGGCCCTACTATTCCATGGGCCCCGTGTGAGGCTGCCCATCGGCGCCTCGTTAGTCGTCAACTCCATCCACATCAGTATCCAGGCCCATATGAGGTACTTGGGTCTGGTGCTCGACGGGCGATGGTGGTTCCGGGAGCATTTTCGCCAAATTGCTCCCCGGCTGGTCGGCGCGGCGTCCGCCCTTTCTCGACTCATGCCGAATGTGGGCGGACCCAGTTTCGAGGGCCGACGGCTGTATGCGGGGGTGATCCGCTCAATGGCCATGTACGGCGCACCCGTGTGGGCGAGGGCTCTGAACGCCCAGCTCAGGGCGGTTCTGTGGAGGCCACAGCGAGCCATGGCGGTCAGAGCCATTCGCGGGTACCGCACGGTGTCGACAGAGGCGGCGTGCCTATTGGCCGGGACACCCCCGTGGGACCTAGAGGCGGAGATGCTCTCCGACCTCTACCGGCGGGTTACCTCAGTGCGCGACGAAGGTGGCTCCCCATCGTTGAGCGAGATAGCCACCTGGCGCGAGGACGCCCGCCGAGACGTCATCGCCCGTTGGGTTACGCGGCTGGAGAGGCCAAGACACGGTGTCGTTACCGTCGAGGCCCTCCGGCCCGTACTGATGGAATGGATGGAGCGGCGGCACGGAGTCCTCTCCTTTCAGCTGGTGCAGGTATTGTCAGGGCACGGGTGTTTCGGTCTGTACCTGCACACGGTCGCGTATAGGGAGTGGACTCCGGCCTGCCACCATTGCAGCAGTGACGAGGACACGGCGAGACACACACTGGAGGTGTGTCCGAGTTGGGACGGGCAGCGCCGTGACCTCGTCGCTGTAATCGGTGCCGACCTGACGCTGCCGGCTGTCGCGAGGGCGATGGTCGACAGCGTCAGGAACTGGGACGCGGTCGCCGCCTTCTGCGAGGCTGTTATCTCGCAGAAGGAGACGGCGGAACGAGTCCGGGAGGATTCCCGTGACCCGGGCCGCCGTCAGCGGCCGGGGCGGCGCAGGCGCGAATACCTGCGCCTGATGCCGCCCTAACTGAGGCTTCGGGTGATCGGACCGGGGAATTGTCCGGTCACCCGACGTGAGGCCACCGCGTGAGGACGACGCCTCGACGGCGAAAGCTGTCGGGGCGTCGACAGGAGAGGAGCCCGAGAGGGCATACCGCTGAGCGGGCCACCGAAGACAAAAATCGGGTACCGGTGGCCCGCTTGCACGGCGAAGAAGAGGTGCTTGCAGGGTGGGTCAATGGGGTTGCGCGCCGCCTCTTCCGTCACCCCGGACCGACTTGGCGGGGTGCGACGTCCATGGCCCACGGCAAAAAAAAAAAAAAAAAAAAAAAAAAAAAAGAGGGTGTATCGCGGTGTTGGTATCCATACAGACCACTTTCTAGTAATGACTAGAATAAGTGGTCTCGTAAAAATGTGGCAAAACCGGATACATAACCCGATAAGTGTACTAGAAAGAATAAAAGTAGAAAATTTGCAAGATGAGATTGTTAGAGAGAAGTACAAAAATAAACTGACAGAAAAATTGTATGAATCGGTTAATATTAGTGATACGGAAGAATTATGGAAGACTTTTAAAGAGAATGTGATAAATACTGCTATAGAAATATGTGGCGTGACCAGAAGAAGGAAAGTAAATGAGATGAAGAATGTATGGTGGGATAAAGATGTGCAGAGTGCTGTTTGTGAGAAGAAGAAATCCTGGATAGATTGGCTTGCTAGCAAAGCCAATGAGAGAATGGAAAAGGCAACGAATGATGATATAGATATAGCTAAAGAAGAGTACAAGAGAAGAAAAAGAGTAGTGAAAGAAATTGTCAGAAGAAAGAAAGAGGATCAAAAAGACGAGTATGATAGAAGATTATCGCAGGATTATCAATCCAACTTAAAGATTTTCTGGAAGTCGATAAGATCAGCTCGAGGTAAAGCTCAAAGTACAGAGCTTGCCTCGATCATGGATAAGTATGGAAGGATAGTGAATAGAGAAGAATGTGTACTAAAGAGATGGAAGGAATACTTTGAAAGCTTATTTGAAAGAGAAGAGTCACAAGACCTGTCATCTGAGAGTGAAAGAGATCTTGAGGATGGAGAAGGTATAACTATGGTGGAAATTATGAACGCACTGAAAGGTATAAAAGTGGGTAAATCTGCAGGATATGATAGGATTACGGTTGAAATGCTGACGGCTGGACAAGATATCATAGCTAACATGCTATACCAGCTCTTCAATCTCTGTTGGACTAATGGCCAAGTACCTGACGACTGGTGTAAGGCAGTTATTGTACCTCTGTACAAAGGGAAAGGTTCCCAGCAAGATTGTGCAAACTACAGGGGCATAAGCCTCCTTAGCATTGTCGGCAAACTGTATGCGAAAGTATTGATTGAAAGAGTAGTGAAAGTAACTGACAAGAAAATATGGGATGCACAAGCGGGTTTTCGAAAAGGTATGGGTTGTACGGATCAAGTCTTCTCCTTAACATGCATGACGCAGAAATTTTTGGCTAAAGGTCAGAAAATCTTTTGCGCATTTATTGATTTGGAGAAGGCTTATGACAAAGTGAGGAGGAATGAACTGTGGTCGGTACTGTCTATGTATGGGGTGGACAGCCATCTTATTCACGCTCTGAAATCCATTTACAAGGACTCCAGGGCGTGCGTAAGAATAAACGGATCCTACACGGAATGGTTTAATATTGATAAAGGTGTTAGACAGGGATGTGTAGCATCACCGTGGCTGTTTAACCTATTCATGGATAGTTGTCTGAAAGATCTGAAAGATAATGATTGTGGTTTAAGAATGAATGAGTTACTTATCAAATGTCTTCTTTATGCCGATGATCAGGTATTACTTGCATCGTCGGCTGAGGATTTACAGGCGATGGTAACTACTATGCATGAAGCTTTTGAAAGAAAAGGCATGAAAGTAAATGTACGTAAGACGAAAATAATGGTTTTTGAAAAGGATAAATGTATGACGGAATGTAAAATTAGTATAAATGGTGAGGAATTGGAACAGGTGAAAGAATTTTTGTATTTGGGTGTATTATTTACTCGAGATGGTAAAAATGATAATGATGTTGAAAGAAGAGTAAATGCTGGTAATAGGGTGAATGGGGCACTGTACACCTTTATAAGAAGCAGAAATGTGTCCAAAAAGGCACGTCTAGCTGTGCATAAGGGAGTATTAGTACCTACCATCATGTATGGTAGTGAAAGTTGGATTTGGCAGAGAAGACATGTAAGTAGAATAAATGCTGTAGAGATGAGAGCTCTTCGTAGTATGTGTGATGTGAGCCTGAAAGATAAAATTAGGAATAGTGTTATAAGAGAGCGCTGTGATGTGAATGAAGAAGTAGTGACAAAGATCAAAAAGAGTATGCTGAGGTGGTTTGGACACTTAGAAAGAATGAGTGAAGAGAGGTTGACGAAGAAAATATATAAAGCAAGCGTGAGTGGGACGAATACAAGGGGAAGACCTCGTCATAATTTTCTGGATCAAATTAGCGATGTATTGACGAGAGGTCATATTAAGAGTATGCGTAATCGTAGAGTATGCATGAAGACTGTTATGAGTGTGAATGAAGCGATGGAAGTATGCCAGGATCGTGGTTTGTGGCAATCCGTAGTCTCTGCCTACCCCTCTGGGAAACAGGCGTGAAGCTATGTATGTATGTATGTTATTTTATTATTGGTCTTAGTAGCTAATTAGTAGGCAGCACACCTGATGGAAAATATTACTGCCATGCGTGGGTTTAAGGATAATGATAATAATAATGATACTAAGGATACAGCTAGACCACTGCCTACCAATGGAAACTCCAAATCCACACAGATAGTTGGGCCTTCGGCTCCCTCGCTCATCGAACGAAGCTCAGCAACACATTGCTACTACTCAGGCGTCGATTTTCTGCGAGAATGTGGTACTACCCCGGACGGACCGGCCCGCGTCTGTAGACAGAAAACTGTCAATTGTGTAGTCCTACCACTGTATGTTTAACATATATGAAAATACGAAGGATAATAAAAATTAAAAAATAAAAATATTCGAATATAATTCAAATAGTAGTTATTGCAATAGCCTGTATTATATTTTAACATCATATTTACAACGTAAAGCTCGACTTATGTTGAGATTAATCTTAATGCTTTCCTGTACCAGTTTTATGGCATGCAATTTATCAAGAAGGGAATCTATCTCATAAACACCACATTACTCCTATAATAACTTTCATTGTTCGCAGCTTTGTTATTGTAAAACGCTGCATCGAAATAATATTTAATATTGTCTCAATATCCCTACTAATACATAAATGTGAATGTAAGTTTGTTTGTTACGCTTTCACGCTAAAACTACTCAACCGATCATCATGAAACATTGTACACATATTCTTGGAGGTATTAAAAGTAACATAGGATACTTTTTATTAAAAAAAAATCAAAATTTTTATATGAAAAATAAAAAAAATTGTTTGTCAAAAAATCTCAAACTCTAGCTTCTTCAAGGCCATCTAGCAGTCCAGTAATGAAGTTCCAACCCTGAGTATTGTAATACCGTTGCACTGTATTACCGACGGTCAAAAATAAAAATAGGGGATCAAAAACTTTAGGAAAGTAACCTTTTAAGCCGGCGAAGCCGCGGGCAGAAGCTAGTTTGAAATAAAACTACTTTTACGGATTCTATCGCGTTTGTATTAAATTAATTTGTATTAAAAATGTGGATCAAAATTTTATATCTTATAGGGTAGATAAAAAATTCTATATAACAATGACATATTGGACGTAAGACACCTTAGTCCTACCGTGACTATGATCACTGTAAATTGTTCTTAACGTCGGGAAAATAAAAATCAAATACAAACGCGATAAAATCCGTAAAAGTAGTTTTTATTTCAAATGTGTAATACTCGCGTAAACATTAGAAATCATTATTGACTAAATAGTTAATTTTCTTATTAAATTACAAAAATATATATACATTTTTTTTAATTGGTGTAAAGATGCGAAAGGGAATGCTCCGATGGTTTGGACATGTGGAAAGAATGCCGAACGAACGCCTGGTTAAGAAGATATACAATGCGAAAGTGGAAGGATGTAGGTACCGAGGGAGACCGAGACTAACCTACCTAGACCAGATCGGTCATGTACTGAAGGAAGGTGGAGTTAAGAGTCTCCGAAACCGGCGAGCGTGTATGAAGAGAATTATGAATGTTGAGGAAGCGAGTGAAGTATGCAAAGATAGAGTTATCTGGCACTCTGTTCACTCTGCCTACCCTGCAAGGGATATGGCGTGATGATATGTATGTATGTATATAATTTTTTTATACACAATGGCTTATAGTGTGCAAATAGTGTAATTTATTTAACTCAAATTTTTTTCTTCACATATGGTGTCTATAGCCAATGTATTAAAGCAATTTATTATAAACTAGCTTCTGCCCGCGGCTTCGCCCGCGTATAAGGTTACTTTCCTAAAGTTGAACTATTATCGCAAGGGAATACATTACCGGGATAAAAGTTTATAGTAAATATATGTTAATCTAGGAAATGCTTGCAAAGGAAACAAAACATAAGTGATTTTACTGGGATAAGCAAAAATGGAAAATATAGAAAATTACAAAATAAAATTTATAGCTAACTTATTTTTATATAATTAAGATATAAGATGAAATATCATAAAAAAATATAATGAAAAGCTGATCGCAAGTGACAGCATTTTTGTATTTAGCCAACTATGCGTCTGAGCTGCGAGGCATGGTAGGTACCTCGCAGAGTGACTGACAGCAGCCGGTCAACGTTATGCTATTTTTATTTATATCTAATCAAAAGAAAAAAATGTTTCATCAATCTAGCTTCTAAAATAACCAATTTCCATATAAACTTTCATCCGCTTTTTTATTTTACCCACTGAAAGGTAATATTTTTTACAAAATTTTAATATCATATTTATTTATATCTAATCGACAGCCTAAAAATAAGTTTTAACCCACATATATATATACATATTATCACGCCATATCCCTTGCAGGGTAGGCAGACAGAACAGAGTGCCAGAGAACTCTATCCTTGCATACTTCAAGTTTTAACCTTCTGGCTTTAAAAATGACGAACCTCCTTACAACCTTTCATCACCCTTTACAATCCTTTTTTTGCAATAAAAAAGTAACCTATGTCCTTTGTCAGGTTCTAGACCATCTGTGTACCAAATTTCATTTAGATCGGTTCAGTAGTTTAAGCGTGAAAGAGCGACAGACAGAGTTCACATTTATAATATTAGTAAGAATTATAAATTATATAATTAACGTAGAAACGACTATGTCAATTAGATGGATGGTTTTTATTTCGTGATTACTTCGTTTACTGACGTTATGATTTTGTGTACGCTATTAGTATTTCGCAATTACTTAAGGTAAAGTAAGAGATAGTGGATTACATCTTAGATGATGCTACAGAGAAGTCGCGTTTTTGATTTCATGTGAGGTACTATAATATTATTCTGTGTAGTGATCCTTTTGCTTGCGGCAGGACTCCAACTTGAACACTATATCAAATAATTACACACATGTTTCTTGGCTCATCTATTAATAACCAATATTAACTAAATTGAATAAATATTAGGCCCCCTGCGGTGAGAAATAAACTTTCTTTTTTTATTCTTTTTAGATGGTGACCATTGGGTTTCTATCATCATTTGGATAAAAATTTAATACTTGAATATAATACACGTGTATATAAAATATCTGGATGTAGGATTACGTCATTTCGCACCCTCAATGTCGTAGTTGAACGCGACAAGATTCCGACTTAGAGACGTGATAAGAAACATAATGAAGGTGTTATTATTCAGTTTCAGAAGGAATTTTGCCAACTGTCGTTAAGTCAATTACATTTATTATGACAAGTATGTTTTCTGAGTGAAAAACTTTATTACTATACAGCGAAAGTTAGTATAGCCTAGTATAGGACGTTGTTCAGATGAAATTAATAATATTGTTCTCCGCAGTAGTAAATAGGATTACGATACAGTGCTACGCTGTCATTTTTATATGGAACAACTACTAGTGAATCTCAGAGATAAGACTAGCTCGTATGACGTGACAGAAAATGAAATGAATTTTGTGAGTTTTATTTCGGGGACTATTTTTTTTGGTGGGTGGTGGGTTACGATATTATCACGCCCTGCTAATCCATCCGGGGTGACGGGAGAAGCGGCGCACGACCCCATAGACCCGCCTAATAACTTACCTCTCGACGCCTTGCGAGTGGGCCACTGGATCCCCGTCTTTGTCTTCGGTGGCCCACCCAGCGGGTTGCCCTCGCGGGTATTCTTTCATGTCGATGCCCCAACGGTTTCCCCGTCAAGGCGTTGTCCTCACGCGGTGGTCTCACTCCAGGGCGACCAGAATACAATCCGCTATCCGGTCACCCTTTCTTTCAGGTACTGGAATGACATCGGCGTTAAACATGACTAACCTTATTCATTAATTTGTGGCATTAACGCTTAAGAAACCACGGGTTATTTTATTATAAAAGATTAAGAATATAAAGTATACTTTCTTATAAGAATAGAATATTAAAAAGATGAATATAATCTATAAATAAAATTAATGTGTCTGTTTGTAATTCTAAATTAGGAAATTTCCACTAAATACATATGAAAGTATATACGTATGTATTTACATAATAAAAGTAAATGTGTAAAAATTTTCTCTGTCTGTTTGTTGCGACGAATCTCTAAAACAACTGAACCGATTTGAACGGGATTCTCAATAGCAGGTAGCTGATGTAACAATGAGTAACTTAGGATACATTTATTTAAGAAAAAAATGGAGTTCTGAAAAATAAAATTTAAGACATTTAAAGACGCCGAATGACACCGATTGCGTGACTAAAGCCTGAGGTAGGACATAGGCTACCTTTTTATCAACAAACCACGCGGGTGAAGCCGCGGGTAAAAGTTAGTAAGAAATAATTAGAAAAAAGTATCCCGGTAGACGAAATATAATGACTTGTAATGTTTACGCGAGTATTACACATTTGAAATAAAACTATTTTTACGGATTCTATCGCGTTTATATTTAATTTTTTTAATTTCCCCGAAAATTTCGAACACTTTTCAGTGATCATGGTCACGGGAGGACTGAAGACGAAATATGTTGCAAAAATGCTTAATAATAATAATTCGTGTGATGAAGGAGTAAGAATACAAATCACTATACATTTTCTTGGCCGTAGATATTGAAAAATACGACTAAGGGATATATAGACATGCTAATAAAATCTATAAAAGAGAAGGAAAACTCATACACATTCATAAACATTTTAGTATTAATTTAGGTTATTATTGTTTAATTTAGGTTATTATTGTTCTATTGTGTAGGTGGTAAATGAGTAAGCAACACACCTAATGGTAATTGTTAGTCGTCTTTTACGACATCCACGAGCAAAGTAAGGGTTGGTAGTATTCGTAGCCGCTACCACACAGCTATATATATGAAAACAATTGGAATGAATTTCTAATAGATGTGAATTGGTCCAGTTCTGCCTAATTGTTGTTGAAATGAGTAATTTTATATTCAGTTCACAAATGAGTTTTATAATTAATTAAAACATTAAAAACATAAATTGAATATTTATAGGTCTAAAGAACAGTGATTAATTAAATTTTCAAAATACAAATGGTTACTATCTCTTTAAATTTTTAGACATTTTAATTAAAAACGTGCTTGAAATAGTAACAAAATAATGGTTTGTAAGTTGGTGCCTTTTTTTTCCGGTGGCTTATGGACATCGCACCCCGTAAGTTGGTGCCTGGAACATTTACAATTTAATTGTAAATAAAATTAGTCTGTACCTATTGTAAAACCAAATTGCGACCATCTACTAACTACTTACTGCGCAAAAACAATTTCATAGATTTTACAAAATTTTATATTTTATAATATAATAACGCAGTGCTTGTCCCAACATTACTATATGGAAGCGAGAGTTGGGTATGCAGAAAAGAGCATGAAAGCAAAATTAATGCGGTCGAAATGCGATCTCTACGGAAAATCTGTGGAGTTAGGCTGACCGACTGCATTCGCAACGACGACGTAAGAGAGCGAGTACGTATGAAAGAGAGTATTGTTGTAAAGACGCGAAAGGGAATGCTCCGATGGTTCGGACTTGCGGAAAGAATGCCGAACGAACGTCTGGTTAAGAAGATATACAATGCGAAAGTGGAAGGATGTAGGTCCTGAGGGAGACCGAGACTTACCTACCTAGACCAGATTGGTCACGTACAGAAAGAAGGTGGAGTCAAGAGTCTCCGAAACTGGCGAGCGTGTATGAAGAGAATTATGAATGTTGAAGAAGCGAGTGAAGTATGCAAGGATAGAGTTCTCTGGCATTCTGTTCTCTCTGCCTACCCTGCAAGGGATATGGCGTGATGATATGTATGTATGTATGTATGTTATATATAATATATGTTATTTGAAATAATATTTGGGTATTGTTTCCAAAATTCGAATTTAGCTGAAATCATATCTTTTAATTTTACAATATTATAATAAAATTTAAAACAGGTCGTATTTCTATTGATTCATTACTTCTTTTAATATGAAATTTAGTGAGATTATGTGATGTACAAATAACGTGTAAAGTATATTTTTAAGTGTTGAACAAAATATAAATTTATTAGCATCTTATATACAAGATTATTTTATAAATTCGCGCTGCGAGTAAAGGTTTGTCTTCTCTCAACAACACTGAGTTGCGAATGAGAGAGAAAGAGGGAATCTCTAGAATTCATAGATACCTATCGACTGGATGGTACAGCAAGTAGCATGCTTTGTAAACTTTGCTTAGCTACAAAAGTCACTAGGAATGTGTCGAGCATAAAATCAAATTCAAGTTAAAAAAATAATTTATTATAATACATAAATTCTATGGAGGAACTTATTTATTATATATATTGTCAATTTTACATTATTTATTTATAATATATTTATTATTATATATTGTTAATTTTATATTTTAATTTAACAGAAGATCCGCCAACTAGAAGATTCAATAAGACATACTGCGAAATAATTTTGTCACATTGACTTATTTTTAAATATAGCAAAAGAGGCATTGATGGACGAATGTCATGAATGTCGCACGCGAACGAACGACGAAAATCACACATAAGTAAGTTCATCAATCCCTAGTTGTGGCCAAGGCTTGAATAGTACTTTTTTCAAAAACTGCGCGGAAATTAAAACTAAGTACCAAGTACATTGTATACATGACGAACAACGAACAATTTTTCACGTGCTAAAGGCTTCATTTGTTTTTTTTTCATTATCAAACAGGTTTCTTTTTCAAGCCAGTTCGCAATTTAAATAAAACTCTGATAAGTTATTTCGTTTTGGTTACCTATTTGTTTACCATATTTAGAAGTAACAAATCATTCCATTTTTAAAATACACGACAGATGTGAATTTATATGTATATTTATTTGGCCGCTAAAACACGACAGATATGGATTTTCATACATTTTTTGCCGGCCATTACAGCAATTTCGATTTGTTTGAGAAAAAAATGGTATACAACATGTTTAATAAGTATTAACTTCAGTGTGATACTCTTCGAACCAGGTGAACCATACAAAAGATTATAGCTGGCCCAAATCCCACAAGCGGCACCTAATAACGAGTCACCCAATAGGATGAAGATAAAGTTTAAGTAGTACGTAGTTCAGGCGATCAAAACTATAAGCACAGTTTATTTAAATAGATCTAATATTTTGTGTTTTAATTAATCCTTCTTTAAGATAAATTGTGTTATTATTAGTTTAATAATTAATGGTGGTGGTGAAGGAGTAATAATACAATTCATCACATACTATCTTACCCGTGAGTGATGGTAAGTTACGACTAAAGGATATAAAACGCGTATAACATCTATGCGAGAGAAAGAAAACTCGAAACAAAACTCTATACCAACCCATCTGCGTGGGCAATTCTGCCGCGCATTCCAGGCCTTTAGCGCCAGTTCGATTACAGTACATGAAAATATGGTTCTCTGAGGATTATAATCTCTGACCAGCGTCGTATAGTAGGTAAGTAGGCTAAGGGATATAAAATGCATATAACTTATATGCAAGAGAAGGAAAACTCGAAACAAAACTCTATGCCAACACGTCCGACCAGCGTGGTATAGTAGATCAATTTCCTTCGCATTATGGAAGATGCTCGAGTTTAACAGTGGGACATATACGAACTGACATGATGATAATGATCATGATGAAAGAAAGCGGTATCGATGGTAACGTAGGTTTTCAAGGGCACACTTGAATGTTTACCCTTACGCTTTGAGTGACTTCACCACGATTTTGTGACACGCATCTCAAACAACACACGGAAAAAGATGCGAAAATTATTATTTGTATTCTATTCTCACTGTACAAACAAAAAAAATACACACAGTTACCTATTGTATTTACGAAGAAATATAACCATATTTTTAAACCTCTCTACGTTTGAACATATCTTTCCCTTTAAAGGTTTTCAGAAAGGTCGCGCGAGCCTTTCCACACCACTGAATTGATTTAACAATAAACTTCCACAGCACCTTTAGCAAATAATGCTATTTGCCTTTGCCCGTCCCACGAACTATGTAAACCCGTTATTATTTTCGCCAAGGGTCAGCTCGAGAGTAAAAAATCATATAAAATAATGCAACATTTCCTTGTATTATGTACTATATAATATGTATTACGGAGTAAAGTAGGTTCGTAAAATTTATCAAACAGGTGTATATCAAAATATTTAATCTTCATAAGGCATTTTATAGTAAGCTCTACGTTTGCTATAAAAATGCTTACTTGTTGAAATAAGATTACTAGGTTGTATCTAACAAAATATTCCGACAACTAAATTTATATACACGTATACCCAGTTCCAGCTTCGCTTGTATTAACGTCGTTCTAAATATTGCTGAATATATGTAATAAGCTACCGAAGACAAAGACCGGGTTCCGGTGGCGCTCTCATTTGGCGTTGCGAGCAGAGATGTACAAAATGGTTTTAAAAAAGCATTTAAATACAAAATGCAAAATACTTTTCAGATTTACTATTTCAAATGCAAAATACCAAATAGTTTTGCGTTTTGTATTTCAAATGCTAAATGCAAAATAGGTGTTTTCAAAATACTTTTCAAAATAAAATACCTTTTGACCAAATTTCAGATATTTTTATTTATTTTAGGTATGACGGTACTTCCGTTTATCGTACGTGCTAACCGGAAACATGATAACAAAGTATTCACTAATCGCTCCACCTAGCGCAAACTTGTTTAAGAGACGAATAAAACTAAACGACCGACCTCCGTTCGGCAGTTTGAGCCCGAGTGGCACGGTGCACTGGTCGCATATCGTATTCTCGCTTACGTTAGTTTTGTAGGCCTCTCTCATGTTGTCACTTGTGAGAGAGTAGTATCATGGTTGCTGCGCTTGCCAGGTGGGCGGGCGGTAGTGGTGGGAGATGCTGTACGTTCTCCGGAGAAGAGCTGTTGCTGGTTCTCTTAATGAACCCTTGGGTGATTTGGCTGAGGAATCCACGAGCAGGTATATGGGTGGCGCTGGTTGTGGTATTGTCCCGTGGTCGCACGGGAAAGTCTTTCCTGTGTCATCCATCCATACCATATAGTTGTTTGTACAAAGGCGATTGCCTGGGTCTGTCCTGTGAGTTCACTTAAGGTGTGAGTTGTGATTGGTGTATAGGTGTGAAGGTAATCGTGATTACGTGCAGTACGGTCAATTTCAACTTTATATCCGCATTTATATTCCTCGTGTCTGATTCCTTCTTCTACAGGTATTTATCATTAGAAATAGGGACACAATGCCGAGCCAAACAAAACCGTCTAATAACATGGCACCTTATGCATGACATATTGGTCATATTTATCAGTACGCGTATCAAAAAATTCTGTTGTGTTCTTAATAATAATAATACTCACTCAAAATAATGTAAAAAAACTAGACTAACGAAAAGAGAGCCATGGCTCCATTTTGTGAATTGTGTGGCCATTTATTTCGGTTGATTGTGCATCTAGTTCCTATTTTATTATTAATACACTTTCCTTTTCTCTTATCTTGTTGTAGTACAGTACATAGCCGTTCCAGTATTGTAAGGATAACAACAACACTTCAATATCATAAAAGTAGGTAATCAAATCAAATCAAAAAAGGGCGCGCATAGCTAGCAGGCGCCTCCATCGGCCAAATTCGGCAATACAAGCGTCATTCGTTCATTTCATTTTTTTTGACTGGGAATGTTGGCTAAACTTAATCACAAAGTATTTTGCATTTTGAAATGAATATTAAAAATGCAAAATACATCTCGAAAGGTATTTCAAATAAAATACAATATGTTTTTTACTAAAAGGCATTTAAATGCAAAATACAAAATAGGTATTTTGCATTTTGTATTTGCATTTGAAATAGAAGTATTTCAAATAAATCGCATCGCTGGTTGCGAGGTACATGTAGGGCGAGTCTATGGGCTCACGCGCTGCTTTTTCTGTCGCCCCTGACGGATTTGGGGTGTGACGACTCCATAGACCGCCGCCAATAAAAAACACGGTATATGTAATAAGAATTTAATATGATGCTTTTAAAATATAATATAATGCTTACAATTGTAATATTTCTGTGATAGTCTGCCCAAAATAACAATGAATCATAATCATATTTTTTTTTTAAATTTTATTAGATATTATATTTTTATTTTACATACTCTTTTTTTTTAATACACCACCCTATTTTTTTTTTTTTTTTTTCGCAAGGTGGGACCATGGATGTGGTCGCGCCCCGGCAAATCGGCCCGGGGCGACGGAAGAGGCGGCGCGCAACCCCATGGACCCACCCTGCAAACACCTCTCTTCGCCGTGCGAGCGGACCACCGGTACCCGATCTTTGTCTTCGGTGGCCCGCCCGGCGATATACCCTCTCGGGTTCCTCTCTCTTCGACACCCCGACAGCTTTCGCCGCCGTTGAGGCATCGCCCTCACGCGGTGGCCTCACGTCGGGTGACCGGACAATTCCCCGGTCCGATCACCCGAAGCCTCGGTTAGGGCGGCATCAGACGCAGATACTCGCGCATGCGCCGCCCCGGTCGCGGGCGGCGGCCCGGGTCACGGGAATCCTCCCGGACTCGTTCCGCCGCCTCCTTCTGCGAGATGACAGCCTCGCAGAAGGCGGCGACCGCGTCCCAATTCCTGACGCTGTCGACCATCGCTTTCACGACAGCCGGCAGCGTCAGGTCGGCACCGATGACAGCGACGAGGTCACGGCGCTGCCCGTCCCAGCCCGAACATACCTCAAGCGTATGTTGCGCCGTGTCCTCGTCGCTACTGCAATGGTGGCAGGACGGAGTCCACTCCCTCCGCACGACCGTGTGCAGGTACTTGCCGAAGCAACCGTGCCCCGACAAGACCTGCACCAACCGGAAGGAGAGCACTCCGTGCCGCCGCTCCATCCACTCCATCAGTACGGGCCGGAGGGCCTCGACGGTAACAACACCGTGTCTAGGCCTCTCCAGCCGCGTAGCCCAATGGGCGATGACTTCTCGGCGGGCGTCCTCGCGCCAGGTGGCTATCTCGTTGAACGATGGGGAGCCACCCTCGTCGCGCATTGTGGTAACCCGCCGGTAGAGGTCGGAGAGATGTCCCGGCCAATAGGCATGCCGCCTCGGTAGACACCGTGCGGTACCCTCGAATGGCTCTGACCGCCATGGCTCGCTGTGGCCTCCACAGTATAGCCCTAAGCTGGGCGTTCAGAGCCCTTTAATACACCACCCTGCGCTAAGGAAAGAATCCTTGTATTGCGGGGGACTTTGCAAACATGCAAATAACGTAGACATATTAGACCCAGACTCAAAACAACGCTTCGTGTATCGCACAAAGTATTGTCCAGCGTAGGAATCGAACCCACGAAACTTGCACAGAAGGTCGTTACCTCAACTACTACGCCATCTGTGCAATCAAAATCTTTGTTGTTATTCTTAAATTTATTGTGTGATGTTGATTTTTCATGTTTTGATTTTTTTGTTTGTGTGAATGAAAAAAATTATAGATGTGCTCAAATCTATAATTGATGTACATTCTAGACTACGTTGTGGAATGAGTTAGTTTATGATACGATTGTACATTGTTGCTGAACCTAAATATTTTTTTTTTTTTGGTGTATTGTTGTTTTTTTTTTAGTTTTTTTTTTTTTTTAAATTAGAATATATAAAAAAAAAAAAATTACTAGCTATCCCCGCTTGCATTAATGTAAATTCTGTCAATATTTTCTATCGCTCGGTTAATACTTTTTTTCTGGAAGAATTAAAATTACTTTACAGTCTTGTCGGTGCCCCTGATGAAGTTCACATACAACGTGTATGCTTGAACTTTCAAGAATATTGGTTAGGTAATTAAGACATGAAATTATAATAACACAAGCAATTAAACTTAAATTCGCATTAATAATATTAGTTATGATGTAAAGTAGAACTTTATAGTAGCTTACTCTTTAGTAAAACTTGTAATAAAAATTCAAAATAAATAACTTATACTATCCAGTTTTCAAAGTAGGTAAGAATAAAAAACATCGTATCCATTTGTTAAATGTCTAATGTAGTTAAGCGAAATTTGTTTAATCTGTTCAGAAATTCTTACATAACTAAGGCTAAAAAAAATAATGGAAAATATTTTGACTTATAGAAGTATAAAGTATGTTAACGGTATATATTCTTTTTTTTTTAATTTAAACTCGTCTAAAGTATGTATATGTTATATATTTATTTTATGATTTATACTATAGTAATCACAGCTACAAGTAAATAATCTTTATATACGAGTATATATAATTCTACTGTACGTGTGTTGACAGAGAACTCCTAAACGATTGGACGGATTTTCTTGAAATTTTTTGTGTGTGTTCGAGGGGATTCGAGAATGGTTTAGACTCGCAATTGGACCCGGTAGGTGGCGCCATTGTTGGTATGTCAAACGGCTGGACCGATTGGAAATTTTCTATGTACATTCCAATAGGTCCTTAGATAATTTTAAAACACAATTGGACCCGGTAGGTGGCGCAGGCATATCGCTTAAAGTTTTTCCGGGCAAGACGACATCTGTCGGGACAGCTAGTATATCTATATACTTTTAACCTCAAACCTAACTATCCCATCTGAAACTAGCTTAAAGTTTAATGTTATCTTTGAAAACTAATATTCAACTATACCTACTCTATATGGTCTGGCAAAAAATATACAAAATGTCACTAGGTCTTTCTTTTCTAAGGCAACGTAATATGGATGAATGAAGATTACATCATTGGGAGACAAAATAATCAATGTGTCCTTTTGTATGTGGTTCATCATCATCATCATCATCACAGCCCATAATGTCCCACTATTGGAATCGGGCCTCCTCCGTAATGGGGGGAATCAACTTACTACATCGCGCTGGTCAGACGTGTTGGTATAGGGTTTCTTTCTAGTTTTCCTTCTCTCGCATAGATGTTATTTGCATTTTATATCCCTTAGTCGTCTCGTACGATCACCCACGGGTAAGATAGGGAGTGGTGAATTGTATTCTTACTTCGTCACCACGCGGATGTATGTGGTTACAATTTTGTATGTGGTTAATTTTATATTTGTATGTGGTTACAAATACAATATGTACCCACTCCTTACTTTTCATAGAAATCTTAAAACTATCTAAGAAATTTTTCATAATTGTGAAGGCTAATCCGTCTGCTAAAGGTGACGATTACGGTATTATTCTCCCGTTGTTGAAATCTAGACAGGGAACGTTGATAGGCTGTTGGCTGATGGATGGAAGGATGAATAGAATATAATATGGTATTACTTATGTTAAAGGATGGACTATATAATGACATAAACATAAAATGATACCATTATTATTATCTGAACGTAACAATTCTATAAAAAAAGAAATTATACCCATCAATTCTTTATAGACATTTATTTTCACAGACCGTTTCTTAACTAGCAATTCATCAAAAGGATGTATTGCTTCTTGTACAGTAAAAGAATTACAAGTTCTTCTGAAAAAAAAAACACATTTGAACGTGATCTTACCCTTGTACGTGACTCGGATGATATCAAGCCGAGATGAAAGTTTTATGATTTCATACGACAGCAGTTTCTGCATTCAGATTGGCTCTGTACTCTAGCGATTGTAAAATATCTCAAGCAATATCAGTTGACTACATTATACAGGATACTTTAGGGCCAGAAAAAGATATAACCTTTCATTCTTCATAAAAGAAAACTACATTGACCTCTGGTGCAGTTTCGCTTACCATTAGATCTTCTCTAAAATTTGTGCTTATAAATAACGTCTGTAAATTACTTATATGTAGTAAAGTATAAATAAATATAATAAAATATCATATCACCACTAGTTTTGTCCAAATGCAAGGCCGAGACTTGCATCAGGAGTCTTGCAACTCTCGCTATCAAAATAACACAGAGTCATTCATCGATTTGAGAACATGCCATAAAAATCCAAAAAAAATATGAAATGCCATTCATCTAGCGGTGATTATCTATAATTAGATATTATATCACTTAGCTTGATATAATTACACTTATTTATTATGAAACTATTTAAAATAACTTAAATTATTCTCCCGTCTATTGGTATTAAGAATACAAAGAGTCGACAACCTTTCCTTAGCCAAAGAAGTCGTAAAATGATGTCTATGGTAGCACCAGGGTAGGAATTTTCCCTAAAAAAAAGGGGGTGAGGGCTTTGTCTAATACGTATGCGATACTTCAGCTGCAAGTCTTGGTCTTACATTTGAGCAACATTAATCATCACCTGCTTTTCTGTGGTAGTTATAAAAAATGGTTAAAGAAATTTTAGGAGCATTGACAACAGAAATTTACTAAATACAATCGCTAGCACGATATACCCCTCGAGGGGAGGCTTATGTTAAAGTATGGACGTTGATAGACAGATAGATAGATATAAATTGCAATTGCCTAAGAGATGGTTTTTAGTAACATTTGGCTGACTCAGTAAAGTAAAGGTTTTTATCAGATGGACTTCTAACATAATAAATTATATATAGAATTTTTATATACACAATCATTTTCTTTTTATACTGGCAATGAATTGGTATTAAAACTGTGATTGACTCACATTTATAATTTAATAACTAATACTGTAGTGGGTAGATATAAATCTCTGTAGTATCAATGACTTATTGGACGTGAGACAACTTAGTCCTCCCGTGACCGTGAACGCTGTAAAGTGTTCGAAACGTTGGCAAATTGGGTTGGGAAAAAGGGAACAGAAAAAATCAAATACAAACGCGATAGAATCCTTAAAAAATATTTTATTTTAATATATTCTTACTCAGTTATAACACGAATAATCTCAGAAATATCCGTATGGTAACTAAGTACGAATACAATTCCCATTCCCTATCTTGCCCGTGGGTTTTGTAAAATACTTCTAATGGATACAATGTGCGTATACATACATACATAGCCTCACGCCTGTTTCCCAGAGAGGTAGGCAGAGACTACGAATTGCCACAAACCACGATCCTGACATACCTCCATCGCTTCATTCACACTCATCACAGTCTTCATGCATGCTCTACGATTACGCGTACTCTTAATCTGACCTTTCACTAACACACCTTCAATTCGATCCAGAAAAGTACGACGTGGTCTTCCCCTTGTAATCGTTCAACTCACACTCGCTTTGTATACTTGTTTAGTCAACCTTTCTTCACTCATTCTTTCCACGTGTCCAAACCACCTCAGCATTCCCTTTTTTTACAAAATTTATTCACACCACAGCGCTCTCATATAACACTATTCCTAATTTTATCTTTCAGACTTACACCACACATACTACGAAGAGCTCTCATCTCTACAGCATTGCGCGTATAATAGGAAATAAATAGGCAAGAGAAGGAGAACTCAAAATAAAACCCTATACAGGGTGAAAGGGGACCGCTCCCGAAAACAAAGACAGTTAACTCTCCTAGTCCAACTTGTAATGATAGGCTAGAAAAAAAAATCGAATCGGATGAAAAAAAAATTTTTTTTTTTTCAATTTTTTAGATTTTCTACACTCTATCATATTAGGACAGTGCTGTGTAACGATAATTCCTTACAAAATACGTAAATTTACTCAGATGAGAAAATACGCAATGTATTCAAAACTCAAATCAGCTGTTCGAGAGGTGATCGACCGGCGTGCGCCGCTAGTGGCAGTAGGTATAAACGGGCCTGCGGCACGGCGGCGTCGGCAAGTAATAGGTACACGCTTTACAAGTGTTTACACAATCTTGTGAACTCGCTCCCATGCCTTCCATGTATGTATATCAATACTGTTTAACGTTACAAAAATGATTAACGTAATCGGTTCTAATAACAATAAAATTCACGATAATTTCAATATTAATTCTTTAGTGGTAGGATCACGCTGTTGACAGTTTCTTGTCTAGGGCCGTGGGCCGATCCGTCCGGGATAGTATCACACTCTCGCAGAAGATCGACGTCTGAGCAATAGCAATGTGCTGTTGCACTTCGTTCGGTGACCGAGAGAGCCGGATGCCTAAATGGATGGGTTTGTATTGGTAGGCAGCAGCCTAGTGATACCCTCGGCATTGCAAAGGTCTGTGGGTGGCAGTAACACTTACCATCAGGTGTGCTGCTTGCTCGTTTGCCACCAATGAATAAGCAATAAAAAAAAAATATTACCTATCCGTTCAGAACTAATTTATTAAAAAGTACATATGAAACTATCTAAATCGTCAGCGGCCTTATGTGATTCGGTTCAAATTAAAATTATTTACTTATCCATTCAAAACTATCTATGAATTTACTTAATAGGAAGTAAGTAGGTACAAACAACAATTGAAATAGGTTACATAACTACAGATTCCTATAGGTTTGCAGCTCGCAAAAAACTTTGACTCCACAGATGGCTTAGCGGTTGAGATACCGACCTTCAGTTCCAGTGCTATGGGTTCGATTCCTACGCAGGACAAACTTTATGCGATACACAATGTTGTTCAGAGTCTGGGTGTAATATCTCTGCGTTAATTGCATTTTGTTAAGTTCTCCGCAATACAAGGATTATTTTCTTAATTAAAGGTGGTGTATTAAAAATAAAAAATAAAAATTGGCATCGGAAACCACATTAAACCTTGCACGTATTCTTTCATCTGAGCGACTACCTTAAATACCAGCTTAGATGGTGTCACCAGGTCCAAAGTCCCGAGTTCAATTCCCGTTGCGTAACTTTCAATCCATCAGTTTATTCTTGTTTCACATTCATTCTTATCTTTATTTCTATTTTAGCGTAAATACACGAAGGAAAACAAAAGGAACTCATCAGGCTGTCTATTCATAGAAATAGTTTTTTTTTTGGTGCCTGTCTATGGAATGGTCACACCCCCCACGCTAAATCCGTCCGGGGCGACAAAAGAAGCGGCGCTTCACCCCATAGACCTGCCCTACATGCACCTCTCTTCGCCGAGCGAGCGGGCCACCAGAACCCGGTCTTTGCCATCGGGGGCCCGTTATAGAAATGGTTTACGAAAGCTTTTTTAGTATAGTACTTACCTATGTCACCACAATATAAATAGGAAGCAAGCTTTTAAAAAAAATAGAATAACCTATGTATTGTCGATCAACTTAAATAATGTTTTCTATGTGGTGACAAACTAAGCATTCCATTCACCAGCTCTTCGTTTTTCGTAGGGGTCATAAAAAGGGACGAAGGGATGTAAGCAGATAAAATCAGGAGGAGGTAAACTCGAAATAAAATCTTGACCGTTTGGTGCGCATATCCTGCTGTACATACAGGAACCAACGTAGTATACCTAGTAGGTCATATGTCTGCCATTAAGAAGGAGGCCCTAGCTCATTAGTGGGACTTAAAAGAAAAAAGTAGAACCGACCATGGTACATAGTTGCAATGAATGTTAAGAATTAAATTATTCAATACAATTAAATTTTTCACTCTTGTAAAATATCATAGCATCAATACCTACCTACTTGTATTAACAGTCTATCGGTCTACGTAAAATTTCAAAGTAGGTACCTAGTTGCTTAGCGCGAGAGGGACGGTAGGCAGTTATTTTGGCGGGATTTATTATTAGGTATTTAGTTATTTATTTCTAAAATATGAACCAGTCTCGTATTGACTGTCATGTGTGCGTGACTGGCAGATATTTGTTTAATCGGTTTACTAATTAAACTGTTGTTGTATTGTTACTTTTTGTTTTTCTTCTTAATTTTGTGTTCTTTTTATTATAATAATGTCTAATGCATACGTTTATAGTGCTCGTGAATACGATAATGTGCCTTGGAGAAGCTCGCGGGAATGCTTCGTGTGCATTAAAAATTTACCGAGAGCGATTTCCGACCGCTCGACATCCAATTGACCCCCGTTTGATAACGGTAGCATTTCAAAGAGTTTTGGAAAATCGGCCAATTGCGCCGCTAGTAGCTGGAGGCGGAAATCCAACGAGTTTTCAGTCCGAGGAGCGCATTTTAGATCTCGTTCGCCAGAATCCAAACCTAGGCACACGAAGTACCGCTAAGCTGTTACCGCATCGGGATAGAACAAGTGTGTCACACTGGACAGTACATTAGGTATTAAAGCGGAATCGAATACGCCTATACAAACTGCACAAAGTACAAGCTTTAGTAGTCGGAGATCATAACCGCCGTCGAGCTTTCTGCCGCTGGATATTAGAACAGCAACAAAATTTGCCTGGTTTAATTGAGCACGTAATCTGGACGGACGAGTCGACATTTACCAGAAACGGACTGCGGAACAGAAGGAATACACACATTTATGCCGAGATGAATCCGCATGCGGTTCGTGTGACCGGGCATCAAACCCGATGGTCAATTAACGTATGGGCAGGGATATTTAAAGATCGCATACTAGGACCAGTGTTTTGGTCACAACGAATTGATGGACAAGGATACTTTAATTTTATTAATGAACATTTGGTGGATATTTTAGACAACTTATCGTTAGTTGAATATCGCCACACATGGTTCCAATATGATGGTGCACCTCCACATGTCGTGAGATCTGTCCATGAGTGTCTTATCGAGCTCTTCGATAATCGCTGGATGGGCAGACTAGGACCTCACGCTTGGCCCCCTCGCTGGCCCGAACTCACCCCGATGGACTTCTTTCTATGGGGATATGTCAAAGAAAGGGTTTTTAATAGTGAGTGTAATAGTGCTAACGAAATGCGACAAAGGATCGTGGATGTTTTTGACAAATTACGTGCGGATTGTATCGAAGGCCCTACAATGATGACTCGCCTGCATGAGGAGACGCAACGGCGAGCACAAATTTGCCTCGAAATGAATGGGGCACAATTTGAGCCACATCTCATAAAGCCGCGGAGGATTTAGGTAAGTAGATAGTTAGTTTAGTCGTACTTTTTAATAAATTAGTTCTGAGCGAATAGATATTTTTTAATATTAAAATTATAGTAAATTTTATTGTTATTAGAACCGATTACGTTAATAATTATTGTAACGTTAATCAGTATTGATATACATACATGGAAGGAGTTCGCAAGTGTGTAAGGTGCGTACCTAGATGCATGATACCTACAAACGTCTAGCGGGGCGCGGGTTTATTGAACTCTCTCACATATGATATTGAAATTTGAATACATTGCTTCTTTTCTCATCTGAGTAAAGTTACATATTTTTTATGGAATTATTGTTACATAGCACTGTTCTAATACGATGGACTGTGAAAAAAACTGAAAAAAGCTTGTGGGAAAAACAATTTTATTTTCTAGCCTATCATTACAAGTAGGACTACTAGGTAGGAGAGTCACATGTCTTTGTTTTCGGGAGCGGTCCACTTCCACCCTGTATAAACCCGCTTGACCAATGTGGTATAGTATGCCACTTTTCGTCCTATTGTGGACGAGTCACAAGCCCAACAATGGGGTGCGTACGAGCTGAGGTGATGATGCTATATAAAATTACTGAAAACTGTTTTAATTTTAACATACATACATACATCACGACATATCCCTTGCAGGGTAGGCAGAGAGAACAGAGTGCTAGAAAACTCTATCCTTGCATACTTCCCTCGCTTCCTCAACATTCATAATTCTCTTCATACATGCTCGCCGGTTTCAGAAACTCTTGACTCCACCTTCCTTCAGCACGTAACCAATCTGGTCTAGGTAGGTTAGTCTCGGTCTCCCCCGGTACCTACAACCTTTTCCACTTTCGCATTGTATATCTTCTTAACCAGACGTTCGTTCAGCATTTTTTCCACATGTCCAAACTATCGGAGCATTCGGAGCAATTAATTTTAACCTATTATAATATCTATTCTTATTTACTTTGTGAAGAATATACACGTTTCCTTTATGTCAGCCGTATCATTTACGTACACCGGTTCGCATGAATGATGGCGAAACATTTACCTGTTATATAACATACATACTTGCAAAATATTAGAAAATGCTTTTACTTGAAATGGAAATACGTTGTAAATGTCTTCCAAGGCGAGTTTACAAATGTAATAATGAATATATTTTGAAATATGAATATATTCGTATGTTATAATCATATAAAAGAAGGACATAAAGCTATATTTTTTTTTGTGAAGGATTTATATCAGAACATTATTTGCCGGTATATTATTTTACTCGTATTCTATCATTTATATTGTAGTAGAAAATAGATTTGATTTATATACATTTCATAGTCATCCATCTATTAAATTCTGTGACCTATTTTCTTATATTGTAAAATATATTTTTAACAATCTATATACATGTACTATTATCATTATTAAAAAGATATACAATGCGAAAGTGGAACGATGTAGGTACCGGGGGAGACCGAGTCTAACCTACCTAGACCAGATTGGTCACGTACTGAAGGAAGGTAGAGTCAAGAGTCTCCGAAACCGGCGAGCGTGTATGAAGAGAATTATGAATGCTGAGGAAGCGAGTGAAGTATGCAAGGATAGAGTTCTCTGGCACTCTGTTCACTCTGCCTACTCTGCAAGGGATATGGCGTGATGATATGTATGTATGTATTATCATGATCTCTGATGTTTACGCTAGTATTTACACATTTGAAATAAAACTATTTTTACGGATTTTATACAGCAGGTCGTGGGAGGAGTCCTCCTGTAACGATGAACGCTGTAAAGTGTTCGAAATGTTGGGAAAATAAAAAATCAAATATAATAATAGTTTCATTTTAAACATTTACTATTAGTTAAGATCATTCTGGATTATAGAAAAGATACAGCATGATGTCTTGCTCTGCTCAACTACCTACTGTTGCCTAATCAATATATTGTGAATTACTGAAATTTAGCACTTAATATGCTTAATTATTTATAAAATCCGATTACGAAATGAAAAATGATGTCGCAAGCGGGATTCGAACCCGCGTCTATTGGGATTCCGGCCCAATCGTGCTGCCACTGCACCACCGCGACTAATTGTAGGACATGCAAATTTCACTCCGTATTATATTTACGTCTTAAGGTGACGGTATGCTATCTACCCGACAATGTTTACACATTGTTGTTAGTTGTTGTGTCATCGTTTAATACAATTCTAACTGTAAAGTTTGAAGTATTAAGCCTATAACAATGTGTAAACATTGTCGGGTAGATAGCATACCGTCACCTTAAGACGTAAATATAATACGGAGTGAAATTTGCATGTCCTACAATTAGTCGCGGTGGTGCAGTGGCAGCACGATTGGGCCGGAATCCCAATAGACGCGGGTTCGAATCCCGCTTGCGACATCATTTTTCATTTCGTAATCGGACAATATATTTTGATTTTCAAGTCAGTTAGAATTATTTATATGAAGATACTTTCTTATTACATTCATACATAGCTTCACGCCTATTTCCCAGAGGGGTAGGTAGAAACTACAGATTGCCACAAACTACGATCCTGGCATACTTCCATCGCTTCATTCACACTCATAATAGTCTTCATGCATACTCTACGATTACGCATACTCTTAATACGACCTCTCATCAATACATCGCCAATTTGATCCAGAAAATTATGACGAGGTCTTCCACTTGTATTCGTCCCATTTACGCTTGCTTTATATATTTTTTTCGTCAACCTCTCCTCACTCATTCTTTCTAAGTGTCCAAACCACCTCAGCATACCCTTTTTGATCTTTGTCACTACTTCTTCATTCACACTACAGCTCTCTCTTATAACACTATTCCTAATTTTATCTATTATCATATCTATATATGTATCTATTAGCACACGATATTATTATTTTAAGACGGCTTAGTTTTTTTCATCCATCCCTAGTGAATAATAGTCTACCGAATACTCTTTCACCTTTTATTAGTAATTGTAAGCAGAACCTGTCAATGTAGATCTGAATAACAAATTTTATTACTCGGAACTGGGTTAACGATAGCTAAGGTAATAAAGTTACAGTTTTAAATTAACTTTACTTCAGATAAGTTATGAGGTCAGAACTATTGTATATTAGTAAATAAGCCTGTATTGTATCTACTTACTTTTTAATGATTCTGATAGAATTATATTTCCTTGATTGTACAATCAATACCTACATTAAAAATAATGAGAAATCCGAAATTTTGTGAGCACTTTTACCAACATGATTATTGTCATCATATGATCTGTTTAAAAGCCAAAAATATTCCCGTGTGGTGACGAAAAATGAATACAATTCACCATGAGTAGTAGAGCTGTCCCTGTCGATATCGAGGATATCGTAAAAGACGATTAAGGGATACAAAATGCATATAAAATCTACAAAAGAGAAGATAATTTGAAAACAAAACCTAAACCAACACATCTGAATAGGATACTACGCTATTCAGATGTGTAGGTCAATTTTCCTCCCAGTGTGGAGGAGGCTTGAGCTCGTCAGTTGAACCTGTATGAGTTAATATTATCAAAGGATGGAAAAAAAAATAGCGATGAAAATGCCATCCATTAGTTTATTGACGTGGCCCCTCCAAATTGGATAATACCGTAGTCACTATGGTATAGACAGGTTGGCAATTACAGCTCATGTTTTTAAATTTCCCAGGAGACTGCTGCTACCATTCTCATGGTGAACTGTCATGTCGTTTTAGCAACATCTATGGGAAAGTAAAGTATGGCAAGACATTGTATTCTCAACCCGTCGTCATAGAGCTGATAATGAGGATTTTTATCCTCTTATTTGTCCTCCTTTTGAATTTCAACAAATAAGTTTCTTTCATTTAAAAGACAACCCATACAGAGGGTGAGGGCACGATAATCTTCTGGTCTGGAAACTTGGTTTTCTACCGTTCACAAGTCTGCTATAGACAACGTGAAAAGGATCGAGAGTGTGTCGACGAAGGTAGCGTACCTTATGCTCAGAATTACCAAACGGTATTTGTTGAAGGTCATACAGGTTTACGCACCGATCGAAATCTTTTGATGCACATGAATTGCTTAAGAATTCAAACTGTGGGCAGTTTAAATTTAATGTGTTGACAGGATTTAAAAAATATAAATATTAAAATAATAATCATAAAATGATTTTACAACAACTCATTCGAGCGCAATAGAATCGGCTGTATATTTTCTGTAATATGCCAATAATCCATATGGTGATGGAGTAAAAATACAATTCACCACCACCTATTTTGAGATAATGAGATCTTGAGACTTGGGCCCAATAGTGGAACATATATAAGCTGAGATGGTGATGATACCAATAATGGAAGTTAAATCAATCCGTATGCATAAAAACGTAATACATATTATATATTTAATCCAGAGCTGATCGTACCAACCATTCCTTTTTTCTTTGTATTAAAAATTTACTGCACAGATGGCGTAATAGTTAAAACAGACCGACCTTTCGTGCCAGTGCCATGAGCTCGATTTCCACGCAGGATAATACTTTGTGCGATCTACAAACATTTATTCCGAGTGTGGGTGTAATTTGTTTGCGTTAACTTATGTTTATAAAGTCCTCCACAATATAAGAATAATTTCCTTAGTGATTCTGTACTTAAAAATAATTTATAATTTAATCTATTTTAGGAATGAACCATATAATTCTAACTATAACCACATACTACCTTAAGTAACCAAACATTTATTTGTCTTCTCTAGTTCCACGTACTTACATAAACACAAAAATTCTTTCACAAAATTAAGCCGTGTTGTTCTATAAATGTGTGCTATGTTATTTTAGGACTGCGAATGTTTATTTGAACATACATACACATACATATACCATCACGCCATGACCCTTGCAGGGTAGGCAGAGAGAACAGAGTGCCAGAGAACTCTATCCTTGTATACTTCACTCGCTTACTCAACATTCATAATTCTCTTCATAAACGCTCGTCGGTTTCGGAGACTCTTGACTCCACCTTCCTTCAGTACATGACCGATCTGGTCTAGGTAGGTTATTCTCGGTCTCCCCCGGTACCTACATCCTTTCACTTTCGCATTGTATATCTTCTTAACCAGACGTTCGTTCGGCATTCTTTCCACATGTCCGAACCATCGGAGCATTCCCTTTCGCATCTTTACACCATCTTTACAAAGAGAGTATCTCCTTCATACCTATTCGCTTTCTTACGTCGTCGTTACGAATGCGATCGATCAACCTAACTCCACAGATTTTCCGTAGAGATCGCATTTCACATATTTTTTTTTTATTTGAACATAAAGCAAATATTTTACAATAACGTTAGTGGTTAAGTGTAAGGTGTATATTTTTGCATTTTTTATAAATCTAGCAATATTTTTAATGTAAATAACTTTATTTGCGTGTGTTAATGAATGTAAATAGATTATAAAATCAATTTTATTTCGTTTTCTATCTTGTGCTGATACAAGGAAAGAAATATTAAACTGTTATACGCTCAACTGTGCCACAGCTGCCGCTGTGGTTTAGTTACCATCTATGTGAGACTGTAGAGTGATTAAGATGGACAATACTTTGTGTTAATTGTTGTTCTGAATCTGGATGTAATTTGTATACGTTAATTTTATTTTTGCAAAGTCCTCTATGTTACAATGATTAGTTCATAAGAGCAGGCTGTTATCATTTCTATTTGGGTGGACTGCCTCACCACCCACAACAGGGCCCTTCTGCAACGTCTGCAGAGGGTCATTGCGGTAAGAGCTATCATTTTTTTTTTTTTTGGTGGACTTTGGATGCGTCTTGCTCCGCCAAATCGGTCCGGGGTGACGGAAAGGCGGCGCGTGATCCCATAGACCCACCGTAAAACTCCTCTCTCTTCGCCGTGCGAGCGGACCACCGGTTCCCGATTTTTGTCTTCGGTGGCCCCCATAGACCCACCCTGCAAGCACTTCTCTTCGCCGTGCGAACGGGCCACCAGTACCCGATCTTTGTCTTCGGTGGCCCGCCCGGCGGTTTACCCTCGCGGGGGCGTCGCCCTCACGCGGTGGCCTCACTTCGGGTGACCGGACAATTCTCCGGTCCGATCACCCGAAGCCTCGGTTAGGGCGGCATCATGCGCAGATATTCGCGCCTGCGCCGCCCCGGCCACTGGCGGCGGCCCGGGTCACGCGAATTCTCCTAGACTCGTTTCCTCGCCTCCTTCTACGAGATGACAACCTCGCAGAAGGCGGCGACCGCGTCCCAATTTCTGACACTGTCGAGTGGCAGCGTCAGGTCGGCACCGATGACAGCGACGAGATCACAGAGTTGCCCGTCCCAGTTCGTACATACCTCGAGCGTATGTTGCGCCGTATTCCCGTTACCACCGCAATGGTGGCAGGCCGAAGTTCACTCCCTCCACACGACCGTGTGCAGGTACTTGTCGAAGCAACCGTGCCCCGACAAGACCTGCACCAACTGGAAGGAGAGGACGCCGTGCGGTCGCTCTATCCATTCCATCAGTAAAGGCCGGAGGGCCTCAACGGTAACAACACCATGTCTAGGCCTCTCCAGCCGCGTACCCCAACGGGCGATGACGTATCGGTATTAAGATGTATCCTCCCACAAGCTCAGGGATTATACTTATTACGATTTCTTGCCGAACGAACGTCTGGTTAAGAAGATATACAATGCGAAAGTGGGCGGATGTAGGTACTGGAGGAGACCGAGACTCACCTACCTAGACCAGATCGGTCATGGTGTGAAGGAAGGTGGAGTCAAGAGTCTCCGAAACCGGCGAGCGTGTATGAAGGGAATTATGAATGTTGAGGAAGCGAGTGAAGTATGCAAAGATAGAATTCTCTGGCACTCTGTTCTATCTGCCTACCCTGCAAGGAATATGGCGTGATGATATGTATGTATGTATGTATTTCTTTTATATATATATATATATATATATATATATATATATATATATATATATATATATATATATATATATATATATATATATATATATATATATAAGAAGCTGATTTCCAAGTTCAGGTAGGGACTTTTTGTGCTGAGTGTCATAGCTTCGATCTCCACGTAGGATATTTCTTTGTGCAATCTACAAATGATCACCTCCTACAATACAAGGATTTATTCCTGTGTCTGGGATGTTTTGTTTTTTTTTACATCATCCAATCCAGCGTAGTATAGTTGAACAATTTTCTCTCCCTAGTGAAGGAGGCACATGCTTAAAATTAGAACGCATAAGCTGAGTAAAAGAAGACTGGAACTTAACATTTCCATACATAATATATTAATGAATCCATCCATACCTAACGAAATTCGCTGTTGGTAATAGGCAATCAAGGGTCAAAACGTCATAACAGGGTAGATAAATGGGTTGGTAATGGCAATTGGTATTGTTAGTTGCCCAAAACATTGATACGCATCCAATTTTTTCGATGACCGATTTCTACGACACCCACAGGTAATTAAGGGCTCATATATCTACACGAATATTTCTTTAAACTTTTATGTACAAAAATATTATTAGCTACCTATGCCCTTTTTTTGACAGGTCATGGTCTAGCTCACATCCCGCCCCTTCCATCTAAGGCGACAAAATGACGGCGTGCGCCCCCATAACCCACTGTGTTCCCACCGCAACATCATTGGACCAACCACTATTACTGATTCTTTAACGCCCATAGCTAACTCCGTAGCTACTTAGCCTGTGATTCCATATGTTTGAAATTATCTACTCCTTAAACTGTAACTTTATACGAGGCCAGAACGTTATAAATATTTACACTAGCTTTGAAAACAACAGCGCTTCATTAAGAGGATTAAGTACTTACCTAATTATTTTATCTCATTATTTAGTTTTAGTAACTACGTTATAGATCATAATAATAATATCTTCATTAACATCATCCACAATACATCCACATTTTTCTTATCTCGCCCGTTGTTATGTAGCGATTGCGTATAATGTTTGATGCGCAATGTCCATTTGTCGCAGCCTTATATATTATATAGTCTAAAACCTATCTCGATAAATAGGCTATATTATAAACAATAAGCTTTTTTAGAATTAAAGCTATAGTAGTAGAAATTTTCGCGGGCAGTCAAACTCTTTAACTTTATAATATTAATATATATTGGACTTCAGACTGGGTTATATAATAATGCTTATAATATTTTTCACTAAACATAAGTAACTCCGTTTCTCAAACTCGAGCCGAGGTCCGTACCCCACAGGGGGTGCCCTCGGGAACGGTCGCTTAACTTTTACGGGTTGAGAGCCCTCAGCGCTCACCCACAGTCCGGGTAAAGTTGTCATAGCCATCTGAGGCTAACAACTAAGACACACAAAAAAAAAAAAAAAAAAAAAAAAAACTTTCAGTTTTTGCTGGCTCTAAAAACATAAACTTTATGTATTTGACTAGTACCTATGCACGTTCGTTCGTAACTACTCAACAGTTCAACCAATTTTGATAAATTATTAAATTCATCTTGATAGGGTGTGTATTTCTGCATAAAATTAAAATAAATCACAATGATGAGTTTTATGAGAATTAAATAGGTGGTCCGCTCGCACGGCGAAGAGAGAGGAGTTTTACGGTGGGTCTATAGGTTCACGCGCCGCCTTTCCGTCACTCCGGACCGATTTGACGGGGCGAGACGCATCCATAGTCCACCAAAAAAAAAATGGTGGTAAAGGGGTAAATGTACGTTAGTTATGGAGTTGTACACTGTCCTCGCCGCCGCTCCAGACAGTTTAAACGGGGTGTGTCCATATTATATCCTCAGAGACAAAAGACAGCTCTGTAATATATCTTTCCAGTACGTTGTTATTATAATAAATGATATTACAAATTGTTTTTGACATATTTTTTTTAATAAATTCCACGAAAATATTATCATCATTAATTTCTCGAACATATAAGCAGAAAATATTTCAATTCTTTCGAGCAAGATAATAAATATAACTAGGGTCACATCTAGATTTTTCTTTCTGATACACTTAGCTTTTTTTCTATTTTGTTCGTAGCGATTCTGAACTAACGATTTATCAAACCCATATGTTGCGGGTTGTACAACAAAAAAAAATTACAAATTATTGCGTCTAAAAGAAAAAACAGAGATCGTGAGCTCGGCCCAATACGTGACTCGCATTATATAAAAGAAAAAAGCGTTTGCTTTTATATTTTTCATACTGATTTCTACTTAATGGAGTGTTTATCTAACAAAGAGAAAAATATATAAATATCATTTATATCCTTTTTTTTAAATATCCCTTTTTGTTTTTAAGACTGTGGTGATATTAGGTATCTATGGAAGTTTTTAAGCTTTTTTTATGTAGGGTCAGTGTTATTAAACATTTATTAAGTTCAAATTAGCTTCAATAAATGTATGATATAATGTTGAACGTCATAGCAGTATCTCTAAATTCAAAATGACGTCACACCTATATTAAATTAATGACACACGCGTTTCCACTTATAATTTGGAAGTAAATACACTTATACGTGTCAACCTTGTTAGAATATTGAATTTGTGTGAAGCATAAGTCGTGTTAATCTACACTCGTAATAAAACAGTAGAGATATAAAATCTGATTTCTAATGTTTACGCGAGTATTACACGTTTGAAATAAAACTGTTTCTACGGATTCTATCGCGTTTTTATTTGATTTTTAATTTCCCGACGTTTCGAACACTTTATAGCGTTCATGGTCAAGGGACTACCGTTCTTCCGTGACCATAGTGCAGTGGTTAAGATAACTAGCCACCGTGCCAATGTCGTGATTTCAATTCCCAAGCAGGCAAACACATTGTGAAATTCACAAAAAGTGAATTTTTATTTTGCTCATATCAGCTTAAGTAGTTTGCTCTGTGATTGCGGCTACGAATACTACCAACCCTTACTTGTAAGTAGTGGATGTCATAAAAGACAACTAAGAGCTTTATATCGACCTGGATTAATTTAACCTAATGCCATTCTCAAGGAGGGTAGACGTCAGGTAGGCGGCAGGTCATAAAACTATTGCCAATAACTTTGCAATATGTATGTTTAGAAATTGCGTCGACTCCAAGAAATTAGGATAAGAACAGAAGAATGAGGATCTCAGCTCAAGTAGTATACTATCTAGTAGGTAGTATAGGTATACTACCTACCCTAGTAAAGTACCTACTGGACCTATCCAGTAGGTACTTTTTTTTTCCGCTGGGTGGACCATGGATGTGGTCGCGCCCCGACAAATTCATCCGGAGCAACAAAAGAGGCGGCGCGCAACCCTATGGACCCACCCTGCAAACACTTCTTTTCGCCGTGCGAGCGGGTCACCGGTACCCGATCTTTGTTTTCGGTGGCCAGGTCCAGTAGGTACTGGACCTCAGCTATCTCCACAATGGGAGTTAAAATTACTACCTACTTATACTGCACAGGTCAAACGGGCTAATATAGGAATTTATTTCGATTTTTCGAGTTCTTTAGAATACAAGTTATATGCATATTATATCCCTTAGACGTCTTTATACCCACTGTTAATATATGAAGGGGTGAACTATATTCCTACTCCGTTACCATACGGACAATTTATTTATTTATTTGTTAATTTGTAAGCGAATCATATAAAAAAAACTGAGCCGAATTTCTTGAAATTCGGTATGATATTATTTAATGTATATTAGTCAACATATACGATAAGAATTATTTATTTTAGTTTAATGATTTAAAATACAAAATTTGCGAACGCATCTAATTTTAGATAAAGTTTTGGTTTATAATGATTAACCTAGCTTACATTTCAGGTTGCTACCTGTAATAATAATCCTACTGATACAACATTAATGATTGATTAACCTTATGTGTTACTCAATATGTAATATTAATGTTGAAATTACTTTAGGAATATTTATTAAAATTTATTTAAATTTTTTTAGTCGAGATGGAAGGTACACCACTGATATAGAGCGAAGAGTGAATGCGGGAAATAGAGTGAACGGAGCGTTGGGACAACTTCCCGGTAGCCACCACCTCAGCCAGAAGGCACGTGTAGCAAGACATAACGCTGTGCTTGTCCCAACATTACTATATGGAAGCGAGAGTTGGGTATGCAGAAAAGAGCATGAAAGCAAAATTAATACGGTCGAAATGCGATCTCTACGGCAAATCTGTGGAGTTAGGCTGACCGACCGCATTCGCAACGACGACGTAAGAGAGCGAGTAGGTATGAAAGAGAGTATTGGTGTAAAGATGCGAAAGGGAATGCTCCGATGGTTCGGACATGTGGAAAGAATGCCGAACGAACGTCTGGTTAAGAAGATATACAATGTGAAAGTGGAAGGATGTAGGTACCGGGGGAGACCGAGACTCACCTACCTAAACCAGATTGGTCACGTACTGAAAGAAGGTGGAGTCAAGAGTCTCCGAAACCAGCGAGCGTGTAAGAAGAGAATTATGAATGTTGAAGAAGCGAGTGAAGTATGCAAGGATAGAGTTCTCTGGCACTCTGTTCTCTCTGCCTACCCTGCAAGGGATATGATGTATGTAGTAGTATGATGATATGTATGTATGTATGTATTAAAATTTAGGTATCGTAAGCGAAAAACGGGCGTTGAATAGGATAATTTGTAATGTTTACACGAGTATTACACTTTTGAAATAAAACTACTTTTACAGATTCTATTGCGTTTGTATTTAATTTTTAATCGCCCGTATTAATAATAATAACGTAATTATGATGACTTATGGACGTAAGACACCTTAATCCTCCCATGACCATGAGCACTGCAAAGTGTTCGAAACGTCGCGAAATTAAAAATCAAATAAAAAACGCGATAGAATCTGTAAAAGTAGTTTTATTTTAAAAGGGCGTTGAATATTTTTAGACAATGTTAATAAATAAATCTTTATGTCACGAGAAACTTTAAAGATATACAATTACCTATTAAAAAATAATAAGCAAATTCAAAATAATCAATTATGTATGAAACAAAGAATTCTCCTACGTTCTTTCTTCTACTACGTATGGGATTCGTTGCTCAGACCACCGCAGTATATATAGGAGCATATCGTGACATAGATAGACTTCTGAAGTTACAAATATTTGAGCTCTTAAATAACCTCTTCAGGGTGACTTTTGCTCCATGTTCGCTTTAATAACTTGAGTACTCAAAAGTTTAGAAGCTTGACACAAATTTCCCATTGGGATAATTTACCACATAAGTAGTTTAAAGGAGCATGTTTAGTGAATTGTGTTGCTCGTATTTTCGTACACTTTGGAGGAGCCAGACATCCCGAGAGAAATTCACTCTTGAACACTAAGTATTGTCATGAAAGTTTACGAGTATCTAATATTTATTTTCATTTTAAATAGCACTAGCGACCCGACCTCGCTTCGCTTTGGTTTCGGTCACTCTGACCTCACATTTGAAATATCTTATAATTTCTAAGATATTTTAATGCGTAAAGGACCATTTTGATTTACATTAAATGCATGCCTAATGTTTTAATTTAATAAGAAATAATACTGTATCATTTAAAATAGTTTGCTATGTGGTAGCGGCTTAGAATACTATCAACTCTTACTTTGCTCGTGGATTACGTGAAAGACGGCTAGAGACTTATAACGACCTGGGCCAACTTCATCTGCCACCGAAGACAAATATCGGGTACCGGTGGCTCACTCGCACGGCGAAGAGAGGGGTTGCACAGTGGGTCTATGGGGTCATGCGTCACCCCGGACCGATGTGGCGGGGCGAGACAAATCCATAGTCCACCGTATAAAAAAAAACAGCCAACTCCATCTGATGTCGATGTATATATGTTATATCATTATTTTAGCTTATATTCATTCCACTTTTGAGGTAGAACCTACTCCACAATAGAAAGGAAGCGATCTTGCTAGTTTGTCTTCTACTCAATATTTGTATCTTATAATCGTCTTTTATGAAACCCACGAAGAAGATAAATGGTGGTGAATTGTATTGTTACTCTATCACTTCCCAAAGTTTTTCAGTCCCTATTTTTATTTTAGCCCTTAAGGGAAAATTTATTACAAAATTTTAATGACATATTTATTTATATCTAATCAATGGCCTAAAATAAGTTTCAAGTTTCTTTAGCGAGGCTTTAACGACGATACTTCCTTAAATCTTTTCATTCTCCTTTACAAACCCTTTTTTGCATTAAAAAGTAGTCTATGTTCTTTATCAGGCTTTAGACTGTGTAACAAATTTCATTTAGATCGGTTGAGTAGTTTTGGCGTGAAAGAACGACAGACAGACAGAGTTACTTTCGCATTTATAATATTAGAAAGGATGTCAGAAAATTTAATTACTAGTGTCAAGTGGTTTTGACGTCGGCAACTTTAGTTTTTGACATGCATGTCAAATCTTAAAGTAGTTTCACAAACTAATCCCATCTCAACGTGTCTTCACATTTAATAATTACTATATTTATCAGATATCATATTTTTTAATGATATATTTAGGAAATTCTATAACATGGATATTACATACAATATTATTGCAATTTTGTGCGTGGTGACGGTTTACAATACAATGCGTGATCACTCATTATTTTCCAGGGGGAGTCCCAAATAACTATGAGATTACCAGGAAAACGAGTAGCTGCCTTTTTTTTTTTTTTTTTTTTTTTTTTTTGCAAAACGAATAGCATCACCTACGATCTGACCTGCCTGCTAAGCGTGACGATTTGAGATTTTCACCATATGATCAGCAGTGAACATATATATAGACCGATGATGATGATGATGGATGAAAAAATTAAATTTAAGTTTAATGGTGGAAGGACCACGCTGTTGAAAGTTCTCTGTCTACAGCCGGAGGCCGGTCCGTCCGGGGTAGTAACACACTCTCGCAGAAGATCGATGTCTGAGTAATGGCAATGTGCTATTGCGCTTCGTTCGGTGAGCGACAGAGCTGGAAGCCCAACTGGGTAGATTTGAGATTTGTATTGGTAGACAGCGCCTTAGCTATACCCTTGGTATTGCAAAGGTCCATTTTTTTTTTGTGGTGGACTATGGATGCGTCTCGCCCCGTCGAATCGGTCCGGGGTGACGGAAAGGCGGCGCGTGATCCCATAGACCTACCGTAAAACTCCTCTCTCTTCGCCGTGCGAGCGGACCACCGGTACCCGATTTTTGTCTTCGGTGAATATTGCAAAGGTCCATGGGCGGTAGTGACCGAATCATCGGAGCATTCCCTTTCGCAACTTTACACCAATACTCTCTTTCATACCTACTCGCTCTCTTACGTCGTCGTTACGAATGCGATCGGTCAACCTAACTCCACAGATTTGCCGTAGAGATCGCATTTCAACCGCATTAATTTTACTTTCATTTATGGTCATTATCCGGAATGATAAATAGATATACCCATAATCCACGCAATCTTATTACACCTTTAAGTGGACAATTGATCATGTGTGTTTAATTAATCAGATCCATTCGATGGTTTAACGTTTAGAACACCTACTTACTACATATATAATAACTTATGGCGTACTTATTACATATGTGTGAATATTCACAGCATATATTTTAAAAGTTAATTATAGATGATAATATGAAATTATATTTTCGAGCCGTTTGGGGTCGAAACTCTTGGGCCTTGGGGTCCCAATGCGCGCATTTTATTTAAAGAGATCGCAAAAAAATTAATCGCTGCTTCACGTGATCAGAGGGCTGGCCTATATTTTGCACAAAAGGTTAGCATTGCCATTCAACGTGGCAATGCTGCTAGCCTTCTGGGCACATTACCAGTGGACAGTGATGCGGAGGAATTTTTCGATGCCTGATTGCGCCTTTTGTTTCTTCTTTTATTTATTTATTTTTTATTCCTTATTCTATTTTCTTCTATTTTTCTGTAAATATTTTAATTTAAAACTTAGCTTTAATTTAAGATTAAAATAGTAATTTAGTAGTTATTTAAATGTAATATTTGATTAGTAAATAAAATTATTATAGATGATTAGAATATGAACTATCATTCTGTTAATTGGTTGCTATTAAATGGATATAATGTTGAACTAGATACTGTTTATAATAGTTATTAATATAATATACTATTCATGACACGATACCAATTTATTAATATTCTTATATAAGACGATGATAGCGAATAACAATATTGACCTACTGTATTAATTACTTAGATTGCCTGTAATGCCACTGAAGATAATTACTGTACTAGTGGCCAGTCCAAATAGACATAGAGAGGTACTCTACCGCAGTTTATGGGATGGCTTTCCGTCCCTGCCAACGCCTCGGACGGTTCGGGTGTGGTATTTTTAATCAGAATATCAAACGTAATATTATCAATCGTTTTTTTTTGTAAAATATCATATTTTAATAAGTAGCATTTGTTTATTGTGGTTACAAATGTATAGCAAAACATTTTACATTTATTTCAATTTGTAGATTTGAAATTACGCTTACCTAAACCTATTTAAATGAATAACGAACGTTTACCAAAATAATATATGTTTCCAAAGAGATATTAGGTAAAGCTTTTACCTGAAATGAAAATGAGGTAATATACACTTTCTATTGACAAAAATACGAATGTTTGTACGCCAAAATGCCTGCTAGAGACGCGGAAACTTCATTGGGTCGCTTAATGCTGTTGGCAGTTAAAGGTTGTATAATAAGATTTGCTTATGTATGAAACATATTTATGTAAGGATGTTGCGAAAATGAGCTCGGTAATGAAGCTCAAATGTTTTATGTACATTGGCATTTATTTGGCTACATTGACAAGTACAATCAACCATAAGTATAATCATTCTTCTACTCTTATCCCAATTACTTGGGGTCGATACAATATGTATTCTTCTTTCATAGCACGTATTGTAAAAGTTATTGGCAATAGTTTTATGACCGGCCGCCTGCCTGACGTCAACGCTCCTAGGGAATGTAATGGTTGACCAAACGGCATTAGATAGAGTTGTCCCAGGTCTATTATAAGGCTCTTAATCAGTTTTTACGACATCCACGAGCAAAGTAAGGGTTGGTAGTATTCGTAGCCGCTACCACACAGCACATGTATCGTATCTGGGTGACTTATCTTGATGAAAACTTGTCTCTCCCGAATAAAAATCTTTTATCATAAATACCTATAAAAATTTACGAGTAGACGTGGTAAAATATATATTCTTTTAAATAACGATATCGGTAAACACTTATAAATGGATAAAAGTTAAAAGGAAAACCTTTATGTAACAGAATATATAATATATTTACTTGTTAAAAACTAAGAACAGTCAAGTAAATTAAGTCCTGTCTTTAAACACATGATATCATTTTTAGGACGTCTTATGGTCTGTCTACATATCCTCCACATATCCATCACCACCAGCCGACAAGAAAGCGCCGGAATGACACCCTCTCGTGACCTCGCTCTTTTTTTTTGTTCACGCTGTGGAAATGCATTTACGTACTAGCGCCCGTCGGTGACAGATAGGAGGGTGTGTGGGACTCGCCGGCCAGCTAATTCGACCGGAATATCTACTATAACCGCAGCGGTCCCTTGCGCGCTTTTACGGGGTGTTGGAGAGATCGTATATTGACATTCTATCACCGACACCCCAAAAATAAGTCATCTGGCCACGTCCAGGCGACAGTCAAGGCGGCGGGAGATGCATGTAACTATGCCTCCCTCTTCCTGGCCGCCGCCTATGTAGCGAGTCTGTAGAGTCAAATACCTCGCGTACCCGCTCCGTGGCCTCCTTCGAAGACCTCCTCGCTGAAGGAAGCCATCGACGACCAGCACTTGTCGCTGTCAAGCATCTTACAAATGATAGTCAACAATGACAGGTCTATTCCTAGTGTCCCCTGTCTAAGGACAGCAGAGCAATCCCCGGTCAAACCAAACCCATTTAATAGAAAGTTTAGAGTAAAAATTGTTTAACAAATAAAAACAATAAATCTCCTAATATTTATTTATCATTCATAATATGTCAGCGAAACATTTTGAAATGAAAAGGAGATAATATTAAATATGTTTCAAAGAAATTCGTTGTAGAAATAGAGATTAATATTACATGAAATACAGAATTTTGTTTTGTGTATTTCTTACTTGCTTAGAATAAAATATCTTAAATTTTGATGAGATAGAAATATTTAAGAATTTTAATTTTTCTTTAATATAAAATCTTCTTTTAAGTAATATCAAAGCTGCCATTCAAACGACAAAGAGCGGATACTTTTATTACAATATTTAACTAGGTGTTAGGTTTGTGTTTATATTCGAGATACATTATTTCAGAAATCTTTCTAAAAATAGATTATGGTGTGACTAGAGACTATATAAACACATAATTAATGAACACGAATAACACGTAGATTTACAACTATCTACGTAGGAAGGAAGCGGTACCCAACCCAATGGCGACGGGAGTGAATACGGTGGATTATGGGGCCACACGCCGCTCTTCCTTCGAATGGATGGCGTGTGCCCGGACCATAGCTTGCCAAAGAAAAAGAAGACACAACTATCACTGGTAAATCGCATAACAAACTGTTTTGGGTGAGGATCAAATTAAAAACTCAATTTGCGCAGTCATATGAATATACATCTTTAGAATTCAAAATAATAACGTAATATTATATATATTACAAATTTCCCGTGTGGTGACGGAGTAAGAATACAATTCACCATCCCCTATCCTACCCGTGGGTAACGTAAAAGACGATTAAGGGATATAATATGCATATGGCATCTGTGCGAGAGAAGGAAATCTCGAAATAAAACCCTATTATTTTTTTTTTTTTAGTGTGCGTTATGATTGGCGCACTTCTCGCACCACTCCATCCAGGCGACAGAGGGGCGTACGCACGCATACCCGTAACCCACCCGTGAGCCTCGCCTTCGTCGTTGGACCGGCCACCGGAACAACGTGAACTTGTCGTCAGTGGCTGGCCCGACGGAATACCCCCTGAGGGGTACCCTCTCCTTGAGCGACGTGTCGGCGAGCATTTCCGCCTCCAGGTCCCACGGGGGAGTCCCGGCCAACAGGCACGCTGCCTCCGTCGCCACCGTGTGGTACCTGCGTACGGCCCTGACCGCCATGGCCCTCTGTTGTCGCCACAGAAAAGTCTTGAGTCGGATGTTCAGAGCCACCACCCACACCAGTGCGCCATACAGTTTTCCGTGTGGTGACGGAGTAAGAATACAATTCACCACACCATATCTTACCCGTGGGTGATCGTACGAGACGACTAAGGGATATAAAACGCATATAACATCTATGCAAGAGAAGGAAAACTCGAAACAAAATCCTATACTAACATGTCTAACCAGCGCAGTATAGTAGGTTAACTTCCCTCCCACTACGGAGGAGGCCCGAGTCCAATAGTGGGACATATATGGGTTGTGATGATGATGATGAAATGCTGGCTATGTTGTTTTTTATATATGATTACAAGTAAATCTTCTTTGTACACCAAATATGTACGTACCATTGCTGGACTTGGTCCTCCTCTTAATGGAAGGAAATGTACCTATATATAATGCTGATTGGATTAACATTGAATTTTATGTGTGTGTGAGTTTTAATTCTCTTGAATCAATGTTATCTGCATATTACAATCCTTAGTAGTCATTTTTGGGTCACTCATGGTAAAAAAAATGGTGTAATGTATTCTCAGCTCGTCACTACACGAAAAAGTACCAGTAAATCATTTTTTCTTTTTATAAATAAAAGTTGTATTTTTAAGAAAATAATTTTTACATTGCGGGGAATTGTACAAACATAATTTATTGACACAAATCACCACCGGCCATCCTTACTAATATTATAAATGTGAATGTAACATTGTCTGTCGCTCATTCAAGCCAAAATTACTGTACCGATCTAAATGAAATTTGGTACACAGATAGTGTAGAGCGTGATAAAGGACATTAACTACTTTTTAATGCAATAAAAGGGTTGTAAAGGGGGGATGAAAAGTTGTAAGGAAGTATCGTCATTTTTAATGCCAGAAGCTTGAAACTTATTTTTAGGTTATTGATTAGATGTAAATGAATTTGTCCGTGTAGTGACGGAGTAAGAATACAATTCACTATAACTTTAACGACTTTTGATGACATTAGCATTTAAGTAAATAATATTATTGTTAGATAAGACAAATATTAAAGTATATAATATATATTTCTTTTTGGTGTGTACAATTTCGTCAATTGGCACTTATTTTGATAAATCTATAACATTTTAATTGATACCTTTATTGCGATATTTTGTAATTGCTATTTAAATGGAAATTATGTAAATCCAATCATTTTGCTGACCATTAAGTCAATTGTAATTTTTAGTACCTTTAATTTTAATGACTTGAATTTTATTACCTCTTAAAATGGTTGTAAATTTACTTCAATGTGAATTTGTAATACACTGCAATAATTATATTATGAATTAAGTCACTTACAATAATTAAGATTTATAGAATTTATTAATTATTATGCCATTAACCTATTTATAATATTATAACTGTACTAGTAGGTAAATAAAAAGTGTAAAATCAAATAAAAGTAATTTCAATTTGTATAAAGTTACAAAAAGCCAGCGAAACCATAACAAGTCCACATCAGGCGAGAGACAAACTTAAACTAAACATAGCGGCGTGATAGCGCTGCGTCGCATTTATCGCTACCAAAAAATATAGCGTCATTGCGCCGTGATGCATTCTAAAGCTTAAAAATAATTCTAAAGTTTAAGAATATACTGTCTTGTTGATAAATATAACATATGTTGGCCGTCAGCTACGATAAAGTCTCAAGTTTGATGTCCAGGACAGGTAAAAGATAAAAAGGGTTTCATATTCGGAATACATTTAGGGCAATCTTTGCATCGACCATGGACGACAGTAACAACGCTTACCTGATTCGCCTTCTGTGCCTAGACCGAAGGGTATCTGTACTTGAAACCATCATCGTATCAGAAACGGATTACTAAAGGCAAAACCTCGTTTCAATTCCTCATATTATGGAAATCGTAAAATTCTAATCACTAAGCATGGAATTAATTATATTTTTATCATCATATTTTTTTATTACGTTTATACAAGTTATATAGGAATTCACAGCTGACAGAGTGGTTAATACCAATACTCATTTCTTGCATCAATTAATGGGTTTAATTCTTACCCAATATCGGAGATATTGGTGTCATTAGGGGTAATGACACCGATATTCGGAACATTAAATTCCGATATTAATTTGTAACCGTTTTTACTGTGTGGTAGCAATAATAGATATAAGTTAACAAGTTATTTTAGGTTTCCTTCCCCATTACTCCTCCATACCCATCTAATCAGTGTTGTATAGTAGGTCAAACTGCATCCTAAAGAGAATGAGTTTCGAGTCCAATTCCATCCATCCATCCATCCATCAGCCTGTAAACGTCCACTGTTGGACATAGGCCTCCCCACGAGAATGCCATCTATAACGGTCCTGTGCCACCTGCATCCAGCGGTTTCCTGCGACCTTGATGAGGTCATCAGTCCACCGAGTGGGGGGTCGTCCTACGCTGCGTCGTCCGATTCGTGGTCGCCACTCGAGAACCTTTTTTCCCCAACGGTTGTCGGTTCGTCGAGCGATGTGGCCTGCCCATTGCCACTTCAACGTGCTAATCCTTAGGGCTATGTCGGTTACACCCGTTCTTCTACGGATTTCCGTATTTCGGATTTTATCACGTAGAGAAATACCGAGCATAGCCCTCTCCATAGCACGCTGAGCGACTTTGAGCCTTGTTATGAGGCCGACATTTAGAGACCACGTTTCAGTGCCGTAAGTCATCGCTGGTAACACACACTGGTTATAAACCTTTGTTTTCAGACACTGCGGAATAATAGACGAGAAGATCCTCCTAAGTTTCCCGAACGCTGCCCAGCCGAGTTGGATTCGTCGGCTGACCTCTTTCTCGAAATTGGATCTACCTAATTGAACTGTTTGTCCTAGGTAAACATAGTGATCGACAACTTCGAGAATCGCATTCTCAACCAGGACCGGTACAGAAATGACATGGGCATTAGACATGATTTTCGTGTTGTCCATGTTCATTTGCAGCCCTACTAGTTGGGAGACCTTGCTGAGGTCATTGAGCATGGTGCTAAGGTCCTCCAGGGATTCTGCCATGACTACGATATCATCTGCGAATCGAAGGTGAGTGATGTATTCGCCATTGATGTTGATGCCGAGTCCGGTCCAGTCTAAGAGCTTGAAGACATCTTCCAGCGCAGTGGTGAACAGTTTCGGAGAGATAACGTCTCCCTGTCTCACGCCTTTCTGCAGCTGGATCGGTTTCGTACTCTTATCCTGGATGCGGACTGACATAGTAGTGTCTTTATACAAACACTTCAGCACTTCGATATATCGATAGTCAATTTGGCACCTCTGAAGGGACTGCAGCACTGCCCAAGTTTCGACAGAATCAAAGGCTTTCTCATAGTCCACAAACGCTAGACACAGAGGCCGATTATACTCCTCGGTCTTCTGTATAATCTGGCGTAGCGTGTGGATGTGGTCTATGGTACTATAACCTTTTCGGAAACCGGCTTGTTCGGGCGGCTGGAAGTCGTCTAGGTTGCGCGCGAGTCGGTTCGTAATGACTCTTGAAAACAATTTGTACACGTGGCTCAGGAGTGAGATGGGTCTGTAATTCTTTAAGAGCGTTTTATCGCCCTTCTTGAAAAACAGCACCATCACACTCCTGGTCCACGACTCTGGAACGTCGCCCCCGAGAATGACAGAATTAAACAGCTTCTGTAGGGCTTTTAAAACTGTCTTGCCGCCTGCCCTCAGGAGCTCTGTGGTAATTCCGTCATCTCCCGGTGCCTTTCCGTTCTTTAATTGTTTTAGAGCCATTCTGATCTCGTACAAGCTGACGTCCGGGATTTCTTCGGTATAGTGCCGAGTTAGCTTGGATCTGGGGTCTTGGACCAAGCTGACAACAGGATTCAGGGATGATGATGTCCAATTAATGATGATGAACTGTATGCTTTATTTATTTATTTGTGAAGACAATTATGTTACAAGGATTTATTATTAACAGCGAAGAAGTGTATATATATATATATATATAGAATAAGTACTTATAATCTATATCTTCTATCTATATCTATACATTTGATGAAGGACCTACACCCGCAGCCTGCGGCGTCACCGCGACGCTGAGTGGAAGGGCCAGCTGTACGAGGCGTACTGCAGTGCGCGGACTTCCTTTCGGCTGGCCATCCGAGCCGCCAAGGGTGCGAGTTGGCAGGAGATGCTGGACGGTACCGTATCGCGCGTCTCGCTGAACAAGCTTCTCGCGCAGCATCTCCGAGATCCTCTAGCCCGACTTCCTCCGTAGGGTGGTCGAGGCGCTGTTTCCGCGGCAGTCGGAACACACGCCTCCAGTCATGGCTTCGCCAGATCAAGACCGGGAGGCCGACAAAAGTTCCGCCCGTGACGGAGTCGAAAGTGGGGCCGGCTATGGCGCGGATTCGTTTCGCCACCACGACTCCCGGCCCGGACGGAATACCAGTCCGGGTGCTGACGTCGCTCCTCGAGCACCTCGAGCCTCACCTCAGGCAGCTGTACAACGCCTGTTTGGTGTCTGGACGGTTCCCTGAGTGTTGGAAGGAGGGAAGGTTGGTTCTCCTGCCAAAGCCGGGACGGCCCCTGGATTCGCCGTTGGTCTACAGGCCCATCGTGCTCGTTGACGATGTGGTAAGCTGCTGGAGCGCATCATCGCTGCCCGCATCATCCAGCATCTGGGCGAGGTGGGGCCCGATCTGTCGGACGCTCAATTCGGTTTTAAAAGGGGGCGTTCGACCATCGGGGCCCTGCTACGACTGAGGCAGACGGCCACGGAGACTGTCACCGGCGGAAGAGTGCTGTTGGCTGTGTCGCTAGACATCGCCAACGCCTTCAATAGCCTGCCATTCAGCCATGGGGTTGCGCGCCGCCTCTTCCGTCACCCCGGGCCGATTTGCCGGGGCGCGACCATTTCCATGGTACAACCTTGAGCAAAAAAAATAAAGGCTTTGGGTAACTGGACCGTGGAATAGCCCGGTCGCCCCGAAGCAAGGCCACCGCGTGAGGACGATGCCCCGACGGCAAAAGCTGCCGGGGCATCGACACGAGAGGATACCCGCGAGGGTAAACCACCGGGTGGGCTACCGAAGACAAAGACCGGGTTCCGGTAGCCCGCTCACTCGGCGTAGAGAGGTACGTGTAGGGCGGGTCTATGGGGTCGTGAGCCGCTTCTTCTGCCTCGGACGGATTTAGCGGGGTCTGACGCCTACATAGCTCGCCGCCAAAAACAATAAAAAACAGTGCATTAATTATATTCATATAATGACTTCTAATGTTTACGCGAGTATTACACATTTGAAATAAAACTACATTTACGGATTCTATCGCGTTTGTATTTGATTTATAATTTCCCGACGTTTTGAACACTTTACAGTGATGGTCACGGGAGGACTGAGGTGTCTTATGTCCAATATGTCATTGTTATTACAGAAATTTATTTATATCTACCCTATAAGGTATTAAATTTTGACCCACATTTTTATACAAAAATTAATACAAATTCATTGCCAGTACAAGAATAGAATAGATATAGAATAGATACAGTATAGAATCATTCTCTTTTTGTACTGGCAATGAATTTGTATTAATCTATACATATAATAAAAATGTAACGGATCGCTGTCTGTACAAGGAAGATATATGAGAAAAATATAACTGGGACCTTTATCAACACAAATAGAACCCAAAACAATGATTGTTAAAGTTTTTGTCTGTTTATCTGTTTGTCTGTGAGTTTGTGTACGCTCATCCAAGAAACGGCTTAACCGATTTAGACGTGCTTTATTTTGTGGTAAGCTTCACTTAATATTTAGTCTTTATTACATGTCAATTGGTTCAGTATAAATTGGGCCTAAGAATCTGGTTGAACAGCTCATTAGCGCTGAGCTAAAACTGCAAAAGCTATAACTATGAAATTTTGAGGTAGTTTCTTTTTATGACGTAGAGAGTCACTAAGAAAAGATTTTACAAAATTCGGTCCTTAAACTGTAACAGAGTGCCAAAGTTTGCATGGTGAGAAAAACCCTTTATCGATTCTTTTTAAATTATATACAAATACTCTTCGGTAAAAATAAATAAACATGTGTTTCAACATTTGTTAATTTTCACCTTCTTGGGGTGTATATTAGGCCTGCGAATCTGGTTGAACGACTAATTACCGTGTAGCGAAAACTACTAAAATTAGAAACATAAAATTTTGAAAGTAGCTTCTTTTTATGATGTAGAAATCCACTAGGAAAAGATTTTCCAAAAAGCCGCACCTAAGGGGGTGTAACAGGGGCAAAGTGTGTATGGGGAGAAAAAATCTTTACCGATTCTTTTCAAATTACGTACAAATATTCTTTGATAAAAATAAATAAACACGTGTTTCTCTCTCTCTTTCTCTCTCTATCTCCATCAACCCCGCACCAGTGCCGTCGTGGCGACTAGTGCTGGCGTGAGAGCTTACACGATACACATCCATCCATCCATCAGCCTGTAAACGTCCACTGTTGGACATAGGCCTCCCCACGAGAATGCCATCTATAACGGTCCTGTGCCACCTGCATCCAGCGGTTTCCTGCGACCTTGATGAGGTCATCAGTCCACCGAGTGGGGGGACGTCCTACGCTGCGTCGTCCGATTCGTGGTCGCCACTCGAGAACCTTTTTTCCCCAACGGTTGTCGGTTCGTCGAGCGATGTGGCCTGCCCATTGCCACTTCAACGTGCTAATCCTTAGGGCTATGTCGGTTACACCCGTTCTTCTACGGATTTCCGTATTTCGGATTTTATCACGTAGAGAAATACCGAGCATAGCCCTCTCCATAGCACGCTGAGCGACTTTGAGCCTTGTTATGAGGCCGACATTTAGAGACCACGTTTCAGTGCCGTAAGTCATCGCTGGTAACACACACTGGTTATAAACCTTTGTTTTCAGACACTGCGGAATATTAGACGAGAAGATCCTCCTAAGTTTCCCGAACGCTGCCCAGCCGAGTTGGATTCGTCGGCTGACCTCTTTCTCGAAATTGGATCTACCTAATTGAACTGTTTGTCCTAGGTAAACATAGTGATCGACAACTTCGAGAATCGCATTCCCAACCAGGACCGGTACAGAAATGACATGGGCATTAGACATGATTTTCGTCTTGTCCATGTTCATTTGCAGCCCTACTAGTTGGGAGACCTTGCTGAGGTCATTGAGCATGGTGCTAAGGTCCTCCAGGGATTCTGCCATGACTACGATATCATCTGCGAATCGAAGGTGAGTGATGTATTCGCCATTGATGTTGATGCCGAGTCCGGTCCAGTCTAAGAGCTTGAAGACATCTTCCAGCGCAGTGGTGAACAGTTTCGGAGAGATAACGTCTCCCTGTCTCACGCCTTTCTGCAGCTGGATCGGTTTCGTACTCTTATCCTGGATGCGGACTGACATAGTAGCGTCTTTATACAAACACGTCAGCACTTCGATATATCGATAGTCAATTTGGCACCTCGGAAGGGACTGCAGCACTGCCCAAGTTTCGACAGAATCAAAGGCTTTCTCATAGTCCACAAACGCTAGACACAGAGGCCGATTATACTCCTCGGTCTTCTGTATAATCTGGCGTAGCGTATGGATGTGGTCTATGGTACTATAACCTTTTCGGAAACCGACTTGTTCGGGCGGCTGGAAGTCGTCTAGCTTGCGCGCGAGTCGGTTCGTAATGACTCTTGAAAACAATTTGTACACGTGGCTCAGGAGTGAGATGGGTCTGTAATTCTTTAAGAGCGTTTTATCGCCCTTCTTGAAAAACAGCACCACCACACTCCTGGTCCACGACTCTGGAACGTCGCCCCCGAGAATGACAGAATTAAACAGCTTCTGTAGGGCTTTTAAAACTGGCTTGCCGCCTGCCCTCAGGAGCTCTGTGGTAATTCCGTCATCTCCCGGTGCCTTTCCGTTCTTTAATTGTTTTAGAGCCATTCTGATCTCGTACAAGCTGACGTCCGGGATTTCTTCGGTATAGTGCCGAGTTAGCTTGGATCTGGGGTCTTGGACCAAGCTGACAACAGGATTCAGGGATGATTTGTACAACTGCCCATAGAACCTTTCGACCTCTCCCAAGATCTCACTCTGGGATGAAATGACAGTACCGTCATCGGTCTTCAGCTTAGTCATTTGGCTCTGCCCAATAGACAAATCTCGTGCGAACACTTTGGAGCCTCGATTTCGCTCTATCGCCTCTTCAATACGCAGTGTATTGAATCGGCGAATATCGCGTCGCATAGATTTAGAGATTTGTCTATTAAGCTGCCTGAGTTCGGACCAATCGGCTGAAGACTGTACCGTCATTTCCTTTCTCCTCTCCATGAGTTAAAGAGTCTGGTCAGAAAGCTTTTTTGTTCTAGTAGCGCGATGGGCCTTAAAGAATTTTGACCCGACCGCGTGGACAGTTTCCACGAACCTGTTGTTCATATCGTTCGAAGATTCGCACTCTTCCAGGCATTGGAAGCGATTATGTAATTCGAGTTGAAAGCTATCGGGGTTCTGGTATTGGACAGGTGTAGGTCGGAGTGTAGACTTCATCAAGCGGGACCGCTCGACTTTCGTACGAAGATTCAATGTGTCTCGAACCATGCGGTGATCACTCCCAGTTTTAATCCTGCTGATCACAGAGACATCATTGAATATTTGTCGTTTGTCCGTCAAGATGAAGTCTATCTCATTTTTAGTGGATCCATCAGGGCTAATCCAGGTCCACTTCCTTTGTGGCCGTTTCTTGAAGAAGGAATTCATCATGAAGAGGCTTTCCTTCTCCAAAAAGTCGGCCAGTTTTTGGCCCCTTTGGTTTCTCTGTCCAAATCCATATTGCCCCACTATCAACTCATCGTCTGTCCTTTTGCCTAGTTTTGCGTTGAAGTCTCCCATAACTACCGTGAAGTGGGTTTTGGACGTGTGGATGGCTTTCGAGATATCCTCGTATAAGGCCTCCACTACGTCGTCGGAGTATGTCGAAGTCGGTGCGTAAACCTGTATGACCTTCAACGAATACCGTTTGGTAATTCTGAGTATAAGGTACGCTACCCTTGTTGACACACTTTCGATCCTCTCCACGTTCTCTACGAGAGACTTACGAACGATAAACCCTACACCGCCTTGGGATGGGTGATCTCCCTCCCGGTAGAAGAGCAAATTTCCAGACCGGAGGATTATCGTGCCCTCCCCCTCTCTTCGCACTTCTGATAATCCTACAATGTCCCATCGGATTTTGCTCAATTCCTCTTCCAGTTCGATGACCCTCTCGTCGGTCCTAAGCGTCCGAACGTTGTGTGTTACCAGGGCCAAGGGTCGATTTTTTTGGTAGCCGGATCGCGGCCGGAGATTCCTAGCACCCCCTGCCCCGCCACCAACAGGCCCGCTACCAAAATGAGCCCGTGGAACAGCGGAACTGCCGTGACTGGGGGCCGTGACTTTTTGTGCATCCATATTTATTTTGGGGGGGTAATAATGCCATAATCGCCACGCTTGGCGAGCGGATTGGCGATCGCGGTAGATGTTATTAAGTTTCCCGGGAGATAGCCGCTGCCCAATGTCCCGGTAAGACCCTTAGCCGATTTTTACGACTCCCACGGGCAAGTAAGGGGTGACGACCTTTGTATTCTATTCCCGTCGCCACACGGGTAACGATACACATAATAGACGGCAATAGGTTCTTGCCTAAGGGTTTAAGATACAGGTTAAGTTTAGCTTCAAAAATGTTCACTCTATAACTCAAATAACAAATCATATCTAACGAGATCGCAACTTTGCTGGTGAAACAAAACATTCAAATAAAGGGCGGCGATAATTATATTCTTATACCATGGCCATACCGTAAATAGAATATTAAAGGCAATATAATTTGTAGAATGAATAGAACTTTAAACAACCTTTTTCTTTAGTGACCGGCTATGGTATATATACACACCGCGCCCAATCCGTCTGAGGTGACGCGTGACCCCATAACGCGCCGTACACGTACATCTACACCGTGCGGGCGGGCCACCGCAACCGGGTATCATGTCGAAGTCCGCATGCAGTGTACCTCAATACAGATACTCACGTTTGCACCGCCCAAAGCACCGACGGTAGAGCGTGTCAACGTAGAGTATTTTCTTTCGGATCCACCCTATTGCCTAATTCCGTTAGACAACTAACTAGCAGAAGGCGGCGACCGCATCCCAATTTCTGACGCTGTTGATCATCGTCCTAGCGACAAACCTTCAACACCTTGCATTTCTTTTTCTATTTAACTCTGTCAGAGATGACTTCTGCGTGGACGAAGTCGCAAGCGAAAGCTAGTATAGAATAAGTACTCACTTGGCTAATGTGATTAAATAGATTCAAATTATGTCAATAACAATCAATGATTACAGCAATCTAGTTTAATATTAACGTTTTACCGGCCTCTTATCTATTGAGTTACGACCAATTTCAATATCAATTTATCACACTCGTAAATTCAGCTGATATTGCCTTTCAGATTTATTAAGCGCCTAACACGGAAGCAATTCCATTGCGTACTTAACTGATAACTGTATCCAGAGAGAAATATTTTTCTCTTTGAATCATATTTATTAGAAAAAAAATTGTAAAGTTGATTAATATTGAATATTTATTTAATTAACTTGTTAATTCATTAGATATCAATACTATTAATTGAAATATAGTGAATATGTGTATGTATATTTGACGACTTATAAAAAAAAAGCACAATACAAATTTACCCAAAGAATCTTAAAAGAACTGCTAAAGGAGTAGCTGGCGAAGGGGAAGCATTTCTCTTCTTAGACATTTATAGCAGCCAGACTATATGGCATAATTATAATCTTTTGGGGAAGTCTAATTCCAACAGTAGACTTTCATAGTCTAATGATGCACAGATGGCGTAGTGTTTAAGGTACGTGCCAGTACCATTCCCACGCAGGACAATACTTTGTGCGATCCACAAAGTGTTGTTCGGCGTATGAGTGCAATTTGTCTGGGTTATTGTCATGTTTTTTAAGTGCCCCACAATACCAAAATTATTTCCTTAGCCACTTGCATGGTAAGTCGGTAACTTTAGCACTATGCTAGCTGCATGTGATGACTTAGAAATTTATTCCCTTAAAATGAAATGTTTTATATATGTACTTCACTTAATTATCATTTGCGATATTTGTACGAACTATATACATAATTATATACTTGGGTGATACAGGAAAACAATTCTTTGTTTTCAAGCAAACTGAAAAGTTTTGTATAGACATCAAAAAAGACCACGTAAAATATGAACTCTTAACTGACAACCAATAAGTACAGGATATATTATTCTTTGTTACTGATTTTTAAAACTAACGAACAGTACAGCTATAAAGCTTTAGGTATATTTTTGTATAGAATTGAACGCTCCATAAGAATGTTGCATGCTTTTTAAGCAATTTGGGTACCATTTTTTCAAAAAATAAAATATGTTTTTGCTGTCAAAAAAGCGATATTGATAGTGTAACTGACTTTAAACTTCAATACCTAACTTTCGAGTTAATTGTCTTATTGAAACGTTGCGGGCAGTAACGAATGGTAACCAACGAATGGTACCCCTTACTGTTGTAAGCGGTACCATTCGTTAGGCATAAAAATCAGACGGAAAAAATCATTTACCCTATTTTACTCTTATGGGAGATCGAAAAGTACGATGTGTACATTGTTAATATAAATATTAAGAGACCATATTTATTGCCTAACCAAAACTTTTGAGTACAGTTCCGAGGAAAAAAATATTTTGAATCATCCTAATAAGGTTTAGTAATATAAAACTAAAACGATGTAAAGTATTTTAAATGTCTAATAATATAAAACCCAACAGCTGGTCCTACAATTCTACAACTTTTTAGAGGTAGGACCACACTGTTGCCAGTTTTCTGTCTGTAGCCGCGGGCCGGTCCATCCGAGGTAGTACCACACTCTCGCAGAAGATCGACATTTGAGTAATAGTCATGTGCTATTGTGCTTCGTTGGGTGAACGGGAGAGTCGGAAGCCCAACTGGGTGGGTTTGGGGTTTGTATTAGCAGGCAGTGGCTTAACTATACTTTTGGTATTGCAAAGATTCATGGGTGGCAGTAACACTATTGCTATTAGGTGCGCTGTTTGCTCGTTTGCCACCATAAATAATAAAAAAAAAAACTGGACACTATTGATCTTGCAACATATATCATACAAATTTTCTTCTTTGATCTGTTATTGAACCATTACTGTACGTCCATTTTACTTGAATGAGTTTCTTTAATAATGTTTATAATATATGTTGTATCTTAGTAGTAAATGCTATCTGAATCAGTGAATATCAAGTGGTACTGAACTAATGGGATCGTCTGATCGTATACAACACTACTTTATATGTAACATGTGTTATTAAATACATTCAGCATCATTATTTCAGCTCATACTGGACCCACTGCTGAGCTTGATTCTCTTTCATCGTCATCTCAGCTCATATATGTTCCACTGTTGGTCTCGTCGTCTCATTATCTGTGTGGTGACAGAGTAAGAATAAAATTCATCACCCCCTATCTTACCCGTGGGTGATCGTAAGAGACGACTAAGGGATATAAAAGGCATATAACATCTATGCGAGAGAAGGAAAACTCGAAACAAAACTTTACACCAATACGTCTGACCCGGGTGGTATAGTAGGTTAATTTCCCTCCCATTACGGAGGAGGCTCGAGCCCAACAGTGGGACATATATGAGCTGTGATGATGATGATAATGTTGGTCTCGAGTCTCCTTCATAATGGGAGTGAGATTGACCTACTATAGCACGCTTGTCAGACGTGTTGGTATAAGGTTTTTGTTACGAGTTTTCCATTTATTTGCATAGATATTATATGCATTTTTTTTTTTTTTTTTTTAATAATAATATATTTATATATTTTTTTTTTTTAATAATAATATATTTATTCTATATAATTTAATCGTCTCTTACTATCATCCACGAGATAGGGTGGTGAAATGTATTCTTACTCGATCACCATACGGAATTCGTATCGACTCTCTTACACAGTGGAAATTATTGTATTTTTATTTCAATTAAATATTCAATCTCTTAATTTAGAATTATTTGTTAAATACAGCTAATATTTTAATATCATGCATGGGTTTCTATTTATGCTGTTTCTGCCTACCCTGTAAGAGATATGGCGTGATGATATGTATGTGTGGTTTCTATTTATATACCATATTAAATTATTGTCTAAAATATACCGGGATAGTTTAGGATCTTTACAGTGAAGATTTTTATTTCTAAGTCACAACATTATCTCTTCTCCAGCAGTGGACCATATATTAAAATAAGATGAAAGGTTCTTTAAAAAAAAAAACAAATAATTTATTACACTCTCAATAGTGCTGCACAGGTGGCGTAGTATTTAAGATGCTGACCTTCCGTACCAGTGTAGTGCGTTCGATTCTTACGCAGGACAATAATTTGTATAATCCACAAACTATTGTTCTGAATCTGAGTGTAATTTGTCTGCGTTAATTATATGTTTATAAAGTTCCCTGCTATACAAGGATTATTTCCTTAGTGCAGAGTGGTGTCTATTTATATAATAAAAATAAATGAAAGTAATACAACAAGACGTGATTGCATTTCTCTGTAAAAATCATATATTTGTTTACAAAACGTATTTATTTATATTTAAAGAATTAATGATATTTTATGAGTTAAAAAAAGATTTGCACACTTATAAAAATCTAATGAAATGAACCTTTAAAATGTTTACTTCAACTATTTCTAATGTTTTATAGTACATTACTGCAGCGGCCAGCAAAAGAGGTATTGATGGAAGTCCATCAATTTCTAGTTATGGCCAAGGTTTGTATAGTGCATTTCTCAAATAATGCGCGGAAATTAAAGTTAAATAGTATTAAGTAGAATTGTATACATGATGAACAACGAACAACATTTTTCACATGCTAAAGGGTTCATTTGTTTTTTTTTTTCATCATTAAACAGCTTTCTTTTTCAAGCCAGTTCGAAATTAAAATAAAATTCTGATAAGTTGGTAAGTATGGTTACTATGATTTGAAGAAATAAATAGTTCCATTTTTAAAATACACAATAGATATGAATTTACATATATAGGTATTTATTTGGCCGTTAAAACAGGACAGATATGAATTTTCATACATTTTTTGCCGGCCGCTGCAAAGTATTTGGTCAGTACAGCAATTTCAATTAATCTCGATGAAGGTTGCCAAAATAATGCTCAAATTTCCAAGCATGTTTGAGAAAAAAACATTTCTTCAAAGACATATCTATCGTATTTTGTTAAAAAGTAGTTCATTGTGTACATTGATTATATGATACAGACAAAATAGAGAAAGCCTTTGCATATATTTTCTTTATATTCATATGCAAAATAATACATTAAAATATATCTAAACGGTGTTACCTTGTGTATTGTTAATCCTGATGTCAGCTTAAGGTAAGCACGGTAGCAACCTTCATCAAGATCTTCATTAAAGTAAAAGCTTGGCTTTGCTATGCTCGACTAATTTGTGAGATACTACTACATGCTACCTATTAGGTAGAAAAGTCATTAGAGACCTTTCAGGATTAAAAAGTGGTATATGACTTAATATTCCAAGTAAATGTTTATCGCGATAAAAGGTTTTAGTCATAAAATAATTAATTGCCGAGTGCTCGGATTAGTGCAGTATTACGTGGAATAAGGATGCGTGTTTTGTTTGAAATTCTAATTATATATGAAAAATTCATTGAATTATTGAAATATTTTTATAGTCTCATAGCATTATTGCTCAATAACTAGTGAGAGTTAACAATATAAAAAAAATATATATATTGAATCATTTCCTTTTTGTACTGGCAATGAATTTGTATTAATTTGTATCAAAAAGTGGGTCAAAATTTAATATCTTATAGGGTAGATATAAAATTTCTGTAATAACAATGACATATTGGCAGACACATTAGTCCGCCCGGGACCATGATCATTGTAAAGTGATCGAAACGTCGGGAAATTAAAAATCAAATACACACGCGATAAAATCCGTAAAAGTAGTTTTATTTCAAATGTGTAACACTCGCGTAAAATAACTAGTGAGAGTAGGTTTTATATAGACTATATCTTAACGATTGTTGATGTTTACGCAAGATTTACACGTGTGAAATAAAACTATTTTTACGGATTCTACCGCGTTTGTATTTGATTTTTAATTTCCCAATGCTTCGAGCCCTTTACAGGGTTCATCGTCGCCGCAGGACTGACTATATCTTCTATTGGGTATTTCATAACGGTGCCTACCGAATTTTAAGTCTCTATATGGCTATCAAGTACTTTACACCCACAAAAATCTACAACTATTGGCCCGTGTATCAGAATATAAAGAAATCTCACAGTACACAATCATCATTCTCCTACTCTTATCCCAATTACTTGGGGTCGATACAATATGTATTCTTCTTTTATAGTACATATTGTATAAGTTATTGGCAATAGTTTTATGACCGGCCGCCTGCCAGACGTCAACCCTCCTTGGGAATGTAATTGTTGACCAAACGGCATCAGATAGAGTTGGCCCAGGTCGTTAAGGCTCTTAGTCGTCTTTTACGACATCTACGAGCAAAGTAAGGGTTGATAGTATTCGTTGCTACCACACAGTACACAATCATTTCTAATAATCATTGAAATAAAATATATAATAATTGCCAATTTGCTTGCCAATAATTGCCGAGCTTGCAAATTGTGATTCCCCGTATTCCTATTCTGGATAAAGCTAAACTAACCATGTTTTAAAAGATTTTATAGACTTTCATAAACTTAAATTGAGCCTATGAATTGAAAGCTTAACATTTAGAAATGAGGCAATTTAACGGCAATAGAATTGTCCCCAATTACTTGGAAATAAAATTGCTTATTCAAATTATAGATCTGCTACACTTATATTTCGTCTTCTTATAACTTCGAAGTAAAAGCTAATATAACTTAATAATAATCTTAAAAAGTCCTCCACACTTTTTTTAGTCATAGCTTTGCATATCCTGTTGATATACAACAAAACAGGATGTATTACAAATTTTATATGTTTTCACACTACGCCTTTTGAGTGAAGCATTAGTACCATGCAAAGAATACGCACGCATATTTATTATTGTCGGTACAAGAACGTAATTTTTTTTTTGAGTAAGCTATGGTCCGCTCACACGCCGTCTGTTCCATCTAGGGCGACGGAAGGGCAGCGCGTGACCCCATAACCCACCGTATTCCCTCCCATCGCCATTGAGTCGGCCTCTGGTAATACAAGATCACCTTACGTAGCATTCTCGTAAGTAGATATAGGACTTCGATAGGTTACGGGATGTATGTATGATGCTGTGAGGGTTTTTTTTTATTAGAGAAATTGTTGGTCCACAGACTTTTGTCCGTGCCTTTTTTATGTTGTATATTTTAGTCGTTATGTTGAAGTTGAAGTTATATAATTAAATTTTTCTTGAAGTGACTTTGATATTATACATTTATGATGGTTTATATGTATTTTTGACGAGATTATGCGTTATTAGTTTGTTGTGAACTTGTGATGATGTCTTTTTATACTCCATGTATGATGTGAGGGTTAAAAATGTAACTATAATTAACGAATAACGGATTTTGAAATAAAACTGTGGAATTTAATATTACTACTAAATGTAACTACTACCAGAAATTATTTAAGGATTGTGTTAAAAAGCCATTTAAAATGTGGAAACTTATTAATAACTTAAATAATAACAAGATTAAACTGAACTCTGCCCCCACAAAGCTTAAAACAAAATCTGGCCCTATAACGGATCTCGCAGAAATATGTCAATACTTCAACTCCTATTTTGCTAACGTAGGCTCAACCTTAGCTAATAGTATACCTCAGACACATCGTAATGTTACAGAAACCCAAGCGAGCTATGATTGGAAATGTAAAAACCCAAGTATACTGTGTGATTATAATCCTACTAGTACTGAAGAAATTGATAAAATAATTACTAACTTAAACTCAAATACAAGTAGTGGTTTAGACGGCATAAGTTGTAAAGTTATTAAAAGTGTTAAAGTTCTCATGCTGAGTGAAACTACATGATGCATTAACAAGTGCTTAGACAGTGGGCACTTCCCTGACTCCCTTAAAATAGCGCGAGTTAGTCCTATATTCAAATCAGGCAGTAAGCTAGATGCAGGTAACTATCGCCCAATTTCAGTGCTCCCAATTATTTCTAAAATATTCGAGAAAGTTATTTATAACCGTCTCGAATACCACCTAAATTATACTAATTTTATGTCTGATAAACAATATGGCTTCCGCCCACAATCAAACACCCTTTTCGCCTACATAGATCTTATAACTGATATAAAAGTAAAACTTGATAAAAGACAGATTGCTTTGGGTGTTTTTATCGACCTAAAAAAAGCTTTTGATACAATCTGCCACAAAATACTTTTGCACAAGCTATACGCTATTGGTATCACAGGAATGGCGCATAAGATGATTCAGTCATATCTTACTAATCGGACTCAAGTTGTTAAAATTAAAAATGTTCAAAGTTCTTCTGAAAACCTTACTTACGGCATCCCACAGGGTTCTATTTTGGGCCCTTTGTTATTCTTAATCTACATCAATGATATAAGTTACTTAGGCTTAAAAGGCGAAATATCATTGTACGCTGACGATACGTGTTTGTTTTATTATGGTGATAATATTACAACCATAATAGAAGAGGCCCAAAATGATGTTAATCGTCTCGTGTTATTTTTCAACTCTAATTTATTAACATTAAACACTGCAAAGACCAATTACGTTATTTTTAGTGCAAAAAATAAAAAGATACCTCATTTTGAACCTCTTACTGTTAATAATGTCCCACTAATTAAACTCAATACCGAAAAATATCTTGGTCTTGTTTTAGATAGCCGTTTGAACTGGAAATCGCATATCGAAAAAATATATAAAAAAATATCAAACTTAATGTTTGTTCTACGCGGCAATATACGCTGTTACTCAAAATCAGTTCGCTATATGATATACAATTCTTTAGTAAAGCCTCATTTAGATTACTTAACAGAGTTATGGGGTTGCGCTGCCAAATCTAACATAAAATATTTGCAAATAGCACAAAACAAAATTATAAAGTTATTATTCAATTTTGATTACTTAACTCCAACGGCAACAGTTTATAAAGAAACCCAATTGATATCATTATCACAATTATACAAATATAATACATGTATACTTGTGCGTAAAATACTTAATAAAAATATTCACACGAAAATTACATTTACACTAAAATCACATTCTCGAAAACGTTCTATGAGGCGTGGTAGCGATATACAGTTATTATCTCCACGAACAAACTACGGCAAGAAAAATTTATTCTACGAAGGAGCTCAGTTGTATAATAAATTACCAAACGACATCAAAAATATGAAAACATTTCTGTTATTTAAAAATAAATTAAAACAACATGTTTTGGGCGACTTTTCACAATTTTAATCCTCATAGCAGTTTTGAAATGTCTATTAACCGCAACTTGCATAAGAATAGCAAGCAATATGTAATAAGGTCTTTATAGTCATTTTATATTTTTAAGTCACATTTTGTTATTTACCCTCATGTATATTTTGTTATTTACCCTCTTTTGAATTTATTTATTACAACAATAAGTTTAGTTTGTTATTAATTCCGTGCACTTTCTAGTATTAAGTTTATTTTGTATTTCTCTTGTAAGTGAATTGTATTCTTTTAGAGAAATAAAAATCTTTAACCGTAATATTAACGTTCCAAACATTAAATCTTTACAATTAGCTTTTACTGAGTTTATTACCAATTTATGTTTTAATGCGTATTATGAAATCTTGATTGCGTGGCCTTCACCTCATTATTACATATTTTATAGGTATTTTATAAGTATGCCTATAAAAAAGTTATATTTAAAATATGTATATTTTAACTAATTCACATACACATATACATAATTTCAATTCTTATATATTTAACTCTTCCGTGTGGTGACGGAGTAAGAATACAATTCACCACCTATCTTACCTGTTGGTGATCGTACGAGATAACTTAGGGATATAAAACGCATATAACATCTGTGCGAGAGAAGGAAAACTCGAAACAATACCCTATACCAACACGTTTGACCAGCGTGGTATAGTAGGTCAATTACCCTCCCATTATGGAGGAGGCTCGAGCCCAACAGTGGGACATATGTGAGCTGAGATGAGATGGTATATATAACTGCTGGGCTCGAATCTCCTCCCCAATTAGAGAAAAAATCATATAATATACCATGCTAATCAGAAGAGTTGATATAGGGTCTCCCCGGTTGCGTCGCTTAAGGAGAGGGTACCCCTCACGGGGGTGTGCCGTCGGGCCGGCCACTGACGACAAGTTCACGCTGCTCCGGTGGCCGGTCCAACGACGAAGGCGAGGTTCACGGTTGGGTTACGGGTATGCGTACTGACGCCCCTCTGTCGCCCCGGACGGAGTGGTGCAAGGAGTGCGCAGACCGTAACCCACTACAAAAAAAAGGCAGGCGGCTGGTCAAAATTATTGTCAATGTCAAACTTTTGTCAAAACTTTTGCAATATGTACGAGTAGGTACATGGAACTTTTGACGGGAATTTGAAAACGTCTTGTGGTGCTCTTGTATTATATTCGATATCTTAGTGTTTTAACGTGTTATATTATATAATTTGAATGGCATTTTATGTAATATAAAGCGGCGGAACTACTGAGATGTAGTGAATATCATATAAAAGTGTTTTACAATGTTTTCGTTTTCCATCAAAATTCCCACAAGATACCATTAACAGTGTGGCCATTGCACTGTTAATGGCGACAATTTGACTTAGACAATGACTGACCTGAAAGACTAAAAACGTGAAAATATTTATAACGACACTGGCACCAATAGCTCGTATATGTAGCTGATTGCCAATATATAAGAAGAAGAAGTGTAGGTACATATCGTGTCGACTCCAAGTAATTGGAGTAAGAGTAGGAGAATAATGGTATCTTATATCTGGATATGGAGTTGGAAGTTTGGTGGACCGGTTGCTGTCAATATAATTATATCTTCCATTTTAGCAGACGGTGACCAACGAACTTAATATTATTATACATATATACACACATATCATCACGCCATATCCCTTGTAGGGTAGACAGAGAGAACAGAGTGCCAGAGAATGCTATCCTTGCATATTTCACTCGCTTCCTTAACATTCATAATTCTCTTCATACACGCTCGCCGGTTTCGGAGACTCTTGACTCCACCTTCCTTCAGTAATATTATTATTATTGTTAATTATATGTTAAATAAACTTATTGACGGTTCTAATGTTAGGAGAATTTCGTGTAATTTTCAAGAAGCTTTTATAGTAATACGCCAACGTGAAAGAGCTTTGCGGTCCTTCAGTCCAAGTACTTAATAGTATTATATTTACCAGGGGTCGACAATAACGAAATGAAGTTACGAAATTCACATCTAGTGGACAGGATTTATTTTATTATATTCAGTTAATATATATATATATATATATATATATATATATATATATATATATATATATATATATATATATATATATATATATATATATATATATATATATATATATATGTCGTGATAATTTTAAGATCAATTAACTAGAATAACAATTCATTAATATATAATAGTAATACTTTAGAAGATATTAAGTAACTAAAAATACTGTGACATATTAAGAAAAAAATAAATTATTTCTATTATACATAGCACATTTTAGTATTTTACCAAATTATATTCATCTATTAAATTATTGTTTGCCAACAAAATAGCATCATCGGACCCCATAACTTGTGCATACTCTCTCTCCTCCATTTAGGCGGATCGCAGGCGTCCATCTTTATTTCTGTGGGCTGCCCTGTGCGCAGCGGCCTCCGTCGGGTGCTCGGCATCGCCGCATCGCAGATTGCCTCAAGGGCACTTCTCATTTGGCCTGCAAGCCCCTCCATATCTGTGGATAACTGTCCCGTCCTGCCCCAGCGCTGTATTATAGCAGACTCCCGAGCCATTTCCAGGTCGAGTTGACCAATGGCCCATTTTGGGAGTCTACCCCTTCTTCCGCGTCGGGGCTCTGGTGGTCCCCGAAGGGCGGAGATCTCGAATCGCAAATAGCGGTGATCCGAGATGGTCTCCACCCCTTCTTCCACTCTCCAGTCATTCACTTCGCGAGTGACAGCAGGGTTGGCGAACGTTAGATCCACCACAGACCCACCCCGATGTCGCATGCAAGTGTGGACCGTCTCTCTATTAACGAGGGACAGAGCGGACAGCAGGAACCACTGCTCGACGGCTGCACCTCTAGCGTTTGTGGCAGGGTTCCCCCATGTGCGACACTTCGCGTTAAAGTCACCGAGGACCACAATTTTCCTCGGCGACTGACGGCGGACCGCGGCACTGCCGGAGTCCAAGAATAATTCGAACTCAGCCAGACCGCGGTTGGGGGAGAAATAGATACCGATGATAGCGAAGTCTCGCCACCCTACCACAACCTAACCATTGCCCCTCTCCAGTGCAGAGAGGGGAGGAACATCCTTTGGAGAGAACAGCCACATCTTCGTTATTGTCCCCCACCTAATTGAGTGAGTGAGGAACAAAAAAAAAAAAAAATTTGCAGTGGTGACGGTGCAACGCACCTTCACACCTGAACCTACGCAGCATCACAGCTGCATGTGTGGATATTTAAAATTTTCAAGCAATACTATCACGGCTGAATTGCAATATTAAAATATTTTATCGATTTTATATATACGACCCAGACACGACCAGTAACTGGTCGCAACTTTTTGATTACCGATCGAATGCGTCGACAAAACGACCGCACTCCCGGTACCTAAGCGAGCCCTCCCTACCCCTCCCTCAACAAAGACACGACACGACACGACAAGACGATGACAACAACCGGACAAACCAATTCGACGACAAAGACCGACCTAACTAATACTCCATCCAGCGCACACGTCCGACCCGTACGAGTGTCAACTGGCGAGTCAGACGTCAACCCTACTTGGGAATGTAATTGTTGACCAAAGGGCATCAGGTGGAGTTGGTCCAGATTGTTATAAGGCTCTTTGTCGTCTTTTACGACAGCCACGAGCCAAGTAAGGATTGGTAGTATTCTTAGCCGCTACCACACAGCCAATCAAAAAGATATAACCAAAAATAATACAAAACAAATATTAGTATCCAAGGCTTAATTAGAAACAGAACATTAAACATAAAAGTGATTTAAAAGATGTTAGAATGTGAATTCACGTAGTAAGGAGGCTTAAAAACGAAACAAAAGTTTCTTTCTGACGAGTTGCCTTGAGGAAACTAAAGTACCTACACGTCAAAGAATAAGCTGAAATATCTACACATCATCTTAATATCTATATAAGCTCTCGGAAAATTAATTATTTTAATGTAAAAAATAATGAAGAAATGTACGCTAAGGCGAATTTGAGTCTGTAATTATTAAAATGATTCAACTGAAACGGCTTAAATAGCACATTTTAAACATTACACTGAAAAGCGAAGAGAGATAGTACGATCTATGCTCTGAACATTGCTGTTTTGACTTTTCTCTTATTCCATAATTAATTTAACCGACGTAGTGATTAAGATACCTTCCATGTTACTGCCATGGGTTCGATTCCCATGCAGGATAATACTTTGTGTGATCCACAAAGTATTGTTTCGAATCTGGGTGTAATTTGCCTGCGTTAATTGCATGTTTGTAAAGTATCTCGCAATACTAGGATTATTGCATTTTATTAGTGCAGGGTCTTTTAAAAAAAAATAGAGCAGGATTTTAATTTAAATAATCAAACTTATTAACTATTTTTACTGCAAACACAACTAAATCAAACGCAAAAATAGCACTTTGTTATTTCTTAATTAAGAAAACTCTTTAAACAGTGTTATTAGTTTGAAATATACTAGTATCGGCACTATACCCTATGTCAAAAAAGGACGGCAAATGACTGAATGATGATATTCGTAGTATCTACTAAGTTAGTAGAGCGAATACATAAATGGAAAATCGGTGAACAATATGTCAAAATCATAATCATTAATTAATTTGCTCTTATCTTAATTACCTCTTAAAAAGCTGTATCAAATGATAGTTTTTAATTTAAGAAGTAAGAACTCGAGAAGTTCATACTCGAATAAAAATAATGCGGTAAAACTCGAGATTGTTTTACTCCAGCTTTCAGCAATAATAATCCATTTCAAAATTCGTAGTGATAAAATCAATTTAATTAACACTCAGCGGTATTATTTTCATCACATAGGCACAAATTCTTCTTAATAAAACAATTTTTTTTTACCATCGTAAATTATATGAACCTTTATTTTTTTTCCGTAATCAAGTGGAGTGGTTCACACAGCTTTTCATGTTATACCGAATCGAGGTTTACATTCTTTATTTTAACATCCGGATTTTCCACCGCGAACGCTGTATAAATTTAGCTTAGCTTTTCATCGACTGAATGTTAGGTAAGTATGAATCAACACTAACATTGTTAATTGAAAATTACTTATAAAAAGCTGTAATTTTCTAATGCCATTTCTATTTTATTAATTATCGCAATTTTCTCCCGCCATAGTTCAATTAGATTTTAAATTGTATATCTATATCTCCAATTCGTTTAATATTTTATTTAATAATTTCGACTTATCAAAGTAAAAAAAATCTATTCGTGTGGTGACGGAGTAAGAATACAATTCACCACCCTCTATATCTCCTCCTCATATTACCCGTGGGTGATCGTACGAGACGACTAAGGGATATAAAACGCATATAGCATTTATGCAAGAGAAGGAAATCTCGAAACGAAATCCTATACGAACACGTCTGACCAGCGTGGTATAGTAGGTTAATTTCCCTCCCATTACGTAGGTGGCTCGAGCCCATAAGTGGGACATATATGGCCTGTGATGATGATGATGAAAGTAAAAATTATATTATTATCTAATTTCTCCTTTTCTACATATTGAGTGCAAGCTATTTTCATAATAGAAGGAATATTATAGCAGATGGTCCGATGTTTTAGCATAATAGTTCTCTTTGAGTTTTCCATGTTACGGTGATTTTTTCAAACATACTTACCTACATCCCTTTGTCTCTAAAATATTCCTGGAAAAGGAAGAGGTGGTGTTTAAAGAAAGATGTTTTGTTTTTTACTTCATAATTATACGGATTCATCTAAAAGATACTTATAATATTTATATTATATGTATTTTTACATATAATATTCATATTATATGGACTATGTAAAACGTACCAAAGATCTAACAAGGGTCAGTGAATATGTACCGTAGGCAATAATAATACAATTTTATATGCCACAAACCTACGCTAATGTTTATCTAACGGTCTCAAATGTTACTTTGATCGGCGTAAAGACATCTTTGCCAATCTGAAAACGATTTCCTTCCATACTTGAATTTCTACGTACCATATGCGGGCATGGACTTGAATAAATTATTATTTATAAACAAAGTATAAAGTTCAACTTTAATAAGTTTAAGTGATAATCTTAACAGTATCAGAAGTGCAATTTATGTGATATATTTGCTTAATAACATATATTGACCGCACAGATTGCGTAGTGGGTAATGTACCACTGTCGTGCCAGTGAACCAGTTCGATTCCTACAGGACCGCAGGATAATACTTTGTGCGATCCATAAACTATTATTCTGTGTCTGGTCCGGTGTAATTTTTCTGCGTTTATTATGTATTTGTAAAGTCACCCACAATATCAAGATTATTTCTTTTAGTTCGGGGGGTATTTTTAAAAAAATATATACATGTATGAAATTTATATAAAATATGGATTCATACAATAAATGCCTGAAATAATATCTATTGATATTTGATGTATACGCGAGTTTTTAATATATAAAATAAAAAAAATATAATAATTTTATCGTGTTTGTATTGTTTTTTAATTGCCCCACGCTTCGAACATTTTACAGTGTTCATGGTCATGGGAGAGCTCAGATATCTCACGTCCTACAATCCATCATTATTGCAATTATGTTCACGATATAATTAGAATAACATAAGTAATTAAGTATGCGACAAAATGTCACAGAAAACTAGCAAGCTGAACTGGCAAAGAAATAATCACCTTTACTGAAGTACCGTTGATTTTTGGAGTTATAATATAGGTGTGTGGTAGCGACTACGAATACTACCAACCCTTACTTTGCTTGTGGATGTCGTAAAAGACGACTAAGAACCTTATCACGACCTAGGCCAATACTATCTGATATTGTTTGGTCAACAATTACATTTCCAAGGAGGGTTGACGTCTGGAAGGCGGTCGATCATAAAACTATTGCCAATAACTTTTACAATATGTACTATGAAAGAAGAGTACATATTGTATAGACCCCAAGGAATTGGGATAAGAGTAAAAGAATGAATGATGAATGAATGAATATAGGTATACTAAATATTTATATCAGATATTAAAACAATATTTAACGTAAATACTTTGTATTTTAAATATTATATAACAGTTGCCGAAGTCATGACGTCTAAGATTAATCCATTTGGGGGAGTAAATATGAACTCTTCTATTAATAAATAAATCATTTATGTGAAGAATCAAAAAAGGGTAGAAATAAAATACACATTAGTATTATAAATGATAACATCTAAAAAGTATTCCCTGTGTGCTAGTGGTATTAGGAATTATAATAAAATGCGTCCTCACGCTTGAACGTGGAAGTCGTAAAAGTCGTTTGATCACCAGGATATTAGGCGGAAAGTATCTCATGGGAAATTAAAAATATCAACTGCAACCGCCAAGCTATCCTATCAAGCGTACCGATTATTATAACATTCCATTTTGAGGAGGCTTCTTCTTAAGAATATACCTTAATAGACTGATAAATTATTTTATTTATAATCATAGGTAAAAGATTCAAGATAAACTGACGTGGAAGTTGCATATTTAATATATTTTACAAATGGACTCATGGTAAATCGACACATCATCATCATCTTTATAAGTCCCACTGTTGAGCTCGAGCCTCCTCCATAATGGGAGGGTAATTGACCTACTATATCATGCCGGTCGGACGTGTTGATATATGGTTTTGTTTTGAGTTTTCCATCTCTCGTATAGATGTTATATGCGTTTTATATTCCATAGTCGTCTCTTACGATCACCCACAGGTAATATAGGCGGTGGTGAATTGTATTCCTACTCCGTCACATATTAGGACTACATTATTAATTATTTTTATTTCAATGTCTTAAACCCATAGCCCCACCCTCCAAGAATTCTCTTCGCCGTGCGAGCGGGCCACCGGTACCTGATCTTTGTCTTCAGTGGCCCGCTCGGTATGACCAACCGCCTGCCTGACGTCAATGCTCCTTACGAATTTATTTACACTTAAGTGGCGATGAGACCTTGGGGATGTAATTGTTGATCTGATGGCATCAGGTAGAGTTGGTCCTGGTCGATGTAGATCTCTTTCTCGTCTTTTATGAATCCATGAGCCAAGTAAGGGTTGGTAGTAGTTGTCGCCGCTATTACATAGTATATTAAATTATATATAATGTAGTTTTATTAAACACTAACTGTAAAAATATCATCAAAAGAGAATATATATCAGAGTATATAGAGAAGAGAATACATGTTGCAGACATTTAGCCAGTTTTATAAAGAAATTCAAATATATAAATTAAGCAAAATGAGTATCTTGTCCGCACGACGACGAAGTTCGGTATAGGATAATCCTGTTGTGGTAATAGACGAGGTGCTTGTAATACATTCAACAAACAGGGCGGACTTATAATGAAACCGGTAGATATAAAGGAAGGAATAACGAGAGAAGAAACATAGAAGAATTCTCTTCAAGGGCGGCTTTACCTATAGTGCAGAGGGTGCGGTGCACCCGGGCGCCGGGTGTTAGGGGGCGCCGAGAGCTGCTCGGGACACATAGAGCCTCCAATGTAACGCTCCGCACGGACGCGCGCACCGTACGCGAGTGAGTGAGCGAATGTCTTAATCATTTATAAACGTAGTTTTTGACAGGTTTGGATCGGCTGCTTTGTCACCATGCTCACTGTAACTTCATATTCCGATCGTGTTTACCCGGTTTCGTGTCAAAACAACAAGACTAAGCATGGAACGACGCATTCCAGCCAAGTTTAGAGTTTAGTCGAACGTGTTGTATCTTACAACTTATTCTATTTTGTTCACGCATTTTGATACACCAGGGTGCCAGGTTATTTATTGCACCCGGGTGCTACATCAGCTAGAGCCTTCCCTGATTATCCTAGTCATTTCATTTAAGCATTTTTTAATTTTACAATTGTGATTTTATTCGGTTTATCTCACGGTGGTATTTTAGTTAACTAAAAATAATTCATTAATACCAAATTATAAGAATTTATATTAGCAATTCAATATCAATTATTGGTTTTTGCTGTGTGGTAGCGGCTACGAATACTACCAACCGTTACTTTACTCGTGGATGTCGTAAAAGATGACTAAGAGCCTTATAACAACCTGAGCCAACACCATCTGATGCCGTTTGGTCAACAATTACATTCCCAAGGAGAGTTGACGTCTGGCAGGCGGCCGGTCATAAAACTATTGCCAATAACCTTAGCAATATGTAGGAAGAGGGGTATATATTGCGTCAACCACAAGTAATTGGGACAAGAGCAGGCGAATGATGATGAATGATGATCAATTATTGGTTTGTGGTTATTATATGTAAGTATATATTTTCTTTATAATAAAATCAATAAATCAAAGGATTTAGTTATTATTTTAATATAATATTATTACACTTTTCATTTAAGCTATATTTTTGCTATTTTTATTTATTACGTTTTTTTTTGAAGTAAAATGACACGACTCTGCATGAAGGGAAAGCAAATGTGAAGCGTGGACTACACAAATATGCAATTAACGGGACACATATTACGATCGCACTCGCAATGTTTATTTATGGATCTCACAAAGAATTATATTGCATGAGGTTTAAACTCATGGCAAGCTCAAGCGGCTTTAATTATTTACAGCTACTGGGATAATTGCCGTATGGTGACGGAGGAAGAATACAATTCACCACCCCCTATCTTACCCGTGAGTGATCTTAAATGACGACTAAGGGATATAAAACGCATATAACATCTATGCAAGAGAAGGTAAACTTGAAACAAAATTCTATACCAACACGTCTGACCAGCGTGGTATAGTAGGTCAATTACCTTCGCATAGTGCAGGAGGCTCGAGCCCAGCAGTGGGACATATATTAGCTGAGATAATGATGATGATGATTGGGATAATTGTATTTATTATAATTTTAGGTTATTTTTCCTAGAAAGGGCAAAGCTAATAAAAACGTGCTAACATTTCCGCTAGGTAATTTATAAACCTTGCAATATGGTGCAACCTCATTACCTAATTTCTTGAGAAATTCTGCCGAAATATCTTCCAAAAATATAAACCTTTCCCTGAACCATGTTATACATACATACATACATACATATCATCACGCCATATCCCTTGCAGGGTAGGCAGAGAGAACAGAATGCCAGAGAACTCTATCCTTGCATACATCACTCGCTTCTTCAACATTCATAATTCTCTTCATACACGCTCGCCGGTTTCGGAGACTCTTGACTCCACCTTCTTTCAGTACGTGACCAATCTGGTCTAGGCAGGTGAGTCTCGGGCTCCCCCGGTACCTACATCCATCCACTTTCGCATGGAGCACATGGCAGTAACCATGTTATAATTCACTAGAATTATATAAGATCTTCCTCACGGCTGGCATTTTTGTTCTTAATTGAACCAAACATTTGTAGAGACCAAAAATTATTTTTTACTAAAGTGAGTGATTTATGCTCATTATTTCATTAACGTTCCTGGTATGAGGTATCAGCATTATCTTTGTTTTCTCCATAATTATTAAATTACTAGCTTTTGCCCGCGACTTCGTCCACGCAGAAGTCACCTCTGACAGAGTTAAATAGAAAAAAGCAATGCAAGGTGTTAAAGGTTGTCGCTAGGACGATAATCAACAGCATCAGAAACTAGAATGCGGTCACCGCCTTCTGCTAGTTAGTTGTCTAACGGAATTAGGCAATAGGGTGGGTCCAAGAGAAAATATTCTAAGTTGACACACTCTACCGTCGGTGCTTTGGGCGGTGCAAGCGTAAGTACCTGTATTGAGGTTCACTGCATGAGGGCTTCAACTCGAGACGATACCCGGTTGCGGTGGCCGCCCGCATAACGTAGATGTACGTGTACGGTGCGCGTGTGTCTATATACCATAGCCGGTCACTAAAGAAAGAGGTGGTTTAAAGTTCTATTCATTCTACAAATTATATTGCCATTAATATACTATTTAAGGCTCACTCGCTCCATCCACTCCATCAGTACGGGCCGGAGGGCCTCGACGGTAACAACACCGTGTCTAGGCCTGTCCAGCCGCGTAGCCCAATGGGCGATGACATATCGGCGGGCGTCCTCGCGCCAGGTGGCTATCTCGTCAGACGATGGGGAGCCACCCTCGTCGCGCACTGAGGTAACCCGCCGGTAGAGGTCGGAGAGCATCTCCGCCTCTAGGTCCCACGGGGGTGTCCCGGCCAATAGGCATGCCGCCTCTGTCGACACCGTGCGGTACCTGCGAATGGCTCTGACCGCCATGGCTCTCTGTGGCCTCCACAGAGCCTCCGCCCTGAGCTGGGCGTTCACAGCCCTCGCCCACACGGGTGCGCCATACATGGCCCATTGAGCGGATCACCCCCGCATACAGCCGTTGGCCCTCGAAACTGGGTCCGCCCACGTTCGGCATGAGCCGCGAAAGGACGGAGCCGGATATTACCCTAGAATAATTGATTCGACTCGTAATTTGAAAAGAATCAATAAAGATTTTTTTCTCTTCATACAAACTTTGCCACTCTGCTCCACCCCCTTAGGGGTATAATTTCGTAAAATCCTTTCTTAGTAAATCTCTACGTCATATAAAGAAACCACTGTCAACATTTCAAGTTGCCAGCTTCAATAATATCGGCTTGGCGCTAATGATTTAATTAGTCGTCCAACCCGCTTTGCAGGCCTAATTTACAGCCCCAGAGGGTGAAAATCAACAAATGCTGAAATACGTGTTTATTTATTTTTACTGAAGATAATTTGTACGTAATTTGAAAATAATCTGTGATTAGCGTGCACAAACACACAGACAAACAGATAAACAGACAAAAATTTTAAACATTATTGTTTTGGGTTCTATTAGTGTTTATAAAGGTCCCAGTAATATTTTTTTTCATATATCTTCCATGTACAGACAGCGACCCGTTACATTTTTATTATATGTATAGATACTTTGCCATATCTTTCACAAAACTACAATAGAATTCGGATTAAATATGTGTGCGTTTTTTAGAAAAACATAACTCTTGTTAACCCGGCGTCATTGAGGTTGGGTCAAAATCACCCAGTGTGCTTAAAAATGTTAATATTTTTTTACGTGCGCGCGCGACTTTGCCATTCTTCTCAGTAGCTGGAGTCAACGTTGTGTTCTAAACATTTTCCTAAAGAAATCAGTCAAGGGGTGACTGCGCTGGGAGCTCAACGCGTGTATTTGTCAAAAAGGTAAATATGACCCATCCTCACAATTATCGTAACAATTTCGTACCTTATTTTTGTATAATTTGTTATTACTGAATTTTGTTTTTTGGTGTTTATTTAAGTTTTTATTTTCTTATGTTCATATTTTTGATTTTATTCTTATATTACACCGGATCAACAACAATAAGTTAACAGAAAAAAAGACGTCATTCTTGAAACGCTTAGCTCTTGCGCTCGTCAGTGATCATTTGAAAAATCGTCAAAATTTTAATCGCCTGCCACGAGAAATGCGTAAGAAAATCAGAGAGTTCTCTGGTGCATCACCTGAAGAGCCTCCTGCAAAAATACCCAATGCCTGCAAAAGATACCAAGTATGCCCTGTACAAAACGATCGTAAAACCAAACACTCATGTCGAGGTTGGGACAAATATATTTGCCCTGAGCATATTATACCTTTCTGCAGTGATGGTGTAAATAATGAAGATTCTAATTAGATTTGTTAAACTTTTTTCTAAAGATATAAGTGTTATATGTGATTGAAAAGACTATATTTTAGAATAGTAACGTGATAAAACTCTAAGGGATCTCAATATTGTTAATTTTGCGAGAATTTAAGTAAATATCTAGATACTTTGAATAAATACTTTGTGATTAATATTTTTTCTTTTATTCCTAAGATCAGAGTGTAAATATGCATTATAATGATAAAAATTACAAATATATTAAAAGAAACATGAAGATGTCATACTTTATATACACGGGTTATATTGACCCACCTCAACATCCGTGTAACAATTTAGTACCACAATGACGCCGGGTTAAATGATAAAGAAAAGGATGAAATATACATTTTTTTTTTGTAAATAAAATGGCCAGTACCTACTTTTAAAAAGTTCTAACGTCAATTTAAAAATAAATTAAGACGTTTCTGTATAAGACGCTATATATTACATAATTAAAAGTATTAGACGTTTTATAAAAATAAAAAAATTATTAAAGAAATCAAAAAACCCGACTGTATAAAAAGTAACCAAAACTACGTACATAATAAAAAAACTGAAAAGAAAAAAACAAGCGCTTAGATGTCTGGTGGTCTAGAATTCCATAATATATTATTGAATAAATACTGTTGCAGAAAATAAAATATATTTTAATAATAGAACATGGCAACTGAACAGTCGGGATCCACTGAAAAATTAGATTTGCTGTCGAATAATGGATCCCGACTGTTCAGTTGCCATGTTCTATTATTAAAATATATTTTATTTTCTGCAACAGTATTTATTCAATAATATATTATGGAATTCTAGACCACCGGAAATCTAAGCGCTTGTTTTTTTCTTTTCAGTTTTTTTATTATGTACGTAGTTTTGGTTACTTTTTATACAGTCGGGTTTTTTGATTTCTTTAATATTTTTTTTATTTTATACTTTTTAGTTATGAATACCTAGGTAGCTATAGTTATTTATTAATAAGTAGATAAGTACCTAACTATATATAGTTTTTTGACTGAAGTTGAGTACTAAATCGTTAGAAATTGGAGATGGGCGACCGCGTAAGACATTAGATACTTTAGGTAGGACTACCTATGGTATATTGGACAATATACCTACTAGATACTTCAGTATATGTCCATCCACATCCGGTTATATGAATTTTTCGTCTTTTCATCGTAAATTTCTACTATCTAAAAAACCTATATGTGAGAAAGGTTGTTACGAAACTTTAAATCGATATAGATCCTAAACGGACGGTCAAATCGAAAAATGTCGAGAGAAAATTAATAATGATTTTTAAATACCTATTCAAAAATACCCCACTCGACATAGTTTGTTGACTTTATTTTTTTTAATTTTCACAATATGGCGTCCTGTAGTCGCCATATTGAATTTTCATTAACGTCATATCTTTAGTCACACTCGCCGGATTAAGAGAAATCGATTGACGTGCGAATCATTAAAATCGGCCCAGGCGTTTAGTCTATATAGTGCTTCAAAGGAACATACAAACATACATACATACATAGACTGTTAAACACAATACCACTCCTTTGCGTTGCGCAGTCGGGTAAAAAGTGTGTGTGTCAGCTTCGACGCACGACTGGAGTTTACTCCTTAAGTACGATTATCAAAACAGGCGCAAAAAAAGCTCATTTGACTAAAAATAATATATATATATATATATTTTTATTAACATTTATTAAAACTGTTCAGTGAAGTATTATCTCTTGTCAGAAAGTGAAAGGTGCGCAGAATAGGTTGCGCATCAAAAACGTAACGAGGTCATTCGATCTCTAGATTTTACTCCTCAAATTTTTCTCATACCGGGCGCCTTATACGAAAATCGATTCTTAAGGAGTAAACTCCAAAAATATAAAGATGAATTTTTGAGACTGGTTTAAATTTTGTTCAAAAAATAATGTTAATACTTTATTCATACTGTCTAAAAAACTATTACCACAGTGTAATATATTTATATAATAACACACAAAAAAAAACTAGATAGACACATTTGAAATATAAACAAAATGATAAATGATTTTGTTTCGTCGTTTTTACGAGACAAATTGTCTTCCTTAACATGTAGTACGCCTGACAGTTATGAGTTTTTGTTGAAACGTGATGCGAGTTTTAAATGTGATTTATTGATAAATGTCACATAGGAATTACAGTTTGTTCGAAGTTTCAGGTCAGTCTGAAACATTCTCTAGAGCTTTGTCCTCGATTCAAATATAACGGCAATTCATTTAAAACTAGATTATTATTTGCTGAATGTTGCTGGCTCATAATGAACCCTTATATTGCTCGTAGGTATCATAAAAGTCCACTAATAAATTAATATAGAACAACTCAAAGAAGATGGACGTCAGGTAAGCTGCCAATCATAATATTGTTACCAAAAAAGATGCAATATATACGATGGAAGACTTTTTTTGCTTATGGTGGCAAACGATCAAGCAGCACACCTGATAGTAAATGTCACTGCTGCCCATGGACCTTTGCTACACCAAGGGTATAAGCTAGGCCGCTGCCTACCATTACAATCCCCAAACATACCCATTTGGTCTTGCGGCTCTCTCGCTCACCGAATGAAGCGCAATAGCACATTGCCATGACTGAGACATCCATCTACTGCGGGAGTGTGATACTACCTCTAAACGGACCGGCCCGTAGCTGTAGACAGAGATCTGTTAACAGAATGGTCTTACCACTATTCTATTACTACATATTTGTAATTGGAATAAGATCAGGATAGTGATGGCTTATGTTAAGCTCTTAATTGTATTTCATGATATCTATATAATACAAGCCTTATGTCTTTTATGGAGCGATATAAAAATTGCTGGTATTCCTAGACTCATAGAAAAGAATCATAGTTCTTAAATTAGAGAAAACGTATTGTTAATTTTTGAACGTTTTAAAAACCAATGTTACGAATTGGAACCGTACCCCATTCGCGACAGTATATTAATCTCCCATTAAATAATTCTCCGTATGGTGACGGAGTAAGAATACTATTCACCACCCCATATCTTACCCGTGGGTGATCGTACGAGACGACTAAGGGATATAAAATGCGTATAACATCTATGCGAGAGAAGGAAAACGCGAAACAAAACCCTATACCAACACGTCTGACCAGCGCGGTATAGTAGGTTAATTTCTCTCCTATTACGGAGGAGAACCGAGCCCAGCAGTGGGACATTTATGGGCTGTGATGATGATGATTAAATAAGGGTCAAAATTGTATTGCGAAGTATGTATCTATTATAATAGATATATCCCTGCTTAGCTCTTCAGGAATAAAGCCGTCAGACTAAAAAAACAACTTCTTAAATAAACAGATCATAAATAGATTCATGAGAGCGCACTCGGACATAAGGATATGGTCTCCGGTAAATTTATCTGTATATATAATAAAGTCCAACAAATTGATCTTTATACATTATATACAACGAATGAATTGATAATTTCTTTTTAGAGCTACATAAGCCAAAACATATGTTTCAAGAATTTTTATGTCAGTCTCCCTGTAATTTTCTATATGCAATTCTTCTTCTTATATATTAGCAATCAGCTACATATTCGAGCTGTTGATGCCAGTGTCAAGTTATAAATATTTTCACGTTTTTAGTCTTTCAGGTTAGTCATTGTCTAAGTCAAATTGTCGCCATTAACAGTGCAATGGCCACACTGTTAATGGTATCTTGTGGGAATTTTGATGGAAAACGAAAACGTTGTAAATCACTTTTATATGATATTCACTACATCCCAGCAATTCCGCCGCTTCATATTACATAAAATGCCATCAAAATTATCTAATATAACACGTTAAAACACTAAGATAACGAATATAATACAAGAGCACCACATGACGTTTTCAAATTCCCGTCAAAAGTCCCTTCCTCCTATACGCAATAGCTACTACTTCGATTCAGTATTATTAGATGTCTAAATTAACACACCGTGTCATATAAGGTTAAAATAATAATATATATTTTCTTATTTAACAGACCACCCTGCATTAAGGAAATAATCCTTGTATTGCGGGAGACTTTACAAACATGCAATTAACGCAGACAAATTACATCCAGACTCAGAATAATACTTTGTGGACCGCACAAAGTATTGTCCTAAGTAGGAATCGAACCCACGGCACTGGCACGGAATATCGGTATCTTAACCGGTACGCCATTTGTGCAGCAAAAAAAAAACCTGAGTAACGAGCAAATCGTTGAGCCCACCTAGTGAGACAATCACCATCATCATCTTACTCTTATTCCAATTATTTGAAGTCGATACAATATGTAATTATGTAGTCTTCTTTCTCTGCAGACTATCCTCGTTACAGTAAGTCAAGGTTTCTGTATAATTGTTATTTGAAATTTTGAAATAAAACTACTTTTACGGATTCTATCGCGTATTTCAAGTCCTACGTTAAATAATCGGTTTTCACTTGTGTATATATATATATATATATATATATATATATATATATATATATATATAAATATTTGTTTATAGAATAACATATCTTAAAAATAACACTTACGCCATATATCAGTGAAATAAACGCGAGAGTTTGATGATCATATGTAATGGTAATGTCTGACTCTCTAATTACTTGTTTCGAGATGGGTTCATTAATTATAGCGACACAACGCCGCAGGGCTACTATACTGTGACAAATTTGTTACGTATGATTAATGTGCTATTCAAAATTTCCTTTACAGAATTTACAAAATATCTATCTGAGTTTTGGAGTATATATTATTTGTCTCCTATTCAATAACAAAGTGAAGTTTGTATGTTTTGTAACTTCAATTATTATTTTGGAGTCCAAATCCAAATAACATCTGAATCCACAGTCTACAATTGGAATAGAATCCACGCTCTCTTAGTTGATGAGTTGTTGAATCGCCAAAATAACAGCAAATGACAGAAATGTAAAAGTTAAAACTAAAAAAAAAGTATTAAAGTACTATAATCACAAATACGTCCTTTATTGTCACAACGCTTGCTTTTTCATTGATATTGGATTATCGTCATCATCACCTCAGCTCATATATTGGGCACTGTAGGGCTCGAACCTCCTCCATAATGGTAGGGAAATTGATCTACAATTCCACGCTGGTCAGACGTGTGGGTTTAGGGTTTTGTTTCGAGTGTTCCTTCTCTTTTAATATTGCATAAGACTTAGATAATAATATAATCTAGAAGTATTCTAATTCTAATAATTTCGATAACGGCGGCCAGTATATATGAATAAGAACGATTGCCTCCGTACATATATATGTATAAGCGCAAAAGAATATGTACATAATCAGCTACACAGTCATGCATTATAGAACCAACATCTTGACGTGACTCATAAAACATGAAAAGTAAGTTAAAAAATGATAGCATATACATACGCACATAGTTTGAAAGGACTGTGCGTGACTTGAATTTAGATTAGAGATCTTAGATTTGATTTAAATAATAATATCAAAAAATTATTGCAATATAAAAAGCACTCGCTCTCTACAAATACAACAAATGAAATATTTTCTTAAGCTGAGGTATGGTTTGAGTTAATTTGAACTAGTAATAGAGTCACATTCTACCGGGTGAGGACGACGCCCTGACATCAAGACTTATTGGTCAAGATGATGGGGCGTCAACTTGAGAGGATACCCGTGAGGGTAAACCGCCGTGCGGGCCACCGAAGACAAAGACCGGGTTCCGGTGGCCCGCTCGCTAGGCCCGCGCCCGGAGGGATTAGTGGGGCATGACCACTCCACAGCTCACCGCCAAACAAAAAATCTACTTATATATCTGACGAGAGTAAAAGTGTAATGATTGTAAAAGTAAGTATTTATTCAAGATATATATATACATACATATCATCACGCCATATCCCTTGAAGGGTAGGCAGAGAGAACAGAGTGCCAGAGAACTCTATCCTTGCATACTTCACTCGCTTCCTCGACATTCATAATTCTCTTCATACACGCTCGCCGGTTTCGGAGACTCTTGACTCCACCTTCCATTAGTACTAGACCAATCTGGTCTAGGTAGGTTAGTCTCGATCTCCCCCGGTACCTACATCCTACCTATTCTAGTATTTGGAAAACCTGATGCAAAAAATACTTCAAAAAAAAAGAAAGCCAATATATTTAAAAACATTTTAAGTCTAAATCCAGCAAAGATTTTAATTAATTATGTAAAAAACTTTTATCGTCTACGAGTTTAATTGGGAAATGCTCTGCTTGCTTCCAATGAATAGCAAGTAACTTTACAAAATATTCGAAACGGCAAAATTTGTTCATTTGAATTAGAAATCCTCATTTTAAATCAAGGTTTATATTATTTATGTATGCGCATAATCACGCTAGTGGGTCACGATAATCCTATAGAAATTTCAATAATGGGATATTTAACACCCCCTCTAAATTATCAGAACCGTCTTTCATTATTATATTAGCTACAATCTATTAAATACAAAGCTGTTATCATTTTGATTATATTAATAATCGGTCATCTAGTGATTTTCAATTAATCCGACCTGCGTACCAATCAACGAAATAGTTGAAACTTTCCTCTTAGAATCGAAACCTTCAAACGACCTCACGCACCCTCAGGGGACGCTTACCACTAATTTAATACAAATAGTTTCAAACGAAATTGATTACATCAATTTCAACGTGCTGAACAAATTTAAAAAGCAATTTGATATATATTGCTTGATATTTTATATGATAATTGAACCACGGGCCAGACACCACATGGGGTCAGATCGACGTTTAAGCTGTGGCAATGTGCTATTGCGCTTTGTTCGGTGAGCTAGAGAGCCGGAAGCCCAACTGGATGGGTTTGGGGATTATATTGGTAGGCAACGGCCTTTTGCAAAGGTCCATGGGCGGCCGTAACACTTACCATCAGGTGTGCTGCTTCCTCGTTTGCCACCAAAAGCAATAAAAAAAATTTGCATTTTAAAATACTGGACACTTCATGTAAAAATAAACGAAGAAAAACTCAAAATATAATTCGATATTAAAAATTCCCATGCAATTAGAACTTCAAAAATCCGAACGCGCAATTTTCCGTATTCAATATGCATATTGCTTAAAAATTTGATAAAAAAAAAAGACTCTTATTTAAGAACTCCTTCGTAGTGAAAAGCAAAATTCTGTTGAAAGTCTTCATAAGTCGAATTTTCGAGTCTCCAACTTCGATAGTTCGAGGGTCGTATACTGATGCAGCTGTTGACGTTAAACCTATAACTTGCTGCAACTTTAAGTTAGTGTCTCAAGACTATAAGTATCGAGACGATATATTTACTTTAAAACTTGATAATATTGTGAGTATTTTACAAATAAGGGATACCGTTAACAAATATGAAGAAAAGTTGGTGTAAAGCAACTAATAATAGGATTAATTATTATATTGAGTTGAACAACCATATTTTCATTGCTAGATAACTAGTATAGTTTTATGTAATTCAATAACTACATTTTTTCTTGTGGTGAGGAGTAGGAATACAATTCACCATTCCCTATCTTACCCGTGAGTGATCATAAGAGACTACTAAGGGATATAAAATGCATATAACATCTATGCGAGAGAAGGATAACTCGAAAAAAACCCTATACCAACACGTCTGACCAGCGCGGTCATCATTCTCTTACTCTTATCCCGATTACTTGGGGTCGATGCAATATGTACTCTTCTATCATAGTACATATTGTAAAAGTTACTGGCAATAGTTTTATGACCGGCCGCCTGGCAGACATCAACCCTCTTGGCGATGTAATTGTTGACCAAACGGCATCAGATGGAGTTGGCCCAGGTCGTTATAATGCTCTTAGTCATCTTTTACGACATCCATGAGCACAGTAAGGGTTGGTAGTATTCGAAGCCGCTACCACACAGCTGACCACGTCTGACCAGCGCGGTATAGTAGGTTAATTGCCCTGCCACTGTGGAGGAGGCCCGAGCCCAACAGTGGGACATTTATAGGCTGTGATGGTGATGATAATGATGATGATTCCCTATCTTACTTGTGGGTGATCGTAAGAGACAACTAAGGGATATATAACATATATGCAAGAGAAGGAAAATTTTAAACAAAACTCTATACCAATACGTCTTGCTACCGAAGACAATGATCAGATGCCGGTGGCCCGTTCGCACGGCGAAGAGAGGAGTTTGCATGGTGGATCTATGGTCACGCGCTGCCTCCTCTGTCACCCCGGATCGATTTGGCGGGGCGAGACGCAGCCATAGTTTACCTCATAAAAAAACACCAACACGTCTGACCAGCGTGGTATAGTTGGTCAATTTCCCTTCCATTATGGAGGAGGCTCGAGCCCAATAATGGGACATATATATAAGCTGTGATGTTGAATGATGATGATGAATAACTATAAAAAGTTATTATATGTTTTTCGAAGCTTCACAAATGTTTTTTAGTCTAGTTTCAAATAAAACTACTTTCACGGATTCTATCGCGTTTGTTTTTGATTTTTAATTTTCCGACGTTTCGAGCACTATACAGTGTTCATCGGTTGACATCAGCATCCGGGCCCATATGAAGTATTTGGGCCTGGTGCTCGACGGCCATTGGTGGTTTCGGGAGCATTTCCGCAAGCTCGCTCCGCGGCTCGTCGGCGCGGCGTTCGCCCTTTCGTGGCTTATGCCGAATGTGGGCGGATCGAACGCTACGTGCCGACAGTTGTACGCGAGGGTCATCCGGTCGATGGCCCTGTACGGCGCACCGGTGTGGGCAGGGTCCTTGACCGTCCGACTCAGGGCTCTTCTGTGGCGACCACAGAGGGCCATGGCGGTCAGGGCCATACGCGGTTACCGCACGGTGGCAACGGAGGCAGCTTGCCTGTTGGCCGGGACTCCCGCATGGGACCTGGAGGCGGAGATGCTCGCCGATTTGTATCGGCGGGTGTCGGGGGTGCGAGCGGAGGGCGGTGTGGTCTCATTAAGGGAGCTCATCGCCTGGCGCATCGACGCCCGCCAAAATGTCATTGCCCATTGGGCAGTCCGGCTGGAGAGGCCTCGGTTCGGTGTGCGGACCGTGGAGGCCTTCCGGCCGGTGCTGATGCAGTGGATGGAACGGCGGCATGGGTTGCTCTCTTTCCGACTGGTACAGGTTTTAACGGAGCATGGTTGCTTCGCCAAGTACCTGCACAGGGTCGTCAGGAGGGAGAGTACACCATCCTGCCGCCACTGCGATTGCAACGAGGATACGGCGCAGCATACGCTCGAGGCTTGTGCCGCCTGGGCAGAGCAGCGCCGTGAACTCGTCGCAATCATCGGTGCCGACCTGACGCTGCAGACCATCGCCAGGGCGATGCTCGACAGCGTCAGGAACTGGGACGCGGTCGCAGCCTTCTGCGAGGCAGTACTCTCGCGGAAGGAGGTGGCGGAGCGCGTGCACGAGGAGTGGCTCCTCGACGACGCGAGGCGCTGCCAGCGACTGGGGCGGCGTAGGCGCGATTACCTGCGCCTGATGCCGCCCTAGCCGAGGTCGCGGGTGACTGGACCGGGGAATTAGTCCGTCATCCGCCGAGAGGCTGACCGCGTGAGGAAGGACCGACGTCCTCCGTCCTCCCCCTTGCACGTCGCTCAGGGAGAGGGTACCCCTCAGGGGGTATTCCGTATCGGGCCGGCCACTGACGACAAGTTCACGCTGCTCCGGTGGCCGATCTAACGACGAAGGCGAGGCTCGCGGGTGGGTTATGGGTGTGCGTGCTTACGCCCCTCTATCGCCCCGGACGGAGTGGTGCGAGGAGTGCGCCAACCGTAGCCCACACCCAAAAAAAAAAGGTGTTCATGGTCACGGGAGGGCTAAGATTTATAGTCTCCTTTTATTTATTAATTATATTTATATTATATTTTTTATTTATATTATATTTAGATAAAAATTATATACTATAAATTATAAATATTTTATACCTAATGATATAAAAAGCATCATCATTCTCCTGCTCTTATTCCAATTAGTTGAGGTCGATACAATATGTACTCTGCTTCCATCGTACATATTGCAAAAGTTATTGGCAATAGTTTTATGACCGGCCGCCTGCCTGACGTTAATCCTCCTTGAGAATGCAACTGTCGCCCAAACAACATCAGGTGGAGTTGGTCTAGGTCGGTATAAAACTCTTACTTGTGTACGTAACCAGGGAACAAAGGGTTGGTAGTATTTAGCCGCTACTACACAGCGTGACATAAGAAGCACATGAATTGGTTATTTAACCCTTAACCACCTACAACCGGTCTCTGAGACCGCAACGTATTTTTAAATTTAAATATTTCGATCTGTATGTGTCGTAAGACAAAGCGCGTCTATATACCTTTTCTTCACATCCATCAGAACTGTGCTAGTGCTCGGCGAGTGTATACGTGCGTACGGTTGGCTAGGGTAGTTAAAAATATTTCATCAGCGGTCTGTGGGACCGCACGTAGGTGGTTACGTGATTTTTTTTCACTCACATGATTTTGTTTAGTTTAGTGAAAAATTGATAAATGTGATGAAATTATAGAAAGAGTTGCAACAGGAGATGTCAGACGACGAGGTTATGCCTGACAAAGATTGTAGTGACATGGCACCCGATTCGGTTGAGTATGCTGTTCAGGGTGAAGACTGTGAATCCGAATCTGAGCTCGAGGGTGAAGATGATGCAATTTCAGTGCAAGACAGTTTATCTCAGAATGAACCCACAGGTACAGTCTTTTCAAGACCAAAATCTTCATCTAGGTCCTCAAATGAAACTTGTTTGTTTGGAGTATGCGAAAAAAATATGCTCCTACTGCCTCGACAAATTGTGAATCTTTGGAGGTTGCAATTTTGTTCAATTTTATGATTAATGTTTAGTTTTTTTAATTAAATGTATAGTTATAGTCCTAAGTTTAAAGAAATAAATCAAAAGAAGTAGATTTTTTAAGTTCCTTATCTATAAGATCTCATTATTTACGAAGAGTATATTTTGGTGTTAAAACTACTTGTCTTGAAAGATTATAACATATATCAAGATTTTATTATAGATTATGTTATTTAAAGGTCTAAAATAAAAGTCTAAAGTATAAAAAAGTATTTTAATTATGTAAAACCCTTTTTGATACCGTAGAACTCGAATTTAAGGTAGATTTCATTAGCGGTCTCCAGGACCGCACGTAGGTAGTTAAGTTACAGAAATAGGTGGTAGGTAGTTAAGGGTTAAATTAAAAGTAAATAAAAAAAAATAGATCAATTAATTTAAAAACTAACATGAATAAAATCGGCCAAGTGCGAGTTGTACTCGCGCACGAAGGGTTCCGTAAAACTAAAAAAATATTTATGCAGTAGTTTTTTTTTTATATTAATTCAAGTTTTTTTTATTATGCTTTGTAGTAGCGGCTACGAATACTACCAACCCTTTGCTCGTGGATGTCGTAAAAGACAACTAAGAGCTTTAATGACCTGGGCCAACTCCATCTGAAGCCGTTTGGTCAACAATTACATTCCCAAGGAGGGTTGACGTCTGGCAGGCGGCCGGTCATAAAACTATTGCCAATAACTTTTACATTATGTACTATGAAAGAAGAGTACATATTGTATCGATCACAAGTAATTGGGATAAGAGTAGGAGAATGATAATTATGAATTCAAGTTTTTTTTTCTTTGATATTAATTCAAGTTACACTTATTTATTAAAACATTTAAAGTACACGTTTTTAACTGTTTTATTTATAATATTATTAAATTATTATAAATAAATTTTGCAAAAATAAATAGCAAAAACAGAGTTCGGCGGCGGTTAGATTTGAACCCATGCCTACGGTGACTAAAACCAGCGCCTTAGACCACTCGTTCACACTGCCTGCTTATAGTCAGTGCAAAATTAACTGCTGCTTGTCAACCATACACATACAGGTGAAAAGGGGTAGTGAGTTTAAAATTATTAAAAATATTTTTTATAAATGATGTAATCAAAAATTTGCAGTTTTCATATTTTTTCCTTAATTTGTGCTATAAGACGTTGCTTCATTCCAAATTTCAAGATTCTGAGTTCACGGTAAGTACCCTGTAGGTTTTGATTCCCTTGCGAGTGTCGAAAATTTGCAGAAATTTGCGACATAAACAGCTGTACCTTTTGATTGCGTTAGCTTAAAAGTTTGATTTTCGCACAGCTCCAAGGGACAGTAGACCTGAGTATTTGATATACATTTCAGCTTCATACCTCCACGCGTTCCTGAGAAAAAGAGTCTTGACAGACAGATAGACGGACAGACGGACGGACGGACAACAAAGTGATCCTATAAGGGTTCCGTTTTTTCCTTTTGAGGTACGGAACCCTAAAAATAAGAAAAGAAAAATAATAAAAAAAGGAAAAAGATTGAATCGAAACCATCTGAATTAAGCGGCTGCTGGATTTCTCAAGCTTAAGCTAATTATATTACTTTCATTACCTGAAAACACTGACAAAATAATATTTTCTATAAATGAAACCAAGCTGTATCGAATTAACGCCTTTGAAACTGTCTACATACTAAATTTCATGGTAATCGTTGAAATTCTTTCTGAAACTCTTAATGTATAAACATATACAGATATTGCTCATTTAAAAATATTAGAGAGATATATTAGTAAACTTACAAAAGTTTAATGACTTTAGTTATAAAACTTTTTGAAATATTCTCAGTCATATAATATTTCTTATGGTGACAGGTTAAAATATAATCTGTTCTTAACGTGGGAGTCTTAAAATTGGCTAAAGAATCATCTGGAAAATTAGCAGTAGCACTTACCTGGGAAATTCATACCATTGACTGCGATTTTCGCCTCCCAAGCTTGATGACTATATAGTATTATTCATCCTCTAGGAGTGACACTTACGTCCAATAGTAAACGTCGCCTGATAAAAATGATGAATATCGTGTGAAATAAAAAAAAGAACAGAAAATAATCAACACTGAAACCCCATCTTTCCCAAAACACTGTGATAAAACATAGTAGAAGTAATCTACCTAAAATCTACTAAAACATTAAAATTTGTTGGCAACTACGTCATTGTTGTGGTACTAAATTACATGTTGAAATTGCGAGCGCCCTCGTTTTCATAGTCTTCATTATCTTAGCTGATATCGTGAAAACCGACACGAATACTCTAGTAAAATTGAAGTAACAGAGCCTCTGTTATCTATATCACAGTAATTACTACAATTATATTGTGCTGATTGGTATATACAAAATAATAATGGTTATATATTAATGAAATAATCATCATCATTATTTCAGCCCATTGCCGTCCACTGCTGAACGTAGGCCTCCCTCATTTTACGCCACAGAGTGCGGTCCTGTGCCGCCTGTATCCAACGACGCCCAGCAACCTTCACTAGGCCGTCTGTCCACCTAGTGGGGGGGCGTCCCACACTGCGTCGTCCGGTACGTGGTCGCCACTCTAGAACATTTCTTCCCCAGCGGTTGTCGGTTCTTCGTAATAATTAATTAAATAATTATAATAATCGTAGTAATCGTCCTTCGTAATTAAATAATAATAGTAGTAAAACAATTTTGACGGTTTCTATCGCGTTTGTATTTGTTTTTTTAATTTCCTGACATTTTAAATACTTTACAACGCCCATGGTCACGGGAAAACTCTCCACTAAACGTGATAGAATCTGTAAAATAGTCTTCTAAATTTTAGAAGGTACCGAAATCCGTGTGATGATTGAGTCAAAATATGGTCATCGCATGTTCCATTCCCAGGAGTATTATAAACACCGAAGAACGGTTATATTAAAAAAAATATATAATTATATATTATAATATAATAATATTATAATATATAATTATATATTTTTTTTTGCAATGGCAAGAGATGGATAGCTTGTTATAAATCTTTATGATAGATTTTAAATAGATTTCCTTCATTTGAAATAGCCTCGAGGTCAATAATGAGAAATTTTCAATAATGGCAAAGTAATATAATAATTAAATATGCTAGGAGCAATATATTATATAGACAAGGCAGCGGATGACCGGACCGGATATTAGTCTGGTCGCCCCGAAGCGAGGCCACCGTGTGAGGATGATACCCCGACGGCGAAAGCTGCCGGGGAATCGACTCGAGAGGATATCCACGAGGGCAAACCGCCGGGCGGGCCACCTAAGCCAAACACCGGGTTATGGTGGCCCGCTCGCTCGGCGTAGAGAAATATATATAGGGTGGGTCTAAACGGTCGCGCGACGCTTCTTCTGTCGCCCCGGGCGGATTTAGCGGGGTGTAACGGGTGGCTATGGAGTGCCATAGCCCGCCGGCAAAAAAAAGGTGTAATATATTATGACAAGCCGTCTAGCTAGTACGGTGTAGGCTGCCAGTTGGCACTCGTACAGGTCGGACGTGTGCGCTGGATGTGGAGTGTTGGGTTAGGTCGGTCTTTGTCATTGAATTGTCGTCGTTGTCTTGTCGGGTTGTTGTCTTGTCGGGTTGTTGTCGTTTCGTGGTTCGGGGAGGGGAGAGGGAGGGTCGCGGGGTACCGGGGTTGCGCTCGTGTTGTTCACGAGGTACTCGGTATTCAAAAAGCTGCGACCACCTTGCCGGTCGTGGCCGGTTTGTGTATATGAGATCGCTAAAAAATTTTAATATCGCGATTCAGGCGTACTAATATTACGGCAAAATTCTTATATCGTGATTTAGTCATTTATTAAGTCGTCGAAGTTAATAGTTCGTAAAACTCGTTTCACCAAATGGACGACGATACTGAAGGAGAAACGGACGCTCCATCTGCTGTCGAATGCGACACAGGTGAAACGGACACCACCCCTACGGGGAGGAAGCGTCAATATATTAAGACTTGTCACTCTGGGCGGAAGGATTTAGGTTCTGATACTGAGGTAGAACCTAAATCAAAAGTGAATACCTCGCGTCGAGGTAAGGCAGTACAAAGGGGCCATAACACGGGACTCACTCGCGCCAAGGCGGACCTCAAAAGCAGGGACACTGAGGCCGAAGAAATTGAGTACGAGCGTGTGCTTAGAAGCCGTACCTTTCGTAAAGCAATCTCAGCACCAAGGTTAGACTCAGCAGATACCTCGGCTTCCGAGTGCCCTGCTATAGAAAGCTTTTCTACCATAGGTCCGGAAGAGATACGTGCCCGTGGGGGGCATAATGCAGCAATAATCCTAGAGGTTACTCGGAAATCTGGGCACCTTCAGGGTCCATTTATAAAAAAACTTAGGGATGCAGCTACAGAGATGCAAGCTATTATTGATGCTTTGTGCTCCAAATCAGAGGCGGAGGAGACTCGCCGATTGAGGGCGGAGAACAGTAGACAGCGCCAGGAAGTAGACGCCCTCAAGGCGGAACTCAAGGCATACCGCCGAGAATTTTCGGAAATGAGGGCTACTGCCTCTTCATCTTCTATAGGAGTGGATACTATTGAGGAAATGAAATCCTCTATCGTGAGGTCAATTGGGGAAATGGTGAACGCCCGGTTTGCGGGCTTAGAAGATCGCCTTCTCCCCGCTAAGGTGAACCGTCCGCCTCTAGCTGCAGACAAAAGGAAGAACGTAGCGTCTGCTGCGGCCACAGCTACTGTCCGTATGGCTGCACCAGTACCTCCAGCCCAGTCACTCCCTGGTACCTCGGCAGCTGTCCCGCCAGCCCAGCCCACCCCTGCGGGCACCTGGGTAACTGTTGTAAGGAAGGGGAAAAAAAAGTCCTCTCCTCCTACGGCGCCTTCCATGGCCGTTGAGCCCTCCACAATCCCCATCGCGGCTGCTGCGGCGCAGAGGAAACTGAAGTTGGCGCTTACTGTCTCTCGGTCACCGGCTGTAATCTTGAAATTGCAGCCGGAAGCTGAAAAAAATGGGGTCACATATGCCGACGCGATGCTTCATGCCGAGCAGGGAATCAACCTAGAAGAGATGGGGATTAAGGAGGGCCTTAAAGTGAGACGCTCTGTGACTGGGGCTAGGGTTCTGCAATTGCCCAAGTCCCAGTCAATGGAAGTCGCTGACCAGTTGGCGGCCAATTTGCGCACGGCGCTGGCGGGTATGGCGGATGTCATCCGCCCGGTCAAACGTACTGATATCCGAGTGACCGGGATGGATGACTCCGCCACCGAAGAGAAGGTGCGTGCTGCTGTAGTCCGCACATGTGGTTGTGATGCCGCGGAAGTCCAGGTTGGACAAATCCAGCGCGGACCCCGCGGTATGGGCATGGCGAAAGTGCGTTGCCCCGTTGCCGCCGCTAAAATACTTGCTGATGCAGGAAGGCTCCTGGTCGGCTGGAGCTCGGCTGGCATTCAGGTGCTGGAGGATCTCCCATTGCGGTGCTTCCGGTGCCTGGAACTGGGGCACACAGCCCCGCTATGCTCGTCCACTGTAGATCGCTCCGAACTTTGCTTCCGGTGCGGCATCAGCGGACATAAGGCGGTCACATGTGTGGCTATACCACGCTGTGCGGTGTGTGTTACTGCTGGTCGTCCGGCAGAGCATACAATGGGTGGGAGGCTTTGCAAAGCGCCCTCATCGAAAGGCAAGGTGGCTCAAGGACCTCGGGTCATCGCAACAAGCAATAGCCGCAGAGCCCAGGAGGAAGCCGAAATGTCCACTTAATGGGAGACCAAGTACGCTTCCTCCAGGCGAATTTAAATCACTCCGCCGGGGCTCAGGACCTGCTGCTGCAGTCTATGGCGGAGTGGGATACGGATTTGGCTGTGGCCAGCGAGCCCTACTTTGTCCCCCACTCACTAAATTGGGTGGGGGACCTTAGAGAAGATGTAGCTGTCCTGACCAGAGGATGCGTCGTGCCAAATACTGGTGGCCCTGGATCATCCTGCCGGCGGCTTTACACCGGGATCGTGCGGTCCATGGCACTGTACGGTGCCCCTATCTGGTCGGAGTCGCTCACCGCCCGCAACAGGGTCCTCCTGCGACGACCTCAGAGGGTTATGGCGGTGAGGGCTATCAGGGGCTACCGTACGGTGTCCTGGACTGCGGCGACACTACTGGCAGGTGACCCGCCTTGGCCATTTGTGGCTAAGGCGTTGGCGGAGGTTTACCGGCTCCGCGCCACAGCGCGGGCCAACGGTGAGCAGGTCTCCGCAAGGAGACTGGGCAGAGCACAAGAAGTGGCCCAAAGGACGGTCATCCAGCGGTGGAAGGAAGATCTGGAGTCCCCTGTAGCAGGGCGGGGGACTGTGGAGGCGGTTGCCCCACACCTTCACCGCTGGCTTACGAGAAGGCACGGCAGCCTAACATTTAGGATGGTGCAGGTGCTTACCGGACACGGGGTCTTCGGTAAGTACCTGCATAAAATTGGAAGGGAAGGGGCCCCAGGATGTCATGAGTGTGGCGCGCTAATTGACGATGCGCGCCACACAGTGGAAGTATGCCCCACCTGGGGGCCCCAGCGCCACGACCTGTCGTCGGAACTGGGAATGGATCTGTCGCTGCCGACCATCATCTCCAAGATGCTTGGTAGCGACAGGTGCTGGTCGTCGATGGCCTCTTTTTGTGAGGCCGTCATGAAGAGGAAGGAAGCCGCGGAGCGGGAGCGCGAGGCGCTTGCGTCCGCTGACTCGCTCCGACGACGGCGACCAGGAAGAGGGAGGCGCAGATACGCGCTTCTTCTTCCAGCGCCTTGAATGACGACGGGACGTGGCCAGACGGCCATGCGTTGGGGTGTCGGGGATTGAATGTCATCAGACGATCTCCCCAGCACCCTGTAAAAGCGCGGATGGGGCCGCTGTGGTTTTAGTGGGTATTTCGGTCACACGGTGGCCGGTGAGTCCCACACAAGTCCTCCCACTCTCAACGGTGGGGGGATAGTGCGCAAAAGCATTTCCACAGCGGAAAAAAAAAAAAAAAAAAAAAAAAAAAAGTACGGTGTAGGCTATATTGTATCTGACCTGTAACAATAGAACATGCCCATATTGGTTAATTAAGAAAAAGATAATGGTCTAAGTATTTTCATTCTTCAAAACAAATATTAATATACCGTGAGGTAAAGGAAGAACAATTAATGCCACAAACCTTGAAATGCGTCGGGATATATAATAATCGCCAATTAAAAAAAAAAATTTTTTTTCTTCTACTTGAACCAAGAGGATATTTCGCATAATATAGTCACCTCTTACGACATCCCCAGAAAAAACAGGTGTGGTGATATAAGGTTAATTTGTTACTATACTACATCATTCTCCTACTCTTATCCCAATTACTTGGAGTCGATACAATATGTACTCCTCTTTTATAGTACATATTGTAAAAGTTATTGGTAATATGTAGTTTTATGACCGGCCACCTGCCAGACATCAACCCTCCTTGGCAATGTAATTGTTGACCAAACGGCATCAGATAAAGTAAGGCTCTTAGTCGTCTTTTATGACATCCACGAGCAAAGCAAGGGTTGGTAAGACTCGTAGCTACGTGATAGCTCACGTAGCATAATTCGTTACTATACTGCATAGACTAATAATTAAATTAAATAAATAAAGAATAAACCTAATACTTTTCCACGGGATTGTAACGAGACCATGTAATTAAAGCAAATCAAAAATATACGTTTACACAATTACTTGCACTATTATAGGTTATTCAGAAACAAAAATCCATCAAGATTAAATAATACTAAATTAAGTAAAAAACAACTTTCAAACACAAATTTCAAACACTATTTCTTTTTGGTTGACTTTGATCTTTATAAACGCTGATAAATCAAATTTTATCTGTAGGCAATTTAAGAAATATGTTTTCAGAAATTTCCTGTGGCCGATCGAAAAAACCGAAAATAAATACGTCGCCTAATGAAATGTGGCAAAGAGTTTCGTCACTGTAAAGTATTAAAACTAAGCAGTATTTTATTGAAGTATTTTTACATACTTATATAAATTCTTCATAGCGCTTAGTATTAATATTACATAATAATCAGTTTATAATAAATATTGATCATTTAATCTACGTCAATTTTGATACAGGTAAACTCTATATAATCTTTAAGTCTCGTGAGACGAAAACCGGCCTAGCGTGTTCTTTGAAGCACGATAAGCGCGTGATAATTAATGATTAAATATGTACTCAAAACATATATTTCCCCTGAGAAGATGGTTTTAGAATACACTGTAGCGTTATACCTTTAGTCCTATAGTCGTAAAAACCATATAAGCAACAGGGGAGTGAACAGCAGGATCTTTCTGGAGATTCCATAGTTTTTTTTAAATATATATATATATATATATTAGCCTCAGATCGCTCAGAGCGCTGATGGCCCTCAACCCGACGAGATTTTATAGCACTCAACTGTTTGTCAAATAAGCTGCCAAGTGTAAGAATACAGAATTAGATTCAAGGTGAGGTAGACCTCACCCTGAATCTAATTCTAATAGATGTTCAAACATAGATGTTGATAGGTGATCGATGGAAGTGCACATAAATTAAAAAAAAAATGCATGTCTGGAGTTCAGTTCAGACCTCAGACTTGGAGATATCAAACCATATCTTAGTTTAACATACATACATACATACATATCATCACGCCATATCCCTTGCAGGGTAGGCAGAGAGAACAGTTATCTTAGTTTAAGATTTTATCAATACAATATTTCTATCATTAAAATGATAAACTATTCTTTACGTAGTACATTCGTATAGCATTTTTTAAACAAATTTAAGTTTATAATTTTACCAATTAACTTTCGGTAATATTTTAAAATGGCGACTACGTAGGTATCAGACGACGCAGCATAGGATGACCTCCCACTAGGTAGAGTGATGACTTTACGAAGGTCGCGGGAAACCGTTGGATGCACTTGCAACTTGGCACAGCACCCTTTTGAATGGCAATCTCGTGGGTAGGCCTATGTCCAATAGTGGACGTTTAGGGACTGATGGATGGATGGAATATTTAAAAGCACACATGATAATCAAAGTTTCACATCATACGTAGAATTAGTAAAAGATGTTAACAGATTTTTTTCATAATATATAAATGTAATAACGACGAGCGTTTGATTCAAAAGATACCGTTTTCACTCATGAAATCACAATACTCATTAAAATTCGAATGACGCAAATAACAAAAAGTGGATTTTGCGCGTGAACTAAGGGTGATGCTAATTGCCAATTTACGTGACTTATTGACGCGGTAACGAACCCTATTAACTTTTCGTAATAACATGTCATTCAACTCAATGAACCGGCGGGCATAATAACGATTTTATTAATGAATTAATGTTGATGCAGCGAATGCATAATAGGTTTCCAAGCTGGAAAGCATTAAAATTCAGTTTCTTTTTTATTTTTAATGAATAGTTAATCAACGCCAAAGTAAAAAAAAAATATCGTTAGATTCACTCTTGAAAGGTTCACTACCTTAATACTGGCTGCCATTTAAGAATTAAAAAAAATCTGTAGGTACCGAGGGAGACCGAGACTAACCTACCTAGACCAGATCGGTCATGTACTGAAGGAAGGTGGTGTCAAGAGTCTCCGAAACCGGCGAGCGTGTATGAAGAGAATTATGAATGTTGAGGGGAGTTGTGCGAGTGAAGTATGCAGAGATAGAGTTCTCTGGCACTCTGTTCTCTCTGCCTACCCTGCAAGGGATATGGCGTGATGATATGTATGTATGTATGTATTAAAAACCCTTATTTCTGTAAATTACTAAAATTTAAGCATTTAACTTGCTGGGTTATTTATAAAAACTTAATTTACCAGAGGACCCCCTTCTGGTAAATTAAGTTTAGTAGTAGAATGGATTTCCAGTAAACATGGTTTCAACAAGTTTCTAGTAACATCTTACTTGTATATCTTTTAACTTTATTACATTATTTATTGTTATGTTAAAGAAATTCCTATACCATTGATGAGCTAGGAGGTCATGCCGACTGATTCTGTACCAGTGGTCATCCTGATGGTAATGGAGAGGGAACATGGTGAGTTATGAAGCTACACGCCGACCTTTCATCACCCTGGACCCAAATATTACTGCAAGAAAAAATCCATGATGAACGAAAATGAAATGTATTGATAGCTGTTTCTTTAATCTATTCATTAACCAACCGACGTTTGCTGTTAGACGAAGGTCTCCCCAAGGAGGTCATAATAGCAACGCTTGGGTAATTGAGCTGAAAAGATCGACAATTTAAGTAAAATATAATAATTGACCTATTAAATTACACTGGATAAGTTGCTAAAGGTTTTTTACAACAAATGTTTGAAGTCAATCTTCTTTAATACGTGACTAAGAGGGGTAATAGAATGCTTTAGACGACATTTTTTATAGTGTAGCTTGGAATGATGAATGACAAGGAGATAACGACTAAAAAAAAGACTTTTCCTTTTATAGTTCAAGATTCTTTAATAGTTGAAATTGAAAATATTTGAATAAAATATATTACAACATCCTATTCTTGATAAAAGATTTACTGTAATAATAATCTAAATGTAGGTATACAAATTCGAAGATTGGAAACAAAAACATACAATATTTAATCGCTATTAGAATACCAAAATATACAATAGAGTTATTACAATGTAAATACTTCTCGTAATAATATCAAGAGAGGAGCAAGACATTTGAATAACAAACAAAATTTCAAATGGAATCATGCCAAATAGAGTTTCAAAACCGCAATATCTTGGCCCTATGCCCATCAATTTAGTAAGCCGTATCTCCTTTAATATACAAAGCCTGTATTTATACAACCAAAATTATGATTTAGAACATTTGTTTTCAAGGAAATAAAATGTTTAAAACCTTTTATGATACAATATTGTTATCAGTTACTCAATTAATGAACTTAAGCTACGATAACTGGCCTTCATGATAGCGTGTAATGATGACATATAATGTATTGATTGATCTTAATTAAATATACGTTAAAATAGCGAGATGTAACTAACATAGACCTTATTAGCGGTAGGACCACGCTATTGACAGTTTTCTTTCTACAGCCGCGTGCCGGTCCGTCCCGGGGTAGTACCACACTTTTGCGGAAGATCGACGTCTGAGTAATGGCAATGTGCTATTGCGCTTGATCCGGTGAGTGAGAGAGCCGGAAGCCCAACTGAGTGAGTTTGTGGTTTGTATTGGTAGGCAGCAATCTTGCACTACGCTTGATTTTGCAAAGTTTTATGGGCGGCAGTAACACTTAACATCAGTTGTGCTGCTTTCTCGTTTGCCATCATATTCAATGAAAAAAAATAGACCGAAGAATTAATACGTTGAAGTGGCAATGGGCCGGCCATATCACTCGTTGAACCAAGATCCATTGGGAAAGAAAAGTTTTCTAATGGCGATCACAAAACAGAAGACGTAGCGTAGGATGACCCAATAAGAGGACGGACGATATCTAGCAAATCGCAGAAAGCTTTTGGATGCAGGTAGCACGAAACCGTTGAGTGGAATTCTCGTGGGGTCTATGTATAACAGTGGATATCTACGGTCTGATGGTCTTATGAATGGAGTTATATATAGGGTCCATTTATTCTACGAGTATCTTTATGATACACACTACAAACAATATTAATACATTAATGTATTCAAATTACTGAAATTTAGCATTTAATATGTTTAATTATTTATAAAAACCCGATTACGAAGCGAAAAATGATGTCACAAGTGGGGTTCGAACCCACACCTATTGGGAGTCCGGCCCAATCGTGCTGCCACTTACACCACCGTGAACTATTGTAAGACATTCAAATCTCGCTTCGTATCATATTTACGTCTTTAAGGAGACGTGTTCCATCTACCCGCCAATGTTTACACATTGTATAGGCTTAATACTTCAAACTTTGCAGTTAGAATTGTATTAAACGATGACACAACCTTGTTATTTAAATTACTGAAATTTAGCATTTAATATGCTTAATTATTTATTAAAACCCGATTTGCCGTCCGTAAAAGTATTAAGTAAAAATTTATAAACATTAATGTATTGTTAATAATGGATAGCAATATAATTACTGGAGTAATGAATTGACATATCGAGGTGTCATTCAATTCCAATTTCTAGAATGTGCAAAGTTATTTCTGATGTTTACGCGAGTATTATACAGGTTGCCGATTTAATTAGTAGAATCCTTGAAGGGGGTGTATCAGACCATGATACACTATCCAAATCAGTAAAAAAAAATAGTACCTAAGTTTTGATTAAATTGCCATACTGGTAAGCGATCAATACACTTGTACTATAAAAGTTGAAAGTAGGCATATACCCATACGTGTGACACTGAACTAGTAATCAAATAGTCCCGCTCTCGCTGCACTCACCGCCGCACAGCTGGTCGAAATGTACCTACAGGTCAATGTACGCTGACAAACCTACTGTTTTGATAAGAAACAAATCACTTTATCTCGGGGTTGGGCAGAGCTAGGAGTCTGCAACTAACTTTAATGTTTTTTATTACGTCATTCCTACACCTAGTTTAAGTTATTCTAGTAATAAAATCGGCAACCTGTATGTTTGATATACATCTATTTTTACGGATTTTATCGCGTTTGTATTTGATTTTTAGTTTGTCGATGTTTCAAATACTTTTTCAGACTTCATAATGCTTCCATGCCATGAACGCTGAAAAGATTTTTTATTTCAAATGTAAATGATTTTATGAATTATTATTTATATACATTAATAGTATGCCCCAAATAATCGGCGTAGTATAGGACCATCAGTGTTTTTTTTTCTATTGTGGAGAAGACTAATATTCAATCACATTATTTTATAAACATATGTTATGATTGCTAAGTTCGAGTTGCCTTCACAGTGAGAAATAAATTGACAACGCTGATCAGACGAGTACGTACAGAATTTCATTTCGTGTTTTCCTTCTCTTTTTGTAATCTGTTTGCGTATCCAATAGCAAACACGAATATCATCATCATCATCATCATGTCAGCTCATATATGTATGTCCCACCGTTGGGCTCAAGCCTCCTCCATAATGGGAGAGAAATTGACCTAATATACTACGCTGATCAGACGTGTTGGTATAGGGTTTGTTTCAAGTTTTCCTTCTCTCGCATAAATGTTATATGCCTTTTATATCCCTTAGTCGTCTCTTACGATAACCCACGGATAAGATGGGTGATGAATTGTATTCTTACTCCGTCACCACACGGAAACCCACTGAATACGAATATACGAGTTGAAAATTCATATATTTTCATATATTTTCAAACATCAATTAAGTACAAGAAACTCCATATATTTTCAAACTGGTAACAATTAAGAACAATTTTTATATTTCAAATAAGATTCTAAGGTCTAGTCTGGACGATAAATGATAGATATATCCGAAAAACTAGTAACCTTAATAGAATTATCTGTGCCTGATGCCACCCTAGCTGAGGCCGCGGGTGGCTGGACCGGGGAATGAGTCCGTCACCCGCCGAGAGGCTGACCGCGTGAGGAAACACTGAAGTCCTGCCCGATGGGCGTCGGTCAAGGAGAGGGTACCTTCAGGGGGTATTCCGTCGGGCCGGCCACGACGTCAAGTTCACGTTGCTCCGGTGGTCGTTCCAACGACGAAGGCGAGATGTCAGGGGTGGGTTACGGGTGTGCGTGCTTACGCTCCTCTGTCACCCGGACGGAGTGGTGCGAGGAAGGCGCCGACCGTAGCCCACCCCAAAAAAAAAACCTTAATAGAATATTTTAAAGACAAGATTAGTTTAAGAGTCAAAGGTGTTTTGTTTTGTATGTAATCATGGTGCAATCATTAAAAAGTTTAATTTAAAAGATTATTACATAATTTTGTTATATTAAGTTTAAAATGTTGCCTTCTATATTTAATTCCGCTCCGAGTAATAACAAATTTTCACAGCAGTATATTTGAGAAATTCATTACATTATGCACACGCTCAACGTTTACGATTACTTTACGGTAGATATAACAAAGAGAAAATGTTTTCGCGCATATAACACTTTAGTTGAAAATTTCTAGTGTTTTTTTTTATTTTGTGTGTCTTAGTTGTTAGCCTCAGATGGCTATGACAACTTTACCCGGACTGTGGGTGAGCGCTGAGGGCTCTCAACCCGTAAAAATTAAGCGACCGTTCCCGAGGGCACCCCTGTGGGGTACGGACCTCGGCTCGGGGGGTCGCTGGCAAAGTGGGTTCTCCCACGTTTAAGATTTGAACGCGACACGACTTCCGACCTCGACGGCGAGGACGGAATCGTGGATAATTATTTGTCAGGGCCGCGCGGGCTGTGTATGCCTCCGTTTGGGTTCGTCGAGTAGTAATCGCGGTTGACGGATCGCGGCAATTTTTGAAGGGGTATAGCTAGAAGCCCTAACCACTATGGGATTAGGGTGAGTGGCGGCAGAGTCGAAGTAGCGGCGAGAGCACTGCTTCATGTACTGCCTGATGGTCGGCCAGCCGAGATCTATGTGAAGAAATTTCTAGTGTTGATAGGGCTGTCTTATATATAGCAACACGCTCGGCTTTCTTCGATTAATATAAATTTCGTCTGTTCATTTTTTGTACCTATGAAATCGTAATTTGTTCGGAATAAAAGGTACTCTAATAAAGTTTATAGCTCCATTAGTTTTGGATTTCTGATAATGTGTATGTGAGAAATTAGAAGATGCTCAGCTAAGACTTAACGCGTGAAGAATCACAAATAAACTCGTAGCCGCATTTATAACTAATACTGGGATAACATACGTTATAATCAGATATGATTATATAATTACTGCAATTTATCTATTGTTTCTGTATAATTACGGAGTGAGAATAAGGTTCGCCGCTCTCTATCTTGCTTGTGGGTATTTTAAAAGACGACCAAGTATTATAACATGCAGATAACATCTACGCCAGAGAAAATACTCGAAATAAAATCTTATACGAAACTGTCTAACCAGCGTGATATAAAGGATTAATTTCCGTTCTATTATGGAGAGGGCTAAAATCCAGCAGTGGGATGTATGTTGCATGATGTATAATATATATATATATATATATATATATATATATATATATATATATATATATATATATATATATATATATATATATATATATAATTGACTGAATTAGGCGATACATGGCGGAAATCCATTATTATTATAAAATGGAGGAGAGGACGGAAGACCCACCACTTTCCCACGGTTAATCAATATACCGTACACCTCAAGAAAGGAAGGAATACGGGATGGGATCAGGAAAGATTATAAGGAAATCTTACTCCTGTGATGAGCACCGCCTCCAGAAATTCTACTTGCAATTTTCCGCAGAACTTCGAAACTTATATAAACGCCATATTTCGCGAATATTCGTTGCATACTGTATCGATTATATTGTGAATATTTATGACAATTCAAAACATGATGAAATGAAACTCGTAGCATAAAATATTGAACACAAGTTTCACCGTCTCCAACGTATCTTCTAACATACAGGCCGCATTTAGAATTGAAATCGTTTTATCATGGAAATGAAAAATGCATTTGCAAAAATACGCTCCAAATATGATCTGGGGAAAGATTATAATTTAATTTTGATCTATGTATATTATTTCTCAAGTTTTTTTTTTGTTAGTATCTACTAGTTAGTACTTTGTTAACGTTGATTATTAATAAGTTATTTTGAAGATCCTCTTCGCTTTTAATGACGAAAAATAAGTAAATATTTTTTTAAAAAATTGTAGATTCTCTCGCGCTTCAAGAACTTATTATAACTAATTTATTGAAGTATATAGACATACTATTATTAAGTTATAGTTAAGTATTTTTTCGGATATTTTAATCTTTATGTTTATTTTTTTTATTTGAAAATGCTCAATATAATGTAGTATATAGTATATAGAACATGTATCCTGTTACTGCATTACCATTTACCATCAGATAGAAGGCTACCTGATAGTAAATGGCAATGCAGTAACAGAAAGTATTTTTTTTATTGCTTATGGTGGCAAACGAGCTTGCTGTGTGGTAGCGGCTAAGAATACTACCAACCCTTACTTTGCTTGTGGATGTCGTAAAAGACGACTAAGAGCCTTATAACGACCTGGGCCAACTCCATCTGATGCCGTTTGGTCAACAATTACATTCCCAAGGAGGGTTGACGTCTGGCAGGCGGCCGGTCGTAAAACTATTGCCAATAACTTTTACAATATGTACTATGAAATAAGAGTACATACTGTATCGACCCCAAGTAATTGGGATAAGAGTAGGAGAATGATGGTGGTAATCAAGCAAGCAGCACACCTGATGGTAAGTGTTACTACCGCCGATAGACCTTTGCAATACCTGATGTATAGCTAGGCCGCTGCCTACCAATCAAAATCCACTCAGAAATTTGGGCTTCCGGCTCTAACGCTTACCTAACGAAGCGCTACAACACATTGCCACTGCTCAGACATTGATATTCTGCAAATATGTTACTACCCCGTATAAAACGACCAGCGGCTGAAGACAGAAAACTATCAACAGTTTCACTTACCACTACAAAAATGATATAGAACAGATTATTGAGTTCGACTTATATCACACTGCATAAATAGCGTATTTTTTTAAATACCATTCATCCCTATATCCGTATAGTTACGAGCTAAGAACTAAGGAATATACTACATTATGTCATCACTCCTTAATTTTCAATACGAATCGTAAAAACACAAAGCGCATCACCAAAATAATGGGCGGCATTAATATTTTAATATTCTACAAAACAAAATATATTTACATTTTATGTATATTCATTTTCCACCTGTTATATTATAAAAGCTTTTTAAATCTAAAAAAAAAAATAACAAATGTCATGTTAATTTCGCTGAGAGCTGTCCAAGAGATGTTTTTGCCGCTATAAGATTCTTAACAAACGTTAAAAATATTCTACAGTTATGACACATTTCATTTCTTTATTAAAATATTCGAAACATAAAAAAACAATCTTAAATAATTAATTTATGTATTTAAAAGGTTAAATGAAAATATGTTTTAGTTTATTTTAATTCATACGTACATATTAACAAAATCTGTTGTGTGAAAGCTACGAATACTACGAGTTTTTACTTTGCTTGTGCATTTCGTAAAGAATGACAAAAAGCTACATATCGATCTGGGCCAACTCCACTTGATGCCGTTTAGGCAACAATTACATTCCCAAGGAGGGTTGACCTCAGGCAAGCGGCCGGTCATAAAACTATTGCTAATAAGTTTTGCAATATTTACAAGGAAGAGTACATATTGCGTCAACCCCAAGTAATTAGGATAAGAGCAGGAGAATAATGATGATGGTATACGAATATACTTACTCGTATTTCTTTTACATATAAATGAATGATTTAACGATTAGAAATGATTTTTTATTGGTTTTGGGGTCAATACTTTTACAATGTTTTATGTTTTAAAAAAAGCGTCACACTTTTTTTTTTAATATTGGCCATGTTTTATTGTTTGGTCGCTATAAAATTTAATGTTTTGTTACCTAAAATACTAATTTTAATTTGTTATATTATAGCACGAAATTCGGCTGCAAATTAAGGTACGTTAATCCAATAATAATTTTCTTTACGTATGTTTCTATGGAGTAGAGTATAGATTATTTCTATAAAAATAGTGAATTAAATTCTTTGAAAGAGAGTATCGGTGTAAAGATTCGAAAGGGAATGTTCCGATGGCCGAACCATCGGAGCATTCCCTTTCGAATCTCGAACATGTGGAAAGAATGCCGAACGAACGTCTGGTTAAGAAGATATACAATGCGAAAGTGGAAGGATGTAGGTACCGGGAGGGACCGAGACTAACCTTCCTAGACCAGATCGGTCATGTACTGAAGGAAGTTGGAGTCAAGAGTCTCCGAAACCGGCGAGCGTGTATGAAGAGAATTATGAATGTTGAGGAAGCGAGTGAAGTATGCAAGGATAGAGTTCTCTGGCACTCTGTTCTCTCTGCCTACCCTGCAAGGGATATGGCGTGATGATATGTATGTATGGATGTATGTATGTGTAAATTCTTTGTCAAAATTCAACTAATATTAATATTATTAAAAATAGGAAGTTTATTTTAATATCCTTATCACCTTAGCTTATATATATCCCGCTGCTAATTTCGAGCCTCTTAGACAATAGGAGGGAAATTGACCTACTATATGATGTGGTTCAGACGGGTTGATACAGGATTCAATTTTGAGATTTCCTTCTCTTGAACTGATCTATGTATATGCATACTATCTCCCTTAGTCATCCATTAAAATACCTAAAAATAAGATAGGTGATGGTGAATTGTTACGTAGTATTTTTGCAGTCGGATTTAAGATAGGTAGGATACAGTCCAAACTCTTTTGTTCATAATAATATTTTCCCTGCATTTTACCAAATATACATACATACATATCATCACGCCATATCCCTTGCAGGGTAGACAGAGAGAACAGAGTGCCAGAGAACTCTATCTCTGCATACTTCACTCGCTTCCTCAACATTCATAATTCTCTTCATACACGCTCGCCGGTTTACCAAATATGTTTTATCAAAAGGTGATTTGTCCTTCCACCAACCTATCTACGCTATGGTTAAACATATTACTCCCCACGAGGGTGCTACAATGCAATAATTGCCATGCTTAGCCGACAGCCTGGTAGATTTACTGCATTTCACAGCTAGTTATTTTTTTATTTTAAACTGTATAGTAGCTTCAATTCTAAATGATTCTGAACTCAGGAAAAGGTACTATTGGGATTGGATGTTGTGTGCACTGTAATGAAGACCATATCATCATCATAAAGATCATATGATAATATTGGTGATTTTAGAACAAGAAAAAGACTAAGTAATTATTTAACCCAAATGCCCAATAATTACGAAGGGCAAGTCTTGATCTATTTAATATAATACACTGCTTACATTAAAGTATTTTCTTCCTTTTTCATTTTAACATTTTAATTTACAATAGTAATCTGTGTGGTGACGGAGTAAGAATTTCGGAGTAAGAAATTCACCACCCCTTATCTTACCCGTGGGTGATCGTAAGCGACGACTAAGGGATATATAACGCAAATAACATCTATACACGAGAATAAAAACTCGAAACAAAACCCTACACCAACACGTCTGACTAGCGCGGTATAGTAGGTTTACTTCCCTTCCATTACGGAGGAGGTCTGAGCCCAACAGTGGGACATATATGGACTGTGATGATGATGATGATTACCAATAGTATACACTAATAATTTAATGTTATATCCTAATTCTTATATCCTGAAACTACTCTAAATGTCAAACGTAAAACAATGAAATGGTTACTAACATTATCTTATGATGAAACGGAAGACTTGATTACCATTTTAAGATAAACACAAGTATGTTCATACACACACACTCTCTATCACACACACACGCATAGGCACACACGCATGCACACACACACACACGTACGCACACACACACACACACACACACACGCACACACATACACACACAATTTGTTTACTTTAATCATAATTTAATTTTATTTTCTTTTTTTATTTTTATATGATTGTTTGCCTTTCACAATTGTAATAACTTAAAATAATGCTAATGTACCAAAATTTATAAAAGGGAGAGAGCCTGGAGTTCTGTAGTACAGGTCTCAACCTAGTATAGACTCCAGACTCTCACAAGGACTTCGAACGATATTTGTTCAATTATTTGTATATCATTTGTAACTACTTTCCTTGTGAGACGTAAATAAATTCTTATTATTATTATTATTATTAATGCTTGAAATAAAAATGAATAAATGTTTTTCATTCATTCCTCGCGATAAGAATAGATAAAATCTACAATCATTTAAACTAAAGAACTCCGATGTGACGTAAGTCGGGAACAAACAACTTCAGATTCCATTTCCTGCTGGTAAACATGTAATTAGACGTACCCCTCAACATTAATAGTGTTTACACCCGAGCTTTTACGCTTAAAACTGTTCCGAATCTATCTTCATTATGTGTTAGTCTTAACAAATTTGGAGTGACTAGACATAATTAATCTTATTTTGTGTCCATTTCTACGTATTGTTTACTGTAATTTTTATATGGGTATATTCAGGCATTTTATACGGATTACTTTTGCTGATTTAAGTAAAGAAATCTTTCGCTGATTTAAGTAAAGGAATTATCCGTGCGGTGACGGAGTAAGAATACAATTCACCGCCATCTTATCCGTGGGTGATCGTAAGAAACGACTAAGGGATATAAAATGCATATAACATCTAAGCAAGAGAAGGAAAAACTCGAAATTAAACCCTATACTAACATGTCTAACCAGCGTGGTGTAGTATTTCAATATCCCTCCCATTATGCAGGAGGCTCGAGCCCAACAGTGGGACATATATGAGCTGAGATGATGAAGTAAAGGAATACAATATTACATCTTTTAATTTTCATATGAGAGTTATAAGAACTGGCTGATTGGTCACAAGGATATTGAGCATTAATCCCAAGAAAAATCACTAATCCGCCCGGCAAGTGTAGAGATAATGATACTCTCTGGATCGCTCTTGATGAGACCAACGTACGGTAGAGGACCATAGGCTGATGGATAGATTTATGGAACCAAACTAGCTAAAGAAGCTATATGTATATCTTTATTATCTTCAGCTGTCCATCCCATCATATCATTCTAAGACAAGGCATTAGAGTTCTCTATTATAAGTGACAAACTGGACTAGTATAAAATGCTTAGTAGACAGCTCACATATATTTTATTTTTTATAAATTTTTTTTTTTTAGAATTTAGTTTATCCTCTTATGGATATAATTAACTGTTTGACGCCTAAAAGAATGGGAGTAAAAGTCAATATTACGGACTGAATATTTGTATGGTAGCAGCTACGAATATTATCAACCCTTACTTTCCTCGTAGATGTCATAAAAGACATTAAAGAACTTTACATCGACCTGGCCCAATTCCATCTGATGCAGTCTGGACAATAATTATATTTGAGGAGAGTTGATGTCAGGCAGGCAGCCGGTCATAAAATTACTCCCAATAACTTTTGCAATATGTATGATGGAAGAGGAGTACATATTGCGTCAACCCTAAGTAAATGAAAATAATAAGTGATATTCATCATCATCTCAGCTGATATAAGTTCCACTGCTGCGCTCAAGTCTCCCTCATAATAGAAGGGAAATTGACTAACTATACCATGCTGTGCTCTTCCGTGTGGTGGCGGAGTAAGAATACAATTCATCACCCCCTATCTTACCCGTGGGTGATCGTACAAGACGACTAAGGTATATAAAACACATTAATATCTATGTGAGAGAAGGAAAACTTGAAACAAAACCCTATACCAACACGTCTGACCAGCGTGGTATAGTAGGTCAATTTCCCTCCCGTTATGGAGGAGGCTCGAGATGATACCACGCTAGTCAGACATATTAGCATTTATTTTACCTCTAGTTTTCCTTTTCTTGCTTAAATTTTATATGCATAATATATCTTTTAAGTTGAATTTTACGACACCCACAACAAGAAAGGCGCTAGTAAATTGTATTCTTACGCCCTCACTACACAAAAAGATAGAAATTTAATTTGAAAAATACAACTTTATTACCATAATAAAACTGAAAAGTTTTATAAAATAATATTTATTAATTATCCAGTTTATAGTTATCCGGTCAGTTCATATCAGTTATACGGCGGCCAATAGTGGTAGGACCACGCTGTTGATAGTTTTCTATCAACAGCCGCGGGTCAGTCCGTCCGGGGTAGTACCACACTCTCGCAGAAGATCGACGTTTGAGTAATGGCAATATGATATTGCGCTTCTTACTACGTCACCACACGGTATCTACATTAGACAAAAACTTAGCTGAACCTCTATTATGAGTGAAATCAAAAGCAATAAATAAATAATTTAAATAGTTAAAAATATTATCTTAATTTAATAAAGGTATTTTAACACCAAACAAATTAGGTTATATTTAACAGATTGCACATTACCGTCACCCCAATTAGTCGAGCGTAGCAAAGCCAAGCTTTTACTTTAATGACGATCTTGATGAAGGTTTCTACCATGCTTACCGTAAGCTGCCATCAGGATTAACGACACATAAGGTAACACCATCTTAACATTTTCATATATCATATTAGTTTTGAACATGTTTCAATGTAAATATTTTACTGAATTAAAAACATAAAATCTATACATATAAATAAAATTCTAGTGTCTTTTTGTAATTAACCTATAGTAGGTTTTTATTGAATGAATATTGTCACGATATATGTATGTTAGATATAACAATTCGTTTTTGAAATGTCTGTCTGTTTGTTCTGATTAATATTTAAAACGGTTCTATTAATTTTGATAAGAATTTCGCTAGCGGCAAACTAATGTTTAAAAAGCTGATAATGACCACTAATTTTGGAACGAAGTTCCTTATCGCGCGTTGCGAAAGGGGGCTATACAGAAAAAAATAAGACCAAAAGTTGTAACGACACTTTTTGCTATAGTTGTAAGGCGTGCGGCGTGCGCGTGTTTCTCTGTCTGTCTCTCTCTCTCATAGAAAGCAAGCCAGTTATTTTCGTTTCGTCTTTCTATTTCGCATTGAACAGTGTGGTGTCGCGACGATTATTTTTGTTGAGTGTATACAGGTTTTTTGTACTTGCATTATATTTGTTAATGATAAAAAAAATATTATTATAACTTAAAAAAAAATATTACAATTCCTTCACTAATTAATCGAAAGGAACTTTGTTCCATTCGAGTGTACCTTGACACCTCTCATTTGTAATTACAAATGAGAGGAGAAATTTTTTTTACTATGAAGATATTGTACATTTAACTATTTAAAAAAGATAATCTAATCTAACTTATTATTCTCTAAAAAACAAACGTCTGAAGGAAATATCAGACAAGTGAAAAATATGTTAAGAAAATTCTGGATTTTCCTTTACTCTTAAGGAATAATTAGAACTTTTTTTAGATTACTAAACATTACCTAAAGCAAAAGAAACGTTAAACCATCTATGAAATCTATATTATAATTACAAAGTTGAAGAATTATTTCGTTCGTTTATCTTCCATTTAGATTACAAAAAGAAACATAGCTAGACAGACTGTTTAATGACAAAAATTAAGATATTTCATAGACACGCTACGACAGATAGGAGCGGAACGGCGTTTATAAATGTTAGCAAGTCGACAAAAAATGGATAATAATAATGAGACATCGCGCTTCAAACGTTTTGAGCAATCGTCGTTGTCACAAAAACTGTCGACATAACAAAATGGCGATTGAAGAATAATTGTTATTATTAACGTTGGTGTTATTAATAATAACGCGGGATGTAGTAGCTGATTAAAATCATAAAAACATTTTTCTCAAATATGCTTGAAAATTTGAGCGTTATTTTGACAACCTTCTTCGAGATAAATCGAAATTGCTGTACTGGCCAAATACAAGCGAGCAGCGGCCGGCAAAAAATGTATGAAAATCCATATCTGTCGTGATTTAGCGGCCAAATAAATATACATGTAAATTCATATCTATCGTAGATTTTAAAAATGGAACGATTTGTTACTTCAAAATATAATAACTAAATAGAAAACTTATCAGAGTTTTATTTAAATTTCGAATTGGCTTCAAAAAGAAACCTCTTTGATAATGAAAAAAAAAACTTAGTACTACTACAGTTTTAATTTTTACGCATTATTTGAGAAAAGCACTATACAAGCTGTGGTCATAACTAGAAATTGATGAACTTACGCATGTGTGCCTCAGCTACGCCTCAGCCCACATTTATACGTTCGTCCATCAATGCCTCTTTTGCTGGCCGCTGCATTAATGTACTATAAAAGATAAGTAGTCATGTAGGTACTTAAAAATATGCAGTTAATTATAGAATAATCCAAATAGTAAAAGTACTTACCATGGGACTAGAGGATTCGATCCCGGTCGATTTTTCTAATCCCGGGATTTCGGGATTATCTACAGTTAATCCCGGGATCCCGGGATAGTCCCGGGATTGTATTGGTAATGGAAAATGGTAACAAAAAGTCAATAAACATATCAATATCAATTTTTGAGGACATAGAATATTTAGTTTAGAAGATGAAACCAGAACAGATGTAAGAGTCATCAACATCATCATCATCACAGCCCATAAATGTCCCACTGTTGGGCTCGGGCCTCCTTCGTAATAGAATGGAAATTAACCTACTATACCGCGCTGGTCAGACGTGTTGTTATAGGGTTTTGTTTCGAGTTTTCCTTCTCTCGCATAGATGTTATGCGCGTTTTATATCCCTTAGTCGTCTCGTACGATCACCCACGGGCAAGATATGGGGTGGTGAATAGTATTCTTACTCCGTCACCATACGGCAAATGGATGTAAGAGTAACAATAGGTAATAATATACTAGAGCAAGTGGATGAATTTGTATATCTTGGATGTGGATTTAGCCGAGATGGAAGGTACACCACTGATATAGAGCGAAGAGTGAATGCGGGAAATAGAGTGAACGAAGTGTTGGGGTAACTTCTCGGTAGCCACCACCTCAGCCAGAAGGCACGTGTAGCAATACATAACGCAGTGCTTGTCCCAACATTACTGTATGGAAGCGAGAGTTGGGTATGCAGAAAAGAGTATGAAAGTAAAATTAATTCGGTCGAAATGTGATCTCTACGGAAAATCTGTGAAGTTAGGCTGACCGACTGCATTCGTAACGACGACGTAAGAGAGCGAGTAGGTATGAAAGAGAGTATTGGTGTAAAGATGAGAAAGGGAATGCTCCGATGGTTCGGACATGTGGAAAGAATGCCGAACGAACGTCTGGTTAAGAAGATATACAATGCGAAAGTGAAAGGATGTAGGTACCGGGGGAGACCGAGACTAACCTACCTAGACCTGATCGGTCATGTACTGAAGGAAGGTGGAGTCAAGAGTCTCAGAAACCGGCGAGCGTGTATGAAGAGAATTATGAATGTTGAGGAAGCGAGTGAAGTATGCAAGGATAGAGTTCTCTGGCACTCTATTCTCTGCCTACTCTGCAAGGGACATGGCGTGATGGTACGTATGTATGTATGTACGTAGAATGTTTAAGTTTTAAATCTCCAATAAGGCGGTTAAACAAAATTATAATTTTTTTTATAAATTTTCTTCTTATAAAATAAACAAACTAAGCACTTCTGTAAATAATTTATGAAACCAACAATAAACTTCAAAAAATCAACTTCTTTCCGCTTATGTTTATGGATACTTACATTTTAAATTAAATTGGCCAGAAACTTTATAGATTACTTATTTAAACCACGAAAATTAAATCATTAATGCATTTTTGCTTTTTAATATTTTTTTTTATTGCTAATGGTGGCAAACGAGCAAGCAGCACACCTGATCGTAAGTGTCACTGCCGCCCATAGACCTTTGCAATACCAAGTGTATAACTAGGGCTCTGCCTACCAATATAAACTCCATAGCCACCCAATTGGGCTTCCGGCGCTCTTGCTCACCGAACGAAGTGCAACAGCACATTGCTATTACTCTACGTCGATCTTCTGCGAGAGTGTGGTACTACCCCGGACGGACCGGCCCGCGGCTGCAGACAGAGAACTGTCAACAGCGTGGTCCTACCACTATTAAATGATGATTATCACTAATTAACAGAAAAATATCAATACTTACACGAAGTGAAGCGGAAATTTTTACACACTTTTACGCATAATCCGGTCGTTAACAAAAACAAATGAAATTACTTAGTTTTAATCAATTAATAATATGTGTATTCTAAGTAAAATCAGCCGTGTAAACAAGGTGGCTGTTAAAACGTTATATCAAGGTAAGTGCGTTTCGTCTCACGCACATTTTTATTGACTAATTTAAAAAAATCATCAATCCCGAAAATCCCGGGATTCATTAAATTTGATCCCGAAAATTTCGGGACTAAAATATGACCGGGATCCCGGGATCGAATCCTCTACATGGGACTAATGGCAAATAAAAGATATAGCCATTGCGAGCAAAATTATTTCACAGTATATAATATAGCTACTCAAATGTGTACGATAAACTGTTTAAACTCTCAGCAACCTTATTTCTACATGTATTTTTTCACCGAAAAACTAGTTCGGGTCGTCCTCTTGAATAATTTAGTGCCACATTTCGCCTTTAGTTTAGGAGTACCAGCAAACTTGGATTGAAAAACCCACAAACTGCTGCGTCATTGCCTGCCTAAACCATTAGTCACGATGCGGTAAATTTTGTACCAACATTTCAAACACTACTTGTTACAAATATTTTGTATACTCATGAAATTACTTGGATAAAGCGTTTTATAAAATTGGCACTTTAGAAGTAATGGATATTTAAAAAAATATATTGAAATTCTTTAATAATTTATAGAATTATTTATTATAGAAACTAAATGTGTAATGATTTTAAACTTTCAATCACACCTACTGCTAGACGTAAAATAATGAAGGCCACGATCATTTTCACTAGGCTAACCTTACATTGTTGGACATTGGCCTCCCCACAAGTAAGAGGTTAATGCCTATAATGCCATTTTCCTGGTGAATCCTGAGGCAATTTTTGAGACCTTTACGGAAAGTAAGGGCTGATGCCACATAGTTTACTAAACAGGCACCGCACGGGGAAACACATAAATATTTTACGTATATTAATGGCAAGAAATTCCCAGTGTAGAGACGTGATTAGAATAGAATTGTCAGCACCTCTTACTTGCCCTATGTACATATAACACCTCACTGTGATCGCCAACCCATCTGCCAAGTGAGACGATTACGTAGAGTACTATCTTGCGAGTGCTATCTTGCGAGCGCTATCTTGCGAGTGCTATCTTGCGAGTGCTATCTTGCGAGCGCTATCTTGCGAGTGCTATCTTGCGAGTGCTATCTTGCGAGTGCTATCTTGCGAGTGCTATCTTGCGAGTGCTATCTTGCGAGTGCTATCTTGCGGGTGCTATCTTGCGGGTGCTATCTTGCGGGTGCTATCTTGCGGGTGCTATCTTGCGGGTGCTATCTTGCGGGTGCTATCTTGCGGGTGCTATCTTGCGGGTGCTATCTTGCGGGTGCTATCTTGCGGGTGCTATCTTGCGGGTGCTATCTTGCGGGTGCTATCATGCGGGTGCTATCTTGCGGGTGCTATCTTGCGGGTGCTATCTTGCGGGTGCTATCTTGCGGGTGCTATCTTGCGGGTGCTATCTTGCGGGTGCTATCTTGCGGGTGCTATCTTGCGGGTGCTATCTTGCGGGTTCTATCTTGCGAGTACTATCTTGCGAGTAAATAGCTTCCATCACGACGACGTGGTACTAGCCCGTAGTACATCGTCGGCAAAGACCGGGTTCCGGTGGCCCACTCGCACGGCATGGCGAGGTACATTGCAGGGCGGGTCAATGGGGCCGCACACCGCTTCAACTGTCGCCTTGGACGGATTTAGCGGGGTATGACTAGACCATAGCCGGCCGCAAAAAAAAGTGCTTAGTAACACATTGCTTTATCGTACAGGTCAATAGATTGTGTTTTGAAATTCGAATGTTCTATCCTTCCAAATTTAAACTACATGAAAAAATTATGTTAACTAACTTTGATTTCATAAATTTAACTAATATTTTAAAACAATTGCAATTTTAAAGATTTACGCATTACTTGCAAGTACAAATTTTAGATATTATATTATATCCCAGCCAACCTATGAATAATATTTTCATCTTGTTTACTAATATAAATAAATCTATAAATCCTTACTAATATCATAAATGTGAAAGTAAATCTGTCTGTCTGTTTGTCTGCCGCTCTTTCACGCCAAAGCTACTAAACCCATCTAAATGAAATTTGGTACACGGATAGTCTAGAACCTGACAAAGGACATAGGCTACTTTTTAATGCAAAAGGGTTGTAAAAGGGGATGAAGTTTTAAGGAATTATCGCCATTTTTAAAGCCACAAGCTTGAAGTTTATTTTTAGGCTATTGATTAGATATAAATCAATATGACATTAAAATTTCGTAAAAAAATACTTTTAAGGGGTAAAATAAAAATAGGGGATAAAAAATTTTAGAAAAGTAACCTTTTACGCGGGCGACGCCGCGAGCAGAAGCTAGTTCATTATTTTATTACATCAGTGTATGATGCGAAAGTAAATTTAATTAATGATTTCTGATATTTTCGCGAGTATTACACATTTGTGATAAAACTATTTTTACGAATTTTGTCGCGTTTGTATTTGATTTTTATAATTACTGAAGTTTCGAACACTTTACAGCGTTCAGTCCTCCCATGACCATGAACGATCAAATACAAATGAGATGAAATCCGTAGAAATTTAATTACTCCAAATACGTTAGATTCTCTAAAAAAATATTCGAAATGTTGACAACGATATAGGTACCTATAGGTATATCGTTGAGCTTCGCTCTCGTTTTAATACAACATACCTATAGGTATGTCGTATTTAAATGAGAGCGAAGCGAAAGCAAGTTCAGTTTTCATGAAATAACATAATGATGAAACATAAATTTAAAACACGTTGTACAATTTTAACTGGTTAGAGAATTTTATGTGCTTAGTTATTTAATCAGTGATGTGAGTTTTGATATACAGTCACCATAATATAATCCATCAGATATGGGCTTCTATGGGAAATGACGATAGAGAGCGAATTATAGAATAATCTTAATTATTTGCAGAGTATTGGTGTAAAGATGCGAAAGGGAATGCTCCGATGGTTTGGACATGTGGAAAGAATGCCGAACGAACGTCTGGTTGAGAAGATATACAATGGGAAAGTGGAAGGATGTAGGTACCGGGGGAGACCGAGACTAACCTACCTAGACCAGATCGGTCATGTACTGAAGGAAGGTGGATTCAAGAGTCTCCGAAAGCGGCAATCGTGTATGAAGAGAATTATGAATGTTGAGGAAGCGAGTGAAGTATGCAAGAATAGAGTTCTCTGGCACTCTGTTCTCTCTGCCTACCCTGCAAGGGATATGGCGTGATGATATGTATGTATGTTAATTATTTGCAGATGAAAATAGATTGATTTAGATGTTATAAATTTCTCACTAGTTTGCTGGTGCCTATTCTCTTGGTGATTCTTCAGCCGATTTATACGACTGCTATAGTAAAGTAAAGATTTCACATTATTAACCAATCACCACAAAACGATAAAGCGAAATATACTCGTACCTATATCTACTGCGCTAATAACTTTAACAATAAAAATATCAAATTCTACTAAACCCATTTACACCTCATCAATAACCACTAGCCACCTTTGTCGTGGTAATTTACCTACTGCAGAAAATTCTTCAGATGAGTCAGCATAGTATTCGAGACTTCGTTTTCTTGCGTTGATGTTATATGGTTAGTTCCCTAAGTCATCTTGTATTAAAGAATAAAGTGCAAGGACTTCGAAAGGAAATAACAAATACATTCTGAAAACTATATTGTGTATATGCAGCAGGCATACCCTTCCAAAAAAGAATCTAAAAAACTCGGATTGTTATTTGTTATTGGGATTGGACGCGTAGCCGTCAATAACCACTTGAATTGATAGATCTGCCTGAAAGCCCAACAATTTTTTCACAGACAAAAGTTCTTATTTTTTTGCTTGTTTGCATACACACATTTTTCCTAGTAAAGTGATTATATAGATTATCTAAAATAGTTGATAGCCACCATTAGTCCACCAGAGAAATATACTATGTAGACGGATGTATGTATATGGAAATATGATCCTAATAGCCATTTGAGGTTAAAAAAATCTTAATATTTTTCCTAATCATCATCTCAGCTCATATATGACCATTGCCTCGAGTTTCCTCCATAATGGGAGGGAAATTGACCGACTATACCATGTTGGTCAAACGTGTTGGTATATGGTTTTGTTTCAAGTTTTCCTTCTCTTGCATAGAAGTTATATACCTTTATATACTATAGTCGTCTCTTATGATCACCCACGGGTAAGATAGAGAGTGGTGAATTGTATTCTTACTCCGTCACCACACGAAAAATCTTTATTTTTATCCTACTATCCTACTAATATTATAAATATCGAAGTTTGTAAAGATGTTTGGATGTTTGTTACTCAATCACGCGTAAACTGTTGAACAGATTTGGATGAAAATTGGCATATAGATAGAATATTTCCTGGATTAACACAGGATAATGATAGTGGCAGCACGATTGGGCCGGATTCCCAATAGGTGCGGGTTGGAACCCCGCTTGTGACATCATTTTTCGTTTCGTTTTCGGGTATTTATAAATAACACAGGATATTTTTTATTCAATAATATATAGGATAATGTTTTCCCATGGTATAATAGATCAACTTTGAGAAAGTTACTTCTAACGCAGGAGAAGCCGCGGGCAAAAGTTAGTGTATGTAGTATAAAACAAAGTCGCTTGCGCTGTGTGTACGTCTTTTAAAATATTAAATATATTTTAATGCAGTTTTTGTCCATGAACAAAGTAATTCGGGAATTTCTTCAATATTAAGTTATTTAGTTGATCGCTCTGGACTTTTCAAATACTGATATTTGATGACATTCACATATTTTTTATATTTAAAAGAGATGCCTAAATACGTTTTAGGCATCTTTTTTGAATGTCATTAAATATTAGTATTTGAAAAGTCCAGAGCGATCAACTAAATAACTCAATATTGAAAAAATGCCCTCAAAAGTAAGCTTTATATTTATAATACATGTACATATATTATAGAAGAGAAATACAATAATTTCAAAGTGCTGTGTTGTAAAAATCATATTTTGTATGCTTATTTTACAAACGCTGGCGGCTAAACCATATGAGACAGATTCAAATAATATAGTATGAAATTTTATATAGTAAAATATCTACAAAATTATCCGCGATGGTATTTGTCCCATGCCTAGTAGCTATGTTTATCTTTAAGATCATCATCATTCTCCTACTCTTATATCAATTACTTGTGGTCGATACAATATGTACTGTTCTTTCATAGTACATATTGTAAAAGTTATTGACAATAGTTTTATGAACGGCTGCCTGCCTGCCTGCTGTCAACCCTCCTTGGGAATGTAATTATTGACCAAACTGTATCAGATGGTGTTGGCCCAGGTCGTTATAAGACTCTTAGTCGTCTTTTACGACATCCACGAGCAAAGTAAGGGTTGGTAGTATTCGTAGCCGCTACCACACAGCAAATGTGTTTATCTTTAAGATATTACTAGAAAACAATAGTATAATTAAATATATTAATTATATTTATTAATAACCGACATATCCCGGAGAATTCGCACGTTGAAGTGGCAATGGGCAGGCTACATCGCTCGACGAACCGACAACCGTTGGGGAAGAAAGGTTCTAGAGGGGCGACCACGAATCGGACGACGCCGCGTAGGACGACCCCCACTAGGTGGAGTGACGACTCATAAAGTTCGTAGGAAAAAGTTGGATGCAGGTGGCACAGGATCGTTATGAATAGTATTCTCGTGGGGAGGCCTATGTCCAACAGTGGACGTTTACGGGCTGATAAATAAATTAGGTACATGGTACATTTAATGAAGATAAAAATTATCATATAGTAAATATCATTAAAATAAATATCTTAGAAGTTATAGATTTAAAATGCGTGGTCAGAGCGACCGAAGCCAAAGCGAAGCCAAAACTCTTATCCCAATTACTTGAGATTGACGCAACATGTACTCGTACATATTGCAAAAAATATTGGCAATGAATTTATGATCAATCGCCTGCCTGACGTGAACCCTCCGTGGCGATGTAATTATTGACCAAAAGGCATCAAGTGGACTTGCTCCAGTACGATATAAATAAAGCCCTTAAGTATCTTTTATGATATCTACGAGCAAAGTAAGGATTGGTAGTATTCATAACCGCTACCATATAGCAATTTATAGTATCATATATCACTAGTATTACATATGACTAGTGATACTAGAAAAATAATAAAAGAAAAGAGAGTTTTTGGCGGGAATCTAAAACGTCATGTGGTGCTCTTGTATTATATTCGATATCTTAGTGTTTTAACGTGTTATATTAGATAATTTTGATGGCATTTTATGTAATGTGATGTAACGGAACTGCTGAGATGTAGTGAATATCATATAAAAGTGCTTTACAACGTTTTCGTTTTTCATCAAAATTCTCACAAGATACCATTAACAGTGTGGCCATAGCACTGTTGATGGCGACAATTTGACTTACTGACGGACAATCACTAATCTGAAGACACTAAAAACTTGATGATAATTATAACTCGATACTGGCAACAATGGCTCATTTAAGTAGCTGATTGCCAATACATAAAAATAAGAAGAAAATGTCTTTCTCCACACGCGTAGTTAGCGTATGACAGACACAGACAGCGATTGAAAATCACAAGATTCAACCATTATTATTATTTCTATTCATCATGCGAAAGGGAATGCTCCGATGGTTCGGATATGTGGAAAGAATGCCGAACGAACGCCTGGTTAAGAAGATATACAATGCGAAAGTGGAAGGATGTAGGTACCGAGGGAGACCGAGCCTAACCTACCTAGACCAGATCGGTCATGTACTGAAGGAAGGTGGAATCAAGAGTCTCCGAAACCGGCGAGCGTGTATGAAGAGAATTATGAATGTTGAGGAAGCGAGTGAAGTATGCAGAGAAAGAGTTCTCTGGCACTCTGTTCTCTCTGCCTACCCTGCAAGGGATATGGCGTGATGATATGTATGTCTTTCATCATTATCATCATCATCGCAGCTCATATACATCCTACTACTGGGCTGTAGCCTTCTCTACAAAACCAAGGAAAACGACCTACAATTACAACTAGTCAGACAGTTTCATTTTGAGCTTTTCTTCTTTTGCATAGAAATTATCTGCTTTTTATATCACTTAGTCGTCTTTTAAGATACTCACGAGCAAGAAAAGCTGTGGCAAATTATATTCCTAGTCCGTCACGACTCACGACACAGATGACTTATTTTTATTAATCATGTTTTTTTTTACCTAGACCAGATCGGTCATGTACTGAAGGAAGGTGGAGTCAAGAGTCTCCGAAACCGGCGAGCGTGTATGAAGTGAATTATGAATGTTGAGGAAACGAGTGAAGTATGCAGAGATAGAGTTCTCTGGCACTCTGTTCTCTCTGCCTACCCTGCAAGGGATATGGCGTGATGATATGTATGTTTTTTTTATTTGCGTTTTAAAATTTGTAGTATTTGTTGTTATTTTTATTTGATCATTGAAAGTTTTCTTACCATTATTAGGCTTTGGGTGACGGGGTACGATGTCAGAAACCTCCGCGTGGTGTACCCTTTTTTTTTTTTTTTTGCGGTGGGCTATGGACGTCGCACCCCGCCAAATCGGTCCGGGGTGACGGAAGAGGCGGCACGCAACCCCATTGACCCACCCTGCAAGCACCTCTTCTTCGCCGTGCGAGCGGGCCACCGGTACCCGATCTTTGTCTTCGGTGGCCCGCTCGGCGGTATGCCCTCTCAGGCTCCTCTCCTGTCGACGCCCCGACAGCTTTCGCCGTCGAGGCGTCGTCCTCACGCAGTGGCCTCACGTCGGGTGACCGTACAATTCCCCAGTCCGATCACCCGAAGCCTCGGTTGGGGCGGCATCAGGCGCAGGTGACGTGTGGCCCGGGTCACGGGAATCCTCCCGGGCCCGTTCCGCCGCCTCCTTCTGCGAGATGACAGCCTCACAGAAGGCGGCGACCGCGTCCCAATTCCTGACGCTGTCGACCATCGCTCGCGCAACAGCCGGCAGCGTCAGGTCGGCACCGATGACAGCGACGAGGTCACGGCGCTGCCCGTCCCAGCCCGAACATACCTCGAGCGTATGTTGCGCTGTGTCCTCGTCGCTACTGCAATGGTGGCAGGAGGGACTCCACTCCCTCCGCACGACCGTGTGCAGGTACTTGCCGAAGCAACCATGCCCCGATAAGACCTGCACCAACCGGAAAGAGACACGGCATGCCTATTGGCCGGGACACCCCCTTGGGACCTAGAGGCGGAGATGCTCTCCGACCTCTACCGGCGGGTTACCTCAATGCGCGAAGAGGGTGGCTCCCCATCGTTCAACGAGATAGCCACCTGGCGCGAGGACGCCCGCCGAGAAGTCATCGCCCGTTGGGCTACGCGGCTGGAGAGGCCTAGACACATCGGGGCATGGTTGCTTCGGCAAGTACCTGCACACGGTCGTGCGGAGGGAGTGGAGTCCGTCCTGCCACCATTGCAGTAGCGACGAGGACACGGCGCAACATACGCTCGAGGTATGTTCGGGCTGGGACGGGCAGCGCCGTGACCTCGTCGCTGTCATCGGTGCCGACCTGACGCTGCCGGCTGTCGCGAAAGCGATGGTCGACAGCGTCAGGAATTGGGACGCAGTCGCCGCCTTCTGCGAGGCTGTCATCCCGCAGAAAGAGGCGCCGGAACGGGCCCGGGAGGATTCCCGTGATCCGGGCCGCCACCCGCAGCCGGGGCGGCGCAGGCGCGAGTACCTGTGCCTGATGCCGCCCTAACCGAGGCTGCGGGTGATTGGACCGGGGAATTGTCCGCTCACCCGACGTGAGGCCACCGCGTGAGGACGACGCCTCGACGGTGAAAGCTTTCGGGGCGTCGACACGAGAGGAGCCCGAGAGGGCATACCGCCGAGCGGGCCACCGAAGACAAAGACCGGGTTCCGGTAGCAAGCTCACTCGGCGTAGAGAGGTACATGTAGGGCGGGTCTATGGGGTCGTGTACCGCTTCTTCTGCCCCGGACGGATTTAGCGGGGTGTGACGCCTCCATATCTCGCCGCCAAAAACAATAAAAAACAGTGCATTAACTATATTCATATAGTGCTTTATCGTCTGGCTTTTTTATATATTAAACTAAATTCTAGTTATTTTGTGTACACGAAGGTTTAATGTCAAATACTCATCGTAATAGTAAAATAAATGAAAAAATATGTGTATTTTTCAAAGGCTATCTGAACATAAAACAAGACATTCGTTGAGCATTCACCTAAGAAGGATTTGCTTTGAGCGCCTTCGTTACACAACTGTCAACCTTCAGATTGCGTTCATGTGATATGGGACTCAGTAAAGAGGGAAGTGAAGTTATCTGTAGCTTTAAGGGTGTTTCGTAAAGCAATTAAAGTTTGTATAAAGATTTTGTAAGACTTAATGTAAAAAGCATCGTTTATTTAGTGAGAGTTTCGTTACAATAATATGCAAAAGTCCCGTTTTTAAAACCCATGATTCACTACGCTAATTAGAAGCCATAAATACTTCTTACATTTTAAGATAGTGAAAGAAAATAACGTGAGAAAATATAAATATATGATGGATTATCTCGATGGTCTTTGTAATTATTGGTAGATATTTATTAGTGTTGTGTGACATTTATTAGACATTTATTAGTGTTGTGTGTAGAGATTTATTAGTTATGTTTGCAATATTAAAAAAAAATCATTTCTGAAGAGACGCATGTCTAACAGTGCTTTAATAGAAAAGCATAATCACGATGCAATTTTTTTGATTATCTTCTTTATATACTCGTACATAAATTCTACTGTGCGTGTGTATGTCACTGAACTCCTCCTTAAACGACTGGACGGATTTTGTTGAAATTTTTTGTGTGTATTTGAGGGGAATCGAAAATGGTTTAGAGCACCGTTGTCGATATGCCAAATGGCTGGACCGATTAGGATGAAATTTTCTATGTACATTTCAATGAGTCCCTGGATGATTTCAAAACAGAACTGGACCCGATAGGTGGCGCTGCTATCTGCATATCGCTGGAAAACATTGCCGGGCAAGACGACGTCTGCTGGAACAGTTAGCATAATATATATCTAAGTTAAAATTCAAAGAGACTGTAATTTATGACCATTTCCGGACGCTTAAATCAATTTTGAAAAGCTCTTTAAGTAAATAAATAACTCAATAAATCAATAAGATAAGTTACAAGTACTTGTATGAATGATGAAAGCTTTAGATGTAAGGTAAGAAACCGAAGGAAAGATCGAAAGAAAGATGGATGGTTTGCGTGAAGCATGATATCAATAGAAAAGGAGTGAACGCAGAGATGACATCTGATGGGATTGTGTGTCAGCCGTTTTGCTACATCATAATTCGGATAAGAGCAGGGTAATGATGATGATAAGTTACAAGTACCTACATTTATTAATTTTTGCACTACTTTATAACTAAGGGAGTGATTGTTAAACCACACTGTTTTAAATCTCTATATATTATGGTATTTTTGTTGAATTTAGAATCTATTTAATTAAGATTTTTATGTTATATGTCCTACTGTTGGGCTCGAACCTCCTCCGTAATAGGAGGGAAATTGACCTACTATACCACGCTGGTCAGACGTATTGGTATAGGGTTTTGTTTCGAGTTTTCCTTCTCTTGCATAGATGTTATATACATTTTATATCTCTTCGTCGTCCCTTATGATCACCCACGGGTAAGATGAGGGAGTTTGTCGAATTGTATTCTTACTCCGTCATCACACGGAAAACTAATTAAGCCAATTTTTTAAGTAATTACATACAATTTTTTTTTTTGCAATTAATTAAGGCAAATAAATGATTTTGGCGATTTTTATGATTGATGAACTAAAAATTTTACGAAGGAAATCTTCTTGAGTACACACATGTAAAAGAAAAATTCTTCATTAGAAATATAATAGTAATATTTACTGATGTAAAAATTAAATTTACCAAATCATAAGTGTAACATACCGGATGAAACAGAGAATGGAGCATGTCAGAAGGGTGGTAGGTAATGATGGTAGGAACACATAACGAAAATTTGAAGGGAAAATATCGATTCGTTAATGAATTAGAGGCATTTAAAGTTTTCAATTTTGTCGTCGCTTTTCCTTTGAAACTGAATTAAATGTACCAAGTAAATGATAAATAATCTGCTACATACTCATACTTTCTTTAATATTCATTAGGACTTAAATAGATCAATTATTACGTTTACTAAAGTATGACAGGCGTTACCTTTATAGACAGCTGATGAGATGAGTAGGTAACATGTTTAGGAACCCATAACAAAAATTTGAACGCAAAATGTCAAGGTCATGATGAGTCAATGACCTTGACATTTTGCGTTCAAATTTTTGTTATGGGTTCCTAAACATGTTACCTACCACCTTTCCGATCTGCTGCCCCCTTCTCTATTACAGCCAGTATATACCTACCTAGATCGGGTACCGGTGGCCCGCTCTCACGGCGAAGAAGAGGTGCTTGCAGGGTGGGTCAATGGGGTTGCGCGCCGCCTCTTCCGTCACCCCGGACCGATTTGGCGGAGTGCGACGTCCATAGCCCAACGCAAAAAAAAAAAAAAAAAGTATATACCTACCCATATGGTACTTTTTTAATTATTAAATTAGTTTAAAATTAAAATGTGCTCATAATAATTTAATAATATCACTCTAAGGCCTTATAATATTGAAGAATAGTAAATCCTCTTCGTCATTCATATGAGTAAAGCCTAGTATTACTACTTACTACTATATTTAACTTGAGTATATATAATAAACTATTGAAGGCACTAAATCCATTGCTGTATACATGATCTATGTGATCATGTATGATTGCCAGCTTACAGAGGATTCGTGGATGTTATAAAGGCAAATGGAAATGCGCAAAGCGGTTGAATGGTAAGTGAGGCCAGTGTCTTCTATTACCTTGGATTATCTTGGGCGCCACGAACGTTGCGGCCGAAAAATGGTTACACAAAAACACGACAATAGTGAGAACGTAATATGTAACTTTTGATATAAATTCTATACAATATGTAAATTTATTCAGTTCATAAAATTATTTCCAAGCTTCAATTACAAACAAGGCAATTATACTATCGCCTAAACAAAGAAAATTAACAGATACTTCTTTAGATATTGTTCCACTCATTGTCCTTTACACGGTAAAGTTTCGCTATCATCGTGTATATCTTTTGTAAGCGAGTCACGGATTCGAACAAACCTGGTCAGGCCGCAGAAAGCTAATTATATTGTAGACGACGGTAATACACAATTACATACTTTTACTTAAGGAAAACATAGTAATAATTTATTGTATAGATACTACAGTATACATAAAATAAAAATAAGTGCGAGTCGGACTCGCACACGAAGGGTTCCGTACTATATAAAATCGACGAGATTTTATTCTCTGTTATAAAAAAAAAAAGTTTATTGTATGGAAGCCCCCACTTAAATATTTATTTTATTTTTAGTATTTGTTGTTATAGCGGCAATAGAAATACATCATCTATGAAAATTTCAACTGCCTAGCTATTACCGTTCTTAAGATCTGTATCTCAAGAACGGTGATAGCTAGACACGGGACATATATTTCTATATCATCATCATCATCATTTGCCTGCCCTTATCCCACGCTAAGTGGGGTCGCAACAACATGTTCTTGCCTTCCACAATCTTCTATCAGCCGTCATATCTGCACTCACAACCTTGATACACATATCCTCGTTTACACAATCCATCCATCTCTTTTTGGGTCTCCCACGACTCTTACGCCCATCCACAAGTATATTGATAATTCACATTTCTATATATTCAGTAAATTAAAAAAAGCTTTATTTGCGTATGGTAAAGGTATATTATATTATAAATATAACTAGAATTGTATAAATATAGTAGTTGATTGAAACTTTAATGTTGTTTACGAAGCAACGGCCTCATAGCATCACCAACCTATTCTTACCTACGAAAATTTAAATGGAGGCAATTTAGGGAATGGCTGTTTAACCAAGGCGGCGGGTTAATTAGTATCCATCTAGTAAACTATACGGCCAAATAATCCAAGTCATGTTCTAGTGTAATATCTAGTTCAAAGCATACTCTAGTTTAATTTATTAGTTAGTCTTCCGCAGTGCATCTACATAGTGAGCCAGTGATCTCCATAAAAGGTTTGGAGCGGCCGTTGTCTCATTAAATATTCAATTCAAGTATCTAGTGAGGTCCTAGTTTTTAAATCCTAGGACAAGTGATTTGCCTAGATATTGAAAGGCAGTATCTGAAAGTGTAGCCTGTCGAACCGGGCACACTTAATATCCGATGAAGGGTAGTATGACATTTCACCGATTCGGTCTGTTGAATGGAGTATAGACAGACCATAGTCTGGCAAAAAAAGGTATTTTGTAACTTATCCATCCATCCATCCATGAGCCTATCATAGGCTATAGGCGCCCGTATGGGAGTATAATGTTATAATCTTGAATCTTGGCAGGTGGATTGGCGATCTTATTTATTTTACGTACACCCGCGGATGTCGTAACAGACGACAAGAGCTTGAAACATAAAGTCGGACCATCGTTATTCCGTCTTGTCAATAATTATATTACCACGGAGATTTGTAGTCAGGCCACTGGCTGATTATAAAACTATTGCCATCATTTTCAATATGTACGATAGAAGAAGAGTACATATTGCGTCCATCCCACGTAATTGGGATAAAAGCACTGAGAGCAGAATGATGTTGATGATGGCGAATGCGTTTGTACTGTAAATTCAGCACTTTTGACTTTTGCCCATATAAAATCTGTATTCCCTGTTAAGACGCGTGCGCGTTCATTCAGCTGAATAGGGTTGAATAAATGAGTTAAGTCCCTTATGCATCATCTTAGATAATACGTACGAGAAAAGGAATTGTATAATTTGAGCGTCTGTGTTTCTTATCCAGTTACAACTTTAGTGTATTTAAGAAAAGAGTGAATAATGTTAAGAAGATTACGTGTTTCACTATCAAATAGTACGTAGTTTCCTTATCATTATGTGGAGTGTAATATAGTATTCTATAAATACACGAATGTGAAAACGGGAGCTAAGTTCAATGGTATAATAAATATTGTGTGGTTGTTGATTTCACCAACAAAAGATTTGAGATCCAAATGGGTACCAAATGGCTATAATTTTTATACGCAAGCTAAAACTTGCGTATAAAAATTATAGCCATTTCGTTTTATATATATTTATATATATTAGCCATTTGATTTACTAAAAGTAAGTTATAGTAGTTTTATATTATAAGGTTATATTCTTCTAAATATTTGATTTGTTGGTATAGCTGAGATGATAATTATGATGATGAATGTCTGAACTATATTTCTCTCTACGTGACTACCCGCGATTTTATCATCATGGTTCTATCTGAAAACCATTGTTGCACCGTCTCGGTATAACCTATTCTGAGATAGTACCTCATTCGGTATCTCTACGTACTAAGATATTAGTTAACCTGGTGTTCTTTGTCTTTTAAGTGTTTACTTTATATTAAAATATGTTATAATAAAATTTATGTTATTTTAATATGCATGAATTTTTTATTTTGAGATCAAAACAAATCTTTTTTCTTTCTTTCTTTCATTCTATTATTCAAGAGAAGTAAAACTCGAGGTCAAACTCTACACCAATCCATCTGACCAACGTGATATTTCGTCTCTATAATTTACCATGGCCTGTCCTATTCTGGAGAAAGCTTGAGCCTAGCAGTAATATGTTTATGAGCTGAGATGATGTAAATTTTTATAATATTTTAGTCATTCGTAAAGCTTAATAATTATAAGGCTTAAAACTCATACTTATTGACTCATACGAAGTTTTAATATTTTACTCATTCATAAAGAAAACATATTTTACGACTAATAAATAATACTTTTGGACAGAGAAGTTTTCATTACTAATTAATTTTCATTCAAATAAATATATATTCATATTTATTTTAAGAGATAAATAAAGTAACCATAATTTACTGTCATTTTCTTACACTAAGTATATAGCTATTATTTTTGTTCGGCAATTTGTGGTATGTTATGCGAAGCAGGATGTCGGCAAAATTATTATGAACAGGAAAATATATTTCATTTATTATTATTCCGCTGTATTGGCTTGAAACAAGGGTACATAAAATACGTCACGTAGAGACTGTACTGTTTTTTCTTTATTTTCTTTTATTATTTGTCTTGTCTTTTTTTTTTATTAATAACCAACATTATTTCTATGAATAATGTTATTGGATTACAGTGATTTATTTTTATTAACAGTCTTGTTATGTTGATAATTTCATATTTGGAATGCTCTAAGCTAATAGAGTTCGTTACTTTTTCTTGCAAAACTATTTTCTCAATAAGACTATACCTGTGTGACTTGATAGGTTTTGGGCTTCAGCCATATACATCTTTACGAGGGTCACACTGAAAGGTGTTAGACAATAGAAAACGGAATTATGTAGAAGCTTGTTAATATTTTAATTGATTTTGAAGTAGTCTCTGTTACTTTCTAAGCACTACGAATGGACCCGCCTTTTTTTTAAGGATTTCTACTACGCTCTTTCTCAAACTTGACCACAGCGTCTTATTAGTTTATATTAGTTTTATGTACCCTGAGTACATAAAACTAATTACTCTAAGTTTATCTTTTGTTTTTGGGAATAAATAAACCTCAAAAGATGCCCGGTCGGGACTATATGGTGGATGATTTAATAATTCCACACATTCAATAGCCCGTATGGTGAAATTAGCTCTAGTGTTATCGTGGTAGAGAAGGATCCTGTTTGTTAGGCGTTGTTGTCTTACCACCGAAGACAAAGATCGGGTACCGGTGGCTCGTTCGCACGGCGAAGAGAGGAGTTTGCATGGTGGGTCTATGAGGTCACGCGCCGCCTCTTCCGTCACCCCGGACCGATTTGGCGGAGCGAGACGCATCCATAGCCCACCACAAAAACAAAGGTGTTGCTGTCTAACATCTTTTTAGACAACTGGTAAGCAATAACTGATAATCCAAAAGTAACAGTCCTTTTATTTTCTAGGATATTTGTGGCGAAATGAGCCTTCCATCCAAAGAATAAGCAAAAAATGTTTGCTTTGACTTCTGCTCTTCTTTACTTTTGAATCGAATGAAAACATCCATTGCCGAGATTGTCTTTTGGTTTCGGTTGTGGTGTTTTTGTAAGACTTTTTTTTACTTGAATCATTCTCATATCAATGCTTAAGATTATCCGAATCTGTAGATACGTCATACTTTTGGGGCACCGAAGACAAAGACCGGGTTCCGTGTAGATAGGTACATGCAGGGCGGGTCTATGGGGTCATGCGCCACTTCATCTGTCGCCCTGGATGGATTTAGTGGGGTGTGACCACTCCATAGCCAGCCGCTAAAAAAAAGGAATGTCATACTTTTATCAACTTCTATCATATATTAAACGTTCTTTTATTAATGCTAGCGGCTACGAATACTACCAACCCTTACTATGCTCGTGGATGTCGTAAAAGACGACTAAGAGCTTTATAACGACCTGGGCCAACTGTCTGATGCCATTTGGTCAACAATTACATTCCCAAGGAGGGTTGACGTCTGGCAGACGGTCGGTCATAAAAATATTGCTAACAACTTTTACAATATGTACTATGAAAGAAGAGTACATATTATATCGACCCCAAGTAATTGGGATAAGAGTAAGAGACTGATGATGAGTGATGATACCACCATATTTACAACTTATCATCTTCTTTATTATATGCACGTTATAATTTTTATATTATAAGGTTCTATTCTTCTTAATAGTAGATTTACTTGTCAGGACTTAGTGTGTTTATGTTGAATAGTTTTTGAGCAATGAAAGGGTCAAAAATGACTCAATATTGTTCCTGTAAAATAAACTCGGTGCGCGACTAGTCAGTTCTCATTGTTTGAACTTGGCATAACACGCTACCGCCTAGATAAGCCGATGAATTAATATGTTGATAATTTAATGCCGTAATACGCAATATAATTTTAATAATCCTGTATTTAAATTTCAACGCCACGTTCAAAGTAGGTGATCCCAGCGGAACTTACACTGATTATACTAACTTAATTAATAAGGGTTAAGAGGGTCAAAAAGGTTTAAAATATATTTACGCACTGTAAGCGGTCTCGCGTGTTCATTGTTTTATTAATTACTACTCGGTAATGAAATGCCACAAACATCTAGTAGTTTATTAAAAGTTATTACAGTATATAATGAATAATAAACGAGCATGCAAAAGTGGAAGGATGTAGGTACCGGGGGAGATCGAGACTAACCTACCTAAACCAGATTGGTCACGTAGTGAAGGAAGGTGGAGTCAAGAGTCTCCGAAACCGGCGAGTGTGTATAAAGAGAATTATGAATGAGTAAGCGAGTGAAGTATGCAAGGATAGAGTTCTCTGGCTCTCTGTTCTCTCTACCTACCCTGCAAGGGATATGGCGTGATGATATGTATGTATGTATAAACGAGCAATTTTTGACAATTCATATAAGTAAATTATCCGTCAATTAAGAATATAATATGTCACCGCCCCTTACCTCCTCGTGGGCGTCGTCAAAACTGACCGAGGTTTCACTAGGATAACGGATAGCAGAATTTATTTGGATAATTTATAACACCTAAAGGATGGCCATTTTCAAGTCTCTCCTGACAAGTCTACAGTGTACAGTATCGCGTTTATGGCAAAATCTTTCCTTAGAAACACTTAGGTATCTAAAAAGTGGACAAGAAAGATGCCATATTACTTGAAAAAAAAAACTTTGTCTATCCATTGGTCCTGGGTTCAAAATGGACGGTTGGCATTTTGAAATAACATGGAACTAGCTTATATCTTAAAATATATCTTAGACTACTTTTATTACAAAAAATTAGGCACTTACGCAAAAAAAAAAATAGAAAGAAACAATATTGCTATAAAAATTTTAGTGAGAATTGATATCATCTTGTAATAAACTTTTCCTTGCACGCTCAAATTTTATATAGAGCCATGAAAATGAAGAAATTAATACATGCGATACAATACTTCGCTGTTGTATACAAGATAGCGTAGTATATGATAATCTTTGAAATAATTATCCATGACAATATTCTACTATGTTCAAAATTATAAAAGTTGCTGTGTGGTAGTGGCTTCGAATACTACCAACCCTTACTTCGCTCGTGGATATCGTAAAAGACGACTAGGAGCCTTAAAACGACCTGGGCCTACTCCTACTGATGCCGTTTGGTCAACAATTACATTGCCAAGGAGGGTTGACTTCTGGCAGGCGGCCGGTCATAAAACTATTGCCAATAACTTCTACAATATGTACTATGAAAGAGGAGTACATATTGTATCGAACCCAAATAATTGGGATAAGAGTAGGAGAATGATGTTCAAAATTATAAAAGTAGTAGTAGGTTATTGTTGACAGTTTTTTGAGTACAGACGCGGGCTGGTCCGTCCGGAGTAGTACCACACTCCCGCAGAAAATCGACGTCTAAGTAGTAGCAATGTGGTATTGCGTTTCATTCGGTCAGTAAGAGAGTAGGAACCTCAAATTTTTGGATGGATTTTAATGATAAAGATTAGAAAGAAAGTTGCCTTACTATACTTCTGGTATTGTAAAGGTCTAAACGTGAAAGTAATACTTACCATGAGCCACGCCGCTTGCTCGTTTGCCATCATAAGCAAACTCAAATTAAAACTATATAATGCCTTTATGCAACTATAAACTTTTCAACGAGCATCTAGTATGAAAATAAAGTTCTAAGAACGTTGTAGTGGCTGCACTAACAGCTAATTTAAAAGCTGTTACCACATATACAAGCTAGCTCTCTTTATTGGAGCTCCCTGCTCCAGCAAAGTAGCTTTTCTACACGTTTATAGCTTTCAAAATAGTGGTTATAACTTTTTTTCTTTTAAGAAATTCTGGTGCATTTTACGTTTAGAAATATACCCAAGATAATAATGTTTAGTAGTTTAAAGATAATTGTAGTTTTTCAATTAAACGAACATCAATAATATGGATTAAAAACATTCTACGGATTTCGATCCGGTCATCATCATCATCATCACAGCGCATATATGTCCCACTGTTGGGCTCGGGCCTCCTCCATAATGGGAGGGAAATTAACCTACTATGCCGCGCTGGTCAGACGTGTTGGTATAGGGTTTTGTTTCGAGTTTTCCTTCTCTTGCATAGATGTTATATGCGTTTTATATCCCTTAGTCGTCTCATACGATCACCCACGGTAAAGAGAGGGGGATGTGAATTGTATTCTTACTCCGTCACCACACGGACCAATTGATCAGGTCATAGCATATAAAATTTATGTTATTTTTTTTTAAATTAACACATTTTTTTTGTTATTTATTTATTATTAACCATAATGTACTCATTATAATCTTCAACCAAACTGTAAAACAGATTGTCGGCAGTGTTCTTCTGGTTCCACATAACAGGTATATAATCTATTATACACATTTTAGTTTCAAACAGGTGTATGTGGATAGGTATCCACATACACATACATGTGCATATTAATACATACATACATATCATCACGCCATATCCCTTGCAGGGTAGGCAGAGAGATCAGAGTGCCAGAGAACTCTATCCTTGCATACTTCACTCGCTTCCTCAACATTCATAATTCTCTTCATACACGCTCACCGGTTTCGGAGACTCTTCACTCCACCTTCCTTCAGTACATGACCGATCTGGTCTAGGTAGGTGAGTCTCGGTATCCCCAGGTACCTACAGCCTTCCACTTTCGCATTGTATATCTTCTTGACCAGACGTTCATTCGGCATGTTATTAATCATGTTTATAAATATGTATATTTCATCATCGTCATCATTCTCCTACTCTTATCCCAATTACTTGGAGTCGATATAATATGTACTCTTCTTTCATAGTACACATTGTAAAAGTTATTGGCAATAGTTTTATGACCGGCCGCATGTCAGACGTCAACCCTCCTTGGGAATGTAATTGTTGACCAAACGGCATCAGATGGAGTTGGCCCAGGTCGTTATAATGAATATGTATATTTATGTCTGCAATATGTAAATATTCATATAATTATTATTAAAGAAAAACTTTTTCATTAGCAAAGAAAATATTAAATTAATATAATAAAAAATAAAAATATTAAAAACAAAATATCTTTAATCTATTATTTAATCTATTAATAATTAGGTGCTCTTTTAATGAATGCTATTAGCATTCATTAAAAGCATCTATTAATAAGTGACCTAAAACAATCATACTTTATTATAAAATCATGTTTGTTTCTTATTTATCCTGTATACGGTGAGTAAACGAACGTAAAGAATATAATTCACCAACTCATTTATTTTGCAACGTCTAAATTTGGGTCAAAAAAAAATTAATAATTAAAACCGCAACAAGTAAATAAGAAACCCCTTCTGAGAGCGTGGAAGCCGATAGGTGTCCGAACCATCCGCAGAAAAGGAACAAAAGAAACCGCTTTTTTATTTAATATACTGTAGCTATAATCTATATTGACAAAAATGTATTTCCGTAATTATTCTATATTTTTCCCTAAGAAACAAAAAATAAATATAACAACCCTACCTTTTCGATTTTCCTTACGCTTATTGTAGGAAACAACTAAAGTCAACGACAGCAGAAAAACACCAATAGAAAGAAAAGATAGTCTTAAAATATATCTCTGTGATAACCTATTTGATCCTTTGACCGATTTTCTTCGTATTTCAGTGTAGGACAGACTAAATAGGAGGACGTATGTATGAGGGTTGAGACGACCAAGATATTGTCGCTATAATTATCGCTTATAGTTCTTCATACATGAGAGTATTATTGCTCCAAAAACGCTTTGTACAGTGCAATTAATCTGTGAGTGAAGCACAAACTAAGCGATGTGTTAAGTTACGTAAACTAGTAAAAGCTTTGTTTCCAATTTCGAAACGCCGATTCAGCTCAGTACTTGATTCGATCAAAATGAACCGTTGCGGGCGTAACTGATCTAAATAAGCTCGACAGACACCGTTTTGTAGTTGCTTCTAATTTCTGTTCTAAATTAAGCTCACAATTTTAGCTGAATATTTTCTAATCTATAAAGTTAGGACTTTGTAATGTACTCTGACAGTCTCTCAGTCTGATAGTGATAGTGGATATTTCACTTTATAGTTTCATGCTTTTATTTATAAAGGTTCTCTTCTAGGGGAGTTAGCCTTTTTACGGATACGGTTTCAAAGTATATTGCTATATTGCGATTTTATTCTTACACACCCTTTTTTGTACATTTTTGGTACTACGCCGAACGGATTTTTCTTTTGAGTCAGGCTATAATATATTCTCTGCTGCACCATCTATCCCGAATTTCAAGTTTTAGAAAAGTGTAATAGCTTTTACCGGTGAACTTAACTCTATAACTCCATAAGCCTGAACATTGCTACTTATCATGGCAATATTAATATTTTATAACAAAAACAGTGCATAATGTCTTTTTAAGAAAACAGCGTTTAAGCCTCAAGACCTGTTGAGTTAAAACAGTTTGAAAATATACTTAGCAATAATGCAGACACTCATTAGCAGAAGCAGTACTGAAAAATAGAAGATTTTTATATTTTGTTGATTAGTGAAATAAGTCTTACTATATTTTCAATCCACCACTACAGAATGAATTACTTGAAGATCGATTTAAAATGTTCAAGAATTGATTTGGAAAATATAATTAAATTATAATTAAGTGTTCTTTCTACTTGAACCTTACACAAGACGGAGTAGGAATACAATTCACAACCCCCTGTCTTACCTGTGGGTGATCGTAAGAGACGACTAAGGGACATAAAATTTATATAACATCTATCAGAAGGAACACTCGAAACAAAATCCTATACCAACTCGCCTGACCAGCGTGGTATAGTAGGCTACTTTCCTTCACATCGTAGAGAAGGCTGAAGCCCAGTAGTGGGACATATATGAGCTAAGATGATGATTGAAGATAGAGATCATTCCATGTATATTAGTTCAAAAATTTTCATCTCAGCTTATATACGTCCCACTTCTGAGTTCGAATCTCTTGCATAATAGGAATGAAATTAACTTACTATACCACGCTGCTCAGACGTGTTGGTTAAGGATTTGTTTCAAGTTTTCTTTCTCTTGCATATAGATATTATATGCTTTTTAGATCCCTTAGTATAGTCTCTTACGATCACCTACAGGTAAGATGCTGGGTGCTAAATAGGTAAGATGCTGGGTGGTATTTTTATTCCGTCACCACATAAAAAGTTAAAAATTTTAAAAAGTAATAATATGCTGTCAGTTACGTCGATGGATATAGCTGTATATTATCTATAGGAACAACAAAAGAAGATTTTACACACTCATTTTTTTTTTTAGACAGAACTACACTACAGAGATTCAGTCATGTAAAAAGGGTCACATTGTAGCTATTAGAATTTATGGAGTGAATAAAAATGGGATGGCTGAGGGTCTCCTTAAATGGTTCACATTGACCTGATTAATCCGTGGAGTTGTGAGAATTACTCGCAAATATATCCTTTCTATATATTAATGTTAATTATAGTTATGTTAAGTACATATATAATAATGAATAGTTAATTAAGTTATTAATCAGTAAGCTTCTGGGATAATAATAATTCTTTATTTGTATAATTAGCTATACCTTCAAGCTTGTAGGATGTGGGATGGAATTTTATCTTACAGGTCATAATATATTCTGTTTATTATAACGTTAAAAAAAATTGTAGTCCTTTTCAAATTACTGAAATTTAGCATTTATTATGCTTAATTATTTATAAAAATAACGAGTAAGTGGTTGAGGTTGTAAGTGGTAGCACGATTGGGACATTTCCAATAGGTGTGGGTTCGAATCCCATTTGTAACAATGTTTCGCTCGTAATAGGGTTTTTATAATCTTTTTTAGTGTTCCGTACCTCGAAAAGAAAACGGTACGCTTAAATGATCACTTTGTTGTCCGTCCGTCTGTCTGTCTGTCTGTCAAGGCCCTTTTTCTCAAGAACGCGTAGAGGAGGTATCAAGCCGAAATTTATAACAAATACTCAAGTCTGTCTGTCTGTCCCTTAGAGCTGTTAAAAAATCAAACTACTAAGCTAACGCAATCAAAAGATACAGCTGTTTATGTCGCAAATTTCTGCAACTTTTCGACACTCGCAAAGGAATCAAAATCTACAGGGTACTTCCCGTAAACACATAATCTTGAAATTTGATACGAAGGAACGTCTTACAGCACAGATAAAGGAAAAATTGTGAAAACCGTAAATTTTTAATTAAATCATATATAAAAACACCGCCATATTTTTAATAATTTTAAACTCACAACCCCTTTCCTCCTGAACGTGTAAAGGTATTACGTTGAAATTCATATCAAATACTCAAGTGTATAATACCTTTAAGCTGTAACAAAATCAAACTTCTGTGTCAACGCAATCAATAGAAACAGCAATTAAAGCCGCAAATTTTCAAACTCACAACTACTTGCAAGGGAATCAAAACCTAAAGGGTACTTTCAGTCGACCTAGAATCTTGAAATTTGGCATGAAGCAATGTTTTATATCACATATAAAGGGAAAATTCAGAAAACCTTAAATTTTTAGTTATATCACATATTTTTTTTTAGTTTTACTGAACCCTTCGTGCGTGAGTACAACTCGCACTTGGCCGATTTTTTTCATTTATTATTAGATGTTATTTGCTAAGTTTTAGTTTCCTGACTGATATTTAAAATACTCAATTATCACAATATTTGAGGCACAAGAAATAAAATATACAGACGTATCTTAAAATTAGATTGAAGGATGTGAGTAGATATCACTGGACGGAAAACTCGTTAAAAAAAACTATGCTTACCCGATTGCCTAGCGTGGTGTAACAGATTATTACCCCACATCTAGGACGCACGTATCGCAGCTGTTTATGGCCTACGAAGATAAATTTACAATAAATTGGCTGGTTTAAAGTTATTGAATATATTACTGGATAAATGAGTACATGACTGATCTGGTCTAGGTAGGTGAGTCTCGGTCTCCCCCGGTACCTACATCCTTCCACTTTCGCATTGTATATCTTCTTAACCAGACGTTCGTTCGGCATTCTTTCCAGGAAGGAAGGTGGAGTCAAGAGTCTCCGAAACCGGCGAGCGTGTATGAAGAGAATTATGAATGTTGAGAAAGCGAGTGAAGTATGCAAGGATAGAGTTCTCTGGCACTCTGTTCTCTCTGCATACCCTGCAAGGGATATGGCGTGATGATATGTATGTATGTATGTATAAATGAGTATAATGAAAAGCTAACGTTCTCATTCTAGTCCAAAAAATCTTTGTCTATGAGGTCAGAGTACTCTGTAATAGGCTGTGTTAGTCTAATTAAGAGACCACACGGCTATTGCCAGAGCTATTAAGGTAAATTCTGAATGATCAATATTCGAATGTTTAAATTGATAATTGAGTCCGACACACCCTACTACGGCCATTAAGGCTGATCCTATAAATAGTATTCACTATGCGTGAGAATTTCAACAGTGACACAAATAAAAATAGTTATAATTATATTAGTAATTCTAAGTTAACATTTTAAATAAAGATATATACTGATTTCTAATGTTTACACGAGTATTACATATTTAAAATAAAACTACTTTTACGGATTCGCGCTTGTATTTGATTTTTAATTACAACTTTACAGTGACCGACAGCGATCATGATCACTGTAAAGTGTTCGAAATGTCGGGAAATTAAAAATCAAATACAAACGCGATAGAATACGTAAAAGTAGTTTTATTTCAAAAGATATATACTGATGCTTATAGATCTCGATAAATAAATAAATGAAGAACTACTTAAAATGTATTAATGATACATTTAAAAACTTAAATTTAAGTTAATGTGTGGATTGCGGCGCTATCAGCATACATTTTATTTATGTTTTATGTATTTCAATAAAACGATTACGGATACTATTTACATATGTATCCAATTCGGTTATTATCAATAAAGTATATAATTACATACGTAATTGTAATGACGAATGGGCTGTGTGGTAGTGGCTACGAATACTACCAACCCTTACTGTGATCGTGGATGTCGTAAAGACCTGGGCCAAATCTGATGCCGTTTCAACAATTACATTCCCAAGGAGGATTGACCCCTGGCAGGCGGCCGGTCATAAAACTATTGCTAATAACTTTTCCAATATGTACTATGAAAGAAGAGTAAATATTGTATCGACCCCAAGTAATTGAGATAAGAGTAGGAGAATGATGATGTATATAATTACATATGTGAAAAAAATCAAGGACGGTAACCACCTTACGCCATGGGCTAAGAAATACAATTTATAACTTAAATTTTATATAAAACATCCAATAAAGGGCGACGTTATGGTGAACATAAATTTCGTTTACGATTGCAATAATTCACCCTCAATAGACGGGCATCAATGGTATAGCGAAAACGTTACGCCAAATGTTAAATATGAGGTTATGATCAAATGTGAAATTAGTTAAATAGAAATAATTTAAATTTATGATTTTTTTATAAAAACCCGATTACGAAGCGAAAAATGATGTGACAAATGGGATTCGAACCCACAACTATTGGAAATCCGTCCCAATCGTGCTGCCACTTACACCACCGTAACCTATTGTAGAACATTCAAATCTCGCTTCGTGTTATATTTACGTCTTTAAGGAGACGTGTGCTATCTACCCGACAATGTTTACACATTATATGGGCTTAATAATTCAAACTTTGCAGTCAGAATTAAACGATGACACAACCTTGTAATACAAAATACTGATTTTTTTTTGCATTTAATATGCTTAATATTTTCGCTTCGTAATCCGGTTTATTTAGAAATAATTTTATTATCATACTTACTACTATACGTGCAGGCATCAGCCTATTTTGGGGTCGGGGATCGAATGTCAGTAGAAGGGTAGAAGGGGCCGCTGTAGTTTTAATGGGTATTCCAGTCGGGCTTCAGCTAGCCGGTGAGTCAAACAAGTCTGTCACTGACGGGGATAGCGCGTAAATGCGTTTCCTCGGCGACAAAAAAAAAGGTGATGCCTTTTTTTGCCTACACCTGCCTAACTATTACAATTTGAATGTGTGTATGGTTATTAAATGATAGTGGTCTCGACTTTCTATCTAGTGACACATTACCCGGAGACGGTCAACTGTAGCTTCCATTGGGAAGCACGAGCCGAAAAGTCGGACTTATATGGTGAGTAGTATAGATTTCGAATCTAGGGCAAACAGATTTAGGTCCTGGCTGGCCACAAATGGCAACGAAGCGGTACCAGTGGCTGGCCCAATGGCGAAAGGGTGGGAATACGGTGGGTTATGAGACCACGTGCTGTTCTTCCGTCGCCCCAAACGGAACGGGCGGCGCGTGTCAAGGCAAACATATTTGATTTTATATTTTAGTTTTACTAATTCACTACATACCCTCATAGTAAAATAGAATCACATTTGCCTAAGTTTCAAATTATTTAATTAAAACATTATTTACGTAAATAAATATTGGTTTCCGTGTAGTGACGGAGTAAGAATACTATTTACCACCCTATATCTTACCCGTGGGTGATCGTACGAGACGACTAAGGGATATAAAACGCATATAACATCTATGCGAGAGAAGGAAAACTCGAAACAAAACCTTATACCAACACATCTGACCAGCGCGGTATAGTAGGTTAATTTCCCTCCCATTACGGAGGAGGCCTGAGCCCAGCAGTGGGACATTTATGGGCTGTGATGATGATGATGATGAAATATTTAAACTAACTTTATTAAGTATTTGTGTCCAATGTCTTCTTTAATTTAAGTGGGATCTTCTATATTGAGTGTCATATAGTTAGTTCTTAAGTGGAGCAGTTCTCTTCACAAATCTCATTTTTTAGGGTTCCGTACCCAAAGGGTAAACGGGACGCTCAGTAATAGGTACTGAGCGTTTGCTGTCCGTTCGTCCGTCCGTCTGTCACCAGGCTGTATCTCAAGAACGGTGATACCTAGACAGTTGAAATTTTCACAGATGATGTATTTCTATTGCCGCTATAATAACAAATACTAAAAATAAAATAAAATAAATATTTAAAGGGGGGGCTCCCATACAACAAACTTGATTTTTTTTTTAGTTTTACGGAACCCTTCGTACGCTAGTACAATTCGCACTTGGCCGATTTTTTTTACTAATGTTCTGAGACTGGCCGTTAATTTTATAAATCCCTCGCGATGCAACTCCTTGAATATTTAAAGCATAATAGAATTAATGGCTAAGAGCTTCTATAATTACGTTGCTATATAATTTTTAATTATTACAAAAATATCATCATTAGAAAAAAATGGTACAGCTTATCAGAGCTGTAATTAAGAAGTAACAGGTTTTATGAAATTTTGGGACCTTTGTTGATATTTTATTGCTATACATATGATATATAGGTATATAATACTACGACTAGTGATGTTAACAATGATGACGTACTTATGCAGAAACATAGCATCTAATTAAGATTCTCATAACTAAGCTTGGAGTCACTCTCTACTCTCACTCTTTTCTAATCCCGGAATTTCGAGATTATCTACAGTTAATCCCGGGATAGTCCCGGGATTGTATTGGTAATGGAAATGGTAACAAAAAGTCAGTAAACATATCAAAATCAATTTTTGAGGACATAGAATATTTAAGTTTTAAATCACCAAAAAGGCGGTTAAACAAAATTATACCTTTTTTTATAAACTTTCTTCTTATAAAATAACCAAACTAGACACTTCTGTAAATAATTTATGAAACCAACAATAAACTTAAAAAAATCAACTTCTTTCTACTTATGTTTATGGGTGTAGGTACCTACTTGTATTTTAAATTAAATTGACCAGAAACATTATAGATTACTTATTTAAACCACGAACATTAAAACATTATTGCATTTTTACTTATTAATAATTTGATTATCATCAATTAACAAAAAAATATCAATACTTACACGAAGTGAAGTGGAAATTTTTACACACTTTTACGCATAATCTGATCGTTAACAAAAACAAATGAAATTACTTAGTATGAATCAATTAATAATATGGGTATTCTAAGTGAAATCAGACGTGTAAATAAGGTGGCTGTTAAAACGTCAAATCAAGATAAGTGCGTTTCGTCTCACGCACATATTTATTGACTAATTTAAAAAAATGTATCAATCCCGAAAATCCCGGGATTCATTAAATTTGATCCCGAAAATTTCGGGACTAAAATATGACCGGGATCCCGAGATCCGGGATCCCGGGAACGAATCCTCTACTCAGTGTGCTATGGAGTATGCGATAAGAAAGATGTTAGAGTTGCCGCCACATATTGAATAACTCAGTGTCGAATTTCGACTTGTTAGACTAAAAATTTGGTTGAAATTGTAAAGGCGTGAGATGCAGGCGTTGCTGGAATACGATATGTGTCGTTTTGTGGGAAAGAGTTGTGTATGTAGGATATACAATGTAATTACATACCTTTTCTTTTTTTGCAGTGAGCTATAGACGTGGTCGCGCCCCGCAAAATCGGTCCGGGGCGACGGATGAGGCGGTGCGCAACCCCATAGACCCACCCTGCAAACACCTCTCTTCGCCGTGAGAGCGGCCCACCGGTACCCGATCTTTGTCTTCGGTGGCCCGCCCGGCATATAGTACATACCTACCTACAGTGAACGATAAAAGGCTGATACTATGAATAGATTTGTACCACCATTTGAAACCTTAAAACCTATAAAATAAATAATTGATTTATTCTAATGCATTAAGTATTCATAAAATATATTCTGTGTAGTCACGTCATACAGTAAAACTACAAGATGTGGCCGCAACTTGCATTCTGTAGATCATCAGTCTTTCTTTCGCCAGATTAGAAGATTATGTCATCATTATTCTCCTACTCTTATCCCAATTACTTGGGGTCGATACAATATGTACTCTTCCCTCATAGTACATATTGTAAAAGTTATAGGCAATAGTTTTATGACCGACCGTCTACCAGATGTCAGTCCTCCTTGGGAATGTAATTGTTTTTTTTTTTTTTTTTTTATTGCCTATGGCAGCAAACGAGCAGACAGCACACCTGATGGTAAGTGTTACTGCCGCCCATGGACCTTTGTCAATGGTATAGCTAGACCGCTGCCTACCAATACAACCCTGAACCCATCCCAGTTAGGCTTCCGGCTCTCTCGCTTACCGAACGAAGCGCAATAGCACATTGCTATTACTCAGACGTCGATCTTCTGCGAGAGTGTGGCACTACCCCGGACGGACCGGCCCGCGGCTGTAGACAGGGAACTGTCCACAGCGTGGTCCTACCACAATAAACCTTGTTGATCAAATGGCATCAGATGAGTTGGCCCAGGTGATTATAAGGCCCTTAGTCATCTTTTACGACATCCACGAGCAAAGTAAGGGTCGGTAGTATTCGTAGCCGCTACCACATAGCACATTAGAAGATTACGTATGAAGGTATTATTGGTTTGGTAACATTGTTTCGGATAATAGTGACGGTATATTGGATTACTACAACACTTATTATTTTCTTTTAGATATAACCAATGCTTGTATATGAGTTGAAAAGACAAATTGAATCAAATAAAAAATAACTAATACATACATTTTACCTTTTTAGAGCTTTTTCTATGTAAACTACATACATACATACACATACATATCATCACGCCATATCCCTTGCAGGGTAGGCAGAGAGAACAGAGTGCCAGAGAACTCTATCTTTGCATACTTCACTCGCTTCCTCAACATTCATAATTCTCTTCATACACGTTCGCCAGTTTCGGAGACTCTTGACTCCACCTTCCTTCAGTACATGACCGATCTGGTCTAGGTAGGTTAGTCTCGGTCTCCCCCGGTACCTACATCCTTCCACTTTCGCATTGTATATCTTCTTAACCAGACGTTCGTTCGGCATTCTTTCGACTGCATTAATTTTACTTTCATACTCTTTTCTGCATACCCAACTCTCGCTTCCATACAGTAATGTTGGGACAAGCACTGCATTATGTATTGCTTCACGTGCCTTCTGGCTGAGGTTGTGGCTACCGAGAAGTTGCCCCAACGCTACGTTCATTCTATTTCCCGCATTCACTCTTCGCTCTATATCAGTGGTGTACCTTCCATCTCGGCTAAATCCACATCCAAGATATACAAATTCATCCACTTGCTCTATGTAAACTAACTATGTTAAATATTTTCCAACCCTTTCCAAGAGGATTGTGTATAAAAAGTGTACACAATTTTCGTAGAGAAAAGGCTTCCGAAGTTATCTCTTTACGTTTTAAAATATCCTATATACCTAATAAAATTACAAAAAAGAAATATCTGAAAAATAAGATTTTCTATAATCCTCAGCTCATACACGTCCCACTATTGCGCTCGTGTCTTCTTCAAACTGGAGGGGATATTAACCTTCTATACCACGCTGGTCAGGCGTGTTGGTATAGGGTTTTATTTCGAGTTGTCCTTCTCTTGCATAGATGCTATATGCGTTTTGTATCCCTTTTTTTTTTTTTGGCGGTGGGCTACGGAACGGTCACGCCCCGCTAATCCGTCCGGGGCGACGGGAGAAGCGGCGCACGACCCCGTAAACCCGCCCTACAACATACCTCTCTACGCATTGCGGGTGGGCCACTGGTACGCGTTCTTTTCTTCAGTGGCCCGGAGATTGTATCCCTTAGTCGTCTCTTACGATCACCCACGGGTAAGAGGGTCGTGTGAATTGTATTCTTACTCCATCACTACACGGAAATTTTTCTATAAAGACTTAGAAAAATATATAAACTGATATTCAAATTACTGAAATTTTTAGCATTTAATATGCTTAATTATTTATAAATACCCGATACGAAACGAAAAATGATGTCACAAGCGGGGTTCGAACCTGCACCTATAGGGAATCCGGCCCAACCGTGCTGCCACTTACACCATCGTGAACTATTTTAGGACATGCAAATTTCGAATCATATTATATCTTACGTCTTCAAGGTGACGTATGCCATCTATCGGACAATGTTTACACATTGTATAGACTTAATACTTCAAACTTTACAGTTAGAATTGTATTAAACGATGACACAACCTTGTTATTCAAATTACTGAAATTTTTAGCATTTAATATGCTTAATTATTTATAAATACCCGATACGAAACGAAAAATGATGTCACAAGCGGGGTTCGAACTCGCACCTATAGGGAATCCGGCCCAACCGTGCTGCCACTTACACCATCGTGAACTATTTTAGGACATGCAAATTTCGAATCATATTATATCTTACGTCTTCTAACTGTAAAGTTTGAAGTATTAAGTCTATACAATGTGTAAACATTGTCCGATAGATGGCATACGTCACCTTGAAGACGTAAGATATAATATGATTCGAAATTTGCATGTCCTAAAATAGTTCACGATGGTGTAAGTGGCAGCACGGTTGGGCCGGATTCCCTATAGGTGCGGGTTCGAACCCCGCTTGTGACATCATTTTTCGTTTCGTATCGGGTATTTATAAATAAACTGATATTGTTAGCACAGTTCCTTAGATCTCAACCTCCCAACTCTTGGTAATAAAGCCTACGCCGTAGCAGCGCTACGGGGTATACATTGTAACGTTTGCCACGCAGTTACCGGTGAAGGAGCTTATAAGTTATTACCATATTTCGTGAATACAGCCTATATATTACCAAAGTTTCACTGTATATAAGCATACATATCTTTTACGAAACTTTGTTTCCTTACTTGAACATTTATCAATCCCTTAAAGCTTGCAATTCAGCTGTGCGAAACTAAATATTTTTGTCGATACAAAATTGATTTTACCTTTTATTCTTAGAAAGATGTTTTCCTAGTAGAAAAATATTTCATTATGATTGAATTTATATTGATGTTAATAAATAATACAAGTCAAAATACTTCTATAAAATCGGATGATGGTCAATGAGGTTTATTTGCAGTTTCCTTCTTTTACAAAGATATCAACTGCTTAGTCTCGTATTTCTTGTAAAGATAGAAAAGGAAGTGTTAATAATACACAGAAAAACTAAAGCATCAACCAATAAACATTTTTATTGGTACTCGTACTATAAGAGTACAAGTCATAATTGTTTTCATTACATCGTTAATGTCATTACAATAATTTAGCATTTTATAAAAAAAAAGGAAAAATAAATTACAAAAAAAAAACAAAAGTTCTTTCACAATTGATAATTGACCTATCCATTAATTTGTCAATCGTATAAAAGACATTTTGAATGAGCTAGCGCCTGAGTTTAGTTTAAAACGCTGTTCGCGTAACTACCGAAGTAACAGCCGCTGGCAATATGTTATGCAATATGTGGCAGTTACGCGAGCCTATTAGCCTGGTGAGTGGTATAGACATGTCTGTCACCTCAGACAGACATGACTATACCACTTGCCAAGCTAACAAGCTCGCGTCAAAGGCGAGGGCCTTTCATAGCTACTTTGTAGATATTCCATGTAAAAACTAAGTCGTAAAGTAAATAACGCATCTACAAGAGCATAACTTAAAAAAAAGGGGAAACCAACTAATATGTATTTCATACATGTGTTTTTTTTTATTATATAGTACCCATTTATCTTCTTATGGTGAAATCTTATGGCTTACAGTGACATATATATGATCTGAAGAAGAAGAAAAAAATATATAATGTATATATATCTTGGGGAGGTTAGTAATTTGCATACTTTAATTTTAAAAGATACTAACAACTCAGTCCGTTGGTTTGTTTGTAGGCGTCAATATATTGCAGCGCCACCTGGAGGCGAGTTACATCAATGGGGATAATATATAAACCTTCTTCTTGAAAAAATACATTGCACAACCTCTTTGCTTCAATAATGTGTTATCTTGAAAAATTAAATTTTAGAGAAGTGTTTTTCAAGTTATGATTTAAATTATTGTTTAATTATTCTGTAATTAAATCATCTATGATTTACGCTAAAAAAATATTCGTTGCGATACAATTATTTTTTGAAACTTAAAAAACATTCCTCTAAAATTTCATATTTCAAGATAACACATTCTTGAAGCAAAGAGACGGTATACTTGCCAATTTTCATAATGATCGGTCAAATAGTTTTTGAGTTTAAAGATGTCATATATATAAACATCCTCTTTTATAGATATAGATTTACTTAACTTATAAATTATTTTTTTAATATTTCATGATTTATATTATAGTATTGCGTATAATATTACATCTTATCGTAATCACTTTAGAAAGCATTTGAGAAGATAAAACACATTTTGACTTAAGCAGATAACTCAGGGGTGTCATTCAATAAGACATGCGTAAGATAAATTGTGAATTGCTGACAGACGAGTTTTGCAAAAAGAATTCACATTGATAGACTGGCGGTGACGATGAATATTCTTTAGAAAATTTGAATATAAAGATGGTGAATATTTTAAATAAATATTAATAAAATTCTAAAATGGCGATTGATATCATATAATAGGCGATTGATATCATATAATTCTCAAATAATCCGGCTAAGTTTTCTATTTTGTTACACAGATTATTTTTATGTAAATCCTGGCAACCTCCTTCGCGATCCAAAATCCGATTAGACCCAAAGCTTATGCCATTCGATCATTATCTCAGTCATATATACCACTGTTGGACTCGAGCCCGCTCCATAATGGGAGGTTAATTAACGTACCACGATGATCGTCTGATCATCGTGTTAGTATTGGGTTTTGTTTCAAGTTTTCCTTCTCTTGCCTATGCAAGAGAAGGAAAACTTGAAACAAAACCCACATAAAACAAACATCTATATGTTAAATGCATTTTATATCCCTTTGTCGTCTCTTTCAATCACGCACGGGTAAGATAGCGGGTGGAGAAATGTATTCTTACTCACTCACCACACAGAAATAGATTAAAAACGGCTTATTCATAGTGCATTTTAAAATTTTACTATAAAAGTATTCCTTGTTGTGGGGTAGCGGCTACTAAAACCAGAACCCTAATATACATATGTGGATATAATATGTGATTTGTGTTTACCGAGGTCATCAATCTTCTATCCAGCGTATCAATATTTGTCGCAAAATGTATATTTTTTAAATCAATAGCTGTTAATTAAATTTTGAAATAATACAATGTTTTCATAAAACTCATTTGGCGTGGTTATAAGCATATTATGCGTGATAATTCGCTGTGTGATAGCGATTAAGAATACTACTAACCCTTAATTTGCTTAAGGATGTGGTAAAAGATGATTAAGAGCTGAGCTAATTTCACCTGTTGCGGTCTGGTCCACACTTACGTTCCCAAGGAAGGTGAACGTCAAGCAGGCGGCCGATCATAAAACTATTGTCAATAACTTTTGCAATACGTACTATGAAAATGGTGTACAAATTGCTTCGACCTCAAGTAATTAGGATAAGAGCAGGATAATTAATTATGACTTTAAAAGTATTTCTTAAACCGTCTTATTTCAAATAGATCACTCTATTTTAATTGTGGCGTCAAAATATGATGTAAATTTTTCATTCCAGAAAAATTGATGAATATGTAATTTTTGAAGAAAATAATGATATATATGTATATATATATATATATATATATATATATATATATATATATATATATATATAATGTTTTATATTAAAATTTGGGTGCGTTGTATATTTGGCCATGAGGAAAACCCAATAAACTTGCGTGACCATCACGATCGTGATAGCGCCATCATTAACGTCACTTATAGTACTCTGTAAATGAACAATCTAAACCATCACCTATTTAGTGCCGAGGCTCGTATTCATAGTAGCATTTCATATTTTCTTTCTCTTTTCACACAAGTGTGTGACTCAATTTGTTTAAAATCCAAACTGAGGCATAAGATTCAGGGAAAAGGAGATTTAGATTGTTTTAAGTTTAAATATTTTTCCTCCCTAAATCCTAGGCGTATATATGACTGCTTGTTTTTGTATTATTTGTATGCTTATATTATCTTATAATTTGTAGGTGTATCTATGTATACTTTTTAGCTTGCCACACCTATTGCTCTTATGATCTGTTGGAATAGTTTCTATGTGTTCGGGTTACTTCTATTTTCAATATTTGGTATTTACGCTATTTTCCTGTTTTTATTAAAAAGAATAGCATTAATATTTGTATATAATAACATATTCTACAAATGGAATAGTATTTGTGTGAGAATAAAGACACCACCCTGCAGTAAGGAAATAATCCTTGTATTATGGGGGACTTTAGTTTGTAAAGTCTAATATTTAAATAAAGTCTAAATATATTTTTTTATTGCTCTTGGTGGTATACGAGCAAGCAGCACACCTGATGGAAAGTGTTACAGCCGTTCATGAACCTTTGCAATACCAAAGCTACAGCTATGCCGCTATCTACTAATGAAAACACCAAACACACCCAGAAAGTTGGGCTGCTGGCTCTCTCGCTCACACATTGCTTCTACTCATACGTCGATTTTCTGCGAGAGTATGGTACTACCACTATATATGTATGTGTACCTATTATAAGTAATTAACGGACACAAATTATGCCCAGACTAGGAGCAACAATTTGTGCTTTTTTCGATCGCACAAAGTATTCAATTGCGTAGGAGTCGAACTCACGAAACTGGCACGAAAAGTCAGAATATTAACGACTACGCGATCTGTGCAGTCAAAACATTTCAAAAATAGAAATAAAATTTATGGCCCCCTACTAAGAAAATAATACTTGTATTCCATGGACTTTACAAACATAATTAGCGGACAAAAATTATACCCAAACCGAGGACATCACTTTGCAAATCGCACAAAGTATTTTCCTGTGTGGGAATGAAACCCGCAACACTTGAGATAGTATTTTAACCCCAACGCTATCTGTCATGCTGTCACCAATCAAAGTTGGTAATTTGTTTGTATAACATAAAAAAGATAATAATTATTATTTTTTTATCTATCAATCGTTTAAAAAAAGGTATTACGTGATAATTTAAATATGTTTAGTTAGTTTATATTAATATTTTTCATTTCGTAATCGGATTTTATAAATAATTAAGCATATTAAATGCTAAATTTCAGTAATTTAAATAACAAGGTTGTGTCATCGTTTAATACAATTCTAACTGTAAAGTTTGAAGTATTAAGCCTATAACAATGTGTAAACATTGTCGGGTAGATAGCACACCGTCACCTTAAGACGTAAATACAATACGAAATGAAATTTGCATGTCCTACAATTAGTCGCGGTAGTGTAGTGGCAGCACGATTGGGCCGGAATCCCAATAGGCGCGGGTTCGAATCCCGCTTGCGACATCATTTTTCATTTCGTAATCGGATTTTTAACCGACTTCCAAAAAGGAGGAGGTTCTCAATTCGAACGCAATTTTTTTTTTTTTTTTTTTTTTTTGTATGTTTGTTACGCGATACCAACGCCAATTATGGATGGATTTTTATAATTCTTTCTTTGTTAGAAAGAGGATACTCTACGGGTGGTCCCATATGCAGGGTATCAGGATCTGATGCTGGGATCCTGGGAAAATCGAGAGTAATTCCTTAAAATGTAGTGCAAAAATGCTGTTTCTGACGCCTCTGTATATAATTTATAGTTCATCTAATTTAAGAAGTGCATTTTGACGTTTTGCTTTTTTTAATACACAATAACCTCGGTCAAACGTTGATGACACATGATTGTAAACACGAAATCTGAAATTTTAAACAACTATTAAGTTATTTACATAATTAACATTGCGGGTGACTCTCTTGTACAATAATACATACCATCACGCCATGTCCCTTGCAGGGTAGGCAGAGAGGACAGAGTGCCAGAGAACTCTATCCTTGCATACTTCACTGGCTTCCTCAACATTCATAATTCTCTTCATACACGCTCGCCGGTTTCGGAGACTCTTGACTCCACCTTCCTTCAGCAAATGACCGATCTGGTCTAGGTAGGTTAGTCTCGGTCTCCCCCGGTATCTACATACTTTCACTTTCGCATTGTATATCTTCTTAACCAGACGTTCGTTCGGCATTCTTTCCACATGTCCGAACCATCGGAGCATTCCCTTTCGCATCTTTACACCAATACTCTCTTTCATACCTACTCGCTCTCTTACGTCGTCGTTACGAATGCGATCGGTCAGCCTAACTTCACAGATTTTCCGTAGAGATCGCATTTCGACTGCATTAATTTTACTTTCATATTCTTTTCTGCATACACAACTCTCGCTTCCATACAGTAATGTTGGGACAAGCTCTACGTTATGTATTGCTACACGTGCCTTCTGGCTGAGGTAGTGGCTACCGAGAAGTTGCCCCAACGCTTTGTTCACTCTATTTCCCGCATTCACTCATCGCTCTATATCAGTGGTGTACCTTCCATCTCGGCTAAATCCACATCCAAGATATACAAATTCATCCACTTGCTCCAGTACATCATTATCTATTGTTACTCTTACATCTGTTCTGGCTTCATCTCTTTCAAAGACCATTAATCTAATGTTGAAACTCGTAAAAATAATTTAAAATAAAAATAACATGATAAATAGTAATTGTTATTCACGATCTAACAATGTCACTTCATCACGTTCTATACAGTAGTGCTTGACAACTTCCAATTCACGAATATCCAAATATTCGGTAAAAATATTAGAATAATACAATTAATCGAATAGAGATTTTGACAGAGATGGCCATTTCGACACTTTGATTGATGAGGAAATAATTATTAATGTTCGCGACGCTGATAATTCAAGTAATAGTAGTAATTCTTAATAAATAGCTATTTTTAAAGCCAGTTTTATTTTTAATTAACCTAATCCTACTAAATATGATGAATAGATTCTATGCCGAAATAATTAAATTTTTTTAGTACTAATTTAGCACTTAATTAATTCATCACCTTTTTGAAAAGTAAAAAATAAACCGATTATTAATTATAAAGAATCAATATCGATTTCGCAGTAAAATCGGATATTTTCGATAGCGATTATTTGGTTCACATACCTAGACAACTTACTCAGACAGCTGTCAAAGTGCACTTCTTAGATTAGACAGACTATAGTTTGATTATTTGTGTATGGAGATTATCTTTATGAGCTTTAGCTGGTAAAACAACAATGTTACTAAGGGGTAAAATAAGGGTCACGGGATGAACATTTATATGGAAGTTTATCATTTTCAAAGTAGTTAAGTACGAAATTTCGCACACCTACATCTTTTTAGAAATAAAATAATATGTGTGTTAGCATTTTTTCAAAATTTCACTACTAAGGGTTAGTATAAGTAGTATAAAATAGGTAAAAACAAGTGAAAAAAAATAAAATATATTTTTTTAATTAATATTAATTATTTTTTTAAATATTGTATTTTTTTTTCAATTTTGTTAAACTTTCGTGTATTAAGCTAATACGTTGAGATCGTTGCTCCTCGATTTACTTTGATAAAGTTCGCGAATCAAACTGAGTCGCTGAGAATGACTTTCTGTAGTTTCATTACGCTTATATAAGTTTGTGTATGCCCTCATCTGAGAAAGCCTATTGACCCGCTGCTCATCACTCTCATTTGTAATATTTATCCCATTTCCTAACCCCATTTTTCTTTAAACGACTGTCGCTCTCGTCACTCGTATCTTCCAAACGGTGCTGTCTCATTTGAGCAGCCCGTTTACTAGGTCTACCTATTAAAAAAAATCTGAATTCACTTATTTTCCACTAAAAACCGGCAAATAAAAAAATATTTTATAAAAAAAACAAAAACCGACTTCAAAACTATACCTACGATAAACGATATACAATAAACTTACACTAAAAAGTAGAAAATAATTCTTTTAATTAGTTTAATCTCAAAAGAATAACAGAAAAATTTACGAAATTATAGTATACCTACCTATTTACAGGTAGGTATGTAAAAACTTATACTATGTCAAGAAAAATGGATAATAATATTATATTTTGTATTTCAAAGCAAGGAGCATTGAAATACAATAAACGAAATTATTAATATTTATTTACAAGTACTATTTTTTTGGAGTCGGTGCCAGCTAAATCAAAATTAAATTCCCTTGCATAAATCTTTTAAGCGCATTAAATCATCAATCAAATCTGCCCGCGTTCGGGTAGTTCACTCAGTGACATCGCCCCTCTTTTCTCGCACCTGCCTCGCTCCGGCTATCGCCCTATTCGAAGTGATCGTCCATCTTTGCGTAGGTTAGGTAGGTACTGCGTGAGCCGCGTGATGTTCGCAAAGTAGAAAAACTTTCCTTGGCTGGCACCGACTCCAAAAAAATAGTACTTGTAAATAAATATTAATAATTTCGTTTATTGTATTTCAATGCTCCTTGCTTTGAAATACAAAATATAATATTATTATCCATTTTTCTTGACATAGTATAAGTTTTTACATACCTACCTGTAAATAGGTAGGTATACTATAATTTCGTAAATTGTTCTGTTATTCTTTTGAGATTAAACTAATTAAAAGAATTATTTTCTACTTTTTAGTGTAAGTTTATTGTATATCGTTTATCGTAGGTATAGTTTTGAAGTCGGTTTTTGTTTTTTTTATAAAATATTTTTTTATATAAATTATATTAATACGTTTATAAATAAGCTCTAATATAAAATATTCTTAAAAACATTTCTTAACAAACCAATAGTAGATTTTATAAGTTAGTAAAACTAAAAAGGTTTTCTACTCTGACGTGAAGTCTTACGACTGACAGTTTCTTTTTTTAGCAATAAATATTGTTTTCAATAATAAATTAAATTGAAAAAGCGTCTTCTTATTGTTAAAAGGATGGAGTTTTTTTAAAAGACACCATCCTGCTCTGAAGAAATAATTCTTGTATTGCGGGGGACTTCACAAACATATAATTAACGCAAACTACACTCATACTTACAACAACACTTTGTGGATCGCACAAAGTGTTGTCCTGCGTAGGAATATAGCCCACGACAGTGGCACGAAGGGTCGGTATCTTAACCACTACGCCATCTGTGCAGAACACTAATGACATAAAGATCTTTTAATTAGCACTTGGATTTTTTTTTTTGGCGGCTGGCTACGGTACGTCACGCCCCGCTAATCCGTACGGGGCGACAGAGAAGCGGCGCGCAACCCCGTATACCTGTCCTACATATACATCTCGTCGCCGTGCGGGTGGGTCACTGGAACGCGGTCGTTTTCTTCAGTGGCTCACCCGGCGGTCTACTCTCACGGGTAAACTCTCTAGACGACGCCCCGTCATCTCGACCCATAAAATGGATCTCGATGTCAGGGCGTCGTATCTACGCAGTGGCCTCGCTTCAAGGGCGACCGCACTAGTCCCCGATCTGATCACACGCTGCCTCGGCTAGGGCGGCATGAGGCGCAGGTATAGAAACTTGAGCTAAGGATTAATCCTTATTAATGTATAATATAAATATTTAAAATAATATATATATTTAATACATACATATCATCACGCCATATCCCTTGCAGGGTAGGCAGAGAGAACAGAGTGCCAGAGAACTCTATCTCTGCATACTTCACTCGCTTCCTCAACATTCATAATTCTCTTCATACACGCTCGCCGGTTTCGGAGACTCTTGACTCCACCTTCCTTCAGTACATGACCGATCTGGTCTAGGTAGGTTAGTCTCGGTCTCCCTCGGTACCTACATCCTTCCACTTTCGCATTGTATATCTTCTTAACCAGACGTTCGTTCGGCATTCTTTCCACATGTCCGAACCATCGGAGCATGCCCTTTCGCATCTTTACACCAATACTCTTTTTCATACCTACTCGCTCTCTTACGTCTCTTATATGTATGTGTATTCAAATATACATGTATAATAATATATCAGCAAGCTAGTGACTGTGATTAATCAACTAAAGCAGTCATTATAAACACCGCTTTATCGATAATATTGTCAAATAAATCGCGGCTGTGTTTGAAATTTGCAATCATGGCAAATGTCTACACAGACCCAATCAAATTGACGCATTGCACGGAATATTAATGGAGTCATACATTCCAATTTAGCTGTTCTATTTATTTATCCACCATGATTACAAAAATCACAATTTATTTTGTATAAGAATACAGTACGAGTACAGCATAAATGGCGTACTGATTTACTAACGTCGTACTTTATGCTATGAGGTCGATTCCTATGCAATACAATTAGTAATTTCAATTACGTTCGCTAATTTTATTTATACAAACTTTTTGCGATATAGACTATTGTTATTATAAATAATATTATAATCAATTCTTTGTTTTATTGCTAATGGTAGCAAACGAGCAGGTAGCACAACTGATGGTAAGTGTTACTGCCTCCCATGGACTTCTTTTTGCAATACAAATCAACCCAAACCCACCCAGAAATTTGGGCTGCCGGAGCTCTCGCTTACCGAATGAACCATAACAGTATATTACCACTGCTCAGACGTCGATTTTCTGCGAGAGTGTGGTACTACCGTAACCGGACCGGCTCGTGGCTGTAGACAGAAATCTGTCAACAGTGTGTTCCTACCACTGCAGATTCGGTTCAATTCGGCTCATATACGTAACCACTGCTAGACTCAAGCCTCTTCCATAATGAGGGAAATTTGACGTGCTATTCCACTCTGGTCAGACGCATATAACCCTTTAGGGTTGTATTTAAAGTTTTCCTTCTCTTGCACAAATGTTATATGCATATTATATCCCTTAGCCATCTTTTACAATACGCATGAACAAAATAGTGGTGGTAAATTGTATTCTTACTCTTTTAATACACGGTAAATAATATAATATGAAGATAAATTTAGTCACTGTCATCGAGATTATAAATAGCTCCGTTGGTGAATTATATTCTTGTATCATTATCACACGGTAACGTTACTTCTTGTTCTCGTTTCTTGTCGTTCTATCCCGTGTGGTGACGGGAAGAGAATACAGATGTCGTCATCCCTTGCTTGCCCGTGAGAGTCGTAAAAATCGGCTAAGGGTCACACCGGGAGAGTGGGCAGCTGCTATCTCCCGGGAAACTTAATATCATTTACCGCGATCGCCAATCCGCCTGCCAAGCGTGGCGATTATGGCATTATTCGACCAGCCCCCTCCCCCCAATTTAAAAATGTATGCACCAAAAGTGACGGCTCCCAGTCACGACAGTTCCGCTGTGCCACGGGCTCATCTTGGTATTGGGCTCGATGAGGCGTGACAGGGGGTGCGAATCTGCAGTCGCGATCTGGATACCAAAAACATCGACCCTTGGCCCTGGTAATACACAATATTCGGACACTTAGGACCGACGAGAGGGTCATCCAGCTGGAAGCGGAATTGAGAAAAAGCCGATGTAACATTGTAGGATTGTCAGAAGTGCGTAGAGAGGGGAAGGGCACGATAATCCTCCGGTATGGAAACTTACTCTTCTACCGGGTGGGAGATCACCCATCCCAAGGCGGTGTAGGGTTTATCGTTCGTAAGTCACTCGTAGACAACGTGGAAAGGATCGAGAGTGTGTCGACAAGGGTAGCATACCTTATACTCAGAATTACCAAATGGTATTTGCTGAAGGTCATACAAGTTTACGCACCGACCTCGACATACTCCGACGATGTAGTAGAGGCCTTATACGAGGATATCTCGAGAGCCATCCACACTTCCAAAACCCACTTCACGGCAGTGATGGGAGACTTCAACGCAAAACTAGGCAAAAGGACAGACGATGAGTTGAGAGTGGAGAAATATGGATTTGGACAGAGAAACCAAAGAGGCCAAAAACTGGCCAACTTTTTGGAGAAGGGCCTTCCTTCTCCAAAAAGTCGGCCAGTTTTTCTTTATAATGAATTCCTTCTTCAAGAAGTGGCTACAAAGGAAGTGGACCTGGATTAGCCCCGATGGATCCACTAAAAATGAGATAGACTTCATCTTGACGGACTAACGACAAATATTCAATGATGTCTCTGTGATCAGCAAGGTTAAAACTGGAAGTGATCACTGGATGGTACGAGGCACATTGAATCTTCGTACGAAAGTCAAGCAGTCTTGCTTGATAAAGTCTATAATCTGACCTACACTTGTCCAATACCAGAACCCCGATAGCTTTCAACTCGAATTACATAATCGCTTCCAATGCCTGGAAGGGTGCGAATCGGCGAACGATATGAACAACAGGTTCATGGAAACTGTCCAACCGGTCGGGTCACAATTCTTCAAGGCCCGTCCCGCAACTAAAACAAAAAAGCTTTCTAACCAGACTCTTAAACTCATAGAGAGGAGAAAGGAAATGACGGTACAGTTTCCAGCCGATTGGTCTGAACTCAGGCAGCTTAATAGACAAATCCCCAAATCTATGCGACGCGACATTCTCCGATTCAATACACTGCATATTGAAGAGGCGATAGAGCAAAATCGAGGCTCCAAAGTGTTCGCACGAGATTTGTCTATCGGGCAGAGCTAAATGACCAAGCTGAAGACCGATAACGGTACTGTCATTCCATCCCAGAGTGAGATCTTGGGAGAGGAGAGAGAGGCAGTTGTACAAATCATCCTTGAATCCTATTCTCGGCTTGGTACAAGACCTCAGATCCAAGCTAACTCGGCACTACACTGAAGAAATCCCAGACGTTAGCTTGTACGAGATCAGAATGGCTCTGAAACAGTTAAAGAACGGAAAGGCACCGGGAGATGACGGAATTACCACATAGCTCCTGAGGGTAGTGGCAAGCTAGTTTTAAAAGCCCTACAAAAGCTGTTTAATTCTGTCATTCTCGGGGGCGACGTTCCAGAGTCGTGGACCAAGAGCGTGGCGGTGCAGTTTTTCAAGAAGGGCGATAAAACGCTCTTAAAGAATTACAAACCCATCTCACTCCTGAGCCACGTGTACAAGCTGTTTTCAAGAGTCATTACGAATCAACTCGCGCGCAAGCTAGACGACTTCCAACCGCCCGAACAAGCCGGTTTCCGAAAAGGTTATAGTACCATAGACCACATCCACACGCTACGCCAGATTATACAGAAGACCAAGCAGTATAATCGGCCTCTGTGTCTAGCGTTTGTGGACTATGAGAAAGCCTTTGATTCTGTCGAAACTTGGGCAGTGCTGCAGTCCCTTCAGAGGTGCCAAATTGACTATCGATATATTGAAGTTTTTATATAAAAACGCTACTATGTCGGTCCGCATCCAGGATAAGAGTACGAAACCAATCCAGCTGCAGAAAGGCGTGAGACAGGGAGATATTATCTCTCCGAACTGTTCACCACTGCACTGGAAGATGTCTTCAAGCTCTTGAACTGGACCGGACTCGGCATCAACATCAATGGCGAATACATCACTTACCTTCGATTCGTAGATGATATCGTAGTCATGGCAGGACCCCTGGAGGACCTTGGCACCATGCTCAATGACCTCAGTAAGGCCTCCCAACTAGTAGGGCTGCAAATGAACATGGACAAGACGAAAGTCATGTCTGATGCTCATGTCATTTCTGTACCGGTCCTGGTTGGGAATGTGATTCTCGAAGTTGTCGATCACTATGTTTACCTAGGACAAACAGTCCAATTACGTAAATCCAATTTCGAGAAAGAGGTCAGCCGACGAATCCAACTCGGCTGGGCAGCGTTCGAGAAACTTAGGAGGATCTTCTCGTCTAATATTCCGCAGTGTCTGAAAACAAAGGTTTATAACCAGTGTGTATTACCAGCGATGACTTACGGAACTGAAACGTGGTCTCTAAATGTTGGCCTCATCAAAAGGCTCATAGTTGCTCAGCGTGCTATGGAAAGGCTATGCTCGGTATTTCTCTACGTGATAGAATCCGGAATACGGAAATCCGTAGAAGAACAGGTGTAACTGACATAGTCCGAAGAATTAGGACGTTGATGTGGTAATGGGCAGGCCACATCGCTCGACGAACCGACTACCGTTGGGGAAGAAAGGTTTTCGAGTGAGACCACGAATCGGATGGCGCCGCGCGGGACGACCCCCCACTAGGTGGACTGACGACATTATCAAGGTCGCAGGAAACCGCTGGATGCAGGTGGCGCGGGACCGTGTTGAATGGCATTCTCATGGGGAGGCCTATGTCTAATAGTGGACGTTTACAGGCTGATGGATGGATGAACGTTTCTTCTTTATATTCACAATTCTTCTTGCTGGGTGGGAATTTAAAAACAAATATAGAATTTTCGGTTATAACATATCTTTATTATTAATTGAGAGATGAAGCCAGAACAGATGTAAGAGTAACAATAGGTAATGATGTACTGGAGCAAGTGGATGAATTTGTATATCTTGGATGTGGATTTAGCCGAGATGGACGGTACACCACTGATATAGAGCGAAGAGTGAATGCGGGAAATAGAGTGAACGGAGCGTTGGGGCAAATTCTCGGCAGTTACCACTTCAGCCAGAAGGCACATGTAGCAATACATAACGCAGTGCTTGTCCCAACATTACTGTATGGAAGCGAGAGTTGGGTATGCAGAAAAGAGTATGAAAGTAAAATTAATGCGGTCGAAATGCGATCTCTTCGGAAAATTTATAACAAATACTCAAGTCTGTCTGTCTGTCCCTTAGAGCTGTTAAAAAATCAAACTTCTAAGCTAGCTCTATTGTACACAAAATATATTTATAGATATATTTATTTTATTTATTTATAACTTATGCACAAAAATACAAGGCGGACTTAATGCCATAGGCATTCTCTGCCAGTCGACTTAGGGTGATGCAGAAATAGTGCGAGGTAGGTGCAATGTAAAGTAGGGAGATAAATACTCAGAAAAACCAAATTATTCACTATATGTTTACTTATATTACTAAACATACAAATACCTAATAAATAAATTTATATCAATACATATACACATATAACTATGTACAAATAAATATATACATGGCTATTTACATACATATATAAATAAATTATATAAACTATAGACGAGAAAAATCAATGGTGAGTTGACTCCGCTTTTTTTTTTTTTTGGTAGGCTATGGCCCGGTCACCCGTCGCCCGTACCGTCCGGGCCGACGGAAGGGCAGCGCGTGGCCCCATAACCCACCGTATTCCCTCCCCATCGCCATTGGGCCGGTCACTGGAAGTTGACTCCGCTAGAGAATTTAGGTATAAAAGTTTAAACCTAGCTTTAAATAGAAGTTAGAAGCCATTTTGATGTCTAGAGGCAGCGAGTTCCAGAGAAGAACAGCCTGAATACTAAAGGAAGAGTATACCAGACTGGAAGGAACAGTGAACATGAACATTTTTGGAGGAGCGAAGGTTACGGTCGTGCGTCATCATCATCATCATCAATGCCCATAATGTCTCACTGTTGGGCTCTGGCCTCCTCCGTAATGGGAGGGAAATTAACCTACTATACCGCGTTGGTCAGATGTGTTGGTATACGGTTTTGTTTCGAGTTTTCCTTCTCTCGCATAGATGTTATATGCGTTTTATATCCCTTAGTCGTCTCGTACGAACACCCACGGGTAAGATGTGGGGTGGTGAATAGTATTCTTACTCCGTCATCACACTACGGTCGTGCGTGCTGCTAAGAAATTCGAAATTATGTTTTAAGTAGGAGGGAACATTAGGATAATTTAAAATAGAATAAACAAAAGTGAGAGTTCGCAAGTTCCGCCTTTTTCTGATGGGTAACCAATTAAGCCGTTAGCGTAATATCAATACGTGATCGAATTTGCGAAGGTTAAAAATGAATCGAATGCAATTGTTGAGAAGTCGGTTCAGTTTATTTAGCAGATCTGCATTCAGGTCGAGGTAGCACACATCAGCATAATCGATGTTAGGAAGAACTAAGGTTTGAACCAACGCTGTCTTAGTCTTGATATATATTTATTTTTTATATTTATGTAATAGAATTTTATAAAACTTTGAGGTACTTGCAATGAAATTGTTAGATATTAGTATTAACTTCAACATCATTATCTCAGTTCATATATATCCCACTATTGGTCTCGAGCCTCCTCCATAATGGGAGGGAAATTGACCTACTATACCACGCTGGTCAGACGCGCTGGTATAGCATTTTGTACCGAGTTTTAGTTCTTTTACATATAGTCCTTAGTCGTCTCTTACAATCACCCACGGGTAAGATATCGGGCGGTGAATTGTATTCTTACTCCGTCGCTAAACAAAAGGGTATTAACTTCATACTTCGTTTTTCAAATGGACTTAAAGTATTTACACTTAAAAAGTCCTTAATAAAAGTAAAAGCTAAGCTCCTTTGATTGACGTTTAGCTTATAATTTGTGAATTTAACACCAAAATAAACAGAAAACACGTTCACACACCAGTTCTTCTTCTTCTTTTTATGTATTGGCAATCAGCTACTTATACGAGCCATTGTTGCCAGTATCGAGTTATAATTATCATCACGTTCTTAGTCTCTTCAGGTTAGTCATTGTCTGTCAGTAAGTCAAATTGTCGCCATCAACAGTGTTATGGCCACATTGTTAAGGGTTATCTTGTGGGTATTTTGATGGAAAACGAAAACGTTGTAAAGCACTTTTATATGATATTCACTACATCCCAGTAGTTCTGTCACATCACATTACATAAAATGCCATCAAAATTATCTAATATAACACGTTAAAACACTAAGATATCGAATATAATACAAGAGCACCACATGACGTTTTAGATTCCCGCCAAAAGTCCCACACACCAGTTAGTAGTTTAGTAATTCTTGATTTATAGAGGGACATGCAGACAAAGAGTCAAACAGCCAAAAAAAAAAGTACAGACAAAGACCACAAATATATAGCTGTAAATAAATAAATTGTCTTTAATTTGTAAACGAAATTCGATAAATACTAATTAAGTTTTAGTATTATGCTATAATTTATAGACCAATTTACTTCTAATATGTAGCGATCAAAAGAAGATAATGTCAAAAAAGTAATTATACTTGTAATTAATAGTAGCTGACTTAAAAGACGCTGTTTGGTGGAAATTAGAAAAAAAAATGTTTGAATTCTATAAAAGTTTTAAATACATAATAATTTTCGGATAAATTCGTGAGAGTAATAGTGTAATAAGCATATCTATGTGTCCGTGTGGTAACGGAGTAAGAAAACAATGCTCACCACCCTTTGAATTCTTATGAATATCATTCAAATAAGTACATATTTTAAATTGAAGTTTCGATTAGTTCACTTTTAATGGTTTTAATTTTTATTACATTAAATTTATCATAAACTGAAGAAGAAGTATATATAATTAATTACAATTTTAAATAAATAATTAATATGTACAATTAAAGCTAAGTTTTAAATTAAAATATTTACAGAAAAATAGAAGAAAAGAGAATAAGGAATAAAAAATAAATAAATAAAAAGAGAAACAAAAGGCGTAATCAGGCATCGAAAAATTCCTCCGCATCACTGTCCACTGATAATGTGCCCAGAAGGCTGCTAGCATTGCCACGTTGAATGGCAATGCTAACCTTTTGTGCAAAATATAGGCCAGCCCTCTGATCACGTGAAGCAGCAATTAATTTTTTTTTGCGATCTCTTTAAATAAAATGCGCGCATTGGGACCCCAAGGGCCAAGAGTTTCGACCCCAAACGGCTCGAAAATATAATTTCCAATAAGGTTATTATACTTTCGCCGCTTGAGGTTCTCTGCATTCAAATTGATTAAAAGATGTAAGTACATGAAATCACTGCAAGAGAAAGTACACTCTAAATAAAACATGATATTAAGTCTTTATCCGTGTGGAGACGGAGTAGGAATACAATTCACCACCCCCAATCTTACCCGTGGGTGATCGTACGAGATCTGCGCCTGATGCCGCCCTAACCGAGGCTTCGGGTGATCGGACCGGGGAATTGTCCGGTCATCCGACGTGAGGCCACCGCGTGAGGGCGACGCCTCGACGGCGAAAGCTGTCGGGGCGTCGACGAGAGAGGAACCCGAGAGGGTATATCGCCGGGCGGGCCATCGAAGACAAAGATCGGGTACCGGTGGTCCGCTCGCACGGCGAAGAGAGGTGTTTGCAGGGTGGGTCCATGGGGTTGCGCGCCGCCTCTTCCGTCGCCCCGGGCCGATTTGCCGGGGCGCGACCACATCCATGGTCCCACCTTGCGAAAAAAAAAAAAAAAAAGAAAAAAAAAAAAAAGGGTGCTCGTACGAGACGACTAAGGGATGTAAAATACATATAACATCTATGCAAGATAAGGAAAACTCGAAACATAACCGTATACCAACACGACTGACCAGCGTGGTATAGTAGCTCAATTTCCGTTCCATTATTGAGGAGGCTTGAGCTCAACAGTCGGCATATATGAGCTGAGATGAGATGATGAGATGAGTAAGTCTTTTGACCGGTGTGGCATAGGTTAATTTATTTTTAGTGAAGATGCGTGTCTCAGAGTGTGATATATTGATTATTATGGTTTGAGAGAAAGAAATTGTCTGTACGATGGTGTGTGATTATATATTTTTGAAAATTTCAACAAAATTGATTGCGTAGGTAAGAATATAATTATATTGAGTATATTCCACCCAATAGCCTGTCTTGCCAGCCTGTTGAATTTAGGCCCCCATAGCATAAACATATCACAATTTTAACTATAATACAACTCGAAGACCATTGTGAATAGTTCGTATCTTACACATTTTAAACATACGTTCTACACGAGCGAACTATATATATTTTTTGATAAAATCATTTATCATCATCATCATTACAGCCCACACACGTCTCAATGTTGGGCTCGGGCCTTCTCTGTAACGGGAGGGAAATTAACCTACTATACCACGCTGGTCAGACGTGTTGGTATAGGGTTTTGTTTCGAGTTTCCCTTCTCTTGCATAGATGTTATATGCGTTTTATGTTCCTTAATTGTCTCATACGATCACCCACAGGTAAGATAGGAGGTGGTGAATTGTATTCTTACTCCGTCACCGAACGGATAATAAAATATATATACTCAAATAGATAAAATCATTAACTTTCATCAAATCGTATAAAACATTAACTTATATTATACATACATACATACATATCATCACGCCATATCCCTTGCAGGGTAGGCAGAGAGAACAGAGTGCCAGAGAACTCTATCCCTGCATACTTCACTCGCTTCCTCAACATTCATAATTCTCTTCATACACGCTCGCCGGTTTCGGAGACTCTTGACTCCACCTTCCTTCAGTACATGACCGATCTGGTCTAGGTAGGTTAGTCTCGGTCTCCCTCGGTACCTACATCCTTCCACTTTCGCATTGTATATCTTCTTAACCAGGCGTTCGTTCGGCATTCTTTCCACATGTCCGAACCATCGGAGCATTCCCTTTCGCATCTTTACACCAATACTCTCTTTCATACCTACTCGCTCTCTTACGTCGTCGTTACGAATGCGGTCGGTCAGCCTAACTCCACAGATTTTCCGCAGAGATCGCATTTCGACCGCATTAATTTTACTATCATACTCTTTTCTGCATACCCAACTCTCGCTTCCATACAGTAATGTTGGGACAAGCACTGCGTTATGTATTGCTACACGTGCCTTCTGGCTGAGGTGGTGGCTGCCGAAAAGTTGCCCCAACGCTCCGTTCACTCTATTTCCCGCATTCACTCTTCGCTCTATATCAGTGGTGTACCTTCCATCTCGGCTAAATCCACATCCAAGATATACAAATTCATCCACTTGCTCTAGTACATCATTACCTATTGTTACTCTTACATCTGTTCTGGTTTTATCTCTTTCAAAGACCATTATTTTGGTTTTGCTCACATTCACGCGTAGACCCCTTTTCTTACAATTAACAACTTATATTATTAGTTTCATTTTAACTGGTCTACGCGTGAATGTGAGCAAAACCAAAATAATGGTCTTTGAAAGAGACGAAGCCAGAACAGATGTAAGAGTAACAATAGGTAATGATATACTAGAACAAGTGGATGAATTTGTATATCTTGGATGTGGATTTAGCCGAGATGGAAGGTACACCACTGATATAGAGCGAAGAGTGAATGCGGGAAATAGAGTTAACGTAGCGTTGGGGCAACTTCTCGGCAGCCACCACCTCAGCCAGAAGGCACGTGTAGCAATACATAACGCAGTGCTTGTCCCAACATTACTGTATGGAAGCGAGAGTTGGGTATGCAGAAAAGAGTATGAAAGTAAAATTAATGCGGTCAAAATACGATCTCTGCGGAAAATCTGTGGAGTTAGGCTGACCAACCGCATTCATAACGACGACGTAAGAGAGCGAGTAGGTATGAAAGAGAGTAGTGGTGTAAAGATGCGAAATGGCATGCTCCGATGGTTCGGACATGTGGAAAGAATGCCGAACGAACGTCTGGTTAAGAAGATATACAATGCGAAAGTGGAAGGATGTAGGTACCGAGGGAGACTGAGACTAACCTACCTAGACCAGATCGGTCATGTACTGAAGGAAGATGGAGTCAAGAGTCTCCGAAACCGGCGAGCGTGTATGAAGAGAATTATGAATGTTGAGTAAGCGAGTGAAGTATGCAGAGATAGAGTTCTCTGGCACTCTGTTCTCTCTGCCTACCCTGCAAGGGATATGGCGTGATGATATGTATGTATGTATGTTATTTTAATCATTAGAGGGGTAAATAATTGATACAATATTATAAGCGAAACTTTATGATAAAAAAAAAATAATCTCTTGACAACGATACGCATATATGGATAGGATATGTCAGAGCCGTCTATACATGTGATTTACATATCACTACGGTTGTATCTGGATATACGATAATTAATTCAAATAATCATACAGCCTTTAAGTTATTAAGGTTTACTATCGCGCGTAGGTTTGGAAGGGGGAATAGTATCATAAATGCTCTACTTGACAGGTGTGTTTGCCATCATAGTTTGCATTATAAATTTCCAAGAAATCGCTGCCCACTTTTCTGATGCCCCCAAACCAAGTTTTTACAAAACCCTCAGCAAATTAGAGAATCGGTGAAACATTTTTCTTAACCTGTCACCATAAAGCTTATCTTCGATGTTTATTCTTATTTAATTTGCTATTAAATTTAAATATAATGCGTTATTTTCAGATATAAGAATTTAATTTGGAAAACGTGTTATCGATTAACTAACCGATATAACTGATATCCGTGTGGTGATGAAGTGAGAATGCAATTCACCACCCCCTATCTTCCCCGTGTAAGGAATTAAAAAAAAAAAAAAAAAAATTTTTGTTAATTTCCCTCCCGAGGCCCGAGCCCAACAGTGGGACATATATACACATAAAAAAAAAAAAAAAACTTCACGTAGTAGCTGAGTTGTAACCATATATGTCAGCAAATCGGAAAATAGTAACAAAGAGATATATGTATGTAGTTAGATCTAGACACGCGATAGTATATCAAACCAAGCTCAAGCAAAGAGAACTGGTCAATCGTGACAAGTATATATTTACACGAACCATTTGAGCCACTTTTAACTGCTTCATAACTCAAAAACTATTCAACATAATCGCACCAAATTTGAATTCCACAGCTTAAACGGTTAATTAGATATTAACGTTATTTTTAAGACTGACCGATTGACTGATAAATATATCAGAATCCTAACACATTTCCAGATGACCTAGAATGGTCAAATTTGGCATCTAATTGGGTAATTGGATGTATTATAAAGGGCATAACCCGAAAACAGAGAATTCACAAGTATAAAAAAGCAATTTTTCGATTAGGTAGGTTTATGAGTAAGGACTTCTGTTTTTTACACAAGTATTAAATAAATAAAATAAAACGAAACGAAACGAAACGAAACAAATCAAAACAAAATAAAATAAAATAAAAATGCCTTTTATTTCCTACAAATTAATTTTACATTTAATTTTTACATTTACTTATCTTTAAACGCTTAACTAATTGAAATTAATACCTGCTTATTTTGTTTATATCTTATATTATGTAGCTATTTACTGTTTTAGTTACTAGTATTAATATACTTGTTTTGACACTATATACTATTTAAACGCTTAAATAATTGATCTTAATACCTACTTATACTTATTCTTATTTATTTCTATATTATTTACCTATTACTATTTTATTTACTATTATTAATATACTATATAATATTTACTACTATCTAATATTATTATTATTAGCTAACTTGGTTAGATTTTAGATACCCAAATTATATAATTTGTAGGAACCCCATTATTGGGTGAAGGCCTCCTCCAAAGATGCCCATTTGTCTCTGTCTTGCGCAGTCTGTTTCCAGTTTGGTTTCACAAGTATTACAAATTTAAAATAAACTATTTTTACGAATTCTATCGTGTTTGTTTTTCATTTTTTTTTCTGACATTTCAAACATTTTACCGCGACATTTTAGAGCTGCAAAACATTTTCCTTCCGCGATCATGAACGCTGTAAAGTGTTCGAAACATTGAGAAACTAAGAAACAAATAAAAATGCAATAATAGTATTCGTAAAAAAAAAATTATAGCGATTTATAAAATAAAACTTTGCGGCTTGTATACTTATAAATGCAAAAACTGCTTTCTTCTTTGCAAGAAAATAAGTTCTATCATGGAAGGTTGTATTATAGTTTTTTTATAGTTACTTTAATACCAATTATTTATAAAATTTACTGTTATATATTTGAAAAACTATGCGGCGCATTCAATGCACGAACGGAGTCATGTTATTCGGTGATCTCTGAATAAACTATCTATAAGGTTACGTTTTATGTTTCGTAGTTCGAGTAAATGGATTTAAGTTACGTCTGAAGTAGCCTGTATTTAATATTAAATAATACATTCTAAGCGTAAGAAATAAATACATTTTTAAGTAAATCACTATTCAATAATGATAAATTAATGTACAGAAAGTAATGATATCCTATAAACACATGAATGTGTAAATGGGCATTAAGTGCAATGTTTTCATAATTATTATGTGGTTGTTGACTGCACCGATAAAAAAATGATATTTAAACAGGTTCTAAATTCTATACACAATCCTGATTTTTTAATTTTCATTTTATTGCTTATGATGGCAAACGAGTAAACAGCACATCTGATGGTAAGTGTCACTACCGCCCATGGACCTTTGCAATATCAAAGTTATAGCTAAACCACTACCAACCTATACAAACCCCGAACCCACCCAATTTCGCTTCCAGCTCTCTCGCTTACCGAACGAAGCGCAATAGTACATTGCCATTACTCAGACGTCGATCTGCTGCGAGAGTGTATTACTACCCCGAATAGGTCAGCCAGCGGCTGTAGACTGACAACTGTCAATAGCGTGGTCCTAGTTAGAAAAAAATATAATATTCTAAAGTAACTTGAAGACACAATTTCTTATTTATATTTCTACTACGAAATGTTTTATTTATTTAATTAAATTCTAATAGTCGAATCATTCACATAAACCTAATAACTTACGATCTTTTGAATCTCAACAATTGAGTCATTTTAGGATTAATATACATTGAACTTGGCTTCCATTTCACATTCATGTTTTGATGTGATAAGCATTGTTATCACAACAACCGTAATAATAACAAGTTCGTGTCAAATTATTATTCAAATACGAAAATCAAGATAATAATAAATAGGTGAGCAATTCATGCTAGCAAAGCTGTATTAATAGCTAGTAGAATTCTCATACTTATCCTTATAACCATATTTATACAATCTTATCTATACATAACTCAATACATAACTCAACTTACTCTATTAACATCCCTAAACTATATTTCAATCTAATCTAATCTAACACGCTAAACAAGGTCCCTGATCATGTCAGGGGAGACATAAGCCCAAACAAACGATAGTTTAGAAAAAAAAAATAGCTAGTAGAAGAATATAAATACACTAAAACCAATGTAATAAAATTTTAATGAAATTTTCCATGGAATTGTTGTTCAACGTTAAGTTATAGTTTTAGCAAGTAAGCGTAAGCTAGCAAGTTTATCGGCTCAAGAGCTGAATACGAGAGCCGCTGCTGGTACTAAATCTATCTTCTAACTTTTTGTTCGCTTTCAAGCATGTAGCGTATCAAATATAAGTTGTGCTTTCGTGGAAAAGAACTACTTAAATTTTATATAAAAGAGAAAATTTGAAATATTATTGTAAATATTTTTATCTTTATTTCGTATGAAATATTTTTGTAATTCTGTACATTTTTTCTATATGGTATCGGAATAAAAATACCTCGGCATCACCTCTTTTTTCCCGTTGATATTATAAAAAGTGATATACAGGTAGTAATGGAAGGAAATCGAAATACCTACAAATATATGCCAAGTAATTTGGACAGTGGGTAGTAGGCTGACTACCTTCATCTGAAGATTAGGCCTTGCCCAGGCAGTGCACAAATTCATAACTAAGAAAAAAAGAAATTACATACATATTTTTGTCCTAGCTTTTTTTATTTTCATAGTTTTTCATCTGTATTATCAACCCAAATCCATACCGCTGTTCACTGTGGCTATTATTGGAAAGAACATTAACCTAATGTTTGTACATCGTTGATCAAACGATTATCTTTAAAGACTTTCTTCTATTCATCATCATCATCATCACAGCCCATAAATGTCCCACTGTTGGGTTCAGGCCTCCTCCGTAATGGGAGGGAAATTAACCTACTATACCGCGCTGGTCAGACATGTTGGTATAGGGTTTTGTTTCGAGTTTTCCTTCTCTCATTTTTATTCTTTCTTCTATTGTATATACACAATAATTTTTTCCTCTTTTCCTCATCCACAATTCTCATGTAATAAATGGAAATCAGTCGCCCAACTTTGCAGGTATGCTAGAATTAAATTTAACTATGAATACTTCACGATGTCCCACATATCACCTTTCAGAAAATAAAGTGTGCCATGGAGAGCCACGCTCTTGGAATATCACACTGCGCCTGTATGAGAACTTCTTAATATATATTATTATTTTTATACTATCATAATTTTTATTGCAGTAAAGTTTAAAGAAGAGATAAGTATACTATTACACATAGTTCTCTGATTAATTATTAAAGTGAACTAATGTCTTATTGATAGGCTTATCCGTGTGGTGACGGCGTAAAAATATAATTTATCACCCCCTATCTTGCCCATGGGTGATCGTAAGATATGACTAAGGGATATAAAACGCATATAACATATATGCAAGAGAAGGAAAACTTTTACTTTCCAATCATGCTGCCACTTACACCACCGTAAACGATTGTAGAACATTCAATTCTCGCATCGTATTATATTTTCGTCTTAAAGGAGACGTGTGCCATCTACCCGACACACAATGTGTAAATAAAGAGTGGTGAATTGTATTCTCACTCCGTCACCATATAGACAACGGTCCTTTGATTACAAGTCCATATACTCGTACCTATATATAACTTTTTAAACACTGGTGGATACTTTACGGAGCATTTATATGTTACTAACAGACCGGGCCACGCGTTGCTGTGGCTTAGGTTAGCTTCAGTAACACTTTTTGTTTATTCTCACAAATTTTAGCTTATATGAAACGTTTGTACATTTAACATAGCGCCATCTATTAAATACTTACTGAATCCAGTCAACAGATTCCGCCATCTTTTAAAATCCTTTTGATATAACATATGATTTTGACTGTCAAATATTAGACATATAATTTGCAATAAAATAATATCACTATAAATTGAGATTTAAGCTATCCTATCTTTTAAGTTAGATCAAACTACACTTGCTGTGCAAATTTGGTTGAAATCAGTTAAGTACTTTATGAGTCCATCGCGGACAAACAACGTGACACGTAATTTATATATATTAAGATTTAAGTCAAGAGTCTCATGTCCAATGGGTTTTAATATAATCTACTATACCATATTGGGTATGGATGTTTTAGTATGAGGTGTCACGAGCTATCATCCTCAAACGACATGATATAATTTAATTAGTTAATAATCTCTTGTATTACGTATGAATAAGGAAAAAGTGCTACCAAACTTTCTTAAACCATCATTACACTCAATGATTGAAATCAATTAACTCATATACATTTTACAGTTTTCTTTTCAAAACAGAACAATAGATATATTTATACACATCACTTCGCATGTATTGCGTATATTTTTATTCCAATAAAAAGACCGCGTTCCAGTGTCCCACGCGCACGGCGTCGAGACGTATATTGTAGGGCAAGTCTACGAGGTCGTACGCCGCTTTTCTGTAGCCCCGTACGGATTAGCGGGGCGCGAACTACCGTAGCCCGCCGCCAAAAAAAAGTATTTTATGCCAAATTATTTGCTTTCTACCAGTACCTTTTTTTTTTTTTTTTTTTTTGCGGTGGGTTATGGACGTCGCACCCCGCCAAATCGGTCCGGGGTGACGGAAGAGGCGGCGCACAACCCCATTGACCCACCCTGCAAGCACCTCTTCTTCGCCGTGCGAGCGGCCCACCGGTACCCGATCTTTGTCTTCGGTGGCCCGCTCGGCGGTATGCCCTCTCGGGCTCCTTTCTTGTCGACGCCCCGACAGCTTTCGCAGTCGAGGCGTCGTCCTCACGCGGTGGCCTCACGTCGGGTGACCGGATAATTCCCCGGTCCGATCACCTGAAGCCTCGGTTAGGGCTTTCTACCAGTACCTAGTCAGTAAATATTTTATTATTATCTGTAAGAAATCAATTTTGAAATACATTCTTTTCAATAAATTCTCATAATACAAAGTAGCAAAGGCAAATTTCTATTAATAAAACTTCCGCAATATTTTAACCAAACAACGATTAAACAAATGTGTAATTTAACAGTAAACCATTAAAGTAAGTTGGGAAACGCATTAACTCGATGGCTTCAAGTCGATGCTTGTGAAATTATCAGCGGTAATATCCTACTGTTTTCTATTATCTTATACGTCGAGAAACAACATGAGTAACGAGTTAACATGAGCAGAATAGATTCTTATCCACATTGTTATATTATTTAATACAATAATCAGTCGTATAGTTAAACTGAGATATAATAATTTGACTAGGAATATTCGGAAGATTACATATATTTGTTTATACTATAAAAAGTAATTTGATTATTTAATGAAATTGCGTACGGTACTGAATAATTCAGAATAAAATAAATTATTGAATCATAATTTTTTTAATAAGTATTTCTTTTTAAAGACTAAGGAAATAATTCTTGTATTACGGGGGACTTTACAAACATGCAATTAACGCAGGCAAATTATTATTAAGCCCAGACTCAGAATAACACTTTATGGATCGCACAAAGTACTTATTCTCCTGCACGGGAAACGAACCCACGGCACTGGCACGGAAGATCGGTATCTTAACCATTACGCCATCTATGCAGTAATTATTACGATATTAGATGATGTTCACCAATATCACCTAGGGCTGACCTTGTCGGCCACCGAAGACAAAGATCGGATACCGGTAGCCCGCTCGCACGGCGAAGAGAGGTATTTACAGGGTGGGTCTATGGGGTCGCGCAGCGCCTCTTTCGTCACCGACCACCTTTTTTTTTTTCTTCTCAAGGTGGACCACGGAAGTGGTCGCGTCCCGACAAATCGGTCCGGGGCGACAGATGAGGCGGCGCGCAACCCCATGAATCCACCTTGCAAACACCACCACCACACCACCACTCTTCGCCGTGCGAGCGGGCCACCGGTACCTGATCTTTGTCGTCGGTGGCCAGGGGCGTGACCACCTCCATAGTCCAGACAAGGGAAAAAAAGCGCCGACCTTGTCCTAATTATTTATTCTATATAAGTTAAACTTGTTAATATAATATGCATTTTCGAAATGCAATTAGACTATCAGTTATTACCAAGTAAGGTCAGTGTTATTAGAGAGGATCTGATTTTGCTGGGCATTAAAAAAAAACCCAATATCCTTAGATCTGAAATGTGGGACAGGGTAGACCAAAATACAGAATAAAAAAGTGCAAATGCCGTGTAGTGACAAAAGTATGAATACAATACCTCTTTTCTTGTCCGTAGATAATGTAGAAGATGCCTTAGGGATCTAATTTGGGTGACTGGACCGGGGAATTATTCCGTCACCCACCGAGAGGCTGACCGCGCGAGGAAGGACCGACGTCCTCCTCGGGGTGGGGGGACGTCGCTCAAGGAGAGGGTACCCCTCAGGGGGTATTCCGTCGGGCCGGCCACTGACGACAAGATCACGCTGCTCCAGTGGCCGGTCCAACGACGAAGGTGAGGTTCACAGATGGGTTACGGGTATGCGTGCTTACGCCCCTCTGTCGCCCCGAACGGAGTGGTCGGAAAAGGGATCTAATTTGCAGATATATGCAGATATAGGTTATATAAAAAAGAACAACTGGAAATAAACTCTATAACACCATAACCAGTGTGGTGAAGTACATAGTTAATTTCCCTCCTATTACGGATGAGGTTGGGAGCCAACAGTAGGACGTATATGAACAGAGACGAATGAATGAAAAAAATTATAATAACGTTTAATATTAAATAATAGAACATTCAACATAAAAGCAGTATAATCGTCAAGTTCTCGCTGAGTTTTTATGGCCGAGCTCATTGACTATCATGTCACACAAATGTAATCCAAAAGTTAACATTTGGGTTACACAGACGCTAGAAAATATTCCTTACTTTAATGTCCAATGAGTTTCTTATATCCTCTTTTATAGTACTATTGGGGAATATAAAACCGTACAAAGTTACGGTTTGGTGCGACGTTTATTAAACTTTTATTCACCGGGTTAATCTAATATTGAATATTTTTAGCTTGTTGCTGAATATTTTTCACGAGAATATTCGTCAAGTTGATATTATGAAAACACTCGTAGATGATACATTTTATTGATATGATGACAATATTTTATTATTCCCTTTTTAACTTTACAAAATTAGCAATATTTTTGGATATAATTTATCTTATGAACTATATTTTTATTCGTCTATCTTAATGCACATGATGACATAATAAATAGTGGGTTCTTGCTTGTTTTTCTTAAATTACCTTAAATATAGACTGATGTAGCAAAAACAGCAAACATATTTTGTAAATAGCTGAACAAAGTTAATACGATAACCAATAAGTTCTGTCTCCCACGTTCTATAGAAGGGAAGTGGAATCAATATTTTTCAACTCCTCTTGTTTAAATTACTGAAATTTTTAGCATTTAATATGCTTAATTATTTATAAATACCCGATTACGAAACGAAAAATGACTTATGTACTCTATGCATTGTGTAAACATTGTCCGATAGATGGCATACGTCACCTTGAAGACGTAAGATATAATATGAAGCGAAAATTTGCATGTTCTAAAATAGTTCACGATGGTGTAAGTGGCAGCATGGTTGGGCCGAATTCCCAATAGGTGCGGATTCGAACCCCGCTTGTGACATCATTTTTCGTTTCGTAATCGGGTATTCCTCTTGTTTAAGTTTTATAAATATTTTTTGCGGGTACCAAGCAATTAAAAGTACGTCCCAAAACTGCCTGAGGGTAAAACCTCAATGTTTTCTATGAACACCATTGTGGATCCAAGCTTACACGATGCACACACAATGGTGGATTTGTGTGGTGGGATTAAGCCCTATAAAAAACACAGTGCCTAAGTACTATAGTAACAGTAGCTTAGTAATACCGTCAGCGAAGTATTTATACGTCTCCGTATTTAAACTCAAGGAGAGTATTTCTTAGTTTTCAAATTTATGTATTATAATTTTAATTACCTTTAGCTTTATTTTAAATTTTTATTATTAATTTATTTAACTTTATAGTTAAAGAAAACTGATATGTTTCATAGCTCTGAAAAATATTAAAAATAATTAAATCTTTTAAGTGTATTGTCGTGCCAACCATCCCAAAATTCTAAAGCAGAAACTGTCAATGAGCTGGAAAAGCTAACTAGCAGTCGTTTTGCGGTAAATTTTACCAATTTTGTGGCAAATACTCTTGTTTTTTATCTGGACATACGCCATGCGTTCCGTTTAGGATAATATAAGAGGCCCTATAATCCACCGTACCTATTCCTTTCCCGTCGTCACTGAGCCGATCACTGGTATTGAATCTTATGTAGTTCTAAATAACCGGATCAATTCAAGAACCCCTAATCTTCATCACACTATCTGAAATGGTTTGCGAGAGCTCATTTTTTTTCGTAATTAACCACAAAAATTATTGTATTGATTAAACAACCACTGTATTTGTTCCTAAAAATCGCTCAAATTCACATTGTTGTACCACATACAGTCTCTAAATAACTTGAAATAATATTCATGTGTTCAATTTTAGCCTTGTCATTATCATTGTCCCACTCTTATCCCAATTACCTGGGGTCGATACAATATTTGCTCTTATTGTAAATATAGTGAAAGTTATTGGCAATAGTTTTATGATCGGCCGCCTGCCAAACGTCAACGCTCCTTGGGAATATAATTGTTGACCAAACGGCATCAGATGGAGTTCTCCCAGGTCGTAATAAGGCTCTTAGTCATCTTTTACGACATCCACGAGCAAAGTAAGGGTTGGTAGTATTCGTAGCCGCTACCACACAGTTAATCTTAGCCTTGTGATTAAGTTAAAGTGAATTAAACATATGCAAGAATAAGATGGATTTACGGTCTTACATTCGGACATTATTTATTCGGCTATGATGCGGTTACAACTCCTTCCAACCGCCGGGACCGTGGAAAGGACTGCTTCATAATCTATCGCATTGTACCTCTCTCTCGCCAATTGAGTTGACCTCTGGTACAAAGCCCTTGTCTCAAGACAAGATGATGGCCTGCAAGATTAAATAATCTAGAGTAATTCAGATCAACAAAAAGCATTCTTAAGGTTGTCTATTCAATTCCGGGAGCATTTTCGCCAAATTGCTCCCCGGCTGGTCGGCGCGGCGTCCGCCCTTTCTCGGCTCATGCCGAATGTGGGCGGACCCAGTTTCGAGGGCCGACGGCTGTATGCGGGGGTGATCCGCTCAATGGCCATGTACGGCGCACCCGTGTGGGCGAGGGCTCTGAACGCCCAGCTCAGGGCGGTGCTGTGGAGGCCACAGCGAGCCATGGCCGTCAGAGCCATTCGCGGGTATCGCACGGTGTCGACAGAGGCGGCGTGCCTATTGGCCGGGACACCTCAGTGGGACCTAGAGGCGGAGATGCTCTCCGACCTCTACCGGCGGGTTACCTCAGTGCGCGACGAAGGTGGCTCCCCATCGTTGAGCGAGATAGCCACCTGGCGCGAGGACGCCCGCCGAGACGTCATCGCCCGTTGGGTTACGCGGCTGGAGAGGCCAAGACACGGTGTCGTTACCGTCGAGGCCCTCCGGCCCGTACTGATGGAATGGATGGAGCGGCGGCACGGAGTCCTCTCCTTTCGGCTGGTGCAGGTATTGTCGGGGCACGGGTGTTTCGGTTTGTACCTGCACACGGTCGCGTATAGGGAGTGGACTCCGGCCTGCCACTATTGCAGCAGCGACGAGGACACGGCGAGACACACACTGGAGGTGTGTCCGAGTTGGGACGGGCAGCGCCGTGACCTCGTCGCTGTTATCGGTGGCGACTTGACGCTGCCGGCTGTCGCGAGGGCGATGGTCGACAGCGTCAGGAACTGGGACGCGGTCGCCGCCTTCTGCGAGGCTGTCATCTCGCAGAAGGAGACGGCGGAACGAGTCCGGGAGGATTCCCGTGACCCGGGCCGCCGTCAGCGGCCGGGGCGGCGCAGGCGCGAATACCTGCGCCTGATGCCGCCCTAACCGAGGCTTCGGGTGATCGGACCGGGGAATTGTCCGGTCACCCGACGTGAGGCCACCGCGTGAGGACGACGCCTTGACGGCGAAAGCTGTCGGGGCGTCGACAGGAGAGGAGCCCGAGAGGGCATACCGCCGAGCGGGCCACCGAAGACAAAAATCGGGTACCGGTGGCCCGCTCGCACGGCGAAGAAGAGGTGCTTGCAGGGTGGGTCAATGGGGTTGCGCGCCGCCTCTTCCGTCACCCCGGACCGACTTGGCGGGGTGCGACGTCCATGGCCCACCGCAAAAAAAAAAAAAAAAAAAGGTTGTCTATTCAAACGAACACAAAACCAATAACACGGCAAACTCATTATGACATTTCAAAATGGTAGCTAGCATTATGTAAAACATGCTATTCATGTTATCTTGTTCTGTTATATAACTTTGTTTTAAACAAATTCTTCTTGCCATTAGGTTATTTTCTAGTACGTTCTTCTAAAATTGCCATTACATCTACATATGAAAAAAATACATTCTGCTATCAACTTATATATGCTTATATGCTTCTCGAACGAAAATAATTTCTGCAGAAATAATTCTCTCAAACTATATCCACACGAATAAAACTCCACAACGATAGATATATCCTCAAAAAATCAATTATAACAGATCATTTTAGGTATTGGCAGAATATCAGCGATATTTCATTAAAGAAAAGTAGCACAAGCTGAGCGAGTAGCCTTTTTTATGTTCCGTTAAAATTAAATTATTTTATGTCGGAAATTATTTTGTTTAGCTATTATTTCAATTACCTTTTTCATACCTACAAATTGTTAAACTGTAAAATGAGAACAGAATATTTTTTTTTTGTAGAATAATTACGTGTAGCGTACGGAAAGTCAACTTAGTTAGTAATAATGAAGCGTGACTTTAATAACAACGAAATAACCTCAAGTTTCTTAATTTTGATTTTAACGACGAAAAGTAAAATATTCTTCAAGCAATCTAAATTTATATTGGTTTCATCTTTACGACAGTTTTGAATGGGTAGTAAAATTGTATAAAATGATTATGAAATATTTTATTACTAGTAAATTTAATGTTCTATATAATGTTCATTGTCCATTGTCTTTTTTATTAATATCTCACTTATCGGTGATTATGACATGAATTTAAATTGCTTAGTGTTTAAATTACTGAAATTTAGCATTTAATATAAGCATATATTAATCATGCAATCAAGCGATTATTTACAAAAAGCCGATTACGAGCGGAAAATGATTGCGACAAGTGGGATTCGAACCCACACCTATTGGAAATCATGCTGCCACTTACACCACCGTGAACTATTGTAGGACATTCAATTCTCGCATCGTATTATATTTTCGTATTTAAGGCGACATATGCCATCTATACGACATTGTTTACACATTGTAAAAACTTAATACTCAAACTTTGCAGTTAGAATTGTATTAAACGATGACACAACCCTGTTATTCAAATAACTGAAATATTTAGCATTTAATGTGCTTGATTATTTACAAAAAACCCGATTATGAGCGAAAAATGATTGTCATAAGTGGGATTCGAACCCACAACTATTGGAAATCCGTTCCAATTGTGCTTATTGGCTTACTGTTTCAAAATGTATTGCTACCATTTTGTGTGGGTGGTTTACGTGTGGTGAAAGTGTAAAAATAGAATGCAACACCTTCTCTTATTTGTAAGTGTCGTAAAATATGTCTAAGTGATATAATATCCATATAAAAAATAATCTGAAGAAAAATATTAAAAATAAAACTCTATACCCACTCGTCTGACTAGCGTAGTAAAATAGAAAATTTTCCTTTTGATTGTGGAGGAACCTTTTTTTTTTTTTTTTTTTTTCATTGGTGGGCTATGGATACGTCTCGCCCCGCCGAATCGGTCCGAGGTGACGGAAAGGTGGCGCGTGACCCCATAGACCCACCGTAAAACCTTCTCTCTTCGCCGTGCGAGCGGACCACCGGTACTCGATTTTAACTTCGGTGGCCATTGTGGAGGAACCTCGAGCCCAATCGTAGCACGTATTTTTTTTGTTGCTTATGGCAAACGAGCCAGCAGTACACCTGATGGTAAGTGGTACTATCGCCCATGGACTTTTGCAATACCAAGGGCTATAGCTAGGCCGCTGCCTACCAATACAAACCACAAACCCACCTACTTTTAGCTCTCTCGCTCACAGAACGAAGCGCAATAGCACATGGTCATTACTAAGACGTCGATCTTCTGCGAGAGTATGGTACTACCCCGGACGGACCGGCCCGCGGCTGTAGACAGAAAACTGGCAACTGCGTAGTCCTACCACTATATTTTATATGAGCGGGTATAAATGTTTCAAGGTCGAAAGTAGTAGCAAAAAATTTAGATTCTATCTTTGTGCTGACAGATATTATTCATGCTCGTATCATAATATATGTTATCAGATCATTCAATTTTCTAGTGTCGTACAAAAAATGTAAGGAATAGGCTTTTAATCCCCTTTGATTTGAACCAGACTTCAGGTTAAACGCTACGCTTTCTCAATTATGAGTTATGGTACTGAAACAAGTTATTGTGAGATTTACTTATTTAGATGAAATCCAATTCATAAATCTTCTTTTCCGTGTAGTGACGGAGTAAGAATACAATTCACCGCCCCCTATCTTGCCTGTGGGTGATCGTATGAGACGATTAAAGAATATAAAGTGCATATAATACCTATGCAAGAGAAGGAAAACTAGAAACTAAACCCTATACCAATACGTCTGACCAGCGTGGTATAGTAGGTTAATTTCCATCCCATTATGGAAGAGGCTCGGACCCAATAGTGGGACATATATAAGCGATGATGATATATATGTGATGATGATATATATGTGATGATGATGATGATGAATACTTAAATCTACTGCTTATACCATCTCAGACCATATTATCATTACAATAAAGTATCAATTACAATGATGTAGCAATGTTTTAAGTAAAGCTTAATAAAGTTATAACGTATATTATCAACTGATTTCTTTTTTAGTTTGTTTGAACTCATTAATCTCAAAAACTAAGGCTGGGATTCTAAAAAATCTTATTGCTTAAGATGCCTGTTTATTAAAACCGGATATAGGCTACAAAATGAAATAGTGTGATAAATGGGAGCAGAGTAGTGTAAGAAATTGTTACAAAATGAAACAAAATATTCTAAACATGGGTCATCGCACATCAAGGGTCTTACGCAATCGCCGTTGTCATGATAACTATTGAGATAGCAGAAATGCTCATTTTGGATATTATTAATTTTAACTATTAATTAATTAATTTATTAACGCCATCGGATGAAATAAATGATAAAAAAATATACCTTATAAATAGATTAGAATCCCATACCAGCGAATTATTTAGCTATTTATCATCATCTCAGCCCATGTATGTCCCACTATTGGGCTCGAGCCTCCTCCGTAATGGGAGGGAAATTGACCTACTATACCGCGCTGGTCAGATGTGCTGGTATAGGGTTTTATTTCGAGTTTTCCTTATCATGCATAGATGTTATATGCATTTTATCTCCCTTAGTCATCTCTCACGATCACCCACGGGTAAATTAGGGAGTAGAGAATTATATTCCTATTCCGTTACCACATGGAAAGATTGTTTAGCTGTTATTGAAATTAAATTGTTTTATGTTTTTTTTTAATCGTGCTTATGAATATATTGCATTTAAAGGGTTTATTACATCGTCCTAAATAAGGGTTCATTAAAAGTTTTCAGTCAATAATAGAAACGTCATTTGAATAAATACTAGTATAATTTAATTTAATTATCTACGGCAGGCATATTTTGTAGTCCAAGTGTCAAGCTGATGGTGGATGTACGCTAGATCTTTCATCAGTTATTCTACTACTAGTATGAGAAGATAAAACTCCTACTCAATTCTAGAGAACTCATTCATGAAACCAACTCAAAAGTATGAGGACAGAAAATGGTCATTCATTTTACAAATGTAACTGAGATAAGACTAATTATCTCTATCTGTTATGGGTCCAGTGAACACAGTTTATAAGAGCCCTTTTTACTGATTTTTCAAAAACAGCAGTTTCTAAATTCTACAATTATATACCTTTGCGAATTTTCGGACATTTCTAATTTTGCAAATAATTTTCAGACTATGTATATGAACGAATTGATATATATCTATTATTATTTTTTAAAAAAGATTCTTCTACATTTGTACCACGAAATTAAGTATTGATGTTGAACTTTGAAGATATACGAGCGAACTGCTAAAATAGTTATATTTTTATGTTAAAAGTTTCAAGAAATATATTGGTAGGTGTCATCATCAACATCATTGAACTTTATGCGTCTGCTGCTGAATGTAGGCCTCCCTCATACTTCGGCACTTAGTGTGGTCCTGTGCCACCCGCATCTAACGACTCCAAGCAACCTTAACCGAATCAATCAATCCACTGGATGGGAAGTGGCGTCTTACAATGCGTCGTCGGTTCTCAGTCTCTACTCGAGACCCTTTCTGCCCCATCAATTATCATTTCGTCGAACGAGGTCACCTGCCTATTACCACTTCAGCGTGCTAATTGTTCAAGTTATGTCGGCTGTATTAGTACTTCGATGAATTTGCTATCACGCAGAGAAATCCTGAGCATAGCCAGCCCTATAGTACGCTGAGCTACTTTGAGCTTAGTTATGAGGTCTGCATTTAGGGACTTGCATAGATGGTAGTTATAAGATTCCCAAATAACAAAGTAAGTATTTGTAGTTGATTTTTATGTATTAAAACCTATATGTATAAAAGAGGATGTTTGTATGTATGAAATCCCTAAACTCAGAAACTATTTTGTACATATGGGCTGAGTTTCATCACCATTATCTCAACTCATATATGTCCCACTGTTGGGATCGAGCCTTCTCCATAATGGGAGGGAAATAGACCTACTATACCACGCTGGTCAGATGTATTGGTACAGGGTTTGTTTCAAATTTTCCTTCTCTTGCATAGATGTTATATGCATTTTGTATTCCTTAGTCGTCTCTTACGATGACCCACGGGTAAGATAAGGGGTGGTAAATTGTATTCTTACTCTGTGACCGCACAGATAATGAGCTGGGTTTGCTAGTTGTTATATAAATATTGAAGTTATGGAAATATGTACGCCAAAAGTATTCAATGAGGTTGGATTTATACACACAACGACCTTTAAAAGCTGCTTTCGCTATTATATATGAGTAATATTTTGGTAAATACCTTCAAAACATTATGTTATACAGAATATAGATCTGTATAGAAATGAAAAGGTAAGTATTAAATTTATATTTAAAATATTTTTAAAAATATCCTTTTAAACATTAAAAGGATATTTTTTTTTGGTTCCAGTTATTCATCATCATCATCATCACAGCCCACACACGCTCGACTGTTGGGCTCGGGCCTCCTCCGTATTGGGAGGGAAATTAACCTACTATACCGCGCTGGTCAGACGTGTTGGTATAGGGTTTTGTTTCGAGTTTTCCTTCTCTTGCATAGATGTTATATGCGTTTTATATCTCTTAGTCGTCTCGTACGATCGATTATGAACGATTATGTTATACAGAATATAGATCTGTATAGAAATGAAAAGGTAAGTATTAAATTTATATTTAAAATATTTTTTTAAAAATATCCGTTTAATGTTCTTTTTTTAAAATAAAGATCTTAATAGGCGTCTATGCGATGTGATTATCATAATTCATCATCATCTCAGCTCATATACATTCCGGTGAATGTCATCAGACGATCTCCCCGGCACCCTGTAAAAGCGCGGATGTGGCCGCTGTGGTTTTAGTGGGTATTTCGGTCGCACGGTGGCCGGTGAGTCCCACACAAGTCCTCCCGTCCTCACAGGTGGGGGGATAGTGCGCAAATGCATTTCCACAGCGTGAAAAAAAAAAGCTCATATACATTCCACTGCTGGGCTCGAGCCTCCTCCATAATGGGAGAGAAATTGACCTACTATAGCACGCTGGTCAGACGTTCAGTTATAGAGTTTAGTTTCGAGTTTTCCTTCTCTAGCTATTATGATATCATAATTAGTCGTTAATTAAGTCATTGTTAATATAATTCATCTTAATATATATAAATTACGCGTCACGTTGTTTGTCCGCGTTGCACTCCTAAAGTACTTAACCGATTTTAATCAAATTTACACAGCATGTGTAGTTTGATCCAACTTAAAAGATAGGATAGCTTCCATCTCAATTTATAGTAGCAATATTATTTTATTGCAAATTATTTGTCTATTATTAGACAGTCACAATTATCTGTTATCTCCAAACGATTCTAACAGATGGCGGTATCTGTTGACTGGATTGAGTAAGTATTTAATAGATGGCGCTATGTTAAACGTACTAACGTTTCATATAAGCTACAATTTATTAGCATAACCACCACGTGTTACTGAGGCTACTTTAGCCACAGCAACGCGTGGCCAGGTCTGCTAGTTAAGTCTATATATTATTTTCGTAAATTTTGACAAAATAACGCTTAGCGCTTACTTTGAATTCAATCAAATATCAGTAAAGGGTTTATTATTTTTATCAAGTATATATCTGGATAAGAGTAGGAGAATGATGATATATATACACACACATATATATATATATATATATATATATATATATATATATATATATATATATATATATATATATATATATATATATATATATATATATATATATATATATAATGTTTCATCACCCTTTCTCTTTCCTGTGGATGTCATAAAAGCTAAATTTGTTGGTCAGAGAGTTCTTGGGAAACTTAAAACAACAACTACAATCGCCAATTCACCTACTAAGATGGCAATTATAGCCTTATCCTTCTTAGGGAGAAGTATGTCCAACAATAAACTTATATTAATAACTGGAACTGAACTATCTATGTGGTGACGGAGTAAAAATACAATTTACCACCCCCTATTCTACCCGTGGGTGATCGTACGAGACGACTAAGAGTTATAAAACGCATATAACATCTATGCAAGAGAAGGAAAACTCGAAACACAACCCTATACCAACACGTCTGACCAGCGTGGTATAGTAGGTTAATTTCCCTCCCAATACGGAGGAGGCCCGAGCCCAACAGTCGGGTGTGTGTAGGCTGTGATGATGATGATGTTGAATAACTGGAACCAAAAATAAAAAGTACAAAAAAAAAACGAATAAAAATAGGAATTTAAACGCTTCTTTAACTTGTTTTTTAACTTTATATTTTTACATTTAAGATACATTTACATTCTAATCTATGCTAAAGATCTAACCTTACGAGCCAAACTATGAATAAAACAAAGGAACGTTGCCGTTACGGTCAGTGCGAACAAGCTTTTGACCATAGCTATACCTATGTATGCGTATGTACATGTATGTGTAATGTGTAATTGTCTATGTGACGCTCTATAATGGCTTTAACCCACACTGCTATTGTATGTATTCAAACATTGCTCATGAATGACGTAACAGATGATTAAGGACTCTTCCACAAACTAGATCAATAACCATTTAGAGCTCTCTAATCAACAGCTATATTGAAGAACGTCATCTATCTCTTGACCTAGTTAGGTGAGTTTTTGATGGTGACAGAAGATTTACACTGTTATATGTAGTAAGTTGAAGGTCATTGAACGGATTACTGATGTTATGCGTGTACGTGTGTACCTTCCTTTTTTGGAGTTTACTCCTTAAGAAGAGTGAATGCGGGAAATAGAGTGAACGGAGCGTTGGGGCAACTTCTCGGTAGCCACCACCTCAGCCAGAAGGCACGTGTAGCAATACATAACGCAGTGCTTGTCCCAACATTACTGTATGTAAGCGAGAGTTGGGTATGCAGAAAAGAGTATGAAAGTAAAATTAATGCGGTCGAAATGCGATCTCTGCGGAAAATCTGTGGAGTTAGGCTGACCGACCGCATTCGTAATGACGACGTAAGAGAGCGAGTAGGTATGAAAGAGAGTATTGGTGTAAAGATGCGAAAGGGAATGCTCCGATGGTTCGGACATGTGGAAAGAATGCCGAACGAACGTCTGGTTAAGAAGATATACAATGCGAAAGTGGAAGGATGTAGGTACCGAGGGAGACCGAGACTAACCTACCTAGACCAGATCAGTCATGTACTGAAGGAAGGTGGAGTCAAGAGTCTCCGAAACCGGCGAGCGTGTATGAAGAGAATTATGAATGTTGAGGAAGCGAGTGAAGTATGCAGAGATAGAGTTCTCTGGCACTCTGTTCTCTCTGCCTACCCTGCAAGGGATATGGCGTGATGATATGTATGTATGTACTCCTTAAGAATCGATTTTCATATAAGGCGCCCGGTATGAGAAAAATTTGAGAAGTAAAATCTAGTGATCGAATGACCTCGTTACGTTTTTGGTGCGCAACCTATTCTGCGCACCTTTCACTTTCTGACGTGAGATAATACTTCACTGAACAATTTTAATAAATATAAATAAAAATATATATATTATTTTTAGTCAAATGAGCTTTTTTTGCGCCTGTTTTGATAATCGTACTTAAGGAGTAAACTCCAGTCGTGCGTCGTAGCTGACACACACTTTTATATTCCTTATTTTATTCCTTACGTCATGTTCTAGTGAATTTAAGTCGTAGCATCTGCAATTGTAGCAAAGACTTGTCATTTCACCTACCTTTTTAATCTACGAACTATTTTATTAAATACTAATTTTAATTATTCAACACCAGGTATTGAATAAAAGCAAAATAAAATACTCGACTGCGTAAACAATAGCTTTTCATTAATATGTGTTGTTCAGTTTCTTTTTTTTTATATTAATACTACTACCATAATTTAGCGTCCAATTATCATCATATTGAATTCTTATTTTTGATTATTGTTATTCACTTATTAATACTAGTTAGATAAATTGATAGACGTAATTATCATCTACAGTAACTACCCTACAATAAATATTGCACCTCGATCTTTGGAAAGAAGCAATAGATTATACTACTTGTAAAGCAGTGTCTCTATCGCACATTATCTGTGTGACATTTTTAAGTCCTACATATAAAAGCGAACAGTTTTTAACACATACACACACACACACACACACACGCGCACGCACGCACGCACGCACTCACGCACGCAAGCAAGCACGCACGCACGCACGCACGCACGTACGCATGCACGCACGCACGCACACACACACACACAAAACATATATAATAGCCCCTCACAGAAACTAAAAACTAGTCGATTATCTCTTTCCAAGTGTCAATTTGCAATATTTATCACTGTTACGTTAATTTCTTTATCTTCCTATGTAAATATGGACCCCAGTTTCATATAGAGTCAGATAAACACATCAGTCTCCTACGCGTCGTGTAGTTATTGAAAAATGTATGCTATATTTTACCTACAGGTCAAAGCCCGGTGCTAAATTATAATAGACAGTACAGTGAAAAATCGAACCCTTAGCCAATAAACAAACCATAAATCCAATGAAATGACAACGTCATATATTGCAGAGGTTCACCAATGTTTAATAGGGTCGACCTAATGTGACATGGCCTCTCAATATTTCCAACAAATGCTGCAAACACACAAAACCTCATTCATAATGAACTTTTTCTATGACCCTTTTAGTACAGCCACGAAAACGACTGTAGTAATAGTCAAAACGTGGGGATATTCATACAAAGTCCTTACCTTTTGCTTTTATCAGCAGATATGCTACACTGGAGCCCTATTATAAAGGGTATAGGTTTTTGAAATGAGACATTTACATTCTAATATTACTTTGTTCCTATACATGAACTGTATGAATAAAATAATAGAAAGGAAATATATTTGTCAGCTATAATGGTTCAACTTAAATCTTAGTGTGTGATAGCTGTCCGATGGCCTATCGACTTCCATTATTGGATATATGCCTCCTTACGAAGCAGAACGATGACTTAATCGCGGCGTGTTGAAGATAAGTTAATAGTGTCTTCAAACAAATATTCTACACTGACTGTGCTTGTGGCTTTATTCACGTAAACAATATAGTTGTTATTTGATGTATGTTTGTTGATTTATGTAAAATTAAGCTTACAATTCTTATCTTTCTTCAGTTGGTAAGTAGTAGCGATAGTGTTTTAGTGTAATGCTATCAGGGACGAAGACTTTCTCCAAGGTAATCTATTTAATTTTTAGCCACGTGGATCATTTACCGCCAATTATTCTACATTATCTCCCTTTTAGGTAAACACAAATGCGAAATTGCAGGCTTATATGGTATTTAACGATAAACTAGTCTGTGATTAACCATCACTCACGTTTTATATGTAACATACATACATATCATCAGGCTATATCCCTTGTAGGGTAGGCAGAGAGAACAGAACGTTTTTTATATTTATATGTAACGATAGCACAATAAAGATAAGTTTCAATCTATCTAAATAAAAATATCTGGCAAAAGATATCTTCCGTGCCAGTTGCTTGGATTCGATTCCTACGTAGAACAATACTTCGCGCGATCCACAAATTGTTTTTCTGTGTTTGGGTGTATTTTGTTCGTGTTAATTATTTGTTTATAAAAACCCTCGCAGTATAAGGATTATTTCCTTAGTGTTGGAGGTGTCTTTAAAAAAAGGTATTATAAAATATTCCTTAAACGTCAGGGAGCCCTATTTTTCGAATATTTATGTAAGTGACAATTAAAACAGGCTACAATAAATTAACAATAATAGAAGAGATGATTCGTATATTTAAACCTATATAGCGGTTTGCTTTAAAGTGATAATTTTCATTCCATTGTGAAAGAAGTATGGTATGTGTATTATCGGTAATGGGCAACACAGTAGCATAATGAAAAAAAGGAATTCATCATTCTCCTACTCTTATCTCAATTACTTGGGGTCGATACAATATGTACTCTTCTTTCATAGTACATATTGTAAAAGTTATTGGCTATAGTTTTATGACCGGCCGCCTGCCAGACGTCAACCCTTCTTGGGAAAATAACCGTTGACCAAACAGCATCAAATGGAGTTGGCTCAGATTGTTATAAGGTTCTTAATCGTCTTTTACGACATCCACGAGCAAAGTAAGGATTGGTAGTATTCGTAGCCGCTACCATACAGCACGGAAATAGTAAAGGAATTATTATAATAATTTGCTACATAAATAAAAGTATATATAAAGTAAATACAGAACGTTAATTTTAATATTGAAATATATTTTCTCGTACAGGAAAGGCGTATGAAACAGAATACGCATCATATTCATTACGAAATGTGTTTACCAGGAAATTCACGTGTTTATTTATACAGCCTATTTTAATATATAGATGTTATTGACGACCAGTTCGACTTTGCTTTATTACGTAATTTTCATGCAGGCTCAGTAAAAGGGGTGCAGGTGTATCGTAACTTGATTTTATAGGGTTAAGCGATCACGTTATTGCATTTATTTAATGTTTGTTTATTATTTATTTTTTGCTTATATTTAACACCGGTTAAAATAAGATTAACGAAATTACATTTTTTATTTGTTAAAAATATTTTATTTGAAATAGTATTTTAAATAGTGATAATGATTTTTATTGAAGTGAAAACTTCTTTAAGCGCATTGAGCGTTTTTGGAGGGGAAAAACTTATAGGTTCGCGTCACCGACATGCTAATGCTAATAGTATATCTATAGCTATGTAAAAACTTCTTTAGGCGCGTTGAGCGTTTTGGAGGGGAAATTAATTAGAGTATTGAAACATTTTAATGTTTTTATATAGATAAATGAATAATGAAAATAAAGAATTTATTTTAAAATATTTTCAATATTCATATCAATATTTTCATTTAAAAGTATGGCCATTATTTATTTTTAATTGTATTTTTAATATTTAACCTTTATGTCATGAAATGAGTATCATTGTGGTTTAAAGGTTATCTTGCTAGCGTGGTAAAACCGATTCCTAGATGTTCGATAATATTTTTTATTTTTATATAAACATTTGAAAATTATTATTATTTCAATTAGTCTTAAGTTAATAGTTTTCACTTCCATCAGCAGTCCTCATGACTGCCTGTTGTTTTTTCATATTTACAGGTGTTTTAAAGAAATAAATCTCTATATTTACGATTTTTATAACATTTAGTTAATTAATTTAATGTAATTAATTAATTCAATGTAGTTATTAAGGATGAACTGATGCTATAGGTAGATAACATCTCGGTAATAACTGTGACTTGTTAGACTTGAGACACCTTAGTCCTTCCGTGACCATGAACACTGTAAAGTGTTCTAAACTTCGGGTAATTAAAAATCAAATACACGCAATATAATAAGTATAAATAAATGTATTTCAAATGTGTAATGCTCGCGTAAGCATAAGAATTCATTATTGTTAACTGTCGAGTATAAATAGGTTTGAGATATTCAGCCATTCAACAGCATTATGACTTCATTATCAGTCATCGTTATTACAGAGCTTTATATCTACCAGCTACATTGTATCATTACTCCGTTATCACACGAAGAATATAGAATTATTAAGACTTCATAAAAAAAAAACATTTTTTAAATAATAAAAATGCACATCTTTTCACAATACACTTCTACAGAGTGTCGTATTTTTGCATGTTCACGTCATGTACGCTGCGCGTATACAATTGCAGTATGGCAATTACTAAGCGACAACACTGTAATTTCCGTAAGTCATGTAATCCGCGTTATGCCGCCTGTTATTTACGAGCATGTTTCGTCGACAACGTTTTTATTTTTATGTAAAGTAAGGCATACGGTTTTTCAGCTTTAGGTGCTATTTAATATTAGCTTTGTTGGATTTTTTCCTAAAATTTATAACTTATTAAATATAGTTCAAATAAATATTTTTTTCTGGAATGATTATTTTTAAGTTAGTTAGCACTTAGTATTATTACAACGAGAGATTAAAATTTTGATTTAGTTTTCAATATTAACCTATTATAATGTTCTATATATTCTACTCTAAGGGCTATGCTTATAACATATATGCAAGAGAAGGAAAAATCGAAATAAAATAATATACCAACACCTTTGACCAGCGTGTTGTAATAGGACAATTTCTCTTCTAGTATAGCGGAGGCTTGAGCCCAGCAGTGGGATAAATGTGAAGGGCTGTGAAGATGTTTGGATCCTTGTTACTCTATCACGCGTAAACTGTTGAATAGATTTGGATAAAATTGACACATAAAATAAAGATACAATTTTATCTAGAAATATGCCAATGGCATTTTTACTACAGATACATAATATTCATTAAAATACATTACTTGCGTTACTGTTTCAAAATTATAAACTTGATTAATAAAGTTCTCTTTGTAACGACGAAACTAATTAAATAGCAAGTAGAATTACAAGTTCTTACTAAGTTTCTTATGATGCAAGCTACAATATTCGTTGATATGATTAGGAAGTTTACAATACATTACTTGTTACTTTAAAACGAAACATATATGACAAACTCTAAGTTTGTTTAAACCTTAGTCGATAACTAAGGTTAAATTTTCTCATATATGTTACGGTGAAATGTTTTTTTTTTTTATAAATACCCGATTACGAAACGAAAAATGATGTCACAAGCGGGGTGACATTATTTTTCGTTTCGTAATCGATTATTTATAAATAATTAAGCATATTAAATGCTAAAAATTTCAGTAATTTGAATGTTTTTTTTTTTTTTACAGATAAATAGTCTGAACTCAACAGAGCGGCGTGCAGCTCTATAACCAATCCCATACACGTACTTTTATAACGATGTGAGCGGGCCTTAGTATCAAGTCTTTGTCTTTTGTTCTTTTATTGGTTATGGTGACAAACGAGCAATCAGCACACCTGATGGTAAGTGTTATTGACCCTTATGAACCTCTGCAATAAAAATATGTTGATAGGCAATGGCGTAGCTGTACCGTTGGTAAAGCTATTTCTAACTACCCGCGTTGGTACAGCTAGGCCGCTAGCTACCAAACCATATCCAAGCAGAAATTCGGGCTTCCAGCTCTTTCGATCACTGAATGAAACGCAATAGGTCATTGCCATTATTCAGACGTACATCTTCTGTGAGAGTATGGTACTGCCTCACACGAACCAACCTGCGGCTATACACAGAAAATTATCAAAAGTTGTAGTATTAATAAGGTCAGTGACCCTTCCGTTACTCTTTCGGGTGTCATCTCGTGTCAACACCCCAGCGATATCGTTTGCTGCCTAGGCGTTGCTCTGATACAGTTCATCTCGTAGCGAGTGTTTGTATGCGGTGGTAGTTTATTAAATTAATTTAAAATGTTAAAAATTAACAATTTGTTAGTGCCCTCGTAGAGTTTATACATCTATACATAAAAAATAAATTTGAATTTGAGTGGCGCACTACTGCCCGCTTAGTCCACTTATAACCCCGATTAAGTCAACAGTAGGTAGTCACGCTTATACTGGTCGATACGTCAGCAGTGGAGCGTCAGCGTGAAGAAATTCCTATCTCACACGATCCACCGCCTCCATCTACGAGATTATTACCCCACACAAAGGGAAACCACGTCCCGATTCGTGACGCTGTTGAGCATCGTATTAGTGATCATCGGCAGGGTTACTAAGTTCATAATACAAGTGACAAATCGAATATCATACGATAGCTCACAATTATTTGTGTGATTAACAATTATAACGAATTTCCAATGGGTGTGGGTTCAAATCCCACGTGTGACAATCATTTTTTGCTCTTAGACAAGTTTGTATTTTATCTTCTACCTTTTTAATCGCTTCATATGTAAATTTATAGAAAAATGTACCTGAAACCTATTGTTTTCATACTTAATCATAGTCCTTAATCAATCAAACCATATCGTATCTAGTACGAAGGAACTCTGTTCATATTTACTGTCGTATTATGTTGAATGCTTAGCTGCATATAGTATATAGCTATGTGGTAGCGGCTACGAATACTACCAACCCTTACTTTGCTTGTGGATGTCATAAAAGACGACTAAGGGTATTATAACGACCTGGGCTAACTTCATCTGATGCCGTTTGGTCAACAATTACATTCCCAAGGAGGGTTGACATCTGGCAGGCGGTCGGTCATAAAACTATTGCCAATAACTTTTACAATATATACTATGAAAAAAGAGTACATATTGTATCGACCCCAAGTAATTGGGATAAGAGTAGCAGAATGATGATTATGTTGAATGCAGATTTTTATCATACAATAGTCATGCAAGGATTGTCGCTTGCACTGTTACTATACAAGTTCTAACTAAAATTGTGAATGATTTAAATAAATAAACTATATATTTTACATGAGAAGAAATAGCAAAGTCTATTTTTATATATTAAGACAGTTACAATTTTTTAACCATGCCTTAATCAGCCTATCGACATGCGTAGTTTTACCTGGGTGAAGTATAATGCCATAATCACCACATGTGATAAGAGAGTAAGCAATCTCTGTTAGCATTATTACCGGGTTGAGAGCCCTCTGCGCTCACCCATAGTCCGATTAAGCTGTTAAAGCGCTCTCGGCTAACAGCGATCGCAGTGGAAAGAGTTTAGTGGGTATTCTAGCCACGGGGCTAGCGAGTCCCACACTCCTCGTCTGTTTTTCCGACAGGCGGGGGTAAGTGCGGAAATGCATTCTTCAACCACTGCGTTACCACAAAAAAAAAAAAAAAATGTTAGCATTATGAATTCCTAGAAGATCGTTCTCACTTACGTGTTTTTTTTTGAGGAAAGCAAAAGGTGATAACGTAATGTTATTGTGATAGGTCACTTTTGGTAGGACCACACGATTGACAGTTTTCTATCTACAGGAAAGGGCCGATCCGATCGAGGTAGTAACACACTCTCATAGAAAATCGACATCCAAACAATAACAATATACTTTTGTACTTCGATTGGTGAACGAGAGAACCAGCAGCCCAACTTTCTGGGTGGGTATTTATTGATAGCCAGTGGCCTAGTAAGGTCCATGGATGGCAGTAACACTTATCATGAGGTGTGATGCTTGCTCGTTTGCCACCATCAGCAATAAGAAAGCAAATATTATTAGCTTGCTCACTATATATATATATAAGGAATAAATATTCTTGCAAGTTAATGTTATGTGAACATACATGCAAGTAATGTTTTCTTCTAATGGATTCATTAACAAATAGCGTCTTCCTACCAAGAGTTAGTCAGTAAAACTTTTGTCATCTTCACTGAGCCGATTCTCATGTAATCAAGTCACGAACTCGACGGTACTGAGTTAGAACGGAGACCGTTTGTTATGACAAAGACGAGCGATAACAGTTACAAATGCCTCTTCTTAAAACTCATTTGGTTAAACTTAATCTGTACTAATACAAAAATGTTATAGGATCTGTATATATTTTTTTTGTCAAATTCAAAGGCTAATATTTATAAATGTGAAAGTTTGTGAAGGTGTTTGTTACTTAAACACGTAAATCATTAAACATATTTGAATGAATTGACACATTGATAGATCATTTTCTGGATTAACTTATAGTGTTCCGTGTGGTGACGGAGTAAGAATACAATTCACCACCTCCTATCTTACCCGTGGGTATCGTAAAAGACGATTAAGGGATATAATATGCATATGGCATCTGTGCTAGAGAAGGAAAACTCGAAATAAAAGCCTATACCAAGACAGACGTATATAGTAGGTGAATTTCCCTCCCATTGTGAAGGAGGGCCGAGCCCAACAGTGGGACGTATGTGGGCTGAGATGATGATGATGATGATGATCACATAGGATACTTTTTATCCCGCTAATGTGTTCTCTTGTTGTTCAATATTAGAAATGTTACTCTTCACACAAGGGAACTTGTTTAGACGTAATATGACTTGTATTTCGGAAATATACTTTTATATGTCTGCCTATATCTTATAATTTTGCATTAATATAATATGAATATTATATCAGTTATTCGTCTTTCACGACATCCACGGGTAAGGTTATGGGGTAAATTGTTCTTATGCCGTCATCACATAGACGCCTATATTATTATTTATACTTATTAAATCGGTACATCTTAAAGACTAAATTCAAAATATTATTTTATTTATAAGCTATAATCCAACTGCAACCCGCTTAATCGATCAGATGACATGGGTCATATCTTCGATGTCTCTAACAATAATCCTATATCAAACATCCTTTAACAGCTTTTGAGCATATTAATAACTGCATGGGAGCGTTGGGGAAACTTCTCGGTAGCCATCACCTCAGCCAGAAGGTACGTGTAGCAATACATAACGGAGTGCTTGTCCCAACATTACTGTATGGAAGCGAGAGTTGGGTATGCAGAAAAGAATATGAAAATAAAATTAATGCGGTCGAAATGCGATCTCTACAGAAAACCTGTGGAGTTAGGCTGACCGACCGCATTCGTAACGACGACGTAAGAGAGCGAGTAGGTATGAAAGAGAGTATTGGTGTAAAGATGCGAAAGGGAATGCTCTTATGGTTCGGAAATGTGGAAAGAATGCCGAACGAACGTCTGGTTAAGAAGATATACAATGCGAAAGTGAAAGGATGTAGGTACCGGGGGAGACCGAGACTAACCTACCTAGACCAGATCGGTCATGTACTGCAGGAAGGTGGATTCAAGAGTCTCCGAAACCGGCGAGCGTGTATGAAGAGAATTATGAATGTTGAGGAAGCGAGTGAAGTATGCAGAGATAGAGTTCTCTAGCACTCTGTTCTCTCTGCCTACCCTGCAAGGGACATGGCGTGATGGTATGTATGTATGTAATAACTGCATGAGTATATGTTATTCATGAAACACTATAAAGTATTCGCATATTGCCTTAGACATAGTATTAAGAATATCTTCAAACAAACATGAATATTTTTGTTTCACCCTAAATCATATGATGATGCCGTATGCTATATCGCTGAACTAACAAGCCAGTTAAATTATTGAATACATTATTATAAAATAATTAACAATACAAAAACGCTTAGTACTGTAAAAATTTGCTACCAAAAAACATTTTCAGCAGCCGCCGTGGTTAGTCAACAGGAAGTTAAATTTTCAGAGGTTTCGTAGCATTAATAATATTTAATATAAACAACAGAACATTTTTTTTTTATAATAAGAGGTGAAGTTTTTAGTTCTTGTTTATAGGTTCGCGTAACGCCAACTTTAAGCTGCGGTTATAATTCACAAAGTCCTTAGAGTTCTATGGAACTCTTAATATTGAAAAGAGACACAGATATATATTAATATATATTATTTGACAGACGAAGGAATTTTAATATAAAGAAGAAACAATTAAATGAGTTTTAATATGTAACACAAATATTAACTATTACAATCACTTTCATATTCTATAAAACCAACCAATAAGCGAATTATAAGCACCCGTTAGACTAATAGTTAATCCTAACACTTCAATGATATAAAACAAATGGTACTCGGTACACGAACAAGCAGAGCTAATCTCTAGCCTTTTTTTTTTTTTTTTGGCTAGGTTACCTTCTAAACCGCATCCACTGCGATTGCTGTTAGCCTAGGGGCTGTTACAGCGTAACCGGGCTGTGGGTGAGCGCTGAGGGTTCTCAACCCGAATATCTTTAGCCTCCGTAACTGCACTTTATACAGGTTGCGCTGCCCGCTTTTCGTTAATATTAATTTTGACTCCTTACAATATATATATATATATATATATATATATATATATATATATATATATATATATATATATATGTGTGTGTGTCATATATTAGGTCTATGACTGCACACGTTTAAAATTATAGAAAAGAGTTTTAGCCGGTATGTAAAAGCGTTTTGAGGTGATCTTCTATTATATTCAATATTGTCGTGATTTAACATATTACATTTAATATTTTTATTGTTTTTTTAATTAATTTTTGTGTAATGTGATGCAGAGAGAGTGCTTAAATATACTGAATGTGATATAAAAGTACCTTAAATATGTTTTCGTGCTCTATAAATATTCTCATTAGGCAACTATTAATAGTATTGCTTTTATTTATTAATAGTATAACTGTTGTACTATTTGAAAGTGACGATTTGATTTACTGAACAACTTTAAATTAAAACCTGACATAAAGTCTTTGTAACTATGGAATAAAATGCCTGAAAAAGCTTGTTAATAACAAATACTTTTAAAAATTATATGACTGAGGAATTTCAGCGAAAATTAGTAAAAATATTTTATTTTATCTAAAATTGGGTCACATTTTGAACACTGAACATCTTATAAAGCGGATATAGGTTATTTTGGACAGTAGAAATAGAAACAGAAAGAAGAAAAACGAAGAGAGAGTTGAGACATAACACACCAACATTTTACCACTTCTGTTTTTTTTTATTAATAAAGACACAATCCTGCACTAAGGTAGTAATCCTTGTATTGCGGGGGACTTTACAAACATGCAATTAACGCAATCATAATACACCGAGACTCAGAACATCACTTTGTGGATAGCACAAAGTATAGTCCTGCGTAGGAATCGAACCCACGAAATTGGCACGGAATCTTAACCACTACGCCACCCAACCAATGTGCCAATCTGTACTCGTCTAAACCTGATTTGTTCGATCCAGTAGCGAAGTTATTACGTCAAAATCGACGATCACGTCTTCTGTTGATATCAGTATATCAGAAAGATAATAATGAACTTTTATAACATAAGGTTTAGGGTAACCCGAGGCTGGCCACCGAAGTCAAAAATCGGGTACCGGTGGCCCGCTCGCACGCAGAGAGAAGGTTTTACGGGGGGTCTATGGGGTCACGCGCCGCCTTTTTCGTCACCCCGGACCGATTTGACGGGGCGAGACGCATCCATAGTCCACCACAAAAAAAAAAAAATAAAGGGTAAGTAACCTGAGGCTCTTTAAGCCCTCATTGGACAGGTCGCCTTTTTTGTGTAGACTACTGAATGTACCCAAACTTTTTGTTTTTATGGCAGTCTGGACGGAACGGAAGGATATTACCTGTCATATTAATCCTTCCTGTTATTTAAGCCAGGCTGGGCCAACTCCATCTGCAATCGTCTGGTCAATAATTACTTTCCTAAGAATGGTTGACGTCAGGCAGGCAGCCCGTCATAAAACTATTGCCAACAACTTTTGCAACATATCGCGTTGACCCCAAGTAATTGGGATAAGAGCAGGAGAATAATGATACTATTCAAGCCAGCCACCGAAACCGATTTTTAACTTCACTGTAAATGTACACGAACCTAGCTGGTTTTATTTACATAAATACCTATTTATTTCACACTTTCCGTTATTCATCGTAAATATATTTATTAGTCGCAATAAGAAAGTTTTTTTATACTGAACATCAATCATACAGAGAGACATTGAAGTACGTTAATATGTCACCAAAATTAATGAATGTATAGAAATATAAGTTGGAAGAGAAACAGATTTACTTTAACTCCGCCTATATTCGTTTACCGACGGATAATTTAACTTGTAATTTTATTTAAATTTTACTATATCTATCTATCTCTTCAGCATCTACTTAATATCTAATGTACTCGTACATTTGAATAGGAAGGCAAGAAGGAGAATTGAATAGGTCTCTGAAAGAGGTCGAGGTTGGCGTTATGAGTTTCCCATAAACGTATTGTTGCCCGCATCTTAGATGCTGTCTTAGCAATTTTTACAACTCCTACTAGAAAGTAAGGGTTAACATATTGTATTCTTAAACTTTCACCATTTAGGAAATATTTCTTCGTATAATTTTATCTGCTTTACGTCTTTAATCATCTTCTAAGTGATCTATAGCAAAACAAGAGCTCTTTATGTTCTTAGTACATACATACATACATACCATCAAGCCATGTCCTTTGCAGGGTAGGCAGAGGAACAGAGTGCCAGAGAACTCTATCCTTGCATACTTCACTGGCTTCCTTTTGTGAAGCCATCATGAACAGGAAGGAGGCCACAGAGCGGGAACGCGAGGCGCTTGCATCCATCGAATCGCTCCACCGTCGGCGACTGGGAGGAGGAGGCGCCGAGGGACGATAGGACGTGGCCAGAAGGCCAAACGTGGGGGTGCCAGGGATCGAATGTCAGTAGACAATCTCTCCGGCGCCCCGTAAAAGTGCGGCAGGGGCTGTTGTGGTTTTAGTGGGTATTCCGGTCGGGCTTTAGCTGGCCAGTGAGTTCCACACTCTCCCTCGTCTGTCACCGATGAGGGATAGCGTGTAATTGCGTTTCCATAGCGATAAAAAAAATAAAGACAGCTTAATATAGGGTTTTATTTCGAGTTTACCTACTCTTGCGTAGATCTTATATACATGTTGTATGCTTTAGTCGTCTTTAATGACCTCTACGGATAAGAAAGTGTGTAATGGATTCAATACTTATACTGTCATCACAAGAAAATATACACATCCTACACATATATGTAGTTAAAAGTAATTAGAGAATCAATCATTACTAAATAATATAACATGAAATTATATCACGTTTTTGTTTCACTATAATGTAGCTAGTCTATAATGTTTGCCTTTATATATCTTCATTTACATAAACAAATAGAATAACGAAAGACGTTGAAATGAAAACTCATCGCGGTAATGTTTCACTGTCATTTTGATAAAGCTTGTATGGTATCATTTGAATGCGTTATTAGTTTTTTTTTTATCGTATACAGTAATCTGCGCAATACAATGTAATATAGTAAGCCTGTGTCGTGTCTATACTGAGAAAAACATTGTACCGATTTTTATTTTTCCATTCTGTAATACTTGTTGGAATTATATTTTAGTACATGAATATGTGATATAAAAGTTTTTGTTTTTAGCTGTGTGGTAGCGGCTCCGAATACTATCAACCGTTACTTTGCTTGTGGATGTCGTAAAAGACGACTAAGAGCCTTATAACCACCTGGGCCTACTCCATCTGATGCCGTTTGGTCAACAATTGCATTCCCAAGGAGGGTTGACGTCTGGCAGGCGGCCGGTCATAAAACTATTGCCAATAACTTTTACAATATGTATTATGAAAGAACATATTGTATCTACCCCAAGTAATTGGGATAAGAGTAGGAGAATGATGATGATGATGCGATATAAAAGTTTCACGCAATGTGAACTTAATTTACTTTGGGATTTTATGTATTTATAATCTTGTATATCATAATCAAACTGCTTTTATCTCAATTACTTGGGGTCAAAACAATATGTACTTCTTCAATCATACATATTGAAAAAGTATTGGGACTAGTTTTATTCCCGGCCGACTTCCTTAGGAATATAATTGTTGACAAGACAGTAAGAGATGGAGTTTGCGCAAGTTGATATAAGGCTCTTAAACGTCTTTTACGATATCCGTGAGCAATATAAGGGTTGGTAGCAGCATTCACAAAGCATATAATCTTTTGTATGGCTACATATCATTTCAGTCAGCTAAGAGAATGTCTTTTACATTTGTCATAAAATTAGGTATAAAGTCGGAATACAATATTTGCATTTATGGTGTTAAAACATTTTTCCTGCATCCATCATCATTCTCCTACTCTTATTCCAATTACTAGGGGTCGATACAATATGTACACTTCTGTCATAGTACATATTGTAAAAGTTATTGGCGCTAGTTTTATGACCGATCGCCTGCTGTCAACCCTCCTTGCGAATGTAAGTGTTGACAGCATCATCATTTCTTGTCGTCATCAAATGGAATTAGCCCAGATCGTTATCAAGCTCTTACCCGACAGGCCTTTACGAGATCCACAAGCAAAGTAAGGGTTTGTAGTATTCGTAGCCGCTACCAAACACCTTCCTACATCCGATTTTCTATAATCCATTTTTTTTAGATAGCATAGGCCTTAATCCTTATGACATTTCATTTCAATAGAAAACATAGATAAAATAGTTCCATTGTAATTCACTGCCTCAGTACGTCCACATTCGAGCATTTACAGAAAATAATTTTCAAGTCCTGATTATTTTTGTAATGCTACATTGCTACAATCTTTTATTTATTATCTTTCTTTCCGTGTGGTGACGGAGTAAGAATACAATTCACTACCGCCTATCTTACCCGTGGGTCGTACGAGACGACTAAGCGATATAAAACGCATATAACATCTATGCGAGAGAAGGAAAACTGGAAACAAAAGCCTATACCAATACGTCTGACCAGTGCGGTATAGTAGGTCAATTACCCTCTCATTATGAAGGAGGCTCCAGCCCAACAGTGGGACATATATGGACTGAGAAAATGATGACGATGATTGCTACAATCGATAAAAGTCCAAATTTTATCTTAAAAAACTTCTTTTTGTTACATAATATAGTCGTCTTATTATTTTATATACACAATCCATTGCTGGTACGAGCCACTTTCACGTTGGAATGGAGATTGGCCTACGTATAGTAGGCTAATTTCAACATGGAACTGAATAATATTTTATCACCAATTCTTATTTTCTATAGCCCCCCAACGTCCCCACGTACCATCTGCTGTAGTAATATACTCTCACAGAAAATTGACGTCTGAGTAGTGGCAATGTGCTATTGTGCTTCATTTGGATAGTAAGGGAGCCGGAAGCCCAACTTTCTGGATGAGTTTTGGTTGGTAGGCAGCGACCTAGCCCTACTCCTGGTATTGCAAAGTGCCATGTGTGGCAGTAACATTTACCGTTAGACGTGCATAAATAATATATTAGCGCTGTCATAATTATCTAATGAAAAGTCACCGAAATCAGATTTGGAAGTTTTACTCGAAATTTATTGAGTAATCATAACTTTACAATAATAAATCAAATATTTGAAACTTTTAGTATAAGAAACAAAGAAAAACATTTAATTTATTCTTGTTAAAAACTAATGAAAATAAACAGAACTAAAGAAAACATCTTCTGGTTTAAAATGACATTAACGAGAAACAAAAAAGGCTATTTATTGGCTCAGCTTTGGCTATTTTATTTTATAAAATAGCGCTGATATTCTAAGATATATAAGATCAACATCATCATCATCTCAGCCCATATATGTCCCACTGCTGGGCTCGAGCCTTCTTCATTACTAAGGGAAATTGACCTACTATACCACGTTGGTCAGACGTGTTGGTATAGGATTTTGTTTCGAATTTTCCTTCTCTTACAACGACTAAGGGATATAAAACGCATATAACATCTATATATTACTAGCAGACACGGCCACGCGTGGCTAAGGTAGCCTCAGTAACACGTGGTGGTTATGCTAAAAAACAGATACCGCCATCTGTTAGAATTGTTTGGAGATAACAGATAATTGTGACTGTCAAATAATAAATAAATAATTTGCAATAAAACAATATTGCGACTATAAATTAAGATGGAAGCTATCCTATCTTTTAAGTTCGAACAAACTACACATGCAATGCAAATTTGATAAAAATCAGTTTAGTACTTTAGGCGTCCATCGCGGACAAACAACGTGACGCGTAATTTATAGGTATATATTAAGATATGCGTTTTATATCCCTTAGTCGTCTCTTGGATTGTATCCTATACTAATATTATAATATTAGTATAGGATACAATCCAATTAATACATTTTTTTTTTATTACAATAACAACGAGATAAACACACAAAAAAGAACAAACAAAGAAACTGCAAGTGATATTAACACGTAATTTTATGACTCATAACTCTCTCGTAATGTTGATATAAAGATCGTAAAAGGGCGCTTCCGTCAATCAGAAAACAATTTCCTATCGCAATTCCCTTCACTTCGGTGTAAAAAAAAAAAAACAATAGAAGTTATTTGAAGCGAACTGAATAATATATTTTAACATAACGCTAACATATTTTTTGGTTATAATAATGTTATAAATACATAAGAAAATCTTTATATACAACTGTATTATTTTATTTGAGAGGTAGAATATTATTTTATTCACAATGGTTTCAGACTACATATGATTTTTATTGCAAAATATACACTACGAATTAGTGTATACGGTTTCATTTTAATAACTCACATTTTATTTTTCGGCGAGATATTTTATATATTTATACCTATAAATTTTAATAACTACTCGATGCCAGACTAAGTAATTACAACAAAAGGTAATTTTATATAAAACTACATATATTGCGAAATAGTTTAAGTAAGGGATCACACCTTAAAGGCATGGTACGCACCCATCAATTCAACAGCTTAAAAAGGACGAACTACTTTTGGATATTAGGGGCTCTCCTTGCGCTCACCACTATTTTGTATAAGGATGTAACGGTCATCCGATTGTAACATCTCTAGTCCAAACAAAGAGTTAAAAGAGCCTTCAGCGCTCATCCATACTCTGGCCAATGCAAAATATGCAAGTGCTGGAGAAATGTTAATTAGATAGCTGCTAACCACTGAGTGAATAAAATCAAGCAATAATTATTTTGTATGTCTACTAATTTATATGAAAGACGGTTCGAAAAAATAATAATAGACAGAATTGCTAGGTTTCCTAACGTATCGGTGGCCCGCTCTCACAGCGAATAGAAGTTCAAATTATTGAAATTTAGCATTTAATGTGCTTAATTATTTATAAAAACCCGATTACGAAGCGAAAAATGATGTCACAAGCGGGATTCGAACCCGCACCTATTGGGAGTCCGGCCCAATCGTGCTGCCACTTATACCACCGTGGACTATTGTAGGACAGTCAAGTCTCGCTTCATATAAAATTTACGTCTTTAAGGTGACGCGCGCCATTTACCCGACAATGTTTACACACACCCGACGAGATTTGGCTGTCCTACAATAGTTCACGGTGGTGTAAGTGGCAGCATGATTGGGCCGGACTCCCAATAGGTGCGGGTTCGAATCCCGCTTGTGACATCATTTTTCGCTTCGTAATCGGGATTTTATAAGCGAATAGAAGTGCTTGCAGGGTGGGTCTATGTGGTTGCGCACCGCCTCTTCCGTCACCCCAGACTGATTTGGTGGAGCGCGACCACCTCCATAGTCCACCGCAAGAAGAAGAAATAAGGTTTCTTAAGGCATCCTTTCAATATGACTGTCGGCTGTGATCGTAGTTTATTGGATTCATTGAAGGTAAAATATTAAAATTGCTTTGCAAGAAAAGGTAAAATCGAAATAGAAACCCTATAGATATTCATATTGTGGAAAATTATGTAAGTTATTAACCAGGGAGCTTAATTTGCCAACGAACTTTAATACAGTTTGGCAGAAGTGACTAATTGTAAAGGTGTCAATTTATTTCTATTCTAAAATAAGATCAGTTGGCCTACTAGCGTGAAGCTCCAGCCTTTTTTTTTGACTTATTTGTTAGCCGCAGATGGCTATGACAATTTTACCCGAACTAGTTGAGTGCCGAGCGGCTTTCAACCCGAGGTTCGGGCGTAGCAGTGGAAAAAAAAACGAGAGGTGTCAAGGGACACCCGGATGGAACGAAGTTCCTTTCGATTAATTAGTGAAGGAATTGTAATAAAATTTAATTTTTTTTAAGTTATAATAATATTTTTGAAGTACTTAAAACTTCTTTAGGCGCGACTAGGGAGTAACTCAGATTTTTTTAAATAGGATCATAATCTATTACTAGATGGCGCTGTAACAAAGTTAATGGATTCTAAGAGGACATGTATTAGAGTCTAAATCGCGCTATAGAAATTTTTGCAAATTTTAACTATATATATTAAAATTTATAATAGAAATGATACACAACCGGAGGTGTCAAGGGACACCCGGATGTATCGAAGTTCTATTTTAATTATATAATTTTTTTCTGCCTTAAGCGATTTTTATCGTTATATTTTAGCCAATTTGCAAAATATCTTTATAAATTATAGCCTATGTGTTATTCTGATGTGCAAGCTATATTACTATAAATTTCATCAAAATCCATTCAGTAGTTTTTACGTGAAAGAGCAACAAACATGTTCACATCCATACATTATTACAAACTTTCACGTTTATAATATTAATAATAGGATATACAATTCCACTAGACTACCAAAACTTTTCGGCCCCGAGCTCGAACGCGAGCCGGCCACGCGGCCCGGTCACGGGCGAAAATAATTTCGTTGCGCATTATTTTGATTTTGCTATATCTCTTAAGGTATTGATTTAATTTGCATGGTCTGAAGGAAAAAAAATATCTTCATGAAATGCTCAAGCCAACTAATGTATTTAAAATGATAAGGATTAATACAGTATTTGTGTAAATAGCTTTTCAATTACCGTTTTATAATAGAACATTTTTTAAAGTATTAAAATGGATATAGTATGTTATCCTTAAGAGATAGATATATACCATCGCGGACTTTTTTGTAGGCCTTTTTAAGCTGTATAATACTGTAGTACTTTATTTTGATCTATTTCGTAGGGTTCAGCCAGCGTTTGCAATGTAAGCGCAAAATAATGTGTTTATTTACGACATCACATTAGAAACCTCTAAAATTATCAGTGTTTCTCTAGTACATTATGCATATATTATACATATAAACCTTCCTCTTGAATCACTCTATCTATAAAAAAAATCGTCGCGACACCACACTGTTCAATGCGAAATAGAAATGAAATTATCTGGCTTGCTTTCTATAAGAGAGCCGACGAGCGACGCCGCACAGCTTACAATAGCTTACTATAGCAAAAAGTGTCGTGACAACTTTTCGTAAGAATTTTTTCCGTCTAGCCCCCTTTCACAACGCGCGATAAGGAACTTCGTTCCAATAAATAAGCTAATATGAAGTGACCCGATTGGCTTTTTATACATCTCTATTAACTTAAACTAAATTATATTAACATTTCGATAAATCCATATTTATTATCATCGGCTGGCTTCTAATGTAGCGTACTTGAAAATGTAATCTTATAAAAATATTTTTATGGAATATTACTTTATATGTATGCTAACATGTAACTTTTTATATTACGATAAAATATAATCCCTAATCTTTGCTGGGAGCGAAACATTCTTAGCTAAGTAATAATACAAGCAGTATGTAAGGCAAAAATGTTTAATACGTTTCTTTTAAGTAAGAAAATTTTCATAGCTCTGTTTAACTTTACAAACTGCTAATAGTAACGTAATGAGGTCGATTCACAAAAAATATTAAAATGGTTATAATCCAGGCCCACCGAAGACAAAGATCGGGTATCGGTGGTCCGCTCGCACGGCGAAGAGAGAGGATTTTACGGTGGGTCTATGGGGTCACGCGCCGCCTTCTCCGTCACCCCGGACCGATTTGGTGGGGCGAGACGCACCCATAGCCCACCAATAAAAAAAAAAAGGCCCACCTAATAATTTTAACTTAGGTCATGTAGTAAAACTTATGCAGATAAACGTACTCATAATGAAGGTCATTAAACTAGACAGTTTTTTAATACTACACCCGCAGAAATTATCGTTATAATTATTTTAACCTTTTTTATCGATAATAATTATAGGCTATGAATAGATTTTCGTATGGGGAGTTTAACTAGGGCAACTTTTGCGCCTAAAGTAATTAGCACCTTTTGTGCCTAAGGAATAAGGTCTAGGAAAAAGTCAAAAAAAAGAGGAAAAAGTCACCGTTGCACAAGAGGTGATGCATTGATTCTATTAGATGATTGATTATATATCAGAATATGGATATTCACTTTTTAACATATGCCACCTTTCAAAAGGGACAACGACACAGTATGACAAATGAGTTTGGTAATTGCAGTTAATGTAAATTTATAAAAACTTGCTCAAGAAAGTCACTTCTGCCCATTCTTTTGATTATCACTTGCTAAGTATGTATTTTTTAAAAATAACATTGTGTATTAAGGAAATTATTCTTGTATTTCGGGGGACTTTACAAATACACATTTAACGAATACAAATTATACACAGCTCCAGAACAACTACTTGTGACTCGTACTAAGTATTGTCCTACATGGAAATCAAACCCATGATACGTTAACCACTTCGGCATCCAAGCCACCATATTGATAATGTTTTCTTCTTTTTCATCTTTATTCATCATACTAGTTTAATATTAGTATTATTTTATTATAAATATTTTTTTTTTTTTTTACAATGAATAAATATGTCATATGTGTATTTCTTAGCGCGAAAACAGCGAGTAATAGACATATGCATGTAGGAACGAAGGAGCGAAAAATTAGAACGTCTGCCAACTTTGTACGTGTATTTATAAATCTTTTAACACTTTTTATCAACTTAAACATCTTAATATCTTTCATCATATTTCGCCATCTTTTTTCTACGTCTCCTCTCTCTCTCTCTCTCTCTCTCTCTCTCTTATAGATTCTTTCACTCACACCTTTAATTGCGTTCCATTCCTCTTTCATTTACACCTATATTTGCAATCCGTTCCTACATGCATATCAAAACATGACGTATAAATACCGTACCAGTAGTTGATCTGATCAAAAGACTATTTATAAATCTACATTAGCTGCTGAGCAATATCATCATTATTCTGCTTTTATTCCAATAATTTGGGGTCGACGCAATATGTACTCCTCTATCATCGTACATGCATATTCCAAAAGTGATTAGCAATAGTTTTATGACCGGCCGCCTGCCAGACGTCAACTCTCCTTGGTAATAAAATTATTAACCAGTCGGCATCCAATGCTCTTAGTAAAGCTTTTAGTCGTGTTTTACAACATCCACGAGCAAAGTGTTGAAAGTATTCGTAGCCGCTATTACATAGCAATTAACAGCTAGACAATATGTATAAAATAGTATAGATTCTATTAGTTTTATTTTATTAATATGGTGAATGAATATAATCACAACCAGTTTAATATATTATATTATTACAATTATGGGCATTAATAGAGGAGCCATATGCGTTCTATCCATCCATCCATCCATCAGCTCGTAGACGTCCACTGTTACATTATATATAGGCCTCTCCATGTGATTACTATTCAGGACGGTACAATGACACGTGTATGCAAAGGCTCCCAGCGATTTTTGAGATTTCACTCCACCTAGTGGGTGATTGTTCCTTGTTTCGTCCGATTCGTGATAGCTACTCGAGAATTTTTCTTTCTCGACGGTTGTTAGTTCGACAAGCAATGTGGTCTGTCTATTACCACTTCAATTCTAATTCCTTGAGCTATGTCGTTTACTTATTTTCAATAAAACAGCCCCATAAAAAAGTTGGTTGTGCGACGAATCAGACTATACTTTTCCGACTTATTCTGAGTTGCTGAATTGATATTCGAAATCAGAATTAAAATCTTGTGTAAGATTTTTTATTACAGCTCAGTAGGCAACATTTTACAGCTAAGGCTCAGAAGTCTTTGAAACTTGTTGGCGTTATCAAAATAAAAGGAAAATATGTTTATTACACAATAAGCGTTTTCGCTAAATATTCGGGTTCCACCGGTCCTGGACTTTTTTGTTTTTACGGTGTTAATGCCTCTTTCCTTGGGTCAATATGTAAATATTTAAATATAATAGAGCCGGTGGACTTTCACAAAAAATGTTCTATTTGACGCTAAACAAGAATAATAAAGTTTCAAAGTTAAAAAAAAAAAATATCTTAGTTCTAATTTCAAATATCGATTTAGGATCTAAAAATACTTCAAAAAAATATAGTCTAATTCGTCGTTAATTTTTTTTTTGTGGGTAATAGTCAAACTTAAAACCTATACCTGAAATCCCAAAAACTCTTTCTTATTTATATTCTATTTACTGCACACAGTCTAAAAATAACCTTTAAAATTATAAAGTACACAAGATACTATACTATAGGCGTCATATAACCACAGTTTAATATATGTAATTGCATGATGCAGGGCAGGCAACATCACGTATTGCAATTACACGAAAATGTTTATCTCGTAGCAACTACTACGTTAGAGTAGATATGAAATAGCGCAGCTGACACAGATACATGCATAATGATATAATTTTGTAAAACTGGTTTTAAACATTTGGTCATTTCAGCTCAGATATGTCCTTCTGCTAAACTCAAACTTCCTCCACTATAAGAAGGATTTTTTAAACACCGCCCTGCAGTAAGGAAATAGTCCTTATATTGCGGGTGACTTTACATACATGCAATTAACACAGACAAATTACACCCAGACTTATCATTCTCCTACTCTTATCCCAATTACTTGCAGTCGATACAATATCTACTCTTCTTTCATAGTACATATTGTAAAAGTTACTAGCAATAGTTTTATGACCGGCCGCCTGCCAGACGTCAATCTTCCTTGGGAGTGTAAATGTTGACCAAACGGCATCAGATAGAGTCCAGGTCATTATATAACTCTTAGTAGTCTTTTACGACATCCACAAGCAAAGTAAGGGATGGTAGTATTCGTAGCCGCTACCACACAGCAAAACAAAAATTCCACCCAGACTCAGAACAACATTTTGTGGATCGCAAAAAGTATTCTCCTGCGTAGGAATCGAACCTACGGCACTGGCACGGAAGGTCGGTATCTTAACCACAAGGCTATCTGTGCAGTTAGGAAATTGACCTATTATACCACACTAATCAGATGACTCGGTAAACAGTTTTATTCCGATTTTTTTTTCTTTTTATCTTGGTGGCAAATAAGCGAACAACACACCTGGTGGTAAATGTTACTGCTGCCCATAGATAGCTAAGTCACTGCCTATCAATTAAAACCCTAAAACCTACCCAAAAAGTTGGGCTGTCGGTTCTCTCGCTCACCAAACGAAGCACAGCAGCAAATTGCCACTGCTCAGACGTTGATTTTCTGCGAGAATGTGGTACTATCCCGGACGGACCAGCCGTCGACTGAAATCAGAAAACTATCAACGGTGTGGTTCTACTACTCCCAGGTATTTTTGTTAATAAGAAGAAGTGAAGTAAATTATATTTTTTCTCCACCACCACTAGGATAATCATTTACGAACTTAAAATATACCATCCATATGATGACAATTTATCGGGACATCTTGATTATGGCATTCATCGTCGTCATCATCACAGCCCATAAATGTCCCATTGTTGGGCTCGGGCATCCTCCGTAATGGGAGAGAAATTAACCTACTATACCGCACTGGTCAGACGTGTTGGTATAGGGTTTTGTTTCGAGATTTCCTTCTCTCGCATAGATGTTATATGCGTTTTATATTCCTTAGTCGTCTCGTACGATCACCCACGAGTAAGAAATAGGGTGGTGAATAGTGTTCTTACTCCGTCACCACGCGGAATGATTATGGCATTATTGTCTCTAAATAGAATGGAATACGTCCTGGAGTATCCATAATTAGGCTGATGGATTTGTAAGGCAAAATTCACAATTTACAAAATAAAACTAAACAAATCCAGCTCATATATTCCAACATTTTCTCGTTAGTACAATGTCTACAATGCTTTTGTAATTTTAAGGTACACGTTTAATGTCAACTCTGATGAATTTCTGTAATGAGAAATTGTTGTGAAATCCTTTACTTCATATGGTATTTCTTATTATTAAAAGTGAAATAACATGTAAAAAGAAATATTTTGAGCTTAATATATTATGTAATATTGTATGATGTTATCCGTATGGTGACGGAGTAAGAATACAATTCACCACTCCCTATCTTATCCGTGGGTGATCGTAAGAGACGACTAAGGGGTAAAAAAATGTATATAACATCTATGCAAGAGAAGGAAAACTCGAAACAAACCCTATAACACGTCTGACCAACGTGGTATAGTAAGTTAATTTCCCTCCTATTGTGGAGGAGGCGCGAGCCCAACAATGGGATATTTATTGGCTGTGATGAAGATGATGATGATTCGTATGTACCACATTATATTTAAAGATTTTTAATTAGAAATAAACATTACTTCAATTTTCTTACGAGCACTAATATTATCATTTTCATCATTCTCTTTACTCTTATCCCAATTACTTGGGGTCGATACAGTATGTACTCTTCTTTCATAGTACACATTGTAAATGTTATTGGCAATAGTTTTATGACCGGTCGCCTGCCCGACGTCAACCCTCCTTGGGAATGTAATTGTTGACCAAACGGCATCAGATGGAGTTGGCCCAGATCGTTATAAGGCTCTTAGTCCCCACATCATCCACGAGCAAAGTAAGGGTTAGTAGTATTCGTAGCCGTTATCACACAGTAAACAAAGCCTAATAATTTAAAAAAAAGTCCCCCCTCAAAGTACACGCGCCCGTCAATATAATGATGTTATTCGTGCTACACAATGTATCGCATTCTACGGCGTTATGCAAATGGCCATAATGCCTACAGCAGTCATGCAGCTCATGCTAACATCTTGTAGCAATGTTTGTCGCGACTAGATAACATCATAACTTGCTCCAAGTGCTACCATCCACACACCAGGTGAATATCTGTTGCATACTATCTACAATTTCGAACATTTGAGCTCGCAAAGACATGATGAATGAGATGACATTTTTTTTTTTTTTTTTTTTTTTTTTTGGTGGACTATGGATTAGTCTCGCCCCGCCAAATCGGTCCGGGGTGACGGAGAAGGCGGCGCGTGACCCCATAGACCCACCGTAAAAACTCCTCTCTCTTCGCCGTGCGAGCGGGTCACCGGGACCCGATTTTTAACTTCGGTGACCCGCCCGGCGGTTCACCCTCGCGGGTTCCTCTCGTCGACGCCCCGACAGATTTCGCCGTCGGGGCGTCGCCCTCACGCGGTGGCCTCACGTCGGGTGACCGGACAATTCCCCGGTCCGATCACCCGAAGCCTCGGTTAGGGCGGCATCAGGCGCAGGTATTCGCGCCTGCGCCGCCCCGGCCGCTGGCGGCGGCCCGGGGCGCGGGAATCCTCCCTTGCCCGTTCCGCCGCTTCCTTCTGCGAGATGACAGCCTCGCAGAAGGCGGCGACCGCGTCCCAGTTCCTGATGCTGTCGACCATCGCCCTCGCGACGGCCGGCAGCGTCAGGTCGGCACCGATGACAGCGACGAGGTCACGGCGCTGCCGCTCCCATCCCGGACACACCTCCAGCGTGTGTTGCGCCGTGTCCTCGTCACTCCTGCAGTGGTGGCAGGCCGGAGTCCACTCCCTATACACGACCCTGTGCAGGTACAACCCGAAACACCCGTGCCCCGTCAATACCTGCACCAGCCGAAAGGTGAGGACTCCGTGCCGCCGCTCCATCCACTCTATCAATACGGGCCGGAGGGCCTCAACGGTCTCCACACCGTGCCTAGGCCTCTCCAGCCGCGTAGCCCAACGGGCGATGACGTCTCGGCGGGCATCCACGCGCCAGGTGGCTATCTCGCTCAACGATGGGGAGCCACCTTCCTCGCGCGCTGTGATAACCCGCCGGTAGAGGTCGGAGAGCATCTCCGCCTCTAGGTCCCACGGGGGTGTCCCGGCCAACAGGCACGCCGCCTCTGTCGACACCGTGCGGTACCCGCGAATGGCTCTGACCGCCATGGCTCTCTGTGGCCTCCACAGAACCGCCCTGAGCTGGGCGTTCAGAGCCCTCGCCCACACGGGTGCGCCGTACATGGCCATCGAGCGGATGACCCCCGCATACAGCCGTCGGCCCTCGAAACTGGGTCCGCCCACGTTCGGCATGAGTCGAGAAAGGGCGGACGCCGCGCCGACAAGCCGGGGAGCAATCTGTCGGAAATGCTCCCGGAACCACCATCGCCCGTCGAGCACCAGACCCAAGTACCTCATATGGGCCTGGATGCTGATGTGGATGGAGTTTACCACTATCGAGGCGCCGATGGGTAGCCTCACACGGGGCCCGTGGAAAAGTAGGGCCTCCGTCTTGTTTAGGGCCACCCTGAGCCCCAGCGCCTCGATCCGCCTGACCATCTCCTCGGTGCCGAGAGTGGCCAGGCTCGCCGCCTCTTCGAGTGTCCTGCCCCGGGCTGTGACGAGCGTGTCGTCAGCGTAGCACACCAAGCTCAGCCCGGGGGGGAGACTCCCTCTCAACGCCCAGTCGTACCCGATGTCCCACAGGGTCGGCCCCAGAACCGACCCCTGTGGAACGCCGCACGACATGGGCGTCCGCACAATGTCCCCTGCGGGACCCGCGCAGAGGATACTGCGGCCCTCCAAATAGTCTGCCACCAGCCGCCTGAGGTACAGGGGCACTCCATGGAACCGGAGCGCCTCCCTGATGCAGCCGAATGGCAGACTATTGAATGCGTTGGCGATGTCCAACGACACCGCCAACAGCACTCCCTTCCCGGCGACGGCCTCCGCGGCCGCCTGCCTCAGGCGTAGTAGGGCCCCGATGGTCGAACGCCCCCTCCGAAACCCATACTGAGCGTCCGACAGATCGGGCCCCACCTCCTCCAGATGTCGGACGATGCGGGCAGCGAGCACACGCTCCAGCAGCTTACCCACATCGTCGAGGAGCACGATGGGCCTATAGGCCGACGGCAAATCCGGGGACCGTCCCGGCTTTGGCAGGAGAACCAACCTCCCTTCCTTCCAGCACTCAGGGAACCGTCCAGACGTCAGACAGGCGTTGAACAGCTGCCTGAGGCGAGGCTCGAAGTGCTCGAGGAGCGATGTCAGCACCCGGACTGGAATTCCGTCCGGGCCGGGGGCCGTGGTGGCGGAACGGATCTTCGCCACGGCCGCCCCCACTTCCGACTCCGTCACGGGCGGAACACTCTCGTCGTCGTCGGCCTCCCGGTCCTGATCTGGCGGAGCCATGACCGGGGGCGTGTGTTCCGACTGCCGTGGAAACAGCTCCTCGACCACCCTACGAAGGAAGTCGGGCTGGAGGGTCTCGGTGAGGGGGGGGGGCCCGCGCGCGAAGCTTGTTCAGCGCCGCGCGATATGGGCGACCCCAGGGGTCACGGTCGAGACCGTCCAGCATCTCCTGCCAACTCGCGCCCTTGGCGGCACGGATAGCCAGCCGAAAGGCAGTCCGCGCACTGCGGTACGCCTCGTACAGCTGGCCCTCCCGCTCGACGTCGCGGTGACGCCGCCGGCTGCGGGTGTAGGACCTTCGGGCACTGATACACGCCGCACGAAGGTCCGCCAGTCTTGGGGACCACCAGTAGACCCCCTGCCTCGGAGGTGGACGCCGCCGCACTCTGGGCATGGCCGCATCGCAGATCTGCGTTAACGCACCGCGAATGCGGACAGCCTCAGCGTCCACTCCGTCCGCTGGGGGTGGTGAGGACAGCCACGTGCTGACAATGGCCGCCTCCGCCAGTAGATCCCTATCAAGACGACCCACAGCCCACCGCGGAAACGCGGGAGCTCCGTCCGCCCTGTGACCCCTACCGGGTTCCCGGGGGGAGACCTCCATCCGGATGTACCGGTGGTCCGACAGGGTCTCCGCCTCCTCCAGGACACTCCAGTTCCTCACCCGTGGCGCGACAGCGGGGCTAGCGAACGACAAGTCCACTATCGACCCGCCCTGCCGCCGCACGCACGTGTTCACCGAGCCTCTGTTCAGAACACAGAGGCCCAGTGAAGCCGCCCACTCGTTGACCGCCCGCCCGCGGTCGTCCGTCGTAGGGGACCCCCACGCCGTGGATTTGGCGTTAAAGTCCCCCAGAACCAGGACGAGGCCCGGTGCCAGTCGCCGTATCGAGGCCTCCAAGGTGGTGAGTGAGGCCCCGAAATCGTCCATCCTCCTAGTGGGGGAGAGGTATACGCTGTAGAGCGTGACCCCTCCCCACTCCGCCGCGACAAATTCCTCGCCCCTATCCAAAAGGGACAAGGACGGGAAGTGCCGCTGCGTTGAGACGACGATTGCCGCGGTACCGTTTCGACTGACCACCCAATTGGGGCGATCAGGCACGGCGTACGGTTCCGCGACTACGGCTGCACCAATCGACCACTCCGCCATGGATTGCAGGAGGAGATCCTGCGCTCCGGCGGAGTGGTTGGTGTTGGCCTGCAGGAGGAGGTGCATGGATGGTGTACCCATTATCGGGTTGTATCCATGACCTCCTCGCCAGCGGGCGATCGGACCGCGCTAGGAGCGGGAGCGGCCGTGGTCGTAGGGCCGCCCCGCGCCTTTGGGGCCGAAGTTGGAGGCTTGCACGCCCCAGAGCCCATGCGGTGCTTGGCGGGCTTATTGCCCGCCGCACACGCGGGGCAGTGGGGCGGGGCGGCGCAAGATGCCGCCACGTGCCCGGTCTGACCGCAGCGGAAACACAATCCGCCGCAGTCGAAGCAATTAGTGCACGTCGGTCGAGTGTGTCCGACCGCCATGCACTTGTAGCACCTCGCAGGCCGGCGCTCAAGCACGGTTACCCGCGCCGAGCTCCAGCCCACGAGGAGCCTGCCTGAGCCGGCCAGTTGCCTGACCGACTCCACCGGGCACTGCGCCCAGGCAGCACCTACGCCACCCGGACCGGGACGAATGGCACCGACCCGGACGGTGTCTATGGGACACCCGGTTTTCGAGGCAATAGCCTCCCGGATGTCTTCCACCGTCACTGAATCGTCCAAACCCGAAATGCGCATTTCGGCGCACTTGACGGGCCTGGCGATCTTGATGCCACCCTCCTCGGCGAACAAACCTCTCAACTTCTCGGCCACGCTGTCGGCCGTCTTGGCGCCCTCGGCCCCTGGGAACTCGAGAATTCGAGCCCCCGTCCGGGCCTTGCGGGTCCTGGCTTCGACGCCTCCAATATCGGAGACGTCTAGCTCCCGCCGGGCCTTCCTCAAGACGGCCTCGTAGCTGAGGCCCTTCTCGGCCGCCTCGGGCAGCACAGTGATCACCACTGCGGCCGTCTTCGGCGACTTGAGCCCCTTGCGCGGTCTCTTCTTCTTTCCGGCTCCTGCCTGTGGAGCGGGGACCTCAGCGGCGCGCTTGGCCTCCGCTCTCCTCCTTTGGCCGCGACTCCTTCTGTCGCGTTCGGCCACCTGCCAACCCTGTTCGGGTACGGCAGTCGTGCCGGACGCGGAAGGCCTCGTCGCGGCCTCGCTGGTCGTCGCCGGCGGTGTTGTTGCGGGCGACTTCAGCGGTCCGGCAGGAGCCGGAGCCGTCTTCCTCCTCAGGGCGGGTCCCTTCGGAGCTGGGCCGGGGCCTTTGGGCTTAGGCCCGGCCGCGGCCGCGGCGTAGCTCCCCACGCGGCCACCCTGACAAGGCAGCGGGGCGGGGGCTGGTGCCACATGCGGCCGCTTGTCCGCGGCGAGAGGTGGTCGGACGCGTGGTTCTGGAGGCAACCTCGCCTCCAGAACGGCGAAGCGCGCATCGACGAGCTTGCCCACTGCGCCGATGATTTTGGCGAGGGCCTCGTCCGATATGCCTCCCACCTCAAACGGGGTCGGCTGAGCCTCCTCAGGGGCCCGTTCTACGGCGCCTGGCGGCTTTGGCGCCGCAGGGGCGCTAGACGGCGGCAAGCGGTCCGCGGGGAGAGGCGTCAACCTCACCACCGGGACGGGGAGTTTCGCCGCGGCGACCGCGCCAGCGTTAGCTGGCGACGCGCGCTTCGCGGTGGCAGGCGTCTTCCTCGCCGCGGGGACGGGGGTGACGGTGACGTCACCCAACGTCGTCGGCGCCGCAGCGCGAGGCGGCTTTGGCGCCGCAGCGGCCGCCGAGTAGCCGGCCCTGGCCGATGACGCGGCTGGCGCAGGTGACACGAACAGCGCCACCTGCGCCTTGAGGTCGGCCACGTCTATCAACAGCTGGCGGTTTGCCCGACGCATTTCCGCCAGCATGTCGCCCAGGTTCCGGTTTCGGGTCCGCAGGCCTGACATCTCGCCTCTAAGGCGGACATTTTCGGCCTGCAGGTCCGTGGCCTCGCCGGCGCGGACAGCGACCGCCGCCGCCCTTTCCATAGCCGAGGTCCCTCGCCCTCTTCTGGAGGCCTGGATCTTGGGTGGAGGCATGTTGGCCACGCTCCCCTCGGTTTCGGCGCTCGAGCTGCCTCCCTTACTCAGGGGGCGCTTTCGCACCTGCGAGGGGAGGGCCTCCTCCTTCTTAGTCGCGGTCGCCGGCGGCGTCTTTGCTGCTAGACGCGCCGACGACCTAGTGGGGCCTTCACCAGCCGACCCACTGTCTTTTCTGGACGGCCCTGCGGGAATATCACCGCCCTCGTCCATTCTGACGGTAGATCCGCCGCCCTCGTCTTCGGACGGCTCTGCGACATCGCTGTCGCCCTCGTCCGTCGACGGCTCTGCTGCGAGTCTACCGTCCTTCTTCTCTTCAGCGGCGGCAGCCTCCCTGCGCGCTCGCCGCTCCTCCAGCCGCCTCTTGTGGCTCAGGCCGTTGCCCCGAGTCTTTCTGGGCGACCTCCTCTTCTTCTTCTGGGCCTCCACGATTTGTGCCGGGCCCTCGGCGGACGCCTCAAGTCCTGAGGACGAGGCGTCGTCTTGGTCAGTTTTGCGTTGGCATGACCGGGCCTTGGTGTGAGAATCACTTGGATTCCCGTCGGTTTTTAAAGTGTTTAAATTTTGTGTATCCATAGTGAATCCCACGAGAATGGGAGATACATTACGTCGACCCGGGCAGAGATCCCTTTACCCGGGCAAGCCTACATTTACCAACCAGGGGGTCAGCCGGTACCCTGGCTGGAGCGTGCTAACGACAGAACAACCCATCTGCCATGCATCTTCTCGCCGCACGCCAGAACTTAAGATTCTGGGTGATTTCCGAGTCCGAATGTTACTTCGAACTCTTTATAGAGGTTGTCTTCCTCGCGGTCCGGGCGGTTAAGCCAAGACCCTCGCTCCTGATACTACGCCTCAAGACAACGTGTCTTGAAGCACGATACCAGGTTTACGATGTGTGGGCGGTGGCATGTGCCTGCCCAGCCCTCAAATGAATGAGTGACTGAGCCCGTCCCAATATTTCGCGTCCTATACCCTCTACTACGACTGTAGTAGAGTAAGGAGCGAAATCGCGCAGATATTCGCTACGGACGACAGTACAACAGAAGAACTGGGGACCGCCGCCCGCACCCAGGGTACACCGCGTGGAGGTTTCTGGGATAGTACCCCATGAATGAGATGACATAGGTAGCTTGTAATTTTAGGCAGTAAATAACACAATATGATTTGCATGATTTGGCGAGGATACTTACTGGTTGGGTAGCCGATGATGAAAATGAATGATTCATATTGAATGATTCCGAATGATTCATAGGTAAGTAAAGATCCTACTAATATTATAAACGCGAAAGTTTGTAATAATGTATGGATGTGAACATCTTTGTTGCTCTTTCACGCAAAAACTAGCGAATGGATTTTGATGAAACTTTATAGTAATATAGCTTACACATCAGAATAACACATAGGCTATATATAATTTATAGAGATATTTTGGAAATAGGCTAAAATATAAGGATAAAAATTGCTTAAGTCAGAAAAAAACACCCATCTGCGAGCTATTTTTGCATACGCTGCAAAAATCTTGAAACTCAGACGAATTTTATGTATTATGGAAATGTACCTCTTAAATAGTTCTACAAAAAAGTCCGCGACAGCATATATCTATTTTTAATATGTAAGCATTTATCGTTAAAATAGTAAATTAAAAATTCAAAATAATTTGGTATTTATTGCCGATGCACATTTTATAGTAACGAATTGATTCTTATGCAAACAAATGCTTTTATTGCTTTCGATATTTAAAGTACATATTTTTTGCCTTTTACCGTGTGTCGTTTGGTACAGTATTTCAAAAGTTAGGACAATAAGAGTGCGCAGTGCTGTGGTCAGGTAGCAACCGGGCGCACTACAGAAATATGGCAAGAAAGAAGATCGCCGATTGTGCGACCCGAACACAAGTAAAGACGCGAGAGCAATCATCGTTGATGATTGTTGTATTTTTGACAGCACTATCGATTTGTAAATAACATACTATACCTGTATATAATAGATAGGTATTGAAAGTTTGTGATATGAAACATCTTTTTGCGCGCCTTGGCAGTAAAATTGTATCTACTACTGGAAATGATAGATCGGGTAGGTACTAAGCAAATGTGGTCATGCCGTGATACTATGCCGCTATTCTCTATTCATTTGTGTGTGCACGCGTATGACAGGAGTCGAGCTGTCTAACATAAATGTGACATTAAATAATTAAATATTACCTAATGCTTACTAATATTATAAATGCGAAAGTAACTCTGTCTGTCTGTCGCTCTTTCACGCCAAAACTACTAAACCGATCTAAATGAAATATGGTACACAGATAGTCTAGAGCCTGATAAAGGATATAGGCTACTTTTTAATACAAAAAAGGGTTGTAAAGGGGGATGAAAAGTTGTAAGGAATTATCGTCATTTCTAAAGCCAGAAGCTTGAAACTTATTTTTAGGCTATTGATTAGACATAAATAAAAATGACATTAACATGTAAAAATTTATCCTTAAGGGGAAAAATAAAAATAGGGGATGAAAAACTTTAGGAAAGTAACCTTTTACGCGGGCGAAGCCGCGGGCAGAAGCTAGTACTACATAAATGCACTATCAAGCTCATATTACTCGCGTGGTGATGGGACAAGAATAGAATTATCGTTATCTTTGAATTACTAGTGAAAGAAGTATTTCAGCTAAGAATCTTACTGGAAAATTTGCTATATAATTTTGTTTTTTTCTTGGTGGCAAACGAAGTGTTACTACAGCTGCACTCACTGCAACTCCTGGACGTTTGTAATATTAATGGTACAGCAAGGCCTCTCCCAGCTAATAAAATCTTAAATCCAACCAGAAAATTAGGCTGCCGGCTGTCTCGCTCTCCGAATGAAGCGTGACAGCATATTACCTCTGCTCAGTCGTCCATGTTTAGCGAGAGTATGGTATTACCCCGGATGGACCGGCCAGCGACTATAGATAGAAAACTGTCAACAGTATGGGCCTACCACTATAATACAAATGTGAGCATTCTCTCTGGATACTGATTACTTGAATAAAATTGTTTGGTAAAGTCATGAATTAAAAATAAATCCCTTGAGAAATATCATATAATTTTAGAATATTCTAGAGAATATTAATACAAACTAATACAAGACAAGTTACTTTAAGCAATAAACAAATATATACACAACTTGGACTATGTAGGTATATTGTATTACGTATAGCATGAATCTCAAGAGATACACAAGAGGTACTGTTCCAGTAATTAGAATTGTCTAACAGTTCACTGTCTAGCTAATTGGGTGCGTCTGGAGGTACTCTAAGCTATTTCAGTATTGATTTTCATGCATATGAAGTACGAGTATATGGTAAGCTAAAAGCTAAAGAAATACTCTCTTTTTTAAGTAAAACGTAAAATAAAAGTCTAATATTTACTACTACTAGCGTAGCTAACAACTAGCGTAGCTAACAACTAGCGTGGTATAATAAGATATTTAAATCATTTTCTAGTAGCAATTAATGTTGTATCAAAAATGTGGGTTAAATTTGATACCTAGTACATATTGTTAATAAATAGTCGATAGATAAAGAAACTTTTTTGTATAAAGGATGACTTTTTATTACTTACAGTTTATTATAGCCTACGATTGTTTGCCATGTGGGTCGCTGAAGAAAAACAGCGGGTTCTGGTGACCCACCTGAACGGCGTGGAGAGATACATTGTACGGCGGGTCTACGGGGTCGTGCGTCGCTTCTCCTGTCACCCCGGACGGATTAGAGGAGCGTAACGTACCGAAGTCCGCCGCCAAAAAAAAATGCCTACGATTGTTTAATTGGAAATTGCTAAATTTCATTGGCCTTACCACAAATAACCAAAGATACGATATAATTACGTTATTCTAAATTGTAGACAATTTGTTAGTATCAATAGTAACTGCTGTGCTTCTAAAGATCACAGCGTGGTACTTTATAAACTTTTTATTGCCATATGACGTATTTTTATAACGTGAGATAACTACTATTTATATATATAAAAGAGGATGTTTGTATATATGACATCGCTAAACTCGGAAACTATTTGACCGATCATAATAAAAATTGGTATGTAGGTATTTGTATTTTTTCACAGAGAAGGTTTATATGCTATCCTTACTGATGTTACTCGGCACTAGGCGGGGATATATCGATTTCTACAAACAAACCAACTGGCTGCATTTTTTATAAAAAATAATGAAAGATTCATCGCAAGCGTTTTGACAAATAAATAAAGAGATTTACTTAATAAATTACATATTTACTTAATAAATTTTCCGTGTGGTGACGGAGTAAGAATACTATTCACCACCCCATATCTTACCCGTGGGTGATCGTACGAGACGACTAAGGGATATAAAATGCATATAACATCTATGCGAGAGAAGGAAAACTCGAAACAAAACCCTATACCTACACGTCTGACCAGCGCGGTATAGTAGGTTAATTTCCCTCTCATTACGGAGGAGGCCCGAGCCCAACAGTGGGACGTTTATGGGCTCTGATGATGATGATAATGATGACTTAATAAATTAAGTTAAACACTATCTATTCATCAGCTAAGTTATATTTAAGTACAACAAAATTATAACCACTTTTGGGTTTCTATATAAAATATTATATAAGCCTGTATCCTCCAAAAAGCTTTTTACATTATGATCTTTTTGTTAATATCTTATATTGTACACTTAAGTACTGCATAGTCGTTTTTATCCCTCACTTCTCTCAGAGCTAAGAGGTGAATGTTTTCCTTATATTGTTATTACTGTATCCTTGCTACAAATATGTTCAAAATATTAGCTAGTTTACTTTTAAGCACGTAATATAAAAACATACACATTTAAATATGAAGTAATTTGTAACACATTATATTTTAAGATTATTTTAGATCTTTTGAATATAAATATTAGGGTGATTTTTTTTTTTTTACTTTTTTTTTTTTTTTCGGTCCCATCGTGAATTCTTGTTGGAAATACCCAAAAAAAATTCCCTGAAAGTTTGAGCCCTTAATATTAATTAACGTCCTCGACCAAGGCGTGTGAAGATTTCCCATTGAAAATACACAAAAACTCTGATTTTTAATTTTTGAATTTCTAAAGCTCAGCGGCATTTCATGGGATCACTTTGATCGAAAATGGTTTTTTCTCAGAATTGAACGCTCTACAAAAGTGCCCATTGCCGCAAAGTCGTAACTCACACTGGCGAGGCAGTACGGGCCACTGAACCAGGCCAAAATTTCACGAAAAAATATATTCAAGGCTTAATATCTCGCTTAATATTGATCTTAGCGATTTGGTCCATAGGACTTTTTTGTTGAAAATTGAATTTTCTACAAGTTTGTCATTCACATTTTTTCCGTAGCTCTTGATATTTACGAGATAAATGCGAAAAAAACGCGAATTTTATGAAAAAATCTGGTTTAGTGGCCCGTACTGCCTCGCCAGTGTGAGTTACGACTTTGCGGCAATGGGCACTTTTGTAGAGCGTTCAATTCTGAGAAAAAACCATTTTCGATCAAAGTGATCCCATGAAATGCCGCTGAGCTTTAGAAATTCAAAAATTAAAAATCAGAGTTTTTGTGTATTTTCAATGGGAAATCTTCACACGCCTTGGTCGAGGACGTTAATTAATATTAAGGGCTCAAACTTTCAGGGAATTTTTTTTTGGGTATTTCCAACAAGAATTCACGATGGGACCGAAAAAAAAAAAAAAAAGTAAAAAAAAAAATCACCCTATAAATATGTACACTTATAAATGTAATTTTTAATAAAAACTTGAATTTACTCTATATATACATGTTATATATATATATATATATATATATATATATATATACCAGTCGATACGGATCACTATCTCGTTATCGCAAGATTTAGTGGTCTGTTCAGAAAGTGGAGGCACTGGCGAGAGCGTGTCCACTTCGGAGGGCTTGAAAGAATAAAGGTTGAAAGGTTGCAAGAAGGGTGTGTAAGAGAAAAGTATGCAGAGGGTGTCCGAGAACGGCTGACGATGGCAAGCTAGCCGCAATCGGACATTGAAGAATGCTGGAGAGTATTGAAAGAGAGTATGGTAGACACAGCGAAAGAAGTATGTGGAAGTTCAAAGAAGCATAGAAACACAAATGGTGATGCATGGTGGGATGCGGAAGTGGCAGCTTCCGTAGAGCAAAGGAAGAAAGCGTGGCTGGACTATGTCTCTTCTTTGAATCTGAATAACAGTATGACTGAACAGAAGAATGAAATATATTGGCAATGTAAGAATGACACCAAGGCCTTAGTGAAAGAGAAACGTGATAGAGCAAGTATGAGTGCAGAAGATAGGCTGACTAAAAACTTCGAGAGTAACACCAAACTCTTTTGGAGGGAGGTGAAGAAGTCTCGGGGTGATTGGTCAGCCTTCAGAATGAATAAAATAAGGTCTAAAGGTGGAGACATTCTTACACAAACACAAGACGTGTTAAGCCAATGGAGTGAATATTTTGGCGATATGTATGCGGATGCTACGATTGGCGCCGGTGTCGCATGTGGTCTAGTAGATCAACATTCGGCGACGGCGTCCTCCGATGGCATCAGTATGGATGAAGTTGAATGGGCGATAAGAAGTTTGAAAATTGGTAAGGCAGCGGGCATTGATATGGTGTCTGCCGCGATGATCAAGCTTGGTGGCTCCTGTTTCCGGGAGGCGTTCCTGTTGCTCCTCAATTTATGTTGGAGCTCGGGAATGGTTCCCGGGGACTGAAATGGCGCAGTCATCGTGCCTTTGTTTAAAAACAAGGGTTCACGTTATGACTGCGCAAATTACAGAGCCATAAGCTTGACCAGTTTGGCAGCAAAAGTGTATGGTAAAATTATTGAAAGGAGAATGAGGATGGTGTCCGATGGTTTACTGTGTGAGACACAAGGAGGTTTCAGGAGTGGAAGGGGATGCATGGATCAAGTGTTCTCTCTGCGCAACATTGTGGAGAAGCATCTGGCCCTAGGTCAGAGGGTTTTCTGCAGGTTTGTGGATCTGGAGAGAGCATTTGACACGGTTGTACGAAAGGAACTTTGGGACATTTTACCGGAGTATGGTATTAACGGTAAACTGCTGCAGGCTGTGCAATCCAGTTACATGGGCTGTAGAGCCTGTGTGCGGCTGGATGATGGAATGTCGCCTTGGTTTGACGTCAATATCGGCGTTAAGCAGGGCTGCGTTCTATCAGCCAGGCTGTTTATCATATATCTGGATAAATGTCTCCAAAGGTTGAACGATATGAATGTGGGAGTCCAGATGGGTGACTCAGTGGTCTCTGCTCTGCTTTATGCAGATGATGCAGTCCTGCTGGCAGAGTCAGCGACTGACCTGCAGACCCTAGTCGACACAATGACAGAAGATTGTAAGAAAAGGGGTCTACGTGTGAATGTGAGCAAAACCAAAATAATGGTCTTTGAAAGAGATGAAGCCAGAACAGATGTAAGAGTAACAATAGATAATGATGTACTGGAGCAAGTGGATGAATTTGTATATCTTGGATGTGGATTTAGCCGAGATGGAAGGTACACCACTGATATAGAGCGAAGAGTGAATGAGGGAAATAGAGTGAACGGAGCGTTGGGGCAACTTCTCGGCAGCCACCACCTCAGCCAGAAGGCACGTGTAGCAATACATAACGCAGTGCTTGTTCCAACATTACTGTATGGAAGCGAGAGTTGGGTATGCAGAAAAGAGTATGAAAGTAAAATGAATGCGGTCGAAATGCGATCTCTTCGGAAAATCTGTGGAGTTAGGCTGATCGATCGCATTCGTAACGACGACGTAAGAGAGCGAGTAGGTATGAAAAAGAGTATTGGTGTAAAGATGCGAAAGGGAATACTCCGATGATTCGGACATGTGGAAAGAATGCCGAACGAACGTCTGGTTAAGAAGATATACAATACGAAAGTGGAAGGATATAGGTACCGAGGGAGACCGAGACTAACCTACCTAGACCAGATCGGTCAGGTACTGAAGGAAGGTGGAGTCAAGAGTTTCTGAAACCGGCGAGCGTGTATGAAGAGAATTATGAATGTTGAGGAAGCGAGTGAAGTATGCAGAGATAGAGTTCTCTGGCACTCTGTTCTCTCTGCCTACCCTGCAAGGGATATGGCGTGATGATATGTATGTATGTATGTAAAAAATGAGCATAAATTTAATATATATGAATGAAACGAGTCAGATATTTTAAAATCTTGAGGAAAGGGAGAATTAAAATGTCATTGGGGTACTCATTAATACCTATTAATTTGTAACTATTGGACTTACTTATCACTTCCTTACACTTGTGAATCTAGCAAAAAATTATGAAAATTACATATTTTGAGATTTTTTTTATTGCTAATGATCGCAAACATGCAAGCAGCACACGTAAGTGTTACTGCCACTCACAAACCTTCGCAATACTAGTGGTATATTTAGGCCGCTGCCTACCAATGAATACCACAAACTCACCCAGAAACTTGAGCTGCCAGCTTTCTCCCACACCAAACGAAGAGCAACAGCACATTGCTACTACTCAGATGTCTATTTTCTACGACAATGCGGCCTCAAACGGACCGGCTCGCGGCCGTAGATAGAAAACTATCAATAGTATGGTCCTTATGAACGCGGTAAATTCTCTAATAACACCTTAATTAAGTAAAATTACCGCATTTAAGGAATTTTCCTTATCGTAACCAAGTTATTCATTATTACTTAAAGCTAATATGGAATCACTATTATATTTCAAAATGTTAGTTAACTATACAAATTCTCTTCATATTTTAAAGGAAATTTGGTTATCAAAATAGATGGGAATAGGGCCAAGTCATTACGGCCCTTGAAACTCTATTTGGCATCATTCCATTCACAATTTTGTTTAATATCCAAACAGCTTTTTTCTTTCATTATGGTGATTAAGCAGAATATTTATTATATAATATTTTGTTATCTAAGTATCTCATATTATCACTATAGTTATGGTTTTATTTTGAAATTGGCCTTCCATTGTAGTTGTACAAATTTAAAACGAGCTATAGATACTGATTGCCAATAATATTTTTTTGAAACCATTTGTTAGTGCTCGATAATGCCACTCTAGTCGAAATAGCGGGTGATCGATCTGAAATTAGTGTCACCCACCGACCACCGCGCGAGGGCACGAGACGTGGTGGTATCTGAAAGGGTAATCGGTCGGATGGACCACCGATGACAAAGATCGGTTTTTTTTTATTGCTCTCGGTAGCAAACTAACAAGCAGCACACCTGGCACAGCTAGGCCACTGCCTAAATAAAAATTCCAAATCCACCCAGTTTTGGGCTTCCTGCTCTCTCGCTCGCCAGACGAAGAACAGCAGCATTGCCACTGCTGAGGCGTCGATTTTTTGCGAAAGTGTGGTATCACCATAGGTCTATCCATGGCCCGCGGCTATAAAGAGAAAAAGTTTGGTTCTACCACTATTAAAAGTTAGCGGTGGCTCACCCATAAGGTGATAGAGAAGTAGGTGTACAGCAGACTATGGTGTTGCACGCCAATCCTTCCGTGACTCCGGACGGATAGCGCGGGGTGTGACTACACCTTAACTTGACCCCAAAAAAAGGTGTCAGAAGGAAAATTAATTAACCACCTCCTGGAAATATATTCTAAATTAATTTCTCAGAAACTATGAGCACTGTCACTTCTTTTTTCATCATCATCATCATCACAGCCCACATACGTCCCACTGCTGGGCTCGGGTCTCCTCCGTAATGGGAGGGCAATTAACCTACTATACCGCGCTAGTCAGACGTGTTGGTCTAGGGTTTTGTTTCGAGTTTTCCTTCTCTTGCATAGAACATCTATATCTTATAGTCGTCTCTTACGATCACCCACGGGTAAGATAGGGGATGGTGAATTGTATTTTTACTCCGTCACCACACGGATAACACTTCTTTTTTTAGTTCATATATATTCCAATCTTGGACAGGATGCGGTTCAATAATAGAAGTGAATTTCACGTACTATTCCATAACGAACTGTCAGTTGAAAATGACGTTTCTTGATTGATTGACGTTTCGATAACCCTCGAAATGATGAAGAGCTCGAAATGCGTAAATCTTACTCGAACACGCGGTTATAACATAGAACCAGCTAGTACTGTTATAAATATTACGGCATCCGCAGTAATGAAATATTTAATGTACTTACTGTTTTTGCCTTATGGTAGCAAGTAGATGACCCTATTGTTTCGTTCAGATAAATATTTAATTTTCAATCAGGATACCCTACTTGGGTATTTTGATCGCGATCAATATATAATATAGCTTAACGATATTGCAATCTATCAATCAATCAATCTATGTATTACACAGATATTATTATTGCACTATTGTATACATAGATGGCGTAGTGGTCTAAATACCACATATGACAGTTCTTTGTCTTTTCACGAACGAACGTTCTGAGTAAGAGTGAACTAAGTCAGGTCATCATTGTCATGCTTTAATCCTGATTACTTAGAGTCGATACAATATGTACTCTGCTTTCATTTTACATATTGCAGAAGTTTATAGGCATTATGACCAGCCAGGAATGTAATTTTGACCAGACGGTATCAGATGGAGTTAAGTCAGGTATGTAAAGCACTTAGTTGTTTTTTACAACACCTATTAGCAAATTAAGGGTTGGTATTTGTAGCCGACATAATACAGCATTGTACTTTGTCAGTTATTTGTATGTTTTCAAAGTTCACCGCGACTCAGGTATTCATTCATTAGTATATGTAATATCAATCTTTGGATGGAGGATAAGAGAATGATCATTTTACTGGACGTAGGTTTTATGAGCATAACTACATAGCCTTCCTATAAGGTGGATAATGCCGTACTCACCACTCATGGCTGGCGGATTGCTAATCGCAATTATAAGTACCCCGGACAGATACTCCTGGTAATGTAACTTTTACAATATGTATTATAAAATAAGAGTACATATTTTATCGACCACAAGTTAAAGTTTGAAAGTGGCGCCAGTGACGGAAAAGTTAAAAAGTGAACGCCTGACTTGGTAGGGACATGTGATGAGACGGGATGAATGTAATGTTGGGAGAAGAGTTTTAAATATGAATGTTGAAGGCTTTAGGGGTAAGGGAAGACCGAAGAAAAGATGGATGGATTGCGTGAAGTATGATATGAATAGAAAGGGAGTGAACGTAGAGATGACATCGGATAGGATTGAGTGGAAGAAAAGGACATATTGCGTCGACCCCAAGTAATTGGGATAAGAGCAGGGTAATGATGATGATGGTACTGATTGTACCGACCCCAAGTAATTGTGATAAGAGTAGGAGAATGATGATGATGACCGCGCGTCTAAATTTTAACTTATGCTATGTTAAATTAGAGACACTTTAATAAAAGTAACAAATTTCATTACAAGCGAGACATTTTATTTTCGTATAAATTCTTGCGTTTATACTCACTTATTTATTATATACAAAGTTGTATAAATCTCACTAAAATTAAGGTTAAATGAATTTCCAAGTTGAAAATTCCTCATATAATTTTATAGCGAAAACATGTGTTTTACTTATCAAAGAGAAACATTGTAGCTGTTTGAGGGATTTTTTTTTATTAAATATAATTTATACTGTAATAGCGCTGTGTGGTAACGGCTACGAATACTACCTACCTTTATCTTGCTCGTGAATATCAAAAAAGGCTAACTGAGTTTTATCTATCTATATCTATAAATGATGATGTTTGTATTTATAACATCGCTAAACTCAGAAACTATTTAACCGATCATTATCAAAATTGGTATGTATATGTATTTTTCAGCTATCCCCATTGATATAACTCACCATCAGGTGGCGCTGCGTTATATCGACTGCTACAAACATACCTACTTGCTGGGTTAATTCCATTTGATGCCATTTGGTCAATAATTAAATTCAAAAGGAGCGTTGTCGTCAGGCAGGTGGCTGGTCATAAAACTATTGCCAATAACTATTGAAATTTGCACGAGTACATATTCCATCGAGTCTAAGTAATTGGTATAAGAGCAGGCAAATAAATGATGACAGTACCTATATTATAATTGATTGAATTAGGCGATACATGGCGGAAATCCATTTTATAAAATGGAGGAGAGGAAGGAAAACCCACCACTTTCTCACGGTTAATCAATATATCGTACACCTCAAGAAAGGAAGGAATACGGGATGGGATCAAGGTGAAATAGGATATAAGGAAATCTTACTCCTGTGATGAGCACCGCCTCCAGAACTACCTTGCAATTTGCCGCAGAACTTCGAATAAAGATTCGACACGTGTTTCGCCTCTAAACGAGGCATCCTCAGGACGGTTCGGCTTCAAATTTTTTAATTCACCTTGATCCCATCCCGTATTCCTTCCTTTCTTGAGATGTACGGTATATTGGTTAACCGTGAGAAAGTGGTGGGTTTTCCTTCCTCTCCTCCATTTTATAATAGTACCTATATTGTAATAATCTAAGGAGTGTCCGTTAATAGTGATGTTAATTATTAAATATAGGATGGCAAGGACTATGTTTAGTATTTATCACTATAGCCTACCTCAAAAAAAGGACAATTATATTTGCAGTCCACAAAAATTTGTTCTCAGTGTGGGTGTGATTTCCGTTTATACGATTGTGAAATCTCCAACATAACGATTACATACTTAGTAAACGGTGGTATACTAAAAAAAAAATCTATGTTCTCCTTTCACTATATGTAAAAATGTATATTCTGCCACAAAAACATTTTTTTTTTTAAACAATTTCCTGCACTAAGAAAATTCTTCCGTGTGGTGACGGAGTAAGAATACAATTCACCACCCCCTATCTTACCTGTGGGTGATCGTACGAGACGACTAAGGGATGTAAAACGCATATAACATCTATGCGAGAGAAGGAAAACTCGAAACAAAATCCTATACCAACACGTCTGACCAGCAAGGTATAGTAGGTCAATTGCCCTCCCATTAAGGAGGATAGGAAGCTCGAGCCCAATAGTAGGACATTTATGAGCTAAGATGAGATGAGATGAAGAAAATAATCCTTTTAATACGGGGGAATTCACAAACATAATTAACAGGCACAAATTACACTCAGACTTAGAACAACAATTTACGGATCTCACAAAGTCCTGTCCTGCCTAGAAATAGAATCCGTGACTCTTAGCGCAGTAGGTCGGTATCTTACCTATTACGCTATTCATGCAGTCAGCTTCATAAATATTTAATCATAACATAAAATCTAAATGTACGTTCTTTTATATATATATATATATAAACGGCTATATTTTTACAATAATACTTTACCACCTGTAATGGTTAAATAATCCAACACAATACGTGTTTTGAAAGAATAAAACATTAACGTGAAAATCATCGCACTGTACATAATGCTGGTATTGGCAGAATGAGTAATGTTCCTCCATACGATGCTATTCAAACGACTGCTTATAATAATACAGAAAACACTTCCAACGTTTTATTCAAATGTATATTACGGAGTAGACAAGCGGATAAAAAATGAACTCGTTTTTATTATGGTGTATATTTTTTTTTTACATAGTCATGAGTTCTAATTTTGAATTCTATTCATTAGCGGACGTATTATTATTTCTCAGTTAATATTTTTAAAGTCACAATTTCTAGCAATATAAGGATTAGCAGTTTTTGTAATCGTAGCGAAATATGAGGGAAGCCTACGTCCAGCATTGAATTACAAAGGGCTGAATGATGAGTTTTCGTAGTCACCACCCTACAGCACATTATTATTACATACATACATACCATCACGCCATGTCCCTTGCAGGGTAGGAAGAGAGAACAGAGTGCCAGAGAACTCTATCCTTGCATACTTCACTCGCTTCCTCATCATTCAAAATTCTCTTCATACACGCTCGCCGGTTTTGGAGACTCTTGACTCCACCTTCCTTCAGTACATAAATAATATCAAATAAAAACAGGATTGCTCACAGACTATCTAGAAGATCCACGAATATCAAGATCAAATTAGTACCAGTGGTCGGCCTAATGACGGCGATGTAGAGGGATTACGGTGGGTTATGGAGCTGCACGCCGTCCTTCCGTCGGCCCGGACGGAGTAGGCAGGGTGTGTTCAAACTATAGCTTACCAAAAAAAGAAAAGACTATCTTGATGATATATCATCTCATCATCATCATCACAGCTAGTATATCAGCTTCGAGACACAATTATCCTCCAGAATAGGAGGGAAGTTTGCCTAATCATCTCAGCTCATATATGTCCCACTGTTGGGCTCGAGCCTCCTCCATAATGAATGAAGGGAAATTGATCTACTACACTACACTGGATAGATGTGTTGGTATAGGGTTTTGTTTCTAACTTTCCTTCTCTTGCATAAATGTTATATGCGTTTTATATCCCTTAGTCGTCTAGTACGATCACCCATGGGTAATATATGGGGTGGTGAATTGTATTCTTATTTCGTCACCACACAGAAATGCTTACTATACCACGCTTATTGTGTTAATTTGCCTACTATACCTTTTTTTTTTTTTTTTTTGCGGTGGGCCATGGACGTCGCACCCCGCCAAGTCGGTCCGGGGTGACGGAAGAGGCCGCGCGCAACCCCATTGACCCACCCTCCAAGCACCTCTTCGTCGCCGTGCGAGCGGGCCACCGGTACCCGATTTTTGTCTTCGGTGGCCCGCTCGGCGGTATGCCCTCTCGGGCTCCTCTCCTGTCGATGCCCCGACAGCTTTCGCCGTCGAGGCGTCGTCCTCACGCGGCGGCCTCACGTCGGGTGACCGGACAATTCCCCGGTCCGATCACCCGAAGCCTCGGTTAGGGCGGCATCAGGCGCAGGTATTCGCGCCTGCGCCGCCCCGGCCGCTGCCTACTATACCATGCTTATTGTGAAAGTTGCGATCGCATTTTTTGGCAAAAAAATCAAGTTTTAATCACTTTTTTTATAGACAACCCTCTTTTATGCAACAAATCTTTATGATGGTAGAAAATTAAATACGGTAGATGGCCTTACAAATATATAATTTTCGGAATATAAATAATCTAAAACTCAGAACAACTATTTGAGAATTACTCAGAAAACTGCTTTCATAATTGCTGATCAATAAATCCTACCCTCGAGATCAAAATTATAAAATGTGATTGACCATTCATATCATATGACTATTTAGTTCCTTACCTAATAATTTTTACCTAAAAAAACTTTTATCTACATTTTTTCAAGCGACTAAGAGAAATAATCCTAAGAAGGAAAATTAATAAATCTCATGGCGATTATGCCAGAAGATTCACACAAATTTTTTTTATTCCCGTCGGGTATCATAAAAGCTGCTTTTAATAAAATATTTAGAAAGTTAAGTAACCAATCGTACAAAAATATCATAGCGCGATTTAGAAATTTTATAACTCCATCTATCGAAGAGTAGAACTTCATTAGCATTTTCGAAGATATAAAACGTTTACTATTCTACACAATTAATAATAAAAACTCGTACCCAATAGTGGGATGTGAGTTGAGAAGATTTTTTAATGTCCTTTTTCATCCTGGATTAAACTGTAATTCAAATCGAATAGTCCATTGGTTATCACTGATTCGACCTTATAATACTGTGCAATTTTATTTCTGTAAAGTTTCTCTTTACTAATACATAATATTACGTAAAATACCATGTTATTCAAATATTTTTAGAGAAAAAGAAAAAAAAGATGGATTAATAAATTAACTGACGAATTTAATTTTTAAATAATCACTCCCTAATCATTCTGTAAGTACATTATGCCAATTTAATAATATATATAATATGCCTAAAATATGCAATTTCTATGTTATCATTATAATAGAATTCTGAAAAGTGAAAAAGTAATTCTCTCTAAAATACACCTCAACATCCTTTTCGAAACATACCACCATTTAAAATGCATAGCTACTTGAGTATGTATGTAGATAGAAAGATAAAAACCTCGACGCTTACTTTTGTTTCCTCGAGCAACTCGGTCACAAACATCACAACAAACCTTTTGTTTTGTTTCTAAGCCTTGTGAAAATGTCGTGGTACCTCTAAATATATTCTTTGTTGTTTAATATTCTATTTACAAGATTTAATGTAAGGTTTTTTATATATATTTTTTTTTGTACAGAGAATTCAGGAAAATTGAAAAAAATCTTACTAAATTGCAAATACAACTTTTTTTATAAGTTTATATTTATTCTTGAAGGGATAGGCAAAACTTGTGAAATAGGAGAGGTGATGGTAGTTGAGAAATAGAATGTAATGCCAACCTTTTTTTTATAGCAAAATAAAAACATTTAACCTAAATTTATGATTTTACAAACAAAGTCATAAATTATGCAAAAGTGTATTGTGTGTTTTGCCATTAATATTGCTTTTATAAAAAGTACTTTGAAGACCTTCTACGAGTTATTATCTATTTTCTAGTTAATTTTTAGTCCCATTATTTTAAAGAATTCATACTTTTATTTGATACCAAGTATCGATATAGAAAAATCCATTTTTTAAAAAAGAATTAAGCCCTCTACCGGTAGCTTCTCATTTGAATCAATTTGCTGACGCCGCAAAAATCGGCATCAATCTTTGACTGGATTGAAATTTGATTTTTGGGGTCTGCAACTACCTTTGTAACAGACAAATTAAATTTGGAATCCAGTGAAAGATGTTCATAACTGTCGCGATTTTTATAAATAAGTACTGATGTAAGAATATTATCTGTTTGTTGTATTGAAGAAATAAGGCGAGGGTCTTCGATGTTGGTTTAAAAACACAAAAATATTTAAATGTGTTTTTTTTTCATGAAATAATCAATTATTGTTTGTTAATATAACAATGATAATTGTATTCTTATAATTTCCCCTGTGGTGCTGGAGTAAGAATACAATTCACCATCTCCTATTCTATCCCTAAAGGTCGTAAAAGACAACTAAGGGATCATTATCATTCTGCTTCTATCCTAATTAATTGGTGTCAATGCAATATGTCCTCTCCATCTCAAGGCCAACGAACACCATATGCCAGTTCCAATGTGCCAATTGATCTAAATAGGTTTAATTGGATATGATACGATACGATCACCCAAGGGTAAGATAGGGGATACCGCCGAGCGGGCCACCGAAGACAAAGATCGGGTACCGGTGGCCCGCTCGCACGTCGAAGAAGAGGTGCTTGCAGGGTGGGTCAATGGGGTTGCGCGCCGCCTCTTCCGTCACCCCGGACCGATTTGGTGGGGTGCGACGTCCATGGCCCACCGCAAAAAAAAAAAAAAGAAAAGGGTAAGATAGGGGATGGTGAATGGTATCCTTACTCCATTACCACACGGAAAATATACAAATACAAAAATATAAAATAATTGCTCGTTTAAACATAATTAGGTGTATAAATAATTTTATTTATTATTTCTCACTGTTGGGTTATCATCCTTCCATAGCTCTAGAAAATCTCATCTTCACCATCTCATCCCATAGCTCTAGAAAAATGAAATAACGCATTACTTTGAACTAAAAGACTGGCATGGAGTTTCATTTGGAAGTTTGTCTCTAATACAGATGTCTTATACTTACGTCTCTTGAAGCTGTTTCTTGCAATATTCATTGTAAAGGGCAACAGTAATTTATATTCATAGTACGTCACCACACGATGGTAGTGTATGCTCGTACGGAAGATTGACTTCAGAAATTCACTTTTTATTTCTTTATTCAACTATGATCCTTTTCGCTAAAACAATTTTACTCTTATATTATCTTGGTTTTAAATAAAAACCGAACTAAATTTTAAAGAATTACTTAATAGTATATAGTAGGTAATTCTTTATCTTAACCACTACGCCATCTGCAGTCAAAAGTGCTTTTGGTTCCTTTACATAAAAGATCCGAATCTTTATGTTAATGAATTATGTTAGTAGGTAATAGATAAAATAATACCAAATGTATTCATTTAAAGATACCGCTGAAGGCAATACACTTTATCTTTAAGAAATACGCGATAAAGTTTATATTACGTAAAGTTTCTTTGATCGTCGTAAAGGCGTCATCGCCGATCTCAAAACAATGTACTTATTACGCTTCTGGCGTTTTTAATATAAAATAAAATACCGAACATCTAAAAGATATATAAACCAATAGATAACTTACATATGTTATTTTCTTGTGATGTTTAATCATGTAGCATGGTGACGAGTTATGAATATAATGTCTCAAAATCCTTTACTATCGTTTAAGGGTTGTAGTACCCACTGAGTACACCAAGAGAATGGATACTTATTGAGCAAATTGTAATACCAACTATGCTGGATTTGTGTGATATGCCTTTCTTATTATTAAATCCATCAATAATTATTTTTCATTAAATACTTATCGTATAAAATATCATCCGTGTGGTGACGGAATAAGAATAGAATTCATCACCCCCTATCTTACCCGTGGGTGATCGTAGGAGACGAGTAAGGGATATAAAACTCATATAACATCTATACAAGAGAAGGAAAATTCGAAACAAAACCCTATACCAACACGTCTGACCAGCGCGTAGGTTAATTTCCCTCAGCCCAGCAGTAGTACTTATATGGGATGTCATGATGAATGATGACTTATCGTATAAAATATATACTTTAATTAAAATTACCAATTCCTGTAATCAGTAATTAAAAACATTATGAGAATATCTGCATTTCTGGCAAATTTTGCTGTCGCAAAATCTTATCAATAAACTTCGGACTATCTATTAAAATGTTTGTATTGTTCTGTATTCCATAGATTCTTTACAAAATTTCTAAAAATAAGATATTTTAACTGAAATAAACTTTAACTTTATAATTATTTGATGTATTAAAACTTATCTTCGAGAGGTACCAAACACAAAAATAGTAAAGAGGATATACTTAGGCGGGAAGTTCTCAAATAATGTCAAAGTTATAAAATAATTTCAACCTTTTCCCGTCATATATTTCCTTGAGACGTGATATGAGTTACAATTGCTTGATTTTTAGTCAAGTATTGATTTCCATATAATAAAATATTAACATTATATTTTATATGTTATACCGTATCAATACAAGTTTCTTTTCCTACAAGTGTTAGAAATAGAACTAATGGAAATAAGCGTCAACAGAATAACATATTCCGTGTGGTTGTAAAGTAAGAATACAATTCATCACCTTCTTCATTCATCTCTTCTTGCTTGTAGCTTTTAGATTTCGAGTTTTTCTTCTTTTGCATAGAGGTTATGATATTATATCCTTTAGTGGTTTTTTACAACATCCACGGACAAGATAGGGAGTGGCGAATTGTATTCTTACTCTGTCACTACACGGAACGGATTTTAATCTTCGTTAATTTGGCTTTCAATCTATACTAATTCGATCAATAAGCAATCTTTTGGTTTAAAACTATACGTGTATATTCCTATTTTTTCCATATAGGTAATTTAAATATACTTTTTATTCTTAGAATGTGATATGTCCTTATTTTCTCGTGAAAGTTGTACAAATTATCTAAGAAATCAGCAAAGGAGTACAGATCAGCGTTCTCTAGAACGTTCGTAATCTGCTGAATGCCTTAATATTATCAGCATTTTAGCTAATTCTTAGCGTTCTTGTAATATCGCTTGAAAGTTTTTTTTTTTTAAGTTTATTTATTTTATTCCAGAATTATTATATATTTAATAGGAACACATTTTGGCACCTGCTACGTTCATTTTATATTACTGATACTTCAATCATAAAAGTTCGTGATAGTAAAATTGCAGTAAAGATTTGAAAATCCTCTTTTGTGATCCACTGGCGCGAGTCTCACAAATCTTTGTGGTCCAGAACACTACAATAGGTTTCCAATATAAATTTTATATCTCCTAAATCAGTGCATTCTAAGAGCTAGATTTTGAAACTACTAGAAAATATTTCGACAAAGAATGTCTATTGTACTAAATTATTTGATACTTTCTTATTTAGAAAGCTTATAAAACTAATTGAATCTCTAGTTTGTTCGATTTCTATTTTTTATATTCACTTTTAAAAGATCCCTCATCGGTAAAATTTCTGATAATACAAGTAATATAATTTAATCTAATTTTTTATACACACAATATATAAAAAGTTATTATATATTAGCCTTATTTTTATATTTATTCAATATATAAAAAAATCATAATAACTGCATCTTTTTTTGAAAGTTTAATTGACTCACATCATTCTGGACTTATTGCAATTCATGGGTGCGCAATATTACTTCGTCACATAATTCGACGTTAACTCTGCCTTTTTGTTTTTTTTTTAAGACACCACCTTGCACTAAGGAAATAATCCTTATATTGTAGTGGACAAATATGCAATTAACAAATTATACCAAAACTCAGAACAACACTTTGTGAATCGCACAGTGTTGTCCTGCGTAGGAATCGAACCCACGGCACTGGCACGGAAGGTAGGTACCTTAACCACTACGCCATCTGTGCCTTTGTCAAAAGTGCCTTTGGTTCCTTTATATAAATATCATTTGACAGAGCCGAAAGACTGACTGCCTGAGTGGGTGTGGTTGGTAGACAGCGTTCTAGCTATACCCTTGATATTGCAAAGATAAATAAATCCATTAGCGGCAGTAACACTTATGGTAAGTGTTACTGCCGCTAACGCAGGTGCGCTCCTTGCTTATTTACTACCATGCAAAAAGAAATCAAAATATATCATGTTTCACACAGATCCACCTTTTTGTTGGCCTTCATTGCCCCTAAAGCATCTGATACATGTACATAACACTCTAAGTCCTAAAATCCTCAAAACGTTACTTTCATCCCGTCAGATCAAATGTTCACGCATGTCAGGTGTTCGCTCTTTAACTTTGTCATCATTGAGACAACTTCCAAAGTTTTTCTCTCTCTCTCTCTCTTGCATCTAATTAACTGTAAATATTTCACTTCAGAATTTTACGCTTACCTACTTTTCAAGTTATACTTAAGTTTCTTTTTAACTTAAAAAAAAGGTGTTTTACTTTAAAAAGGAGTTGTAAGCCACAGACATTAATCAGTGGTAGCGCAAAAGCAGTTCAGAACTGCAGTTGAAGAAGTAAGGAATGCATAAAATATCGATTAAACAATTCATTACTATGGGGAACCGGATATAGACATATGTATAAGAGGCACCGAATACACCCTTTATTCTCCCATAAGTGGCTGAAAGATCACCAGAATGAAGAACGTCAGCATATTTCTAATAAACTTACAAGATCTATAGTGATTGCCAACCCAGCTGTCAAGTTCGAAATTTATTTCATTTCCCTCCCATATGATAAAGTCGAATGTCTGATGGACGGAAGTAACCGACAGGTTGACTATAAATTCTAAGCCCCCAATTCTTGATGACATCAGTAGCTATACAAACACTTCATATACGTTACACAAGAATTTTATGTTGCCATTATGTAGAAAGTTGCCATTATGTCCTTGTGGTGACGGAGTAAGAATACAATTCACCACCCCATATCTTACCTGTGGGTGATCGTACGAGACGACTAAAGGATATAAAGCGCATATAACATCTATGCAAGAGAAGGAAAACTCGAAACAAAATCCTATACCAACACGTCTGACCAGCGCGGTATAGTAGGTTAATTTCCTTCCCATTACGGAGGAGGCCCGAGCCCAACAGTGGGACATATATGGACTGTGATGATGATGATGATTATATAGAAAAAAAATGTATATGTATGTATGTATGTTCATCATCATCATTCTCCTGCGCTTGTCCCAATTACTTGGAGTCGACGCAATATATACCCCTCTTCCTACATTTTGCCAAGGTTATATAGGCTATAGTTTTATGACCGACCGCCTGCCTGACATCAACCCTCCTTGGGAATGCAATTGCTGACATAATATTAATATAGTAAGTTGTTGAATTAAATATAACCGAAATTATTAAAGAAATCAAAATCCTGGTTTTCCTTCAAAGATTTATTATACATTAAAATTATTATAACATACATATTTATAACTCATGTTACATTTATGAATATACTAAAAGTCAGTAGCAAAAAGATTTTCGTACTCTATTCATAATTCATAAGCATTATTCCTTACGGTTTGGTGACATAAAAGGGTTTAAGTGGTAACGAGATCTTATATATCTATAAAAGTTATATAGCTAAACGTAATCCCGAACTATAAAAGGAATATGCCACCATTTTTTTCTTACTCATATAAAGCGGTAAAATATAAAATCAAAAGATATTTCTAAGAACAGAACATCATAGTAAAAGAAAGCAAAATTGAAATAAAAACATATGACAATGTGTATACCTTTTTTATTGTTCGCGCTGTGAAAATGCATTTACGCACTATCCCCCGCCGGCGACAGACGGAGAGGAAGGGGGTAAGGGGGTAAGGGGGTTAGGCTGGTATTCGCCGACCAGTTAACTCGATCATTCTGATCGAGTTAGCTGGTCGGCGAATACCAGCCATACCCATTAAAATTACAGCGGTCCCTTCCGCGCTTTTACAGGATGCCGGAGAGATCGTCTATTGGTATTCTATGGCCTTTATTTTAATGGTGGACTATAGATGCTTCTTGCCCCGCCAAATCGGTCCGGGGTGACGGAAGAGGCGGCGCGTGACCACATAGATCCACCGTGCAACTCCTATCTTCGCCGTGCGAGCGGGCCAGCGGTACCCGATCTTTGTCTTCGGTGGCCGGTATTCTAGCCCCTACACCCCAAAACAAAGTGTATACGTAAGCAGATCGTTTTAGTCCGCGTGGTGACATAAGAATACAATACTATAATACTCCTTACTTACCCTTGAGAATCGTAAAAACTGGCCTGATAAAAATTCAGAAAAATAATCTGCAACACTCGCCTTCTTTTTTGGTGGATGAATGAGCCTACATTCTATGAGAATGTAGCCTACATTCTAGAAACTGCCTAGAGTGGTAGAAGTAACTGCGCGCAACTTTATAATCTGCCGTACAAGTACCTCTATATCACCATGTAGGCGGGCACAAGTACGAGGATTTTGTCTTCGGTGCCGTCTTCTGTCGATGCCGTAGTAGTAAGTATATAGGTGCCCTCACATGGTCAACCTCTCCCTGGGTGATGGAATGATACCGGGACCGCCCTCGGCTAGGGCGATATCAGGCACAGATACTCAGGCCTGTGCCGCTGAACGTGCCGACAATAGAGCGTGTTAACTTTAAGGAGTTCCTCCCTCACACGCTCCGTTGCCTCCTTTCGCGAAATAGCTGCCTCGCTAAAGGCGCAGCAGTGCTCATCTAGGAAACGTATAATAACTTACTCCAATTAGCGCTTGCCAAGCGTGGTAAGTATAACAATAATCTCACTAAAGAATTACCGTGCATATAGCTGTGGCTATAGAGTAGCCTACGATCAATAATAGATTTCAAAAGGCCGATTGATAATGATGATATCACTTATGTGCAATAGTTTCTAAAACAGAAAACAGAAAAAAAAACCATGAAACGTTAAAAATAACATCTTTAAGAGAAGAACTATTACTACATGATGACTGCACAAAAAGCCGAGCCGAGTGGTTTATTTATTCATATTTATTCACTCACTCTAATTATACATTCACTTGTTTCCTTTTATGAAAATAACTCGAATTTTACATATCTTTGCTCTCAAGGCTAATATTTAAAACTTCAATCACTGGTAATGGATGAAATATGTAAATAATTCTATTTCAAACCGCTTTCTTCTTCCTTTCAGCCTATATACTCCTACTCCTCGTATTATTAGACGGGAGTCCTTTAAAAGAGGAAAGTTTATACTCCATCAAGCGGGCTATAAGAAAAATAACGTCATCTTTAAAAATCTACTCATATTTACGAGAGTATAACATATTTAAAATAGAACTATTTTTACGAATTTAAACTGATGGAATTTTTAATGCAGCTAGCATTCAAGTTCAACACCAAGACATTCTAAAAAGTGTTTGAAACGTCGTTAAAAATTAAATAACAACGAGATAAAATCCGTAAAAATAGTTTTATTTCAAATATACCTAACGTTTTATTTCAAGTTTAACTTCTTAGCGTTGATTTTTCATATTATTGGTCTTTAACTATAAGAATAAGAGAACAGCCTTACGTAATCTGAAAATATATGGAAATTACGATATCGAAATACATATTCAGAATTTTACTAGAGTATTCTTGCAAACCGCAAAACTCGCAGGTTTCTGTGGTAAATTATCACGCGCGGGCATTGGTTAAGGGTGCACCGTCAGCCTCTTGACCCCAATGAGTAAATCCGGTGACATCAGCAATAAAAATTTTGTTACTTACATATTTATGAGTTTTTTTATAAAATTCGTTTATTTGATTTGTTATATGAAACAAAAGTACTTTAAGGGACTTCATCTCATTTTAATTTTGTTCTGACATTGATGTTAAGAATACTTTTTCGCTACAAATCAAAAGAATACGGTGTACTACACTGTGCTATAAAGTAATACTACTATTGGTTTTAATATTGTTGTAAATAAATTTATAATTGAAATAAATTGAAATTTAAATTACAAGTGGATTTGAAATTAACAAATGGAGCAGGAAGTCCTCCACTTGGTGGATATTTGAATGTCTTACAATAGTTCACAGTGGTGTATGTGACAGCACGATTGGGACGGATTTCCAATAGGTGTGGGTTCGAATCCCACTTGTGACATCATTTTTCGCTTCGTAATCGGGTTTTTATAAATATTATTGGTGAAACAAAAAGGCTTATTGAAAAACCGAGAACACTACCACATCACTATTGTTATAACTTTTATAATTCAAGATACACAATGATTTTCATTGATCACACCGTGGTCTAAGCCTGTGAAAGTACCGAAAAGTAATTCCGCAACAAAATAAATTACAAAAGATAAACTGGATGAGTCGGAAAAATAAATTTCATTTCCTCCCTATGCAATGGAGAAAACACAAAAGTTAGTTAATTAGCTTGCCGCCAAGCAGAACACGATTTCTTTGTAGAAATTTGATATTCCGAATTAAAATTTGATGTATAGTAAGTAACAAATCGTAAATATAAATTTAATTATTCAAAATTCTCAGTTTCTTTTGGTATTACCCCCTATCTTAATATTCATAAATATATAATATTATAGTAGAAGAAACACAGTACGAGATCAATTAATGTTGTTTTGAGTCTGAGTGTAATTTGTGACTCTTAATGTTTAAAAAGTCTTCTATAAGATCTCAAGTGAGAATCCTATGGCGCGATTGACTTGTGAAAGTTATAATTAAATCGTAAATTTTATATATCACTTGCTTTTTATAAGTTGTTAATTTTTTTTGTGAATATCTCTTGTGACAAAAATATTTTTTTACTATCTTTCTTTAACGACGTAGAAAAAAGTCATGAAGAAATATTCCATACCTCGAAAACCAACTTATGGACGGTTACGCTCGTCGTAAGCAAGACAGTCAATATGGCATTCAATATCCTAAAAGATTTAGGCTTGCGGCATTCAGATACTATACCTACGCTCCATGGAGAAATGATATTCAAGCGTTATATAAGAAAGAAAGAGTTAGATTAGAAAGTCAATTTCAATCCTTACTATAACAATAGCAGTAACAGAGACTCCTATAATTATATACAAAAATAAAATTAATAAAATAAGAAAGATCTAACAAATATTATTTCTTAGAGAAATTGAAATAGAAGGCAAATCAAAGTCACCTCACAAGGCACAGATGAAAATAGAATAAAGCAGTTTAAAACTAGGCTAAGTTTTACGATGAAGCTAGGAGATAGATGAGATACCGCTAAAAAATCTAATAGACTAAACGAATATAAAAAAAAGAACAAAATATAGTGCTCTTATACGACCATATATATGATTATACCTCTAAAATTCACGCGCCTATAATAAGTATTACTCAAGAAACAACAGAAGTGCGCAATAAAGGTAGTTACTTGACCCCACTTGCAATAAAAGGTCTCCCTAATTGGGGACACATAAAACAGCATGTGACCCAACCATCAGGTAAACATTTTTGCCACAAAACTCAACCGTACTGTATGTTTCACTTGACATATTTCACTTCCGTATGGTTGGTCTGTAAATGTATTGTACTTTTTTACGTAAGTAAATACGTTAAATTGAAAAAAAAAACCTAGAAGACCTTTGCGAATACTTCACACTGCAATAAACTGTTTTTATTTTTAATTTTAGAATTACTTATTTTTATTTAATTTTGCTCATTTTAGAATTAATATGTAAGTGTTTATGCAAGTTATTAAAGTTTACTAGGATTTACTAATAGATGGCGACTTATATTTTTTGGAATGTCATTTTATACTCAATATGACAGTTGATGAAGTGTAAAAATTATCACAATGGGTTGTTGAAATGTAAGTTTGTAACTAGGTATTTCTTTTCTATGAAAATAAACATTTTTATTTGTTTACATATCCTTCGTAATTACAGAGTGTTTTACTTTGTAATAAAGAATCTCTAAAATGGTGTATCAAACATGTGTTATGAAAAGTTTTCATAAACAAAAAAAACAGACAACTTTTAGAAATAATATATAGAGATAATTCGTTACTATTGATATATTGCCTCTTTTCATTTTATTTTTAAAGACAAATAATAGTAGTAGGGCCAAAATAGTATAATAATCTCGCAGAAAATTGATGTCTGAGTAGTTATAAACTCCTACTGCACTACGTACCTCAAGAGAGTCGATATACCTCAACTTTAAAGTAGGTAGCGAATTGGTTGTTGCAGTGATCAATGAACGATAGGTATTACTTATCATTAGGTGGGCTACTTATTTGTTTGCCACCAAATTGTAGTATCCCTATATCACAGAGTACTTTACAAACGTACAATTAATAGACACAAATAAAAACATACAAGCTAAGAGAATCATTCGTAGATCACGCATAGACCACTACGTTATCTGTGCAGTCAATTGTTTGATCATGCAAATAATTATCATTATATTAGTTCATACTAGTCCCACACGGTCACCACATAGCAATTATTTCATACTTCTTTGTACATACATACATACATATCATCACGCCATATCCCTTGCAGGGTAGGCAGAGAGAACAGAGTGCCAGAGAACTCTATCTGGTTAAGAAGATCTCGAACGTCTGGTTAAGAAGGTATACAATGTGAAAGTGGAAGGATGTAGGTACCGAGGGAGACCGAGACTAACCTACCTAGACTAGATCGGTCAGGTACTGAAGGAAGGTGGAGTCAAGAGTCTCCGAAACCGGCGAGCGTGTATGAAGAGAATTACTTCTTTGTGCTACCTCGATTTCACCCGTTCTACCGCGGATTTACGTATTTCAAACTTGGTTATATGAGCATTATCCGTGTGGTGACGGAGTAAGAATACAATTCACCACCACCTATCTTACCCGTGCGTGATCCTAAGAGACGACTAAGGGATATAAAATGCATATAACATCTATGCAAGAGAAGGAAAACTCGTAACAAAACCCTATACCAACACGTCTGACCAGCGCGGTATGGTAGGTTAACTTCCCTCCTATTACAGAGGAGGCCCGAGCCCAACAGTGGGATATACCTATATGGGCTGTGCTGATGATGATGATGATGATATAAGCATTATAGCACGGAAACGTGGATATATCTCCGTTCTATATTTCATCGCTCCTGTGAATTCAAGCATTGAAGAATGTTTGTTTTAAATAAAATCAATTCTATTATATCTTGATTTTAAATTATATAATATTAAAGAGTGTAAATGTAATTATTTTACTACCTATTCTTTTCAAGAATGCCTTTCATTTATTATATATTCATGCCTTCCTTTATTTACAACGATATTTGAAATTAAATCAATTTCTTTCCTACATCCCGTTGTGAATTATGATTTTTACGTATGTCCGTATTGTATTCTGCCTCTTACACCGCCTTAATCTTGTTCAATTTGGATTGAAAGGATATTCAATATCTCCCTGCCTTTGCTCTTTAAGATTGTTATCAGTGAATTTGTGGTTTGAGGTTTAAAAATCGAATTAATCTCATTATTGGATGTCATTTTCAATAACCTTTATGTTATAATACGATAAGCTACGCTATACCCTCTTGATCCGTACTTATACGTTTCATTTGGTTTTCCCTAAAATTTGCTACCCAACGGTAGCCAAGAAAGTCAATCTTCAGTTCTAGGTACTGGCACTGGATTATATTTTTACATTAACTAATAAAAATTTGCAATGGTGTTTTTCTTACGTCCTTCGTCTTTTGTTCGGAAAGCAAGGAGTAGTAACCATTGCATTTGTCCTCCGTCATCAAACAGACATTATTGATGTTAATGATTATTATTCATTGTTTGAGAATCAACACACCCTGGGAAACAACGGGGATGCGGCGCGCGGTACCTCGTTGTCGCCCAGGGCGTGCTAATTCCCGAACATATCCGGCTCGAAGCATCATATTTTTATGTTATTAGTTTTAGTTATTCATAATTCAACTTATCTTCGTCCACTGTTAGTCGTAAGACTGCTTGAAAAATGAAGGGATAATGCCGTATTGACCATGTACGTTTGGCACGATTTTCGATTGTAGTATAATGTTAAACGTTTCGTTTCGTGTAGATAATTAATTACAAATGATGTAACAAGTTTTAACTAAGGTTATTATAATATACACATAAAAATATAACACACAAAATGATATTAAATATTCTTAAATTTCGTTATTTGTATGTAATTTTCATATAGAAAGGCAATATCAATACAATGAAACATAATGTGTGGATGACATGTTATCACACAGGACTTGATATCGGGGCATTGAATGTTATAACTAATGATTGCTCAATATTGAAAACCGTAAAGTTGATAATAAATCAGAATGTGATGATTTCTGACGTCACCTAAGTATACACATGTGAAATAAGATATACAATGCGAAAATGGAAGGATGTAGGTACCGGGCGAGACCGAAACTAACCTACCTAGACCAGATTGGTCACGTACTGAAGGAAGGTGGAGTCAAGAGTCTCCGAAACCGGCGAGCCTGTATGAAGAGAATTATGAATGTTGAGGAAGCGAGTGAAGTATGCAAGGATAGAGTTCTCTGGCACTCTGTTATCTCTGCCGACCCTGCAAGGGATATGGCATGGTGATATGTATGTAAATAAAACTATTTTTACGGGCCCTGTATTATTATGCCTTTTATATTAGTTTTATTTCAGGATCTTTCTCAATATGGCTGTGTTCCAATCTGGTGGTTGATATATTGATAGTTTAATAAATTATCGTAATAACTAAATAAAATATAATATTTATATAGAATCACTTTCTTTATGTACTGACATCATCATCATTATCATCACAGCCCTTATATGTCCCACTGTTGGACTCGGGCCTCCTACGTAATGGGAGGGAAATTAACCTACTATACCACGCTGGTCAGACGTATTGATATAGGGTTTTATTTCGAGCTTTCCTTCTCTTGCATAGATATTATATACCCTTTATATACCTTAGTCGTCTCATACGATCACCCATGGGTAAGATAGGGGGTGGCGAATTGTATTCTTACTGCTTCACCATACGGATAGTGTACTGACAACGTGTACCAAAAAAGTGGGTTAAAAATTTAATAACTGATACTTTAGTGAATAGATATAAATATCTGTAATAACAATGACTTATTGGACGTGAGGCACCTTAGTCCTTCTGTGATCATAAATACTGTAAAGTTTTCGAAATATCGAGTTATTATAAACTTTAAAACAAAATGTAAACCGACTTCAAAATAAGATCAGCCAGAAACCATACTTATTTAAAACACTAAAAACCGAAAAATAAGATGAACTGTTTAATTCTTGTCTAATTCTAATTATGTATTAATTTTTATGAAATATAATTACAATGTATGCTAGGAATCCACTAACACCATTTGAAGTCGGTGCCAAGCCAAATAGGCATACTATATCGCATTCAAACTACGCCGTGCTTGTGACTGAAGTGATCTGAACGCGCAAGCGGTTAAGCGATTTAATCAATACGGGCAGACGTCATTCACGGTTGTGTCAAATGGTATTAAATTTGTGGCGTTATAGTGTTCTGAATACATCTTTTAATTCTTATTTCCTTTAATAATTTGATTTTATTAATTTTTCACACTGTGTGTATATCATTAAGCTTATTGTTTTTTGTTAATTTAAGCTTGGCACCGACTTCAAATTGTGTTAGTGGATTTCTAGCATACATCGTAATTATATTTCATAAAAATTAATACATAATTATAATTAGACCACAATTAAACAGTTCATCTTATTTTTCGGTTTTTAGTATTTTAAATAAGTATGGTTTTTGGCCGATCTTATTTTGAAGTCGGTTTACATTTTTTTTAAAAGTTTAATTATTTTTGAATTTTTAGTGTAAATAATCGTAGTTAAGTAATAATTTTAACTAGTTCATGTAAATTAAATTATTTATTAAATATAGCATTATGAGTAGATCGACTAACATGCACATGGCAAGAGGAAGAATAGAAGTAGGGAATCAAAATAAAACAATAAAGAACGTATTTGGAAAAAATGGAAACGAAATGTTGTATCTCGTTGCCAATGGTTTAAATTACACTGTTTCAATCAATTCGCGTATACACCATATGTGCTATCGATGCATCACATGAGGCAGCAACTTAGGTATGAGATACTACCAATATCCAAGTGATGTAAATAATTGTGACGGTTTGATGCAATTGTTAAAACTAGAAATAAGCTCCAAAGTCATGGTAATATGCAATATCTCTGTCATTAAGGGCTTGGTAAGCGGGCAATAGGGTTAATATCCAAACTTGTAGGCTTCCCTTTCGTGGTGACCAAATTGAAACAGGCTAGTTACCTGATTTGGTTTTTATAAAATTTAATGACGATACTATTGGCACAAAAGTGAAAGACAGTGACGGGTTAGTTGCCATAGCGCCTGTTTCAACCATATATCAGGCAACGAAAGGTTACGGGATAATGAACGGAAAATGCTTCCGCTAATCCTCTGTTGGGCGGTTACGGTATATAAACTTCAGGGTACTTTACAAAGCCTTAAACAAAGCTGTCATTGATTTAGACAAAAATAAATTGCAAATGATCAGTTTATATTGCATTGAGTTGTGTAAAGACTCTAGGGGGACAGCTTTTTGTGACTTAGGGTTTAATAAACTACTCAATTCAAAGGACTATACCAGGAGAAAGCGTAAGCCAAAGAATAAGACGGTTCTAAATAGGTACGTATTTAAATTAGAAAATTTTAATACAATCATCCAATACAGCTGGACAGCCTTTAGGAAACTTAAGAGGATCATCGCACCTAATATATCTCAGTATCTGAAGGCACAAATCTATGAACAGTGATGATTTATGACAAGAAAATGTGGTCCCTAAATGTGGGTCTCGTAACAAAACTCAAAGACGCTCATCCATAGATTAACGGATGTAATCGACATATCACGAACACATTGCTCAACGAACTGATAATTACTGGAGAATAAAAGTTTGGCAATTTGTGGCGAAATATGAGAGAAGCTCAAGTCCAGATGATGATACATATTTACAACAGTTCGACGTTGAGAAAGGTGAATTGAAAAAGGTCCATCCTTCCAGCTTGGTATGTTATTTTGTACCTACGTAATAAAGATCATATATCGGCAACATAAAGAATTACCTAACTCCTAATCGTTATGGAGTAGTACCTTACATTATCAGCTTACGTGATTAAATTGAAAGAATACAGTTAAAGGTCTATGCGTGCATATGATATTGAAAGAATTGTCCTCCAACTCCTAACCGCTAAGGAGATGTACCTTCCATCACCAGCTCATCTAAATGAGATTATCACTGCCAGATGCAAATATTTGAATAGCTTTGGAAAATATATGAGACACGTAAGATGTCCCTATATAATTTGAAGGTTGCCCTCGATTTCCATGAATTCCCATCATCAGATCATGATTTGGTGACAATGGGACCACCTCGGGAGTTAACTTGAAAGAATAATACAGCTAAAAGTCTATGCGTGCGTATGATATTGAAAGAATTATCCTCCAACTCCTAACCGTTAAGGAGATGTACCTTCCATCATCAGCTCACCTAAATGAGTTTATCACTACCAGATGCAAATATTTGACAAGCTTTTGAAAATATATGAGACACGTAATATGTGCCTATAAAATTTGAGGGTTGCCCTCGATTTCCATGACTTCCCATCATCAGATCATGACTTGGTGACAATGGGATCATCTCTGGAGTATACCCTTTAGAATGAAAAAAGAATTTTGAAAATCGGGCCATAATTGACAAAAATATAGCTGAACATACATAAAAAAAAATACATACAATGAAACGTAGAACCTCCTCCTTTTTGAAGTCGGTTAAAAATTAACCACAAACGCGAGAGAATACGTAAAAATAGTTTTATTTTAAATCAGAAAATATTATAGTAATCCTGTGTTTTTCTGAGCTGAAGATCTCTGATCTCTGATCACCTAGAAAAAAACTACTGCCCCACTCTCTTAGCAGATTTTTAAAACTACCATGATTATGTATATGACAATTCTATTATTATCCTGTCAAAAAAGGAATTTGATGGGGGATGGGACGTTAATGATAAAGTTGTATAGCGTAAACCAGAGTTCACTACATCAAACACATTATTTGCTATTCTTGTTAATATTCAGTATCAGAGGAAAAGGAAACAGCCCCTTTTCTTACATCATATGCACACAGAGGTATAAGAAAAGGGACCATTTCCTTTTATTGAATATCCCGTCTTTCTCATCGCCCTTTGATTCAAGCAAGCCCAACAAACAGGTGTCATATTTCAACTGAGTTTTTCTTTGCCCCTATCTCGGCCCAGCAAATGACTTGGAAGGGCCCGATTCGATAAATATATTTTTCCTTGAATAAAAGCGTATTTTAGTCTTTTTGAACATCTATTCAACATTTTATTATTATTAAATTTATTAAAACATATTTTGACATGTATCTTATGATCTTATCAGTAACTAACAACTGCCTCTAATTTGTCGCTAATTTTAACACTTGCATTAAGGAAGAATCTTTACGTCACAGAGCTTTTTACAAACATGCGATTAATAGATATTAATTACATCCAGACTCGGTACAAGCGTCTATGAACCGCGCAATGAATTTTCCAGGGTGAGGATTGTGCACGAGAGACCTATGTTTAGAACACTTCACTGTTTTTACAGTCTTTAATATATTATATTTTCCGTGCGGTGACGGAGTAAAAATACTATTCACCACCCCATATCTTACCCGCGGGTGATTGTACGAGACGACTAAGGGATATAATACGCATACAACATCTATGCGAGAGAAGGAAAATTCGAAACAAAATCCTGTACCAACACGTCTGACGAGTGCGGTGTAGTAGGTTAATTTCCCTCACATTACGGACGGGGCCCAAGCCCAACAGTGGGACATTTATGGGCTGTGATGATGATGAATATATTATAACTATTATATGCAACGAAACAGTAAGAAGAATATTTCTATCCATATAAATATGTGATTATAAATTATATTTTTTTTCAAAGACAAGAACAGATGTTATCTGTGTATCAAGAGAATTATGAATGTTGAGGAAGCGAGTGAAGTATGCAAGGATAGAGTTCTCTGGCACTCTGTTCTCTCTGCCTACCCTGCAAGGGATATGGCGTGATGATATGTATGTATGACAAGAACAGCTTGTCAGTAATGCTGTTACATTTAGGTGCCTGCTGCCAAATATTAGCTGTACATTTTAAATGGAAGTGTACTAATAAATTATTTTATGTGGTATGTTAAAACAATATTTCCATCCATTCATCTATCCATCTCAGCTCATACATGCCCCACTGCTGGACTCGAGCCTCCTCTACACTAGGAGAGAAATCGATCTACTACACCACGCTGGTCAGACGTGTTGGTATAGGGTTTTATTTCGAGATTTCCTTCTCTTGCATTGATCTTATACGCATATTGTATTTGTATCCCATAGTCGTCTTTTACGATCGCCTACGGGTAAGATAGGGGTGGTGAATTGTATTCTACTCCGTCACCACACGGAAAGTGAAACAATATTTAGTTTAGTTTATATATTTTATATATTAAATAATTATATATAAAGAATTAAATTAAATTATAATAATTATATATACATATTAAGATTTAAATAATATTATACAGACAAATATCATAATTTTTGGAAGTTGCCTCATTCTCTTGTAGTTCATAGATATACGCGACTTGGCATGTGGGATATGGTAATAAAAATGGCGTAGTGATTAACACACAGACCTGCAATGCCAGTGGCGTGAGTTCATTTCACACGCAGGATAATACTTTTTACGATTCACAATGTGTTGTGTAATTTGTCTGCGTTAATTGCATGCTTGTAAAATTCTCCGCAATACAAGGATTATTTCCTTAGTGCAAAATGGTATCTCAAAAACAAAAAAATAACACTTATTTGTTATAGTTTTTGGTTTTTAATCTCAAAGTTTTGATGTGTCAATAAGCAAAACATTAATTTACGGTAAAACAACTTTAAAATGGGAAAAATTAAGTGACTTATGTACTGAACTGGAAAAGTTTGTTATAATTATAACGAACAACTTGCAAGCGTCGTCGTAAAAATATTCTTAGTATTGAAATAGGCTACCAAATGAATCACCACTAACTCATAAATCACTTTCAAAACCATTATGAGTTAAGTTGCACAGGCTAGTATGAGTTAAGTTACAAATTAATTTCATTTTTATTATTTAAATATGATATTTGCAGAAATTTAAATTATTGATGACATTCAATGTTGAGGATAGATAAAGCGTTCTATTTACTACTATCATCATCTCAGCTCATATATGTCCCACTGTTGGGCTCGATTCTCCTCCATAATAGTAGGGAAATTGACCTACTACCACGCTGTGCAGATGCGTTGGTGTAGGGTTTTGTTTCGAGTTTTCCTTCTTTTACATAGATGTTATATGCGTTTTATCTTGCTTAATCGTCTCATACGCTCACCTGTGGGTAAGATGGGTAAAAGGGTGTAGTGAATTGTGTTCTTACTCCGTCACCACACTGGTTTTTTATTTACTCTTCTATTTACTAAAAACTACTACTATTTAAAAAAAAATAATTTTAAATATGAAGAGATTTTTGGAATGTATAATAAATATACTCGGTATTATATAAAAAGTTTCCTTTACTAAATAAAATTAATTTTAAAATTACATTTATTATGAATTTTAGAAATTCTCTAAATTTTCTTTGTACATATAATCTTCATCGATAAGCAATTGAAAGTCTCCTAAAGCTTCAGCTGTTGGTGTTTTGTTCCAGCGTATATCTGGTACGCCATTCGGAGGTAAAATTATAGATAGAATATTTTCAAAGACTTTGGTCTTCAGAATCCTGTCATTAGCTGTGGTCGCAGTCATAGATGGGGAAGCATTCACCTCTATCAACCAAGGCTTCATGTTATCATCAATTATAATGTCATAACCATAACATTCAAAACAATGGCGATCATTGGACATAACATTTGCAACAGCCTTTAGGGAATAAACAATCAGCCATTGTATATTTTCGAACAATTGATCCGTTATTTTATGACCCTTAGTTCCTAACAAATATAGTTTTAAGTTCTGTACACTGAACTTTCCACCATGCTGACTGTTATAACCTACACCATGTTTCTGTATACTCACGTTAGTTAAATGAATATATAAATTATCCAAATTTGTGGTATTAGTTTCATATTTCACTGAACAAAATCTACAAAATCCGTTTCTAAACATATAAGCTTTTAAAGGGCGAAATGATGTAACTAAAACGTAAATTCTTAAATCAAATTTCTTCCCTCCAATAAGAAGCGGATTATTTATATAACGTGATATTACGTATGTATCTTTACGTGTGACAGTACGTTGTATAATTTCTTTATATTCCAGTAACCATTTTTTGAGTTTTGATATTTTGTTTATTAGAAAAATACCAGCACCCTGAGATTTAGCACAAGGCTTCAAGATCCACGTTGTTTCTGGTTGTTTTCGATATTCCTTGATAAATAAATTGTAATCTGAAGGTAAAGCAAATGTTGTTGGTATGAAATCTAAATGAAAATATTGACCCATATCTTGTTCACTCTTTATCATATCTGCATTTTTTCTTTTTACTTCTGTTTTTTCTGCAGGAGAATGATATTCTCTTTCTAATTCTCGTTTATATTTTTTAATATTCTTCACTAATAAATCTTTTCGAACTAACTCATAGTGTGTAGGAAAATGGTTAATCAATTGATGGTCACTAAGCATAAAACAATTGTTTTGATTGAATATATTTCTAGAATTTTGAGAATTAGCCCAATATATATGCCAGTTTTCGTTTGCCTGTACTTGTTTCCAGCCTCGAGATTTGAAATTATTTATCACTATAGATTTATCAAAATCCGTGCAAAATTTTAAATGTTTACTATCTGTTTGAGTAACATGAGCGAATGTGCTTTTTAATTTTGTACGGTATGATGCAATATTTTGATTTGATGCCATAATACATTAATTTTATTTAAGTAAGATAAAAATATTCAATTAATTAATTAATTTATTATACTATTATTTTTAAACACATTAATAATTACACATAATAAACTGTTACTACAAAATAACTTTATATTTACACAACCGTAACCAATAAACAATTAATTGACGGTTGCTATGGGCAACCAGTTAAGGATACAAAACTAGATGCATTATAAAACCACTACACACGCACGAGCTTAATACATTTCTATTAGCTACCACTTATGTATCACATGTTACTCATTCAAACTTGTGTAAGTAATGAAATATTGAGCTTAAAGACAATAAAAATAAATCTCTAAATATTTTAAAGGATCATGGCGATACTCCAATTTCACGTATTCATAATCTAGGTGTACTCGTATATTTTATCTTTAAAACTATCAGGCTATGCCCATAACATCAGTCATCATAATTCTCTCCCTCTTATAAGGTAATATGTATTCCTCTTCCTACATATTGCAAAAGCTATCGACCCTAGTTTTATGACTGGTCGCCGGTTTCACGTCAACTCTCTTTAGGAATGTAATTGTTGACCAAACGCCATCAAGTAGAGGTGGTCCAAGTTAATATAAAGCTTCGTTTTCTTTTACAATATCTATGAGCAAATTAAGGATTGATAATATTCCTAGCCACTACGACACAGCAAAACTAAAGATATCTATAACATCGGTATTTTTTTTTTCGCGGAATCTATAAAATCAGGGTATTATATGGATGATATAAATATTGTAAAATTTAATGTTAGTTAAATTAACTAATCACGTATTTCGAATCATCATCATCATCTCAGCTCATATATGTCCCACTGCTGGGCTCGAGCCTCCTCCATAATGGGAGGGAAATTGACCTACTACACCACGCTGGTCAGACATGTTAGTATAGGGTTTTGTTTCGAGTTTTCCTTCTCTTGCATCATAGAGGTTATATGCATATTTTATCCCTTAGTTGTCTTTTACGATCACCCACGGATTGACGGGAGTGGTGAATTGTATTCTTACTCCGTCACCACATGGAAAAGTACGGTATTTCGATTATTTTTGTAAAAAATCTGAAATTCTTTCCGTCCTGGATGGACGGAAAGAATCCTGTCAGCCTGTAAACGTGCACTGTTGGACATAGGCCTCCCCACGAGAATGCCATTCAAGATGGCCCTGTGCCACCTGCATCCAACAGTTTCCTACGACCTTCATAATATCGTCAGTCCACCTGGTGGGGGGATATTATTTAGTTAAATATAATGTAAAATTATCGAAGTAGTTATTTTGATATGGTGGTACAAAGTAATGTACGGTTAGTCATTTAGGAATGTCATCGTTATTGTAAAAAAATATACTGTTAAAAATCAGGTATTTTTGGAATAACTGTACATAAATGTACAGCATAGCGGATTTTCTTCCCAAAAATGTTTTACTTTGGTTTGCGTTTGTCGTACATGGCGTTGGTCATCCTCGAAGGATTCGCTTGCGGTAGTTGCGTGGAGCGGTTCTCTGGCTCCCCTTCTAAATAGTTGAGGAAAGTGATGTGTGCTCTAGGAGTTACATCGTGATTGGGTAGCAGTTGTAGATTTTGGTTCAGCATTTCCATTTTTCGTCATAGTTGAGTTTTGTATTATACCGTTTGAAGGCGATGATCCTAGAGCACTGGAACACACGCACACACATTTTATACGCAGTCTTTAAAAATGGATTCTATGATGTAGAAAATATTACATTTCAATGTTTTATTGTAGAGCTAGGTATAAATATAGTTCATTATCATATCAAAGACATTGATCAATTCATACAATTTAATCCGTATATGTAGCTTTGTATTTTTGACATCATCAAACACAAAGTTAGCGACAGACTAGAACGTAGATTAACAATAATTGTAGTCTCAATTCTGTAGAAATTGAGACTGAAAGCGGCTTAATGATTAAAGTGTTTATATTATTTTGATAGCACAGATGGCGTAGTGTTGAAGATTTCTCAGACCTTCAGTGCCAGTGCCGTTGGTTCGATTTCGACGCAGGGCAATACTTTGTGCGATTCAGAAAGTATTGTTCTAGGTCTGGGTGTAATTTGTCTGCCTTAATTGCATATTTGTTCAGTCTACCGCAATACAAGGATTATTTCCTTAGTGCAGGGTGGTGGTGGTGTGTCTTTAAGAAACAAAAAAAAATAATTATCCGCTATCTTTATGGTGACAGAGTAATAATTTACCATCCTTTTTCTTGCCCATGCTTGTCACAAAAGATGATAAAATGATATGCTATATAATATAATAAAAATTGAGATTTTGTATGCAATGAAGCTCCTGAAACAGCTAATTGTATCGTATATACGTATGTATATAAAATTATAACTGAAAAAGATATCATCACGGTAAATGAATACGAATTGCTATTTACGAGAAGGCTAAACTTCATTTGTTATCAAAGCTAAAGAAACATTATTGTAGGTATAAGGGTTTACTTTCGTTATTTCATTATTCCACCCGCTAATCTCATTTGCGCTTCGTCTGATGCTAAAATCCGTACGAGTGCCTCTTAATTTGGTAAATGTGTGTGGAGAATTAGTTTATTTAGTGTAATAAATGGGATTCACTAATATCCAAAGGCTCGTTCATTTATTTATGAGGTACAATTCCAAATACAATTTTCTCTTATATCTTTATTTTGAAATACATGGTGTATTGTGTAACCTTGTGTAATTCTTATCATTTCCGTGTATACGTCCCACTGCCGGAATCGAGTTGCCTCCAAAATAGATAGGAAATTAACATATAATACTATACCAGAGTATATTATGTTAATTGACCAGAGTCAGACAGGGTAGAATAGGGTTTTATTACAAGTTTTTTATCGCTCGCTTTTGTTATCTGCATATTGTATATCTTAGTCAACTTTTACGATATAAACGTGCAAAATAAAAAGAAGAAAGAAGAGGCGAGTGGGTGACGAATGTATATAACATTTATACAAGAGATGGAAAATTCGAAATGAAATCCTATACCAGTGTTGTATAGTAGGTCAATTTCCCTAATTGTTCTTCTTTATCATCATCTCAGCTCATATGCGTCCCTCTGTTGGGCTCCATAATAGGAGAGAAATTAATACTACCTACTATACCACCCTGTTCGGAGGTGTTGGTATAAGGTTTTGTTTTTAGTTTTCCGTCTCTAAATATTCTTCTTATTTTTATGTAGAAATGTGAAGCGAGCGAAGCAAAGCGCGGGTAGATATTTATATAAAACTACAGCCTACAAAAGCAACAAAATATAATGAGGCTGGTTTCATATCTGTCGGAGATTGCGCTGCGTTCGTTAATGTGTCGCTCGCATGCAATTTCCACGTTAACTGCATGACGGTGCCGTAAACACCATCTGCGGTATTCAGATTGAAACCATCCATATTGCTACGGTTATGTTTATACCAACTGCTACCATGTCGTTTGAGTAATGTAGCTTACGTTCCGTATTAGCGTGTAGCGTATCCGCATTTCACGTTACTCTAACACCTGTATGTCTTTAATTACATATCAAGTATTATATTAGCAGATATGCAGAGGGATCATTAACAGAGCATCAGTTTTCTCGTGACCATGAATGTTGAAAAGCATTCGAAATGTCGAGAAAATAAAAATGAAATGCAAATACAATAAAATTTGTAAAAATAGTTTTATTTCTTATATGTAAAATATGCGTAAACATCAGATATTATTGTGAAAAGTACTTTTTTTTAAATATGATGAGTCCGTTGAGTTTCTTAACATTGCTTCTCAGTGATGACTGCGTGTACGATCCAGTGGTATATTATTGGATTACGTTAAGGTAAAATGTAAATTTGACAATGTATAAATGCTTTGCTTTATAAAAATAAATGATTTTATTTTATTTTTGAAGCACCCGGCAATACAAGAATTTATTCCTTATAGAATTAATCCTTAAGGATTTATGGTATTGTTTAAAAAAAAGTTTAAAAAGCTGTTAGGTTAAAATTTAATCAGGACTAAAAAATTGGCAGCAAAAAAATGTTTGGAAAGATACATTCCTAAAGGAACAAATTGCTGAATTCGCTAAGCCGTTTAGAATATTCCTAATGAATAAGAAGAAATCCTTAAAAGGATTACATCCTTATATACTAAAACAGAGAAAATATGTGAGTAATAACCGTTAATCCAAGTATTATCTCGGGCTTAGAAGCAGCAGACTGAACAAATATCTCCCTTAACGGTTTCGAAATATTTGGAGTAAAGAACACACGACAAATATTTCTTAGCGGAATTGTGTAACAACTTACGCTTTGCTACTACTGCTAACATAAATCTATATTTACTATAGTCAGCCTTATTAAAGTGTTTGTCTGTTTCAAATTAATGAAATTTAGCATTTAACATGCTTGATTATTTATAAAAACCCAATTACAAACGAAAAATGATTGTCACAACTGGGATTCGAATCCACACCTATTGGAAATCTGTTCAAATCGTGCTGCCAGTTACACCACCGTGAACTATTGTAGGACATTCAATTCTCGCATCGTATTATATTTTCGTCTTTAAGGAGACGTGTGATTATTTATAAAAATTTGATTACGAGTGAAAAAGCCCATGTGTGATATTCTTTTTTCTAAATGTCACTAATTTGAATAACAGGGTCGTGTCATCGTTTAATGCAATTCTAACTGAAAAGTTAGAGTATTAAACTCTATATAATGTTTAAACATTGTCGGATAGATGGCACACCTCTCGTTTAAAAAGACGAAAATATAACATAAGCCGAAAATTAAATGTCATACGACAGCTCACGCTGGTGTAAGTGTTTGTTTGTTTGTTTGAATGAAGTAATTGGAGGAGCTAGAAGCTGGATTTGAAAAAAAAAGTACATTTGCCTATTTATTGAGAATAGATATAAGGCTATATATATATATATATATATATATATATATATATATATATATATATATATATATATATATATAAAAGTTCTAAAATATCTAACGCTACTAAATATAGGGAGCAAAGTTTCAAAGTTTGGCTATCTTCACCATTATCATCATCTCAATCCACACACTTCTCACTACTGGTCTCGAAACTCCTCCATATCAATCATCAGCATCTCAGTACAAATATGTATATCCTACTGCTATGCTCAACCCTCTTGCACGATAGAAGTACAATTGATTTACACCAAGTCGGTCAGACGTATTCGTATAGGGTTATATGTAGTACGATGTAGGTACCGAGGGTGACCTAGACTAACCTACCTAGACCAGATCAGTCGTGTACTGAAGGAAGGTGGAGTCAAGAGTCTCCGAAACCGGCGAGCGTGTATGAAGAGAATTATGAATGTTGAGGAAGCGAGTGAAGTATGCAAAGATAGAGTTCTCTGGCACTCTGTTCTCTCTGCCTACCCTGCAAGGGATATGGCGTGATGATATGTATGTGTATATGTAGTAACTCTGGCGCAGATTTTATTTACATATTATATCCCTTAATTATGTTATACGATATCCACTGATAGGATAAAGGGTGGTAAATTATATTCTTAGTCCATCATCACACAGAAAACGGCATTCACTACAATGGGAGAGAAATTGATCTGCTATATCACGGTGGACAGATGGACAGCATTTTATATTATATTCCTTATCATTCTTGGCTGTGAATATAAATATTGACAAATCGTACATCGGCATCGTAGTATCATCATCACAGCCCATATATGTCCCACTGTCGGGCTCGGGCCTCCTCCGTAATGGAAGGGAAATTAACCTACTATACCGCGCTGGTAAGACGTGTTGGTGTAGGGTTTTGTTTCGAGTTTTCCTTCTCTCGGCGGCATCGTAGTATAGTAGTTTAATTTCCCTCGTATTATGCAAAAGGCTGGAAACCAGCAGTGGGGCGGATAAAGCCTAGCAATGCAAGTACTACCCTCTTGCTTGAAGAGCTGATGGATGGATAAGATAAGAAAACGTATCAAATAGTTATTTTAATTATCATAATTCAATGCATCAAGCGTAAATAACGCGATAGGCAGGTGTAGTGTTTGTTTTCACACCGATTCGAATATGCTTGGTACTTAAATTGACAACTACTCGTACTTTACACGCTACAGCAAGCCTTATTTGTATTAGGTATTTAAGTAATTTATTATAATGATGAATACTTTAGTAGCTAAACTCTCATGTTACCCCCAAATCATTTGCACCGTATGTATACGGTGTATACTTATCTGTAGATAAGTGGTGTTTTGCGAGATGAATGTAAAGCAATTAATGAACTTCACTCAAACAACACATTCAGTCTTGTTTAGTCAATGTAGGTACCACTGAGTAGCGACGCGTGGTGTAGGACGCCACTCGTCGAAAAAAAATTTGAATATTGATTAAAACAAATAAATCTTTCACTTTCAATAATTCTTTCTTTAAATTTTTCGTTATCTCTTTCACTAATTTCTAAAAAAAAAATATTTTTTTTTGTAATTTGTTCATGTTTAGTTTTGAAATTACTCGGTGCTGTACTAAAATGCTAATGCAGTCCGAAGAAAACTGAAGCGCCACTTCAGCTTGTTGCGTGCCTCACATATCATATTTCACCTAAATTAATAAATTGTCTGAAATCCATCCATCCATCCATCACCCCGTAAACATCCACTGTTAGACATAGGCTTCCCCACGAGAACTCCATTTGCAACGGTTCCGACCGAGTGGGGGGTCGTCCTACGCTGCGTCGTCCGATTTGTGCTCGCCACTCGAGAACCTTTCTTCCCCAACGGTTGTCGGTTCATCGAGCGATGTAGCCTGCCCATTGCCACTTCAACGTGTTAATTCTTCGGGCTATATCGGTTACACCCGTTCTTCTACGGATTTCCATATTCCGGATTTTTTCACGTAGAGAAATACCGAGCATGGCCCTCTCCATAGCATGCTGAGCGACTTTGAGCCTTTTTATGAGGCCGACATTTAAAGATCACGTTCTGACATAGTTATTTTTATTTCATAATTAGATAGTGTAGTAATTAAACGTGACCGAAAAAGATCACGAGTTGGATCTGTTTTTTTATATAATCTATAAACGTTCTATTTGAGTCTGTATATTTTTCATGCCCTTTATTTTTATATTTATGAAGACCTTCTCGATACAAGAATCAGTCCCTTAATTGGACGTGTTGTTTTTCTCAAAAATAAAAGAAGATAAAAAGACCATCATTTTTATAATCCTAACTTAACAGTGTACTAGGTTCTACAATAGTTCACGGTGGTGTAAGTGGCAGCACAATTGGAACGGATTTCCAATAGGTGTAGGTTCAAATCCCACTTGTGACAATAATTTTTCGCTCGTAATCAAGTTTTTATAAATAATCAAGTATATTAAATGCTAAATTTTAGTAATTTGAATAACAGGGTTGTGTCATCGTTTAATACAATTCTACCTGCGAAGTTTTGAGTATTAAGCCTGTACAATGTGTAAACAATATCGAGTAGATGGCACACGTCTCCTTAGAAGACGAAAATATAATACGATGTGAGAATTGAATGTCCTACAATAGTTCACGGTGGTGTAAGTGGCAGCATGATTGGAATGGATTTCCAATAGGTGTGAGTTCAAATCCCACTTTTGACAATCATTTTTCGCTCGTAATCGGGTTTTTAGAAATAATCAAGCATATTAAATGCTAAATTTCAGTAATTTGAATAACAAGGTTGTATCATCGTTTAATACAATTCTAACTGCAAAGTTTGAGTACTAAGTCTGTACAATGTGTAAACAATCTCGGTTAGATGGCACACGTCTCCTTAGAAGACGAAAATATAATACGATGTGGGAATTGAATGTCCTACAATAGTTCACGGTGGCGTAAGTGGCAGCATGATTTCCAATAGGTATGGGTTCGAATCCCAGTTGTGACAATCATTTCCCGCTCGTAATCAGATTTTTATAAATAATCAAGCATATTAAATGCTAAATTTCATTAATTTGATCAACTGTGTACTAGGTACGTAACGTGTAACATAAACGTAAAATTTTAAATCTTACATCTTTGTGGAAGCAATTACCTACCATGATTTTGCAACGAACGTGTTCTTGCATTTTGTAACAAAAAACTTCAATATTACTTTCGCAGATGTTCCGTCTCATTCCGAGATACTCACGACGATTTAGGGACAGATTTTTCTTCCAATCGATTTCAAAATAATAAAGGATTGCTTATGTCTATCGCTTGGTTTATTCAATTCCCTTGGAGAAATATAATATGAAATAAAGCTATTTTACAGACTCTATCACGGGAGAACTGTCCTCGCATCTTTCCGTGACCATACACTGTAAAGTATTCGAAACGTCGGGAAATTTTAAATCAAATACAAACGCGATAGATTCCGTAAAAATAGTTTTATTTCTAATGTGTAATACTCGGATAAATATCAAAAATATAATTTGCTTTCTTTTTATTAACTAACAGATGGCATCAGATGGAGTTGATCCAGAATGATATAAAGTGAGAGGAGACTAAATTTTCTTTTACGGCATCTACGAGCAAGTTAAGGGTAGGTGTTACCCGTAATCGCTACGATACAGCGACTGAAATAAAATAATCCTTACTAATATTATAAATGCGAAAGTAACTCTCTCTGTCTATCTGTCTGTCGCTCTTTCACGCCAAAACTACTAAACCGATCTAAATGAAATTTGGTACACAGATAGTCTAGAGCCTGATAAAGGACATAGGTTACTTTTTAATACATAAAAAGGGTTATAAAAGGGGATGCAAAGTTGTAAGGAAGTATCGTCATTTTTAAAGCCAGATGCTTGAAACTTATTTTTAGGTTATTGATTAGATATAAACATGTTGTAAAAATTCACCCTTAAGGGATAAAATAAAAATTGGGGATGAAACACTTTAGGATAGTAACCTTTTACGCGGGCGAAGTTGTGGACAGAACCCAATTTAAAATAAAATCATTAAATATGAATTTTGTATAATCTACGTTTAAATATTCAAAAAGATTAAAATGTGGTTTCGAAAGCATCATCACCATCATCATCATAGCCCACATACATTCCACTATTGGGCTCGGGCCTCCTTCACAGTGGGAGGGAAATTGACCTACTATACCACGCAGGTCAGATGTGTTAGTATAGGATTTTGTTTCAAGTTTTCCTTCTCTTGCATAGATGTTAAATGCGTTTTATATCCCTGAGTCGTCTTTTACGATACCCACGAGTAAGATAGGGGGTGGTGAATTTTATTCTTACTCCGTCACCACACGGGAAAAAATTCTAAAGCATTCAAGCTCGCTCAAATTACTATATATGCTAGGTACCAGGTCGGCAACCTGCGGCTCGTGAGTCACGTGCGGCTCTTTGGATGTGAAGTTGCGGCTCTTTGGATTTGAAGTTTCGGCTCTTTAGTTCTATACTCATAAAAACATTTTATAAAGAAAACATTTGAAAATGGCTCTGAATTGATTAATGAGGATTAGGTACAATTTATTGTTAGCAAAAAAAAAATGTGGCTTTTTAAAAAAAAAAAAGAAAGAAAAAAAAAAACTTTGTACCTTTATAAATTCTAATTTTTGGCTCTTCCGACTCAAAAGGTTGCCAACCCCTGCCATATACCTATGAATATTATTTAGGTTTGACGAACTATGGTTGAATATATTGTTTTTAGTATAAAGACAAACATTTTGCGACTTGTTTCTTGCATTAACAAATTAACCCCAAGTAAACATATGAAGCAAAGGACGTCCTCCACACACTCGCAATCTCGTTGCCTCGTTTCGCCTCCTGGGGAGTGTATACCATGAAAACAGGCCATACTAAGTGGTATGCTTAAAAGGGTAGGTACATTACACGATACAAACTTATTGAATTAAGTAGCCATTTTCTTTTTCCTAAGGGTTTTCTATTATTGGCTGTTAACAAAAGTTATGGTATATATTTTAATGTAATTTATTGCGATCAGATTTTTTTTATTGCTTATGCTGGCAAACGAGCATGAAGCACACCTGATGGTAAGTGTCACTGCCGCTCATGGACCTTTGCAATACGAAGGGATATAGCTAGGCTGTTGCCTACCAATACAAACCCCAAAACCAGTTGGGTTGTTTTTAGAAGTCGATATATCATTGCATTGACGCCTGTTTGCGAGTTACATCAATGAGGATAGCATGTAAATTTTCTAAATGAAAAAATACATTATACATACCAATTTAAATAACGATCAGTCAAATAGTTTCCGAGTCTAGCGATGTCATATATACAAATATCCTTTTTTATAGATATAGATAATAGTCGAATATTATCAATGAATATTTTTATAATTTAGTATTGATAGGGTATTTCAAACCCTATCTACTAGTTATAACTCGCTACTTGTTTTCAATTTTTTTTTTAAGAAAATAAGATACAAACGGCTCTTAAGTCCAACCTCAGATATTCATGATTATCATCTCAGCTTATATACGTGCCAGTGTTGGGCTCGAGCCTCCTACGTAATAAGAGGGAAATTGACCTACTATACCACGCTGGTCAGACGTGTTGGTATAGGATTTTGTTTCAAGTTTACCTTCTCTTGCATAGATGTTAAATGCGTTTTTTATCCCTTAGTCGTCTCTTACGATCACCCACGGGTAAGATAGGCGGTGGTAAATTGTATTTCTACTCCATCACCACACGGATACCTCAGATATTAACGCACACTATTGGACTAAAGACTCATTCTTATTCTATAACTAGCTTTTGCCCGCGGCTTCGCCCGCGTAAAGAGTTACTTTCTTAAATTTTAGTATTTTTTTCCCGTACATTAAATAAGAGAGAGCACGAAACAAACATGCACCGTCACCAACAATAGGGACGACAGTAAATTCTTCAACTTCTCCATTAACGTTCAGATTTTCTTTAGCCATTTTAAAAAAGTCTAACCGACAAAACCTATACTTAAACCAAACGAAAACGTATCTGACATATGGCAGTATGACTGACATAGCGATCTATCAACGCACAGCCCAAAAATTAAAAAAATAATCCTTATTTTTTACACACGCTAAACAAAAGTAAAGCCGCAAAAACTATACCTAATTAATAATAATACTCCTTAACGCGAGCGAAGCCGCGGGCAAAAGCTAGTCGTCAATAAGAATCCGCTAGATATATTCTCTACGCACAAAAATGGTTAATTCAAAGTTCTCTCCAAAATAACTCAATGTACATGGCGCTAGCATACAGAAATTTGTATATTTTAAACTTAAAAATTAATAATCTTATGTAGCCTGTATCTCAAAATCCTTTCTTAGGGGATGCCTACGTCATAGTAGCTTTATACATGCAAAGTCTCAGCCCGATTGGTTTAAAATTGACAAAGTTGCATACAAACTTTCATACCCTATTTTATCCCCTTGCGGGTAGAATTAATCAAAATCCTTTCTTAGCGGATGCCTACGTCATATCATCTACCTGCATGCCAAATTTCAGCCTGATCCATCCAGTGGTTTGGGCTGTGCGTTGATAGATCACTATGTCAGTCAGTCACCTTTGAGTTATATATATTTAGATACCAAAGTCTTATTCTATAATTGAACCAAATTGAAATAATAATGAAGAAACTTAACAACTTAGAAGTATACCTATATATAATCAATAATACTATTGTAACAACAACAAACACTTAGCAGCCGCTTAGGTACGCATCTGCTAACAATACCCAGGTGTGTACTGAAAAGCCACTACGAAGATTTATATCAAACAAAATATCCTTAAGTGGGTAATATGTTACCGCCGTGTTCCGCTTAAGTCACAATATAATGTATACTAAGAAACAGATGTATGGTTGTTTAATGTATTGTAAGAAATAGTTCGTATCTTTTTTTTTGGGATTCACTGCAGTTTTGTTTGTTTAAAAAATATTTAATTACGGAGCCAAAATATCGTAAAATATTGTATAGCGACTAAGGTTGTAAGCAAATAATACCCAGATATAAGAGAAAGAAATCTTATTCTAACACACCTGATAAATCCTTACTAATATTATAAATGCAAAAGTAACTCTGTCTGTCGCTCTTTCACGCCAAAACTACTGAAACGATCTAAATGAAATTTGGTACACAGATAGCCTAGAGCCTGATAAAGGACATAGGCTACTTTTTAATACATAAAAAGGGTTGTAAAAGAGAATGAAAAGTTGTAAGGAATTATCGCCATTTTTAAACCCAGAAGCTTGAAACTTATTTTTAGGCTATTGGTTAGATATGAATAAAAATGACATTAAAATTTCGTAAAAAGTTTACCCTTAAAGGGGAAATAAAAATAGGGGATGAAAACTTTAGGAAAGTAACCTTTTATGCGGGTGAAGCCGCGGGCAGAAGCTAGTTAATAATATGTTACATAATTGTGATAGGGCTTAAACCAAAACGAATAATACCTCAAAAACAATAATTACTATTCGTTAGCTGTATTTAGACAAAGAAAATAAAAACCACTGGCTATCAAGACTTCAAATTATTTATTTCTGAGTGTATGTCGGCTTCTCTATCTCTTTTTTTTACCTAAGGGCGGAGAACTTAGGACAATTTATCACTCTAACAAAAGTAAGTGTAAGTCTTCTTACGCACGAGCAATTCATTGGGAGAAGGTCTTAACCCTTTGAGTCTTATGAGTGACTCCCATCTAGTACGTTTAATTAACGTTTATATGCCTACTATATGACAGCCACATGGGAAAGAATAGTCTTCGAAATGGGTAATACAAGGATAGAACATAATCTTAATATTATTATAATGTAGAGAATATCATATTTTTTTTCTATAATCTCAATTTATACGAGGTTGGTGCATAACGCCTTGCCTAACGTCCTTTTCTAATACAAATAAAAGATCTCTAATATAGAAGTGGATGAAATAAAACCAAAATATATTGTAAAGTTAAGTAGCATAGATATGTTAATTGTGGTAGGACTACGCTGGGGACAGTTTTCTGTCTACAGCCGCGGGCCGGTCCGTCCGGGGTAGTACCACACTCTCGCAGAAGATCGACGTCTGAGTAATGGCAATGTGCTATTGCGCTTCGTTTGGTGAGCGAGAGAGCCGGCAGCCCAACTGGGGTGGGTTCGGGGTTTGTATTGGTTGGCAGCGGCCTAGCTATACCATTGGCAAAGGTCTATGGGCGGCAGTGACACTTACCGTCAGGTGTGCTGTCTGCTCGTTTGCCACCATAAGCAATAAAAAAAAAAATATGTTGCTTTTTAAGAAAGCAACTAAGAGCTAAGGTATGTATTTGAACAGATCTTAACACTTAGTTGCCGTCTTAAAAATATCTACAAAAACTCCTCCTCTCCTTAGGATAATCCAAAGTTACCATGATTATCTTATTTTTTTTATTGCATATGGTGGTAAACGAGCAGAAAGCACACCTGAGTACTACTCCGGACGGACCGGCCCGCGGCTGTCGACAGAGAATTGTTAACAGCTTTGTCTTACACATTACACAAAAATAATTGGTTATTTATGAAGTTATTATAAACAATACGGTATAACTTCTTATTTAAATATAGTACATTACTGCAGTGGCCAGCAAAACAGGGATTGATGGATGAACATGTAAATGTGGGCCGAGGCGTGGCCGAGGCACACATACGTAAGTCCATCAATTTTTTGTTGTGGCCAAGGCTTGTATATTGCTTTTCTCAAATAATGTGCGGAAATTAAAACTAAGTAGTACTAAATAGAACTGTATACATGACAAACAACTAACAACAGTTTTCACGTGCTAAAGGATTCATTTGTTTTTTTTTCTTTATCAAACAGGTTTCTGTTTCAAGCCAGTTCGAAATTCAAATAAAACTCTGATAAGTTGCTTATTCGGTTACCATATTTGGAAGTAACAAATCGTTCCATTTTTAAAATACACGATAGATATGAATTTACATATATATTTATTTGGCCGCTAAAACACTACAGATATGGATTTTATACATTTTTCAACGGCCGCTGCTCGCATGTATTTGGTCAGTACAGCAATATCGATTTATCTCGAGGAAGGTTGTCAAAATAATGCTCAAATTTCCAAGCATGTTTGAGAAAAATACATTATATACGTGGTGTATTTGATATACATGAAAATTGCTCTGTATAGCATGTCATTAAAATGAATATCCTGGATGTTATTAGAAATTTAAAATGCGGCGATATTGTGACCGAATATCGAAGCGAGGGTGAGTCGCTAAATTACTGTAACCACAATCAATATTAGACTTGTTAATATTCATAATTATAATTATACAATACGATATATAAAACAGCTAGCTAAATTAATAATTGAAAATATTATGCAAATTAAAGTTGTTCATCTCACGATCAATTTAATATAACAGCTAAATTGAAGAAAATGCAAATATCTTTGTTTTCCATTATGAAACAACTTGGCAACGAGATGCGATGGAATATTAAATTCTTTTAAATTTTCACGGATTATTAAATCTTCGCTATGGGTCCTTTATATTCAAATATGATTTTATCAAACTTCAAACTTGAGGATGGAAATTGAAAAAAATATATATATATTAATTTGATATATTCCATTGAGCTTTGTGATTTATACAATCACATTTTATTACATATTTTTTGCTTTGTGATGGTGGCTACGAAATCTATATAAACTTACATTGCTTTGGACTTACATTTGCTCGTACAAGATGACTTTGGCCAACATCATCTGATGCCGTCTGGTCGAAGCTGGGCGGACGGTCTTTTTGTAATATATACCATGAAAGAAGAGTATATATTGCATCGATCCCAATTATTTGACATAAAAAGACGATAATGATGATTTTATTTCATAGTTTAAAGGGACCTTTAAACTATGAAATTACACAAGCGTAATAACTAATTCAAAAACTAAAACAAAGACCATCCATGTATCATTAGTCAACTTAGGTTGATCACGGGCTTAACCAAAGGGATCAAAAAGTGCCACGTTTAGCAGATGGTTTACCGATTATAGTGCTTTAAATACACAACACCACAGGATATAGTACTTCTGCTCAGTCTCTAAGCTGGTTATTAAAACACAGAGTGTTTTTCTGAGTCTGGATGTAATTTGTGCACCTTAATTATATGTTTGTGAAGTTCTCCACAATACAAGGATTGGTTCCTTAGTGTAGCATTTATAATGAAAATAAAAATAAATAATTAACAGAGAAAAATTGTATCGGACTTAGACAACATTTTATTCATCGCAATGAGTATTATCTTGCATGGGAACCTAACCCATATCGCTGCCATGGAAAGTTGGTATCTTAATCACCACACCATTTATGCAAACAAAAAAAATATATCTACCATAAATCATGGAGATGTAAAAATATTTTTAGGTTATATAAAACAGTAATTCTTTATAGAAACCTATCAAATTCCATGAACCGTTATGATATACGCGTCGAGCAAACATAAGTTTGATAGAGCCCAAAAGAGGCAAAGTCAATATTGCAAAGGAAATAGCCTGTTCTCGATCGATCATTGTCTATACCCAGAACGATCTGTCAATGCCAAATCACCTGATTTTATTAATGTTTTCTCGGTAATATCAAACCTCTTTTGAAGGTAGGTTGAGATTGATGAATTAATAATATTATGACGTTGTTTCTTGTTACAGATGAAAATAATAATAAATAATTTGGAAAATCCAAAAATGCTTGCCTCATAATTTTTATATTATTTATCATTCACTATTATTAGTCAATGCCATAAATAAAAATGAAGAAGAAAGAGAAATTTGGTGCCATTCTCGATGTAGTGCTAAACATAGCTGTTCGTTTATATTAGGCTGTATGGGATTCTTTCCTTTGTCTGTCCGAATGGACGAACAAACAAATGTAAACGAATCATACACTAATAACCAAGCAGTTTAGTTTTGTATTAATTGCTATTAAACGACAAAGAATTACCAAGCCATTTTCGAAAGGAAACAGCACGTTGCGGTTATGAAACTTTTTAAAAAATAAATATTATGATACATTTATTTATACGGCCATGATCGTGCCAGATCCAGAATTAATACCCGGACGTCCTCGAATATTTTTTTAATCAACTATTTTCTTACTTTAAACAAAATAATTGCTTTATAAAAATATAAAATACGATTAAACGAATGTTTGTATGATAATATTGATATTTTGATGATGATAATATTTGATTACTCAACGCTTCGCTTATGAGGCGTGCAATATACATAATTATGTATACATGTTAGGTATTTTGTAAACTGAGGAGGATATAGTCACTAAATATTCTTTTGTGTCTAAAACTACAGGTCTATTCATGTGATGGAAATGTGGTCTTAAATCACACTAATAACTATGGATACTAGGATCACCGAGTGTACTATGGAGTATGGATTACCCCAAAAGAGTACTCCGCTGGGCTGGACACTGATGTCAAGGAATCGGTAGCAATGGTCAGGATGGAGAAGACATATAGTAGGTTAAGTTAAGTAAGATAAGGCCCGCATGCTGCTCTTCCATCGCCAAGGATGGATTCGATGATATTAAAAAAGTGTATTATTAATACATAAAAAAGGGGTTAATTGACATAGCTCATAAGATTGCAACACTGTATTACACGGCGAACTAATAATCGCCGAGAATGAAAAGTTTTCGAGTGGCGCGTCAGGCATCGTGTTAAATTTCCTTCGTTCATTAATTGATTAAACAGTTAAAAAACAAACATAGCGCTCTTTTGAATGTGACATATTATACATAAAATATCTTATACATAAATCATCTTCCGTGCGGTGACGGAGTAAGAATACAATTCACCACCCCCTATCTTACCCGTGGGTGATCGTAAAAGACGACTAAGAGACAAAATATGCATATAGCATCTATGCAAGAGAAGGCAAACTCTAAATAAAACCCTATATCAACATGTCTGACCAACGTGGTGTAGTAGGTCAATTTCCCTCCTAGTATGGAGGAGGCTCGAGTCCAGTAGTGGGACATATATAAGCTGAGATAATGATGAGATGATACATAAAACATTACCTACTACTAAAAGCTAAAGTTTTTTAGTTGTACTTTTGACTAACAAAACAATATGATTAATTAAAATGTTAAAACCATTTTACCGACCAAAAAAATGTTGAAGCATCGAAAAGCAGAGTTACCGATCACTAAGATGCAATACTTTACAAAGAAAAGTTATAGAAAAACTATGGAGATTTCTTCAAAGCACTTTTACTTGACGAAATTGCTGCTACGATATTGCAACTGAAGTTAAAAACGGGGAGATAAAAAGTGTTAAAAGTAGGAATAAATATCTTCAAACGCGAAACTGTAAGTTAGCATTATTTATTAAATGTAGGTGTTTCATATTGTAATTTAATGGTTTATAAATTTTACATACATATCATCAAGCCATATCCCTTGCAGGGTAAGCAGAGAGAACAGAGTGCCAGAGAACTCTATCTTTGCATACTTCACTCGCTTCCTTATCATTCATAATTCTCTTCATACACGCTCGCCGGTTTCGGAGACTCTTGACTCCACCTTCCTTCAGTATATGACCGATCCGGTCTAGGTAGGTTAGTCTTGGTCTCGCCCGGTACCTACATCCTTCCACTTTCGCATTGTATATCTTCTTAACCAGACGTTCGTTCGGCATTCTTTCCACCTGTCCGAACCATCGGAGCATTCCCTTTCGCATCTTTACACCAATACTCTCTTTCATACCTACTCGCTCTCTTACGTCGTCGTTACGAATGCGGTCAATCAGCCTAAATCCACAAATTTTCACAGATCGCATTTCGACCGCATTAATTTTACTTTCATACTCTTTTCTGCATACCCAATTCTCGCTTCCATACAGTAATGTTGGGACAAGCACTGCGTTATGTATTGCTACACGTGCCTTCTGGCTGAGGTGGTGGCTGCCGAAAAGTTGCCCCAACGCTCCGTTCACTCTATTTCCCGCATTCACTCTTCGCTCTATATCAGTGGTGTACCTTCCATCTCGGCTAAATCCACATCCAAGATATACAAATTCATCCACTTGCTCTAGTACATCATTACCTATTATTACTCTTACATCTGTTCTGGCTTCATCTCTTTCAAAGACCATTATTTTGGTTTTGCTCACATTCACGCGTAGACCCCCTTTTCTTACAATCTTCTGTCATTATGTCGACTAGGGTCTGCAGTTCAGTCGCTGACTGTGCCAGCAGGACTGAATCATCTGCATAAAGCAGAGCAGTGACCACTGAGTCGCCCATCTGGACTCCCACATTCATATCGTTCAACGTTTGGAGATATTTATCCAGATATATGATAAACAGCCTGGCTGACAGAACGCACCCCTGCTTAACGCCGATATTGACGTCAAACTAAGGTGACATTCCATCATCCAGCCGCACACAGGCTCTACAGCCCATGTAACTGGACTGCACAGCCTGTAGCAGTTTACCGTTAATACCATACTCCAGTAAAATGTCCCAAAGTTCCTTTCGTACAACCGTGTCAAATGCTCTCTCCAGATCCACAAAACTGCAGAAAACCCTCTGAACTAGAGCCAGATGCTTCTCCACAATGTTACACAGAGAGAACACTTGATCCATGCATCCCCTTCCACTCCTGCAACCTCCTTGTGTCTCACACAGTAAACCATCGGACACCATCCTCATTCTCCTTTCAATAATATTACCATACACTTTTGCTGCCGCAGAGCCATAAGCTTGACCAAACTGGTCAAGCTTATGGCTCTGTAATTTGCGCAGTCATAACGTGAACCCTTGTTTTTAAACAAAGGCACGATAACTGCGCTATTCCAGTCCTCGGGAACCATTCCCGAGCACCAACATAAATTGAGGAGCAACAGGAACGCCTCCCAGACACAGGAGCCATCAAGCTTGATCATCTCGGCAGACACCATATCAATGCCCGCTGCCTTACCATTTTTCAAACTTCTTATCGCCCATTCAACTTCATCCATACTGATGCCATCGGAGGACGCCGTTGCCGAATGTTGATCTACTAAACCACATGCGACACCGGCGCCAACCGTGGCATCCGCATACATATGGCCAAAATATTCATTCCTTTTTTTTTTTTTTTTTTTTTTTTTTGCGGTGGGCTATGGACGTCGCACCCCGCCAAATCGGTCCGGGATGACGGAAGAGGCGGCGCGCAACCCCATTGACCCACCCTGCAAGCACCTCTTCTTCGCCGTGCGAGCGGACCACCGGTACCCGATCTTTGTCTTCGGTGGCCCGCTCAGCGGTATGGCCTCTCGGGCTCCTCTCCTGTCGACGCCCCGGCAGCTTTCGCCGTCGAGGCGTCGTCCTCACGCGGTGGCCTCACGTCAGGTGACCGGACTATTCCCCGGTCCAATCACCCGAAGCCTCGGTTAGGGCGGCATCAGGCGCAGGTACTCGCGCCTGCGCCGCCCCGGCCGCGGGCGGCGGCCCGGGTCACGGGAATCCTCCCGGGCCCGTTCCGCCGCCTCCTTCTGCGAGATGACAGCCTCGCAGAAGGCGGCGACCGCGTCCCAATTCCTGACGCTGTCGACCATCGCTCGCGCAACAGCCGGCAGCGTCAGGTCGGCACCGATGACAGCGACGAGGTCACGGCGCTGCCCGTCCCAGCCCGAACATACCTCGAGCGTATGTTGCGCCGTGTCCTCGTCGCTACTGCAATGGTGGCAGGACGGAGTCCACTCCCTCCGCACGACCGTGTGCAGGTACTTGCCGAAGCAACCATGCCCCGACAAGACCTGCACCAACCGGAAAGAGAGAACTCCGTGCCGCCGCTCCATCCACTCCATCAGTACGGGCCGGAGGGCCTCAACGGTAAAAACACCGTGTCTAGGCCTCTCCAGCCGCGTAGCCCAACGGGCGATGACTTCTCGGCGGGCGTCCTCGCGCCAGGTGGCTATCTCGTTGAACGATGGGGAGCCACCCTCTTCGCGCATTGAGGTAACCCGCCGGTAGAGGTCGGAGAGCATCTCCGCCTCTAGGTCCCACGGGGGTGTCCCGGCCAATAGGCATGCCGCCTCGGTAGATACCGTGCGGTACCCGCGAATGGCTCTGACCGCCATGGCTCGCTGTGGCCTCCACAGCACCGCCCTGAGCTGGGCGTTCAGAGCCCTCGCCCACACGGGTGCGCCGTACATGGCCATTGAGCGGATCACCCCCGCATACAGCCGTCGGCCCTCGAAACTGGGTCCGCCCACGTTCGGCATGAGCCGAGAAAGGGCGGACGCCGCGCCGACCAGCCGGGGAGCAATTTGACGAAAATGCTCCCGGAACCACCATCGCCCGTCGAGCACCAGACCCAAGTACCTCATATGGGCCTGGATACTGATGTGGATGGAGTTGACGACTAACGAGGCGCCGATGGGCAGCCTCACACGGGGCCCATGGAATAGTAGAGCCTCCGTCTTGTTTAGGGCCACCCTGAGCCCCAGCGCCTCAATACGCCTGACCATCTCCTCGGTGCCGAGAGTGGCCAGGCTCGCCGCCTCTTCGAGTGTCCTGCCCCGGGCTGTGACGAGCGTGTCGTCAGCATAGCATATAACGCTCAGCCCGGGGGGGAGACTTCCTCTCAACGCCCAGTCGTAACCGATGTCCCACAGAGTCGGCCCCAGAACCGAACCCTGCGGAACACCGCACGACATGGGCGTCCGCACAATGTCCCCTGCGGGGCTCGCGTAGAGAACACTGCGCCCCTCCAAATAGTCTGCCACCAGCCGCCTGAGGTACAGGGGCACTCCATGGAACCGGAGCGCCTCCCTGATGCAGCTGAATGGCAGACTATTGAAGGCGTTGGCGATGTCCAACGACACCGCCAACAGCACTCCTTTGCCGGCGACAGCCTCCGCGGCCGTCTGCCTCAGGCGTAGCAGGGCCCCGATGGTCGAACGCCCCCTCCGAAACCCAAATTGAGCGTCCGACAGATCGGGCCCCACCTCCTCCAGGTGCTGGACGATGCGGGCAGCGAGGGCACGCTCCAGCAGCTTACCCACATCGTCCAGAAGCACAATGGGCCTGTAGGCCGACGGCGAATCCGGGGGCCGTCCCGGCTTTGGCAGGAGAACCAACCTCCCTTCCTTCCAGCACTCAGGGAACTGTCCAGACGTCAGACAGGCGTTGAACAGTCGCCTGAGGCGAGGTTCGAGATGCTCGAGGAGCAACGTCAACACCCGGACTGGGACTCCGTCCGGGCCGGGGGCCGTGGTGGCGGAACGAATCTTCGCCACGGCTGCCCCCACTTCCGACTCCGTCACGGGTGGAACACTCTCGACGGCCTCCCGGTTGTGATCTGGCGAAGCCATGACCGGGGGCGTGTGCTCCGACTGCCGCGGGAACAGCTCCTCGACCACTCTACGAAGGAGGTCGGGCTGGAGGGTCTCGGTGAGGGGGGGGCCCTGTGCGCGAAGCTTATTCAGTGACGCGCGATACGGGCGACCCCAGGGGTCACGGTCGAGACCGTCCAGCATCTCCTGCCAACTCGCGTCCTTGGCGGACCGGATGGCCAGCCGAAAGGCGGTACGCGCTCTGCGGTACGCCTCGTACAGCTGGCCCTCCCGCTCAACATCGCGGCGACGCCGCCGGCTGCGGGTGTAGGACCTTCGGGCACTAATGCACGCCGCACGAAGGTCCGCCAGTCTTGGGGACCACCAGTAGACCCCCTGCCTCGGAGGTAGACGCCGCACCCTGGGCATGGCCGCATCGCAGACCTGCGTTAACGCACTGCGGATGCGGACAGCCTCAACGTCCACTCCGTCCGCTGGGGGTGGTGAGGACAGCCAGGTGTTCACGATGGCCGCCTCCGCCAGTAGGTCCCTATCCAGACGCCCCACAGCCCACCGCGGAAATGCGGGAGCTCGGTCCGCCCTGTGACCCCTGCTGGGGTCCCGGAGAGGGGAGACCTCCATCCGGATGTAACGGTGATCCGACAGGGTCTCCGCCTCCTCCAGGACACGCCAGTTCCTCACTCGTGGTGCGACAGCAGGGCTAGCGAACGACAAGTCCACTATCGACCCACCCTGCTGTCGCACACACGTGTTCACTGAGCCTCTGTTTAGGACACAGAGGCCCAGTGACGCCGCCCACTCCACGATCGCCCGCCCGCGATCGTCCGTCATCGGGGACCCCCACGCCGTGGATTTGGCGTTGAAGTCCCCCAGGACCAGGACGAGGCCCGGTGCCAGTCGCCGTATCGAAGCCTCCAAGGTGGTGAGGGAGGCCCCGAAATCGTCCATTCTCCTATTAGGGGAGAGGTATACACTGTAGAGCGTGACCCCTCCCCAATCCGCAGCGACAAATTCCTCGCCCCTATCCAAGAGGGATAAGGACGGAAAGTGCCGCTGCGTGGAGGTGACGATTGCCGCGGTTCCGTTACGGCTGACCACCCAATTGGGGCGATCAGGCACACAGTACGGTTCCGCGACTACGGCTGCACCGATCGACCACTCCGCCATGGATTGCAGGAGGAGATCCTGCGCACCGGCGGAGTGGTTGGTGTTGGCCTGCAGGAGGTGAGTGGACTGGGCAGCCATTAATGGGCCGTGTCCATCATCACCTCCTGGCTTGCGCCGGGCGATCGGGCCGCACTAGGAGCGGGAGCGGCCGGAGTCGAAGTGCCGCTCCGCCCCTTTGGAGCCGAAGCCGGAGGTCTACACGCCCCAGAGCCCATGCGGTGCTTGGCAGGCTTATTACCCGCCGCACACGCGGGGCAGTGGGGCGGGGCGGCGCAAGATGCCGCCATATGCCCAGTCTGACCGCAGCGGAAACAGAGTCCGCCGCAGTCAAAGCAATTAGTGCATGTTGGCCGGGTGTGCCCGACCGCCATGCACTTGAAACACCTCGCAGGCCGGTGCTCCAGCACGGTGACTCGCGCTGAGCTCCAGCCCACGAGGAGCCTGCCTGAGCCGGCCAGTTGCCTGACCGACTCCACTGGGCATTGCACCCAGGCGGCACCTACGCCGCCCGGACCGGGCCGGATGGCGCCAACCCGGACGGTGTCCTGGGGACACCCGGTTTTCGAGGCAATGGCCTCCCGGATGTCTTCCACCGTCACGGAGTCGTCCAGACCCGCGATGCGCATTTCGGCGCACTTTACAGGTCTGGCGATTTTGACGCCACCCTCCTCGGCGAATAGACCTCGCAGCTTCGACGCCACGCTATCGGCCGTTCTGGTGCCCTCGGCCCCAGGGAACTCCAAAATTCGAGCCCCTGTCCGAGCCTTGCGGGTCCGGGCTTCGACGCCTCCTATGTCGGAGACGTCGAGCTCCTGCCGGGCTTTCCTCAGAACGGCCTCATAGCTGAGGCCCCTTTCTGCCGCCTCAGGCAGCACAGTGATCACCACTGCGGCTGTCTTCGGCGGCCGGAGCCCCTTGCGCGGCCTCTTCCTCTTCGTGCCGCCTCCTCCGGCTCCTGCCTGGGGAGCGGCGACCTCAGCGGCGCGCTTGGCCGCCGCTCTCCTCCTCTTGCCGCGACTCTTTCTGCCGCGCTCGGCCACCTGCCAACCCTGTTCGGGCATAGCGGGCGTACCTGGCGCTGAGGGCGCAGTCGCGGTCGCGCTAGTCGTCGCTGGCGGTGTTGGTGCTGGCGACGACTGCGGTCCAGCAGGAGCCGGTGCCGCCTTCCGTTTCTTCGTCGTGGGAGCGGGGGCGGGCCCCTTGGACTTGGGCCCAGCCGCGGCCGCGGCGTAGCTGCCCCCCACGCGGCCACCCTGACAAGGCAGAGGGGCGGGGGCTGGTGCCGCATATGGCCTCTTATCCGCGGCGAGAGGTGGCCGAACTCGTGGTTCTGGAGGCAGCCTTGCTTCCAGAACGGCCAAGCGCGCATCGACCAGATTGCCGACTGTGTCAATGATGGCGCGCAAGGCCTCGTCCGGCACGCCCTCCACCGCGGGCAGCAGGGTTGTTGTCGCCGGCTGGACCTCTGCCGGGGCCCGCTCCGCGACGTTTGGCGGCTTCCTTGCCGCAGCGGCCTGGCTAGCGATGGCTGGCGTCCTCTTCTTAGGGGCGGCGGCGACCTCGACTTCTTGGCGGCTAGCGCTGGTCGACGACTCAGTTGGCGCAGTCTGCATGAGCCGCGCCATTTGGGCCCTAAGGTCGGTCACGTCCTTTGACAGCAGGCGGTTCGCTCGCCGCACCGCCGATAGCTCGGCTCCCAACTGTCGATTCTGGGCCCGCAGGCCCGACACCTCGCCACTGAGGCGGGCGTTATCGGCCTGCAGGGCCTCCATACTCGCGGCTGGGGCGCTCGCGCGGGCACCAGCGGCCGCCACTTCGGTGGGGGGGATGCCGGACAACACCTCCAGCACCCTCGCGGCGGCCGCCTCGTTATCGGTCTGCCTGCCTTCCACCACTCCACGCACTCCGCCGGCCGGGGAGTGGGTCGTTCTGCCCGTCATCGCGGCCCCTCGCCCTCTGCGCGACGCCGGCACTTTGGGGGGAGGCATGATTACCACGCTCCCTTCGGAATCGGCGCCAGAGCTGCCCTCCTTATTCAGGGGGCGCTTCCGCACCTTCGAAGGGAGGGCCTCCTCCCTTACCGTCAGGGCCGCCGCCGCAGGACGCGGTGACGACCTGGCAGTGGCGACTTCCTCATCCGACCCGCTGACCTCCTTGGACGGCTCTGCGGAACTAACGCCCTCGTCCATCACATCGGCAGATCCACTGCCCTCGTCTCTGGACGGCTCTGCGACAGAACTGTCGCCCTCGTCCGTTGACGGCTCTGCAGTGGATCTGCCGCCGTCCTTGTCCCGCTCGCGCGCGTAACGCTCGCGGTTTTCAGAGTTCCGCTTCTTTTCGCGAGCGTTCGCTTTCGCAGCTTTCCCCCATGTGAACCGCGCCGTCCGGCGCTTCTTCTTCTTCGATGGGGGGGCCTCTGTGGTCGGTGCCGGGCCCTCGGCGGACGCCTCCAGTCCTAAGGACGAGGCGTCGTTTGTGCCAGTTTTATGTTGGCTTAGCAAGGCCGTAGGGTGGGAATCCGTAGGATCCCCGTCTTTTTTTGGTAAATTAGGCAAATCCATGACTATTCCCACGAGAATGGGAGAAAAACCGTCGACCCGGGCAGAGATCCCTGTACCCAGGCAAGCCTACATTTACCAACCAGAGGGTCGGCCGGTACCCTGGCTGGAGCGTGCTAGGAACAGAACAGCCCATCTGCCATGCATCCTCTCGCCGCACGCCAGAACTTAGGATTCTGGGTAATTTCCGAATTCGAAGGTCGAATTCTTTATAGAGGTTGTCTTCCTCGCGGTCCGGGCGGTTAAGCCAAGACCCTCGTTCCTGATACTACGCCTCACGACAACTTGTCCTGAAGCAAGATATCAGGTTTACGATATGTCGGCGGTGGCATAAGCCTGCCCAGCCCTCAAATGAATGAGTGACCGGGCCCGTCCGAAATTTCGCCTCCAGTACCCTCTACAACTAGAGGGTCAGGAGCGAATTGGGGCTCAACCCATTGGTGGGGAACCCGCCCTCTCGCCAGAAATTAGCTGCGGGCGACAATTCAGCAGAAGAACGATCTGGGGGACTGTCGCCCGCACCCAGGGTACACCACGTGGAGGTTTTCTGGCACCGTACCCCAAAATATTCACTCCTACAACTTAACACGTCTTGTGTTTGTGTAAGAATGTCTCCACCTTTAGACCTTATTTTATTCATTCTGAAGGCTGACCAACCACCTCGAGACTTCTTCACCTCCCTCCAAAAGAGTTTGGGGTTACCCTCGAAGTTTTTAGTCAGCCTATCTTCTGCACTCATACTTGCTCTATCACGTTTCTCTTTCACTAAGGCCTTGGTGTCATTCTTACATTGTCGATATGTTTCTTTCTTCTGTTCAGTCATACTGTCATTCAGATTCAAAGAAGAGACATAGTCCAGCTACGCTTTCTTATTTTGCTCTACGGAAGCTGCCACTTCCGCATCCCACCATGCATCACCATTTGTGTTTCTATGCTTCTTTGAACTTCTACATACTTCTTTCGCTGTGTCTACCATACTCTCTTTCAATACTCTCCAGCATTCTTCAATGTCCGATTACGACTGGCTTGCCATCGTCAGCCGTTCTCGGACACCCTCTGCATACTTTTCTCTTACACACTCTTCTTGCAACCTTTCAACCTTTATTCTTTCAAGCCCTCCGAAGTGGACACGCTCTCGCCAGTGCCTCCACCTTCTGAACAGACTACTAAATCTCGCAATAACGAGATAGTGGTCCGTATCGACTGTGGGGCCCCTGTAGGCTCTTGCGTCCAATATTTTGCTTCGGAGGCGACTGTCTACCAAAATTAAATCTATTATACTTTTCTGTTCATTCCTTCTCCATTTAGAGCAAATTAAAATTATAGCTTCATGTTATCACTATTGCCGTAATACATTGAAATAATAAAAAAGACTTACCAAAACAGAAGCACAATTTCAAGTTATAACTAGATTTGAAAAATTGTACGTAAAACAGCCAACTTCGAAACTCACATTAATTTGAAATAACAGTTATGGACATTTGACAGCATAAAAATAAATTTGACATTAAGGTGTGTTTTACAGAGATCGATACAGATAAAATATATCGAATAAAATGTAAAAACTTGGCGGATAATCAACAAAATACACGGTGGCAACATAGTTGCCACCACCTTAAAAAGGGTTAAAATTTAGAATTAATGTTTTTTTATATAATTTTATTTTTGTTTATTAATATCATATTTGAATATCCTATTTCCGACAAAAACAAATTCAAAAACATAAAAATCATAAAAATTGGTTCAGCCGTTCTCGAGTTATAAGTGTTGTAACTAACACAACTTTCTTTTATATATATAGATTTACTCATAGTTTTACAGTAAATAAAAAAATAAATTGACTAGAGTCACCTTAATGGATGAAATATGATTAATAGGTATGTGAGTAATGTATAAAGATATCATTCAGTGAGACAGTTGTCGTCCATCAATCATATATTACAATAGAGTCTGTTAAGAAAACAAATGTGGCAAGATGATTGTCGTTCGGAACCTTTTCTTTGCATAAAATCCAGCTGCCTATAAGGTGATAGATAAAATTTTATTATAAAGGCGAATCCTTTCAGAAATTCTTAATATATAAATCTTATCAAATTCATTAAAACGTTCAGTTATTAATGTTTTGCTAAAAGAAATTATACGGATTCTGTCGCGTTTGTATTTGATTTTTAATTTCCCGACGTTTCGAACACTTTACAGTGACCATGATCAAGGTAGGATTAAGGTGTTTTACGTCATTGTTATTACAGAAATTTATATCTACCCTATAAGATATTAAATTTTGACCAACACTTTTAATACAAATTCATTGCCACTACAAAAAGGAAATGATTCTATATAAATATATATATATATATATATATATATATATATATATATATATATATATATATATACATATATACATATATACATATATATATATATATATATATATATATATATATATATATATATATATATTGTTTATGATCTGTTATTATTAAAATAGAGAGTTGGGTATGTAGAAAAGAGTATGAAAGTAAAATTAATGCGGTCGAAATGCGATCTCTGCGGAAAATCTGTGGAGTTAGGCTGACCGAACGCATTCGTAACGACGATGTAAGAGAGCGAGTAGGTATGAAAGAGAGTATTGGTGTAAAGATGCGAAAGGGCATGCTCCGATGGTTCGGACATGTGGAAAGAATGCCGAACGAACGTCTGGTTAAGAAGATATACAATGCGAAAGTGGAAGGATGTAGGTACCGAGGGAGACCGAGACTAACCTACCTAGACCAGATCGGTCATGTACTGAAGGAAGGTGGAGTCAAGAGTCTCCGAAACCGGCGAGCGTGTATGAAGAGAATTATGAATGTTGAGGAAGCGAGTGAAGTATGCAGAGATAGAGTTCTCTGGCACTCTGTTCTCTCTGCCTACCCTGCAAGGGATATGGCGTGATGATATGTATGTATGTATGTATTATTAAAATATTTAATTTATGATAAATATTATTGTAGCAATTTACAATTTTAGAAAAACTAACAAAAATATTTAGCTACCACCGGATCAAAACGCGGCCACACTGAAAAAATTACTTCAAATGTGTAAAATACTCGTGTAATCATTAGAAATCATTATATAAAAAAATCATAGATAAATTAAATGCAGAGATTGTGTAGTGGTACAGATACCAACTTATTCTATCAAGTGTCACAGGTTCGATTCCTATGCAACACAATAGCTTGTGCGATCCATGAATAATCATTATGAATGTAAGTGTAATTTGTGTCTGTTAATTGTTTATTTATAATATAAGGCTGAAATGCATTAAAAATATTTCTTCTGCCGTGTAGTGACGAGTAAGAATACAATACACCACTCCCTATATTGCCCATGGGGGTTGTCAAAGACGACTAAAGGATAAAATGCTTATGAAATGCTATGTAAGAGAACAAAAACTCGAAATAAAACCCTATACCAAGACGTCATATAGTACGTGGTAAAATAGGTCAATTTCGTTTTTATTGTGTTGTGTAAAGTGGAGCGTTTATGAACCGAGATATTGATAATTACTTTTAGTGAGAAGTATTTTATTTAATAAAAAAACGCATATGAATGTTTGTTAAATCCATATGACGGCGGCAGCGATGGCTGAGCGATTGAATCTTCGTTGTCGCCGGTCATTGGTACCGAGTTCATATTTGGTAAAAGGAAATAATATCTCCGTGTCCGAAATAACTTTACTTTTATTTACACGGTTTAAATTAACGGTCAATACGTGGCTAACCAATGGTTTCGTCTTGGAGAAGTGTCTCGGTTGACGCACCGATTAATTATGATTTTCACACAATCCCCACTTCCCAACACGACTCCGTCCACGTGACGCCATTACAAAACTACCTAGTGGCGCCACTGTGTTTGCCAGGTGTTGTCAGTACTAAATTACATTATTAAACCTAGGCGCCACTGTGTTCGGCAGATGTTGCCAATACTAAATTACGTTACCAAACCTAGTGGCGCCACTGTGTTGTCAGTACTAAATTAGTCGATTGAGCAACTTATTTCTAAACGATATCTTACTCTACGAGACATATTCATTCATTATTAAATACGGGTTAACTGTTAATAAAGATTCGAGGGTAAATATATCAAGTAAATTGAAACAACATGTTTATTTAAACAACATTCTTTGTTGTATTAAAACTATTCTGTATATTCCAATCAAAACTATTCTAATTAAAACTATTCTGTATATTCTAATTTTCAAAGACTAATTTTCAATAAATATGACCTATATAACGCGTCGTGCTCTTTATCATTGCGATGTACCTATGTATAAAGGTTTTATAGTTTTATGTTTCATCGATCGGTATCTTTGGTTTTTCTTTCATCATCTCAGATATGCCCCACTGTTGGGCTAGAGCTACCTTCACATTAGAAGGGAAATTGACCAACTACACCACGCTGGTCAGAAGTGTCGGTATAGGGTTTTATTCGAGTTTTCCTTCTCTTGCCTATGCAAGACAAACAACAAATATATGTTATATGTTATATGAATATATTTTTCTTTTTAAATACACTACCCTTTTTTTTTGTGTGGGCTATGGTCGGCGCACTCCTCGCACCACTCCGTCCAGGGCGACAGAGGGGCGTAAGCACGCACATCCGTAACCCACCCGTGACACCTCGCCTTCGTCGTTGGAAACGACCGGAGCAGCGTGAACTTGACGTCAGTGGCCGGCCCGACGGAATACCCATTGAGGAGTTACCCTCTCCTTGGTGGGACGTCGGGTCCCACCCGTCGGGGAGGACGTCGGTCTTTTCTCACGCGATCAGCCTCTCGGCAGGTGACGGACTAATTCCCCGGTCCAGTCACCCGCGGCCTCAGCCAAGGCAGCATCAGCCGCAGGTAATCGCGCCTGCGCCGCCAAATACACCACCCTGCACTTTTATTGCAATTTATTTTATATTCATATTTCATTTTATCCCTCAGTCGTCTTTTAAAATCACTAACGGGTAAGATAGGGTGCGGTGATTTGTATTCTTAGTCCATCACCACACGGAAGTTTATTGCTTAGCAATAAATATACGATAAAATATAATGTATTTTTTAATAATATTTCTAAATATGGAATAGTCATAGGTTCGATTCTGATGCAGGACTTTGTGGGATCCACAAATAGTTGTTCTAAGTTTGGATGTAATTTTTTTGAACTAATTGAATGTTATGAAGTCTTGCAATAGAAGGATTATTTCCTTAGCGCTGAGTGGTGTCTCCAAAAAAAAAAACAAATCCCTGGCCAGAATTTTTAATATTTTACGATAGTCTAAAGTGTATGAGTATATGTTTGACCAGTTCAATTGTTTAGTTTATAGATAAATTACTAAATTTCGTGCTTGCAAATAAGAATTTCATCATCATCATCATCATAGCCCATATATGTCCCACTGTTGGGCTCGGGCCTCCTCCGTAATGGGAGCAAAAATTAACCTACTATACCGCGCTAGTCAGACGTGTTGGTATAGGGTTTTCTTTCGAGGTTACCTTCTCTCACATAGATGTTATATGCGTTTTATATCCCTTAGTCGTCTCGTACGATCACCCACGGGTACGACAGGGGGTGGTGAATTGTATTCTTACTCCGTCACCACATGGACAGAATAAAAAATTATTAAAGGAAAATATTAACATTTATTTGGCGACTCCGAGTCGAACTCTGAATCTGACTGATGATGACATTTGTGATTGGATCTGTGATTGGACCAACGGTTAATTATATCACCATCATAAATTACTAAATTATTTGATTTTTAATTGGTATGCTAATTCAAATGGATATCAAAAGGAAATTTCAAGTTTCACAAAATTACTTGGATTGTAATTAGTTTCTGTTTGGTGATAAAGTAAGATTAAAATTGACTACGCCTTTTCTCACTCGTTGGCAATGATCTAAAAGTTACTAAGTAATATAATAGACAGTTAATTGGATACGGATTTCCGTGTGGTGACAGAGTAAGAATACTATTCACCACCCAATATCTTACCCGTGGGTGATCGTACGAGACGACTAAGGGATATAAAACGCATATAACATCTATGCGAGAGAAGGAAAACTCGAAACAAAACCCTATACTAACACGTCTGACCAGCGCGGTATAGTAGATTAATTTCCCTCACATTACAGAGGAGACCCAAGCCCAACAGTGGGACATTTATGGGCTGTGATGATGATGATGATGATGAATTGGATACATCAGACATCGAAATATAACCCTATACTTACCAGTCTGACTGGCGTGCTATGATAGGTAAAATACCGCCCTATTCTGAAGGAGATTCGAACTCAGCAATGGGACTTATATTCATGCATGAGTTGATATAAAGATTAGTATGGTATTAGAATAAAAATTCCATGATCATAATTGTCTAATGACAAAAGACATTGGATTGAGTTAGTTATATGATTCATCATCATTCTCTTGCTCGTATCCCAACTACTTGGGGTCGACGCAATATGTCTTCCTTTTCCATACATCTGTAGTCACTCCCTGTTTATACATATCATGCTTCACGCAGTCCATCTATCTTTTCTTTGGTCTCCCTTTACCCCTAAAGCATTTAACATTCATACTCAAAACCTTCCTCGCAACATTACTTTCATCCCGTCTCATCACATGTCCATACCAGCTCAAACGTTCACTCCTTAACTTATCCGTCACTGGCGCTACTTTCAAACATTCTCTTATACGCTCATTCCTTATCTTATCCATTCTCGTCACGCCGTACATCCATCTCAACATTCGCATCTCCGCTACATGTAATCGTCTCTCATCCGTCGCTTTTGTCGCCCAACATGCTGATCCATACAAAAAAAAATACAGCAGGTCTTAAAGTTTCTGTAAATTTTTCCCTTTAATTTAAGGGGTACTCTGGGATCACATATTGTACCCGTGACCTGCCGCCATTTCATCCATCCCGCATCAACTCTGTGCTTCACCGCACGATTCAGGTCGCCGCTGCTTTGGATAAGCGAACCGAGGTATCGAAAGTTCGAGCATACTGGTATAAGTACTCCATCTAGAGCTATGGATGTAACATTGGAGAGACCGCCGAAATCGCAGAACATGTATTCTGTTTTAGGTCTGCTGATTTTCAAGCCAACATTCCCCAACTTACAGCGCCACTTTTCTAGCACGCTCTGAGTTCGTTTTATGAATATAGTATATAAAATTGTATCTAATAATAATACTAACAATACCATCATAATATATAAGCACAAAATGTTACTAATAGACTAAGAAACTATGGATTGTATAATCTGAAATAGGTTTATTATTATTATTGAAGCTCAGTTTTTTAACCGACTTCAAAAAAGGTTCTCAATTCGTCTGCATTTTTTTATGTTTGTTACCTCATAACTTTCGGGGACTACTCATAACTACTGGGCCAAGCGATTATAATGATTCTTTTTTTATTTGAAAGCTGGTGCTTCTCGTGTGGTCCCATTTCAATTTGGTCCAGTTCTGACAATGGCACCCATGAAAAAACCATATAAGTCTAAAATTAGCATTAAGTATGTGCGACAAATGAACGAGTAGCTCAAGCCCCGCTACTAATAGAACAACGTATGTGTATCTGTAACACTAAATAGTAAAAAATAAAAAAAACTTCGTTTAAAAAAACCGAATTCAAAATCTGAAAAGTACAAAATAACTTAAAATACTATCATTTGTATGTGCTATCTGTAGTGTATGCGTGTAATATTAGAATTACACGCTTAACTTCTAGACACGTTTCACACTATTGCACAACCGTACTCCACGATCCGCAACGCACAAATGCCCCGCGACAAGTCTCTACAGAGCTCTTATACCCATATTATTCGATCTACCCGCATTAACGAATTATATTAAATGTGCATACACTACATCTCCCCCTTGTTTTAATTTGTTTTTGTTATGTTAGTCGAAGTTATTAATTACCGTGTAAGGAAGCAGACATTCCATTTAAATACAATATACTTTTTCCAATATTACTTTTGTTTAAAATCTACATTTACTATTTGATTTTAAATTTAAATGAATATTCTATTTAAAATTAAATTTGCTAAGAAAGAACTTGATCAATCTCTGATGGTTGCAATATCTGTACTACGATTACTAGACTAGTTTACTACGATTACTAGATTGACAGATACAGCTCTTTAGAGAGAATTACCACATCATGAAACTAAATACTGTAAAGACGTACTATGCCAGCTCTGGTTCACTATCCTCTATTTTACGGCATAGCCCTCTCCCTTTAGTTTACTCTTAAAGAAATTTGTGTGAGAGATACATACCACATTTGAACAATACATTAAATAATACAAAGCCTCAAATTAAGAATCAAATAGATTGTTTCTGGAAGACCACTCGCAGGAATCGAATCCAGGACCTTCTAGACTGTACACCAGCGCTGTGAAATCTGTTCAGTCTTATAATTAGATACAAAAGTAGATTAAATCTAGAATCTAACGCTGCTCTGCAGTATCTAGATAGTCTTATAATTTGTAGTCTCAATTATCTTTTTGATTTAACAGAAGACTTACAGATCACCGACTCATCTAAAACGTCATCTACGCATATATTGTAACCACACACATCACACTCATTTTTAAAGAAAGCTTCAAATCGCTAGGCTTTGTAATGACACCGTGGATTCAGTTTCTTTAATTTCTAGATTAGAGGTGTACTTTTAGCGCGTTGTACTCCTCCTCCATTCGTCTTATTATGGAATGATGTACTTTATAACCTGGGACTCTCACGTGATGAAGTATAACGCGAGGACAGAACGTGTGCCGAACCATAGCACCAGTCAACTGTTGTGCAAAGACAACTTGATATACGACTAGATATAATCAATAATAAAATAGGGAAATTTCAATAAATATGTATACACAATGTGCATAATACATCATGCTCCACACCTCTGGCCAATTGAACCTAGTTCACAAAGTTGTGAAAACGTGAAACAATATTATGAAGTCTCACCAACCGAAGACTGCAGCATCAGTATACCAATGACCCCGAATTGTCACTTATCAGCAAAACTAAAAAATAGAATTGCCCTCGCCTATTAATGCAAGGAATTAGAAATTATTATTTAAACATTCTTTTTTTAGGTTTCTTTTTCTATTCTACATTCTTTCAAAGAATTATTAGGCTCTTCCTCCGTTTACTGCTATACACAAAATATGGTAGTTAAATGATGAAGCTGTAATTTGTATGAAATTTAAGTCTTATTCTTTCAACCACCATGCCGCTGTAGAATTTTAACGTGTTTACTTCTAAGGATGAGGGTGTATTAATTATATTTTTCTAATTATATACCTACTCTTGGCACTATATATCTGAAAGTGCGGCTGTGGAACTTTGCCACTATCTTAGAATGTAACGAAAATCGGTGGACTAATAGAGATATTAACAATTCATAAGCAATACTTTCTTCGAAGAATTTGGGATTTCGCAATATACATCGCATGCTTATTTTTCTTTTGAAAGTTGTAAAGACAAAACTCGTATAGAAAAGGTTGTACAAAATTTAAATATGCTGTGCATTTGAACTTTGCCTTATTATAAATTGGTCTACAATTACATATATTGGCTGCATTAGAGTTCTTACATATATTGGCCTCAACATACTGCAACCATATATAGTCACCAATTTATTGAAACAATACACTGTCCGTAGTGTGAACGATTCACACTGTTGACATAGTCAACAATCTGCTATATTATTTTTCGGTGTAGTTCAGTTTGTTGCCATGAATATAACTCGCTCAACAACAATCTGCTATTTTTTTTTTCGGTGTAGTTCAGTTTGTTGCCATGAATATAACTCCCTCAACAAAAATCTGCTATTTTTTTCGGTGTAGTTCAGTTTGTTGCCATGAATATAACTAGCTCAACAACAATCTGCTATATTTTTTTCGGTGTACTTCAGTTTGTTGCCAATAATATAACTCGCTCAACAACAATCTGCTATATTTTTTTTTTCGGTGTAGTTCAGTTTGTTGCCATGAATATAACTGGCCCAACCCTTACAGTTTTAAGTAAATTTATATTTGGGACTATCCATAAACAACTAAATTGATAGTTTTGTAAGTAACGTTCTAGTATTCATAGAGTCACTTAATGAAATTTTATATGTATGGTTTCGATTATTATCGAACTACTCGTTTGTTTTGGTTTTAATTTTGCTTTTATTAGTGTTATACAAATGGTCATCCAAGTAATATTTGGCGAGCCAAACTGCCCGTCAACTTTCAACATCAACCTTAATTTTTGTCAAAATAATAGAGAGTTATTATTTTTATTTTGTTAAATCTCTATGTCACATAACGGCTTTTTTTTTATCGAATACATTTATATTCAAATCATAGTTATTTATTTATTAATTTCTCAATCAATTTTCTTATTGATAACAGCGTAGCAATAAGAAAAGCAACGTATTAACCTACAACCCGATTTTAAGCTTATTTGAACTTTAAACAATCAAGACGTAGGTATAAAAATTGTACAGTTTAATGATACTTTATGCCAGAAATTTAGAAATATATATATATTTATTTTTCCATGTAAAATAATGTTCATATCCAACGACAACCTGTCTACAACTGTAAACACGTGCGCGTCATTGTCGATCGACCACAGTATAAAACCACTGTTTTAGGAGTCCGTACTCATATCTTGGCTTTAGCTACAGAAATATGTGCAATTAATTACCACCTAAATCGTTTTTTTCTTTATGGCATTCTGGCCGACCAGCACAACAGAAACTGAATTCCAACGGATTATTTGTATTTATTCATTTCAATACTTATTATTGTTATTTTAAAAAACTTTAACCAATAAAATTATAACTGTTGTTCTTAGTTTAACATACAGAGACTACATATTATTTAGGTATTTGTGCGCATGCGAGTTTCATGTGTAATTTATTTTATTCTGTTTAATACATTCAAATATTGATTTAACTGCTCTAAATTCCACACTCGCATCTGCCAGTAAACGTTTTTACATCATATTTCGTTATTTTATTCCTGGCTATTAGTTGGTAAATATGAATGATACTAAAATCAAATATATTGACTTGTTTGCGTGGCTTTTACTGAAAATAAGTAACCGTATTACAACAGCATAGCCCTAATTTTATATTTTGGTAATTTGACATAGTTTTTACTGAAAATTAATAATACTTTTATAAAATGAACGAGTCAAATATATTGTCTCATATTTTTGAATGACTTTTACCGAATATCAACAACAGTATTTTAACTGCAAAGCCATGTTATATTTTTATAATGCGTAAGTCGAATATATAGACTCTTATTCTTGCGTGGCTTTTAGTTGAAATCAATAATATTATTTTAACTGCATAGCCATATTATATGTTTAATGCGCGAGTCAAATATATAGACTCTTATTCTTACGTGGCTTTTTACTTAAAATCAATAATATTATTTTAACTGCATAGTCATATTATATGTTTAATGCGTGAGTCAAATATATAGACTCTTATTCTTGCGTGGCTTTTTACTTAAAATCAATAATATTATTTTAAATGCATAGCCATGTTATATGTTTATAATGAGCGAGTCAAATATATAGACTCTTATTCTTGCGTGGCTTTTTACTTAAAATCAATAATATTATTTTAAATGCATAGCCATATTATATGTTTAATGCGTGAGTCAAATATATAGACTCTTATTTTTGCGTGGCTTTTTACTTAAAATCAATAATATTATTTTAAATGCATAGCCATATTAATGCGTGAGTCAAATACATACTCTTATTATTGCGTGGCTTTTTAACTTAAAATCAATAAGTATATTAACTGCATAGCTATATTATATTTTTATAATACCGGATTTAAATATATTGACTTTATTTTCCGGTTTTGACGTGACTATTGTCAAAGAACGAAACCAACAATGGTCTTACAATTGCATTATATTTATATGTTTATAAGTACTCATTGCGTGGACTTAATTATAATGTGTTTATGTTAGATAAACGTCTTATTTAATGAATTATAAAAGTTAATGTGCGAGCATAGTTCTTAACATAGTCAATTGATCTACGTGGCTTTTATTGAAATTTGACCTTGTTACATTTCGGTAAGCAAATATTTATGGGGTAGACCTAATATAATTTGGTAATTATGTTAAACGTATATAGTCCTTAAAATTATCACTTAATTGACTTTGCGTGACTTATTATAATTCGTCGCTCTTATAATTTAAAAGTGCTTATGGCGTGGACTTGTATATAATACAGTCCCTTAAGGTTATTGATTGATATGCGTGGCCCTTTTTTTTTTTACACATTGGATAGTTTTTAAGTAAAGCTACTTTGATTCACTTAAATTGAGCTAACATGCGAATAGAATTGTATTCGCGTCTACACAAAATTGAATAATAATTCAATAATAATTTAACTGTCATTATCTAAAGACGCGTTTAATAATAGAATAATAAATATGGCATTAAAATAAAATTTAAAATTTAGATGCTCAAAATGCCAACTATTACGTATATAACGACAACATATTACGTTGGTATTTTTTTTTTTTTTTTTCGTATGGGTAGTTAAACAACCATAGTTTTACATGACCTTATTTTTGATACAAAGCATGGCCCTTAGTAAGAAAAGATAGTAGTAAGAATTTGCTTGTCAGAAACAATTGTTTACGTATCATCTTTGTGTCAAAAGCTATTTATAATTCATTGTATAATGAGCATTCATTAATTTTAAATCAATATTTATTTTATTATAACACCACAATTTCTAATAGGTACGCTATTAGAAACGTGGCTATACGTAAACCACCGACAGGCAATCATTACCTATTCCTTCCTTAATTTTAATATTTTTTACAGTGTACTCACGTTTATCCTCGTCGCCATTTGTAGTGTATGCGTGTAATATTAGAATTACACGCTTAACTTCTAGACACGTTTCACACTATTGCACAACCGTACTCCACGATCCGCAACGCACAAATGCCCCGCGACAAGTCTCTACAGAGCTCTTATACCCATATTATTCGATCTACCCGCATTAACGAATTATATTAAATGTGCATACACTACACTATCTATTGATAGGTTTGAATTCGGTGTCGGTGTCTTTAGTGTAGGAATTTCATTACAGTAAGTAAGCTGTTTACAATGATGTTAAGGGCTTGGCACCGATTTCAAACCTATCAATAGATAGCACATACAAATGATAGTATTTTAAGTTGTTTTGTATTTTTCAGTTTACGAAGTCGTTTTTTTTTTATTCATAAATATCGTAGACACGTTTAAGAAAATATGTAAGCATTATAATACTTTACGATAACATAAATTTAAACTGAAAAATTAAACCGCTAATTTTCCTCATTTAGAAGAATGCCTTCTATGATAGGATGAGGTTTGAGAAGGAGTAGAACACAAGGGAAATACACCTACTAACCTAACTAGAAACAAATGATGCCTTTAAAACATCTGGCTTAATTAAGCGAAAGTATCATGCTTTGTATTAGTTATAAGCTTATTTCGTAATATACATAAAAAAATCATTTTATCTACCTACGCGTATCTTAATAGATAACTTCTGTATTTTATTCATGTAAACCTAACGCCGAATGTTTGTTTGTATGGAATTAGCTAATGAGTTCTGTCTCTGTATTCGCGTAAACATCGTGAGTATATTATGTAGGTAGAAAATCTTTGTTATAACGATGGCTTGTTGGACGTGCTACGCCTTAGTTTTTCCATGACCATAAAGTCTTAAAACTGTTTCAAATGTCGAGAAAATAAAAGACAATTTATTGTACTTCATAGTATATACAAATTTATTAGTATTAGTGTTTATCCTGTTATCTGTTTCTCCTGAAAATTTCTTATATTTTGATAAAACATACACATACATACATATCATCACGCCATATCCCTTGCAGGGTAGGCAGAGAGAACAGAGTGCCAGAGAACTCTATCTTTGCATACTTCACTCGCTTCCTCAACATTCATAATTCTCTTCATACACGCTCGCCGGTTTCGGAGACTCTTGACTCCACCTTCCTTCAGTACCTGACCGATCTGGTCTAAGTAGCTTAGTCTCGGTCTCCCTCGGTACCTACATCCTTCCACTTTCGCATTGTATATCTTCTTAACCAGACGTTCGTTCGTTTGATATAATTGTGCTGTAATATAAGTATAACTAATTAATAGTTGTAGGATCACGCTGTTGACAGTTTTCTGTCTACATCCGCGGGCCGGTCCGTCCGGGGTAGTACCACACTCTCGCAGAATATCGACATCTAATTAATGGCAAAGTGATATTTGCTTCGTTCGGTGAGCGAGAGAGCCGGAAGCCCAACTGGGTGGGTTTGGGGATTTTATTGGTAGACAGTGGTAAGCTATACCCTTGGTATTGCAAAGGTTCATGTGCGGCAGTGACACTTACCATCAGGTGCGCTGCTTGCTCGTTTGCTACCATAAGCAAAAAACTAATTTTTAAAAAATAATTGTACACCTGGCGTAGTGGCCTACCGTGACAGGTGTCGGTCAGATTTCCATGCAGGACAATTTTTTAATATTTTATTATTTAGTGCCATCAAGTTATATGTTTGTAAAGTAGGAGACTTCAATACAAGGAGTATTTCATTAATGCCTTTACAAAAATAGTAAATATATCAGAAGTGCTAATAATGCTAATATATGGTTATCCTAACCAATCTTAGAAACACGAATGTAATTTCATAAATAATATTGAATATAAAAATAGTGTAGTGATTAATGTAGCAATCCTCCACACGATTGTCACGGTTTCATTCCCACGTAAGACAATTATTTGTGTGTTCCACAAACGATTATTCTGAGTTTGGCTGTTATTTGTATCCATTAGTTCTATATTTTTTTTATATCCATTAGTTCTATATCTATAGTTTTTCCGTGTGGTGACGGAGTAAGAATACTATTCACCACCCCATGTCTTACCCGTGGGTGATCGTACGAGACGACTAAGGGATATAAAATGCATTTAACATCTATGCGAGAGAAAGAAAACTCGAAACAAAACCCTATACCAACAGGTCTGACCAGCGCGGTATAGTAGGTTAATTTCCCTCTCATTACGGAAGAGGCCTGAGCCCAACAGTGGAACATTTATGGGCTGTGATGATGATGATGATGAGTTCTATATTTGTATTTTTCTGTCCCCTGCAACATAAATACTCTATCTTGTCACTGAGAAAAAAATAATTATTTTATCTTCGCAAGCAAAGTTAACGTTCGAAACTAGTTTCCAAATAAAGCATGGCAGCGTAGTATTATGACAAAGACTCTATTTACGCAGAGTATTATGCGGGTGAAGGCAAATTTGCAAAGCTATTGAAGTGACTCTTCCCCTTTAGTGAGTTCATCTCTTGAATAACAAACGCAAATTTTAATGAACTTAATTACGTCATATTCTCAAGTGACCATGTCCTTCATTAGTATATTTAAGGCCTTCTATTACTACTATTAGACACGAGCTCTTTCATAATAGGAATGAAATCACACCGCACGCATCAACCTATCATGTCAGTGCCATGGGTTCGAGTCCCATGCAGGATTACAATTTATGTGATCCACAAATTGTTGCTCAGAATCTGGGTGTAATTTGTGTCCATTTAATTATATGTTTGTTCACGCAATACAAGAAATATTTTCTCAGTGCAGAGTGTAATTAAAAAAAAAATAACTGCTACATTTCGCTGTTCAGACGGGTTGAGTTTCGTTTTTTTTTTCACTCATTGTCTGTATATTATATTCCTTAATCATATTGCCGCACCTACAAGTAAAAAAGGGGGTGGTGTACTATATTTTCTCTCTGTCACCACACGAAAAATAAAGTCATAATTTTGTACAAAATCACCAAACTTTCCAAATTCTTTCTTTTATTTAATCAAAATATTCACAATACATCACAAATCCACATAAAAAAACTGGTTATGGCCAAATTAATTGATCCTACGTAAGTTCAAGATAATTACTATTTAAAAATAACCTAAAATCTGACAAATACGTAGCTTTATAAACATAAATTTATTTATGTCTTAACTAAATCCCATATCGCATGAAAACTATTTGATAGTTGACAGTTGTATAACGAAGCCTCTCTTTGCAGATCCACCTTACCTTCGTGAATGTTCGACGAATATTTTATTCTCCATTTTATTGAGCTACTGGGAAACATAAAACCGTACCAGCCTGTAGTTCGATGCTTCCGGGAATCGTACATAAAATTTTAGTGTTCAGACTAAATACATTAAATATACTATTTAATGTTCAAATTTACTACAACACTGCATATTTTAATATAAACTATTTTTTTACTATTTCTGTTAATCATCATCATCTTCATCATCATTACAGCCCATATATGTCCCACTGTTCGGCTCGGGTCTCCTCCGTAAAGAGAGGGAAATTAGCCTACTATACCGTGCTGGTCAGACGTGTTGGTATAGGGTTTTATTTCGAATTTTCCTTCTCTTGCATAGATGTTATATACGTTTCACCTCTCTTAGTCGTCTCGTACGATCACCCACAGGTAAGAGATGGGGTGGTGAATAGAATTCTTACTCCGTCACCACACGGAAAGTCAGTCATCATCATTTAAGCTTACATATGTCCCAATTATCATCATAATTTCAGCTCACATATGTCCCACTGTGACGCTCGAACCTCTTCCATGTTAGGAGGGAAATTGACCTACTACACCACGTGTTGGTATAGGTTTTATTTCGAGTTTTTCTTCTCTTGCATATTTTACCCCTTACTTGTCTTTTACGATCATCCACGAGTAAGATAGTGGGTAGTGAATTGTATTCTTACTCCGTCATCACATGGAAAGTTCACAAAATTTCTGTTAATAATACTATTTTATTATAGTATAAAGGTACTATAAAGCTGAACATCTGTTTGGTGCGTGCTAATCTTAGGAACTATTGATTTGAATTGAAAATACATATTTGTTTTAGATAGACCATTTATCGACGAATATATAAGAGCTTAGCTGTGTGATAGCGGCTACGTAGCCGTGTGCTAGCGGCTACGTATGCTACCATCCCTTACTTTGCTCGTGGATGTCGTAAAAGACAGTCGTCTTTAAGTTATAACGACCTAAGTCAACTCCATCTGATGCTGTTTGGTCAACAATTATATTCCCAAGGAAGATTGACGTCTGGCAGTCGACCGGTTACAAAACTATTGCCAATAACTTTTACAATATGTACTATGAAAGAAGAGTACATATTGTATCGACCTCAACTAATTGGGATAAGAGTAGGAGAATGATGATGATGATATAAGCTATAAGATATACAATACCACACTGCATCAATTTTTTTTAAAGATCATCCTTTTTTTTTTTTTTTTTTTGCGGTGAGCCATGGACGTCGCACCCCGCCAAGACGGTCCGGGGTAACGGAAGAGGCGGCGCGCAACCCCATTGACCCACCCTGCAAGCACCTCTTCTTCGCCGTGCGAGCGGGCCACCGGTACCCGATTTTTGTCTTCGGTGGCCCGCTTGGCGGTCTGCCCTCTCGGGCTCCTCTAATGTCGACGCCCCGATAGCTTTCGCGGTCAAGGCGTCATCCTAAAGCGGTGGCCTCACGTCGGGTGACCGGACAATTCCCCGGTCCGATCACCCGAAGCCTCGGTTAGGGCGGCATCAGGCGCAGGTATTTGAGCCTGCGCCGCCCCGGCCGCTGACGGCGGCCCGGGTCACGGGAATCCTCCCGGACTCGTTCCGCCGTCTCCTTCTGCGAGATGACAGCCTCGCAGAAGGCGGCGACCGCGTCCCAGTTCCTGACGCTGTCGACCATCGCCCTCGCGACAGCCGGCAGCGTCAGGTCGGCACCGATAACAGCGACGAGGTCACGGCGCTGCCCGTCCCAACTCGAACACACCTCCAGTGTGTGTCTCGCCGTGTCCTCGTCACTGCTGCAATGGTGGCAGGCCGGAGTCCACTCCCTATACGCGACCGTGTGCAGGTACAAACCGAAACACCCGTGCCCGGACAATACCTGCACCAGCCGAAAGGAGAGGACTCCGTGCCGCCGCTCCATCCATTCCATCAGTACGGGCCGGAGGGCCTCGACGGTAACGACACCGTGTCTTGACCTCTCCAGCCGCGTAACCCAACGGGCGATGACGTCTCGGCGGGCGTCCTCGCGCCAGGTGGCTATCTCGCTCAACGATGGGGAGCCACCTTCGTCGCGCACTGAGGTAACCCGCCGGTAGAGGTCGGAGAGCATCTCCGCCTCTAGGTCCCACGGGGGTGTCCCGGCCAATAGGCACGTCGCCTTTATCGACACCGTGCGGTACCCGCGAATGGCTCTGACCGCCATGGCTCGCTGTGGCCTCCACAGCACCGCCCTGAGCTGGGCGTTCAGAGCCCTCGCCCACACGGGTGCGCCGTACATGGCCATTGAGCGGATCACCCCCGCATACAGCCGTCGGCCCTCGAAACTGGGTCCGCCCACATTCGGCATGAGCCGAGAAATGGCGGACGCCGCGCCGACCAGCCGGGGAGCAATTTGGTGAAAATGCTCCCGGAACCACCATCGCCCGTCGAGCACCAGACCCAAGTACCTCATATGGGCCTGGATACTGATGTGGATGGAGTTGACGACTAACGAGGCGCCGATGGGCAGCCTCACACGGGGCCCATGGAATAATAGGGCCTCCGTCTTGTTTAGGGCCACCCTGAGCCCCAGCGCCTCGATTCGCCTGACCATCTCCTCGGTGCCGAGAGTGGCCAGGCTCGCCGCCTCTTCGAATGTCCTGCCCCGGGCTGTGACGAGCGTGTCGTCAGCATAGCAAATAACGCTTAGCCCGGGGGGGAGACTCCCTCTCAACGCCCAGTCGTACCCGATGTCCCACAGAGTCGGCCCCAAAACCGACCCCTGCGGAACACCGCACGACATGGGTGTCCACACAATGTCCCCTGCGGGGCTCGCGTAGAGAACACTGCGCCTCTCCAAATAGTCTGCCACCAGCCGCCTGAAGTACAGGGGCACTCCATGGAACCGGAGCGCCTCCCTGATGCAGCTGAATGGCAGACTATTGAAGGCATTGGCGATGTCCAACGACACCGCCAACAACACTCCTTTGAAGATCATCCTTAACTACCGTATTCGTAACGACGACGTAAGAGAGCGAGTAGGTATGAAAGAGAGTATTGGTGTAAAGATGCGAAAGGGAATGCTCCGATGGTTTGGACATGTGGAAAGGATGCCGAACGAACGTCTGGTTAAGAAGATATACAATGCGAAAGTGGAAGGATGTAGGTACCGGGGGAGACTGAGACTAACCTACCTAGCCCAGATCTGTCATGTACTGAAGGAAGGTGGAGTCAAGAGTCTCCGAAACCGGCGAGCGTGTATGAAGAGAATTATGAATGTTGAGGAAGCGAGTGAAGTATGCAAGGATAGAGTTCTATGGCACTCTGTTTTCTCTGCCTACCCTGCAAGGGATATGGCGTGATGATATGTATGTATGTATGTCCTGAACTAAAAAAATAATCCATGTATTGCTGAGGACTTTACAAACATGTAATTAACGCAGACAAATTACATCCAAACTCATAATAATAATTTGTGGATCACACAAAGTATTGCCCTGCGTCAATCGGGAATCGAACCCATAGCACTGGCATGGAAGGTCGCTATCTTAACCACTGCACCATCTGTGCAGTCAAGGAATGGAACATCAATGAAAAATGTTATAAAAAAACAGGGCAGGTTTATTTATTTGAGCAGCTTTTGTTGCACGTTATAGGTAATTCCTACCCAGGGGAGTGCACAGAAATTACAGTCAGGGTTACCAATATAAAACTCACCTAAATAGTTAGATATCACTTAATTAATTAGTCTTATTTTTTACCTTATTTAGACCCGACAAATTCGAAAAATCTGAAAAATATGAATGAACAACCAGACTTGATTTGTGAATATCGTTCAATTTTTCTATCGTATTTAACAATCAGTAGTGATTTAAATAAGGTAAGCAAATCCTATTTGCATATATGTAGCTACCATCCCTCCTACTATAATAATAATAATTTATTAAGTCAAAATATTACACATTTTACAATAATTTACTTAAAATATTTACAGTATGTGCAGCACTATTGTAACTTCGTCTCGTAAACTAGGTCAAGCGTGCATCATACGAGATGGGTTTAATAAATTTATATTTCAAAAGGATAAAGTCACGCTGTTGACAGTCTCTGTCTACAGCCGCGGGCCGGTCCGTCCGGGATAATATCACACTCTCGCAGAAGATCGACGTCTGAGTACTGGTAATCTGCTATTGCGCTTCGTTCGGTGAGCGAGAGAACCGGAACCCCAACTGGGTGGGTTTGGGGTTTATATTGGTAGGCAGTGGCCTAGCTATAACCCTTGGTATTACAAAAGTTCATGGGCAGCATTGTCGCGTAACATCAGGTGTGATACTAGATCGTTTGCCACCATAAGCAATAATAAAAAAAACTTCTTTAGGTGCGTTATGAAAATATGATGAGAGCGGAATTTTAAGATGCACCCGCATCGCTGTAACACAAAAGAAACATGTTAAAGCCGCTTATTAAGTCTCGAAAAAAGCTACCAACAAAATAGAAATAAAACTTTTTCTAGTTTATACATTCACAACACATGTTTTAGTTTCATACAAGTGCGAATTATATATGTGCTAATAAATTACACACATACACGTACCCTTTTCTTTTTTTATACTAGGTACCTAACCTTGTTATTATTTTTCTATATGGTGACGGAGTACTATTCACCTCTCTTTTATCCCTGCGTAATCTATAAAAGATGAATAAAGGACATAAGCAGATAACATCACTGACGAGACAAGATAATCTCCAAATCAAACTTTGTACCAACATGACTGATCGGTGTGGTATAGTAGGTCAATTATACCCACATTAGGGAGCAGGCTCAAACGTGGCAGTGTATCGCATATGAGCTGATATGATTATAATGATTTACCTTCACTGATTTATCATCATTACCATCATCATTATTATCACCATATCGAGGTCCACTGTTGAACATAGGTTTTCTCAATGATGGGAACTTTTATCGCCATGCCTGCAGGCGAGTTTAGAATAGTGCTTGTAGACGTGTTTACAATCAGGAAAGTGCTGACTATGTACCTGATAATTCCTCACGCAATTTTTATGTCTTCTACGGCAAAGTAAGGAATGATTCATTTTATTCTTCACTCGTTAGCATACAAGATACGATGATATAATTAATAACTTGCCATTAAAATTCTTTTACGGAAAAATTTATTAATAATATTTACCTAATCAGTGGTTTGAACTTGTGACTTTACAACTGAGAAGACATGCTTGAGTATACCACTAAACCATCCAGTCAGTGAAGTAATTTATAATTAAAATAGAATGTTTACTCAGTGTTTTTCCTTCTTTTCGCCGGAAATTAATGACCCACTTAAGTATAAAAAGTCGTGCCATTATCTCAAATCCTTGACCTCGGAGAAAAAAAAAGCCATGATCATTTTTTCTAAGGTTGGCAGAAAATGTCATAAATTGAGACGGTAAGTATGTTCACTGTACGACACCTAAGACCCACTTCATTGGAACGTCGTCAACTTTTTAAAAATACTGTTTGTTCATTATATTGTTTTTCTATTATTCTAATAAATTTTTAGCTTATATTTTCATATTTATAGATTTTGAATGAGAAAATGATATTTATCCCAAAGCCGATTAATGTTACCATAGGCTCTTTAGAGGATAATAAGTGAAGTATTTTTAGCCTGAAATTTTAAACAATACATAATTTGAAATTGTTTTATTTATTTATTAAGCGAGACCATTCGCCAGAGAACCATGCTTAACGAACTCGATAAGGTTTTGCAACTAGTATGTCTGCAAATGAACATGGACAATACGAAAGTTATGTCTAATGCCCACGACATTTCTGTACCAGTTTAAATTGGGAATGTGATTCTCAAAGTTGCGGATCACTATTTTTACTAACAAACAAACAGTCCAATTAGATAGAACCAATTTCGAGAAAGAGGTCAACTGATGAATTCAACTTGACTGCGCAACGTTCAGGATTGTTATGATCCAATATTCTGCAGTATCTGAAAACAAAGGTTTATAAGCAGTGTGTGTTACAAGGGATGTCTTATGACACTAAAACGTGGTCTTTTAAAGCCGCATACAAAGACTCAAAGTCACTCGACCTGATATGGGAGGGAAAATGGTTAATATATACATTTAAGATTCAAATAAAAAAACGCCTACTTTCAGAGCAAAAGTCGGATGATGCTTATAAGTGAAGAGAAAAAGAATCTTACTTGTAATCACCTATATACTGGATCTATTATTTACCATTGATGTTATATATGTGTAAATCCTTAATAAATATTATATATGTATTATTTTAAAATATATATAATAGTATATGTATCTATGTAATTATCGTATTGTTACTTAATATTGCTGATATGTCGCCTTCAACATTATTATTTGTTAGGCAGGTAACCAAAATTTATTAATTTTCTATTCTCTTTCCAATGCTGCAGCAATCTTTTTATATCTTCATTTCTAATAAAGAAAATAAGTGAATATGTTATTAGCATGTATGTGAATGTATGTGTATATGTATGTATGCATTATGTTTAAGTGTATGTGTGTGCGAACGTGTATGTGTATGTATATTGTATGTAAGTTACAAATGATTTTGGCACTGTGTTTAGATCTATATATTGCACCTGTATATATTTTTTAATGTTGTAAGAAAACATACTCTTACTCATTATCTCAAAGGTTTTACCTGAAAATCAGCGCTGTATCACGTTTGTGATGCAGCTTATGCTGAGGTGAGACCTTTTTCGGTATCCTATGTACCTATTTGAATTTGTAATTATCAATTTGTATTATTTTGGAAGCCGAAATAAATGATTTTCTTTCTTTCTTTCTTTCTTTCTATATAACATTGTTTAGTAATTCTTGTATTCTACTGCGCATTTTTACCAACAAATTATAATTTTAAGGTAATATTGAAGATAAAAAAAAATCTAGTTTCTCTTTATATAGTACCTAAGGTAAAATAACATCAATTTTATGTTTTATTTACACCGGCTGAGGTGTTACTTAATTTTTTTAAGGATATTTGGTGAAAACGGATATACGAGCATAGTTTCATATTTCCTAGAACTGAGATATTAACAAAATTCTAAGTGACTATATTAAAGAAATAGTGCGACATTGAACATTTTCTTGGCAGATTTTAATAAATTTCTTCAAGACAAGTCTAAGCACGTACCAAGACAAAAATCATTGTCGTAAGGGACTTATGAATTTATAATTAACAGGCAAAATTCATCTAGACTCAAAACAATCATTGTGGATTGCTAAAATAATTCTATTTCCAGATAGTTTATTTATTTTTGTGTTATGGTTACTCATTACACTCGGCACTAGTAAAATTGGCATTTATTTCAAGTGAAATTTAAACTTATACGTATCTCAGAAACATTCTTATTTTTTCTTTTTTATTAATTTTGTTGGCAAACGAGCAAGTGGCACAACTGATGGTAAGTGTTACTGCTACTCATTGACCCTTGCAATATTAGATATACAGCTAGGCCGCTGCCTACCAATAAAAACCCCCAAACCCACCCAAAAGTTGGGCTGCCGGTTCTCTCGCTCACTGAACGAAGCACAGCAGCACACTGCTACTGCTCAAGCGTCGATTTTCTGCGAGAGTGTGGTATAACCCCGGACGGATCTGCCCGTGGCTGTAGACAAAAAACTGTCAACAGTGTGGTCTTACCACTATTAAATGTGAGTTAATATTAAAAAAAATCCGTGGCGATGAAGTAAGAATACAATTCACCATCCCCTATCTTGCAAAGGTCTTATCCGCAAAGGTGTTAAAGGTGTTATTTTAAGAGTGGTAGGGCCATGACCCGGGCCGCCGCCCGCGGCCGGGGCGGCGCAGGCGCGAATGATGCCGCCCTAACCGAGGCTTCGGGTGATCGGACCGGGGAATTGTCCGGTCACCCGACGCGAGGCTACTGCGCGAGGATGACACCTCGACGGCGAAAGCTGTCGGGGCGTCGACAGGAGAGGAGCCCGAGAGGGCATACCGCCGAGCGGGCCACCGAAGACAAAGATCGGGTACCGGTGGCCCGCTCGCACGGCGAAGAATTGTGCTTGCAGCGTGGGTCAATGGGGTTGCGCGCCGCCGCTTCCGTCACCCCAGACCGATTTGGCGGGGTGCGACGTCCATAGCCCACCGCAAAAAAAAAAAAAAAGGGCCACGGTGTGGACAGTTCTCTGTGTACAGCCGCGGGCCAGTCCATCTGGAGTAGTACTACACTCTCGCAGAAGATCGACGTCTGAATAATAGCAATGTGCTATTGTGCTTCGTTCGGTGAGCGAGATAGCTAGAAGCCCAACTGGGGTGGGTTTCTCCTACTTATCCCAATTACTTGATCGATACAATATGTCAATACAATATGTACATATTGCAAAAGTTATTGGCAATAGTTTTATGACCGGCCGCCTGCCAGACGGGAATGTAATTGTTAACCAAACAGCATCAGAAGGAGTTGGCCCAAGTCATTATAAGGCTCTTAGTCGTCTTTTACGACATCCACGAGAAGAGTAAGGATTGATCATATTCATAGCCGCTACCACACAGTAAAAGTCGTAAAAGGCGACTGAGGTATAGAATTTGCAGACCAATTATGCAAGAGAAGAAACTCGAAATAAAGCCCCTATATCAACTCGTCTGACCAGCGTGATCAATTATTCCCCAATTGTAGATAAGGCTCGAGTCCAGCAGTGAGGCATATACAAGCTGATATCATGATTATTAATGAAAAATCATCATTATTTTCCTACTGTTATCCCAATTACTTGGGGTCGATACAATATGTACTCTTCTTTCATAGTACATATTGTGAAAGTTATTGGCAATAGTTTTGTGACCGGCCGCCTGCCAGACGTCAACCCTCCTTGGGCATGTAATTGTTGATCAAACGGCATCAGATGGAGTTGGCCCAGGGCTTTATATGGCTCTTAGTCGTCTTTTACGACATCCGCGAGCAAAGTAGGGGTTGGTAGTATTCGTAGCCGCTACCACACAGCAAGATTATTAATTGAAAATTATTATATAATTTATTAATGAAAAATATTAAACATAAAAATTCGCGATCACAATTAATATTTAAAATAAAATAAATACGAAATATATGCCTCCTTTCCTGTGACCGTATCTTACATAATATATTCCACACGATATTATGTTCCCCCTATCTATTTATGTATGCCACGATGTAGGAATAGCTTTGCGGGAAACACAACATGCAATTAGCACGGATCGTGTGATTTTCATTCATTATTCTATGTACGTTTCTTTGCGAATGTTCGTGTTTTACGTTATGATCGCGTGCCGTAAAATTAATGTTATTAGGTTTTTTTTTTAACTGTGGTTGGTATTTAAAGTAGACGAAATTAAATTCCTCGGATAATTTATTACATTTCTACTCTCATTTTGGAGCTAAAAATGACTTATATTTTTGATTAACGTGTGATATCTAAATTAATGTGGAATAATTACATGTATTTATTATAAAAGCAACTTATTATTAATTTAGAAAGTCTTTTGTCGGCTACTCAAATATGTAATATTATTATAATTATTATATAATGTAAAAGCCTTTTGCCAGTGATTGGAGTATAACCTATATACATACATACATACATATCATTACGCCATATCCCTTGCAGGGTAGGCAGAGAGAACAGAGTGCCAGAGAACTCTATCCTTGCATTTTTCACTCGCTTCCTCAACATTCATAATTCTCTTCATACACGCTCGCCGATTTCGGAGACTCTTGACTCCACCTTCCTTCAGTACGTGACCAATCTGGTCTAAGTAGGTTAGTCTCGGTATCCCTCGGTACCTACATCCTTCCACTTTCGCATTGTATATCTTCTTAACCAGACGTTCGTTTCTTTCCACATGTCCTAACCATCAGAGCATTCCCCTTCACATCTTTACATCAATGCTCTCTTTCATACCTACTCGCTCTCTTACGTCATCGTTACGAATGCGATCGGTAACGTATATATCGATCGATTATACTATATACGTTATATAGTATAATATTATTATTGTTATTTTCTTTAAAAAAAATATATATATATGACCGAGTAGGTAATCTTGCGTCACAAGATTGCAGCAGTTGCATATTCAAGCAAATAAATCATAACTATTATATAAGGTTTATATTTTGAATATTTTTCAGGTGTATTTATGGTACGTGTTGTAGCCTTTTAATCATACCCAGCAACATAAAACCAACCCGTCAAACTTATATGAAAATAAATATCAAAATTGGACGTAAACATAAGTGCTAATTGTGATATTATGGGTTTGATTCCTAAGCTATATATTAATGGGCTTTATCAGAACTAGTTAAAATAAGCACATCATCATCATAATAATTCGTCGCCGCTACCACACAGCTAAAATAAGCATATAGTCTACCACATTCTTATATTGTCCGATAAACTCACCCGATTGAGTGCAGTGAAATTTTGCTATTAAGAGACTATTCTGCATAAATTAAACATCATAATTATTCAGCTCTCTCTATTGTCGTTGTTACGTTGTTATTCGTTCATTTCAGTAAATCTTAATCACCACACTTAGCAGGCAGACAGTAGTAGCTGCTCTAATAGTTAATTACCAGGTAATCAGGTGTCGTTGGTGAGATATGCTCTAGCCATAAATTATTACATAAATATTTTATTTGCATAACATTTTAAAGAAAAGAAATTTATCTTAGTTGAAAGAGCATCGCAGCTATGAAAGACATCACATTTAAGACTTTACAATTTTATTTAACAGAACATTACTTGCTTATTTAAAAAAAAAATATGAGCCCAATGAGTTTCTTGCCGGCTCTTCGCAGCTTGCTTCCACGTTATAACCTGGCGATTAATTTAAAACAAAATATAATATTCACAATGTTTAAGTACCCTTTTAAAGCTTATACATAACAAATGATTTGAATTGAATTGAATTGAGCAGGTCTTTTCCGTGTGATGACGGAGTAAGAATACAATTCACCACCCCATATCTCAACCGTGGGTGATCGTATGAGACGACTAAGGAATATAAAACGCATATAACATCTAAGCAAGAGAAGGAAAACTCGAAACAAAACCCTATACCAACACGTCTGACCAGCGTGGTATAGTAGGTAAATTTCCTTCCCACTATTGAGGAGGCTCGAGCCCCACAGTGGCACATATGTGGGCTGAGATGATGATGATGATGATGATGAGCAGGTCTTATACATCTCCCAAGAGATGGCTACTGCTCATTATACTGGTAATCAATTTTACAACTCCCCGGGCCAAGCAAATCAAGCAAATGATGACGACAATTGCGTTCTTATCTCGTCACCACATGATTATCCTACTAACCTAATTACTTGGGGTTGATGCAATATGTACTCATCGTCCATCGCACATATTGCAAAATGTATTGGCAGTAGTTTTTTGACTGGCCGTCTACCTGATGTCAACCCTCCTTGAGCATTTGAATGTTTACTAGACGGCATCAAGTGGAGTTGGCCCAGATCGATATAAAGCTCTTAGTCATCTTTTACGACATCCACGAGCAAAGTAAGGGTTGGTAGTATTCGTAGCCGCTACCACACAGCAATACCTCATCAACATTTCGGATATTTATAGATAAAGTGATTTTAAAAAATGATTTTATTGAATATAAAAATCCTATGTAATATAAGAAAAAAAATGACAACCAGTTTTTATCTAAGCACCTTTTGTTATTCTGATCGCCTGTTTATGTAAATTAACACATTTAGGGAAGCATTTCGCTTCCATATTTCAAGAGTACAACTGAGAGACAGTTTTTTTTTGTTGTTTTTATTTTTTTCATATTTAAAAAGGTTAAACCTGTAATAAAATCATGGGTGGTTATACTTAAATTAACTGTTCTAGCAATTAAGTAGGTTTTAATTTAATTTTTATGCCTCTAATAGATTCTGGAGACTGCTGCGTAGTCTTGTTTTGCTGTCTTCATAAAATTTGCCGGGTTATAAATTACCAAGGTAAAGTAATTATCATCTAATTATATAGTATAGGTTTTATTTAAAATAAAACAATTTTTATGGATGTTATCACGTTTGTATTTGTTTTTTAATTTCCCGACGTTTTAAATATTTTACAGCGTTCATGGTCACGGGAAGGCCATAAACGCTGTAAAGTGTTCGAAACGTCGGGCAATTAAAAATCTAATATAAACGCGATAGGATCCGTAAAAATATATTTATTTCAAATGTGTAATACTCGCTTAAACATCAAAAATGATTACAGGTAGAGGAAAGGAAGGTAATATGGAATACCATTTTCTTTTTTGAGTATAAAAAAATATTCCCCAGAGTTAAAATTAAAATACGCACACTAATTTGTTGGAACATTAATTAGCTTTAATAATAATCATTACAAAAATAATATAACTATATTTTCTTGACAAAAAACAACCACAAATCAAAAATGTTGTAAAATGATAATAGACCCAAGGTGCAGATAATATGGAATATAGTATTCCATATTATCTGCACCAAAATCGTACACACTTTTAACAATTGTTTTATTAACTATAACAAAATCCTTTTTATAATACTAATTTTATTAATCACAGTATTTTGTATGGCAATCTTAGAATTAATAAAATGTTCAATAATCAACATAACTTAGGTATATGAATAAGTAAAAATCAAGCTAATTATAAATCATATTAGTCGAACGATATAAAAAAAAGATCAGAATTTAAAAATGTAAATTATTTGCAATAATCACAAACGTAGTTAACAAATTCATAACCCGCGCAGTCACAATGCAACCACAATTGGCAAATAAGGCACTGAACTCATTCTTCTCCTATATCATCTTGGCTATATTTTCTATTGCAAAAAAAGCATTCTGAATAATTTTGAGGCGGTACCTCGCTTATAGTCTCGTCATACGAGAAGAGGTAATTGTCATCTTTGTCATGAAGACATGACTATTATCTGAAGAGTCGCTAACTGAGTAAACTTCCCTTGATCCCTTTGCTCTGTTTCTGCACTTTTTATTTCCCTTTCACTTGACATATAGCTATTGTGCTTTTTAAATTTCTTTTAAAATCTGCAGATTTTTTGAACTGCGACAATTCAAGGCTCATATAATATGCCATGGCTCATATAATTCATATAATATGGAATACTATACCATACCATATTATATGCACTAACAGTATTCCATATTAGCAACATGGCGGCATAAGCAAAAAAAAAATTTTAGATTTAGGGGTTTCAATATACGATGAAAATCAATACACATCCTTAAACTGTAGTACCCTAAGCATTGTTTGAATACCAGTTATAAAAAATAAAGTAATTTTACGTTACGATAACAAAAGATTTAAAATGTACCAAAAAATGTTTGTTGTACAGCCTTCTAGTTGATCGTGTCTCAAAAAGAAAAGAACAATATGGCGGATTACTGTCACTTGCACAGATTAATAGGTTCACTTGACGCTTCAATTCACAACATCGCGGCATAGGTGGCACTACTAGTTTTTATAAAATCTCGGTATCCCATATTAACTGCATATTCCATATTACCTTCCTTTCCTCTAATGATAAGAATAACAAAAATAATAAAAATAATATAATTTATTTTGTACAATAATTACACAGTATATAAACTATAATTTATTGACGAAACTAATAATATATGTGCAGTCACATTTTAACTTATGCTACTAAATATCAAATATTATTTTAAGTTTCACTATAAGAGCTTACAATACGTGTTAAGGCCAATTAATAATCTCCATTTGAATATATTTAATATTCAAAGCTCCGATTATAGGCGGAAGTCATTCAGCCTATTAATATTCTATAATACATAATGAATGTGCACTGTGATAACTTGATTTCATACATTTATCACCCTTTCATCATCGGACAACTAATGTGATTGTATGCTTAATTTGCGATTTATTCGAAGCATATATTTTACGTTATGTTTCTTTTTAACTTTTTTTTTTAAAGACAGCATCACTAAGGAAATAATCCCTGTATTACGAGGGACTTTACAAATATATAATTTGTCGAACACAATTATTATATTATACCCAGACTGAGAACAACAATTTATGAATCATACAAAGTATTGCTCTGCTTAGGAATAGAACCCACGTTACTTTCACGATAGGGTGATATCTTAATCATTACTCCATTTGTGCAATTATTATATACATAACAAATAAAATGATTTGTTTTATTTTTAAAAGACACACCTCGGTTCTAAGAAAATTCTGCGAGTGACTTTACAAACATATAAATCATCATCATCATTCGCCTACTCTTATCCCAATTACTTGGGGTCGACGCAATATCTCTTCTATATATTGCAAAAGGTATTTGCAATAATTTTATGATCGGCCACCTGCCTGACGTCAACCCTCCTTGAGAATGTAACTGTTGATCAAACGGCATCAGATGGTGTTGGCCCAAGTCGAAATAAGGCTCTTAGTCGTCTTTTACGACATCCGCAAGCAAAGTAAGGGTTGGTAGTATTCGTAGCCGCTACCGCACAGCTTATACAAACATATAAATCATGGATACAAATTACACCCAGACTCAGAGCAACAATTTGTGTATCGCTCAAAGCATTGTCTTACGCAGGAATAGAACCCCCGACACTGGTAGGGTACATCGGTGTCTTAACTACTACGTTTCCCGTACAATTAAACTTGAAAGCATCATAGTTGACGTATATAAGTTCATTAATTAATTTATCATTCATTTCAGCTCATATATGTCTCACTGTTGGGCTCGAGCCTCCTCCGTAATGGGAGGGAAGTTAACCTAGTATATCACGCTGGTCAGACGTGTTGGTACAGGGTTTTGTTTCGTGTTTTCCTTCTCTCGCATAGATTTTATATGCGTTTTATATTCCTTAGTCATCTCTTATGATCACCCAGGAGTAAGATTGGGGGTGGAGAATTCTATTCTTACTCCATCACCGCACGTATATAAGTTAGTCATTGTTAAAGCAAAAGTGACTTAGTTTTATTCTTCTTAGTAATAGTACATACATATATACATATCATCACGCCATATACCTTGCAGGGTAGGCAGAGAGAACAGAGTGCCAGAGAACTCTATCCTTGCATACTTCACTCGCTTCCTCAACATTCATAATTCTCTTCATACACGCTCGCCAACGCTCGTAAGTCTAGTCAAGTAGTCTAGTCTAGTCCTAGTCCTGCTACCAATAAAAGAAAAAAGAATAGATAATAAATTAATACCTATTATAATTGCCTCTATCCATTTTTCAGCCTATTAACCTATACTATCGTATATATACAATGCGAAAATGGAAGGATGTAGGTACCGGGGGCGACATTTTTACACTTTTATGCAAAATTACCTAATATTTGCTTGTGCGATTGAGACGTGAAAGCGTCACAAATAAGCAAAGTTAAGTTATTTACGCGAATACGGTATTAGTATATAATAATTTCACTTTGGTTTTAAAAATAAAAATAAAATCTACACGCCTTTTATTAATAACAAAATAAAACTCAATTATGATTTTATTTTCAGTGTTATCGCATTTACTAAATTAATCTCAGCTCTACTAAATTACCGATATTGTCCGAATCCGAACCAGGCTTAATGTCGAAGTTATGCTGGTTAAATTACTTTTCTCGTTTCGGTATAGGTTCATTAATTATTATTGTATATCACATTGCCGCAGACCAAGCGTGCCGTGACTAATTTGTAACACAACCCCGTATGATAAATGGGCAATTTATAATTTTGCTGGCTATAATATTTGTATGAAAATATAATATATTTATTTCAGAAAATGGGAATATGAAATATTTATGGCTTTATATAGTAAAAGTCTACTAGTTCGGTGATAGATTAAGAATTAAATGTGTCGCCATATCTTTTTCGTTCCTTTTTCCTCCGAGTAGAGTAAATATAACTACATTTACACAATATTTGGTCTTACGTGAGACCAAATATTGTGAAGGGTGCGGCTATTGACATCAATAGATCACGATTTTTGTTTAATTTCGAGCAACAGTTGTTAGTTAGTTAACAGCAAATGTTGAGATTTCTGAGAGTAAATCAAAAAATAAATTTAGGAAATCAATATAAACATCTTTTCATTGATTCACGATTTGAACTTAAAAGCTCGAGATTGCAATGGCATATGTATGCTATTGCAATCTCGAGCTTTTGGGTTATACGACTGCGCTAAAATGGCAGTTCTGTGGAAAATAAAAATTAGATTATTTTAGGAGATTATGTGGCCACAAAATTTATCCATATCATATCAAAGTATTTGCTAAGGATTTTTCCCACGCAGGACAATACTATGTGCGATCCACAAAGTGTTGTTCTAAATCTGGGTGTAATTTGTCTGCGTTAATTGCATGTTTGTAAAGTCCCCCCGCAATACAAGTATTATTTCCTTGCACCCTGGTGTCTTAAAAAACAAATAAATTGAATATAAATAAATTCTCTTCCAATTAAAACAATGAATTATTACAATTTATGCTGTAATTAGAAAATTAAAATGATGTAATATTATATTTTTAAATTATAAATAAAGTATGTTAATTTTGAAATTGGTACAATTTCTGAAATATAGTCTTTGTATGGTTTTCATTAAGTTAAATGAATTTGATCTATCATTAGGTACAGAAGTAAATGCAAGGACGTCAAGGATTCAGTACCAGTGGCCGGCCTAACGGCGATAGCGTGAGAACCGGGTGGGTTGTGGGCCATGCGCTGCCTTTCGTCGTCCCGGACGGAATGGACGTCCTGCTAAAAAAAATAGACTCAATGCCAATAATAATCAAATAAATTGGCATATCTATAATATTTAGATCATATACAAAATTTATAAAATATCAAGAAAAATAGCCCATAATTTCATATAATTTTAATTCAAAATATTCATAAAAAATATATAATAATAAACCAACGAGGCCATTCCGTGTGTCGAATTAAAATACAAAATATCACTTGCTTGCGGATGTTACCAATAATGGAAGTAAACAGACAATCTCACTAGAATAAAAGGAAAACTTGAAGAAAAAAGAAACACTGGAATAAAATAAAACTCTACCAGTAAGTTTAACTAAAGAGGTACAATAAGTAAATTTTCTAGCATTACGGACAAGCTTTGCACCCAATAGTAATATCTATCAAAATTCGAAGTAAATGAATACACATTTTTGATTGGTAGGACCACGTTGACAGTAGCCCGGGGTAGTACCACACCCTCGCAGAAGATTGACGCCTGAATAATAGCAATGTGCTATTGCGCTTCGTTCGGTGATCGAGAGAACCGGATGCCCAACTGGGTAGGTTTGGGATTTGTATTGGTAGGCAGCGGCCTTGCGCCTTTGGCAAATGCCCATGGGCGGCAATAACACTTACCATCAGGTGTGCTGCTTGCTCGTTTGCCACTATAAGCAATAAAAAAAACATATTGTCTAACATCTTACAATACAAATTCAGTGAAATATCAAATAAATTTTATTATAAATCATGACAGAAGAAAAACATAAGTAGATTTTATTCTGCAATGAAACGCCACTGGACTATTGAATGAAACCACACAGTACAGATCTCTTTGGCAATCTTGTGGGGATGCTTTTGTCAAAAAATCTAGTATATTAATAGCCAGGTGGTTAGTTAGATAGAAATTAATACAAATAAATTTCTATAGTGATTCACTTTCATTTTTATATATATTTTTTTTACAAATCAAACTCTTGAAATCCCAATGGGTGCATAGATTTGTAAGAGAATTTCGCTGGTTGTATTGTGTTAGGTATAATAGATTGACGCCGTCGAGCACCAGGTATCGGCATGTTGACCTCGGGTCGAGTGCCTGGTAATATGGAGAACCGCCTGTAATCAATATCACGTTAATCCTTTTTTAAGCTTTATTGACCGTTCGCAGTTCAGCATTTTATATAAAATGGGCTTTATAAAATTAGCACACAGAGTATATTAATTGGAAAACAATTGTGGGTATATTTTTTTGCTCTTAATTCGTTTTTATTTTAAAACACTTAATATACTAACGATATTTAATAATTTCATTGCTACCGTCAATTATCCTTACTAATATTATAAATGCGAAAGTAACTCTGTCTGTCACTCTTTCACGCCAAAACTACTGAACAGATCTAAATGACCCCAGGGGTCACGCTCGAGACTGTTCAGTATCTCCTGCCGACTAACGTCATTGGTCTGACGGATGGCCAGCCTGAAGGCAGACCGCGCACTGCGGTAAGCCTCGTACAGCTGGCCCTTCCGCTCAGCATCGCAGTGACGCCGCCGACTGCGGGTATACGATCTCCGAGCACGTATGCACGCAGCTCGGAGCTCTGCCAACTCCCGGGACCACCAGGGAACCACCCTCTTCGGGGGAAGACACCGTACACAGGTCATGGCCGCATCGCAAATCTTCGTTAACGCACAGCGAATGCAGCCAGCCTCGGCGTTCACCCTGTCCACCGAGGGCGGTGATAGCAGCCACGAATGCACAATGGCTGCCTCCACCAGTAGGTCCCGATTAAGTCGACCCACAGCCCACCGCAGAAAAGCGGGAGCTCCGTCTGCCATGTGACCCCTGCTGGGCTGGTGGAGGTTCCGGGAGACCTCTATCCCAATGTATCTATGGTCGGATAGGGTCTCAACCTCCTCCTGGACGTACCAGCTCCTCACACGTGGTGCGAACATTGGGGCTAGCGAACGACAAGTCCACTATCGACCCACCCTGCTGCCGCACGCACGTATACACTGAGCCCCTGTTCAGAAAACAGAGGCCCAGTGACGCCGCCCACTCTTCAACCGCCCGCCCGCGATCGTTCGTCCTGAAGGACCCCCACGCCATAGACTTGGCGTTGAAGTTCCCCTTTACGAAGACTTGGCGCGGTGCCAGTCGCCGTATCGAGGCCTCCAAGTTGGTGAGGGAGGCCCCGAAATCTGCCACACTCCTGTTAGGGGAGAAGTACACGCCGTAGCGCGTTACCTCTCCCCAGTCCGCCACAACGTATCCATCACCCCTGTCCTTTAGAGACAGGAGCGGCGAAGGCCACGACGTGGAGGCAACGATTGCCACACAGCCGTCACTGCTACCCAACCAATTAGATCGGTCGGGCATGCAATACGGCTCCGCGGCTACGGCTACACCTATCAACCACTCCGCCATAGCTTGCAGGAAAAGGTCCTGCGCACCAGCGGAGTGGTTGAGGTTGGCTTGCAAGAGGTGGATGGACTCGGTAGCCATTAATGGGCCGTGTCCATCACCTCCTCTGCGCCGGCGGGCGATTGGGTCGCGCTAGGAGCGGAAACGACTGGGGTCGCCGGGCCGCTCCGCCCCTTTGGAGCCGAAGCCGGAGGTCTGCACTCTCCACCCCCCATATGATGTTTGGCGGGCTTATTGCACGCCGCACACGCGGGACAGTGGGGTGCGGCAGCACACGATGCTGCAATGTGGCCGGTTTAACCGCAGCGGAAACATAGTCCACTGCAGTCAAAGCAGTTAGTGCACGTTGGCCAGGTATGCCCGACCGCCATGCACCTAAAACACCTCGCAGGCCGGGACTCCAGCAGGGTTACCCGCGCTGAGTTCCAGCCTATGAGGATCCTGCCTGAGTCAGCCAATTTCTTGACCGACTCACCGGACACTGCACCCAGGCAGCACCGACGCCGCCCGATCCAGGGCGAATGGCGCCAATCCGGACGGTGTCCGAGGCGCATCCGGTTTTCGAGACAATAGCCTCCCTGATGTCCTCCACCGTCACGGAATCGTCCAGACCCGTAATGCGCATCTCTGCGCACTTCACGGGTCTGGAAATTCGAACGCCACCCTCCTGGCCAAACAGTCCCCGCAACTTCGTGGCCACGCTATCGGCCGCCTTGGCGCCCTTGGCCCCAGGGACTCGGGGGTTTGGGCGCCTGTCCGGGCCTTGCGGGTCCTAGCTTTGACGCCCTCGATATCGGAGACGTCTATCTCCCACCGGGCGCGAAGTAAGACGGCCTCATGAGGCCCTTCTCAGGCGCCTCAGTCAGCACAGTGATAACCACTACTGCTGACTTTGGCGACCGGAGCTTCCTGCACGACCTCTTCCCCCTCTTTTCGGCTCCTGCGTGGGGAGCGATGGCCTCAGCGGCGCTTTTGACCGCCGCCCTCCGTCTTTGGCCGGGACTTTTCCTGCTTCGCTCAGCCACCTGCCAGCCCTGTTCGAGCATGGCAGCAGCACTGAGCGCAGCAGGCGCAGTCGTGGGCGCGCTAGCCGGTACCAGTGATGTAGGTGCGGGCACCGGCTGCGGCGTGGCCTTAGTAGGAGCCGGCGCCGATCTCGGCTTCTTAGCCGAAGCGAGCCCCTTGAACCCAGCCTTGGGCCCAGTCACAGCTGCGACGAGGCTCACGCGGCCACCCTGGCAGGGTAGCGGGGTGGGTCTCGACTCTATAGTCGGCCGCGTGGTCTTACCTCCGTCCACAGCGAGTGGCGGCCGGAGACGTGGCTCTGGAGGCAATCTTGCCTCGAGAACCTCCATGCGTGCATAGACCATGACGCCAACAGACTCCATGATGGCGCGCATGGTTGCCTCCGGCACGCCGTCTGCCACAGGCAGCGTGGGCAGTGGTACTGCCGCTACTGGCTGGGCTTTCGGGGCGCGCTTCGCAGCTCGAGCCGGCGCAATTGAGGCGGCGACAGAGTCGGACCTTGTCGTTGTCGGCGTGGTCGGCGTCAAAAGCGCGAATTGGCTCCGCAAGTCGGCCATATCTTTGGCCAACTTGCGGTTTTCCTTCCGCACCGTCGCTAACTCCGCCTCCAGTCGGTGGTTTTGGTCCCGCAGACCTGATACCTCGCTGCTAAGGCGGGCATTTTCGACCTGCAGGGCCTTCATCTGAGTGACTGGAGGGTCGCCGCTCACAGCGCCCGCAGTTGCCGCTGCGTCGGTGGGAGGGATGTTGGACAACACCCTCACCATCCTTGCGGGGACTGCTTCATTTTCAGCACGCATGCGAGCCTCGGCCCCCCTAACTTGGCCGACCGGGGACGAAGCCGCTGATCTTGCCGCCGCCGCGGGCCCCTCGCCCCCTGCGAGAGGTTGCCACCTTGGGAGGAGGCATAATAATTGCACTCCCCTCGTAGTCGGACCCTGAGCTGCCACCCTTATTTAGGGGGCGCTTCCACACCTTCAAGGAGAGGGCCTCCTCCCTGAGCGTCAAAGCTGCTGCCATGGTTGAGTGGCAGTCTCGGCAGCCGACATACTGCCCTTCTCCATCGCCGACGGACCTGCGGCATCGCCGCTCTCGATCTCTGTCTCGACGACAGATCTGCCACCCTCGTCGTTGGACAACTCTGCGACAGAACTGTCGCCCTCGTCCTTCGACGGCTCTGCAGCAGAACTGTCGCCTCCTTCATGGGTTGGAGCGGCGGCAGCCTCCCTGAGAGGCCGTCGCTCTTCTCGCTCCATTTGGCGCATCTTCGCAACAGAAGCCTTCCCACGAGTCACTTTGGTTGGTCTCCCATGCCTCTTCGGCTTCGATTGAGCCTCCATGGGTGCCAGGCCCTCGGCGGATTTGAACACCTCCAGTCCAGAGGACGAGGCGTCTTCTGTGCCAGTTTTACGGTAGCATGGCGAGGCTGTAATGTGAGCACCGCTAGGATCCCCGTCTGTAATTGGTAAAGTAGAATGAGTATCCATCTTGTTTCCACGAGTACGGGAGAAGTACACCGTCCAACCGGGCAGAGATCCCTGTACCCGGGCAAGCCTACATTTACCAACCAGGGGGTCGGCCGGTACCCTGGCTGGAGCGTGCTATAAAACAGAATACCCCATCTGCCATGCATCCTCTCGCTGCACGCCAGAACTTAGGATTCTGGGTAATTTCCGAATTCGAATGTCGAATTCTTTATAAAGGTTGTCTTCCTCGCGGTCCGGGCGGTTATGCCAAGACCCTCGCTCCTGAAACTAGGCCTCACGACAATATGTCATGAAGCAAGATATTAGGTTTACGATATGTCGGCGGTGGCATAAGCCTGCCCAGCCCTCAAATTAATGAATGACCGGGCCCGCCCGAAATTTCACGTCCTGTACCCTCTACAACTAGAGGGTCAGGAGCGAATTGGAGCTCAACCCATTGCTGGGGAACCCCCCCTCGCGCCAGAAATTCGCTGCAAGCGACAATTCAACAGAAGGATCTGGGGTACTGTCGCTCGCACCCAGGGTACACCATGTGGAAGTTTCTGGCATCGTACCCCAAGAGGTTTTCCTTAAGGCAAATATTTATTTGAACAATCGTTATGTACTACCGGAATAGTTATTTCTTTTATCAAAGCAGTCATATGATTTTTATGAAAGATTGTAGATTCAAATTCTACCGGTCGTAAATAATCTTATTTATATTAATTACATAATTAAGCTTAAAAAATAATACATGTTTAAAAAGGATTTTATTATGTACCTGGATATTTTATATATATTTGCTATTAAATAAAAATGTTTTTAATTTAGACTAGGTCCATATCGTGTTGGTAATAATTTTCATAGAAAATTGTTTTTTGTACATATTACCTATTAAAAATATTTTTTTTTGTCACGGGAGCTCCTCCCATGACAAAAACTCCTACAATAAACACCGCAAAGTATTCGAAACGACGAGTAAGTAAAAACCAAATACAGACACCATAAAATCCGTAAAAATAATATTATTTCAAATGTATACTCGTCAGAAATAATTATTTTACATACCAACTAATTTCACGATTTTTAATATTGAATATGAAGCTGTATCCCATCTCTATATTATCAGGGTCACCCATCTATCAGCTAAAACGACTAAGAAACTATTAGCGCTGCTGCGAGGACACAATGTCAGAGAGGCACTGCTCTCTCTGACATAAAACGACTAAGAAACTATTAGCGCTGCTGCGAGGACACGATGTCAGAAAGGCACTGCTTTCTCATATAAATAATACGAACTGCATAAATTCAATTATCATTTCAAATAAATAAGTAGTGAAATAGTTATTTCTTACGATCTAGAATGATGTTCGAATAAAATATACAGACATATTTACCTGTTCGAATAAAATATACAGACATATTTACCTGTTCGAATTAAATATACAGACATATTTACCTGTTCGAATAAAATATACAGACATATTTACTTGTTCTAATAAAATGTACAGACATATTTACCTGTTCGAATTAAATATACAGACATATTTATTTGTTCGAATAAAATATATAGATATATTTACCTGGAAGCTGGAATAAGGGACATTCTTTTGAAGAGATATTGCGCTGCAGTTTTAAGGTCATCATCTTGCATAAGATTAACCAAATCTTTCCTGCGCTTCTCGATAGATGCGTTAGCAGTTGAATTCATTTCACCCTCTAGTGACACGATAACGCACTGAAACATATTATGTGTTAGAAAACTATTAAAAAGAAAAAAATCATCATCATCTCAGCTCATACATGTGTTGGGCTCGAGGCTCCTCCATAATGGGAGGATAATTGACCTACTATGCCACGCTGGTCAGACCTGTTGACATAGTGTTTTGTTTTGAGTTTTCCTTCTTTTGCATAGATGTTATATACGTTTTATATTCCTTAGTCTTCTCTTACGATCACCCATGGGTATGATAAGGGGTGGTGAATTGTATTCTTACTTCGTCACCACACGGATCTAAAATTAAATACACCAATAAATTGTATCCTTTCTTAAATCAATAAAAAAGAAAGTAAGAATAATCGTTTATTACACTTACACATACTCGTCAAGCTGCGCACATCATTCATCATTCATTCATTCTCCAGCTCTTATTATAATTATTTGGGATTAATGCAATATGTACTCGTAAATATTGTAAAAGTTATTGGCAATAGTTTTATGACCGGCCACCTGCCTGATATCAACCCTCCTTGCCAATGTAATCATCAGGAGTTAGTCCAGGGTCGATATAACGCTCTTAGTCGTCTTTTACGACATTCAGGAGCAAAATAAGTGTTGGCATAATTTGTAGCCACTACCTTACATCATTAGACAGTCACACACATATATGTACATATATATTATGTAAACCCATACCCACACATTTACATTATTACTGTGAAACTCATGATTTGGAATTAAATCCCTTATTCTAAGTTTTTTATACCGTGTTTTTATTTTAAAAAAAACATGTTGATTAGGGTAGCATTTAAATAGCTTCTATTCTGTAAAATATATAAAAAGAATTCGCTGGCTGAAGTGAGGAGTATACATACGGAGTTGCCTACATCATACATATTCTATACATGTATTTCTATTTCCGTATAGTATAGCCATATAGAAGCAGAAAAAAAATATAATAGTCAATTGTTCAATTTGTTAGTCCACCATAGGCAATAAAAATATAAATGGTTCTTAATTTCCTGTGAGTGTCATAAAATTGCTGCAAAACTTATAACACCAACTGCAACTGCAATCATTAGTCATTATACTGGTGGATGAATGGACCGCCGTTTTTAAGTAGCCTAACTTATATAAACTAACTATTAGAGATCTTGTTTAAGAAATTTAAACATTTTCAGAAGCTAAAAAAGGCGCAGAAAATGTGGTAGGACCACGTTGTGGACAGTTCTCTGTGTACAGTCGCGGGCCGGTCCGTCCGGGGTAGTACCACACTCTCGCAGAAGATCGACATCTGAGTAATAGCAATGTGCTATTGCGCTTCGTTCGGTGAGTGAGAGAGAGGAAGCTCAACTGGGGTAGGTTTGGGGTTTGTATTCGTAGGTAGCGTATTCGTATTCGTAGCCTAGCTGTACTCTTGGTATTGCAAAGGTCCATGGACGGCAGTGATACTTACCATCAGATATGCTGTCTGCCCGTTTACCACCGTAATCATTAAAAAAAAAGAAATGTCTAAATCTCACATTTCTGATTCATATTGCAGAGTCATGGCTCGACATGTGGGTATACATTTAGAAGTTAATCATACATATAAATGCGTATTACTTACAGTATCATAAAATTTTCCGACGTCTACAAATCCATAACAGCGCGCCAAGCCGGCGGCTTCTAATAGCACGGCTCGAGCTTCAGGTCTATTGTTTTGGAGTAAATGACAGCGAGCGAGGAGAAATAATGCATTCAACAGCCATACACGTTGATTAGCTGCTTTGGCTTCTAAAATTGGATATATGAAATAACACATAAGAAAATATTAAATAAGCTGGATACATTTAAAGATTTCGCATATAATTTTACACCTTTAATAGAAACTACAAAGTTCTACAATTAGCATTCAGTCAGGATTTTGTTTGTGTAAAGTAAAATTTTGCATATTTTTATTTTTTAATTATTAAGTAGATAACAAAAAGAAATAGGAATAAAACTGTATTTTGTAATCCAATTATACGTAATCGGTTAAGCCATAATAATTTCTAATGTTTACGCGAGTATTATATATTTTATACAGTTCAAGGTCCCGGGAGGAATGTCCTCCCGTGACCGTGAACGCAGTAAAGTGTTAAAAATGCCAGGAAATTAAAAGTCAACCACAAACGCCATAAAATTCCTAAAAATAGTTATATTTCAAACGGTTAAAATATTCGGAGGAATAGGTATTTCAAACCAGCCAAGACATTGGCAAATATTACCAAAAAAAAACGCTTTTTTTGGTATTGATGTGACGTTTTAATCTATTTTTGCTGTGGAATGATAAGTATGTAGATGTTGAGTATTATTTTTAATAATTTCGTAAACAGTACGTTGATTTTAACTTTAAAACTTAATAAAATTAAAACTCTACGTAAGCAGGTAATCTTAATCTGTTGGCAAACATTAAATTTAGTATAGTACTAAAATAAGTAGTAAAACGTGCCGAATGGTTTCTTGGATTTCTTGGATTCTTGGTAGTGTGGCAATAAAACGATACTTTTAAATTATTCTTCTAATTTTAAATTAATTGTGAACTTAATTGTTAGGTAATTTAATGATTTCTGATGTTTACGCGATTTTATTACACATTTGAAATAAAACTGTTTTTTCTACGAATTTAGAGCAGTATTTGATTTTTATTTTCCCGAAGTTTTGAACACTTTACAGCGTTCTTCTTACGCCCAATACGTCATCGTTATTACAGAGATTTATATCTATCCACTACAGTATAAGTTATTAAATTTTGACCCATATTTTTAATACATTGCCAGTACGAAAAGAAAATTATTCTATATATAAAAAAATATATTGTTTATGATCATTTCACTCCTATTGTGGAGAAGGTTCGAGCCAAATAGTGGGACATATATCAGCTGAGATGAATGAATGAATGAGATGAATGAATTAATGAGATGAATTTAATGCAACAATTATTAATAGCATATTCTAGAAATATAAAATATATTCTTTTTTTAGTTTGCTTCATCTCATCTCACTGTAGGGCTAGTGCCTCCTTCATAATGGGAGGGCAATTGACCTACTGCATATACCACGCTGGTCAAACGTGTTGGTATAGGGTTTTGTTTCGAGTTTTCCTTCTCTGGCATAGATGTTATATGCGTTTTATATCCCTTAGTCGTCTCGTACGATCACCTATGGGTGAGATAGGGGGTGGTGAATTGTATTCTTACTTCGTCACCACACGGACAAAAAATTTTAATAATGGATTAATTTGCTTATCATTTTTTTAATTTCCTAATTTGCTTATTCAATATCAAAAAATACGAATAGAATAAAGAGAAATAATTATTTATTTGTTTTGAAACATGATAGCTTAAAAAATGAATCATTATTTGAACCCTTTTGCCTCAATCAGGCCATATGTTATAATATAAATTATAGTATAACGTATATATGTTATACTATAAATATTGATTTATATCTCTTCAATTTTTATAAAATAAAAAAGAACATTTTTGTGAATGAATTATATATTCAATTTGGCAGCTTGAAAGAAGTTAAAGTACATAAGATATGAAGTCTTTACTTGTGGCAATGTCTTTTTCTATTTCATTAATAATTGTTTTTGCTCTTCATATGACATTAGGCAAATGGAATATGGATAGTACTTAAAATTTCAGTACTTTTCAAGTACCAGTTGTTTTTTCTTCCATCTCAGCTCATACATGTCCCACTCTTGGACTCGAGCCTCCTCCAAATGGAAGGGATATTAACCTACTATACCACGCTGGTCATGCGTGTTAGTATAGAGTTTTGTTTCGAGTTGCATATATCTTTTAGCCGTCTCTTACGATCACCTACGGGTAAGATAACGCGTCATAGTTGACGTATATAAGTTCATTCATTCATCATTCATTTTAGCTCATTTATGTCCCACTGTTGGGCTCGAGCCTCCTCCGTAATGGGAGGTAAATTAACCTACTATACCACGCTGGTCAGACGTGTTGATATAGGGTTTTGTTTCGAGTTTTCCTTCTCTCACACAGATGTTATATGCGTTTTATATCCCTTAGTCATCTCTTACGATTACTCACAGATAAGATTGGAGGTGGTGAATTGTATTCTTACTCCGTCACCACTATTATTCCATCGAAATGGCACATTTTCATACCTAAGTCTAAAGAATTATTATAACATCCATCCATCCATCAGCCCGCAAACGTCCACTGTAGGACATAGGCCTCCCCACGAGAATGCCATTCACAATGGTCCTGTGCCACCTGCATACAACGGTGTCCTGCAACCTTGGTAATAGCATCAGTCCACAAAGTGGAGGGTCGTCCTACACTACGTCGTCCGATTCGTGGTTGCCACTCGAGCAACTTTCTTCCCCAACGGTTGTCGGTTCGTCGAGCGATGTGGCCTGCCAATGGGCAGGCCACATCGTGGCAATGGCCACTTCAATGTGCTAATTCTTCGGGCTATGTCAGTTACACCCGTTCTTCTGCCGATTTCCGTATTCCAGATTGTTCACGAAATACCGAGCATAGCCCTCTCCATAGCATGCTGAGCGACTTTGAGTTTCAGTGCCGTATTATAACAAGAACGTTCATAAAAACGAAATATGTACGTATAAAAATCTCACCCGATTGACACTTATGAGCATAGTATCGTGCTTTCATAGACTGCTTAGTGTCAATGTAAAGTCGTGCTAGCTCGTGCAATAGGTAACAACGTTCTGACCGTCGAGTACTCGTTGTTAGGCACCGTTCTAAATTACGTACGCGAATTCTGTACACATAAAATACAAAATTATTAATTATATCATTGTTATCTTCTCCGCTAATATATGTCGCACTTCTGGGCTCCAACCTGCTCCACAATAAGTGGGAAAAAATGACTTATTATCACCGCTGATCAGATGGATTGATAATAGAATTTTATTTAGTGTTTTCCTTCTCTTGCATATACATGTGTCAAACGCATATCATATCCCTTAGTAGTTTTACGATACTCAAGGAAAAGATAAAATTATTATGAATAATATTCTTACTTCATCACCATACAGAGAATACATAATTACAACATAACTTTCACAGACTAATCAATCTTCTGTTGTTCAGGCTCCAAACAAATTACGTCATATCTGTATAGCGTATACACATAAGTATGGCCTAAATAGCGAACTCCTATGCTTTGTCTAATTTAGATATCATACCCCATCATAATTTAATTCTTTTCTACAAGCGAGGTATTACCTGTTTTAATAATTAGAGAAGTAACTATATATCTTTATTGACCTGTAGAGTTAATTATTCGTTTTTTGTAATGTTACATTTTTTTTCTATTCGATTAGATTTTCTGACTTTGCCATATTTATGGGCTGCTTTTTGATTATTAGACAAAAAATGTTATCAAATCGTTCTAATGCTGATCTCAGGAATTACCTAAAATCAGTTTATTTAAAAACAAAATGGCTGTCTTCAAGTTTTAGGACTAAAGATCTTTTGTATAATTACTTGACATCCCGAGGTGGTACTGGGGGTCGAACTCGGATCACGGAATCGTTACTTGGCTCACGTGATACCAACATTCCAAGAAGAACAAATGCCCTCTGCTCACGATCTGACTCACTCATATCATCTTTAACACGCTTCTATATATTAAATAGAAAAAAATATTAAATATTTTTATATAAATCAGAATTATCAGTAGTAGTAGGTTACTCTGAAGCCCGTCCATCATTACCATCATTTGCGCTACTTGCCCGTTTGACACCAAAGGCTTTAAAAAAGTTCTTCAATATTTCTAATTTTCCTTAAGTGTTTTTATCATCCTACTCTTATCCAAATGACTTGAGGTCGACGCAGTACGTCATCATCATCATCACAGCCCATAAACGTCCCACTGTTGGGCGCGGGCCTCCTCCGTAATGGAAGGGAAATTAACCAACTATACCGCGCTGGTGAGACATGTTGGTATAGGGTTTTATTTTCGAGGTTTCCTTCTCTCGCATAGATGTTATATCAAATCAAATCATTTATTATGCATAAGACCTAAAAGGGCACTTACATATTGTCAATATTACATATTTTTTTAAATTAATCTACCACCGGATCGGAAAGCCGCCACAAACTGAGAAGATCCGGCAAGAAACTCAGCCGGCTCGTAATTTTTTTTAAATTTCATGTTTTCTTAATATTATTGGATACCTGTTTAGTCCCTATTAGCTCCAGTGAGATGCCCTTCGAGTAAAGATTTATTTTTTTAAAGTTAAATACAACATTAACAAAAAAAAAACAAAAAAGAACAGAAATGGTTGGACCAGATTCCACAAGCGGCACTCGATCACGAGTTAACTACTAAAGCAGCCATCACGCCCCTCAACCACATTCGAGGGAAGGGAGAGACGCGCTCACGTAGCTACCGCAGGCAGAGACCTTTTAAGTGAGCATGACCACACCAAGATCTATAAATTTATTATATTATATGCGTTTTATATCCCTTAGTCGTCTCGTACGATCACCCACGGGTAAGATATGGGGTGGTGAATAGTATTCTTACTCCGTCACCACACGGAATACGTACTCTAGTTCTATCATTCATATTGCAAAAGTTATATTAGCTTTAGTTTTCTGATCAGCCGCAATGCTGAAGTTAACCTTCCTTGGGAATGTAATTGTTGTCCAGACGGCATCAGTTGAAGTTGGCCGAGATTGAGTTAAAGCTGTCAATTATGTTATTTTTACGATACCCATGAACAAAGTAAGAATTGGTTAAATTAAGTATTGTATTCTAGTCGTTCTATATTAATAGAGCCACATTATTGATAGTTTTTTGTCTAGAGCCGCGGGCTGGTTCGTCTGAGATAATATCACTCTCTCATAGAAAAAGAACACCTGATTAGAGACAATGTACTGTTGCGCTTAGTTTGTTGAGCGAGAAAGTTGAACGCCCAACTTTTTAGGTGGGTTTTGGTTGGTAGCCTAGCTGTACCACTAGTAATGCTAAGGTCCATGAGAGGCAGTAACACTTACCAACAGATGTGCTATTTGCTTACCATCATATGCAATAAAAAAGCAACTAACATACAAACACTCTTAAATTTCTTTTATATTCTGGAATATTTAATCCCGAACAATAATACACCGTTGATGTTTTAACACCCATATTTTCTTGCCTTATTTTTTAATTTCTATCACCGAAATTGCCTTAAAATACATTATTTCACACTGCTGCAGCGAGATTTCTTCTTCTGCAGCATTTACATCTTACAATAAATTGGTAATAATTGGAATATTTTTAACAGCTTTGATTTAACGCTATGAAAACTATAAGCTGTAAAACGTATTAATTTAATGCCACAGGAAACGTTCTTATTGACGTCAGTCAGAACAGCTCTAGCAGTCACATAAATACCACGGAACAAAGGCAAAAAATAAAAAAGTAATAAAATTTACTAGATATTTAGTAAATAAAGGTTATTTGAGAATCAATATAAAAGGCGAACACACCTAATTGAAAGATATATACCTGGTCTAGGAAAGCAGTAGCAACGATATTATACAATTCTTGCAAGAATTTTTCTTTAGCAGGTAGCAAGCTTATGGGTTTTTTAATTATTTGCTCCATACCAAATTCTGCATGTTCTAAACATTTATTTGTGTCGCGTTCCTCACAGTAATTCTGTGCGGTCTGTATAAGCCGACGCGCATCTATTTCGTGTTGATGCTGAGAATGTTTTGCTTGCTCTTTACGTGCGGTAGACAACCTCCTTCTTGCGGCATCTTGAGATGCTCGAGCTGCGTATAACGGTAGACGTTCGCGAAGAACCGCCTGATATAAATAAGACAAAGTAAGCAAATTAATTCAAAACTATATTTGTATTTATATGAATATATTGAAAACAGTTCGTTCTTGCTTTATACGTAAGCGATTTTGACATATTTTGTTATGTCCTTATGGGAAATTTATTTACGCATATTCGACAGAATTCAACTTTTGACTTATGGTAATATGGAAGTGTGTGGCAGTAGTAGTTCGCTGGAAAATAAACAACACTGGTATATCTTACTTACCTTACCAAAACGTCTTTTGGATCTACAACTATGACGAAGAAAAATTACAAGTGTGGTGCATAATGAGGAATTGAAACTTGTTACTACATCCGATTAGATATTTACACGAAACTTTTCTGTTCCAATGTGTGAAGAGATTTTGTATTCTTAACCCCTCAAAACTCAGAGAAATTATTTAATATCTACTGATTAATTGATTGATTGAAAAATTATTTGTAGAATATGTGTTAACAATAAAGATAATAAGTTAATAATACAATAAGTTCGATGCCATATCTAACCGTCATCGGTGTGCAAATTATATAGTCCATTAGACATGCCAAATGGATTAATAATATATATATATATATATATATATATATATATATATATATATATATATATATATATATATATATATATATATATATATATATATATATATATATATATATATATATATATATATATATATATATATATATATATATATATAGAGGTATATATATTTAAATGAGGCGCTGTGAAATAAATAAAACTATTGCCAATAACTTTTACAATATATACTATGAAAGAAGAGTACATAATGTATCGACCCTAAGTAATTGCGATAAGAGTATGAGAATGATGATGTCTTTCTAAGACATGAAATATATTTCATGAAATATATGTATTTCTATGAAATATATGTATTTAAATCCTATCATCTTACCCGTGGGTGATCGTAAGAAATGACTGAGGGATATAAAACGAACATCTATGCAATAGAAATAAAACTCGAAACAAAACCCTATACCAACATGTCTGACCAGCGCGGTATAGTAGGTTTAATTTCATTCCCATTACGGAGGAGACTCGAGCACAACAGTGGGACATATATAGGCTGCGATGATGATGATGATGATGATCATATATTCTGAATCTTAATAACGGCACCAACGATTTCCACGAAATTTAACTATATAGAAGGTATCGGAGGCAGTAAATTGATTTAGGTTTCATTTCTTGAAATTCTCACTTTGTCAGTATTTTAAAGCAATAATAAAAATATAACTGAAATATGAAGGTAAATTCAGCTTTTATCGTGAAAAATAAAAATAGATCAGTTGTGAAATCGAACAGTTGCTTAATCCAAATAGCCCTGGTTCGAGTCTTCATTTTTATTTTTTATTATATCATACTTTTTTTTTAAATAACCAATTAAAAAATTTTGTAGCAAGAGGATGAAAAAATATTCTTATTCCAGCAATGAGTAATTATTATCTATATATTGAGAAACTCTGTCATAACATTTAATATCTATGTATATTTTTGAAAAAAAAAAAACAATATACTCAAAAAAGAAAACATTACGGTCATCCAGACATTTATTATTTAGTGGTAGGAGCACGCGGTTGACAATTCTTTGTCTACAGCCGCGGGCCGGTCCGTCCGGGGTAGTACCACACTCTCGCAGAAGATCGACGTCTGAGTAATGGCTATATGCTATTGCACTTCGTTCGGTGAGCGAGAGAGCCGGAAGCCCAACTGAGTGGGTTTGGAGTTTGTATTGATAGGCAGCGGCCTGGCTGTAACACTTACCATCAGGTGTGCTGCTTACTCGTTTGCCACCATTAGCAATAAAAAAAAATTTAAAGCACTCAATTCTTTGGAAATACAAAAAATATGTTGTATCATTATTTAGTTTGGTAAAGTAATACACTTTTACCTCGCGTTTTTTAACATCGGCGAGAGCTTTATCGGCCAATTCTTGCAGTTTTTGCGAACCTTGTTTATTAGCAGAGACCAATCGCTCGTCTTTATACAAGGCCGTCAAAAAATATTTGTCATGGACCATTCGCTCCAAATATTTCGATCCCATTACACGCGAGATTTGGTCGGCCTTCTGTTTTTCCGCTCGAGATATCTCACGGACCTGTTGTTAACAACGTATTAGATATTTTTATATTACTTTAAAATAATATAGTATTTCTATTGCAAAATATTGATAACCATATGACATAGTGGTTTAGATAGTGATCTACCGTCGCAGTGGGATTCGATTCCCACGCAAGGCAATATTTTGTGCGATCAATAAATTATTGTTCTAAGGCTGAATGTAATTTGTGTTTGTGAAATATATATTTGTAAAGTCACAATACAGAAATAGATTTATGTTTTTATATTTCCTTACAGCCGGGTGTTGCCATCGAAATACTGATGGATGGTTGGCTTACCTGTAGTGGAGTAGTGAGCTTTGTGGTAGCGGCTACGAATAGTACCAACCCTTACATTGCTCGTGGATGTCGTAAAAGACGACTAAGAGCCTTATAATCACCTGGGCTAACTCCATGTGATGCCGTTTGGTCAATAATTACATTCCCAAGGAGGGTTGACGTCTGGTAGGCGGCCATAAATCATAAAACTATTGCCAACAACTTTTACAATATGTACTATGAAAGAAGAGTACATATTGTATTGACCTATTTAATTAGAATAAGAGTAGGAGAATGATGATGATGATGGTTAGCTTACTTGTAGTGCTAGTTGTGGTTCCATGCGTCTTAGACGGGTTGGTGAATTTGATGCATTTTCATCTTTAGATATCCTCATCAGATCAACTTGAAGCTCTAAAGATGCAGCAGTTGTTAAAATTTTGCTAGCCGTTTTATCTGCGCACTCCCTTATCTATAAGTAAAAATTAGTAATTAAAATAAATCTATATATATATATATATATATATATATACAAAAGAAGAAAAGTGTTAGTTGCAACACTTATAACTCGAGAACGGCTGGACTTGTAGGATGGCGTGTAGTAATTGACTATCCTACTATTATCTTTATATTATATTTAAACAGGAAGATGAAAGAAGAAGACGAACAAGAATGAAGATTGTTATTATTACGATTAATGATTTAATGAACTGAATACTATATACAATGAATTATTATAAAACTAAATACAATGATATGAAATATGCGAGCGAATAATATAATAGCAGATAAGCGTGTTAATCGTAACGTTCACGAGAAGCGAGTGTCGGCGGCGGCGCGCGCGTCGCGCGCCTCGCCCTAGGTACATCAGCTGATACATCAGGCGATATATCAGGTGATGTTACCGTATGGTCCAATATACATTAGCGGAGCGGATTGTTTCGAATTGTTGGGTTGCGGTCCAATATGAGGTAGTGGCGGATAGTCGCCACAGTACTCCCCCCTGCAGACCGTGGCTACGGTCGATAGAAGTTTGGTAGGCGTACTCTTCTTCCACTGGAAGTACGCTTGATGTCATCTTGGGCTGGTTGGAACGGAACCTGAGAATCTCTCGCGATATATGATGGTGTAGTGTGCCAAGAAGTTGGACGAGGTGACAGTTTCGCCATGTACGCGCTAAGACGTGTCGCGTACTGGATGACGTCAGCAGTCAAGTAGTAGTAGCAGCAGTAGTAGCAGCAGTAGTAGCAGCAGTAGTAGTAGTAGCTGTAGTAGTAGTAGTAGTAGCTCACGGAAATGCGCACGAGTCTGCAGTAGCAGCAGTAGTAGTAGTAGTAGTAGCTCGCGGAAAAGCGCACGAGTCTGTACCAGTGCAGTAGTAGCTCGCGGAAAAGCGCACGAGGTAGTAGCAGCAGTAGTAGTGGTAGCTCGCGGAAAAGTGCACGAGTCTGTACCAGTGCAGTAGTAGCAGTAGTAGTAGTAGCTCGCGGAAAAGCGCACGAGTCTGTACCAGTGTCCATGAGGAATTCTAATTTTGAAACGCGATCAGTAACAAATAGACGGCCTGTTGCTGTGGGACAGTCGTGGGCCGCTACTTCCGACTGCCCTTCGAGTTTGCCGACTGGAAGGTACATGGCTGCTTACACTTATTAGCCTTCGTACCATAAGTATAGTGATAATAACAGTGAGGATGATCAGCCGGTGGTTGTCGCGGTCTAGAACGAGTGCGTGAGCGATTGTTCTTCTTAAAACGGAATCTCGAGCGTGATCAAACTTGGACTTCGTGCAGGCTTTACAGGTTGCAATGCAGGTTCTTCTGGCCAAAAAGGAGGTACTTTCACGCTAACTCGCAACACTTCATCATTGCTTTTCACACTCATTGTTTTAGCAAGGAAAAAATCGCTCACCAGAATCGTTTAGACCACAGCAAATTCAACTCCACTAGATATCTTCCAAAGCCAATCACGTCGGGGTCACCAGATGTAGCTATAACTATCTGTATATTTTGAGGTAACCAGGAAGATGAAAGAAGAAGAAGAACAAGAGTGAAGATTGTTATTATTACGATTAATGATTTAATGAACTAAATACTATATACAATGAATTATTATAAAACTAAATACAATGATATGAAATATGCGAGCGAATAATATAATAGCAGATAAGCGTGTTAATCGTGGCGTTCACGAGAAGCGAGTGTCGGCGGCTGCGCGCGCGTCGCGCGCCTTGCCTTAGGTACATCAGCTGATACATCAGGCGATATATCAGGTGATGTTACCGTATGGTCCAATATACATTAGCGGAGCGGATTGTTTCGAATTGTTGGGTTGCGGTCCAATATAAGGTAGTGGCGGATAGTCGTCGCAGACTAATTTAAATGATTTTTATGTTTTTGAGTTTGTTGTCGTCGGGAATAGGATATGGAATATTAAAATATGATAATAATTAACAAAAAAAATCAATAAAAAACCTCAGTTAAAACATCCGTTTAAACGTTCATTTATTCACGGTATAACAAAACGCAACTGATAGCTCATGTAATCTATATATGTATATATATATAAAAAAGAAAATGTCGTATATCACAAGGTGCTTTTTCATCTTACTGGCACGACATTAAAATTTTTGAATTAATCAAAATCTGCTTATTTCTTGGTGTAACGAAGTGTACCGGGTCGGCTAGTTAGTAATAAAAGTTTGTTAATAATGCAAGGCAAATGTCTTTCTAAGATATGGAATATATTTAATCTTCATTTACTCTCATATAAATTCCACTGCCGTGTGGTGACGGAGTAAGAATACATTTCACCCCCCCCCCCTCCTCTTACCCGTGGGTGATCGTAAGAGACGACTAAGGGATAGAAAACGCATGTAACAACTATGCAAAGAGAAGAAATACTCGAAACAAAACACTATATCAACACGTCTGACCAAGTAAGTCAATTTCTCTCCCATTATGGAGGAGGCTCGAGCCCAACTATGGGACATATATGAGGTGAGAAGAAGTCCCACTACTGGATTCGAGCCTCCTCCGCAATGGAAGAAAGAAATATCTATTACACCACATTGGTTAAACGTGTAAGTATAATTTCATGTTTTCCTTTTTCTTCATAGATGTCAGCTACATATTATATCCCTCAATGGACTGTGTGCTGTGTGGTAGCGGCTACGAATACTACCAACCCTTACTTTGCTCGTGGATGTCGTAAAAGACGACTAAGAGCCTTATAACGACCTGAACCAACTCCATCTGATGCCGTTTGGTCAACAATTACATTTCCAAGGAGGGTTGGCGTCTGGCAGGCGGCCGGTCATAAAACTATTGCCAATAACTTTTACAATATGTACTATGAAACAAGAGTACATATTGTATCGACCCCAAGTAATTGGGATAAGAGTAGGAGAATGATGATGAATGGGCTTTTACGATAATGACGGACAAGAAAGGGTGTGGTGAATTGTTATCATCATAATCATCATCAGCTCATATATGTCCCACTGTTGCGTGTGAACCTCTTCCATAATAGGAGGAAAATTGACCTACTACCTACCTACTACCACGCTGGTCAGACTTGTTGGTATAGGGTTTTATTTAGAGTTTGCATTCTCTGGCATAGATGTTATATGGGTTTTATATCCCTAAGTCGTCGCTTACGATCACCCACAGGTAGGATATGGGGTAGTGAATTGTAATCTTACTCCGTTACTACACGTAAAATGGTGAATTGTATTCTTACTCAAATTACCACACGGAAGATACTGGTATTACACATACTAGACTAGAAAAAAGTATGGTTCAATCAGATCATGTATCTGGACCGGATCAGGATAGATTGAGGAATACCGTATCCGGCAAATCCTATCAGGACCAGATCTGGTCCTTATCAGGATAGCCTGATGTGAAATAACATCAAGTATGGTAAGGCATACCGGATCAGGACCAGATCAGGACCAAATAAGTTTAGCCTGATGTGAAATATCATCAAGTATGGTAAGGCATACCGCATCAGGACCAGGTCTGGACCAAATAAGGACAGCCTGATGTAAAATATAATCAAGTATATGGTAAAGCATGTAGTATATCAGGATCAGAAACAGTTTTCGTAACACAAAAAAATATCAATCAAAATTCAAAAAAATATCATATCATGATTGTCATATTTATGCCACGGTGTAAATTGTATTTGCATCAGAGGAGATTAATCTGAAATCTTTAATTAATCATATTTATTTAATAATAGTAATAATGTTTAATTAGAAATATCAAAATTATTTATATTTAAAGTAAAAACAAAAATAATTAATAGGTACATTTGAAAACATAGATAGAAATAAATATAATAATATTATAACAACCATTCTAACATTTAATGTTTAGGTTCATAATAAATTGTTGATGGCGTTAGTAAAATAACGTCATTATCTGAATCGCGGTGTTAAGATTCTCGGAAGCGTAATGATATCGCCTAATATTAAATTAGTTGTTATCGAATCAGATCAAAACAGATCGATCGGGTCATGAATGAGAAATTTAGGCGACAGTAGAAGTCATTAGCATCTAGTGGTTGCGCCCTAATTGGAACAGCTCACTGCGACTCTCTATGATAAGAATACAGCACTGCATTCGCTGCCTACGTCATATATTAATTTATATTTTTATCTATTAAACGTGTGTTTTATTAAGATATATCATGTTTTTTTAAAAGAACCGGACTGAGCATACTCGTTTTGGATTAGGCAAGATATATAACGCAGATAATCTGGACCCGATAAGGTTTTCCTGATCGGGTCCAGATATATCTTCTGCGTTACATACCTTATCTGGTCCAGATCGGGCATGCCCGGTCCGGTACTGCTAAGGAAGACGAAATAAATTCTAGTCGGGTACTTACATAATTACACGGTTTGCTCACCATAGCTTTTGGCTTAGCAGCAAATATAAAAAACATCTCTATATATACTTTAATAAATTAAGCTGTGTGGTAGCTGCTACGAATACTAAGCCGGGGCCGGTCATAAAACTATTGCCAATAACTTTTACAATATGTACTATGAAAGAAGAGTACATATTGTATCGACCCCAAGTAATTGGGATAAGAGTAGGAGAATGATAATGATATATTTTAATAAATTACTGTGTGGGTAAGATTGGATTTATTCTATTCTCTTACCTCATAATTACCCAAAATTTCCTTCCATTCATCCATAACCAACTAAAAGTAGGTAATACCATTTTCATCACACTTGTTAGTCTTTTAAGAAATTGCAGTACGCGCTATAAATTCCCCAAGCAAAACAAATGCCCTAATAAAATTTAAGCCGCAGAAATAAATTATAAATTCCCCTAGTAAGACAAAGACCCCAATAAAATATATGTGGCCGATATAAATTATAAATTCTGACATTGGATGCAAGCCACATAGCTAAGTCATATCCGTGCATAAATTGTAAATAAATAAAAAAATACATCAGCATAATTAACACCAAATGAATTATTAATCTGTGCAAAGCTTGTTTAAATATAGATTTGGGATACCAAGCTAGTCACAATGGAATTATAATGATATTATAACTATATTTTTGACTTTAAAAATAAAATTACATTTACGGATTCTATCGCGTTTGTATTTGATTTTTGTATCGTGTTAGTGTGTGATCATGGTAACGGGAGGACGGGAGGACTGGTAATGGGAGGACTCCCATGACCATGAGCACTGTAAAGTGTTCGAAACGTTAGGAAATTGAAAATGGAATATAAACGTAATAGAATCCGTAAAAGTAGTTTTATTTCAAATGTGTAAAACTCGCGTAAACATTAGAAATCATTATGTTTTTGACTTCCATAAAAATATTTAGTAAAGCAAATATGCAACTTTTGTTTTTATTTTCCACGAAGAGGAATGAGTAAGGTATATATCTATACAAATAAGGAAAATTGGAGTGTCTATCATAATAGTATTTTTTTACTTAATTCATATCACAGTGTAAACAGAACTTACAATAAGATATAACATTTTTTTTACTTTTATTTTAATTTAGTTTTTATCGACATTTCTGTATATTCGTCTACTACTACTAGTATATGAAATAGCTAAACCAATTATGGTGTGAGTTTCCCAGGCAGATATTAAATGTAAACTTAAGTATCTTTATTTAAGAAAACAATTAGGATTCTTCTCAATTAAAAAAAAACATCCATGAAATTATAACAATTTCATTCAAATAATCTAATACAGCCAAACATTCTTAGAAGCCATAATAATCATAATTATAAACTCCGTTTCAGCTAATACAACATCCTATACAGCCTAGATCTATATAAGATATTTATATACTTACCAAAAACTATGCACCATACGTGTTTTTTTTTTATTGTTTATGGAGGTAAACGAACAAGCAGTTTACCTGATGGTAAGTATTATCACCGCTCGTGGACCTTTGCAATAACAATGGCATAGCTAGATCGCTACCTAGCAATAAAAACTCTAAACACACCCAGAAAGTTGGGCTTACTCTCTCACTCTCTCTCACCGACTGAAGCAGCACAAGAGCACATTGCCACTGCTCGGAAGCCGATTTTCTACGGGAGTACTACCCAGACTTTCCGTGTGGTGACGGAGTAAGAATACAAATCACCAACCCCTATCTTACCTGTGAGTGATCGTACGAGACGACTAAGGGATATAAAACGCATATAACATTTATGCGAGAGAGAGAAAACTCGAAACAAAATCCTATACCAACACGTCTGACCAGCGTGGTATAGTAGATCAATTACCCTCCCATTATGGAGGAGGCTTGAGCCCAACAGTGGGACATATATGAGCTGAGATGATGATGAGATGACTACCCCAGATGGACCGGTCCGTAGCTATAGACAGAACTCTATCAACAGTGTGGTCCTCTCATTATAAATATGTTAATGTATAATGAGACCAACATTAGTATGTAATAAAAATAAAAAGGCCTAAATAAATATAGGTATCTACCTATATTTAAAGAATCCCCATCTGGAAAGAAATGAAAAATGGTTTCAACATCACATTAACTTCACTCGTCAGGGATGTATCTATTTAGCAGATTTGGTTGTTTAGAAGATTATTAAGACACTAATTAATATATTTTAAATATAAAAAACTTTTATATAATAACATTACTTACTTATTACGTCATAACATCAAAAGTATTAAACATTTTATATTTACCGTTTCTTCAGCACATCTAAGACATTCCGCAAAATCTGGTGGAAATCTCCTGAGACGTATGCCGCGGTGCGCCAACACTAAGGCACGCTCAAAGGCGCACTTTTCGTATTCCGTTTGAGCTCTAATCTGTAGTGCTTTGCAGTTCTGTGGTTCCAGTTCTATAAGAAGCGGTATGGTTAAATTATATCGCCGGTTAAACTACTAAAATAGAATTTGTAAAATAGAAATCAATTACCACTTAATAAATAATGAATCTAATATATATATATATATAAGATATGAGTGCCGCAGTGCGGGTTAGCGCGTTCACGGCGGCGCCGCGCAGGACGACCCCCCCCACTAGGTGGACTGACGACATTATCAAGGTCGCAGCAAACCGCTGGATGCAGGTGGCGCGAGACCGTGTTGAATGGCATTCTTGTGGGGAGGCCTATGTCCAACAGTGGACGTTTACGGGCTGATGGATGGCTGGATGGAAATTCTAAGTGAAATGACTATATACATAGATGCAAGTTGGCCTATAGGCAGTTAGATCAATGACTTGATATAAGTTACAAATAGTAAATTTAGATATATATTACATACTATGCAACTATTTATGTTTTTATATCCTATCGATATGGGAACGATATGAACTGGTCATTTAAATAAAACATAACGGAAAAATAATTAATAAAATTAAGAAACAAAATATAAAAAATAAAATTATAAAGAAAAACAATTAAAAGAAGAAAATACCAAAACAGAGAAAAGTATATCCTTACTTTGCCCTTTTTTGGTTTTTTTCTTTTAATCTAGATTCTAGATAAAACCACTACTCGATTTCCCAACTGTGATATTCTATTCTTGATGACAATGGCTAGATTTACCTTCATAGTTTAATGATTTTTTTTTCATTGCTGAAAATAATGCTAAAAAGATTTTTTTTTAATATAAATAAAACCTAGCTAGATAGCTTTATTTGGTGCATATTAATATTAGGAAATAACTGTAGTCGTTACCGAATTTGAATATATAGAAATATATACCAAATTGATCAATTAAAGATTTTAAACAGATAACTATGCGTTTTCAGCGACCATTTCTCCCACGTACATGCAAGATCTGGAATGAACTACCTGCTGCTGTGTTTCCCGAGCGCTATAACATGTCCTTTTTTAAACGAGGTTTAAGAAGATCACTTTCTTCAAAGTAGGCAACGGTCTAGCTATGCCCTGGTATTGCATAGGTCCATGAGCGGCAGTGTCAGTTACCATCAGGTGTACTGCTGGCTCGTTTGCCACCACCAACAATAAAAAAAAAAGATAAAGATAGAAAGATAGATGTACCAGCTGCGTGTATGGCATCTTCCAAAGCACCGCTGTAATGCGTTACTTTTGATCGTGCTAAACTACGTCCAAGTAACGACCGGACATCAGAGCTCTGTAAATAATTATCATCATCATCATTCTCCTACTCTTATCCCAATTACTTGGGATCGATACAATATGTGCTCTTCTTACATAGTAGGTATATAATGTAAAAGTTATTGGCAATAGTTTTATGACCGGCCGCCTGCCTAGACGTCAACCCTCCTTGGCAATGTAATTGTTGACCTAACGGCATCAGATGGAGTTGACCAAGGTCGTTAAAAGCTCTTAGTCGTCTTTTACGACACCCACGAGTAAAGTAAGGGTTGTTAGTATTCGTAGCCGCTACCACACAGCACTGTAAATAAATATATCACTGTCATTTTTTCTTCACTTTTCTTTACTCAAGGATGTTTTAAAAGATAATTAAGGTATGTAAAAATAAAAATTACATTAAGTACAACCTCGAGACAATACCCAGCCAGACTCTTTGCTAGAACGCTAAGTATCATAGCAGTAGTATAGCTTCGTAGGCCAATAGCAGTTCTATTACGGAGTAGACTAACGCAAAAATATTTATTTATATCAAAATTACCAATGAATTTATATTTCATCTGCGGTAGGTACTGATTTTTAATAATATCCGTGTGGTGACGGAATAAGAATACAATTCACCACCCCCTATCTTACCCGTGGGTGATCGTAAGAGATGACTAAGGGATATGAAACGCATATAACATCTATGTAAGAAAAGGAAAACTCGAAACAAAACCTTATAGCAACATGTCTGACAAGCGTGGTATAGTAGGTCAATTGCCCTCCCATTATGGAGGAGGCTCGAGCCTAACAGTGTGAGATGTATGAGCTGAGATGATGATGATAATGACTGATTTTTAAAAGAATGATTTAATGAATAGGATGTGAGTGTGTAACAATTTCATACTTTAACTATTCACATGAAAATTAAGAAATTTTATTTAAAACAACGCTGTCATTCCTCGTAAGAACTCAGTCATAAATAAACTGCAGCCATTTTGTATTATAATTAAAACAAATTTGGGACACAGCATTTAGACATTTTCAAAATCTCATCTCATAGTGATTAAAATAATCTAGCTAAAACACTAACTAGTACATTGATCCACATTGCGAGTGCTCGTGTCTATTGTAAGCGTATAAGCCCTCTATCACTGGTCACCAGAACTTGGACAGCAGTGCCGTTATAATATGAATAGCTATTTGCGCGGTTTAACTTGCGTTAAATTTTCTATTGGTCATCGCGTTAATAAATTATGCAAGACGGTGAACTCGTTATGCTAGATGTCGTTATTGTATCTTTGTATAACATTTGATTGGGTCATAATCTTTTACAGAACACGATATTTTTCTCGCATTTCTTGAGCATAATGTATTTATGTGATTTGTTGTAATTTTATATGGATTTTTCCTTATTTATTAATTAAATAAAACCTTTTTAGATGATTGCCGTGTAATGATTTTGTAAGCAAATAATGTATCACTACCGCTTGGAAAACTAAGAGTCATTATAAGGACGTATTATTTTGTTATAGAAGTCAAGAAATCGGTACCGCGATCAGCCTATTGGTGATGGGGTTGATACGGTTGGTTAAGACGCCAGGATGGATTGAACAGTGTGTGTTTAAACCATAGCAAGTGAAGAAATAAAAGTAGATATCTCTTTATCAACATCTTTGCAATTCATTATCTCATATCATATACGTCCCCACTGCTGGAATCAAGCCTCCCCTATAGTAGGAGGCAAATTGACTTACTATACCATGCTAGTTAGATCGCTTAGTATAAGGTTTTATTTCGAGTTTTTCTTCTCTTACATAAATGTTATCTGCATATCCCATTAATTATCATTCAATTCAATTAACCGTTTCAATTAATCGTCTTCACGACAGTAAAGGCAAGAGATCGGGTGGTGAATTGTATTCTTATTCTGTCCTCACGTGGATTTTATTAATTCTTGGCATTTACCTTAAGAAAATTTAAAATATCATCATGTCTATGTTAGATGGTATAGAAGGATAATTTTCATTAGATTACAAAGAAGGCATGATGTCATGATCTAGAGTGATATATAAGTACACACGAAATGAATAATAAGTAAAATTTCAAATAATATTCTACCTTCCGCGTTAGAAAAATATTCATTTTTATACACATTTTCATTATTTTATCTAATAAAATTTGTTATGCAAATTTAAAACCATTGATTCTTGGAAATTTCTAAAATTATATCTCAATATGATCATCGAAGACCATTATAAATTTTAGCTTACAGAAGTTACAATAAAGAAAGGTATGCCGTGCCGACTCTCTGTATCGTAATAAATACCGCGGATAAACCCATTGGAAACGATTCAGTTACCCAAAAAGAATCTAGACTATACACGCGACGTCCGAACGCACGTCGAACCGTCTCTTAATGAATACTACGTGCAGTTCTGGCAGTATTAGGTATGTCAAAGTTAAAGGTGAGTTGTTAGATGGATCAGTGCGATGGTTGGCTTAACAACTGAAGATCGACCACATAACGAGCTATTATTATGCATATATGTATTAATAATGTATATATTTCATATAATGACGGAATAAGAATACAATTTTTTACTTTTTGAATTCTCTTTAGTGATGACAAAGGTGACTAAATAAATATATTCTACTACGTAATAAGATTAAAACGTGAAAAAATTTTAAAATAAAACGTGGTTTTCTTCTACTCTTATCCCATCTACTTGTGGTCGATATAATATGTACCTACTCTTCTTTCATATTACATATTGTAAAAGTTATTGGCAATAGTTTTTGAATTAAAGTTTTTTTTTTTAATAATCGTTGAAGTATAACGTGGTATAGTGCGATATTTCTTTTTTATAAAAGAAAAATTATCTCAACAGAGGAACGCATAAAGGTTTAGAATAATATAAATAAATATTTCACGTACGTGCAATGAATTTTACGTTAAAGGCAAAAAAAAAGCAATAAAATGTTATTTAATGTGAAAAAGTCTCATTAAAATTCGAAGATCTATAAAATCGTAGTATCTCTTTTCATTGGGGAATACCTTCAGTTGTCACATACCAACAATGTTATTGGCACGTGAGTAAGGCAGAACGTTAAACGATCCTTAGCGTAAATTCATGCGTAGTATGTGTGGAATATTTGAAAATGTAACCGCACAGGTTGTGACAGCTATTATTCGGCTCCACAGTGATTTGCTATTAATTTTCTCTTTTATTGAATGTATACTTACATTCCATCGCAAGGCTTCATCGTAGGCGTATATAGACTTCTCAAATTGATCCAATTGTTGTAGATAGTTTCTAAGAAAATAAAAATTATATTACTCCTTCAGTATTCTCTTTGATGATGGACTAAAAATACGAAATAAATGTAATGTATCACCTTTTTATATCTCTCACGTTTTATAAGAAATTATTAAGAATTTAAAAGGATAAACATTATTGCAATAGAAGGAAAACTTGGTATAATCATCTCAGCTCATATATGTCCCACTCTTGGACTCGAATCTCCTCCATAGTGGGAAGAAAATTGACCTATTATACCACGCTAGTCAGACGTATTGGTGTAGGATTTAGTTTCGAGTTTTCCTTGTCTTGCATAAATATCACAAGCCTTTTATATCCATTATTCATCTCTTACGATCACCCACTGGTAAAATAGGGGGTGGTGAATTGTATTCTTATTCCGTCACCACACGGAAAGATGATATAATATACTATGCAAACCTGTCCGACTAGCTTAGAATATTAATATTCATCCTCCTCTTATTATTAAGGAGATATATGTTGTTTTGCACGACAAAAGAAGAAAAAAAAAAGAATTCACACAGTTTAGTACGCAGAATATATGATCAATTATCGCTAGTAAAGGTTCTGATTTAATTGTTTGAACGAATTTAAATTACGGGTTTTAGTATTTAGACGGAATTTAATTCTTATAATTCGAACGATAATAGTTGTTTTACAACTGCATTAATTTGAAATAAAATATTTTTTTTATGGATTCTATCGCGTTTGTATTTAATTTTTAATTTCCTGACGTTTCGAACACTTTACAGCGTTCATGATCAAGGAAAGGCTGGCCATGAATGCTGTAAAGTGTTCGAAACGTCATGAACTTTAAAATCAAATACAAACGCGATAGAATTAGTAAAAAAAAAAATAGTTTTATTTCAAATGTGTAATACTCGCGTTAACATCAGAAATCATTAGACTGCGTTAATATTAGATTTTTATTTTACTCTATCCGTGTTGTGACGGAGTAAGAATATTATTCACCACCCCATATCTTACCCGTGGGTGAGCGTACGAGACGATTAAGGGATATAAAACGCATATAACATCTATGTGAGAGAAGAAAAACTCGAAACAAAACCCTATACCAACACGTCTGACCAGCGCGGTATAGTAGGTTAGTTTCCCTCCCATTATGGAGGAGCCCAACAGTGGGACATTTATAGGCTATGATGATGATGATGAATATTAGATTTAAAGGGTTCACGATTGAAAGATATTATAAGTAAAAACGTATGCAGTGAATGAATATCATGTATAAATATTGGGTTTTCTTTATATGTTCATAAATCTTAATATATCTATTCGGCTCACCCTCTTTCACGGAATACATTAACAGCATTAAATATAGGTCTCTCTTCCAATTGCAGTTTTTTCCTCATATTCTTAGACGATAAGAGAGGTTTAATATCGACGGGTTTTCTTTGATATGAAACGAATGATATGATTATAATTGTTGCTACGTAACTATTCATATTAATCTAGGTGACTTTGCTTTTATGTTTTTTTTTTTATATCACTCTTCAATCTTCATACATTTTTAGTATAGTTGTTATATTTTTAGCATCTATGCGGTAATGGATTAAAATGCGGTGTGAATTTTTACGAAGTTAACAATTTATACGGGAAAAATCTATAAAAAAACTGTGGCAACCAAGCAAAATAGTATGGTTGTAATAGAAGGAAATTTCAAAATAAACGTTTATAACTTTTTTTTTGCGGTGGACTATAGATGTGGTTTTTTTTTTGTTTTGTTGCGGTGGACTATTGACGTTGTCTCGCCCCGCCAAATCGGTTTTCGTCATCCTCACGCGGTGGCCTCACGTCGGGTGACCGGACTATTCCCCGGTCCGATCACCTGAAGCCTTGGCTAGGGTGGGCAGGCGCAGGTATTCGCGCTTGCGCCGCCCGAGTCCGCATGGAGGGAATCCTCCCGGGCTCGTTCCGCCGCCTCAGCAGTGTCAGGTCGGCACCGATGACAGCGACGAGGTCACAGCGCTGCTGAGCCCAGGTCAAGCAGACCTCGAGCGTATGCTGCACCGTGTAAACGTTTATAACCTGCCTGGCCATCATGGATAGGATTAAAGAATAAGAATATACATAACCATTGAAGAGTGATTTTATATCATAATATATATAATTCTTCTATACGTGTGTTTGTCACTTAACTCCTAAATGGCTGGATCGATTACGATAATTTTTGTGTGAATTTCAAAAGGTTCCTAAATGGTTTGAAAACACTACTGGATTAGGTAGGTGGCGTTAATATCGGTATGTTACCAAATTCTATTTGCAGTAAAATTGACAAAATAACAAAATATAATTAATGTGATTATGCTTTTTCGATCAGGACGCAGTCTGCCGGGTACGCTAATAATAATATAAAAAGGAGAATATATTTCTTAATATTTCTTTTTGTCTCTTATATTAACTAGACTTTTACTCACCCTGTAAGTACACTAAAATCTTTCTAAAAAATAATAATGTTTCATAAGAAATAATTTCTGTGCAGTAAGAATACAATTCACTACCACTATTCTAGTTCGTGGATGTCGTAACAAACAACTAAGAGATTTATTATGCTTACATCACCTATACATTAGAAATAAACATAAAATAAAAACGTAAAACAACTCGTCTGATCATCGTGGTATAATAAGAAATTTTCCTCTTATTGTGGTAGACAATTGAGACTATGGGGGCCGTATATACACTGAGAAGATGATGATAATGATGATTAGGTATTTGGTTTTTATCATGAAGTAATATTAATTTTTCCTCTTGTACTCTTACTCTTGCACTGTATAGGAGGATAGTGGAATCAATCTTTTCCAATTCCTCTTGTTTAACTTTTTTAATGGAATTTATTATGGTTCGCAAGAGGATTGAAATCGTTTCTCGGGACTGGTTGTATTTAAACCTTGATGGTTGTTTTTCAGGCTTTTGTCTTACAGCATATAATGGCGAAGATGCGTGATGGGATTTTATTTTAACGAAAAAAGTATAAAAAAATCCTTTTAATGAATGTACGAGTAACTATATAACAGTATTTTTTATAATAAAATACATATACGCATATTTATAAAAACCCGATTACACATATATTTGAACATATACGCATATTTTAACTTTCGTTAACATATGCGTATATATATTTTATTATATGTATTTGAAAACTAGTTTCCGGTAGCAATTCTTTAAACAATGGTCATTAGATTTTACAAAATAAAAATCACGTACCTTTGTTCCTTCAACTTGATTTCAACTTTGAACGACAATAAATCTAATTTGATAGAGTACGTGTTAGGTTTAACTTGTAAGTAAGGGTATGGAAGTTATATTGCTTTCGTTAAAGTAGACAGTTAAAAGATGAGAAGTTATGTAGCCTTTTATTGAGCTGGCATTGCCGGTAATACTCTGCCTGACCTGCTGGAGTGATCAGCGACCGGAGTGGGCACCCATTACTCACGTATTTTTCCTGTTCGCCTATCGAAGAAGCTGCCGTAAGAGATTGATTTGACTTTTTTAATTAGTATTCTAGACTAACAATTTTGTAGATGTGAAAGAGTCTCCGAAACCGGCGAGCGTGTATGAAGAGAATTATGAATGTTGAGGAAGCGAGTGAAGTATGCAGAGATAGAGTTCTCTGGCACTCTGTGCTCTCTGCCTACCCTGCAAGGGATATGGCGTGATGATATGTATGTATGTATGTATGTATGAACTTTCTGACCTTAATATGGATACGGATATTGGATTTTTGGCAAATGCAAAATAAAAATGCTAACTGCGGTATTTATTGTATTATTCTCTAAATAGAGATGCTTATGCTTAATCTATCAGCCGGGTGAGTCAGTGAAGAAAAAGACCGCGTCCCAGTGACCCACCCGTACGGCGTTGAGAAGTATGTTGTAGAGCGGGTCTACGGGGTCGTGCGCCGCTTTTTCTGTCGCCCCGGACGGATTAGCAGGGTGTGACGTACCGTAGTCCGTCGCCAAAAAAATAATGCTATATCTGTCTGGCAATTTTGGTGGAAAACGCATGTAAGTCACGGTTATATCATATTCATTACACCTCTACTACTACTACTTCCTGTCAGTACTTCCTGCGCATCAAATTACATAAAATACCATAGAAATGAGAGAGAGAGACTAACCTACCTAGACCAGATCGGTCATGTACTGAAGGAAGGTGGAGTCAAGAGTCTCCGAAACCGGCGAGCGTGTATGAAGAGAATTATGAATGTTGAGGAAGCGAGTGAAGTATGCAGAGATAGAGTTCTCTGGCACTCTGTTCTCTCTGCCTACCCTGCAAGGGATATGGCGTGATGATATGTATATACCATAGAAATTACACTTAACTACTACTACTAACATGTTAAAACAGTAAGATATTGAATATAATACAAGAGCAACCATATAACACTTTTCCTTTCCCGCTAAAACTACTCAAAGCATTTTCTTGAATCCAAACATATGTATGTTCCACGTATTGAGAAATTGAGTTTAGTTTGTTTAAAGTTTTTTTCTATATATTTTGATTTGTGATCATCAATCGCCTTTAAAACACCTATAAAACAAAAAAACACAAAAAGAATACAATTCACCACACCCTATCACTCCAATTAATCGCCTTTTAATCGCTCGTTGGTGATTAATAGACGATAAATGTTCATACAAAATTTATGGATGAAAAGATAAACTTGATATAAAAACCCTATACAAACCAATTAACTGACCAGCGTGTTACAATAAACAAATTTCCTTCAATAGTGAAGGAGGCACGAGCTCAGCTGTGGTTGATAAACGAGCCGTGATGATAATTAATGATGATGGATCAGGAAATTGTGGTGAATTAATTCTTATTTAATTGTGGTAAAAATATTCTTGAAAAAAATATTCTTAAAAATATTCTCTTAAATTGTATTCTTATATACGAAAATCAGCTGTATAAATTAAATGAGAATGGCGATTCTGTATCTTTCTACTCAACCAAGGAAATACCTATTAAAATCCTCTTACCATTGTAAGCCGAGACATTAGAGCAACCTGAAGGGTAAAGACATAATTGTATCAAGCTGACTTAAGTAGGATCAAAAGATTAATATGCGTTGTGAGCTGCCCTCCATCAGGTTAAGAAAATGTTCAGAGATTTACGCTATGTCTTAACTCTGAATGGAATTATTCAACCTCTGTTTAACATAATTATAAAACATAATATTATAGTATTATTTGTTTTATCCGTGTGGTGACAGAGTAAGAATACAATTCACCACCATGTTTCTTACCCGTGGGTGATCGTAAGAGACGACTAAGGAAATATAAAATGCATACAACATCTATGCAAAAGAAGGAAAACTCGAAACAAAACCCTATACTAACACTAACCAGCGTAGTATAGTGGGTTAATTCCCTCCTATTATAGAGGAGACCCGAGCCCAACAATTGGACATATATGGGCTGTAATGATGATGATGATTATTTGTTTAATCTTACTACCGGAAAATCTTATGGGCTCATGTGATTAATTCTAACTTGGTACAAGGGAAAAATTAGATTACAATTACATTCATATTAGCTCACATATATCCCACTGCTGGGCTAGAGCCTTTTCCAAAGTGGAATAGAAATGGACCTACTATAACACGGTTAAACAGATTGTTATAGGGTTCTATTACGAGTATTGTGCCGTGTATTTGATTCTTACGCAGGACAATACTTTGGACGATCAAAATATTGTTGTTCTGAGTTTGATTGTGGATTGTGTTCATTAATTATATGTTTGCAAAGGCCCCCGAAATATAATGATGATTTTCATAGTACAAAAAAGTGTCATTTAAAACAAAAGAAACAATTGTCAGAAGGCTAATGACCAATATTGGGCTTTAATAGACTAACGATGATGATGATCTTACGCAATTTTATCCCTGAATTAATACTTTTAATTCTTCTTAAATGGAGGAGACCCTTTTTAACTAGTAATTTATATAAAGAATACATTCACACATCGTATGTATAGTGAATAAATTTCCATAGTTTTCTCGAACCTGATTATATGATTTGAAAACTAGATATATTTTTTCAGAAATGACGAATACCTGCCATTTTAACCCTCACTGCCAATTGAGTGAATCATCGGGATCAATGTCATAATTTGACAGTATTGCCCAGTAGGCAACATTTTCGGATACCTACCGTCGTGCGTCGACGCACAACAAGACCACCAGCCATCCAGATCGTCGTTTATAAGCATTCTTAAATTTCGTTATCAATCTCATTAATATTTTCATACCTCAATATTCTACTACGTGTAAAATTTAATTGGATTTATTTTGCTGACATATTATATTTTACCGCATTACCCATATAAATTTTAGTATACAACATAAACTTGTAGCGTTGCATCAATCTAACGATGTTTTACGATGAATTTAATAGCCTGAAGCAGTCATAACTTATTGGTAAAACCGATGAATGTCAATGCTAAGGTATATGTACGTGTAAATATAATACAAAGCGAGATTTGAATGTTCTACAATAGTTCTCGGTGGTGTAAGTGGCAGCACGATTGGGACGGCATTTCAATAGGTGTGGTTCGAATCCCACTTGTGACATCATTTTTCGCTTCGTAATCGGGTTTTTTATAAATAATTAAGCACATTAAATGCTAAATTTCAGTAATTTGTATTGCTAAGGTATCGAGTATAATCGCTAAAACATCTGGATGAACGAGCTTAACTCAGTATTTTCTTTAAAGAGATTTTAAAAGTATATTTAAATATTAAAAAATAGTTGATGTGTAATAAGAAAAAATATATATCTATATATATAAAAGAAAGTTGTGTTAGTTACAACACTTATAACTCAAGAACGGCTGAACCAATTTTTATGTTTTAAACGGTTTTATTTAGTTTCCTCAGTTTGTTCTTTTTTCTTAGGTTAAATTTAGTAATTAAAATTTCACCCTGTTCCTTACAACCGATTGATCTGAAATGTGGTATACGACTTTGGTTCTGGTGACAATACAATTATGTATACTAAAATTTATTGTAAATTCAAGTTGGCCGCCCGCGCCGTAACAAAATGGGAAATAACCTTTTTTTTCAATCCCATCAATATGGGTATCAAATGAAAGGGCTTGACAAGTAGAAGACAGTGCACTATACAAAATAAAAATCTAAGAGGGCGGCTAAGCTTTTTTTTTTTAATTCCATTGTTGGTGCTTATTTTAAAAGTACTAGCTGTACACACACATACTCATATTTGCGATAAACCAACCTAAGAGGAGGGACGCCGATACCAGCGCCACAAAAAGAAGAAACTTTTTCGAATTACTAATATACACCCACCGTCAATGTTTTAATATACTCGCTCAATTGCATTGTAATTCTGTAATTTTTATTCAGTAAATAATTAAACGACTTTTTCTCCAATCTGATATTCGCAATCCGATATTCGCAACATCCATCTATTTGGGTATCAAATAAAAGGGCATGATAAGTAATATACAGTGCACTATACAAAACCAAAATCTAAGACTGTCGCCGCTACAAAATGACGGATAATTCAATATCTGAAACTGTCACCCAAGTCAAGATTTCGTATCCTGTCAAGGACTGTGTGGCGTTAGGGTGGCTGAAAATGATATGCCGTTAGCGGCACACCACCCAAGTTAAGGTAAAAGGTTAAAGTGCACCAAGAACTGTATGGTATTAGGGTGGCGCTATAGGCTACATGAACGAAATCATCTGGTCCCCTATTTCGTCGAACCCAGATGTATGCAACAGATGTACCTTCGCTTCGAATTGACTTTGCAAGAGACGTCGTACATCTTATACACCCGAAAGACATACAGTTACCAGCCAAGTTTAATTACGGGATGGTTGAAAGACGAATGTTGCCCTTAATATTGTCATGGGCTTCCACGGTGCATATAATGCCGGGCAGCACTGTGAATCACGCAGTCGTATACTTAGGCGCGAAACTATTTGAGGAAGGCCAAGCCTTTTTTTTTTTTTTTTTTTTTTGCGGTGGGCTATGGACGTCGCACCCCGCCAAATCGGTCCGAGGTGACGGAAGAGGCGGCGCGCAACCCCATTGACCCACTCTGCAAGCACCTCTTCTTCGCCGTACGAGCGGGCCACCGGTACCCGATCTTTGTCTTCGGTGGCCCGCTCGGCGGTATGCCCTCTTGGGCTCCTCTCCTGTCGACGCCCCGACAGCTTTCGCCGTCGAGTCGTCGTCCTCACGCGGTGGCCTCACGTCGGGTAACCGGACAATTCCCCGGTCCGATCACCCGAAGCCTCGGTTAGGGCGGCATCAGGCGCAGGTACTCGCGCCTGCGCCGCCCTGGCCGCGGGCGGCGGCCCGGGTCACGGGAATCCTCCCGGGCCCGTTCCGCCGCCACCTTCTGCGAGATGACAGCCTCGTAGAAGGCGGCGACCGTGTCCCAATTCCTGACGCTGTCGACCATCGCTCGCGCAACAGCCGGCAGCGTTAGGTCGGCACCGATGACAGCGACGAGGTCACGGCGCTGCCCGTCCCAGCCCGAACATACCTCGAGCGTATGTTGCGCCGTGTCCTCGTCGCTACTGCAATGATGGCAGGACGGAGTCCACTCCCTCCGCACAACCGTGTGCAGGTACTTGCCGAAGCAACCATGCCCCGACAAGACCTGCACCAACCGGAAAGAGAGGACTCCGTGCCGCCGCTCCATCCACTCCATCAGTACGGGCCGGAAGGCCTCGACGGTAATAACACCGTATATAGGCATCTCCAGCCGCGTAGCCCAACGGGCAATGACTTCTCGGCAGGCGTCCTCGCGCCAGGTGGCTATCTCGTTGAACGATGGGGAGCCACCCTCTTCGTGCATTGAGGTAACCCGCCGGTAGAGGTCGGAGAGCATCTCCGCCTCTAGGTCCCACGGGGGTGTCCCGGCCAATAGGCACGCCGCCTCTGTCGACACCGTGCGGTACCCGCGAATGGCTCTGACCGCCATGACTCTCTGTGGCCTCCACAGAACCGCCCTGAGTTGGGCGTTCAGAGCCCTCGCCCACACGGGTGCGCCGTACATGGGCATTGAGCGGATCACCCCCGCATACAGCCGTCGGCCCTGAACACTGGGTCCGCCCACGTTCGGCATGAGCCGAGAAAGGGCGGACGCCGCGCCGACCAGCCGGGGAGCAATTTGACGAAAATGCTCCCGGAACCACCATCGCCCGTCGAGCATCAGACCCAAGTACCTCATATGGGCCTGGAAGGCCAAGCCTACGTGGTTCTTAGTAGAGTGAGATCTTTGGAGGGATTAAGTATCAAGGAGTTAGAATGTAATAAATTAACGGCCAAGAAACCTTGCAATAATAATGCCTTAAATGAATTAAATAGAATGAGAAATAAAAACTAAAAAATAGGAAATAAAAAACGTAAAAAAAAACAAATAAGTGAAACGGTTTTATTGTAAACAGTCATGGTAATTTTGCAGATAAACGTAATAAAAGCTAAAAAATAATTAAATAGATACAGTCATGGGTACCAATATGTATACATTGTTACATTTTTTAAATAAAGTAACTCATAACTTACTCAATTTGTGGAAATAACTATGTTCATATAAATTCCTAAAATGCACTTTATTATAGATTAATGTACATAAGTATGTCAATAGATGATATTTTTGAAATATACTAATTTTAAACATATGCATTGATTAGACTAAAATAAAATCGTGGTATATTATATTTGAATTACTATTAATATACTATTGAATTAATCGAAATCTGCTCATCTCATTCATTAACTGTTAGACGGAACTAAGTGCGCCGGCCGGGTCCGCTAGTATTATATAAAAATTAAAAAAAGGGTAAAATAAATCAAATACAAACGCAATAGAATCCGTAAAAGTAGTTTTATTTCAAATGTGTAATAGTCGCGTAAACATTAGAAGTCATTAATGGTAAAATAATTAAAAATCTATATAAAACCAAAAAAAAGGGGATATTTAACTAAGGATCGAACCGGGACTGTCTGTAGTAGAATGCACGATTTCTCAATTTAGATACTATATCTACTCTTATTGACAGCAGCCAAATTTACCTTCATATGCTAATTATGTTTTTTTAATAGCTAAAAACAATGATAAAACCATATTTTCCATAGATAAAACCTAGTTATATCGATTTATTGCCTTGAAATCTCCTGCATACTAAATACCATCATCGACGTCATCTCGCAGAAGGAAGTGGCGGAGCGAATCCGAGAGGAACTTCTCTTCGAGGATTCGCGCCGCCAACGGCGACTGGGGCGGCGGAGGCGTGAATACCTCCGCCTCATGCCGCCCTAGCCGAGGCAGCGGGTGACCGGACCGGGGAATAGTCTGGTCGCCCTGGGAGCGAGGCCACCGCGTGAGGACGACGCCCCGATGGTGCAAACTGTCCGTTCGTCGACATCAGCGAGGATAGCCGTGAGGGTAGGCCGCCGGGTGGGCCACTGAAGAAAAAGACCGCGTACCAGTGACCCACCCGCACGGCGTCGAGAGGTATATTGTAGGGCGGGTCTACGGGGTCTTGCGCCGCTTTTCCTGTCACCCCGGACGGAATAGCGGGGTTTGACGTACCGTAGCCCGGCGCCAAAAAAATACCATAGAAAATACTGGTGGTGTTACCGAGATTCTGAAAATATAAAATATACAAAAATTACTCATTTAAATATATTAGATAAGGTCGCCATATGAGAGTTCATTCATCAATAAGCCTGCCCCATCCACATTGGCCTTCTCATAGTTAGATAGACATATATGAATTGACCATAATCCACACGTTTGGTAGACGAGTTGTCGATCACAATTAATTGAACAGTTTTCCAGAAGAGTGATACTGGAGAGGGACTTTTGACGGGAATTTGAAAACGTCATGTGGTGCTCTTGTATTATATTCGATATCTTAGTGTTTTAACGTGTTATATTAGATAATTTTGATGGCATTTTATGTAATGTGATGGGGCAGTACTGGGATATAGTGAATATCATATAAAAGTGCTTTACAACGTTTTCGTTTTCCATCAAAATTCCCACAAGATACCATTAACAGTGTGGCCATTGCACTGTTAATGGTGACAATTTGACTTAGACAGTGACTAACCTTACAAGACTATAAACGTAATAATAATTATAACTTGACACTGGCACCAATAGCTCGTATATGTAGCTGATTGCCAATATATAAGAAGAAGAAGAAGAAGAGTGATACTGTTCCTCTCCAAGATAATTTTCTTAATCCATCACCACACCGGGTCACTATAATGGAAACATTTAATATATTATTCATAATGCTTCTAAGTTCTAAACATTAAAGTTTATTAAGCTGTAAATAATCTACTTTGATATATGTTTGAATTTGAACACACATAACTTGTCGCCGAATAATTTGCAAGTACGAATGGGAACAGTAATTCATGGTGTTTAATGGTTTGGAAACGTGATAGCTAAACTTAGTGCTCGCGTTCATAGTGCATATTTTGGGCCTTCAAAGTAGCGATATTTCATTTATTCTTAATGTGTAAACGTAAGAAATACAACTATTTCTGCTGATTCTACAAGTTTGTATTTGATTTTCACTATTCAGCACCATGAACGCGGTAAATGTTCAAACGTCGGGAAAGGAAAAAATAAATTATCATCACAGCCCATATATGTCCCACTGTTGGGCTCGGGCCTCCTCCGTAATGGGAAGGAAATTAACCTACTATACCACGCTGGTCAGACGTGTTGGTATAGGGTTTTGTTTCGAGTTTTTCTTCTCTTGCATAGATGTTATGTGCGTTTTATATCCCTTAATCGTCTCTTACGATCACCCATGAGTAAGTAGACAGGGGGTGGTGAATTGTATTCTTACTCCATCACCACACGGGTAAAAAATAAATATAACCGTGATAATATCCGTAGAAATAATTTTATTTCATAGATATTTGATTTGTAGATTTTGTGTCATTTCTTCTTATTCTCGTTATTATTTTATTACATGTAGTGATAATAAATTAAAGTGTCATCAACCTTCTATTTTTCGTAGATATCTTAAGTAATGATTGCGGGAAGTAAGCAATTAATACCACTACAAAGGAAGGTTAACGCGAAATAAACCTTTCGCTGTTACCTGGATAACGTGACATAATAGTCTTAAAAACTATCTTTTCAGTAGTGGGAGTTATATACTCTGACTTTAACGGAGATTTCTATGCTTTTACTTCTTTTATATAACGGTTACTTCTTTTATATGTGTCTATTGCCACATTTACGAGTTCGTAATGACTTCATCACTATGATAATGAAACATTAGCCGCCACCTTTACGGTTAAAAAATGAGCTGATATAAATATGTGAATTTGTTTGTACATTCGTTTGCTTGTTTGTTACGTATCCTCCATTAATCTCCTTATTTTTTTATAGCTCTTAGTGGCGAATGAGCAAGCAATACACCTAATGGTAAGTGTAACTGCTGCCCATGGACTTTTGCAATACAGCTAGCCTGCGGCCTACCAATAAAATGCCAAACATACCCAGAAAATTCAGTTTCTGGCTCTCTTGCTCTCCGAACGAAGCATAGCAGCACATTACCACTACTCAGGCGTTGGTATTTATACCTTATGAATAAACTCAAGATATTCTTCTAAAATTTTATCTGTAATATACTTTAATTATCAATGACCACAATCACAGGAGGCGAAACTTTACTCTGTTTTAATCTGCAGTGGTCGCTACCTTGATTTTCGTGGCCCCACTAGACTAATGTGACCCAAAATCTTGCAGTAGAGCTGTGTAGTGTATATAGTAATCTTGTTATGTAATAAAACCCACTGAGTATAATACAGGGTTTCTCTAAATGCATAATCGTGTAAATATTGTTTGCAAAATTTTATGCAGTTTAATTTTTTTGTTATACTTGAATTCTTAGTGTTAATATTCTTACATGTAAACGAAAGAAATACAGCGGGCTTTTAGCAGTTCGATGCTCACCTGCGCCAAGAGGCTAGTATAACAATATAACTTAGTGAGAGAGAACAGCGTGTGACTCCAGAATCTACCGTATTACTGCATCATCGCCAATTTGACCACCAGTGACCATTTCTTGATTTTCAGTCTGACTTAGGTCCGCCGGGCCGGTTACTTATTCGGCTTGTATTATGTATAAAAGATATATATGCATACTTAAAAGAAAAAAAAACAAACATTAATTATTTCCTATCAAATAATGACTTATAGTTATAATTGACTTTTTATAGTCTAGTGTAAAATAGCCCTTATCTCAAGCCTTTCGAACGTGTATTTTAATTTTGAAGAGTATTTTCCGGACGCTTCGAAATATGCCAAGTAATCTTCAACCACAGTTCGTAGCACTTTACCTGGAAACCCGGGTCACGTGCTATTTCTACGGTCTACGGGTAATGAATCGCTATTGAGGTCAGGAAACGGCCTTTAATGGCACTTCTTGAGATACTGGTAACGATACGTGTTCTGGATACGGGACTATAAGTCTAGACGATAGGAAAGGGGGTAATATTTAAGATTGTGAATTGCTAAAGGTGGAAACTGGATTTTTATATTAACATATAATATAATAATAATAATCTCTTTCTTTTCCAGAAATGTCTTAAAATAATTAAGATCTGACAAAGTAATCGAATTTACAATATAAAAACCTTAAACGGGCTTATCTAGCGCGACGTAATAGACCTAATTCTAAAAGAAGCTTATATCCAACAATGGAATTTAAATGAGATGAAAAAGATTTCTGTTTATTTAAATAAACAATACCTTACACTACGCTACGCTACGATCATACTATTAGCAAAGAAAACTTGACAAAGATTTAAAAAAATATTTAATATCATCATCATCATTCTCCTACTCTTATCCCAATTACTTGGAGTCGATACAATATGTACTCTTATTTCATAGTACATAAAATAAAATTTATTGGCAATAGTTTTATGACCGGCCGCTTGCCAGACGTCAACCTAAGGAATGTAATTGTTGGCCAAACGGCATCAGATGGAGTTGACTCAGGTCATTATAAGGCTCTTAGTCGTCTTTTACGACATTCACGAGCAAAGTAAGGGTTGGTAGTATTCGTAACCGCTACCACACAGCATATATATTTGAAAAATATTTTATATATCGCACTTAATTATTTCGTGCATATAAACAGTTAATTGTTCACATATGATGACCGAATATGAATAGAATTCACCACCTGACTGATGGGTGTCGCGAAAGAAGGGATATAACATGCATATAAAATATATGTAAGACAAGGAAAATTCGAAATATAGCTTTATATCAATAAATCTGACCAGCGTGGTATAGTAGGACAATTGCTCTCCTGTTGTTGAGAAGATTGAAACCCAGCAGTGAGATGTCTGAGTTGAGACGATGGTGATGATGAAACTGTTTTTTCTTGAAAGGAGTACGTCCCCATTTCAAATTTATGTAGTCAAAAAAAAAACATTCATTTTCTGAAGACGTGGAAAACTTTCATATATTAATTGATTCCATCATATAGAACCCTTTTTTTTGGCGGCGGGCTACGGTACGTCAAACCCCGCTATTCCATCTGGGGCAACAGGAAAAGCGGCGCAAGACCCCGTAGACCCGCCCTACAATATACCTCTCGACGCCGTGCGGGTGGGTCACTGGTACGCGGTCTTTTCTTCAGTGGCCCACCCTCATGGGTATCTTCACTGATGATCATATAGACCCCTATCGCCATTTTCGAATTATATAACTCGAAAGTGGAAGACAGGAAAATATTCAAATTTGAAACGCTCGTTGGTAAAATAAAAATCATGATATTGACTCTAGCTGTCTTATCAATAATTTTGTCTGACAATAAAGATGGCGTACTAATTGAGTACTGATCTTTCGTATCTAGTTTCTTGGCTTCGATTGAAATGCAAGAAAAAGATATATTTATTTTATATACACAAATATTTATTCTAAGTCTAGATTTTATATATCTTTATATTAATTAATTGTATGTTTAGAAAGTCCTTTGAGATGTGTTTTCACCTACAGCGTTTTATTTCTTAATGCAAATTGTTATTTTCAACAATACTAGATATATTCATCATCCCAGCCTACACACGCCTCACTGCTGGGCTGGGGCGTCCTACATAATGGGAGGGTAATTGACCTACTATATCTAGCGAGTCGGACGTGTTCGTATAGGGTTTTGTTTTTTTGTCCTTCTCTCGCATAGATGTTACAAATATTAACTATTTAACTTTAAATTGCATATACAACGATATTTAGCAAATTGTATTTCATAGTGAGCTATAAAAATTTCTTTCTCCCGTATATGGTATCATCATTTCAACTCATATATTTTCCCCTATTGGACTCCAGTTTCCTCCTTATGAGGACTTAAATTCATCTACTATACCACACTGGTCAAACGTGTTAATATAGAGTTTTGTTTTAAATTTTCCTTTTCTAGCGTTATGACGTTATATGTGTTTTATATCCCATCATTAATCATTAATCATCCACGGGTAAGATAGGGGATGGTGAATAGTAATCTTACTCCCTCATAGCAGGCATATAATATATTAAAATATAAATTATTTATAAAAAACCCGATTACTTTTCATTGTGATTGAAAATCATGCATTATTCTATTACTTTTTAAATCCTAAATGTTTCTCTAATATATTAGAATATCCAATAAACTAGAATATCACATGTTCTATCAAATCTGATTAAACTAGAAACTTGATGTTCACTAATAAATGATAGGATGATAGACAAGGGATCCTCCGCTATTTAGATCACGTTAATCGAAATAAACATGGCGTTAAAATATATTGTATAAACTGACACATATTTCGTGCACAACGTAGTGAATATTCAGTTGATAAAATTTGTTCCAAATCAATACTTAGCCTCAATGTTTACACGTTGTCATAGAGAATAGGCTTCAGGCATTGAATGGCGATACACACAAAGATAGTTGGTTGGTTTATATCGCGGTAACGAATACACCAGTTTTATAATATCTGTCGTGTCTAAATTTGAGTATTAGTGATTTATAGAAATACATTTTAACAAATGAATCAAGATGCTAAAAAACTTGCAAGTAACCTCTATGGAAGGGTTAATGTTCCAGCTGTCGAAAGATGTCGAGTTAACTTTTGCACTGACTTAGAAAAGTCGGTTTTGATGAGTAATTTCGAGAGGCGTGGGTGGAACCAAGTTGGTCCCGACGATGAATGGAACTTCTATTGGGCATCCACGCAAACTTGTAGAAACTTATTTAGCGTCGAAAGCGGATACCGGATGAATGACAACCAAATGATAAATCACTTTCCGAACCATTACGAGCTGTCGCGTAAGGACTTACTAGTGAAAAATATAAAACGTTATCGTAAGGAGCTCGAAAGGGAAGGCAATCCACTCGCTGAGAAGGCAGAGTTCGCATTACATGGAGGTCAAGTGGTGACAAGATATGTTCATTTGGATTTTGTTCCCGTTACTTTTGTGCTGCCTGCTGACTATAATATGTTTGTTGAAGAGTATCGCAAATCACCTCAAAGCACTTGGATTATGAAGCCATGCGGCAAATCTCAAGGAACAGGCATTTTCCTCATTAATAAACTATCAAAGTTAAAGAAATGGTCTCGGGAAGCAAAAACACCATTTCATCCACAATTGACAAAAGAAAGCTACGTTATATCACGTTATATAGACAATCCCTTATTAATAGGGGGTAAAAAGTTTGATCTAAGACTTTACGTGTTGGTCACTTCTTTTCGTCCACTAAAAGCTTATCTGTTCCAACTTGGCTTTTGTAGATTTTGCACAGTTAAGTACGATACAAGTGTTACAGAGTTAGATAATATGTATGTACATCTTACAAATGTAAGTGTTCAGAAACATGGAGGTGATTATAATAATATTCACGGTGGTAAGATGACCGTACAAAATTTGAAATTATATTTGGAAGGTACTAAAGGTAGAGCGGTGACTGAAAAATTATTTGCGGCTATGCAGTGGCTTATAGTACATTCACTTAAAGCTGTTTCATCTGTAATGGCTAATGATAGACATTGTTTTGAATGCTACGGATATGATATTATAATTGATAATCAATTGAAGCCTTGGTTGGTGGAAGTGAATGCATCTCCTTCATTAACATCTACAACAGTCAATGATCGCATATTAAAATACAAATTGATAGATAATATAATAACAGTAGTTCTTCCACCAGATGGTGTGCCAGATGTGCGTTGGAATAAAATACCAAATGTTGAAGCTTTAGGTAATTTTGATTTACTTATTGACGAAGAGTTATTGGAAAAGGACGAGCCATCTGGTTCTCATAATCGCACTGGCAAAAGTAAATATAAGTAGTAATAACTTTTAGCATCTATTTATCTTATCAATATTCTTGAGTTCGAGAATTTCATAAAAGATACTTACTTTGTATAGACTTTAACTTCCATAGAATGTATTTTATATTATTATCTATATATTTCGTTGCTTATTTTTTAATATGATTTTCAATTTATAGTAATTATTATAATTATACATATATTCTATTTACTGTTAACATTAATTGTTGTGTGGTTGTTGTGTGGTGGCAGTTATGAATACTATCAACCCTTATATTGCTAGTAGGTATTGTAAAAGACGACTAAGAGCTTAATATAGACCCAGGCTAACTCCATCTGTTATCGTCTGGTTAACAATTACAATCCCAAGGAGTGTTGACGTCAGGTTTGTAGTTCTTCATAAAATCATTGCCAATACTGTACGATAGAAAAAGAGTACATATTTTCTCCACTCCAAGTAATTGGGATAAGAGTAGTATGGTGATGTTTATTTAAGTTTATAAATATTTTTTTTGAATCTATCTATGTTTCAATACAATACTCTAAAGGACATTTAAGGTTTAGAAATTTTTAATATTTTTTGCGATAAAATATTACGTTTCTTGCGATAAGCTATTTATTGTTTATTCATTAAATTATAACACGTTATAAACTCTCATTAGCGGCTGCAAGTAATTTATAGTCGAAATTTCTAAACTATGTAAAAAGAAATGCAAATAGATATATTGATCTGTAAAATATTAAAAAAAAAACCTGATTATAATTTATATAGCTAAAGAGGTACCACTAGATTCAAATTTAAATAATAAAAGCTATTTTTTTTATAAATTCGTAAAAATAGTTTACAAACAATTTGAGCGAAATCTCCAAAAGCATTCTTTATTACGTAAATTAATCACGCGCCTTACATTCATAAATCACATTGACTTTACATAAAATATTTGTAAGGAATAATAGTTGAAATGTTTGAATTATTCTACAATTTTGCCGCAACGTGATTAATGACTTAGAAAGGCAGTGACGTGGCTTTTCCTGGATTTTTCAATCGAAGTTTGCGGGTGCTCCAAAGCTTACGGCAAAACGTGGCATTAAATTATTCAAAAGGCCAAGCCGATGTTGCTATCGATCGAAAAAAGGGCAAACCAATGTTGAAATGATAGATGTAAGACTGCGAAAATTCGTGATGTAACATGATTTTAAATTCTATGATGAAAAAATAATCAAAATATATTTTTCGCAATATAGGTATGTCTTAATTGGAATACTAAGCTGCAATAATTTGTCACTGTAAAATAATATACATTACACCTAATAGATTTAATAATGAAATAGAACAAGATTTTTTAATGCACAGGTCTTTTAGGAATTCCTTCTAAATGATATCATATATTATAATTCTTATCACAAATATATCAATTTAATGTATATTTTACATAAATAATATTTTAAATTAGTGTAAGTAATATGGCTTCTTAAATATTAATATTTGAGTTCATATTCGAATTTTCGATATCATTTATGAGCTTACTTTTCGATACTATTAATAAGAACTAAGCAAAAAAGTACAAAATACCACCCCCTATCTTACTCGTAGGATATTGTACGAGATATAATGTGTAAGTAGTGTCTGTGTAAGGGAAGGAAAACTTGAATAATATTCTAGTATAAAACCTTATACCAACATGTCTGATCAGGTAGGTCAATTTCCCTCTCGAGAACGCTCGAGCCCAGGAGCGGGATATCTAAAAAAATCTCTGTCATTATCATCATCATCATCACAGCCCACATATGTCCTACTGTTGGGCTCGGGCCTCCTCCGTAATGGGAAGGAAATTAACCTACTATACCGCGTGGGTCAGACGTGTTGGCATAGGGTTTTGTTTCGAATTATCCTTTTCTTGCATAAATGTTATATGCATTTTATATCCCTTAGTCGTCTCTTACGATCACCCATGGGTAAGATAGGGGGTGGTGAATTGTATTCTTACTCCGTCACCACACGGATTATTATTATTAATGTATGTAATCAGAATCAATTGTATAGTTCTTCTATGACTGCGCACATAATCCAAAATAAAAAATATTAAACAAATACTAAAGGTAAAGTCTTTAAATTAAATTTGTTTTCCATGTAATCCTTACTAATATTATAAATCCGAAAGTAACTCTGTCTGTCTGTCGCTCTTTCACGCCAAAATTAGTGAACCAATCTAAATGAAATTTGGTACACAGATGGTCTAGAGCCTGACAAGGACATAGGCTACTTTTTAATGCAAAAAAAAGGTTGTATAGGGGGATGAAAAGTTGTAAGGAAGTATTGTCATTTTTAAAGCCAGAAGCTTGAAACTTATTTTAGGCTATTGATTAGATATAAATAAATATGACATTATTTTTTTTTTTAAATTTACCCTTAAAATGTAAAATAAAAATAGGGTATGAAAAACTTTAGGAAAGTAACCTCTTACGCGGGCGAAGCCGCGGGCAGAAGCTAGTAAAATATATATGCGGCTTAAATATTTATAAAAAAGTATTATCTTAGAATGTTAAATTGTAAGAACAGATGCCAACGTTGTCAAACATCTTTAAGGTACTTTTTTTTTTTTTTTCTTTTAATAGGCACCACCCTTTTTTTTTTTATTGGTGGGCTATGGGTGCGTCTCGCCCCGCCAAATCAGTCCGGGGTGACGGAGAAGGCGGCGCGTGATCCCATAGACCCACCGTAAAATCCTCTCTCTTCGCCGTGCGAGCGGACCACCGGTACCCGATCTTTGTCTTCGGTGGTCCGGTCGGCGGTTTACCCTCGCGGGTTCCTCTCGTCGACGCCCCGACAGATTTCGCCATCGGGGCGTCGCCCTCACGCGGTGGCCTCGCGTCGGGTGACCGGACAATTCCCCGGTCCGATCACCCGAGGCCTTTTTTTTTTTTTATTATTTTTTTTTTTTTTATTGGTGGGCTATGGGTGCGTCTCGCTCCGCCAAATCGGTCCGGGGAGACGGAGGAGGCAGCGCGTGATCCCATAGACCCACCGTAAAATCCTCTCTCTTCGCCGTGCGAGCGGACCACCGGTACCCGATCTTTGTCTTCGGTGGTCCGATCGGCGGTTTACCCTCGCGGGTTCCTCTCGTCGACGCCCCGACAGATTTCGCCGTCGGGGCGTCGCCCTCACGCGGTGGCCTCGCGTCGGGTGACCGGACAATTCCCCGGTCCGATCACCCGAGGCCTGGGTTAGGGCGGCATCAGGCGCAGGTATTCGCGCCTGCGCCGCCCCGGCTGCTGGCGGCGGCCCGGGTCGCGGGAGTCCTCCCTGACTCGTTCCGCCGCCTCCTTCCGCGAGATGACAGCCTCGCAGAAGGCGGCGACCGCGTCCCAATGCCTGACGCTGTCGACCATCGCCCTCGCGACAGCCGGCAGTGACAGGTCGGCATCGATAATAGCGACGAGGTCGCGGCGCTGCCCGTCCCAGCCCGAGCATTCCTCGAGCGTATGTTGCGCCGTGTCCTCGTCACTACTGCAATGATGGCAGCCCGGAGTCCACTCCCTGTACACGACCGTGTGCAGGTATTTCCCGAAGCACCCGTGCCCCGTCAACACCTGCACCAGTCGGAAGGTGAGGACCCCGTGCCGCCGCTCCATCCATTTCATCAATACGGGCCGGAAGGCTTCGACGGTCACGATACCGTGTCTAGGCCTCTCCAGCCGCGTAACCCAACGGGCGATGACGTCTCGGCGGGCGTCCTCGCGCCAGGTGGCTATCTCGCTCAACGATGGGGAGCCACCCTCCTCGCGCACTGAGGTAACCCGCCGGTAGAGGTCGGAGAGCATCTCCGCCTCTAGGTCCCACGGGGGTGTCCCGGCCAATAGGCACGCCGCCTCTGTCGACACCGTGCGGTACCCGCGAATGGCTCTGACCGCCATGGCTCGCTGTGGCCTCACAGAACCGCCCTGAGCTGGGCGTTCAGAGCCCTCGCCCACACGGGTGCGCCGTACATGGCCATCGAGCGGATGACCCCCGCATACAGCCGTCGGCCCTCGAAACTGGGTCCGCCCACATTCGGCATGAGCCGAGAAAGGGCGGACGCCACGCCGACCAGCCGGGGAGCAATCTGTCGTAAATGCTCCCGGAACCACCATCGCCCGTCGAGCACCAGACCCAAGTACTTCATATGGGTAATAGGCACCACCCTGCACTAAGGAAATAAACCTTGTATTGCGGGGGACTTTACAAACATGCAATTAACGCAGACAAATTACACCCAGACTCAGAACAACACTTTGTGGATCACACAAAGTAATGTCCTGCGTGGGAATCGAACCCACGGCACTGGCACGGAAGTCGAACTTGAAAAAATAAAGCTGTTTGTGATGTTATATCGACATATTTTTGTTGTAATTCATTTTTTATAAAAAAATATTTACCTAACACTAAAATTACCAAAAAGGTATAGGTATATAAATGAAGGTATTCGGCCAGCTTAAAATAAATGGTAAAAACAAAACAAAAGGCGAGAAAATATTGTACGAGATTTCCTTGGGGGAATTGAAGTCATCTACGCTAAAATTGGATGGTAAACAAGACATCGTTGGTTCTTTTACCTCGGCGTCAGGGGAATTCGCCGGATACGACCACGGAAAGTGGACTTTCATGAAAAGTCTATCGGTCATTAATTATCTAATTTAATTTTAACTAATATATTGATTTGGTTCATCATCATCATCACAGCCCACATATGTCCCACTGTTGGGTTCGGGCCTCCTCCATAATAGGAGGGAATTAACCTACTATACCACGCTGGTTAAACGTGTTGGTATAGGATTTTATTTCGAGGTTTCCTTCTCTTGCATAGATGTTATGTGCGTTTTATATCCCTTAGTCGTCTCTTACGATCACCCACGGGTAAGATAGGGGGTTGTGAATTATATTCTTACTCCGTAACCACATGGATTCGATCACCGTCCGTCCGTGGTTAATAGACACAATCACCACAGTTGATATTTTATCCCAAGGACTGCTTAATATAAGTTGCTGGAGACCTAAGCATTGAGCGGCAGATATTTAGTAACAAAATTATAATTACACAGGAACTTCGTACCTTATCTATTGAGTATATCAATTTTGAATAAGGCATAGCAAACCGCATACTGTAATTCGAATTCTTACAAAGCAATAAGGCCAACCGATAACTATCTACTTACTTCGTACACGTTTCACAATCCGTATCAATAGCTATCCGCGTATGTAAAGTGTTTAACAATGAATAACCACATATTTCAAAATCAACGTATTTTAATTTATCACGCTGTGGACAGTTCGCTGTCTACAGCCGCGGGCCGCTCCGTCCGGGGTAGTATCACACTCTCGTAGAAGATCGACGTCTGAGTTATAGAAATATGCTATTGCACTTCATTCGGTGAGCGAGAGAGCCAGAAGCCCATCTGGGGTGGGTTTGGGGTTTGTAAAGGTAGGCAGCGGCCTAGCTGTACCTATGGTATTACAAAGGTCCACAGGCGGCAGTGACACTTACCATCAGGTGTGCTGTTTGCTCGTTAGCCACCATAAGCTATAAAAATATATTATTTGTCTTCCTAATTAAGATTAAACTTGTGGTTTTTGACCCAGTGGGTCAAAAATCACAAGTTTACTCAATTATTTACCTGTAGGTGTCGTACAGTTATACTAAAGCTTGATGGTCTGATAACTGGTGAAAGGTTTCGACTTTTGGATTAGTACACCATACTGCCAAATGACATTAAGCAGTCTGATATCATGTTTAGGTAGGATCTAACATTCGAATTTAGTTTACTTTACCGTTTCGGTTCGTATTATCTCTACCCAACTGGTATATTGCCGTCAATCACTAACTTTTTACGTACGTAATATTTTTTTTTTTTTTTTTTTTTTTTTAAAACGCCACCCTGCACTAAGGAAATAAACCTTGTATTGCGGGGGACCTTACAAACATGCAATTAACGCAGACAAATTACACCCAGACTCAGAACAACACTTTGTGGATCGCACAAAGTAATGTCCTGCGTGGGAATCGAACCCACGGAACTGGCACGGAAGGTCGGTATCTTAACCACTACGCCATCTGTGCAGTCTAGGGTGGTGCAGGTAATTAAATTTGATTTTTATTTATAAAAATAAAAAAGGATTCCAGTATATAATGAATGTCATCCCACGTCTTAATACCTCACAGGAGACGAATAGATTGAAGTACTACCAGGAATAAGACGATCGCCAATCTGCTTGTTGGCATAGCGATTATAGCATTATCCCACTAGATAAAGTCACTATTAGATATTGGACTTCAATAAGCAAATCAATTGATGGGAAAACTTTATTTATTAAATTGAAAATATACATATTGCCTTCGAAATGTTTTAGAGAGTAAATATAAAGGAGCCAACGTATATTTTATATTGAAAGCACCTGCACATGTTATTACTCTAGAGTCTTAAGGAAAGAACTAATTGTACAGATGGCGTACGTAGTGTTCTGAGTATTTATTTATTTCACGTACCGAGTATCGTGGATTCGATTCCCGCGCTGTACAATTCTTTAAGCGATCAACAAATTATTGTTTGAAGTCTAGGTGTAATCTGCTCTCTGGATATTTGTAAAAAAAATATATACCTACAAATAACATGATTAAGAATTCTAATGCATTTGATTTTTAATTTTCTGACGTTTCGAACACTTTACAGTATTCATGCTCACGAGAGTGGACGCCCGTTTTATTTGAAAATATATCATACCCATACTTCGGTGACCACAAATCTATGTGACAAAGACCTAATTTTGTTCCATCATGATATTTTTGAAGACTTCTTTAAACAGGATACATAATTAGAGTACAATCCTTAAGTGTTCAACCAAAATAAATTATTAGAAATATTAAAACTTATTTCACAGCGTAAGTCTTCGAATACTTGAGGTATGTTCGGGCTGGGACGGGCAGCGCCGTGACCTCGTCGCTGTCATCGGTGCCGACCTGACGCTGCCAGCTGTCGTGAAAGCGATGGTCGACAGCGTCAGGAATTGGGACGCGGTCGCCGCCTTCTGCGAGGCTGTCATCTCGCAGAAGGAGGCGGCGGAACGAGTCCGGGAGGATTCCCGTGACCCGGGCCGCCGCCCGCGGCCGGGGGGCGCATGCGCGAGTATCTGCGTCTGATGCCGCCCTAACCGAGGCTTCGGGTGATCGGACCGGGGAATTGTCCGGTCACCCGACGTGAGGCCACCGCGTGAGGGCGACGCCTCGACGGCGAAAGCTGTCGGGGCGTCGACGAGAGAGGAACCCGAGAGGGTATATCGCCGGGCGGGCCACCGAAGACAAAGATCGGGTACCGGTGGTCCGCTCGCACGGCGAAGAGAGGTGTTTGCAGGGTGGGTCCATGGGGTTGCGCGCCGCCTCTTCCGTCGCCCCGGGACGATTTGCCGGGGCGCGACCACATCCGTGGTCCCACCTTGCGAAAAAAAAAAAAAAAAAAAGGGTAATATCCGGCATTTGTCAATTTTCACCCGCTGGTTGTGTAAATTAGGCCTGTGAAACGGGTTGATCGACTCATTACCGCCAAGCCGAAACTATTAAAGCTAGAAACATAAAATTTTGAAGCACGTTTTTATTTATGATAATGAAAGGATTTTATGAATTCCGCCCCTAAGGGGGTGTAACAAAAGTAAAATCAAATCAACTTAAAAGATTCATATGATATTCTTATTCATAAACGGACATTGGTAAAACGGAGGCATTTCAAGTTGTTGTAGCTAAATAATAAATAAAGCCTAGATAATAATACAGTATAAATTAGTGTATTATCTATGGTATAAATTAAATTTTGGCTTAAAGGTCTAAGGAACCAAGGCATAAACTCCTAAAAAAAAAAAATAGCACTACGTTATTCACGGTCAGAAATGATGGAACATTGGCTGTATACCGTACAAACTATTTTTTTAACCTATGGCAAATTCGCGAAATATTACTTGACGTTTCTTATTTTTCCCTCCTCACTTCTGTACTTACCCCTTGTTGCCAAGATTACAAAATATTACAAATGGCGTCATTGTTACTACGTAGTACCACGTATTAATTTGTGATTAAATCTGCTAAAGCGTCTTTTAACAAGTGTGTGTTGTTATTTACATTCGTGAAAAGATTTTAATTGTCTTTGTGCTCCACAGACTGAATAGTGATTCTCCATATCTATCTTTGTGCGAAAGAACTTTTAATAGGATTACTTACAGTGTAAATATATTTACGATAGGAAGTTTTCATTAGTGCAATTTTATGAAAGGACATTGAAACCTAAATACAAGGGTAACAATTATAATTTTCAAAGCATTGGTATATAGCTATGATGTAGATTGAAGCAGGTGGTAAACGTGATTCTAAAATTGTAATGTACTTTATGCATGTAAATGTGAAATAGAAAACAATAATTATTGTTTGAATAATAACTTATAATTATTTTGACGTATCTGTATATTTTACTACTATGCGTAATGAATAATGTTAATGTACTATCATAAATAAATGTTGAAACGTATGAATTCTTATATTTTCCTGGGCGAACGCAATAAACGAAAATACGTATAAATATACATGTGTGTGTGTGCCTCTCTCTCTCTTTTTCTCTGTGTGTGCCTCTCTCTCTTTCTCTGTGTGCGCGTGTGTGTGCCTCTCTCTCTCTCTCTCTGTGTGTGCATGCGTGTGTGAACTGTCATGCTCTAAATTGCTCACGGTTGAAAATTTTGTTCGACAGATGTCCGTCTATATTACTACTTATAGTCTGTGACGTTATTTAAAGCATTGTCAGTAAACCGTCAAATTGTATAGTAAATTTTTATATTATGCATATGTATGAATTCTAATTTTTGTTTTGATATTAGTAATTTTATATCATGGCACAAGAGATAAGGAAAGTTTCACCATCTATTTACGGTAAATTTAATCCGCAGGTTGTTGAAAAATTTAAAGTTACTTATTGTACAGATTTAGAGAAGTCCGTAATAACTAGCAACTTCGAACGCCGTGGTTGGGCTCAGGTGGGGCCCGACGATGAATGGAATTTTTATTGGGCGTTCACGCAAAATTCCAGAAATATTTTTAGTACTGAAACCGGCTATCGAATGAATGATCACCAAGTGATAAATCATTTTCCTAACCATTACGAGTTATCCCGTAAAGATTTACTAGTGAAAAACATCAAGCGATATAGAAAAGAGCTTGAAAAAGAAAACAATCTGTTGGCAGAAAAAGCAGAGGTGCAATTAAGTAACGGGCAAGTAGTCCCACGTTATATGCATTTAGATTTTATACCTATTACGTTTGTATTACCCGCAGATTACAATATGTTTGTTGAAGAATATAGAAAATCACCTCAAAGTACCTGGATTATGAAACCTTGTGGCAAATCTCAGGGCGCAGGAATATTTCTGATAAACAAACTGTCAAAACTTAAGAAGTGGTCACGCGAAGCCAAAACTTCGCTTCACCCTCAACTAAGCAATAAAGAAAGTTATGTAATATCGCGTTACATCGACAATCCATTATTGATTGGCGGAAAGAAGTTTGACTTACGACTGTACGTGTTAGTGACATCATTTCGTCCACTAAAAGCTTACTTATTTCAACAGGGCTTCTGTAGATTCTGCACTGTAAAATATGATACGAGTGTTACTGAACTGGATAATATGTATGTACACTTGACTAATGTGAGCGTTCAGAAACATGGTGGGGAATATAATAGCTTGCATGGCGGGAAAATGAGTATTCAGAATTTGCGGTTATATTTGGAGGGTACCAAAGGGCGTCAAGTTACAGATAAATTGTTTGGTGAAATACAATGGCTCATAGTCCACTCTTTAAAAGCCGTTGCTCCTGTAATGGCTAATGACCGCCATTGTTTCGAATGTTACGGATATGATATTATAATTGATAAAACTCTCAAACCTTGGTTGGTGGAAGTGAATGCATCGCCATCACTTCAATCAACAACTCATAATGACAGAATATTGAAGTACAAGCTAATTGATAATATAATATCTATAGTAGTTCCATCTGATGGAATACCTGATGCTAGATGGAATAAAATCCCTAGCGCCGAAGCGCTGGGTGATTTTGAGCTTCTGATTGATGAAGACTTAATGGAGAAGGATGATGCGAATTCACGTTACAACAAATTTCACCGTACTAAGCCGTATTAAATATATTATACATTTGTAATATTTTTTTTATATAGTTTTTGCGTTATATTTTCGATACAATAAGCTCCATTGTTAGCAGTAGTAGCTTTTGCCATAATGGCAGGCAAATTGGTCTATTATACAATCAGCAACGATAGATCTTTTAGATTATCCAGAATGGGGTACAAATACTTCATAGTGGCGTAAATTATTATTCTGATGATGATATTCGTCCGTTTGTGGAGAGATCGCACGGCGGATTGGGCTTTAATGTCTTTTGTTGAACTTTAGACAGATTGGGTGAGTACGAACATATCCTGCTAAAACCAAAAACGGTAGTGGGACATATATCCTCTATCCTGAAGTCGCTATCATGTCGCGTTTTGCGATGTTTTAGCGGATGTTAAGGATGATGATATTTTTTCAAAGGACTTCTACGATGGCGCGCAGTTCGAATGACTACGGCAGCATAGTCTTAACCAATACTTATAGGCCAGGGCCTAATCCCGTTGGAGCAACATATAACCTGTTATTAGCGTGGTAAAGAATAAGTGTTTAAATATAAATATATTTTAGTTCTGTTGTTATCTCAATTTATAAAAGTATTAGTGTGTGTGTTTCTAACATACTGCATGGAATTTTGGCTACGTTTTTGTCTGTCTGTTATCAAGCCTATTTAAGAATGCAATCCGCAACGGTCTTCTTGATATGGCTGACTATTATAAATTAAAAACATTTGTGAAAATGGTAAAATGATAGCATAGCTGCTAATCGGTTCCCCGCAATCGTGTCCGAATATGAAATTAGAGATTGGAACCACACAGTCAAAATAATCTATTAAAATCCAATATCGCCTTCAATTTATTAGGTATTTTAAGTTTGTTAACTCAATTTCTATTGTCATTATGTACGTCATTAATTCTACGGAATATTTTCTAAAACGAGAATACTACTACTATAAATCTTCTTGACTTACGTCACAGAATTTAGCATCTCATGAACGCTACCGCATCCTTGATCGTCCCTTGTCCTTTAAAGTATCCTGATAAGATTAAGAAGAAGCCTTTATCGTTTTTGAACACACACAATCTCGCAATACGAAACGTTGCCACCAATGCGATTTTATACTAAATTATTCTTTCCTTTATTATTTATTAACTATATACTCATATATTTTTGAGATCCCATTAGGATAAATCATATAGATAGAAAATAAAACTAGTAAATACATTAATAAGAATTTATTTATTATACAAAAAATACGAATAACAAATATAAGCTATTTAAGTCATAATATTTTTCTTAACTCTATGGTGTCCAGGTCTATTAAACCATTAAAAACGCAGTAAAAATAGAAAAAGAAATACCTATTATATATACACAGAATTAGAATTTTTCTCATTTTATATGCAAATAGAATTCATTTTGAATGGTTTCTTACTCATGTCAATACTTTTTAACAGTTTAATTATCAATACCAATTTTGAACAAAGTTATCGCTGTGTGAATTACATAAAATACTTAAAATAACCAATCTTGTTTCGAGGAACCTGTTTTTGTAGTTTAAAACCACAAGCCATCCTCGGCTTCCTCTTCACTATCGGTGACTTGAAGATCGTCTTGAATAGCTGGATCAGGCTGATGAAAAAATAATATAGTTGACATGTAATAAATGTATATTATAATAATTAGGAAATGGAGCTATGCTAAAATAACGAATTAAAGCAGATTCATAGATTACAATTTCCTATTGTACAAAAGATACTTTACTAAAACATGACATAGACAATTTTAAATACATTAATTACTATGAACTCGATAACTTCCACCTGACAGAACTTAATCATCATTCTCCTACTCTTATCCCAATTACTTGGGGTCGATACAATATGTACTCCTCTTTCATAGTACATATTGTAAAAGTTATTGGCAATAGTTTTATGACCGGTCGCCTGCCAGACGTCAACTCTCCTGGGAATGTAATTGACCAAACGGCATCAGATGGAGTTGGCCCAGGTCGTTATAAGGCTCTTAGTCATCTTTTACGATATCCACCAGTGAAGTAAGGGTTGGTAGTATTCGTAGTTGCTACCACACAGCTTACCTGGCAGAACTTAATATCACTACTAATTTGATGGCACTTAGTACGTAATACAAATAGATGCCCGACTAGTCTCACATAATTGATTCCTGATTTATATGAAATTAAAGTTGGTTTAAAAGCAAAAGTACACGCACAACTATTTTATTTTATAATACCTAAAACTTAAAAGACTATATTAAATTCATTGAATATTTTAATTAAATATTTTAACGTTTAGGTTTTCAGGTTTATTTTAAAAAACAATTATCCATATAACTATTATCTCAAAAGACTTACTACGTATTTTTGTCTTTTTACAAAAAAAGAAGTAATTTTCAAATTATGTGCTAATTCGACAAGCCTAATGTATAAGTTAATATAATTATACAATAGTATAAAATATAAAATCAAAAAGTACATACCTGCCAATTTTCTGGCGGTTCTTCTTTAAATTGTGGAGCTGGTTCAAGTCCCGTATTCTCCATCATTGGTGGTTCCATCATAGCCATATCAGGTTCCATTGGTTCCTCCTGTGAAGAAAATATATACATAAGAATTGATCCAACGTGGTAAGTGTTACTGCCGACCATGGAACTTTGCAATACCAGGGGTATAGCAAGGCCGCTGCCTACCAATACAAACCCCAAACCCACCCAGTTGGGCTTCCGACTCTCTCGCTCACCGGACGAAGCACAACAGCACATTGCCATTACTCAGACGTCGATCTTCTGCGAGAGTGTGGTACTACCCCGGACGGACCGGCCCGCAGCTGAATACAGAAAACTGTCAACAGCGTGGTCCTACCACTAATAAAACTAAGGCGACAATTAAAACTAAGGCGCTAATATCAGTACAAGAGAAAGTATCATCCAATCAAAACTATACCAATCTGTTTGACCACAAAGTACCACGTAGTATAATAAATGAATTTCCTTCTCAATGTGAATGACTATCTTACTTAATAATAGACCTCTTTTTTTTTATTGGTGGGCTATGGATGCGTCTCGCCCCGCCGAATCGGTCCGGGGTGACGGAAAGGCGGCGCGTGACCCCATAGACCCACCGTAAAATCCTCTCTCTTCGCCGTGCGAGCGGGCTACCGGTACCCGATTTTTGACTTCGGTGGCCCGCTCGGCGGTTTACCCACGCGGGTTCCTCTCGTCGACGCCCCGACAAATTTCGCCGTCGGGGCGTTGCCCTCACGCGGTGGCCTCACGTCGGGTGACCGGACAATTCCCCGGTCCGATCACCCGAGGCCTTGGTTAGGGCGGCATCAGGCGCAGATATTCGCGCCTGCGCCGCCCCGGCCGCTGACGGCGGCTCGAGTCGCGGGAATCCTCCCGGACTCGTTCCGTCGCCTCCTTCCGCGAGATGACAGCCTCGCAGAAGGCGGCGACCGCGTCCCAGTTCCTGACGCTGTCGACCATCGCCCTCGCGACAGCCGGCAGCGTCAGGTCGGCACCGATAACAGCGACGAGGTCACGGCGCTGCCGGTCCCAGCCCGGACACACCTCCAGCGTGTGTTGCGCCGTGTCCTCGTCACTGCTGCAATGGTGGCAGGCCGGAGTCCACTCCCTATACGCGACCGTGTGCAGGTACAAGCCGAAGCATCCGTGCCCCGACAACACCTGCACTAGTCGAAAGGAGAGGACTCCGTGCCGCCGCTCCATCCACTCCATCAGTACGGGCTGGAGGGCCTCGACGGTGACGACACCGTGTCTAGGCCTCTCCAGCCGCGTAGCCCAACGGGCGATGCGTCCTCGCGCCAGGTGGCTATCTCGCTCAGCGATGGGGAGCCACCTTCGTCGCGCAGTGAGGTAACCCGCCGGTAGAGGTTGGAGAGCATCTCCGCCTCTAGGTCCCACGGTGATGTCCTGGCCAATAGGCATGCCCCCTCGGTCGATACCGTGCGGTACCCGCGAATGGCTCTGACCGCCATGACTCTCTGTGGTCTCCACAGAACAGCCCTGAGCTGGGCGTTCAGAGCCCTCGCCCACACGGGTGCGCCGTACATGGCCATCGAACGGATCACCCCCGCATACAGCCGTCGGCCCTCGAAGCTGGGTCCGCCCACGTTCGGCATGAGCCGCGAAAGGGCGGACGCCGCGCCGACCAGCCGGGGAGCAATTCGGCGAAAATGCTCCCGGAACCACCATCGCCCGTCGAGCACCAGACCCAAGTACTTCATATGGGCCTGGATACTGATGTGGACGGAGTTGACGACTAACGAGGCGCCGATTGGCGGCCTTACGCGTGGCCCATGGAATAATAGCCCCAGCGCCTTGATTCGCCTGACCATCTCCTCGGTGGCGAGAGTGGCCAAGGTTCGCCGCCTCTTCGAGTGTCCTGCCCCGGGCTGTCACGAGCGTATCGTCAGCGTAGCATATCAAGCTCAGCCCGGGTGGTAGACTCCCTCTCAACGCCCAGTCGTACCCGATGTCCCACAGAGTCGGCCGCAGAACCGACCCCTGTGGAACGCCGCACGACATGGGCGTAGACCTTATATGTGTTGTAAAAAAAAAAAAAAAAGATATTTTACTTATACTAAACCAGCAGGACCAGAACTAGCAAATTATCATCATTACCCTGTTCTTATTCTTATATTATTACTTGGGGTCGACGTAATATGTAATTTTCTTCCGCTCAATCCTATCCGATGTCATCTCTACGTTCACTCCCTTTCTATTCATATCATGCTTCACGCAATCCATCCATCTTTTCTTCGATCTTCCGTTACCCCTAAAGCCTTCAACATTCATACTTAAAACTTTTCTCACAACATTACTTTCATTCCGTCTCATCACATGTCTATATAAAGTCAGGCGTGCGTTTTTTCAAGTTTTTAATCACTGATGCCACTTTTAAACTTTCTCTTATATGCTCATTTGTTGTCTTATCCATTCTCGTCAGGCCCCACCAGAACTAGCAAATGTGTTTACTTAATTTCGTAATAGATCTTAATAACCATGCAGATTCCGTGTGGTGACAGAGTAATAATACAACTCACCACCCCCTATCTTACTCGTGGGTGATCGTAAGAGACGACTAAGGGATATAAAACGCATACAACATCTATGCGAGAGAAGGAAACCTCAAAACCCTATACCAACACGTCTGACCAGCGTGGTATAGTAGGTCAATTATACTCCCATTATGGAAGAGGCTCGAGCCCAACAGTGGGACATATATGAGCTGAGATGATGGTGAACGATACAGAAGTTGATGACTAATTGTTGTTTGGTGAACTATCAGGTACATTCCATACTTCAGAAAAATATTCATTTAATTATTGAAATTTCGCCACTATATTATCCTTCCTCATATTATTTACAATTCGAAAATCTTTAAAATATATACGCTATACCTTAGTTTTGACAGTTTTTATCTTATAATATATTTTTTGATGTTGAGTAGGACAGTATGAAGCTACGATTCTTCATTTATTAAATTTTCCACTTCAATACCTCTACCATAATTGAGTGGACCACTAGACAAGTGAGTTTCACTTCACCCATATTATTCGGCAACAGTTCTTGAATTTTTCCTTTTGACACGTTAAGATCCGATTACATGTCGTGAAAACCGTCCAAGCTGGCGGCGTTCCAACAACCAACCTTCCGTATTACTTTTTACCGCCAAGTATGTTAATCATCGGATTCTATTCCGTGGTTTGATGAATCAGCCGGAGGGTTTTCCATTTCCGGTAGCAATCCCTGCCGACGACCCGGCAACAAATAGCCGAAACGTCGGCCTCCTTGCAGTTAGCTGACTAATCCTCGGTCAAACCACCCGAAAAGATCTTGAACCCACCACCAAGTTCGCTATACTATAGTAAAAGCTAAAGACAATATAGATATGCATATACCTTCACAACTGACGGAAACGAGTAGTCAGTACCAGGTTGATCTAAATCCACGAAGTCATCTGTTGGCGGTGGCAGTTCATCGGGCACTTCGCGCTTTATCTTCGGGAACTCAGGGTTGTCGAAACTGGACTCACCCATTGGCACGTCGTCTTCTATCGTAAAATAAATACACTAGTTACTTCAAACTAATAATAACAAAACAGCTCTGTATATTTCACTAAATTTAATCATTTTATTTATATAATAGGTAAGCTATTTCACTGTGCGATAACAGTGTAAGAATACAACGAATCAGTCCTACTTGATTTTTTATGGAAATCGTAAAAACCGACTAAGAAATCACCAGGAGCATGGACATAATATTCTCCAGGTAAACTTAAAATATAAATATCTGCGCATGATGCCGCGTCGCCCTGGACCAGTTTGGTGGAGCGCGGCCACTCCATAGCCCATCGCAAAAAAAAAAGGTAAATTTAAAATAGTCATTGCGATCGGCAACTCGCAGCACACTAGGCCTAACAACTGTCATTATGATGACACATTATGAACTCTATGTGTCTACTATCTCTATATTATTACTCCATTGCCCAAAGGAGTAAAAACTCATAAGAACCGATTAAGGAAATCATTTATGCAAATAAGATTATTGCACGAAAAGGAAAATTATATAAAAAAAATATCTTATTAAGCAGTGGTCCTTTTTCCTTTCATTGTATGGAAGGGAAGTGCTCAACAGTGGGGAATGTAGATATACGAACAGGAAAGAGTAAATTGTTGGTGAAAAAAGGGGCAATTGGAGGAAATTGTATCTAATAACCAGATAGATTTCCCTGAGAAATTGGGCATAAAAAAAGAAAATGCGAATAAAAATGAAATCAAAGAAAAACATTTTATTTTATGAACATACGACATATTGTAAATTATCCTTATAGGTTAATTTAAGTTGCTCGTTTGCCACGTTATAAGCAATAAAAAATATATATTTAAGGACAAATAAAATACTGATTCTATGTTACTAGTTCAATATTTTTATATATTCTTTGGCACTCATAGCGATTTGTTCGCTCAGGGTCATAATACGGTGGCGTGTATCCCTAATACCACCATACTTCCATCCTCGGTCTTTAGAAGGGGTCTGAGGCCGTGGTCACTTTACAGATCCACCCGCTTTCTATCGTTTTTGATAATTTATGAAATATCTATAGGTAAGGCGGAGCCTTATTAATTTCAAAACGAAGTTTTCTTAAGACATTTCTCTCATCTCTCAGTTATCAATCATACTTATAAAAATAACATTTTACCTGGGAAGGGTGGGCGTACAGATAACTGTACCATAGCTTCTGCTGCGACCTTCTGTTCAACTTCTTCGAAGCCAGAGCTACCGCTGTCGGAATATTGGAGATCTAAACAAAAATAAATAATTATTAGTGATAGAAGGAGAAAAGGAATCTTTTCCTTTCACATTCTAATTCAGGTTCTTTTTTGAAAAATATTCCTAGCACACATTTTAGCCATTGCTGAACACAACATTATTTTTGCCTAATAATCTCGATAAGATCTTTAAGAGAGGGTACGTGACATTTCTAATCACACGGAATGATATGTTGGTGTGTTATATCATCATCATTCACCTACTCTTATCCCAATTACTTGCGGTCGATACAATATGTACTCTTTTTTCATAGTACATATTGTAAAAGTTAATGGCAATAGTTTTATGACCGGCCGCCTGCCTGATGTCAACCCTCCTTGGGAATGTAAATGTTGACCAAACGTCATCAGATGGAGTTGGCCCAGGTCGTTAGGTAGGCTCTTAGTCGTCTTTTACGACATCCACGAGCAAAGTAAGAGTTGGTAGTATTCGTAGCCGCTACCACACAGCATACAAGTAACAATGCATATTAAGGATTATTACTTTTGTGCAGCGTGTTGTCTTTTCAAAAAATAAATACATAAATTACGCAAACCAGTAATCGACTCTGAATCCTCTAGATTAGAAGTAAATCCTCTAGAACAGTTAGAAGTAAGGAGTAATTAAATATATGCAATCTTTACCTTCTTCCAGTGAGTTTTGATCATTTCTTGGTCTGCCCCGTTTTCTAGGCGTAGCACCTGAACATAACAACAATATTTGTTTATGATGATGATGCTTTCATGAGCAGTTCGTAATATCGACTCACAGCAATATTTCGAACATATGGTTAAGTAATAATTTATCGTTTTATTTTCATCATTTGTTATAACAAAAACAGGTACGAATCAACCTGATGCAGTAAATAAATTCTCATACAGTTTTTATACAAAAGTGAGTTTGGATTTTATTCAAATTTCTACACTAATCCTTACTAATATTATAAATGCGAAAGTAACTGTATGTCGCTCTTTCACGCCAAAACTACTGAACCAATCTAAATTAAATTTGATACACAGATAGTCTAGAGCCTGATAAAGGACATAGGCTACTTTTTAATGCAAAAAAAAAGGGTTGTAAAGGGGGATGAAAAGTTGTAAGGAATTATCGTCATTTTTAAAGCCAGAAGCTTGACACTTATTTGTAGGCTATTGATCAAATATAAATAAATATGACATTAAAATTTCGTAAATAAAATTTACCCTTAAGGGGTAAAATAAAAATATGAAAAACTTTATGAAAGTAACCTTTTACGCAGGCGAAGCCGCGGGCGGAAGCTAGTAGTTTTATAAATCTGTCTATAATATAATCATAATAACGATAAAGAACTAAGTTATTACCAAATAATTCATGTAATTGAATTCTAAATTTAACATTAACATTGTTAAACGAACGCTGCCTCTTATATTTCTCATATTTTTTAAGAAATGGCAAGTATATACAGGGTGGAAGTGGACCACTCCCGAAAACAAAGACAGGTGACCCTACTAGTCCTACTTGTAATGATATGCTAGAAAAAAAATCGATCAGGATGAAAAAAAAATTTTTTTCACAAATATTTTTAAGTTTTTTTCTCTTTCCATCGTATTAGGACAGTGCCATGTAACGATAACATACATACATAGCTTCACGCCTGTTTCCCAGAGGGGTAGGCAGAGACTACGGATTGCCACAAACCACGATCCTGGCATACTTCCATCGCTTCATTCACACTCATAATAGTCTTCATGCATACTCTACGATTACGCATACTCTTAATATGACCTCTCGTCAATACATCGCTAATTTGATCCAGAAAATTATGACGAGGTCTTCCCCTTGTATTCGTCCCATTCACGCTTGCTTTATATATTTTCTTCGTCAACCTCTCCTAACTCATTCTTTCTAAGTGTCCAAACCACCTCAGCATACTCTTTTTGATCTTTGTCACTACTTCTTCATTCACACCACAGCGCTCTCTTATTACACTATTCCTAATTTTATCTTTCAGGCTCACATCACACATACTACGAAGAGCTCTCATCTCTACAGCATTTATTCTACTTTCATGTCTTCTCTGCCAAATCCAACTTTCACTACCATACATGAGGGTAGGTATACTCCCTTATGCACAACTAGACGTGCCTTTTTGGACACATTTCTGCTTCTCATAAAGGTGTACAGTACCCTATTCACCCTATTACCAGCATGTACTCTTCTTTCAACATCATTATCATTTTTACCATCTCGAGTAAATAATACACCCAAATACAAAAATTCTTTCAACTGTTCCAATTCCTCACCATTTATACTAATATTACATTCCGTCATACATTTATCCCTTTCAAAAACCATTATTTTCGTCTTACGTACATTTACTTTCAGGCCTTTTCTTTCAAAAGCTTCATGCATAGTAGTTACCATCGCCTGTAAATCCTCAGCCGACGATGCAAGTAATACCTGATCATCGGCATAAAGAAGACATTTGATAAGTAACTCTTTCATTCTTAAACCACAATCATTATCTTTCAGACAACTATCCATGAATAGGTTAAACAGCCACGGTGATGCTACACATCCCTGTCTAACACCTTTATCAATATTAAACCATTCCGTGTAGGATCCGTTTATTCTTACGCACGCCCTGGAGTCCTTATAAATGGATTTCAGAGCGTGAATAAGATGGCTGTCCACCCCATACATAGACAGTACCGACCACAGTTCATTCCTCCTCACTTTGTCATAAGCCTTCTCCAAATCAATAAATGCGCAAAAGATTTTCTGACCTTTAGCCAAAAATTTCTGCGTCATGCTTGTTAAGAAGACTTGATCGTACGGATCAAGTCTTCTCCCATACCTTTTTGAAAACCCGCTTGTGCATCCCATATTTTCTTGTCAGTTACTTTCACTACTCTTTCAATCAATACTTTCGCATACAGTTTGCCGATACCGTAACGATAACTCGATAAAAAATACGTAACTATACTCAGATGAGAAAAGACGCAATCTATTCAAAACTCACGATCATATCTTCAAGAGTGCAACGACCTCGCGTGGTGAAAAAAAAAAATTTTTTTTCATCCGAATCGATTTTTTTTCTAGTCTATCATTACAAGTAGGACTAGTAGGGTTACCTGTCTTTGTTTTCGGGAGCGGTCCCCTTACACCCTGTATACATTTATACATATCATGTTTTTACTATACACATGTAGGATGGCGTGTAGTAATTGACTATCCTACTATTGTATTGTCCAAATCATATATTATATAATATTTAAGCAGGCAGATGAAAGAAGAAGATGAACAAGAGTGAAGACTGTTATTATTTAGATTAATGATTTAATGAACTAAATACTATATACAATGAATTATTATAAAACTAAATACAATGATAAGAAATATGCGAGCGAATAATATAATAGCAGATAAGCGGGTTAATCGTGGCGTTCACGAGAAGCGAGTGTCGGCGGCGGCGCGCGCGTCGCGCGCCTCGCCGTAGGTACATCAGGTGATGTTACTGTATGGTCCAATATACATTAGCGGAGCGGATTGTTTCGAATTGTTGGGTTGCGGTCCAATATGAGGTAGTGGCGGATAGTCGCCACACACACAGCGACGAATGAGAGACGGCTGCATGTAGCAGAAATGCGAATGTTAAGATGGATGTGTGGCCTGACGAGAATGGATAAAGTAAGAAATAAGTATATAAGAGGCAGTTTGAAAGTGGCGCCAGTGACGGAAAAGTTAACGCCTGATTTGGTATGGACATGTGATGAGACGGGATGAAAGTAATGTTGGGAGAAGAGTTTTAAGTATGAATGTTGAAAGCTTTAGGGGTAAGGGAAGACCGAAGAAAAGATGGATGGATTGCGTGAGGCATGATATGAATAGAAAGGGAGAGAACGCAGAGATGACATCGGATAGGATTGAGTGGAAGAAAAGGATATATTGCGTCGACCCCAAGTAATTGGGATAAGAGCAAGGTAATGATGATGAATGATGATGATATCATATTTTTACCAGAAGCGCTAGAAGTAGATGGCTTATGTTTCCTTGGCCTTCCTCGACCGCGTTTCTTCTCGGCATCTGAAATAGGTGGCGGTAGCGGATCTTCGATATCTATATCTGAATTTTCTGCATCTTCCAACATTTTTTGCTGCACCCGTGATATATTCGCTTCCAGTTGGCTTACGTGATCACCGAACTGATAACATAAATACGTTTAAACGAATGTTTTTTCTTGACATATGTATGATAATATTAATATAAGGGCAATGTGAGAAAAATACAATCATTTTTAGGTTTCATCATCATTGAAAAGTGCTTGATTTTCATATATCGAGAGTAGAACAAGACCTCAACGCTTCGCTTATGAGGCGTTCAATTAATAAATACGGTAAAATAAGGCTAAATACTGATCTGCATGAGCAGAATGATGAGGTACCAATGTTGTGTGCGTTAATATGACTAATTTATTCAACTAGAAGATCCATGTGAATACTTTGCACTATTAGTAAAGGATTTCAGTGTATCTGTATCCTAGCCTTTGTATTTTTATATATTTGGATAAAATATATTATTAAAGGTATTATTATATGTGAGAATCAATGCACTATTTTAATTAAATTAAATCATCATCATCATCATTTCAGCCCATCGCCGTCCACTGCTGGACATAGGCCTCCCTCATGGTATGCCACAGAGTGCGGTTCTGTGCCGTCTGCATCCATCGACGCCCAGCAATTTTAACTAGATCGTCTGTCCACCTAGTGGGGGGGCGTCCTACACTGCGTCAATTAAATTAAATAGTAATTTTTAATTATTCACTTATTCTTCGTCATTCGATGAACCGACCTTCGAAATGCCAATATCAAATAGTAAAAACGGATGCAATATTATAGTAAATACTTCATAATCTTTGAGACATAATATACTTTATAATTTTATGAAAACTATGAGATTTTACACATAATTCTGGTCGCTCCATAAAATTAATGCTGTGAAATACAGGATGTAGAACTCGAAAACTAACTAAACTAGCAGTCTATACAGGCCCTTAATAACCTTAAAGTTTAAAGATAACGGAAGACCTGGTGAGGAAATCCGCAATCCAAAGCTTTTGAAAGCATGTGAAATCCGCGTCTATGAGAGTAACCTTCACACTTTTTTTTTGGTGTACTATGGATGTGGTGGCGCCCATCGGTCCGGGGCGATGAAAGAGGCGGCGCGCAACCCTATAGACCCACCCTGCAACCACCTCTCTCTCTTCGCCGTGCGAGCGGGCCACTGGTACCCGATCTTTGGCTTCGGTGGCCCGCCCGGCGGTTTCACCTCACGGGTTCCTCTCGTATCGACGCCCCGTAACCTTCACACCTGACTATCAACATCATCTATGGAAGTTAATATAGATAGTTATTACTTGTTCAATCTTAGCACAGCTATTACCTTTCGGGATGCAAAATCGCATCAGCAGCTGTTTCATGAACAAATAATATTCTGTTGGCACTGGTTGTCTAACTATAAAGCCGACCTCAAATAGATTTGAAATATATAGGCATGAAGGAGGATAACAAGGAATATTGGTTTGAGTGCCCTCAGCGCTGATCCACCAGTTTGGGTAAAGTTGTCATATCCATTTGCGGCTAATAACTAAAGCCGGGTCCGCAGCGCCAATTTTTTAACAAAACATGTTAGTAAATTTATATTATATTTTTTTTCATTTATATTATATTATATTGTTGTTATTGTTTTTGTTTCATTTCAAAAATGAATTCCAACGAAGAAGACGTGAAAGCTGCTATAGCAATAGCAGATTTAGTTCACCAAATAAAAAACAGAAATAGATTCTGGGTCCAACCCCACCTACAACCTCGTTTATTCAATATATATCAAGAACTTTAAAATTGATGATAGGTTCAGTATAAAAAAAAATGTTCAGGAAGTGATTTTCAAGAGCTTCTTGGCGTCTTCCTCTAGTGAGCGCGAACACAAAATGTATCACTTTCCCTCCCCGCAAGCGAACGCGGGGGATGTTATCCAATCGTCTCGGAAAACATATTACCGTGTTTTTGTTAACAAAAACTGTTAGGCTACACCCCTATTCGGTTAGCAAACAATATTATCATGTTTGCAAAGACGAAAACACGGCGCAACGGACCCGGCTTAAGACACGCAAAAAAAAAAAACATAAAAAGAAATTACCTGTTCAAGTGAATCTTGTGTTACTTTCAATATGGCTTCAGCTTGGCGAGTAAACTGTGAGTTGGGTCCATTGTAAGCGCGACAGTTGTCTACTAGCAATTGAATATCACGAAGAAATTCGTTGCGACTGTGATACTTGTGAGCTGCAATATTAATGATGCTGTGGTTTTTAGGTATCCATTCAATCATCCATCAACTTGTCGACATTCATAGTTGGAACTAGACTCCCGAAGAGGGAATAATGTTCGTATTTTATAAATTTATCGATACGCTAACAGAACGGTTATTATTGCAGTTGATGTTACAAGTTTCACACAAGAGTCTCGCTGTTCATTCTCCTGGTGATTCAACAATCGGTTTAACGACTTCCTAAGGAAAGTGAGGAAAGATAACACATCATATATTTAAGTTTTGGTCTTCATCATGGATATCCTGTTCCAGACGTAGTAGTTTTTTTTTTTTATTGCCCGACTTTATGGTAGATGTTTAACTACGCCATCTATCGGGTAAGTTTACATACATTCCTTTTAGTGGCGACATCTAGTTTTATGCCTATTAATTACTTCAATTAGTGCAGAAATCTAATTTCAGGACTAATATTATAATTGCAATAATAACGAAAAACAACATGCAATAAAAACGAAAAAAAAAAAACAACAACAAATTATATATCATTTTGGTTTTTCGGCAATGTTGTGCGCAGAGAATGAAAACTGGCAATATTTTTTTTATTGATGATTATAACTGGTCAACATAGGAGAACTACCAGACTCTTGTTAACCAGAATATTAAGTTATCAGCAATTGTTTAACATGTTCGTAGAAAAAGAGATTAATTGCCACAAATAGGACTTAAATCCACATGTACCGGTAATATATTAAGTGGTAATGTATGAGTAGTGTTTACCTTGTATCTTCTTGCCCATAGTTTCCATATCAATGGGTTTTTTAATAACACTGTAGTAATCCTTCACCTGTTTCTTGTTGACGGGCTTTAAGAATGGCCAAGCTTCTGGCATTACCTTCAATTTTGTTGCTAGAAGATTCTCTAATATGAACGATAACGCCACCTGAAAAATAATTTAATTTTAATTGAATATAAAATGCTCTTTGCGTTGTTATTTTTTTTATTTACATAACTACACGCACTATGTAGTTTATTTTCCTGTGGATCACGGGCAACTTCTCGCAAGGAGGCAAAATATACTAGAACTTAACAAAAATTAGAAGTAATAGTAATATATTAGTTCTAATTTTTCTCAGCAGGCAATGCACATGAACACGCGGCTAATCCAACAAGTATAAGTCAGACAAGTAGGTAGTCACAAAATTTGAGACAAAAACTTTTATATTTAGGTTATCTATCTAATACTAAGATCCATTTACAATTTATATTAGCAATCTACAAATTTATTCATTGGATTTTTACACAAATAGATGTAAGCTTTGTTAAAATATCTTATGATCAATTGTAATGAAGAAACGAATTGTCTCGAGTTAACGTCTTAATGGGGTAAGATAAGTTTTGCAACATCGATTGGGCGATTTACTATAAAAATAATTAGTTCGACGACAATAAAAAAAAATCACCTGGTCATTATCATCAAGTAACGGATTGATAAGTTTCTCTAATTTCATGAGTTGATCCTCTTTCTCAGCTAATTTCTCGACACATCGCTGCAACATTCTCTGCGCAGCTACTGTCAAACTGCTTGTTGGACCTGTGTAATCATAATTATTAAGGATATTTTGTTCTGTTTAGCTAATAGTTATGTGTCCCAGGGGCTTCCTATGGCCCGTGGGACACATAGTGGATGATCTTACTTCTATCAGCACACAGAAAGGAATAATGATATCTATTTTATAACTATCTATTATATCTCATAACTAACTATTAATACACAAATGGTAAATATAAATTAAAAAAGTACTAAGATACGTTAATATAATTAAGTTGATATACAAATCTCTTGAATTGATATCATTCTTCATACATACATAGCTTCACGCCTGTTTCCCAGAGGGGTAGGCAGAGACTACGGATTGCCACAAACCACGGTCCTGGCATACTTCCATCGCTTCATTCACGATGTGATGATCTTCATTTATGATCTCTAATCGTAGAGATACATGAAGACTGTTATGAGTGTGAATGAAGCAATGGAGGTATGTTAGGATTGTGGTGTGTGGCAATCCCTAGTCTCTGGCTACCCCTCTGGGAAACAGGCGTGAGGCTATATATGTATTAAAGGCATAACATTTAGAAGGTGCACTTCAATCTGTAATATGCGTACAAGTAAAAGAGTATGGTTTGTAATTTGCGGTTATTAATAACACTACATGTAGCAACAAAATATATTTTAATATACATTAAAAAGTTAAACCATATGAACCAAAAAAAGTCATTCTTGTATTAATTCTTCTCCAAACTTAAAAGACAAAGAATAGATGAAAGGCAGTTTTTAAAAAGAACTTGAATGTTCTATGTCGCAACACTCTCATTCAGGTTGGTGATTGATTGAAAAAGCTAGAGTATTTAATATCAAAAAAATTCTCACCATTATAAAGGGTAGAATTCTCCACAATCTGGTTGACATCAGCCAGGAATTCTTCACGACTTTGATAATGCTTCTGTCTTAAATTATCCCTGATGGTCTGTAGGTCCATTGGTCGCGACACGATGCGATAGTAATCCGCCACCAACTATAGAAAACACCAAACAGTGAATAATGACAAGACATCTGTAATCCAAACTAAATTTGAACCACAGTTAACCTAAAATATACTAATCTAATAATGAGAAAAATGAAATTAAAATTCCTATTTAATTGGTTTTCAATATATTTTAGAAGCAATTTTATCCAATACGAAAAATAAGATATCTCTTGATATTTATATCAATATATAGAAAGGGTAGCTGTAGTGGTCATCTTCTATGTTGGGCATGAGTCTCCAGGTGATGTATCTCTTACCATGCCGGCCAGACGGGTTGGCGATTAAGTCTGAATAATCGGTGCGTTCAAACTAAAATCAACTATAAAATTTATAAGTAATGCTTTTAAAAATTAGGATAAACATATTTAATTTAAAAACATTAAAATATTTTTTTGTGATACATAATCCACCCCTAACACATGGAAATATTACTCTAGTATAAGTAATCGAAAATTTTAATATCTAGTAGTATGCAAAACGCATAAAATTAAATTCAAAATGTAAAATGACTTCCCACAGCGCATTTTTTTTTGGCATGGGGCTATGGTGAGATCGCTCCTCGTTAATGCCGATCAGACACGCCCTAAGGCAAGATCCGTTCCTCAAAAATGAAGCCCTTGAGCGATATCCCTTAGAGCTTTTTCTGGGTTGAGAGCTCTCAGCACTCGCCCATAGTCCGAGCTAAACTATAAAACCATCTGCGGTTCACAGCTATTTAGCTGTATTCTATAGGTTTTGTTTTGTATACAATACAAAAAAAGAACACTACAGCAAAGGAAATAGGTGATGGACCTATTATTACATATGCGCCTTGCATATGTAGATGTCTTTACGACAGGTTTAGCATTTTGCTATTAATTAGCGCCAAAATAAAATATATAATCAAGACACTTACCTTGGGGTTGACTGGAAACAAAAAGGGTTGTACATCAGGTAGATGTCTCATGTGGTTCAACACACCCTCAAGTAAAGAGGATAACGTAACAAGCGGGTCAGTTCGGCGTCTTTCAGCTGGTCTTTTCACTAGATAGTCACAAGGATCCCCGGCGGTACCACGACGATTGCGTCTGTGGAAGGAGCGGGGATCACTGGGTCCGGCCATGGTGCTTGAACGGCGACCGCTGCCACGACGTTTAAAGTCTTCTGATGATTGCTGAAATTACAAAATAATTATTATCTACAAACCTATTTATTATTTTTCAAAAATATTATATTACAAGAAATTACTATATGAAAGCATAAAATAATTATTATCTATATATATACCGGGTGTGAAAGACTCAACTCAGCAGTGGGACATATCGGGTGTAACAGAGAATGGAGCAGCTGATCACAAAAAAATTTAACGGAAATTGTCAAGATCATTGACTCATCAGCTGTCTGTAAAGGCGACGCTTGTCATACTGTAGCAAACGTAATCATTGATTTATTTAGATTCTAATCAATATTTAAGAAAGTATGAATATGTAGCAGATTATTTATCATTTACTTGGTACATTTCCTTTAGTTTCAAAGGAAAATCAATGACAAAATTGAAAACTTTAAATGCCTCTAATTCATTAACGAATCGACATTTTCCCCTTCAAATTTTTGTTATGTGTGCCTACCATCATTACCTAACACTCTTCTGACCAGCTGCTCCATTCTCTGTTACACCCGGTATATATATATTATATTATTTTTCATTATGAAATAATTCCCATTACGCTATAAAAAGAAAATTTAATACGCTATTTCAAAAATTATTTGCTATAATGAAGAGATATATGAAATATTACAAAAATAATGTATTGTTTTTAATATCAATATTAGTGGCTCAAAAAAAAATCAACTATAATCTACGTAGAAAACTGTAATATAAATAATTTAATTACCTTAATGTTTTTAGTGTTCAGTGTAAGTTTGGTGCCTTCAACGTATCCCATATCGTCATCCGAAGGGTCAAGTGGCGCCGGTTCTGCATCTGCTTCTATAGGAGAAGAGGGTCCACCACCCATCGAGCCTGTGTAGAGGGGGCAGGCCTTGTTTGTACGCATGTGACCTACTTGACCACATGCACCACACTAAAAAAATAAAATCACAGTAAGTACCAACAAATATGTTCATTAGGTTCTTTTCTTCACTCAAAAAGAAACTAGCAAAATTCACAATCTTGTTTTTATTTTACACTAAATAAATATATTAATTACCTTGAGTTTTAGATCGGGTTTCAATTTAGCACGACGCCGCGAAGACGGTGTGTGAAGTTCTGGTTCAGTCTTGATTTGTCCTAGCGGTAGCATTCCAGGTGACGGCGATCCCAAATCAAGGGACGATGATAGATTAGAATCTAATGAACAGCAATATTACATATAAATACCGTGTGATGACAGGTAAGTATACAATGTGTCACCTCCCCTTACTTTACTGTGGGAGTTATAAACATCAGCAACAGAATGAACATCAGCACTTTCTTGAGTAACTTATAATACAAAAAACGATGGCCAACCTTATTTAATTAACTAATCATCTCATCTGAATTCATATATCGGATGAAACAGAGAATGGAGCAGCTGGTCAGAAGGGTGGTAGGTAATGATGGTAGGAACACATAACAAAAATTTAAACGGAAAATGTCGATTCGTTAATGAATTAGAGGCATTTATAGTTTTCTACTACACACTCATACTTACTTAAATATTCATTAGAACCTTAATAAATTAATGATTACGTTTGCTACAGTATGACAAACGTCGCCTTTACAGACTGATGATGGGTCAATGACCATGACATTTTCCGTTCAAATTTTTGTTATGTGTTCCTACCATCATTACCTACCACCCTTCTGACCAGCTGCTCCATTCTCTGTTACACCCGGTATGTCCCACTGCTGAGTTGCAGCCTCCTCCTTAATAGGGGCGAAATTGATCTAGTACACCACACTGATCAGACAAATTGCTGAAAGTTTTATTTGGAGTTTACCTTCTCATGCATAGGTGCTATCTGCATATTATAACACTTATCTCTGAGACACCCATAAGCAATAAAGTGAAATGGTGAATTGTATACTACATACCTTTTGAATAATATCTGGATTAAAGATCATCATCATCTCAGCCCATACATGTCCCACTGTTGGGCTCGGGCCTCCTCCATAATGAAAGGATAATTGACCTACGATACCATGCTGGCCAGACGTGTTGGTATAGGGTTTTGTTTCGAGTTTTACCTTTTCTCGCATAGATGTTATATGCGTTTTATATCCCTTAGTTATCTCGAACGATCATCCATGGGTAAGATAGGGGGTGGTGAATGGTATTCTAACTTTGTCACCACACGGAAAGGATTAAATATAGTATAGATATATGAGAATGTATGGTTGGTTACTCCGATGGTTCGGACATGTGGAAAGAATGCCGAACGAACGCCTGGTTAAGAAGATATACAATGCGAAAGTGGAAGGATGTAGGTACCGAGGGAGACCAAGACTAACCTACCTAGACCAGATCGGTCATGTACTGAAGGAAGGTGGAGTCAAGAGTCTCCGAAACCGGCGAGCGTGTATGAAGAGAATTATGAATGTTGAGGAAGCAAGTGAAGTATGCAGAGATAGAGTTCTCTGGCACTCTGTTCTGTCTGCCTACCCTGCAAGGGATATGGCGTGATGATATGTATGTATGTATGTGTATATGAGAAAATAACACTTTAAAGTTTTTATAAATTAGATAATACTTACTATCTGGGAATGGTCCAGGTACAGTGACGTTGCCTGCTAGCCTCTCTCTTTCTTGATTTCTTTTGATACGTCTCAATTGTTCCTGGAATAATAAAATATTGTATTTTTTATTTTATTAATTTTAAAACTTTTGCACAAAAATAGCACAAGGCGGACTTAATGCCATAAGCATTCTCTACCAGTCGACCTAGAGTCGTGCAGAAATAATGTGAGGTAGGTGCTATTCAATGTAGAGAGATAAAAATTACTAGAAAAAAAAAGAAACTAAATTGTTAGGTATCTATGGGTACACTAAACATGTAAATACCTAATAAATATGATTATAATCCAAAACATATACATATATACAACTAAATGCTACTAAATTTGTGGCGTTATAGTGTTCTGAATACATCTTTTAGTTTTTATTTACTTTAATAATTTGATTTTATTAATTTTTAACCCTGTGTGTATATCATTAAGCTTATTGTTTTTTGTTAATTTAAGCTTTGCACCGACTTCAAATCGTGTTAGTGAATTTCTAGCATACATTGTAATTATATTTTATAAAAATTAATACATAATTAGAATTAGACAAGAATTAAATAGTTCATCTTATTTTTCAATTTTTAGTGTTTTAAGTGATCTTATTTTGAAGCCGGTTTACATTTTTTTTAAAGTTTAATTATTTTTGAATTATTAGTGTAAATAATCGTAGTTAAGTAATCATTTTAACTAGTTCATATAAATTAAATTATTTATTAAATATATCACTATGAGTAGATCGACTAAAAATGCACATGGCACGAGGAAGAATAGAAGTAGAGAATCAAAATAAAAAAATAAAGAACGTATTTCGAAAAAATGGAAATGAAATGCTGTATCTCATTGCCAATGGTTCAAATTTCACTGTTTCAATCAATTTGCGTATACACCATATGTGCTATCGATGCGTCACGTGAGGCAGCAACTTAGGTATGAGATACTACCAACATCCAAGTGATGTAAATAATTGTGACGGTTTGATGCAATTGTTAGGCTCCAGAGTCATGGTAAGATGCAATAGCTCTGTCATTAAGGGCTTGGTAAGCGGTCTATAGGGATAATATCCAAACTTGTAGGTTTCCCCTTCGTTGTGACCAAATTGAAACAAGCTAGTTTCCTGATTTAGTTTTTATAAAATTTAATGACGACACTCTTGTAACAAAAGTGAAAGACAGTGACGGGTTAGTAGCCATAGCGCCTGTGTCAACCATATACTAGGCAACGAAAGATTACGGGATAATTAACGGAAAATGCGTCCGCTAATCCTCTGTTGGGCGGTTACGGTATAAAAACTCCAGGGTACTTTATAAAGCCTTAAACAAAGATGTCATTGATTTAGGAAAAAATAAAATTGCCAATGATCAGTTTTATATTGCACTGAGTTGTGTAAAGACTCTAGGGGGACAGCTTTTTGCGACTTAGGGTCTAATAAACTACTCAAAAGACTACACCAGGAGAAAGCGTAAGCCAAAGAATAAGACGGTTCTAAATAGGTACGTATTTAAATTAGAAATTTTTGATACAATTATCCAATACGGCTGGACAGCGTTTAGGAAACTTAAGAGGATCATCTCACGTAATATATCTCAGTGTCTGAAGGAACAAGTCTATGAACAGTGATGATTTATGACATGAAAATGTGGTCATGATATTAAAAGAATTATCCTCCAACTCCTAACCGCTAAGGAGATGTACCTTCCATCACCAACTCACCTAAATGAAATGTTCACTGCCAGATGCAAATATTTGAAAAGCTTTGAAAAATACATGAGACACGTAATATGTGCCTATAAAATTTAAGGGTTGCCCTCGATTTCCAAGAATTCCCATCATCAGATCATGATTTGGTGACAATGGGATCACCTCGGGAGTTAACTTGAAAGAATACAGCTAAAAGTCAATGCGTGCGTATGATATTGAAAGAATTATCCTCCAACTCCTAACCGTTAAGGAGACGTACCCTCCATCATCAGCTCACCTAAATGAGTTTATCACTATCTGATGCAAATATTTGAAGAGCTTTTGAAAATATATGAGACACGTAATATGTGCCTATAAAATTTGAAATTTGCCCTCGATTTCCATGACTACCCATCATCAGATCATGACTTGGTGACAATAGGACCACCTTGGAAGTATACCCTTTAGAATGAATAAAGAATTTTGAAAATCAGCCCACAATTGATAAAAATGTCGCTGAACATACATAAAAAAAAATGCATACAATGAAACATAGAACCTCCTCCTTTTTGAAGTCGGTTAATAATAGCGGTTATAGTCTATAAAATATAGCTTGATCTCTGTGACAGTTCTCACTAGTGCCGGACGCTTAAGATGTAGTCCGTATTATTGTCGATATAATTCCTTACTTTTTAACCGACTTCAAAAAGGAGGAGGTTCTATGTTTTTTTTTAAGTTATTTGCTACTGCAATTGAAAAACAATGTATGAAAATCTTATTGAATTTCAATCAATTGGATGGGTGAATCGATCATAAATGGAAAACTATCTATGAAAATTTTATTGAATTTAAATCAATGGATTTAATTTAAACTAAAGCTGTTAATTAACTATTTTTATTATTCGAAAGGAGTACACACAAGTTCATCGTCACTATTATCGTCATCGCTGGAGCATTCCTGTACTTGATGATGAGTTCTTGGTCACTGATTATTTCGTGAATAATCATGTTTATTTTATAAAAGAATTTATATTTTTAATATAAAATAAATAGTCTTATTAATATTATAACTGATGTCTGAATACTAAATTAACACTATTTTCTTATTTTATAGAGTAACGAAGTGGTTTATATAGGTAATGTATTGGTTTTACTTGTTTTATAAATAATAAATAAGAATGTTATCGATTTACGTATATCGACTGTCCCATCTCTATCTTATTCTCAGTCCAGTATGACTTTGTATTTGTGTAAGCATCATATTTTTATAAAATGGTTACTATCTTCATATATATAAACATGGAGACTAGAGTAAGGAGTACCATCTTGTATGGGGGATTAGTCAAAAAAGTGTCCACTTGTAAACAGCAAATTATTGTTCGAACACTCACCGAATTAGCGCTAATGTAGCAAGTGGAAATGATATGAATGTAGCAGTAATAAACAGAGTGAAGTGTGCTGAGTTACGTAGCCAGCTGTGATTTGATAAATAATAACCTATGAACCTATGAAATTTGTGGCGCTCTTTTTAAAATTCTTACACTTGCTACTATAGCGCCACCTTAATTTGCTCCCGTTCAATGGACACTTCTTAATACACTGAGATGGTACTCCTTACTCTAGCCTCCATGTATATAAATTACGCGTCACGTTGTTTGTCCGCGATGGTCTCCTAAAGTACTTAACCAATTTTAATCAAATTTGCACAGCACGTGTAGTTTGGCCCAACTTAAAAGATAGGATAGCTTCCATCTCAATTTATAGTCGCAATATTATTTTATTGCAAATTATTTATCTAACAGATGGCGGTATCTGTTTGACTCCATCTAAACAGATACCGCAGATATGTATTTGATAGGTGTCGCTATGTTAAACGTGCAAACGTTGCATATAAGCTACAATTGATTAGCATAACACCACGTGTTACTGAGGCTACCTTAGCCACAGCAACGCGTGACCGCGTCTGCTAGTAGTCTATAAAATATAGCTTGATCTCTGTGACAGTTGTCACTAGTGCAGCACGCTTACGACGTAGTCCGTATTTTTGTCGATATAATTCCTTATTTTTTAGAGTTATTTGCTACTGCAATTGAAAAACAATGAATAAAAATCTTATTGAATTTCAATCAAATGGATGGGTAAATCGATTATATATGTAAAACAATCTATGATAATCTTATTGAATTTAAATTAATGGATTTTATTTAATTTAAACTAAAGCAATAATTTTACCATACACTTTTGCTGCCAAACTGGTCAAGCTTATGGCTCTGTAATTTGCGCAGTCATAACGTGAACCCTTGTTTTTAAACAAAAGCACGATGACTGCGCTATTCCAGTCCCCGGGAACCATTCCCGAGCTCCCAACATAAATTGAGGAGCAACAGGAACGCCTCCCAGACACAGGAGCCACCAAGCTTGATCATCTCGGCAGACACCATATCAAAGCCCGCTGCCTTACCATTTTTCAAACTTCTTATCGCCCATTCAACTTCATCCATACTGATGCCATCGGAGGACGCCGCTGTCGAATGTTGATCTGCTAAACCACATGCGACACCGGCGTCAACCGTAGCATCCGCATACATATCGCCAAAATATTCACTCCATCGGCTTAACACGTCTTGTGTTTGTGTAAGAATGTCTCCACCTTTAGACCTTATTTTATTCATTCTGAAGGCTGACCAACCACCCCGAGACTTCTTCACCTCCCTCCAAAAGAGTTTGGTGTTACCCACGAAGTGTTTAGTCAGCCTATCTTCTGCACTCATACTTGCTCTATCACGTTTCTCTTTCACTAAGGCCTTGGTGTCATTCTTACATTGTGGTGAAGCATCTGGCTCTAGGTCAGAGGGTTTTCTGCAGTTTTGTGGATCTGGAGAGAGCATTTGACACAGTTGTACGAAAGGAACTTTGGGACATTTTACCGGAGTATGGAAACGGTAAACTGCTACAGGCTGTGCAGTCCAGTTACATGGGCTGTAGAGCCTGTGTGCGGCTGGATGATGGAATGCCGCCTTGGTTTGACGTCAATATCGGCGTTAAGCAGGGGTGCGTTCTGTCAGCCAGGCTGTTTATCATATATCTGGATAAATGTCTCCAAAGGTTGAACGATATGAATGTGGGAGTCCAGATGGGCGACTCAGTGGTCACTGCTCTGCTTTATGCAGATGATGCAGTCCTGCTGGCACAGTCAGCGACTGAACTGCAGACCCTAGTCGACACAATGACAGAAGATTGTAAGAAAAGGGGTCTACGCGTGAATGTGAGCAAAACCAAAATAATGGTCTTTGAAAGAGACGAAGCCAGAACAGATGTAAGAGTAACAATAGGTAATGATATACTAGAGCAAGTGGATGAATTTGTATATCTTGGATGTGGATTTAGCCGAGATGGAAGGTACACCACTGATATAGAGCGAAGAGTGAATGCGGGAAATAGAGTGAACGGAGCGTTGGGGCAACTTCTCGGCAGCCACCACCTCAGCCAGAAGGCACGTGTAGCAATACATAACGCAGTGCTTGTCCCAACATTACTGTATGGAAGCGAGAGTTGGGTATGCAGAAAAGAGTATGAAAGTAAAATTAATGCGGTCGAAATGCGATCTCTGCGGAAAATCTGCGGAGTTAGGCTGACCGACCGCATTCGTAACGACGACGTAAGAGAGCGAGTAGGTATGAAAGAGAGTATTGGTGTAAAGATGCGAAAGGGCATGCTCCGATGGTTCGGACATGTGGAAAGAATGCCGAACGAACGTCTGGTTAAGAAGATATACAATGCGAAAGTGGAAGGATGTAGGTACCGAGGGAGACCGAGACTAACCTACCTAGACCAGATCGGTCATGTACTGAAGGAAGGTGGAGTCAAGAGTCTCCGAAACCGGCGAGCGTGTATGAAAAGAATTATGAATGTTGAGGAAGCGAGTGAAGTATGCAGAGATAGAGTTCTCTGGCACTCTGTTCTCTCTGCCTACCCTGCAAGGGATATGGCGTGATGATATGTATGTATGTAAACTAAAGCTGTTAATTAATTCTTTTTATTATTCGAAAGGAAAATACCCAAGTTCATCGTCGCTATTATCATCATCGTTGGAGCATTTCTGTAGGTTGATGATGAGTTCTTGGTCACAGATTATTTCATGAATAATCATGTTTATTTTATAAAAGAAGCTATCTTTTTAATATAAAAGAAATGGTCTTATTAATATTATAACTTAATTCTGAACAATTTACTTATTTTATAGAGTAACTATGTGGTTTATACAGGTTTTTTTTTTTTTTTTTTACCCGAGGAGATGGGCCTCGTTAGCATTGGGCTGCAACCTATCTAGGAGAAGGAAAACTCCGAAATATAACCCGAGGAGATAGGCCTCGTTAGCATTGGGCTGCAACCTATCTAGGAGAAGGAAAACTCCGAAATATAACCTGGGGAGATGAGCCTCATAAGCATTGCGCTGCAACTCATCTAGGAGAAGGAAAACTCCGAAATATAACCCCCGATCCAAGGTGTAAACCGACCCGTGCTGAGGGATTCGCGGCCAGAGGGTAAGCTGGTCAAAAACGGAGGGTGCATGTGTTGGTGGTCACAGGGCACAGCGGTGATTCCACCTTGCCTCCACACAAGGGCTCTGTGGGGGTGGATCGTTTAATACCCTACTACTCGTGGGAACGCTATGGATTGTATGAAAAAATTTAAAAGTCCAAATGACGGCGATGCGGTTCGCAACCCTTCACGTCTCGATCCCAATGAGGGCGAAAAGCGGTCTACGGAGTGCCGTTTTGCTACGTTGAATGTAGGAGGAGGAATGAAAGAGAAATTAAACGAGGTATGTCAAATGATGGATGATAAAAAGATTGATATTCTTTGTGTGAATGAAACGAAGCGAAAGGGATGTGAGATAACTAGTCATGGACCTTATACGGCATACTGGTCCGGGGTACCAATGACTAGTAGAGCCTGTCAGGGAGTTGGTCTCCTTCTTTCTGCTCGAATGGCTCAATGTGTGAAAGAGTATGATTGTGTGAATGCTAGATTAGTATGGTTAAGAATGAAAGTGGGTCTGACCCGTATTTTTGTTGTAGGAGTATATGCTCCTGTAAACACGGGTTTGACGAAAAATAAATGTGAGCAGGATGGAAGAGAAAAGTTTTGGGAGGAACTAAGAGATGTTTTAAGATTATGTCAGTTAAATGAAAGGTTGATTTTGCTAGGTGATTTTAATGGATGGGTGGGAGTAGGCCGAAAAGGATTCGAAAACGTTTTAGGAAGGTTCGGTGATGAAAGTGTGAATGAAAATGGTCAAAGTCTGCTAGAGGTGTGCTTGGAATGGAACCTTTGTGTTACAAACACTATGTTTGAACACAAAAAGATCCATATGTATACACGCGAAGCAAAGAATGTAAGAAAGAGTATGATTGATTTTATAATAGTAGACAAAAGACTCAGAAACAAAGTTCTAGACACCAGGGTGTATCGCGGTGTTGGTATCCATACAGACCACTTTTTAGTAATGACTAGAATAAGTGGTCTCATAAAAACGTGGCGAAACCGGATACATAACCCGACAAGTGTACTAGAAAGGATAAAAGTAGAGAATTTGCAAGATGAGATTGTTAGAGAGAAGTATAAAAGTAAACTGACAGAAAAATTGTATGATTCGGCTGATATTAGTGATATGGAAGAATTATGGAAGACTTTTAAAGAAAATGTGGTAAATGTTGCTACAGAAACATGTGGCGTGACCAGAAGAAGGAAAGTAAATAAGATGAAGAATATATGGTGGGATAAAGATGTGCAGAGTGCAGTTTGTGAGAAGAAGAAAGCCTGGATAGATTGGCTTGCTATCAGAGCCACTGAGAGAATAGAGAAAGCAACGATTCATGATATAGACATAGCCAAAGAAGAGTACAAGAGAAGAAAAAGAGAAGTGAAAGAAATTGTCAGAAAAAAGAAAGAGGATCAGAAAGACGAGTACGATAGAAGATTATCGCAGGATTACCAATCTAATTTAAAGATTTTCTGGCAATCCATAAGATCAGCTCGAGGTAAAGTTCAAAGTACAGAGCTTGCCTCGATCAGGGATAAGTATGGAAGGATAGTGAATAGAGAAGAATGTGTACTAGAGAGATGGAAGGAGTATTTTGAAAGCTTATTTGAAAGAGAAGAGCCACAAGATCTATCATTTGAGAGTGAAAGAGATCTTGAGGATGGAGAATGTGTTACTATGGTGGAAATTATGAACGCACTGAAAGGTATGAAAGCGGGTAAATCTGCAGGATACGACAGGATTACAGTTGAGATGCTGACAGCTGGACAGGATATCATAGCTAACATGCTATACCAGCTCTTCAATCTCTGCTGGACTAATGGCCAAGTACCTGACGACTGGTGTAAGGCTGTAATTGTACCTTTGTACAAAGGGAAAGGTTCGCAGCAAGATTGTAGGAACTACAGGGGCATAAGCCTCCTTAGCATAGTCGGCAAACTGTATGCGAAAGTATTGATTGAAAGAGTAGTGAAAGTAACCGACAAGAAAATATGGGACGCACAAGCAGGTTTTCGAAAAGGTATGGGTTGTACGGATCAAGTCTTCTCCTTACAATGCATGGCGCAGAAGTTTTTGGCTAAAGGTCAGAAAATCTTTTGTGCATTCATTGATTTGGAGAAAGCTTATGACAAAGTGAGGAGGAATGAACTGTGGTCGGTACTGTCTATGTATGGGGTGGACAGCCATCTTATTCACGCGCTGAAATCCATCTATAAGGATTCCAGGGCATGCGTAAGAATAAACGGAGCCTACACGGAATGGTTTAATATCGATAAAGGTGTTAGACAGGGATGTGTAGCGTCCCCGTGGTTGTTTAACCTATTCATGGATAGCTGTTTGAAAGATCTGAAAAATAATGATTGTGGTTTACGAATGAATGAGTTACTTATCAAATGTCTTCTTTATGCCGATGATCAGGTATTACTTGCATCATCGGCAGAAGATTTGCAGGCGATGGTAACTACTATGCATGAAGCTTTTGAAAGAAAAGGTATGAAAGTAAATGTAAGTAAGACGAAAATTATGGTTTTTGAAAAGGATACATGTATGACGGAATGTAACATTTTTATAAATGGTGAGGAACTGGAACAGGTGAAAGAATTTTTGTATTTGGGTGTTTTGTTTACTAGAGATGGTAAAAATGATGATAATGTTGAAAGAAGAGTAAATGCTGGTAATAGAGTGAATGGGGCACTATACACCTTTATGAAAAGCAGAAACGTGTCCAAAAAGGCACGTTTAGCTGTACATAAGGGAGTATTAGTACCTACTCTCATGTATGGTAGTGAAAGTTGGATTTGGCAGGGAAGACATGAAAGTAGAATAAATGCTGTAGAGATGAGAGCTCTTCGTAGTATGTGTGATGTAAGTATGAAAGATAAAATTAGGAATAATGTTATAAGAGAGCGCTGTGGTGTGAATGAAGAAGTAGTGACAAAGATCAAAAAGAGTATGCTGAGGTGGTTTGGACATTTAGAAAGAATGAGTGACGAGAGGTTGACGAAGCAAATATATAAAGCAAGCGTGAATGGGACGAATACAAGGGGAAGACCACGTCATACTTTTCTGCACCAAGTTGGAGATGTGTTGACGAGAGGTCTTATTAAGAGTATGCGTAATCGTAGAGCATGCATGAAGACTATTATGAGTGTGAATGAAGCGATGGAAGTATGCCAGGATCGTGGTTTGTGGCAATCCGTAGTCTCTGCCTACCCCTCTGGGAAACAGGCGTGAGGCTATGTATGTATGTATGTTTTTTTTTTTTTTTATTGTCTGTGTCTGTCTGTCTGTCGGTGACAAACGAGCAAACAGCACACCTGATGGTAAGTAATGCTGTTGCACATGGACCCAGCAACACCAGGGGTACAGCCAGGCCGCTGCCTACCGTGAAGGAAGAGCTCTTCTTAAACCTCGTTTGAAGAAGGACATGTCATAGCGCTCGGGAAACACAGCAGCAGGTAGTTCATTCCAGATCTTGCATGTACGTGGGAGAAATGATCGCTGAAAACGTACGGTCGAGGACCATATCGTTTCCAGGTGAAATGAATGAACCCTGCTACGGTGTCGAGTGGTACGGTGGTAAAATGGTGACGGTGGTACCAAGTCAAACAGTTCCTCAGAGCACTCCCCGTGAAAGAGCCAGTAGAGTACACAGAGTGACCCAAAGTCTCTCCGCCGCTCCAGCGATTCTAGTCTGTCCGTGAGATTGGGATCACCGACGATTCGAACTGCCCGCCTTTGTAGGGAGTCAAGTGGGTCTAGCTGATATTTAGGCGCGCCTGCCCAGAGATGAGAGCAGTACTCCATGTGAGGACGAACTTGTGCTTTATATAGCACAAGACGTTGACTCGGCGTGAAGTACCGCCTGGCCCTGCTCAGCACGCCCAACTTTTTGCTTGCCAATTTGGCTTTGTCCTCCAAATGACTCCCAAACTGGACTTTGTTCGATAGCTCGACGCCGAGGATCCCAATACTTTCGGAGATTTGGAGAGTTACTCCTTGGAACTGAGGCGCCATGATAAAAGGGTCCTTCTTCGCAGTGAACGCGCAAACTTGTGTCTTAGTGGGGTTGAACTGGACTAAATTCCGTTCACCCCATTTTGAGGCCCCCCCTAGAGAGCGCTCGACTTCAGACACAAGTTGAGCCCGTCTTTCCTGTAACATACTCCGAGGGACATTCTGATGCTCGGTGTATCGCTCGTCACCCGTGCTGTCATCCGCATAGCAACGAATACTCTCTATGGAGAGCATGTCATTGATATGCAGAATAAACAACGTCGGGGAGAGCACCGAGCCTTGTGGTACACCAGCATTAATGGGCATGGTCTCGGAGCAGGAGCCATCGACGACTACTTTTATGCTCCGACCATCCAAAAAACTGGTGATCCAATTACAGAGTCCCTCGGGGATTCCATATGATGGTAGCTTCGATAGAAGGGCCCTGTGCCAAACCCTGTCGAACGCCTTCGCGATATCTAGGCTGAACGCTAGCGCCTCACCCTTGCCCTCCAAGGCCTCCGCCCAACGGTGTGTGAGGTACACAAGAAGATCACCAGCCGACCATGACGAAACCCATATTGGCGGTCACTGATCAGCTGATGATCCTCAAGGTACTGCAGAAGCTGATGGTTGATTATTTTCTCCATTATCTTGGAGAGCAAGGATGTAATCGCAATCGGCCTGTAATTCGACGGGTCCGACCGGTCTCCCTTTTTCGGGATCGGGTGGACATGGGCTATCTTCCACGAAGATGGAACCCTACAAGTATCATAGGAAAGTCGGTATAAGCGCGTGAGGACGGGGGTCAACTCGGGGGCGCACGTTTTCAGGACCACTGCAGGGATGCCATCCGGCCCGCTCGACTTATGTACGTCTATTAGCCGCAGCTCCCGCCTCACCGCTCGCTGCGTAATGCGGATTTTAGGCAGAGAGCTTTCACACCGCGGGATGATAGGTGGTGTGGCGGTTCCAGCGTCCAAAGTCGAGTTACAGGCAAAGAATTGACCTAAAAGATCGGCCTTCTCCTTTGCACTGTGGGCTAGACTGCCATCATTTTTCTGCAGTGGTGGGAGATTGGACTGGCAGAAGTTGCCTTGGGCAGCTTTGGCGAGCGACCAGAATGCACGACTCCCGGCGGGATAGCTCTCCAATCGCTCGCCGATTCTGGCAACATGTTCCGCCTTGGCTGTGGCAATAGCCTTCTTACTAGATCTAGAAGCAGCATTAAATTTTCGCTTCTCCTCCCTGACATTTGGGTCCCGACAGTTTTGGGCCCTATTCCAGGCCTGGTATGCGGACTGCTTTTGCTGTGCAGCCGTCCTGCAGGTTTTATTAAACCAAGGCCGGCTGCGGCCACCGACCGGTATTTTGGTGTTGGGGATGAATAATTCCATCCCCGTAATAACGGTATCGGTAACGCAATCCGCACAAATGCCAGGGTCCCTAGAGGCGAAGCAAAGCTGCTTCCATGGGTAGGATGCGTAGAACTCGCGAAGCCTATCCCAATCTGCTGACTTATATTGCCAGACTCTGCGAGTCCCAGTCGCTTTAGAGCGATTAGGCCTCGCAATAGGGGCTTTGCTACGGACCAAGCAGTGGTCAGATGACCCAAGAGGAGCTTCGACCACTACCCGGTATCCGTGCTGGTGTGTAGTCAGCAGAAGATCCAGTAGAGACGGCTCATGGCTCTCAATGTCTGGAACACGGGTGGGCTGTGTTACCAGTTGTGAGAGACCATAGGCCGAGACCATATTGAAGAGATGCCTACCCAAGAGGTTAGTGGTTCGGGACCCCAACCACTCTTTATGATGAGCATTAAAGTCTCCAAGAACCACCACCTCCGCTGATGGACACTGCTCCAATATTTCGTCAATCCCCCATTGAACGTTCTCGAATAACTGAGTTGACCCTGAATCACTGCCATGGGACCTGTAGAGGCACGCGTAGATGCGGGTATACCCTCCATAGTCTACGCGTAACCATAAAATTGACAGGTCACCATGCTCGAGGGCCCTAAGGCGGCGACAACAGATGTCATCCCGGATGAACACGCACACCCCAGCTTTACGGTGGAAGGAGTGTTGCAACCCGTAGCCTGGATAATTTAGGTACGAAATATCATCCGGGGCACTTATCTGCGTCTCCGTTAAAAAGAGCAAGGCAGGCCGCGCCGTCTCGAGGTGTTGGTGGACGGCGTGGAGATTGCTGTGTAAACCCCTAATGTTACAAAAGTCCACGTCAAATGTGGATAGAGGGACCGCCGTGTAAAACCTTCTCTTTTTGTGTTTCCTTTTCATGGGTTTTGTATAAGAAGAAGAAGGGAGTGTACTTTCGTGGAATGGGGTCCGGTGATGCCAAAAAAAAAGGTGCGGGGCATAGTACATGGTTGGAGGGTGGGTTTTGTGAGGAGCTGACACGAAGCACGGAAGGGCCCCCGGTGCCCCCCCGCCCGTAGTCGTCGGGCTCCACTCCGGTTTCCCACTCCGGCACGACGACTCCGCAACGGGATTTTCGCCGGTTGGCGGGACAGCCTCCCAGGGGGGATAGTCCTGGGCTCGGGTCCCCTGCTGACCGGCAGGTGGCCGGCGGTGACCATTCCCACCGGGTCTCCCTGTACCCCATATCAGCCCCTCACGCCCAATGCCCCAACCAAGACCTTACCACCGTAAATTTCAAGCATCACCAGAACCCACCACACGAAAACACACCCGGAAAGTTAGGCTCCGGCTCTCTCGCTCACCGAACGAAGCACAGCGGCAAAAGCCACCATTCATACGTCGATATTCTGCGAGAGTGTGGTACCACCCCGGTCGGGCCTGCCCGCGGCTGTAGATAGAGAACTATCAACAGTGTGGCCCTACCACAATAAAATGTATTGGTTTTACTTGTTTTATAAATAATTAATAAGAATGTTATCGATTTACGTTTAACGATTGTCCCATCTCTATCTTATTCTCAGCCCAGTATGACCTTGTACTTGCGTAAGCATCATATTATTATAAAATGGTAACTAAGTCTTTTAAAACATATGAGGTACAAGTTTTGGTGTAAATATTCATATTTTTATATTCATAATTCAGTTAAGGTATAACTAGCACGTAAAGAATGAAAAAATAGGCGATACAAAATAAAATTCTAAACATGACGCGTATTTAAAATTACTTCATCGGTTTTGTAGCTATCTGTGACAGAGATCAAGCTATATTTTAAGGACTATAAGTATTGTAAGACATTTGAGGTACAAGTATTGGTGTATATGTTCATATTTTATATTCATAATTCAGTTCAGATATAACTGGCACGTAAAGAATAAAAATATAGGCGATCATAGTGGTAGGACCTCGCTGTTGACAGTTTTCTGTCTACAGCTGCGGGCCGATCCGTCCGGGGTAGTACCACACTCTCGCAGTAGATCGACGTCTGAGTAATGGCAATGTGCTATTGCGCTACGTTCGATAAGCGAGAAAGCCGGAAGCCCAGCTGGGTGGGTTTGGGGATTCTATTGGCAGGCAGCGGCCTAAGCTATACCCTTGGTATTGCAAAGTTCCGTGGGCGGCAGTGACACTTACCATCAGGTGTGCTACTTGCTCGTTTGCCACCATAAGCAATAAAAAAGATACATAATAAAATTGTAAACATGACGCGTATTCAAAATTACTTCATCGGTTTTGTAGCTATCTGTCACAGAGATCAAGCTATATTTGAAGGACTATAGTTCTAATTCTTTCATTGATCTCGATTAACGATTAGTAAAATTTTAAATGAAAAGTTAGAGTATAAGAACTAAATAATGCGTAAGTATTTTCTGATAGACGGCGTGGTTTAACGTCTACGTAAACACGAGAATACGAGGGATAAATTGATTAGTAGTCGCATCGACCTACGTTAGCGTCAATGATAAAGGGATTAAAACAAATATCCAGACGCAGATTCAAGACCTCCTTGTGGTAATTGATGTTCTGCAAATGAGGTCACAAGTATTTAGGATACTTGAAATTATTTTTTTTATATATTCTTATTCGTAATTTTTTTTATGTGTTAATAGAGTAAATAAGATTAATGGAGACCAAAACATAGCCATTGCTGCATTAATGTACATTTTAATGCCAGCAAATTTATCCCACGATTTTATTAACGACAAGGGATAGGCAGCGGTACAATAACAATATTTCACTTATGTCCTTTTAAACTTAAATTGCTACAGAATAGTAAACAAACAGCTTATTGTAAATACCTGAATTCTTCTCTTTTCCCTCTTCATTTCCTCCTTTTGAGTCTCATCCATAGTGGCAAATTGCCTTATAAACGTGTCGTCTTTGGTTGATCGTATCTTCATATACGCTTCTATAACGGCTGCCTTGCGAACAAATTCTACTCGCGTGTAACGTTGACCCGACGCGTTTCGGAATGTCCGCACTATGCGTAATACACGACCTAAAATAAAAATACAAAATTTTAACTAATATTCATCATTCTCTTGCACTTATCCCAATTACTCGGGGTCGACGCAATACGTCATCTTTCGTACATATTGAAAAGATAATTGGCAATAGTTTCATGACCGGCCGCCTGCCTGACGTCAACCCTCTTTGCGAATGTAATTGTTGACCAAACGGCATCAGTTGAAGTTGACTCAGGTCGATATAAAACTCTTAGTCAACTTTAACGACATCCACGAACAAAGTGTTGGTAGTATTCATAGCCGCTAGCTCACAGCAATTTCAAATTTTAACTAATATTATAAATGCAAATATGAATCTGTCTGTTCGGCTCTCACGCTTGGGTTTTGCGGTTTATTTTCTGATTGTCCTAGAAATAAACAATCTCAAAATCATCACATATTTTTGTATACAATTCATCAGATCATTGGTACAGAATAGGTGAAGATTATACCGCCTTGTGGGACACCAAAGTAGAATTTCAGGCAGCTTATCAAGCAATATGTTTACCTCCTTACTTACACCTTTTACATACGGAAAACAAACTATTGTATTACCCTCGCCACAAGAAAACAAGTAAACGATAAAGTTAAAGCAAGTAAAATAAATCTTAATATATATAAATTACGCGTCACGTTGTTTGTCCGCGATGGATTCCTAAAGTACTTAACCGATTTTAATCAAATTTGCACAGCACGTGTAGTTTGATCCAACTTAAAAGATAGGATAGCTTCTATCTCAATTTATAGTCGCAATATTATTTTATTGCAAATTATTTGTCTATTATTTGACTGTCACTATTATCTGTTATCTCCAAACGATTCTAACAGATGGCGGTATCTGTTGACTGGATTGAGTAAATATTTAATGGATGGTGCTGCGTTAAACGTACAAATGTTTCATATAAGCTACAATTTATTAACATAACCATCATGTGTTGCTGAGTCTACCTTAGCTACAGCAACGCGTGGCCGAGTCTGCTAGTAACATATATATTCTTCGTGTGATGCAATAAGAATATAGTTCACCATCCACTTTACTACACAATATCGTAAAAGATCGTCTTTTTCGTTAATTAAGGATACTTAAGGGATAGAGATAATATCTATTCAAAAGAATGAAGATTCGCAATAAAACCCTATGCCAATCGATCTGACCAGCGTGGTATTGTAGTTCAATTTCCTAGCTATTGTAAAGAAGGCCAGTGGTATATAAGTAGCAACGATGATGATGAAATAACGACGGGTTGAGAGCCCTCAGCGCTCACCCACAGTCCGGGTAAAGTTGTCATAGCCATCTGAGGCTAACAACTAAGACACGCAAAAAAAAAAAAAAAAAGATAAAATAATATATTACCTTGATTGTTTGACGATTGTTGTTGATCAGACTGATTGATTTGCGGCTTCTTTTCGGATTGTCCTAGAATCATTTTTCTTAATTCCGCTCTCTCAGCTTCTTCTCGTTCCAAAGACAACTGCAACAGAAAAAATATTGAATATTTTTTTTTAGCTTTTTTTATGTTTAAAAGTACATTGCTAATAATTAACATTTGTTAAAGGTAAATTATGAATATTTATTGATTTCGTCATCATCTCAACTCGTGTAAGGAGGGAAATTGACCTATTACACCACGCTGGTTAAACGTGTTAGTATAGGGTTTTGTTTCGAGTTTTCCTTCTATTGCATAGATGTTATATGCGTTTTATATCACTTAGTCGTTTCTTACGATCACCCACAGGCAAGATAAACGGTGTTGAATTGTATTCTTACTTCGTCACTACACGGAAATTTTCGATTAATTTTGTATAACATAAGCAAATTGTGAAAAAAAAAAGTGTAGTGAAATTTAGACTTTACTACACTTTTTTTGGTGGTAGGACGATTGCAACGGATTGCCAATAGGTGTGGGTTCGGGTCCTAAGTGCAAAATTCATTTTTCGCTCCTAATCAAGTTTTTATAAATAACCCAGCTTGTTAAATGCTAAATTTCAGTAATTTGGACAAGCAAATTACAGTAGAACCTCGATAACTCAAACCTCGGTAACTTAAAATCTCTATAATTTCAAAAAATAATATGTTCCCTTCCCATTAGAGACCAAAACCTCTATAACTTAAAATAAGCAACCTCTACAACTTAAATAATTAATCTCTGTATTGGCCCTCAGTAACTTAAAGAAATGTTTCCACAACCTCTATAACATAAAATTGTTTGTCAATAAGTCATTTTTAAAGAGTGTGCAAAACAAAACGTTTCGGTATTTGTTGCTTGCACGTGTTCACTAGTTAAATTGTTAACATAAACAATTCATATGTCACCTATTGTTTGCTTCTTCGTAATTATTTAAAGCTTTGCGGCGGTTAGCCTTAAGACAACGGCTTACTTGGATCATAAGTTTTTGATCATTGTCCTGGAAACATCACTTTACCTACTGTGTGATAAAACTGGCTTAAAATGAGTCCAATAAGAAAACTAACAACACTCACATACGCTGATAAATTAAAAGCCTATCCCTAACATAGACCCTTGATAACTCAAAACCTCTATAACTTAAAATATTTTGTGTTTCCCTTGGACTTTAACTTATCGAGGTTCTACTGTATTTGTGAAATACGGCGACTGACGATAACCGCGATTTTATCAAATAAATAATAATAAGCTTGCCTGTTCAGTGGTCTTTTTATTAGCCAGCATGTTCTCTAAATTCTTTCCCATCTCCTCCAAGTCCGATTCTTCACTGACAGAGCTTTCGGCCTCGTCTGTACTTAGTACTTCTGTGCTTGTCAGTACGCGGTTCTGTAGCTCGAATATACGTTGGCATTCTTCTTTATATCTGTATAAAGGCGTCTAATTTAATCTGGTATGATAAGTTTGGGTTATAAAACAACATACTTTATCTTTACTTATTATATATGTGTGTTGTGTGATAGCGGCTACGAATACTACCAACCCTTACTTTGCTCGTGGATGTCGTAAAAGACGACTAAGAGCCTTATAACGACCTGGGCCAACTTCATCTGATGCCCTTTGGTCAACAATTGCATTCCCAAGGAGGGTTGACGTCTGGCAGGCGGCTGGTTATAAAACTATTGCCAATAACTTTTACAATATACATATACTGTGAAAGAAGAGTACATATTGTATGGACCCCCAAGTAATTAGGAGAAGAATAGGAGAATGATGAATATTTATATGTTTAATATTGTTGCTATTTTGTGGCGATTATCACGCTGCTGAATGTTTTTATCCGCAGGCATAAATGAAAGGTTCTTATACGGTAATATTATATATAGGGTATTCCGAGGCCAACCCGGCGGTTTACTCTTTCGGGTCATCATCCCTAGTACCACACTCTCGCAGAAAATGGAAGTTTAAATAATAACAATTTGCTACAGCATTTCCTTTGGTGACCGAGAGAGCCGGCGATCTAAACCCTTACGGTAGGCAGTGACCTGGCTGTTGCTGACTGTGTTCCAGATATTGCAGAGGTCCATGAGACAGTTACCATTGACCATCAGGTGATCGCCCACCAAAGGGAATAAATAGAAAAACCAATAAATTAATAACACCATTGAATTATGTCAACTTTACTATTATACCTTTCTTGATGCTCAGCAATTGAGAATCTATTTCCTCGAGAGAACTTCGTCATTCCTTCCTCGCCAGCTTTAGCTTTCTCTGTTGAAAGCGTTCTCACTACATCGATGACTTCCCATCTGGATAATTTTTTGATCTAAATGAAAAAAAAAAACAAACTGTAACATAGAAATCTTAAACCAAATAAAAATTAACAAAAAGTAATATCATCTCATCTCAGCTTATATACTAGACATGCGCGAAACAGTACTTCGCGAAGCGATGTGATATGGCATTACATTTCGTGCCGAGTAATATTACATTTTACTATCACTTCAAACATCACACATGACATTTCATTCAATATAAGCCTTAATGTTCTGAAAATAAAGCTCAAAATAAATATTGAATTGCCAGACCGAGCCGAACGTTTCGAATTTTCTTTTATTATCGACCGCAGGCGCAGCGCGGTCCAGTCGTTCTATCCCTCTCACTCTCCCGAAAGGACACACGGCGCGTTTGAGAGATAGATGTCCATCACACACACACACAAATTACCGAACATTGCAGAAATGCAGAACAGTACACGGATGGTCGCGTCATGTTTAATGTGATATGTGATGTTTAATGTGATGTGATGTTTAGTCGCGTAATGTGTCATATGAGAGTACGTGATCGGGTAATATTACGTGTGATACATCACTCGCATTACTTACACATGTCTATTATATACGTCCCACTGCTGGGCTCGAGCCTCCTCCAAAACAGGTACGAATTTGACCTACCATATATCCACACTGATCAGATGGTATTTCAAGTCTCCCTTCTCTTGCTTAGATGTTATATGCATATTATATCCCCTAGCCATTCGTTACGACACTTACAGTAAGGGGATGATAAATTTTATTCTCACTTTACATCACACAGAAAAAAGAATAACATAGATGGGGCAAATTTAACAATGAATAAAAAAATATTAAAAAACAATTAAAAATTTTAGTCATCATTTCGTTTTTAATCTACGATGATAACAGATTTCTGTTTATAATAATAAACGGACTCGTACGTACCACGACTAAACAAACTACATCTTTATCATTTAATTAGAAACATTCGCGATATAGTTGTATGCCCAATTTGCGTTTGCGTTTAAAATATACATAAAAATATCTTTGTGATCTGGTCTTTCTTGTATTTATTGACACTTACTGGGTACAAAACAGAAGTTTCGTGTTTGTGCTTCACTGCTATTACTATATCCAATAGTAGTTGTTGATAAGCTGATGTCACGAAATGGACGATAAACATTGCATGTTGACTAATATTATAGATATCTGGACTAAAAGATGTCAAGAGAGAAAAATGTGATAAAAATAATCTTAGTCAACATCAACACTATGTGAGCAGGTAACATTACGGAGAAAGTAATCTGAAATCCAAATCCTAGTCTCCTATTGTGGAGAAAGCTTACACTCTGACAATTGAAGCCATATGGGCTGACGAATAAGAAATATTGCAAACTCGTGACATACCTCATCCTCAGGTACACCAAACTTCCTCAGCAATGCCTTCGCATTGTTCAAACTCAATCTTCTCAAATCCGCATCAGTACCGGTCACCGTTCTCTTTGGCTGTTGTTCTTCGTTAGGCTGTTGTGTTGGCTTATTCGGTACTCGAACGTAAGAAAATCCCTCACCGCAGCCAGTTGGATCTGCTGGTCCGGTTAGTTGGAGCAAACATTTGCCACGCATTGCTTGTATATATGCGCGCGTTGTATTCCATGGAGCTACTTTTACCTGAAAGAAGCAAAATATTTAATATGAATAAATTATAGACATATTTACTTTTTGAGTCATTTTTCTGAACAATGTATGTTAAATCTATACATATAATAAAAATGTAACGGATCGCTGTCTGTACATGAAAGATATATGAGAAAAAATATTACTGGGACCTTTTCTTGGGAATTTATTTTGAAGATTGGAAGAAGAATAATGATGATAACTAAAAACTGAAAAGAAGATTATGACAAATGAAGGTTATATTTGAATACAAGCGATTCCAGCCATGTCTCAGTTGATCGTCAGGCAGAGGCGCCTGCAGCGATCAGATGACAGCTAATATTATGACGGCGTACCTGCTGTTGTTCAGCTGGTGTTTAGCAAATGACTCAAATGACTTCTTCCTTTCTCTCCAACAAAAAAGGTTAAGGGACGGTAAGTTTGTAACTAAACTGTATCTAACAAACCTCATCATCCATCTTCAACTGCATCTCTTCATCATCATCCTCCTGTGGTGTGAATATAAACTTTTCTCCGTAACCGGCGTCCTTTAATCTTTGTTCTGCAGCCGCCATACTGAAGTATGCACAACACTGCTCAGGTGATACCATCGCACGAATTTCTTCCTCAGACGGCAGGCGAAAGTCCGGTTTTATTACCCACCTTTGAAAATTAATACATAGATAATAAATAAGAATATCAGATGGATTTTAAGAAAATAGAACTTGATATTCAATATTTTTTTTTATACTAGAGCAAAATAAGTTTTGTGAAAATGTCAAAATTAAAAAGTTTCCTATAGCTAATGGCAGCTAATATATGGTCTTTACATCACTTGAGGATCGTGAAAAAAATACCATGCATATTAAAACGCAAACTATCAGTCAGTTTGATTTTTTTATACTCAATGCCACTCGCGCCAGCAAGATGGATATAATAACGTTCCACTTATTAAAATCGGTTGAGGTATTAAAAAGTTACAGATAGACATAGAAACGTACATACGTAAAAATCCAGAAATCATAAGACACATGAAATCATCTTTGTTAGATATTTTGTTTAATAATAAAAAGACGTCGGGAAAATAAAAATCTAACACTAACACGATAAAAACCTATTTTATATGTAAAATATAATTTTAGAGGGTAAACACAATTTTCACGTGGCCGCCAAAACCTAACAATCTTATTTTATAGGTTTCATATATTTGAAAAAGGTTGTTGTACCTTATAGGAACTGTGGAACAAATAAATTAACGTCAATAATTACCAATTGGAATCCAAGCCGGTACGTTTGAAATCAGCACACAACTTGAGACGCTTTCTTATGGAACTTTCGGAATGTGAAGGGAAGGCTCTTTTGATATCGTCCATCTTTATACGTCTTGGCTTGTCGCGAGATTTCCAGAATAATCTATAAATAAATACCTACGAACACAAGAGATTTTAGAATTTCGTTAATTTATTTTAAATATAAATTAAATTATCGCGAATACGAAAGTGGAAGGATGTAGGTACCGAGGGAGACCGAGACTAACCTACCTAGATACCAGATCGGTCATGTACTGAAGGAAGGTGGAGTCAAGAGTCTCCGAAACCGCGAGCGTGTATGAAGAGAATTATGAATGTTGAGGAAGCGAGTGAAGTATGCAGAGATAGAGTTCTCTGGCACTCTGTTCTCTCTGTCTACCCTGCAAGGGATATGGCGTGATGATATGTATGTATGTATAAATTAAATTATTGATTTCTTTTTATACATTTAAAATAATAGACTATTTATAAAACCTTATTTGTGGACTGAACGAAATGATTACCTTGCAAGGAACTTTCACCCACACACTAAATCCATCAAAGTTATAATTCGGATTTTTAATTATCCCATCAATGTTTATTACAATTTTAGCTGAAGATTTAGAGCACTAAATTGGCACAATGTTAAAAAATTTCTGGAAAAGTGCAGTTTTTTTTGACGGCGGATTAAAGCGAGTATTCTAAAACGATTCTTTTAAAGGTGAGATTGCGAACGATAATTAGACAACATGAATATACACAACTGCCACGTAAGCCTTCATTTCTTATCACTTTATACTTAAAGAAATGGTGTCAGTACACAAAGAAAATAAATGCCTATACGAACCTGTAAAAAGTCTCTGACGAAATTATTAGCTCTTTTTGAGTTCGGGCCGGGTACTTCATATAATGGACATTCTTGTCCTGCTACAAACAGGGCGTCGACTTCACGAATGTAATACGATTGCCTGTAAAAGAAGCACGATTAAGCGATCTAGTAATATAAACAGATTTTTGCAAGAAAATATTTTTGAAAGAAAGAAAAACATTTATTTTGCTCTCATTAAAAAATAATGAAAATAAATAGAACAAAAGATAATAAGTTTAATTTTTCGCGTGGAGACTTAATAATTAGTGTATCAAATACAAATTATATTCATTTTCTAGTGGTAGGGCCACAATATTGGCTGACAGCACCCTGTGTACTCTTGGTAGTACATAAGTTCATAACTGGCAGTTACCTAAAGTTTTTAAACTAAAAAAAGGATTTACGAATTAATACCAGATATGGCTTGATTATTGCATATCCATATTTAAAAAGAAGTAGAAGTCCACGCAAAAAGGGATTGAAAGCCGTATAAAGTTTTTGACAGAAATAGATGAACTAATGTTTGGTTCAGTCATTGTAAAAAATGGGACAAATATAATACAATGATACAGAACTGAACTATGGCGACAAAGAAATCACGAACAAAGACTTAAGATAAAGATTATAAATATTACCTTGTTCTAATAATGAGAAAATCGGAGTTTGAGAGTGTGTGCTCATATATAGGTGTTCGGTACATATTATTCTCTATGACTGGCTGCGTTGCACCGGGCGGTAATATTCCAAGGAACGGTGATGTATGTGCGTATGCCACCTCGCCATATTTGAGAGCTTTAGGTCCGTCATCCTAAAAAAAAAACAATAAAATTGTCTGTGAGTAATACATTTTCTATTTATAACAATCAAGTAAATGGCTGGCGGATACGCTGATTAGAGTTCCACCTGGTGTTGCAAGTTTCTCAAGAAAATGCCACTACCGATTCGCCTGGTGATCTACAAGCCAAGTTTTACCATTCGCACAAGAGCTTTAGCTACACTTTGTGTTCTTAAGATGTCCACATTAAGATAACTAAAACATTTACAAAATCACAACTAATAGCGTTTTAATATAATTAAGATGAATAATTATTATTAATTATTTATTTTTCTCAACATCATCATCACCACAATTCACATATGTCCCACTATTGGGTTTGAACCTCCTCCGTAATAGAAGAGCAATTGACTTAGTATACCAGTGTTCAGGCGCGTCGGTATAGGGTTTTCTTTTGAGTGTTTCTTCTCCAGCATAGATATTGTATGCGTTTTATATCCCTTAAGGCTCGTTTTCATTAGTCGTTGGAGCTTGCATTCGGGGTACGGGAGATTTCTATTCACGCATACCATAGGGACTGTATGCGGGGTACGGGACATTTCTGTTTAAGCATATTATACGGTCACCGGCATGAATCTCATTGGTTGTAATTTTTTGTTACACCAACCAATGAATTTCATTGGTTGTTAGTCGCGTGCGGGGTATACCCGCATGCCGTATATTGACCAAGATATAGATAGCCACTTTCATGAGTCGATAGCCCGTATTCGGGGACTCCTCGCCTGCTGTATAACGACTGAATTAACGACCAATGAAAATGAGCCTTTAGTTGTCGCTTACGATCACCCATGGTTAAGATATGGGGTGATGAATTGTATTGTTACTCCATCACCACACAGATATTAGTATAGATAGAATAGTATAGATAGCAGTATTATTTATTATACATACATACATATCATCAATTTTATTTATTATAATAGTATAGATAGCAGTATTGTAGAAAATCGTGTCTCTTACAATTAGGTGTCCCTAAAGTTTAAAAAGCCAACATGTTTTTGTTCTTTTAAAGATATGCAATATTAGAATAGTTATCCTTTAATAGAAACAATTAAAATAACATATAATTATAACTCGATTAACAATCAGATAATTACTTAATCTAACTGGAATTTAATTTGATCATATCTATTAATATAATCACAATTTGCATTACATATTATGAAAGAAATCTTGAGTATAATAATATATAATTGTTTTTTTTTTAATAAATATTATTAACTTAATTAATGATATTAAAATTTTACATCTCTCAGTCGGTTTTAAAACGCTAATGACAAAAGAATGTGTGGTGATCTTTATTCTAATGTTAGTCACTCCGCGGATTACTTTTCCTGGTAAAAATGTCATCTTCCATCGCTTTCTACTAGAATATTATATAAGAATTATTAAACATAGGGGGCCATAGTCCGGAGGGGGGTATAGTCCGGAGCGTGCTCGTTCGCGTCCCCTGCCAGTCTAATTATACTACTAATCCGGCTCGATATGCGTACCGCAATGCGGGTTAGGGCGTCCCCCGGAGCCGACGCGTACCGACCCGCCCCCGTCGGTACGAACATCGGCAGTTGCGGCGATGGGGGCCGCCACCCATCACGCCTTGCCCAGTTAGGCGAGTCGAGGAGAGCAGAGTGGCGGGTGGGCACGTGGAATGTAAGAGGTTGTGTGGAAGGTAAGTTGCACGAGCTGATATCCGTCATGGCGGACAAACAGCTAGACGTGCTCTGTGTAACAGAGACCAAGCGAAGGGGCAGCGACGCCTGCGATCTTCCTGGTGGCGGGATGGCTCTGTGGTCTGGTGTACCACAGAGCGATCGAGCCAGCATGGGGGTAGGAGTGCTGTTGTCCTCTCGCTTGGCCTCAGGTGTGAAGGATTACGGAATGTATGATCCCAGACTTCTCTGGGTCCGTATAAAACTAGGTGTCACCAAGGTATACATGGTTGTAGCATATGCTCCCGTAGGATCCTCGGTGGCATCAGACCTAGAAAAGATTTGGGACAATGTTAGGGAAGTTCTGGATATGGCAGAAACCAGTGAACGCGTGATTGTATGCGGAGATTTGAACGGATGGGTGGGGACCAAGCGTCCCGACTATGAGGACGTACTTGGTCCATTTGGTGATAAGAGAGTGAACGACGCAGGTAGGCTCATAGCAGATGTATGCATGGAGAGAAACCTTATTGTGTCAAACACATTTTTCCAACATAAGGACATCCATATGTATACATGGAGAAGGAATGAACAGAAAAGCATAATAGATTTAATTTTGGTAGACAGTCGCCTCCGAAGCAAAATATTGGACGCAAGAGCCTACAGGGGCTCCACAGTCGATACGGACCACTATCTCGTTATTGCGAGATTTAGTGGTCTGTTCAGAAAGTGGAGGCACTGGCGAGAGCGTGTCCACTTCGGAGGGCTTGAAAGAATAAAGGTTGAAAGGTTGCAAGAAGAGTGTGTAAGAGAAAAGTATGCAGAGGGTGTCCGAGAACGGCTGACGATGGCAAGCTAGAAGAATGCTGGAGAGTATTGAAAGAGAGTATGGTAAATACAGCGAAAGAAGTATGTGGAAGTTCAAAGAAGCATAGAAAAACAAATGGTGATGCATGGTGGGATGCGGAAGTGGCAGCTTCCGTAAAGCAAAAGAAGAAAGCGTGGCTGGACTATGTCTCTTCTCTAATTCTGAATGACAGTATGACTGAACAGAAGAAAGAAATATATCGGCAATGTAAGAATGACACCAAGGCCTTAGTGAAAGAGAAACGTGATAGAGCAAGTATGAGTGCAGAAGATAGGCTGACTAAAAACTTCGAGGGTAACACCAAACTCTTTTGGAGGGAGGTGAAGAAGTCTCGGGGTGGTTGGTCAGCCTTCAGAATGAATAAAATAAGGTCTAAAGGTGGAGACATTCTTACACAAACACAAGACGTGTTAAGCCGATGGAGTGAATATTTTGGCAATATGTATGCGGATGCTACGGTTGGCGCCGGTGTTGGATGTGGTTTAGTAGATCAACATTCGACAACGGCGTCCTCCGATGGCATCAGTATGGATGAATTTGAATGGGCGATAAGAAGTTTGAAAAATGGTAAGGCAGCGGGCATTGATATGGTGTCTGCCAAGATGATCAAGCTTGGTGGCTCTTGTGTCTGGGAGGCGTTCCTGTTGCTCCTCAATTTATGTTGGAACTCGGGAATGGTTCCCAGGGACTGGAATAGCGCAGTTATCGTGCCTTTGTTTAAAAACAAGGGTTCACGTTATGACTGCGCAAATTACAGAGCCATAAGCTTAACCAGTTTGGCAGCAAAAGTGTATGGAAAAATTATTGAAAGGAGAATGAGGATGGTGTCCGATGGTTTACTGTGTGAGACACAAGGAGGTTTCAGGAGTGGAAGGGGATGCATGGATCAAGTGTTCTCTCTGCGCAACATTGTGGAGAAGCATCTGGCCCTAGGTCAGAGGGTTTTCTGCAGTTTTGTGGATCTGGAGAGAGCATTTGACACGGTTGTACGAAAGGAACTTTGGGACATTTTACCGGAGTATGGTATTAGCGGTAAACTGCTACAGGCTGTGCAGTCCAGTTACATAGGCTGTAGAGCCTGTGCGCGGCTGGATGATGGAATGCCGCCTTGGTTTGACGTCAATATCGGCGTTAAACAGGGGTGCGTTCTGTCAGCCAGGCTGTTTATCATATATCTGGATAAATGTCTCCAAAGGTTGAACGATATGAATGTGGGAGTCCAGATGGGCGACTCAGTGGTCACTGCTCTGCTTTATGCAGATGATGCAGTCCTGCTGGCACAGTCAGCGACTGACCTGCAGACCCTAGTCGACACAATGACAGAAGATTGTAAGAAAAGGGGTCTACGCGTGAATGTGAGCAAAACCAAAATAATGGTCTTTGAAAGAGATAAAACCAGAACAGATGTAAGAGTAACAATAGGTAATGATGTACTAGAGCAAGTGGATGAATTTGTATATCTTGGATGTGGATTTAGCCGAGATGGAAGGTACACCACTGATATAGAGCGAAGAGTGAATGCGGGAAATAGAGTGAACGGAGCGTTGGGGCAACTTCTCGGCACCCACCACCTCAGCCAGAAGGCACGTGTAGCAATACATAACGCAGTGCTTGTCCCAACATTACTGTTTGGAAGCGAGAGTTGGGTATGCAGAAAAGAGTATGATAGTAAAATTAATGCGGTCGAAATGCGATCTCTGCGGAAAATCTGTGGAGTTAGGCTGACCGACCGCATCCGTAACGACGACGTAAGAGAGCGAGTAGGTATGAAAGAGAGTATTGGTGTAAAGATGCGAAAGGGAATGCTCCGATGGTTCGGACATGTGGAAAGAATGCCGAACGAACGCCTGGTTAAGAAGATATACAATGCGAAAGTGTGAGAAGGATGTAGGTACCGAGGGAGACCGAGACTAACCTACCTAGACCAGATCGGTCATGTACTGAAGTAAGGTGGAGTCAAGAGTCTCCGAAACGGCGAGCGTGTATGAAGAGAATTATGAATGTTGAGGAAGCGACTGAAGTATGCAGAGATAGAGTTCTCTGGCACTCTGTTCTCTCTGCCTACCCTGCAAGGGATATGGCGTGATGATATGTATGTATGTATGTGTAATTATTAAACCAAAAAGTATGAATGCATTAATTCTCAATATGTATGACCTTGCAAACTTTTTAGCCTATATACATTCCACTACTGATAGCGGATCTCCTCCGCAATAGGGAGGAAAATACGCTACTATGCTGATTAGACGGATTAGAATAGGATTTCCTATCGAGCTTTCCTTCTCCAAAGTACATTAGTATTCTATAACAAAATAATTATAATAGAATAAATCAAGTTATAACCTTAGCAGCAGTTCGTTTGTAATAGTTTTTGATCTTTGAACACATTCCCACTTGGCTAATGAGGGGCGGATGTTCCTCACAAAACTCCAACAATACTATTTCACCGTCGCGACCGCTGAGATCCTCTGGTGTGCGCATAAAGAACACATCACCTCCACCTGAAGCCAAACGCTCGGCTTCCCGTTGCTGCAAATATAAAAGTTATGTAAAATACTATTATAAAAACTGAAAAGTTTGTTTGTATATCTAATCAAAAGCGTTGATCTCAGGAACTACCAATTACATCTCAAAAAACCTTATTATATCAAATGGCCCATTTATTGAGAAATGTAGAAATGTTATGGGCATAAAAAGGTTATAACCTATATTATCTATAGATCATATCATCATTCCTGCTCATATTACAATTATTTGGGGTCGATACAATATGTAACCTTAGTTTTTGTTTTTTTTTTTTATTTGTTTTTTGTGATTAGCCGTTAGCCGCAGATGGCTTTGGCAGCTTTACGCGGACTATGAGTGAGCGCTGAGGGCTCGCAACCCGATTTAAGTAAGCTAAGCAACATCGCCCAAGAGCTCCCGCTGTGGGGAACGGACCTCGGCTTGGGGCGTCGCTGGTAGCAAAGTGGGCGTGCCCTCGTTTGGATTTATGATTTTTGCACGTCACGATTTCGCACCTAGACGGCGAGGACGAAACCGCGGATATTTATGTGTAATGGCTTCGCGGGCCGTTATGTACTCTTCTTTCATAGTACATATTGTGAAAGTTATTGGCAATAGTTTTATGACCAGCCGCCTGCCAGACGTCAACCCTCCTTGGGAATGTAATTGTTGACCAAACGGCATCAGATGGAGATGGCCCAGGTCATTATAAGGCTTTTAGTCATCTTTTACGACATCCACGAGCAGAGTAAGTGTCGGTAGTATTCGTAGCCGCTACCACACAGTTAAATAAGGTTATAGATATAATATACATAATGCTGTAACAAATGGAAGCGAATGCCGTGCTGAGTGTCGACGTCTCTATAACTCACCTTGGCCTTCTTCCGTAAATGTTTGAGCAGTGGTTGAACCGGGTGTGGTCCGGGTACAGCGAGCGGGCCGTACGACAACTTGCGCATCGCTGGTCGGTGGAAAGCGCGGAGTCGCGCCGGTCCCATATGTGTTTGTATAAATGGAGCCCTTAACTCGACCACAGGAGTACTGTGTTGAATTAACTGACCTCCACCGACTTTCAGGCGAGGATTTTGTGATTTTGGCTGATAATATCTGTAAACACATTTTTCATTAAACATGGCATAATACCAACTCTCACGAAGTTCTCCCCTCTTGTGGTAGGAACACACTGTTGACAGTTTTCTGCCTACAGTCAACAATTGCAATATGTTGTGTTTCGTTCGGTGAGAGAGAGAACCAGCAATCCAACTTTCTGGGTGGGTTTGGGGGTTTTTATTGGTAGGCAGCGGTCTAGTAAGGTCCATGAGCGGCAGTAACACTTACTATCAAGTGTGCTACTTGCTCGTTTGCCGCCATCAGTAACAAAAAAAAAGTTGTTGCTACACCTATATAAACTAAAAAACATTTTTCAAATAAAGTCGCAATCCTCGCCTATAAGCTCATATATGCCCTTTGACATTAATTCACCATATGGTGAGAGAATAGTGAAGAGAAGGTCGCCTATTGTGGTAGAGGTTTGAGTCTAGCAGTGGTATATATATATATATATATATATATAATCTGAGATGATTTTAGTAGGCACCAGTCCATCTGTACCCCTTGTATTGCAAAGGCCATCCAAAGGTCGCTCAGGGACATCTATCTGTCAGAATATAGAGGTTTAGGCATAGATCTCCCTAACGAGGTATAATTTCTTAAACGCCATGCCCGGTAGTCAGACTGGCGATCAAAATTGGATTACTAATAGAGGCAAACGAGCAAGCAGAAGGCCTAATGGTGTTACTGCTGCCCATGGACATTTGCAATACCAGGGTTACAGCTAGGCCACTAATGAAAACCCTAAACCCACGCACAAAGTTGGGCTGCCGGCTCTGTCACTCACCGAACGAAGCACAACAGAGCATTAGTACTGCTCATACGTCGATGCTCGTCGAGCTCAAGGCTGTAGACAGAAAACTGTCAACAGTTTCGCCCTACCACTATTTAATCTATTAAATTCCATCTGTATTTTCTACGGGAATAAGGATGGCAATCAGACATTATCTATGTGATGACGGAGTAAGAATACAATTCACCACCCCCTATCTTACTCGTGGGTGATCGTAAAAGACGACTAAGGGATATAAAACGCATATAACATCTATGCAAGAGTAGGAAACCGCGAAACAAAGCCCTATACAAACACGTCTGACCAGCGCGGTATAGTTGGTTAATTTTCCTCCCATTACAGAAGAGGCCCGAGCCCAAGAGTGGGACATATATGGGCTGTGGTGGTGGTGGTGGTGGTGGAAGGATGACAAAGTAGGCGTTAGAAGTAAAAAAATATACGTATATATACTTACACGTCATTGGAAATGTTGAAAGGATCTCGATCAGGCGATTTGGGTGGAGGTGGTGGGGCATCTTCTTGCAGTACATTGATCACTCCCGCTTTACCGAGCAGAATCTTTGATTTTTTAACGTGGGGATGTGGTATCTTCACTTTTGGTGCTGGCCCTCGATCTAAAAAAAGAATTTTAATTAATATTGCTAATGCTCCATGGTGCAATTTTTATATTTAGACATCACTGAGTGGTTCATCCTGTTATCGAAGGAGCTTTTACTGTATTGTTTGTTTTGTGTGTTTTTAATATAATATGCATTCATCTGTGCTGTGTGGTAGCGGCTACGAATACTACCAACCCTTACTTTGCTCGTGGATGTCCTAAAGGACGATTAAAAGCCTTATAACGACCTGGGCCAAATCCATCTGATGCCGTTTCGCCAACAGTTACATTCCCAAGGAGGGTTGACGTCTAGTAGACGGCCAGTAATAAAACTATTGTCAATAACAAATAAAATAACAATATGTACTATGAAAGAAAAATACATATTGTATCGACCCAAAGTAATTGGGATAAGAGTAGGAGAATGATGAACATGCATTCATCTATTACTTCTTGCTGTATAGAAGAATTAGAAACAGAATCTAATCCCAAAGTTACAGAAAAATAACACAACTATAGACTATAAAATATAGCTTGATCTCTGTGACAGTTGTCACTAGTACTGCACGCTTACGATGTAGTTCGTATTTTTGTCGTTATAATTCCTTATTTTTTAAAGTTATTTGCTACTACAATTGAAAAACAATGTATGAAAATCTCATTGAATTAAAATCAATGGATTTTATTTAATTTAAACGAAAGCTGTTAATTTTTTTTTTTCAAGTTCATGGTCACTATTATCATCATCGCTGCAACATTCCTGTAGGTTCATGATGAGTTCCTGGTCACAGATTATTTCATGAATTATCATGTTTATTTTACAAATGAAATTATCGTTTTAAAGTAAATGAAATGGTCTTATTCATATTATAACTGATGTCTGAATACTAAATTAACAAAATTTACTTATTTTATTGGTTTTACTTGTTTTATAAATAATTATTTCTATGACAGAAGATTGTAAGAAAAGGGGTCTACGCGTGAATGTGAGCAAAACCAAAATAATGGTCTTTGAAAGAGATGAAGCCAGAACAGATGTAAGAGTAAAAATAGGTAATGATGTACTAGAGCAAGTGGATGAATTTGTATATCTTGGATGTGGTTTTAGCTGAGATGGAACGCACACCACTGATATAGAGCGAAGAGTGAATGCGGGAAATAGAGTGAACGGAGCGTTGGGACAACTTCTCGGTAGCCACCACCTCAGCCAGAAGCCTCTCTGCCTACCCTGCAAGGGATATGGCGTGATGATATGTATGTATGTATAAATAATTAATAAGAATGTATCGATTTAAGTTTATCGATTGTCCCATCTCTATCTTATTCTCAGTCCAGTATGACCTTGTACTTGCGTAAGCATCATATTTTTATAAAATGATTACTAAGTATTTTAAAACATATGAGGTACAAGTTTTGGTGTAAATATTCATACTTTTTATATTCATAATTCAGTTGAGATGTAACTGGCACGTAAAGAATTAAAATATAGGCGATACAAAATAAAATTGTAAACAGAACGCGTATTCAAAATTACTTCATCGGTTTTGTAGCTATCTGTCACAGAGATCAAGCTATATTTTAAGGACTATAGGAAACTTTCATTATTGATGTTATATGCGTATTGTATCCTTTAGTCCTCTTTTGAGACACTCACAGACACAATGGGGACAAGGAGATGATGAATAATATTCTTACTTTGTTACCAAGCAGAAATAATATGCTTTCTTCAAAAAATCTGCATATTTCAGTATCAATGATTATACAAAGTGACTGCACAGATGGCGTAGTGGTTAAGATACCGACCTTCCGTGCCAGTGCCTTGGGTTCGATTCCTACGCAGGACAATACTTTGTATGATCCACAAAGTGTTCTCCTAAGTCTGGGTGTAATTTGTCTGCGTTAATTGTTAATGTTTGTAAAGTCCCCCGCAAGACAAGGATTATTTCCTTAGTGCAGGGTGGTGTCTTTAAAAAAAATAATAAAATTTCTGCGAAAAATTGCAAGAGAAAATGTTGGAGGCTGTTTATTACACAGCATTAAGAAATTTCCTTATATACTATTTTTCTATCTTGATTCTATCCCGTATTCCTTCCTTTCTTGAGGTGTGCGGTATACTGAATGACCACGCGAAAGAGATAGTTTTGAGTTCCTATACAAAATTATAATGAATTCCCAACTTGTGTCGTCTAATTTAATCAATTTGATCAATAATAGAAAGGTTCTACTTTTTTTCGACTAAGACTATTGTCTTTCAGGATATTCTCTGCACTGAGGGATCATCCTTGTATTGCGGGGCACTTTACAAACATATAATTGACTGACATAAATTATACCCAGAATGAGAACAACAATTTGTATATAGCACAAAGTATCGTGCCGTATGGGATCGAACCTACGACACTGGCACGGTAGGTCGGTATCTTAACCACTACGACATCCGAGCACTCAATTTTATATTTACTTCTTTGCAATAAAATTATCTGCGTACTTCCATTACCCAATTCTTACGACATACGCAAGAACCCTTTTTGAATTAATTACACATTATGCACCAGGCAAACTAAAAATGGATTCATCTCATCTCAGCTCATATATGTCCCACTGTTGGGCTCGAGCCTCCTCCGTAATGGGAGGGAAATTGACCTACTATACCACACTGGTCAGACGTATTGGTTATAGGGTTTTGTTTCGACTTTTCGTTTTCATGCATAGATGTTATATGAGTTTTAAACTTACTCGTCTCTTACGATCACCCCCAAGATAGGGGTGATGAATTGTATTCTTACTCTGTCCCCACACGGATAAAATGGATTACAAAACTAAAGTAAAAAATAATATCATTCATACCTCTTGTTATCTTAGACGGATCTACATCATCAGGTATACCCAATATAATATTTTCATCATTTGGATCGAGTGTCAGTATTTTAGGCTTCGGCACCATATCCATACTTTCCGCGTCCCATATAACTTCATCCTCCCAAGTACCATAAACCAACTCCTCATTTTCAACAGGAAATATACTGTACCAAGTATTATCTTCACCATCGAGAGAGTTATCAGGCCCTTTGTTTGCTGATGCTGCGGCCCTGAAATAAAATAGGAAAGAATATAGGCACTTTGAAGACGTAAGATATAATATGAATCGAAATTTGCATGTCCTAAAATAGTTCACGATGGTGTAAGTGGCAGCACGGTTGGGCCGGATTCCCAATAGGTGCGGGTTCGAACCCCGCTTGTGACATCATTTTTCGTTTCGTATCGGGTATTTATAAATAATTAAGCATATTAAATGCTAAAAATTTCAGTAATTTGAATATAGGCACGTCTAAAAAGTAAGTAAGTAATAATCGATACTGTAGTGGATGGATATAAATTTCTGTAACAATAATGACTTTTTGGACGTGCGACATCTTAGTCCTCCCGTGACCATGATCACTGTAAAGTATTTGAATCGTCGGACGATTAAAAATCAAATACAAACGCGATAGAATCCGTAAAAGTAGTTTTAACTCTCAACTCGTCATACAGCTGAGCGCGAACCTCCTCCACATTAGGAAATATATTTTTCTCAAACATGCTTGGAAATTTGAGCATTATTTTGACAACCTTCTTCGAGATAAATCGAAATTGCTGTACTGACCAAATACACGCGAGCAGCGGCCGGCAAAAAATGTATGAAAATCCATATCTGTCGTGTTTTAGCGGCCAAATAAATATATGTAAATGTAAATTCATGTCTGTCGTGTATTTTAAAAATGGAACAATATTTTGTTACTTCAAAATATGGTAACTAAATAGGCAACTTATCGGTTTTATTTAAATTTCGAACTGGCTTAAAAAAGAAACGTGTTTGATAATGAAAAAAAAAAAAACAAATGAATCCTTTAGCACGTGAAAAAAGGTTGTTCGTCATGTACCTATACAGTTCTACTTAGTACTACTTAGTTTTAATTGCCGCGCATTATTTGAGAAAAGCACTATCAAGCCTTGGCCACAACTAGGAATTGATGGACTTACGTATGTGTGCCTCGGCTACGCATCGGCCCACATTTACACGTTCGTCCATCAGTACCTCTTTTGCGTCCACTGCAGTAATGTACTAATGCCTACTATACCACCATGGTTAAACAGGTTGGCATAGGATTTTACTTCAAGTATTCCTTATCTTGTTTTTTTATTTTCATTGAACTTAACTTTCAAATAGTTTTACACCATCTTTTGCGAAAAAAAAACTTGATCTTTGCCAACCAGGCGGGCGATGATGTTATAACCGCCACTTATGGCGGGCTAGACTGAGGATCTCAGGTAATGATGAGAAGAGTGTTGCTGCCCATTTTTACAAGCGATTCTCTCAGACGATGTTTTTTTTTTAAAAAAAGACACCACACTGCACTAAGGAAATAAGCCTTGTATAGCGGGGGACTTTACAAACATGCAATTAACGCAGACAAATTACACTCAGACTCAGAACAATACTTTGTGGAGCTTTTGTCCCACGTGAGAACCGAACCCATGGCACTGGCACGGAAGGTCGGTATCTTAACCATCGCGCCATCTGTGCAGTCATAAAATTATCTTTATAAATCCAGGGTGGACCATTATTTTATCATCTTGACTTGAGCTCCTCTGTAATAAGAGGGAAATTGAACTATTAAAATCTACTCTAGGGTAGTAGTTAGTAGGTAGGTTAAATGCATATGCCACCAAAGACAAAGATCGGGTACCGGTGGCCTGCTCCCACGGCGAAAAGAGGAGTTTGCATCGTGGGTCTATGGGGTCACGCGCCGCCTCCTCCGTCACCCCGGACCGATTTGGCGGGGCGAGACGCATCCATAGTCCACCGCAAAAAAAAAGGTTATATGCATATTTTATCTCTTCGCCGTCTTTTACTATGGACAGGCAGGAAATGTAGTTCTGAATAGTATTCTTACTCCGTCACCACCAAGAAAAGGATTTATTTTTTAGCGTGAATATTTTAAAAAAAATCTTTAGATAATCTAAGGGTCAATAACTTACGTAGCTGGTTTCGGTTGCATAGGAGCTGGTTGTTGAGGCCTCGGGTGTGAAAACTGTTGTGCTGTACGGCTTACTGAAGTCGGAACCCATCCCGCTGCGTTGCTTTTACTGTTTAGACGTGCAAGCACCTGATAAACCAAAAATATAAAAGGATCTAAACATTTTCGCTTACAAATATCTGTTTTGACCTCTCACACTGCTTACGTTGCGGAGGTTTTTACCAACATATGTTAACGGACACAAATCACACCCAGACTCAGAACAATTCATGGATTGCACAAAGCATTGTCCTGCGTGGGAATCGACCCCATGCCACTAACATAATTGGTATCTTAACCACTGTGATACATGTGCACATTTTTGTATCCCTGTACGTTTTTCTGGACGATATTTTTTTATTGTCTCTGACAAAATTATGTGAAATTTTCTGATAATCGGTTGAGTAGTTGTCGTAAAAGTTTAACAAGATAACAACATACTTTCTCATTTATAATACTATTTTCAATTTTTTTGTGGTAGGACTACACTGTTGACTGTGTTCTGTCTGCAGCCGCGGGCCGGTCCGTCCGGGGTAGTACCACACTCTCGCAAAAGGTCTACGCAAATCGCGACTAGTAGATTGCGTTTGGTGAGCGAGAGAGCCAGAAGCACAAGTGGGTGGGTTTGGGGATTGTAATGGTAGGTAGCAGTCTAACTATAGTCTTGGTTATAGCAAAGGTCCATGGGCGGCAGTGACACTTACCATTAGGTGTGCTGCTTGCTCGTTTGCCACCATAAGCAATAATAAAAAATATTATATATAACTATAATAAGAGATAACATGTTAGCATACCTTCTGTTTTATTTCACTGCCATCCCAAATGACATCGTCTTCCCATTGCAACTGTGATACCATGAGAAAAGAGTCATCAGGAAAGCCACTGTCGGGGTCATCATCATTCTTACATTCTTCCAGTTTCTCTTCTTCAACAGGTTCCTTGACTTTCAGCTGTTCTTCTCTCTCTGGTGATCGCGCCTAAAAATATCAAACATATAAGTATTATACATATAACCAAATTTAAAATTAATGTTTGGACAAAACCTTTGACATTATTTAAAAGTGGTGATTTTGTTTTCTTATAAATAATTGTTTGATTTAATTCTTAAATTCGTTTAAGACGAATTCTGTGCTCATATATGTCCAATTTCTGTTACATCATAATATAATAAGGAAGATTTAAAATATTAATAAAAATATTAATACAATAATTCATTAAATTATTTAATGAATTATTGTAAAAATATTCCAAGATGATAATTAATACCAGATATATGCTACTATAATATAACACAGATAATTTTCACGTTTAAAAAAAAAAGACCTTGCACTGCTTATCAGTGTAAAGAAGTTTCTTCCTGATACCTTCCACCGCCTCCTTTGTAGAGAGAACTGCCTCACGGAAGGTGGCAACTGTATATAAGTTTCTGACAAGAGCATCGTCTTAACAAAGGTCGTAAACTAGTTCACCCTACACTAAGAAATTAATTCTTGTACTTTGGAGGACTTCACAAAAGTACTATTAAGTAACATACACAAGTTACCCCCAGAATCAGAAAAACAAAGTAACGCACAAAGTATAGCCCTGCGTGAGAATCGAACCACAATATTAGGCTTCTAAGATACAACTACGCCAACTATGAAGTTAAATCTAAGCGTGTTATTCAGAGCTATATTTTGACATACCTTTATCTTAAATCCATAATCAAATCCATCACCGGTCTCAGGCACATTGAGCATATCGTACCACATCTGTGCTGGTCCGAACCGCCAGTGAGCGGGCGTTGGTCTTTGCGCCTTGTCACCAGACTGCGGATTATTAATATCGTTGTTGGATTGCTGCGTTTCTTCCATTGGCCTTTAATATTATAATAGGAATTTCAGAAAAAATAAATATAAACATCCATCTATGATTCCAACCATAAATCTATCGACGCTCATAGATATCGCCAAGGAAATAATTGCAAACACAGTGTGAGCGCTGATGAAAATTGTTCTGACACCCACCCCTATACGTCACTATACAGTCATTCAAGTTTTTTTTTGAAGATTTTATGTATAATAGGTCACTATACAAAGACAAACTACAACCATACTTGAAACTATTATGGATATGTAAATAATTCTTCTCACTGGGCATCGTAACCACAATGTTCCACGAATATCAGTACTTAGACTGTTATGCTGCCTCATCATTCTCCTACTCTTATCTCAATTACTTTTGAGGTCGATATAATATGTACTCTTCTTCTTATAGTACATATTGTAAAAGTTACTGGCAATAGTTTTATGACCGGCCGCCTGCCAGACGTCAACCCTCCTTGGGAATGTAATTATTGACCAAATGGCATCAGATGGAGTTGGCCCAGGTCGTTATAAGGCTCTTAGTCGTCTTTTACGACATCCACGAGCAAAGTAAGGGTTGATAGTATTCGTAACCGCTACCACACAGCTGCCTCTGAAGTGAAATTTTAATATTGTTTATAAAAAAGTATGTCAATTGATCTAAACCAATCTTCGAATTGGCAAATAGGCAACTACATTGATAATAATTTTCGTGTGGTGATGCAGTAACAATTTAATTCACCACCCCCTATCTTACCCGTGGATGATCGTAAGAGACTAAGAGATATAAAACGCATATAACAGCAATGTAAGATAAGGAAAACTTGAAACTAAACCCTATACCAACACGTCTTGTTAGCGTGGTATAGTAGGTACATTTCCCTCCCATTAAGAAGGAGGCTCGAGTCCAACAGCGGGACATATGTGAGCTGAAATGATGAATGATCGCTAATAAATCCATAACCCTGCCCATGGGGAAATAATGTCATTTCGACATACTTAGAAGGCCCCCCATTGGGCTATTGCAGTTTAGGTAGTTTCCCAGGACTGTGACTATTCAATCGACTGGTGACTGATTCAGACAGTTTTAAGATTACCCATGAGAAATGAGATGGGTGACACATAGTATTCTTACCCACCACCAGTAGATCTTTTACTAAGTATTAAATATACAAAAACATTTCTTACTTTAATAATTTCTCCTCATCATCACTAGCATACTGAGTTTCTTGAACCTCGGTAGAAGCTGGTGGGGTATCACTACTAGTACTACCGCTGCGTTTACGACGTCGGCGCTTCTTCACGCCTCGCCATATCTGAGGCAAGCTTGATAACTTGCCCGGTCCAAAGAGACGTGAAAAGAGAAGTACCTAAAATATTAACATAAAAGCACAATTTAAACACAGATATGAATACACCTATCCGTGTGGTGACAGAGTAAGAATACTATTCACCACCCCATATCTTACTTGTGGGTAAAAACGCATATAACATCTATGCGAGAGAAGGAAAACTCGGCACAAAACCCTATACCAACATGTCTGACCAGCGTGGTGTAGTAGGTTAATTTCCCTCCCATTACGGAGGAGGCCCGAGCCTAGCAGTGGGACATTTATGGGCTGTGATGATAATGAGTACACCTATGTGAAAAATTATACCAACAAATCGCCATACAACATGGCAACCAATAGACAGACTGTATCCATTGGCCAAAAATGTAGTCTGAATATACAAATATTATCGAGCTTGCTTTTTCTTTTTCTCTAACTCTCTACTTCAAGGAATAAATTCTATCATCCATAAGAACTTTATAAACATCCAATTGAACAATACAAATTACACTCAGACATAGGACAACTATGTGTAATTCAAATGTGAGAATGATATCAACAGCAATGCACCAGCAGTCAGTACTGAGATTGCTAAAAACAGCAATAAATGCATTATGAGTAAATCTTAAAATATCAGCAAGTTATCAGTATCCTGAAGGCGAGAGGGTGACACCCTGGCTTACTGCCGGGTAACCCGCCGTGTTGGCCACGGATGTCAATGGGATGGGGAAGGAATAGGGATATAGGGCCATGCGGGCCCCCTTCCGTCGCCCCGGACGTAATAGGTGGCACGTATCCAGACTTTGGCCTGCCAAAAAAAATAAGTTAGCAGTGTCCTCAATATAACTAAAGTAAATAAGTGGCAGTTAATAGATAAATCCATGTAGATGGATCGCTTAACTGTCACCAAAAGTTATAGTATAATACTCACTTTATCAGGCCTGAAGTCTGGAAACAATTCTGTAACATCAATATTGGCATATTTGGATGGTAACATAGCAGCCAATGGGGTTTCTAACTTTTTCGGTTTTTCTTGTTGACCTGTTCTAGTCCTAAAATTATTATAAAATGAAATGTTGAATTAATATTGAATATGTTTTTATCATGATCATTATTTGTTATAATATATCTAACACCCATTTGATTGATGATTGAAATCATCCTCCATCATCCCAAACCAGTTTCAATAGAGAAGTAATAATGAGAACATGGTTTTTAATACTAAAACCATGTGCACTGACTACTATCTCACCCGCATGGTGGGAAGATAAGAATCCAATTCTAATCATTCCTTACCTGTGGTAGTCTTAAAAACCGGCTAGGGGTATACCAGAAGAGTTGGTATCAGCCCCTCCTGTGAAATTTATAACACCTCACTGAGGCATTCAATAAATTATATTTTAACTGTTTTCTTCATTTGTACACAACAATGACTGTTGGATCAGCTAGTTTTCTATCAAACTTCTTAAATGTTTAACAATGTTTTCCTCATTAAAGAAAGCTATTATTAGTGATTTACATTTTAAGACAAGCTATGTAACTCTGAAGATATTGGTGCATGCTGTGTGGATTGCTTTTTCTTTTTCTCTAACTCTCTACTTTAAGGAATAAATCCTATTATCAAAGTTTTAGTTAGCAACAATAACTATTGCTGCTTCTTTGTTATAATTCTTTGTAAAAGATGTGAAGTATTTACAAAAAAAAAACTTCACATCTTTTTAAATTTAATTATATGCGAGATATTCGACCTAAATTTATTTAAATTACTGAAATTTTTAGCATTTAATATGCTTAATTATTTATTAATACCCGATTACGAAACGAAAAATGATGTCACAAGCGGGGTTCGAACCCGCACCTATTGGGAATCCGGCCCAATCGTGCTGCCACTTACACCATCGTGAACTATTTTAGGACATGCAAATTTCGCTTCATATTATATCTTACGTCTTCAAGGTGACGTATGCCATTTACCAGACAATTTTTACACATTGTATAGGCTTAATACTTCAAACTTTACAGTTAGAATTGTATTAAACGATGACACAATCTTGTTATTCAAATTACTGAAATTTTTAGCATTTAATATGCTTAATTATTTATAAATACCCGATTACGAAACGAAAAATGATGTCACAAGCGGGGTTCGAACCCGCACCTATTGGGAATTTTTCGTTTCGTAGGTATTTCTAAATTTTTTTGTGATATCATCTAATAATGATTAAACAGACAAAATTTTGGAAAATAAAGTTTGAACTTTAGATTTTACCCAGACATTTTTGATTTGCCAGATTGCCTATAAATCAAGCTTAATAAATCAGTATGAAATGTTTGGCCCCATTCTACTACTACTAAACTATCACTGCTTCTTAAAATCTAATTAAACTGTATTATAAGAAACTTAACGGTATTGTAGATGGTGGTGGCATAAGTTCTCCATCTCCCTCCATATCACCTTCATAACCTTCGTCATTTGTCTTCTCACTTCGTTCAAACTCATCATTTTCTTCTTTCAGATTTACTTCAGGCTGTGAACAATTTGATTCATCTATGTCTATCTTTACAGTGTCTGTTCCTTGTGCTTCAGTGCATTGAGTGTCATTCTGTGCAGCTTGGTTAGTAATAATTTCTATATCCTATTGTTAACACAAACAAATATTAATGTTATGTGCCTAATTAAAGATAAAAAAAACATTTTTTTTGGAACGAAGTTCCTTATCGCGCGTTGTGAAAGGGGGCTAGACGGAAAAAATTCTTACGAAAAGTTGTCACGACACTTTTTGCTATAGTAAGCTATTGTAAGCTGTGCGGCGTCGCTCGTCGGCTCTCTTATAGAAAGCAAGCCAGATATTTTCATTTCTATTTCTCATTGAACAGTGTGGTGTCGCGACGATTTTTTTTATAGATAGAGTGATTCAAGAGGAAGGTTTATATGTATAATATATGCATAATGTACTAGAGAAACACTGATAATTTTAGAGGTTTCTAATGTGATGTCGTAAATAAACACATTATTTTGCGCTTACATTGCAAACGCTGGCTGAACCCTACGAAATAGATCAAAATAAAGTACTACAGTATTATACAGCTTAAAAAGGCCTACAAAAAAGTCCGCGATGGTATATATCTATCTCTTAAGGATAACATACTATATCCATTTTAATACTTTAAAAAATGTTCTATTATAAAACGGTAATTGAAAAGCTATTTACACAAATACTGTATTAATCCTTATCATTTTAAATACATTAGTTGGCTTGAGCATTTCATGAAGATATTTTTTTTCCTTCAGACCATGCAAATTAAATCAATACCTTAAGAGATATAGCAAAATCAAAATAATGCGCAACGAAATTATTTTCGCCCGTGACCGGGCCGCGTGGCCGGCTCGCGTTCGAGCTCGGGGCCGAAAAGTTTTGGTAGTCTAGTGGAATTGTATATCCTATTATTAATATTATAAACGTGAAAGTTTGTAATAATGTATGGATGTGAACATGTTTGTTGCTCTTTCACGTAAAAACTACTGAATGGATTTTGATGAAATTTATAGTAATATAGCTTGCACATCAGAATAACACATAGGCTATAATTTATAAAGATATTTTGCAAATTGGCTAAAATATAACGATAAAAATCGCTTAAGGCAGAAAAAAATTATATAATTAAAATAGAACTTCGTTCCATCCGGGTGTCCCTAGACACCTCCGGTTTTTTTTACTTTATTTTTTGTTCAGCCTACATTCTAATAGTGAATAGAGATCCTGGTTAGATGATGTAAGAGTTTACATAATTTCGTAACAAACTATGCCTTAAATCAAAAATAACAAGTAGTGCAAGATTTATTTAATTTTTTTTTTAATTTTTAAGAATGCTTTCTGAATAACTGCCAACAATATAACTCTTAATAGGCTATAAACTACATTACAAAAGTGCAATTTTGTGTACTTGCTGTGAATACTAAAGAATATTATTTTATTAGGGGGAGATAAGTAGGTCACATATATAGTCAAGTCTATAAAAGGGCAAGCACAGAAGCATTTAGTGTCAGCGCATCCAACCTTGGTTGCGTCTAAAAGCATATGTTGTCTACTGTATGGATACTACTACATAAGTAGTCTACTGTATGGATCGATTACCAATATTTTGGATTGATGAAGGGAAAGATTAACATTTTTTTTAGTGTGCTACATTCAAACATATTCACAAACTTTCACATTTAAAAAAAAAAATTATATAATAAAAAGTAAATTACCATTTGGTTCTCTCACATCAACATTCTCCTACTCTTATCCCAATTACTTGGGGTCGATACAATATGTACTCTTCTTTCATAATAAATATTGTAAAAGTTATTGACAATAGTTTTATGACCGGCTACTTGCCAAACGTCAACCCTCCTCGGGAATGTAATTGTTGACCAAACAGCATCAGATGAAGTTGGCGTAGGACATTATAGGGCTCTTAGTCATCTTTTAAGACATCAATGGGCAAAGTAAGAGTTGGTAGTATTCACACAGCTTATTTTATTCTCTCTAACGAGATAAATTATAAATTTTAGTGACTTTATCTGATCTTAGAACTACTACTTACACACCTTGAGTGTTGTAATTAGTGCTATATGTAAATTTCACTATTATAGTATTGTTATAGTTGCTATATTTATTTCATATTATGTCACCGCCAGTGATGGAAAAGTTAGGAGTGAAAGTTTGACATGGTATGGACATGTGATGAGACGGGATGAAAGGAATGTTATGAGGAAAGTTTTAAATATGAATGTTGAAGGCTTTAGGGGTAAAGGAAGACCAAAGAAAAGATGGATGGACTGCGTGAGACATGACATGGATGGACAGGGAGTGACTGCAGAGATGACGTCTGATAGGACTGTATGGAGGAGGATGACATATTGCATCGACTCCAAGTAATTGGGATAAGAGTAAGATGATTATATGTTAATTATTTACATATTAAATGTATTTTACAAAGTTGATATCTACCAGGTTAGTAAGGGTGTTTATAATGTGTCATGACCTAAACATACAGATTGGTCATATATATAACTGGATTATTATAACATTACCATTTTTTTATTACATTTAGTGGCACATAAATAAGAAGCCCAACTTATGTTAAGTGATAACTGCTAATAATAAACTTTAGAAATACCAGGTACACAGCCATGTCTCTGCCTACCATAACAGGACAGGATTGGAAGAATGCAATGAGAATAGTTAGGATCTTACAGAAGCTTTTATGAAATTTGAATTTATTAATAGACAAAATACCTAGCCAGTTAGCACCAATAAAGACATTCTCATGGAGGCCTATTATGTGAGAAGTGTTGGGAGGCTAAGTATCAATTGCATAAATTGACTAGGTGATTCTTTTTATTTTTTTATTCAGTAAAGACTTTATTATAAATTTAAATGGCTATGGAAAGCACAAAGATCATCATTCTTAACTTAGATAAATATACACACTAGACAAGGGTTGAGAACTGTGTTAATCAATTTTTAAATTTGATTTGAAAACCACTGTAGAGTAAAGGAAAATAATGAAATACAAATTATGAGTTTTAATCTCAAATCAGATCCTTCTTGTCGACTGTGTCCGATCTAACAAAATATTAATAATACTACCATTATTATGAATATATTCAAGCATTTAAATTGGTTTATTTTACTATAATAATGTTGCTACTTGTAATAAACTGTTTTGTAGTTGAAATGGTGATCTTACTTTGATTTCTTCGGCTACATCATCAATATCAAAGAAGTCAACAGCTGATGGACTTTTCTGTGTATAATCTGAAATAGACATTTCATAAAAATTCAGGATAGATAAGTGCTATTAGGTTAATAGTATGTTAATTGTAAAGTAAACTTATAAATAAAATGAAATGGGTGAACCTAAGACTTAGAAGTAATAATTGCATAAAAAATGCATTAAACTTAACAAATATGAATGTCATATTCATATCTGCTAAAAATACATTTCTCTTTAGAATACAAGAATGATAATAAAATGAACACACAAATACAATATATAGTTTATATGCAGTTACTTATTAACCTTTCTCCTCGTCTTCTTTACTAATCTCCTCTTCGTCTAATACTTCTGATAACATAGAGCCCAAACCGAGTCGAGTAAGGGACGATAACATACGCTTAGACTCTCCATCAAGTAGACCATCATCTTCAAGCTGGCCTCTTTCATCAATATTGCCAAAAAGAAACCCGGTCAAATCCATGCTGGAACTGCCGAGTTCCCCTCCTTCATCGCTATCACACATTTTGTTTGTATTTAAGTGAAAAGTATTGCACAAAATACATCTACTAAGGAATAATTTTAGTTTGTCACATTACGCTTACGATATCAATTATTAAACAACAAAATACTATAACAACAACTCAAGGGAGAGACTTTGCTTAGCAGCCACAGATTAATATATTTAACCACAGATTACTAATTATTATTTTAATTTTTGTTTTGCTTCTGTTTGTCCGTTCGGACAAGCAAAGGAAACAAAGTCCATACAGCCAAGTCTTATTTAATTTTCTTCATTTATTATTTACCACTATCTTCTTCATATTGCATAACTTTAATAGTCAATGTCCGTCAGTAAGTCATGTCGCTACCATTAATTTGGTGCTGATAACCAAATTAATGGTACCTTTGGGAATTTTGTGATATTCCCAAGAAATTCCCAAAGATAAAATTAATTTAGTTATCAGCGCCAAATATTTGGTGGTGTGCATGTAAGTAATAAGTACTACGTACAACAGGAATGAGCTATTGTCGTAAAATTGAAGCTGAGCGAGAGCTCAGTAACTGTACCTTTTATCCCTCTCTAGCGATGGTGACCATATTGAAATATGATTTAAGGACAATAATTATAAAAAAATATTTGTGATCTGACGTCAGCAGATCATTGTTTCAGATGGATTTTAATCGAAGATGCTAATGATAAACTTGCCTTTTGTGGCACTATACATTTCCTGTTATTACTTGCTTTTCACACTCGCGTCATATAGGTAGATATTTACCTACTGGTCCTTGTGAGACACGACATGCAGCTGGACTGAGATAAAATTACGATAATCTATTATGGTATATTTAATTAATTAGATAAGAAAAAAACAGTTAAGTTTACATTTAAGTTTAATTCCAAATCAGACATTGCTAAATAAAACAGTCTTGTGAAGTTTCTGCCGCAAACCCAGCTTATTCCTTATACCTGTTTCATTGGTTCTAATGTTGCATTATGAGTTAAACGTAAATTGAGATATGAATTCGCTAACGTCTTCACCAATTGAATATCACGTGGATTTCCAAATATAGATTGAAGAGGATTTGGTGGATCTAACAATGTATGTAGTTTGCTATAAAATTCTCATGCGACATACCTACATGATAATTTTATTTTTGTGTACGTTTTTTAATAATTGATTTGATAATATAATAAACAGTTTTTCAGTGTACTTCAGAATTTCAAATAAAAATCTGGAAACATGCTTAAGTTTTCCTCGATCAATAAAATCAGTAAATGCAGAAAATTGTGATATGTCGACACAGTAGTTGTGATCTATGGTCTTGAACAAGAAATTTTGTCAATCATCACATTCACGATATATCTAGCAATATAATAAATAATGTCCAGTTTTAAATTTGAAACTCAAGCGTTATCTACGAGATCCAAAAAATCATCTATTGATGTTGACTGATCTTGATTACATTCTTCCACAATAGGTACCCCTCTTTTCGTTCTTTAGGAAATCTGAAATTGAAATAAAGTTAGTTTAATAAAGGAATAAAAAATACATAGGTATTTAAATTATTTGTTCTTGAACTAGGATTGGATAGTCACGCATGGTCATCGTAATTTTTCACTAACAAATTATGTTTAAAACTATTATCTGTGAAAAGATAAACCACAATCAGGATCATACTCGCTTCTGCAAGCCTACATACACGGCACAAATTCTCCCCATTTTAACTAAAATTCTTCGAAAATATCACGAAATCAAAAACACTCCGCCATTAACGTCTGAGTCTGCGATTTCATGTGGAGTTGTCAGGTCAGGTGTTTGTATTTCATTCAAATTAAAGAAAAACTACACGCCAATCGCAAAATGTTTGCGTTAATAAGGTTTTACACGTAGCAACAAATAATATTGCTTTAACATGTCGGTAATAAATTATTATTTATATTTAGAAACATTTTAAAAGTAAATGTTTTTAGGTACTTCATTACATTTTATCAATCGTATATTTTTCTACAAACAACGAAAGGAATGAATTCAACTAAACTCTGGCAATTCTAATTCACTGTTAGAACGAGACACAGCGGTCAGTGGATGCCCTCTCACTCGGCTTCATTTTTATTTTGCGCGCAATAAGACTCTTTACTAAGAGTCTACCTTTGTAGGTGTTATTTTCTTTATTTCAGCTGCAAGATGCACAGATAGAGCCCATTCCTGTTGTACGTAGTACTTATTACTTCCATGGTGGTGTGCGATTTATACGGTTCTACTTAATACTACTTAGTTTTAATTTTCATGCATTACGTATTTGAGAAAAGTACATACATACATATCATCACGCCATATCCCTTGCAGGGTAGGCAGAGAGAACAGAGTGCCAGAGAACTCTATCTCTGCATACTTCACTCGCTTCCTCAATATTCATAATTCTCTTCATACACGCTCGCCGGTTTCGTTGAGAAAAGTACTATACAAAAATTGGCCAGAACTAGGAATCGATGGATTTACGTACATTACGGATACGGATTTACGTACGTAACACATTTTTCCAACATAAGGACATCCATATGTATATATGGAGAAGGAATGAACAGAAAAGTATAATAGATTTAATTTTGGTAGACAGTCGCCTCCGAAGCAAAATATTGGACGCAAGAGCCTACAGGGGTCCCACAGTCGATACGGATCACTATCTCGTTATCGCGAGATTTAGTGGTCTGTTCAGAAAGTGGAGGCACTGGCGAGAGCGTGTCCACTTCGGAGGGCTTGAAAGAATAAAGGTTGAAAGGTTGCAAGAAGAGTGTGTAAGAGAAAAGTATGCAGAGGGTGTCCGAGAACGGCTGACGATGGCAAGCCAGCCCCCATCGGACATTGAAGAATGCTGGAGAATATTGAAAGAGAGTATGGTAGATACAGCGAAAGAAGTATGTGGAAGCTCAAAGAAGCATAGAAATACAAATGGTGACGCATGGTGGGATGCGGAAGTGGCAGCTTCCGTAGAGCAAAAGAAGAAAGGGTGGCTGGACTATGTCTCTTCTTTGAATCTGAATGACAGTATGACTGAACAGAAGAAAGAAATATATCGGCAATGTAAGAATGACACCAAGGCCTTAGTGAAAGAGAAACGTGATAGAGCAAATATGAGTGCAGAAGATAAGCTGATTAAAAACTTCGAGGGTAACACCAAACTCTTTTGAAGGGAGGTGAAGAAGTCTCGGGGTGGTTGGTCAGCCTTCAGAATGAATAAAATAAGGTCTAAATGTGGAGACATTCTTACACAAACACAAGACGTGTTAAGCCGATGGAGCGAATATTTTGGCGATATGTACGCGGATACTACGGTTGGCGCCGGTGTCGCGTGTAGTTTAGTAGATTACCATTCAGCACCAGCGTCCTCCAATGGCATCAGTATGGATGAAGTTGAATGGGCGATAAGAAGTTTGAAAAATGGTAAGGCAGCGGGCATTGATATGGTGTCTGCCGAGATGATCAAGCTTGGTGGCTCCTGTGTCTGGTAGGCGTTCCTGTTGCTCCTCAGTTTATGTTGGAGCTCGAGAATGGTTCCCAGGGACTGGAATAGCGCGGTCATCGTGCCTTTGTTTAAAAACAAGGGTTCACGTTATGACTGCGCAAATTACAGGGCCATAAGCTTGACCAGTTTGGCAGCAAAAGTGTATGGTAAAATTATTGAAAGGAGAATGAGGATGGGGTCCGATGGTGTACTGTGTGAGACACAAGGAGGTTTCAGGAGTGGAAGGGGATGCATGGATCAAGTGTTCTCTCTGCGCAACATTGTGGAGAAGCATCTGGCTCTAGGTCAGAGGGTTTTCTGCAGTTTTGTGGATCTGGAGAGAGCATTTGACACGGTTGTACGAAAGGAAATTTGGGACATTTTACCGGAGTATGGTATTAACGGTAAACTGCTATGGGCTGTGCAGTCCAGTTACATGGGCTGTAGAGCTTGTGAGCGGCTGGATGATGGAATGTCGCCTTGGTTTGACGTCAATATCGGCGTTAAGCAGGGGTGCGTTCTGTCAGCCAGGCTGTTTATCATATATCTGGATAAATATCTCCAAAGGTTGAACGATATGAATGTGGGAGTCCAGATGAGCGACTCAGTGGTCACTGCTCTGCTATATGCAGATGATGCAGTCCTGCTGGCACAGTCAGCGACTGACCTGCAGACCCTAGTCAACACAATGACAGAAGATTGTAAGAAAAGGGGTCTACGCGTGAATGTGAGCAAAACCAAAATAATGGTCTTTGAAAGAGATGAAGCCAGAACAGATGTAAGAGTAACAATAGGTAATGATGTACTGGAGCAAGTGGATGAATTTGTATATCTTGGATGTGGATTTAGCAGAGATGGAAGGTACCACTGATATAGAGCGAAGAGTGCATGTGGGAAATAGAGTGAATGGAGCGTTGCGGCAACTTCTCCGTAGCCATCACCTCAGCCAGAAGGCACGTGTAGCAATACATAATGCAGTGCTTGTCCCAACATTACTGTATGGAAGCGAGAATTGGGTATGCAGAAAAGAGTATGAAAGTAAAATTAATGCGGTCGAAATGTGATCTCTACGGAAAATCTGTGGAGTTAGGCTGATCGATCGCATTCGTAACGACGACGTAAGAAAGCGAGTAGGTATGAAAGAGAGTATTGGTGTAAAGGTGCGAAAGGGAATGCTCCGATGGTTCAGACATGTGGAAAGAATGCCGAACGAACGTCTGGTTAAGAAGATATACAATGCGAAAGTGAAAGGATGTAGGTACCGGGGAGACCGAGACTAACCTACCTAGACCAGATCGGTCATGTACTGAAGGAAGGTGGAGTCAAGAGTCTCCGAAATCGGCTAGCGTGTATGAAGAGAATTATGAATGTTGAGGAAGCGAGTGAAGTATGCAAGGATAGAGTTCTCTGGCACTCTGTTCTCTCTGTCTACCCTGCAAGGGACATGGCGTGATGGTATGTATGTATGTACGTATGTGTGGCTGAGGCGCACAATGCCTCTTTTGCTGGCCGCTGCAGTAATGTACTATTTCTCAAACATGCTTGGAAATTTGAGCATTCTTTTGACAACCTTCTTCGAGATGAATTGAAATTGCTCTACGGACGAACTACATGCGAGCAGCAGCCGGCAAAAATGTATGAAAATCCATATTTTTTGTGTTTTAGCGGTCAAGTAAATATAATATATGTAAAATGATATCTAGTTTTAGCCATACCCAGCCTCGTAGAATATTAGTAAACTAAGGTATACATTTAAGGGTAGTAACCCTCTATATATTGTTATAATAAAATACTTAAGGGTAGCTACCTCTTACAATTTACACGTGTAACTTCATGTGAGGTATGGTCACTGGAAGTCTGTTGAATATCATACGTTTAATTATTCAATTACCATAAAATAAATGACGACCATACATAAAACAAAGCACTATCTCCAGTGCTAATAATATTGCACGCCTCATAAGCGAAGCGTTGGGGCACGCCTCATAAGCGAAGCGTTGAGGTCTTGCTCTACTCTCGACATATGAAAATCAAGCACTTTTCAAACATAAAAATGATTGTATTTTTCTCACATTGCACACATATGTTACATACATATGTCAAGAAAAAACATTCGTTTAAACATATTTGATATTTTTAAAAAGCAATTATTCTGTTTAAAGTAAGAAAATAGTCGATTAAAAAAAATATTCGAGGACGTCGCATAATTTTTTTTTGTATCTGGCAGGATTTACGACCGTAAAACTTAATGTATCATAATATTTATTTATTTAAAAGCTTCATAATCGTAACGCGCTGTTTCCTTTCGAAAATGGCTCGGTAATTATTTGTCGTTTAATTGCAATTAATAAAAAACTAAACTGCTTAGTCATTAGTGTATGTATACCTTATGAAAATTGGGTTCGTTTACATTTTTTTGTTCGACCATTCTCACAGGCAAAGGAAATAAATCCCATTCAAGCTATACAGCTATGTTTAGCTCTACGTCGAGAATGGCACGAAATTTCAAAAGTATTTCTTTTCTTTCATTACAAGCTTATACTTAGTTTCACTTGTCCCATTGTCTGTAATCAAATCTTGCAAGTTAAATTTGATCCACTTCCCGGTTTCTGATTGAGCTGAAATTTTGCATGCATATATAAATCGGATGACAATGCAATATTATTGTGACATAGAGCTGATCTGATGATGGACCTGGAAACTGGCCATAGGAACTCCGTAATTAAACGATGCAACCCTTTCGAGTTTGGCCTCATTTGATTTGTCTTGACGATTACTTTAATACTATATGGTAACCAGGGTCTGACGATGGACCTGGAAGCGGGCCAAAGAAACTCCGTAATTAAACGACTCAAACCCATCGAGTTTGGGCTTATTTGATTCGTCTTGGTGAGTACTTTGATACTATATGGAAACCAGGGTCTGATCATGGACCTGGAAGCTAGCCATAGGAACTCCGTAGTTAAACGACGCAACCTCATTGAGTTTAGCCTCGTTTGATTTGTCTTGTCGAGTACTTTGAGACTATATGGTAACCAGGGTCTGAAGGTGGACCTGAAACCCGGCCATAGGAACTCCGTAATTAAACAACGCAACCCCATCGAGTTTGGGCTCGCTTGATTCGCCTTTTAAGAATAAGAATAAGAATCATTTATTTTGTCTTGACGAGTACTTTCATACTATATGGTAACCAGAGTCTGATCATGGACTTGGAAGCTCGCCATAGGAACTCCGTAATTAAACGACGCAACCTCATCGAGTTCGGGCTCGTTTGATTCGTCTTGACCAGTACTTTGATACTATATGGTAACTAGGGTCTGACGATCGACCTGGTAGCGGGCCATAGGAACTCCGTAATTAAACGACGCAACTCCATCGAGTTTGGACTCGTTTGATTCGTCTTGACAAGTACTTTGATACTATATGGCAACCAGGGTCTGACGATGGACCTGGAAGCTGGCCATAGAAACTTCGTAATTAAACAACGCAACCCCAACGAAATTGGGCTTATTTGATTCGTCTTGGTGAGTACTTTGATACTATATGGATACCAGGGTCTGATCATGGACCTGGAAGCTAGCCATAGGAACTCCGTAATTAAACGACGCAACCTCATCGAGTTTAGCCTCGTTTGATTTGTCTTGTCGAGTACTTTGAGACTATATGGTAACCAGGGTCTGAAGATGGACCTGAAACCCGGCCATAGGAACTCCGTAATTAAACAACGCAACCCCACCGAGTTTGGACTCGCTTGATTCGTCTTTTAAGAACAAGAATAAGAATCATTTATTTTGTCTTGACGAGTACTTTGATACTATATGGCAACCAGGGTCTGATCATGGACTTGGAAGCTCGCCATAGGAACTCCGTAATTAAACGACGCAACCTCATCGAGTTCGGGCTCGTTTGATTCGTCTTGACCGATACTTTAATACTATATGGTAACTAGGGTCTGACAATCGACCTGGTAGCGGGCCATAGGAACTCCGTAATTAAACGACGCAACTCCATCGAGCTTGGACTCGTTTGATTCGTCTTGACGAGTACTTTGATACTATATGGTAATCTGATATTGGACCTGGAAGCTGGCCATAGGAAAAAGAAGGTGCTAAATGTTCTTAATCATACCATCAAAATGTAGCACGCTTTTATTTATAAAATTGGGTCTGTGATAGAAACGGGAAGATTTAATAATTATGGTGTAAAGTTTTAGTGTTAAAAATATATAATTATGTACGATATTGAATTATTTTGTAATAGACGAAGAAGCTTAATTATCGTTAAAGGTTACAATGAACTTATAAAGTGTTATATGTCTTATTAGAGTTAATTTATTTTTACCATTTTATTTTATTAGCAAATAATAAAAGGATGTTTTTAAAAAAGGCTTTTTCTTTAATTTTATTTTTATTTCTGGCATTGACTAATAGTAAAAGATAAATAATATAAAAATTATGAGGCGTGCACTTTTGGATTTTCCAAATTATATGATAATTACTATCAGTTTAATGGTGACCAAACCAATTAGATTAAGCATTTTTTGCGCAACTGAACGCCTATGTGAGTTCATGTTCACATACACATAGGTATGTTAAGAATCTTATTGTATATAAACTCAAACTTTAATCATTTTCATTCATTCAGTCTACTGTTGTAACAACTGCATAAGAACACTGTAAACCTTAATAAAGTATTTTTTAAGTAAAAAACAGTGCGTCTAATTTTGAATATCTATCGTATGTTTTAAAAATGGAACGATTTGTTACTTCAAAACATGGTAACCAAATAGGCAACTTAGAAGAGTTTTATTTAAATTTCGAACTGGCATAAAAAAGAAACCTGTTTGATAATGAAAAAAAAAACAAATGAACCCATTAGCACGTGAAAAATATTGTTCGTCATGTATACAGTTCTACTTAGTTTTAATTTCCGCGCATTATTTGAGAAAAGTACTATACAAGCTTTGGCCACAACTAGGAGTTGATGGACTTATGTATTTTGCTGGCAGCTGCAGTCATGTAACTGCTATTACAGCCATCGTAGATGTATGTACAAGTCGGCTTCAAAAATTGTGTCTGATAAGATACTAAAAACATCCTTGAAATATTTGAATTAGGATTATTCATTCTACTACCTACTACTAGGGAAATAATATAACGTACACACTACCATAAAGTTTGAATAGCAGAAATGATAAATTTATAAAAAAGGAGACATTCTTAATTACTTTTAACATAACATCATAAAATTTATAAATAAAGAATTTGAAAAATTATGTAAGTAATTTTTATAATTTCTCAAGTTCTGTTTATGTGGTAAATAACTAAGAGTCTAAATCGTCACCATGACATCCTTCCATGCGTGAGATTATAACTATATGAAGCCTCGGTTCGGTGTTTGAACTGTGGAGATCCTCTAGTGTTCGGTTCTGATAGAGTGATTGTGGCGGCGGCACGGGGTCGTCTCCTTGTGACTCACACGACTCCCGAGATCCGGGATTCCGGGTTCGAATTTTCTAGTGTCGACTCGACTAAGGTGTCTCACATCAACTCAAGTCAGTCTACAACAATCAGCCAGAATTTGTATTAAAAATATTAGTTAAAATTTATTGAGAAATAATGCAACGGGTAGATATATTATCATCATCATAGTCCATATATGCCCCATTGTTGAACTCGTGCCTCCTCCGTAATGGGAGGGAAATTAACATACTACACTGCGCTGGTCAGACGTGATGGTATAGGGTTTTGTTTCGAGTTTTACTTTCCCTCGCATAGACGTTATAAAGTTTTATATCCCTTAGTCGTCTCTTACGATCACCCACGGGTAAGATAGAGGGGTGGTGAATTGTAAACTTACTCCGTCACCACACGGATAAGTGTGATATATATCTCTGTAGTAACGATGACTTTTCGGATGTGAGCCACCTTAGTCTTCCCATGACCATAAACGCTGTAGGTAGTGTTCCAAACGTCGGGTAATTAAAAATCAAATACAAACGCGATAGAATCCATAAAAATAGTTTTATTTCAAAAGAATTTGAATCAGAAAGTTACGTAAATTAAAAACATATAAAATTGTTAATTCAAAAATAAAATATGACGCAATATTTGTTCGATATACCTACCAGTGTGATCGGAACCTAAAGGGAATTGATGATGAGACAGTAAGGGTTGACAGCTCCCTCACTTGATCGACGGTTTGCTAATTGCTATTTAGAATGTGTAAACATCGGAAGCCGTGTCCACAATACAATGTTGGTTTAAACCAGAGTACCTAATATACATATGTGGATGTAATATGTGAATTGTGTTTACCGAAGTCATCAATCTTCAACTCAGCGTATCAAGGTTTTATCGTAAAATATATCTACCTGCGCAATCGATAAAGTAGCTATTAATTTAACTTCCAAATAACACAGTTTTCTCATAAAAGTTATTATTCGTGCAATTAAATACAAATGTCCATCGATCTGTCCATTTACGTAACGATGTCCATTGTTGAATACCGGCCATCAGAGGATAATCTGTTAAGATTATAGCATCCAACAACTACCACCCAAACCCCCTCCTCCCCCTTTTGATGAGGTCTATGTCAAACAGTACAGGGGTATAATGATTTCTGATATTTACGCGAGTTTTACACATTTTAAATAAAACTACTTTTAGGGATTCTATCGCGTTTGTATTTGATTTTTAAATGTCCTCCCGTGACCATGAATGCTGTAGTGTTCGAAACGTCAGGCAATTAAAAATCAAATACAAACGCGATAGAATCCGTAAAAGTATATAGTTTTAATTCAAAAGTAGATGGGTAGATCAAAAACAAAAGAACAGTTGAATAGTTTTTGTCTGTCTTTGTATTTTAGGATTATCCAAAGAAAATCCTGGAAAATGGTTGAACGTTGAAGTGTGAAATGCACTGCATTTTAACTTAGAACATACAAAAGTTTAAAATTCGCTTTATTAACGTTATTCACTGGAAATAATTTATAAATTAATTGTATTGTTTACTAAAATTGATACTCGGCTTTATCAAATAGGTAGGTATTAGCTTTTTCCCACGACTTCGTCCGCATAGAAGTCGAAAATGATTCTAATTGGCTATTAATTGATTTTTTGTGTTAATAATTTTGTTATAAGGGGCCGTTCATAAATTACGTAAGGAATTTTGAAGAATAACTTGGCTAAAACCGTAAGACATCATAAGATTGCAACTATCAACCCCCCCTGCCCTTAATAAGATTTTATGTAAGAAGAGGCCCTATTGATCAAATATAACTTGGTTTATTCTGAAAATATCTTTTATTATAATCTTCTTACTACTAGTAGGTATCATTAACTGCAATGACATTAATCTTATTAACCTATCACAGTTTTGTCTAAAATTAGTAATTTTCAATTTAATATCTTACTTAATGTCAGGTTCACTACCCCCTTCCTGCCTATATAGTAAGAAGTTATAATATTTTCTGTCAAAACCACCGGCATCCCCCCCTCCAAACGCCTTACATAATTTATGAATGACCCCTAACATATAAAATATTATGTTTAAATGTTTGATTCGCATGGTCTCTGTAAAGCTTAGAAACTTTCAAATGCCGTACTAATATAGTACGGTGCTTTGCCGAGACATTCCAATTTTAAAGAGCATTTGCATTGCACTAAGATTTTATGTGAGTTCAATCTTTTTTGAAATAATCGGATTCAGTTTTCTAACATTCGTAACTATAAAATGTAATTTAAATCAAAAGCACTTAGCTTAACTTTCTACCTATTTTTAACCCCGTTAAGGGATGAATTTCAATAAAATAAAAAAACACGTCTTCCATCAATTGTGTTAAAAATGTTTATATAAAATTTGAAGTAAATTGGGCCATGGAATCACATTGTCCCATACTAACTTCGATCCAGATTTTCACCGTCAGCCGTTTAGGTTGTGATCCGTCAATCAGTCAGTCGTTCAGGATAAAGCATTTTAAATATATAGATAAATTAAGTTTTAGTAATATTCACAAATAGTTATGAACAATAAAATAAAAAGGGTGGCTTTACTTTGCAATTAATAATGTAAATTTATTTATTTATTTGTTTAAAATTGACTCGTCATTATTTTAGTTTATTTCCGTGCTATTGCTGAACTCGAACCTCATCCACAGTAGGAGGGATATTAACCCACTATACCACTTTGTATAATTGTATTCTTATCCGTGTGGTGACGGAGTAAGAATACAATTCACCACCTACATATCTTACCCATGGGTGATCGTAAGAGACGACTAAGGGATATAAAACGCATATAACATCTATGCAAGAGAAGGAAAACTCGATTTCTTAATTTCCCTTCGATTACGGAGGAGGCCCGAGCCCAGGCTGTGATGATGATGATGATACCACTTTGGTCAGGCGAGTTGGTAAATGGTTTACCTTGAGCTATTATTCTAAGGCTTTAGTCTTTTTTTATGACACCTAAGGACAAGAATAAGGTTGTGAATTGTATTCCTGCTTTGTTACCATACGGTAATTTACTGTAATCTTGGAATAATAAAGATTAACGAATTATTTGCGTAAACACGATGCATTTATAGCATGGTAGCCATTATGTGGTCGCTCCTAGATTGCCGTGACTTAGTCTTGTAGCCTATCTGTTTAATAAACATGAGTCCTAATTATAATATTACTACGATAGGAATACGTTTTGCAGCACTGAATTCATTCAGTAGGTACTTACATGTTAGGCCACCGAAGACAAAGATCGGGTACCGGTGGCCCGCTCTCACGGCGAAGAGAGGAGTCCTTGCACGGTGGGTCTGTGGAGTTGCGTACCGTCTCTTCCGTCGTCCCGGACCGATGGCGGAGCGCAACCACATCCACAGCCTACCGCAAGGGAAAAAAAAGGTACTTACTTTTTTATTGAGACAACAGAATTATCTACGTAATCTTTATAAATATTGACGTCTAAATAAAAACTTTTCTTTTTCTTTTTTTTTGTGGTGAGCTATGGAGTTGCCACGCCCCGCCCAATCGGTCCGAGACGACGGAAGAGGCGGCGCGCAACCCCATAACCCAGGGTGGGTTTTCGCCGTGCGAACGGGCCACCGGTACCCGATCTTTGTCTTCGGTGGCGCCAAAATAAAACCTGCAATATGACAAGTACGTTTTGTTTCAAAATCCTTACCACATTACTCAGTTTCATAAAAAGATCACTAGATCGTAGGTTTATTGTCGCAATAATATCATATAATGAACCTTATTCTATGAAAGAACAAGACAAAGCTGTAATTTTTTATTGAAGCGTTGAGGTAGCGCTCTACTTTCGATTTACCGGAATCAATCAATGTCTCGAACTAAAAATGTCTTTATTCTATTCATATTGCACTTATAATGTTTTATCATCTTGGCTCATATAGGTCCCACTGCTGGGTTCCAGCTTCTTCCATAATAGGAGGAAAATTGACCTCCTATACCATTCTGATCAGATATGTTGGTAAGTACAGAGTTTTATTTCAAAAAAATATTTTCTTGCATAGTTAACTTTTAAGACATCCACGGCTAAGATAGAAGAAGTTGGGGTCTTATCTATTATAATTTTTAATTTCCTAAGAGCAGTTAATTATTATTCTCAGAAAATATTCCATAGCCAAAAAAAGATCTATCTATCATCAATTTAAGATTGAATGATTTTATGTGACACCTAGAATTTTTTGAACCGCTTTTCCATATAGATAAATAAGCTTTCTTTAGTCAATTAATCTCACACAATCGCATTGTAAAACTGCTCTAATATAGTTCAACAGATAGATTTTGGTTGACAAAAGATATCAACGTATAAATGTTTCGTTATTATGTAGCAAATAATGTTAAGGAAAAATATTGTCCTCCTTATTACTGTTATACTAATAATAATCCAGTCCCATAATAATATACAGACATAATTGGGTACGGAAACTTAGTACGTACACTTATATAACAAAGGCCCTTGTTGTGATTGTTACATTTGTTTGTTATTACTAGGTGAGAGTTTTGAATATGTTACATTTAAATTTCCTAGTCAAGTTTATACGGAATAAGAACACATTTGTGGTTCTAAGTCTGTAATTTGTGTGACTTAAATTCAATGTTTGTAAAGTCCTCAGCAATACAGATATTATTTCCTTAGTTTCAAGTAAATGTTTAGGTAAAAGAAAAAGAAAATATTCCTAATAAAAAAAACGTTAATATTCTAAACGAGTCAGCTATAAAGACGATTCTTCAAAGCTTCTTATCACATGAGATACTTATCACAAACATTTATCTTAAAAACAACAAAGAAAATGTAGATACTACGTTAGAAAAACAGATCATTGGAAACGAAGATACAAAAGAGAGGAAATTGTCCATCTTTTCGTGCTCTATCTCTATCTATAGATGTGATGATAAGAATAAAAAATAATTTAAAAAAGATATATATTTTCTGTTACCCTAAAAACATAGTTTCTCGATAAACAATAATGTTTATATTATATTATACAGTCTGTATTGCTACTCAATGAACTTAATCGATTCTTTAGACACCTTTGTTTAAAGCATTTTCATTTGTTCGTTCGCCTCAGCCTGTTGTCTTTCGTCTCTCTGCTGAGTTTGGGTCTCCTCCATCATAAAAGGGAAGGTGAGACGGGTTGGTATAAAGTTTTCTTCTCTTGCATATCATATCCCTTAGCTTTTAATTACCACACCCACGGGTAGGTAGGTATTCTTACTCAGTTACCACATACGGCAAGAAATAATTAAAATAATTTTGAAAGACCTAGAGAAAGTCCCTCCTATTGTGTAGAATACAATTGAAGTGAAATTGACCCACTATACCACGCCGACCAGATGAGTTGGCATATGGTTTTATTTAGAGCTTCCTTCTTTTGCATATATGTTATATGCATTTTAGATAATTATATGCCTTAGATGTCTCTTATGACACCCACGCGCAAGTATTTTTTTTACGTCCAATTAAATCTTACCTAAAATCAAACCCCTTTTGGATTCTAATTAATAGAAAAATCTAGAAAGATTTAGCTGCATTCGTTTATATATATTAACTAGCTTTTGCCCGCGACTTCGTCCACACAGAAGTCATCTCTGACAGAGTTAAATAGAAAAAGCAATGCAAGGTGTTGAAGGTTTATCGCTAGGATAATAATCAACAGCGTCAGAAACTGGGATGCGTTGAGGTGTTGATTCTGCGAGTTAGTTGTCTAACGGAATTAGGCAATAGGGTGGGTCCGAGAGAAAATACTCTACTCTACTCTGACACGCTCTACAGTCGGTGCTTTGGGTGGCGCAAGCGTGAGTACCTGTATTTAGGTTCACTGCGTGAGGGCTTTGACTCGAGATGATACCCGGTTGCAGTGGCCCGCCCGCACAACGTAGATGTACGTGTACGGCGCGCGTGTGTCTATATACCATAGCCGGTCACTAAAGAAAAAGGTGGTTCAAAGTTCTATTCATTCTACAAATTATATTGGCATTAATATACTATTTACGGTATGACCAAGGGATAAAAATATAATTATTGCCACCCTTTATTTGACTGTTTTGTTTCACCAGCAGAGTTGCGACTTCATTAGATATGATTTATTATTTGAGTTATAGAGTGAACATTTTTGAAGCTAAACTTAACATGTATCTTAAACTATTAGGCAAGAACCTATTGTCGTCTACTATGTGTATCGTGTGAGCTCTCACGCCGGAACTGGTCGCCACAACACGTGTTTATTTATTTTTACCGAAGAATATTTGTAAGTAAGTAACGACGACGTAAGAGAGCGAGTAGGTATGAAAGAGAGTATTGGTGTAAAGATGCGAAAGGGAATGCTCCGATGGTTCGGACATGTGGAAAGAATGCCGAACGAACGTCTGGTTAAGAAGATATACAATGCGAAAGTGGAAGGATGTAGGTACCGAGGGAGACCGAGACTAAGCTACCTAGACCAGATCGGTCAGGTACTGAAGGAAGGTGGAGTCAAGAGTCTCCGAAACCGGCGAGCGTGTATGAAGAGAATTATGAATGTTGAGGAAGCGAGTGAAGTATGCAAAGATAGAGTTCTCTGGCACTCTGTTCTCTCTGCCTACCCCGCAAGGGATATGGCGTGATGATATGTATGTGTGTATGTAATATTTGTATGTAATTTGAAAAGAATCGATAAAGAAATTTTCTCCCCATACACACTTTGCAGCTTTGTTACACCCCCTTAGGGGCGTAATTCATAAAATCCTTTTATATTGAATCTCTATGTCATAAATAAAAACGTGCTTCAAAATTAATGTTTCTAGCTTTAATAGTTTCGGCTTGGCTACCGCCAAACGTTTGAACGACTCATTACCATGAGTCGTTCAACCCGCTTCACAGGCCTAATTTACACAACCAGAGGGTGAAAATTGACAAATGCCGGATATTACCCTAGATTATTTGATTCGACTCGTAATTTGAACAGAATCAATAAAGATTTTTTTCTCTTCGTACAAACTTTGCCACTCTGCTCCCCCGCCTTAGGGGTATAATTTCGTAAAATTCTTTCTTATTGAATCTCTACGTCATATAAAGAAACCACAGTCAACATTTTAAGTTGCCAGCTTCAATAATATCGGCTTGGCGCTAATGATTTAATGAGTCGTCCAACGCGCTTTGCAGGCCTAATTTACACCCCCAGAGGGTGAAAATCAACAAATGCTAAAACACGTGTTTATTTATTTTTACTGAAGATAATTTGTACTTAATTTGAAAAAAATCGATACAGATTTTTTTCTCTGAACATTTTTTAAATTGACATAACTTTTTTTTTATAAACCAATTGACATAAAATAAATCCTAAATGTTAAGTGAAGCTTACCACAATATAATAATGAAAATCGTCTAAATCGGATAAGCCGTTTCTGAGATTAGCGTGCACAAACACACAGACAAACAGACAAACAGATAAACAGACAAAAATTTTAAAAATTATTGTTTTGTGTTCTATTAGTGTTGATAAAGGTCCCAATAATATTTTTTTTATATATCTTCCATGTACAGACAGCGACCCGTTACATTTTTATTATATGTATAGATATATAGATAGAAGATATAGATATACTTTAATTGCAAATAAATAAATATGGAATAGCATACAGTACAATTCAATAATTTACTTCTTTATATTTTTTAAATCAAACACTTAATTGAAAAGATATCGAAGTATTCATGGACAATATAAATTTAAATGGCCTCGCTTTTTTTTTTTTTTTTTTTTTTTGGTAGGCTATGGCCCGGTCACACGTCGCCCGTACCATCCGGGGCGACGGAAGGGCAGCGCGTGGCCCCATAACCCACCGTATTCCCTCCCCATCGCCATTGGGCCGAAAAATGGTACCGCTTCCTTGCCTTCCGTGGCCAGCCCGGCGGGTTACCCTTTCGGGTACCATCCCCCGTCAACGCCCCAGCTAACTGCCGGGGCGTCGCCCTCACGCGGTCAGCCTCTCTGCGGGTGAAGGACTATTCCCCGGTCCAGTCACCCGCGGCCTCGGCTAGGGCGGCATTAGGCGCAGATACTCGCGCCTCCGCCGCCCCAGGCGCCGGCGACGGAGCGTCTCACCGAAGAGGATTTCCTCTCGGAGTCGCCCCGCCGCCTCCTTCCGCGAGACAACTGTCTCGCAGAAGGCGGCGACCGCGTCCCAGTTCCTGACGCTGTCGAGCATCGCCTTACCGATGGTCGGCAGCGCCATCGCGCCACATCGCGACGAGTTCACGGCGCTGCTCTGCCCAGGCCACACAGACCTCGAGCGTGTGCTGCGCCGTGTCCTCGTCGCAATCGCAGTGGTGGCAGGACGGTGTACTCTCCCTCCTCACGACCGTGTGCAGGTACTTGCCGAAGCAACCATGCCCCGTCAAGACCTGCACCAGTCGGAAGGAAAGGACCCCGTGCTGTCGACCCAACCACTCCATCAGCACTGGCCGGAAGGCCTCGATGGTCCGAACACCGAACCGAGGCCTTTCCAGCCGGATTGCCCAACGAGCAATAACATCACGGCGGGCGTCGCCCCGCCAAGCGGCCATCTCACTAAGCGAGACGGTGCCGCCCCCTGCCCGCGTCGCTGACACCCGCCGGTACAGTCCGGCGAGCATCTCCGCCTCCAAGTCCCACGGAGGTATTCCGGCCAACAGGCATGCTGCCTCCGTCGCCACCGTGCGGTATCCGCGTATGGCCCTGACCGCCATGGCCCGCTGTGGTCGCCATAGTAGAGCCCTAAGTCGGACGGTCAGGGACCCCGCCCACACGGGTGCGCCGTACAGGGCCATCGACCGGACCACTCCCGCGTACAGCAGTCGGCACGTAGCGCTGGGTCCGCCTACATTCGGCATAAGCCAGGATAGGGCGGACGCCGCGCCGACAAGCCGTGGAGCAAGCCGACGGAAATGCTCCCGGAACCACCATCGCCCGTCGAGCACCAGGCATAACGTATAGCCGTCGAGCACCAGGCCCAAGTACCTCATATGGGCCCGGATGCTGATGGGAACCGAATTGACGGTGATCGAGGCGTCGGTGGGTGGACTGGTGCGGGGCCCATGGAATAATAAGGCCTCCGTCTTATCCAGGGCCACCCTTAGCCCCAGCGCCTCGATCCGCCTGACAATCTCCTCGGTGCCAAGAGTTGCCAGGCGTGCCGCCTCCTCCAGCGTCCCACCCCGGGCTGTGACGAGTGTATCGTCGGCGTAACAAATTACGCCCAGCCCGGGCGGGAGGCTCCCTCTCAACGCCCAGTCGTAGCCGATGCTCCACAAAGTCGGCCCCAAGACCGACCCCTGCGGAACACCGCACGACATGGGCGTTCGCACAACATCCCCTACTCGGTTCTTATAGAGGACGCTGCGCCCCTCCAAATAGTCTGCCACCAGCCGCCTCAGGTATACAGGCACCCCGTGATACCGGAGTGCCTCCCTGATGCAGCTGAATGGCAGACTATTGAATGCGTTGGCGATGTCTAGAGACACCGCCAACAGCACCCCACCGCCAGTGACAGCCTCCGCGACTACGGCCCTCAGGCGCAGCAAGGCTGCGATCGTCGAACGCCCCTTTCGGAAACCAAATTGGGCGTCCGACAGATCGGGGCCAACCTCGCTAAGGTGCTGGCCGATACGGGCAGCCAGGATCCTCTCCAACAGCTTACCCGTATCGTCCAGCAGCACGATCGGCCTATAGGCCGAGGCTGAGTCCGGAGACCGTCCCGGCTTCGGCAGGAGTACCAGCCTCCCCTCCTTCCAACACCCAGGGAACTGCCCAGACGATAAACACGCGTTGTACAGTCCCCCGAGGCGTGGACCCAGATGCTCGAGGACCAGGGCTAGCACCCGGTCGGGTACCCCGTCTGGCCCAGGAGCGGTGGTCTTGGCACGCATTCGCACCACCGCCGCCCCCATTTCCGTCTCCGTAACGGGCGGAACACTTTCGTAGTCGGCCTCCCGGTCACTATTCGGCAGTGCCATGACCGGGGGCGTGTGTTCCGTCCGACGTGGGAATAGTTCCTCGACAACTCTGGTGAGGAGGCTGGGCTGGAGAGTCTCGGTGAGGGGGGGGCCCCGCGCGCGGAGCTTACTCAGCGCCGCACGATAGGGGCGACCCCAGGGGTCACGCTCGAGACTGTCCAGCATCTCCTGCCGACTAACGTCCTTGGCTTGACGGATGGCCAGCCTGAAGGCAGACCGCGCACTGCGGTAAACTTCGTACAGCTGGCCCTCCCGCTCAGCGTCGCGGTGACGCCGCCGACTGCGGGTATAAGATCTCCGAGCACGTATGCACGCAGCTCGGAGCTCTGCCAACTCCCGGGACCACCAGGGAACCGCCCTCTTCGGGGGAAGATACCGTACACGGGGCATAGCCGCATCGCAAATCTGCGTTAACGCACAGCGAATGCGGCCAGCCTCGGCGTCCACCCCGTCCACCGAGGGCGGTGACGGCAGCCACGAATGCACAATGGCTGCCTCCACCAGTAGGTCCCGATCAAGTCGACCCACAGCCCACCGCGGAAAAGCGGGAGCTCCGTCTGCCGTGTGACCCCTGCTGGGCTGGCGGAGGGTCCGGGAGACCTCTATCCGAATGTATCTATGGTCGGATAGGGTCTCAACCTCCTCCTGGATATACCAGCTCCTCACACGTGGTGCGACATCGGGGCTAGCGAACGACAAGTCCACTATCGACCCACCCCGCTGCCGCACGCACGTATGCACTGAACCCCTGTTCAGTAAACAGAGGCCCAGTGACACCGCCCACTCTTCATCCGCCCGCCCGCGATCGTTCGTCCTGGGGGACCCCCACGCCATAGACTTGGCGTTGAAGTCCCCCATTACGAAGAGCTGGCGCGGTGCCAGTCGCCGTATCGAGGCCTCCAAGTTGGTGAGGGAGGCCCCGAAATCTGCCACACTCCTGTTACGGGAGAAGTACACGCCGTAAAGCGTTACCTCTCCCCAGTCCGCCGCGACGTATCCATCACCCCTGTCCTTTAGAGACAGAGGCGGGGAAGGCCACGACGTTGAGCCGACGATTGCCACAGAGCCGTCACTGCTACTCAACTTATTAGATCGGTCGGGCACGCAATACGGCTCCGCGGCTACGGCTACACCTATCAACCACTCCGCCATAGCTTGCAGGAAAAGGTCCTGCGCACCGGCGGAGTGGTTGAGGTTGGCTTGCAAGAGGTGGATGGACTCGGTAGCCATTAGTGGGCCGTGTTCATCACCTCCTCCGCGCCGGCGGGCGATTGGGTCGCGCAAGGAGCGGAAGCGGCCGGGGTCGCCGGGCCGCTCCGCCCCTTTGGAGCCGAAGCCGGGGGTCTGCACTGTCCACCCCCCATGCGATGTTTGGAGGGCTTATTGCCCGCTGCACACGCGGGACAGTGGGGTGCGGCAGCACACGTTGCCGCCATGTGCCCGGTTTGACCGCAGCGGAAACATAGTCCGCTGCAGTCAAAGCAGTTGGTACACGTTGGCCGGGTATGCCCGACCGCCATGCACCTAAAACACCTCGCAGGCCGGGACTCCAGCAGGGTTACCCGCGCCGAACTCCAGCCTACGAGGATCCTGCCTGAGTCAGCCAATTTCTTGACCGACTTTACCGGACACTGCACCCAGGCAGCACCGACGCCGCCCGGTCCAGGGCGAATGGCGCCAATCCGGACAGTGTCCGAGGCGCATCCGGTTTTCGAGACAATAGCCTCCCTGATGTCCTCCACCGTCACGGAATCGTCCAGACCCGCAATGCGCATCTCTGCGCACTTGACGGGTCTGGCAATTCGAACGCTATCCTCCTGGTCAAACAGCCCCCGCAGCTTCGTGGCCACATTATCGGCCGCCTTAGCACCCTCGGCCCCAGGAAACTCAAGGATTTGAGCCCCTGTCCGGGCCTTGCGGGTCCTAGCTTCGACGCCTCCGATGTCAGAGACGTCTAGCTCCCGCCGGGCGCGACGTAAGACGGCCTCATAGTTGAGGCCCTTCTCAGCCGCCTCAGGCAGCACAGTGATAACCACTGCTGCTGACTTTGGCGACCGGAGCTTCCTGCGCGACCTCTTCCCCCTCTTTTCGGCTCCTGCTTGGGGAGCGGTGGCCTCAGCGGCGCTTTTGACCGCCGCCCTCCGTCTTTGGCCGGGACTTTTCCTGCTTCGCTCAGCCACCTGCCAGCCCTGTTCGAGCATGGCAGCTGCACTGAGCGCAGTAGGCGCAGTCTTGGGCGCGCTAGCCGGTACCAGCGACGCAGGTGTGGGCACCGGTTGCGGCGTGGCCTTAGCAGGAGCCGGCGCCAATCTCGGCTTCTTAGCCGAAGCGAGCCCCTTGGACCCAGCCTTGGGCCCAGTCACAGCTGCGGCGAAGCTCACGCGGCCACCCTGGCAGGGTAGCGGGGTGGGTCTCGACGCTATAGTCGGCCGCGTGGTCTTGCTTCCGTCCGCAGCGAGTGGCGGCCGGAGACGTGGCTCCGGAGGCAATCTTGCCTCAAGAACCTCCATGCGCGCATTGACCATGACGCCAACAGACTCCATGATGGCGCGCATGGTTGCCTCCGGCACACCGTCCACCACAGGCAGCGCGGGCAGCGGTACTGCCGCTACTGGCTGGGCTATCGGGGCGCGCCTCGCAGCTCGAGCCGGCGCAATTGAGGCGGCGACAGAGTCGGACCTTGTCGACGGCGTTGTCGGCGTCAAAAGCGCGAATTGGCTCCGCAAGTCGGCCATATCTTTGGCCAGCTTGCGGTTTTCTTTCCGCACCGCCGCTAACTCCGCCTCCAGTCGGTGGTTTTGGTCCCGCAGACCTAATACCTCGCCGCTAAGGCGGGCATTTTCGGCCTGCAGGGCCTCCATCTGAGTGCCTGGGGGGTCGCTGCTCACAGCGCCCTCAGCTGCCGCCGCGCCAGTGGGAGGGATGTTGGACAACACCCTCACCATCCTCGCGGCGACTGCTTCATTTTCGGCACGCATGCGAGCCTCGGCCTTCCTCAATTGGCCGACCGGGGACGAAGCCGCCGATCTTGCCGCCACCGCGGCCCCTCGCCCCCTGCGAGAGGTTGCCACCTTGGGAGGAGGCATAATAATTGCACTCCCCTCGTAGTCGGACCCTGAGCTGTCACCCTTATTTAGGGGGCGCTTCCGCACCTTCGAGGGGAGGGCCTCCTCCCTGAGCGTCAAAGCCGCCGCCATGGTTGCTGCAGAACGCGACGATGATGCAGCGGCAGTCTCGGCAGCCGACATGCTGCCCTCCTCCATCTCCGACGGACCTGCGGCATCGCCGCCCTCGTTCTCTGTCTCCACGACAGATCTGCCGCCCTCGTCGTTGGACGGCTCTGCGACAGAACTGTCGCCCTCGTCCTTCGACGGCTCTGCCGCAGAACTGTCGTCTCCTTCATGGGTTGGAGCGGCGGCAGCCTCCCTGAGAGCCCGCCGCTCCTCTCGCTCCTTTTGGCGTCCCTTCGCGACGGAAGCCTTCCCACGAGTCGCCTTGGGTGGTCTTCCACACCTCTTCGGCTTCGATTGGACCTCCATGGGCGCCGGGCCCTCGGCGGGTTTGAGCGCCTCTAGTCTAGAGGACGAGGCGTCTTCTGTGCCAGTTTTATGGTAGCATGGCGAGGCTGTAATGTGGGAACCGCTAGGATCCCCGTCTGTAATTGGTAAAGTGTGATCCATCTTGTTCCCACGAGTAAGGGAGAAGTACACCGTCGACCCGGGCAGAGATCCCTGTACCCGGGCAAGCCTACATTTACCAACCAGGGGGTCGAAATGGCCTCGCTTGAAGGTTATTTTGCGCCTTACTGAAATGAATAGCAGTTATATTATTCAGAGACGAAGTTGACAACGTTTACGAAAATTATTGTACGGATTTACGATATGGAAATTGTGTTTTGTTTAAGTTTTCTTTGTCTTTTGTCTCTTGTCGAAATTTTTAGTTACTTTGAATCTTTTCCTCGTCTTTTAATGAGCTTTAGTGAACAATTGATTAATTGAAAGCGTATATATTTTTCTTATAATGAACCGTGGCAATTGATTTATCAACTTTTCATTCATAGGCTCATGAGCGCCATAGTCAATATAATCCGTATTGTAAAAATATATCACTACATTTAAGAAGACGAGTGTAAGTTGAATCTGATATCAACGAGGCTCTTCCCACATTGTCAGTCTTTACAGACAGACTTAAACAATCCAAGCTATTTGGAGGTCGCTTTAAGGCTCGTCCAAACCGATCGCGGTGTAGGAGGAAAAGTGCCCTGAAATCACATAACCTATTATTTTCCACCAATTGAACGGGCCACTTGAACCGATTCTATAATTACGATGACAGGCTTAACAGGAAAGATTCAGTCTTTTAAATATCTACTCCCTTCGATGTTTCGAGAATAAATATTGAGACGTCAATAAAACCTAATTCTGTTTTTCGCTTGCGAATTCCTACATTAGATTTATTTTGTGTATTTCAATACCATAGATGTATATAATCTTTATATTAGTTACATGTTATAATCATGAAAATAAATAGATGATATAAAAACATGTTTGTTTTGTGGCACCGTTCTTTTTTTTTTTCATTTTCTGTTACATTAGGTTTTATTTCGAGTTTGACTTCTTAAGTAAAGGTTTTATTGTGTACAGATCTTAGTCGTTCTTTGCAAGACTTACACATAAAGAAGGAATGGTGATATGTTGTATTATTTATTTATTACCAGACTGACAAGAATTATTAATAATAACAATAACTTTATTGAATTAGGAATCATAAATACAATTATATTTAACATGAAACATAGAACCTCCTCCTTTTTGAAGTCGGTTGAAACAAATATAAATTACACAAAAGTGATAACAATGTCAACATTGGTACGTGCACTAATGCGAAACATTGTGTCGCAAGTACCGATGTCATTCTTGTTCATAGTTCATGATTCATAAAAAATAATTAATAGCAACGAAAAAGAGATAAAGAAAAAGATATGTGCGAGTATGAGTGTGTGTGCGTGCGTGCGTGCGTGCGTACGTGCGTACGTGCATACGTGCGTGCGTGCGTGCATGCGTGCATACGTGCGTGCGTGCGTGCATGCGTGCATACGTGCGTGCGTGCGTGCATGCGTGCATACGTGCGTGCGTGCGTGCATGCGTGCATACGTGCATGCGTGCGTGCGTGCACCCTCACACACACATATATTTACTACCGAGAACTGTAGTCCAGTCGTGGTTTCATTTGCTTCAATTAATGGTAACTGATAGTAATTCGTGGTCATATTCGTATTAGTTCATGCATTAATAAATAAATGTAATAGAAAGCAGGGTATTATCTTTGAAGCACTTCTCATAATATCTCGTGCCCTAGGCGTAATATATGATGCGTACATATTTGTCTTATCGATTATTATAATTAAGTTTTGGTAATCTCTTTATTGTTTCAGCGTTGTATCCGTTTATTATCTATTCTAATCAAAATTTATGTTTGGTGAATTACGAAAGCAGCATTATATTTCTTATGCAAAATAGTTTTCGAGTAATAATACAATGATAATTTATTCTTGTAATAGTAATTTATGTCTCAGTTTCGCATGCGTAGTAATGTTCTGAGTCTCATTGACCGGGGGATAGCCTGACTGCCCTAATTTGGGTAAGCAACTCTACATGCTATACTTTTAGTTTTTCTACTTTTCTGTCAATTTAGGTCTTATTGTTACTTCGAGGCTTTTATATAATAACAGAAAGAATGATTTAGTACACCATCCTGCGAAATGGATTTATATTTACGCATAATAAAGATTTAACCTTAAAGTGTTCTTCTTCTTCTTCTTATGTATTGGCAATCAGCTACATATTGCTCGTAAGAAATTGGTGCCAGTGTCGAGTTTTAAATATGTTCACGTTTTTAGTCTTTCAAGTTAGTCATTGTCTAAGTCAAATTGTCGCCATCAACAGTGCTATGGTCACACTGTTAATGGTACTTGTGGGAATTTTGATGGAAAACGAAAACGTTGTAAAGCACTTTTATATGATATTCACTACATCCCAGTAGTTCTGCCGCATCACATTACATAAAATGCCTTCAAAATTATCTAATATAACACGTTAAAATACTAAGATATCGATTATAATACAAGAGCACCACATGACGTTTTCAAATTCCCGTCAAAAGTCCTCAACCTTAAAGTGTCCATGCATTATTTTTTATACATCATCTCGTAAATTCTAATGCTACAATTAATTGAAATTAGTGAAACAATAACTTGAGTTCTTGAATCAAATGAGCGGTTTTCTAAAAGTAAAGAAATATAATCATTGTATATTTCAGCAGGTAGGTACAGGGTGGTGAGCGAAAGTTTTTATTAGTAAAAACAAAAGCTAGTAAAAGAAAAAGTTTAGTGTTAAATATTACCAACCAGTTGTCATAATATATATATATATATATATATATATATATATATATATATATATATATATATATATATATATGTCATATATATATTACCAACCAATGTACAGATAATTTATAATTCGTACTCAAATATTGAGAATCTGTGGGATCATGTTTTAGAACGATATTGCTTTAACTTTATAATCCGCCATAATGGCCGTAGTGATATATTATTTTCCTCAATTGAATATGAAGTTAGATTAATATTTTCAACTAATCTGAGGAGATTTTCTTATCTATTTCCTTAGATTCATGATGATGAATGCGAATAAATCTAAATGAATCTGAATCAAACTAAATGAAATGAAATCTGAGATGATGATCTCAGCTCATATAGGGTCGACATTTAATACCAAATGACACTGGTTAAATGGGTTGGTATACGGTTTTATTTCTAGTAGTCCTTCTCTTGCGTAGATATTTTATGCAGATCCCTTATTCATATTTTACGACAACTACGGACAAGAAAGTGGGGTATCAATTGTGTTCTTACTCCGTCACCACATAGAATTTGCATTGATAAGAAGATATCATATATAACCAATATTTCCCAGGCATGTTGAGAAACATCATAAATATAAAAAATTACATTATTACAAGAGAGGTCCTTCATTATTTGGGCGGACATCCTCACCGTCCGCAACAGGGCCCTTCTGCGACGCCCTCAGAGGGCCATGGCGGTGAGGACTATTAGGGGCTATCGTACGGTGTCATGGACCGCAGCGACGTTGCTGGCGGGCGACCCACCTTGACCACTTGTGACCGAGGCCCTGGCTGAGGTCTACCGGCAACGCGTCGCGGCGCGGGCCGATGACAAGCAAGTCTCTGTAAGGAGACTGGGCAGAGTACTAGAAGTGGCCCGAAGGGGAGTCATTCAGCGGTGGAGAGAAGATCTGGAGTCCCCCGTAGCAGGGCGAGGGACTGTGGAGGCGGTTGCGCCACATCTCCACCGCTGGATTAATAGAAGGCACGGCAGCCTAAGCTTTAGGATGGTGCAGGTGCTTACCGGGCATAGGGTCTTTGATAAGTACCTGCACAGAATTGACAGAGAAGGGGCCCCAGGATGTCACGAGTGTGGTGCGCCAGTAAATGATGCGCGTCACACTCTGGAGGTATGCCCTGCCTGGGGGCCCCAGCGCTACGTCTTATCAGCGGTCGTTGGGAGAGACCTGTCGTTGTCGACCATCATCTCGAAGATGCTTGACAGCGACAGGTGCTGGTCGTCGATGGCCTCCTTTTGTGAGGCTATCATGAAAAGGAAGGCGGCCGCGGAGCGGGAACGCGAGGCGCTTGCGTCAGCTGACTCGCTTCGCCGCCGGCGACCGGGGAGGAGGAGGCGCCGTTATGCGCATCTCCTCCCACCGCCTTGAGGGACAATAGGACGTGGCCAGAAGGCCAAGCGTGGGGGTGCCGAGGATTGAAATGCTGTAGACGATCTCTCCGGCTCCCCGTAAAAGCGCGGAAGGGGCCGCTGTGGTTTTAGTGGGTATTCCGGTCGAATTCCAGCTGGCCGGTGAGTCCCACACTCCCCCTCGTCTGTCACCGGCGGGGGATAGCGCGCAAATGCGTTTCCACAGCGATAAAAAAAAAAAAAAAAGAGAGGTCCTTCATCGCAACTATAATCCTCGTATGTATATCTCAAGTTATGTTCTCGAGAATTTAAAAGTCGGCAGGTGGTGGGTGGTATGAGTTGGCTAAAATAATTAGAGGATATCATCATCATCACAGCTCATATATGTCGCACTGTTAGGCTCGAGCCTCCTCCATAAAAGGCGGAAATTTTACCTACTACCTTTTTATGTACTACTATTTTTATGTGTTTTTAATTTATTGTAAGTTTCTTTTTTGGTTTTTCTGTGTGTTCCTAACTTCACTCCTTTGTGGCACAAAATAAATACTATTCTTTCTTTCTTTCTTGCTATACCACGCTGGTCAGACGTGTTGGTATAGGGTTTTGTTTCGAGTTTTCCATCTCTTGCTGTTATAAGCGTTTTTTTATCCCTTAGTCGTCAAGTACGATCACTCACGGGTAAGATAAATGTATTCTTACTCCGTCACCACACGGAAAAAGAGAGAGCATGTCACTTCTTCTTATATTTTTAAGTACAGGATAAAATTGTGAAACGTCATTATCATCATTTCAGTTCAGACACGTTCGACTACTGGGCGTGAGCCTCTTTTAAAATGGGAGGAAAATTTACCTATAGATACCACGCTACTAAAACAGATTATTATTGTACTAGGCAATGTAATTAAATCTATATATTATCTGCACATTATATCCCTTAGTCGTTTATTACAATGCTCACGGGAAAGAAATGAGATAATGAATTATATTCTTAATCCGTAATCCACGGATATACGGAAAGAAAACAGTGTTTTTTTTATTATGAAAGAACTAGAGAAGGTTCTAGATTTATCCATTATTTATGTAGGTACATGTTAACATATTCTAATTGCAAATAAATAAATATGGAATAGCATACAAATACACTTTGCACTCTGTGGCGTAACATTAGGGAGGCCTACGTCCAGCAGTGGACGGCGATAGGCTGAAATGATGATGAATGATACAATATCTACACTTTCATTATTACTATTTTTTATATTTTTAAAATTAAACAATTGAAAGCTATCGAAGTATGGACAGACCATTTTTTTTTTGCCTCGCAAGGTGGACCATGGATGTGGTCGCTCCCCGGCAAATCGGCCCGGGGCGACAGAAGAGGCGGCGCGCAAACCCATGGACCCACCCTGCAAACACCTCTCTTCGCCGTGCGAGCGGGCCACCAGTGCCCGATCTTTGTCTTCGGTAGAGTATAGACAGACCATAGACAATATAAATTTAAATGGCTTCCTTTGAAGGTTATTTTGTACCTATTTTAATGTAATCAGAAGCAGATGAATTCTTACTTTGTTACCAGAAAGAGATAAGTACCTATAAACTACTTACTATTAGTACATGCATAGAAATATGGGGCAAGGTAACGATGTATATTATCAATAAGACGTTAAATATAATAATTAATAGATTCCATATTAATTTTGCATTCGAGGCTAAATCATGTGATATAACTTCATAATTAGGTAACAACTTGTATGGGGAAAATACCTCCATTTTCCTGTAAGATAATAATAAATAGAAATTGGGTATGAAATTATCAGTTTATTAGTTATAATTTTGGTATTTTTTGATTAGGGCTTTCTGTTGATGTATATTTTTTTGATTTCCCAACCTCATGTATGACAGTAGAAGTTGGATTTATCAAGGAAGATATGAAAGTCGAATAAATACCGGAAAGATGAGTCGTCTTCCTAATATATGTGGTGCAAGTCTGAAGGATAAAATTAGGCATAATATCATAAAAGGGCACTGATGTATGATTGATGAAGTAGTGAAAATGATTAAAAAAGAAAGAAAAAAAGGAGTGTGAGTGGGACGATTACAAAAGGAAGACGTCATACTTTTCTGGATTCGAGATGTGTTGAAGAAAGCTCATATTAAACGTGCATGAAGACTGTGATAAGTGAGAATGAAATGGAGGTATGCTAGGATCGTGGCTTGAGGCAAACGATACTCCCTGCCTACTCTTCTGGAAAACAGGCACGAGGCTATGTATGTATGTATAATTATCTTTTTAATCTGTTTATATAATATTCAAGGATACTAGAGGTACAATTAAGTCACTAGCTACCCTATAACGTAATGGAATGTGGTCCTAGCAACGTGAGGTAAACGGTTTATACCTTTGGTTCTCTTGCTTACCGAAGGAGGCGTAGAAGCTATGTACTGTTTTTAAGAAATATTATACATTTTTGGCGAAATTTGCTAATATTTGAAATAAAAAAAATACTTTTGAGTTTAAGTACTAATACAAAACAGTTCTTTTTGAAATATAACACTGAATGAAGGAATTAATCTTTTTGTCGCAGATATAAGTCAGACTAGGACTCCGAACAATCATTAATTTTTCTTATTTGGGCAGGCTATGGTTTAGAACACACCACGTTCGTTTTATCGGGTGCGATAGAAGGCCCGCGCGCGCCACTGTATTCCCTTCCCGTCGCCATTGGGTCGACTATTGGTACCGACTGCTTGAAAATCGTGGCCTGTCCGGCGGGGTGAATGGCGGTTAACCCGACGCTCCGAAATCGAGCGACCAACAGTTATGTCGGTGCGTCGCTATCAGCGTTCGGACTCTACAGTTGACGGACTGATCCTCAATCCGATCACTTGTGATATCGGTAAGGATATATTCATCATCATGGAGATCAAATCCACGACATTCGACCCGGGAGATTCTGACATTTACACAATAGAAGCAATTAGTAACAATTAGAGGTGAATACTTTTGGTCTGTCAAATTTGTAATTTACGGTATAATTTTCTATAAAATGGGATCGCTAATAATGCTGGTTGAAATATAAAAATGATATAACGTATAACTTCTACTAGAATAAAACGCTTGCTACCAGTGAAATATGCAAATGACTTCGTTAGAAAGCTTTTATATGCTTCACAGAAGATAACCACACTAATTTCATTCAGAAGTTGTCCTAATGACCTTAGCGGAAGCCGATGGTCGGCTTTAGAAAGTATAAATTAAGTTACTTAATGTTTAATTAACGAATTGGTTGCTACGATTGTTCGATTTTTGCAATGTCGACATTATATACACGGTGACATTTATCTCGTCTTACAAAAGCAGTTCAGTTAACGTAATCGTATCTACTATTCATTCGTACAATTAAAAGGTTAAAAAAAAATATTTACTGGAATATTTTTTACTAAAAATTATTATAAATAATTACTAATTTATATAGTAAGAGAACAGCATGTAGCGAGCGGTAGGCTACCTACTCGACATAAACTACGTACTGAGTAGCTACTCCCCAAGCGTAGGTACATTTTGGAATAGCAGTCCACGCGGACTTCGTAGCTGTGATTGGCTGTATGATTTCTTTTGTTTAAAAAGTAAACATGCAACCAGGTTGTTACAAAATACTAACCTTAAATTATTTTACTTTGTTATTTTATTATCACTACCACTACTGAACAATTAAATATGTTTCTTTGGTCGGATACTTTTATGGCACTTCTTTTGTATGACAATATTAATATCACGGTGTATATGCATACATACATACATATCATCACGCCATATCCCTTGCAGGGTAGGCAGAGAGAACAGAGTGCCAGAGAACTCTATCTCTGCATACTTCACTCGCTTCCTCAACATTCATAATTCTCTTCATACACGCTCGCCGGTTTCGGAGACTCTTGACTCCACCTTCCTTCAGTACATGACCGATCTGGTCTAGGTAGGTTAGTCTCGGTCTCCCTCGGTACCTACATCCTTCCACTTTCGCATTGTATATCTTCTTAACCAGGCGTTCGTTCGGCATTCTTTCCACATGTCCGAACCATCGGAGCATTCCCTTTCGCATCTTTACACCAATACTCTCTTTCATACCTACTCGCTCTCTTACGTCGTCGTTACGAATGCGGCCGGTCAGCCTAACTCCACAGATTTTCCGCAGAGATCGCATTTCGACCGCATTAATTTTACTATCATACTCTTTTCTGCATACCCAACTCTCGCTTCCATACAGTAATGTTGGGACAAGCACTGCGTTATGTATTGCTACACGTGCCTTCTGGCTGAGGTGGTGGCTGCCGAAAAGTTGCCCCAACGCTCCGTTCACTCTATTTCCCGCATTCACTCTTCGCTCTATATCAGTGGTGTACCTTCCATCTCGGCTAAATCCACATCCAAGATATACAAATTCATCCACTTGCTCTAGTACATCATTACCTATTGTTACTCTTACATCTGTTCTGGTTTTATCTCTTTCAAAGACCATTATTTTGGTTTTGCTCACATTCACGCGTAGACCCCTTTTCTTACAATCTTCTGTCATTGTGTCGACTAGGGTCTGCAGGTCAGTCGCTGACTGTGCCAGCAGGACTGCATCATCTGCATAAAGCAGAGCAGTGACCACTGAGTCGCCCATCTGGACTCCCACATTCATATCGTTCAACCTTTGTAGACATTTATCCAGATATATGATAAACGGGGTACGACGCCAGAAACCTCCGCGTGGTGTACCCTGGGTGCGGGCGACAGTCCCCCAGATCCCTCTGTCGAATTGTCGCCCGTAGCGAATCTCTGGCGCGAGGGGGGGTTCCCCAGCAATGGGTTGAGCCCCAATTCGCTCCTGACTCTCTATTTGTAGAGGGTACAGGAGGCGAAATTTCGGACGGGCCCGGTCACTCATTAATTTGAGGGCTGGGCAGGCTTATGCCACCGCCGACATATCGTAAACCTGATATCTTGCTTCAAGACAAGTTGTCGTGAGGCGTAGTATCAGGAACGAGGGTCTTGGCTTAACCGCCCGGACCGCGAGGAAGACAACCTCTATAAAGAGTTCGAATCAACATTCGAATTCGGAAATCACCCAGAATCTTAAGTTCTGGCGTGCGGCGAGAAGATGCATGGCAGATGGGTTGTTCTGTCGTTAGCACGCTCCAGCCAGGGTACCGGCCGACCCCCTGGTTGGTAAATGTAGGCTTGCCCGGGTACAGGGATCTCTGCCCGGGTCGACCGTTAGTTCTCCCATACTCGTGGGATTCACTATGAATGCTTCCAAATTTAAAAATTCTTCCGACGGGAATCATAGTGATTCCCACCTCAAGGCCTTGTCAAGCCAATGTAAAACTGACACAAACGACGCCTCGTCCCTAGGACTCGAGGCGTCCGCCGAGGGCCCGGCACCTATCATAGAGGCCCCAATAAAAAAGAAGAAGCGCAGAAAGGTGATCACCCTAGCCGGCGAGCGCGTTAAACGGCGCGCCAACCGACTTAAGAAGGAAAGGGAGGCGCTGAAGGTCACGGCACGCCGCGAGACCAGCGTTCCCAGCGACGAGGGCGGCACAGATGCCGCAGAGCCGTCGCAATCGGATGGTGGTAGCGCCGCAGGCAGGTGTGTGTCCCAGGACGAGGGCGACGATGTCGCAGAGCCGTCCAAGGAGGGGACGAGGAGTGGCAGCTCATCGGAGCTGTCGAGCGACGAGGGCGGATCCACCGCAGAGCCGTTGCAGAGGAAGGGCGGCAGTAAAGCCGCAGGGCCGTCGTTGGAGAGCCGCAGAAGCTCCGATGCCGATACGGCCCTGGAGAAGCTGTCGGACGAGGGCGAGCAAGCCGCAGAGCCGTCCGACGAGGAGGTTGACCGAAGCCGGGACGAGGGCGGCTATGCCACAGAGCCGTCCAGTATGGAGGAGGGCAGCTCGGCTGCCGAGGCCGCCGAGGAGTCTGAGCCGCACCCTGCGGCGAAGGCTCTGACGGTGGCCCTGAATGTCAGGGAGAGGGAGGAGACCCTTCCCCCGAGTGCCCGGAAGCGCCCCCTGTACAAGGGCGGCAGCTCCGACTCGGAGGGGAGTGTCGTCATGCCTCCTCCCAAGGTCCCGACCGCGCGCCGTGGGCGCAGGGGTCGTGGGTCAGCGGTGGCGGCGAGATCGGTCCCGGGTCCGGGCGATCAAGGCGGTGAGGTGGCGGCCCTGCAGGCCGCAAACGCCCGCCTCAGTAGGGAGGTCTCCGGCCTGCGAGAGCGAAACCGGCGACTCGAGTCGGAGCTGTCGGCGGTGCGGAAGGAGAACCGCGGGTTGGCCAAGGACGTGGCCGACCTGCGGTCTCAATTCGCACTTTTAGTGCCAGCCATGCCGCCGACACTGGCCTCGCCGCAAAAGCGGGCTGCGCTGGAGAGGGCGGGCCCGTCCTCTGCGCCCGTGGCGCCGCCTGCGCCTGTGGCGCCGCCTGCGCCCGTGGTGCCTGCTGCGCCGCTTGTGCCCGCGGCGCTGGCCGTGAGCACCGTCAGGAAGCGTGGCAGGCCCAAGAAAGGGGAGGAGCCTCTCCCTGCGGTGCACGGTGTGCCGGAGGAGGCGATGCGCGTCATCTTCGCCAGGCTGGACTTGATGATGGATGCGCGCATCCAGGCCGTGGCGGATCGTCTTCCACCCGAGCCACCCCTCCGGCTGCCGCCCGCCACAGACAGGACGAAGCGGCCGCAAGCGTCAGCCCCCACCCAGCTGCCCTGTCAGGGTGGCCGCGTGGTGAGCTATGCTGCGGCCGTAGGTGGGCCTAAGGGGGCCAAGAAGAAGGCCGGCACGGTGCCTTCTCCTGCCAAGGCCGGGCAGCGGCGGGCGCCAGCGGCTGCACCGCAGGCTCCGGCCAGCGCACCCGCGACTGCGCCTGCTGTGCCCAGCGCTGCTGCCAGGCTCGAACAGGGCTGGCAGGTGGCTGGGCGGAGCAGGAAGGAACGCGGTCAGAAACGGAGAGCGGCAGCCAAGAGTGCCGCTGTGGCTGCTGCTCCACAGGCGGGAGCCGACAAAGGGGGAAAGAGGTCGCGCAGGGGCCTCAAGTCGCCGAAGACAGCTGCGGTCATTATCACCGTGCTGCCTGAGGCGGCCGAGAGGGGCCTCAACTATGAGGCTGTCCTAAGACGCGCCCGGCGGGAGCTGGACGTCTCCGACATCGGGGGCGTCGAGGCGAGGACCCGCAAGGCCCGGACAGGGGCTCGAATTCTCGAGTTCCCTGGGGCCGAGGGCGCCAAGGCGGCTGATAGTGTGGCCTCGAAGCTGAGGGGGCTGTTCGGGCCGGAGGATGGAGTCCGAATCGCCAGGCCCGTCAAGTGCGCAGAGATGCGCCTCACGGGTCTGGACGATTCCGTGACGGTGGAGGACGTCCGGGAGGCCATTATGGTGCGTACCGGATGTGCCTCGGACACCGTCCGGATTGGCACCATCCGTCCTGGTCCGGGCGGCGTCGGTGCTGTCTGGGTGCAGTGCCCGGTGGAGTCGGTCAAGAAATTGGCCGACTCAGGCAGGCTCCTCGTGGGCTGGAGTTCGGCGCGGGTAACTGTGCTGGAGCCCCGGCCCGCGAGGTGTTACAAATGCATGGCGGTCGGGCATACCCGACCGACGTGTCGCAACTGCTTTGACTGCAGCGGGCTATGCTTCCGCTGCGGTCAGGCTGGGCACCAGGCAGCATCGTGCTCTGCGGTGCCCCACTGCCCCGCGTGTGCGGCGGGCAATAGGCCTGCCAAGCACCGCATGGGCTCTGGGGACTGCAGACCCCCGGCATCGGCCCCAAAGGGGCGGGGCGGCTCATCGACCGGGCCCGCTCCCGCTCCGATCGCGACCCGATCGCCCGTTAGCGCGGAGGAGGAGACGATGGATACGGCCCGTTAATGGACCACGAAGCCATCCGTCTCCTCCAAGCCAATCTCAACCACTCCGCCGGTGCGCAGGACGTTTTCCTGCAAGCCATGGCGGAGTGGTTGATAGCAGTAGCCGTAGCCGCAGAGCCGTACGTGGTGCCCGACCGACCTAACTGGCTGGGTAGCACCGACGGCACTGTGGCAATCGTCGCCTCCACGTCGTGGCCTTCGTCGTCCCTGACCCTTAGGGATAGGGGCGTCGGATACGTCGCGGCGGACTGGGGAGAGATTACGCTTTTCGGAGTCTATCTCTCCCCTAACAGGAGCGTGACTGATTTTGGGGTCTCCCTCACCATCTTAGGGGCCTCGTTACGGCGACTGGCACCGCGCCAAGTCTTCGTTCTGGGGGACTTCAACGCCAAGTCCATGGCGTGGGGGTCCCCCAGGACGGACGACCGAGGACGGGCGGTCGAGGAGTGGGCGGCGGCACTGGGCCTCTGTTTGTTGAACAGGGGCTCGGTGCATACGTGCGTGCGGCAGCGGGGCGGGTCGATAGTGGACTTGTCGTTCGCTAGCCCCATTGTCGCCGCACGCGTGAGGAGCTGGTGCGTCGCGGAGGAGGTTGAGACCCTATCGGACCACCGGTATATCCGGATGGAGGTCTCCCGGACCCTCCCGACGCCCGGCAGGGGTCATCAGGCGGACGGACGTCCCGCGTTCCCGCGATGGGCTGTGGGTCGTTTGGACCGGGACCTGCTGGCGGAGGCAGCCATCGTCCACTCGTGGCTGTCCTCTGCCCACCAGTTGGACGGGGTGGACGCCGAGGCTGGCCGCATCCGCAATGCGTTGACGCAGATCTGCGATGCGGCCATGCCCCGTGTACGGTGTCTGCCCCCGAAAAGGGCTGTCCACTGGTGGTCCCGGGAGCTGGCGGATCTTCGGGCCGCATGTATATGCGCCCGGAGGGCTTACACCCGCAGCCGGCGGCACCATCGTGATGAGGAGCGGGAGGGCCGGCTTTATGAGGGCTACCGCAATGCGCGGTCGGCCTTCAGGCTGGCCGTCCGTACCGCCAAGGACGTCAGTCGGCAGGAGATGCTGGACGGTCTCGATCGAGACCCCTGGGGTCGCCCCTATCGCGCGGCGCTGAGTAAGCTCCGCGCGCGGGGCCCCCCCCTCACCGAGACCCTCCAGCCCGGCCTCCTCACCAGGGTCGTCGAGGACCTGTTCCCGCGACGGGCGGAGCACACGCCCCCGGTCATGGCTTCGCCAGACACTGACCGGGAGGCCGACGATGACAGTGTTCCGCCCATCACGGCAACCGAGATGGGGGTGGCGGTGGCGCGCATGCGCGGCAAATCCACTGCCCCCGGGCCCGACGGTGTTCCCAACCGCGTGCTGGCCCTGGTCCTCGACCACCTGTGTCCCCGCCTCAGGGGGCTGTTCGACGCGTGTTTAGCGTCCGGGCGGTTCCCTGGGTGCTGGAAGGAGGGGAGGTTGGTGCTCCTGCCGAAGCCGGGACGGTCTCCAGAGTTGGCCTCGGCCTACAGGCCTATCGTGCTGCTCGACGATGCGGGCAAGCTATTGGAGAGGGTGCTGGCTGCCCGCATCGAGCGGCACCTCGTTGGCACGGGGCCCGATCTGTCGGACGCCCAGTTTGGGTTCAGGAGGGGTCGTTCGACGATCGCGGCTCTGCTGCGCCTGAGGGCCGTGGCGACTGAGGCCGTCGCCGGCGGAGGAGTGCTGTTGGTGGTGTCCCTGGACATCGCCAACGCATTCAATAGTCTGCCATTTAGCTGCATCAGGGAGGCGCTCCGATACCACGGAGTGCCAGTTTACTTGAGGCGGCTGGTGGCAGACTATTTGGAGGGGCGCAGCGTCCTCTACACCAACCGAGTAGGGGACGTTGTGCGGACGCCCATGACGTGCGGTGTCCCGCAGGGTTCGGTCCTTGGACCCACCCTGTGGAACATCGGCTACGACTGGGCGTTGAGAGGGAGCCTCCTACCCGGGCTGGGCGTGATCTGTTACGCCGACGACACGCTCGTCACAGCCCGCGGTAGGACGCTGGAGGAGGCGGCAGGCCTGGCGACTCTCGGCACCGAAGAGATCGTCAGGCGGATCGAGGCGCTGGGGTTGAGGGTGGCCCTGGATAAGACGGAGGCCCTCTTGTTCCATGGGCCCCGCATGGGCCCTCCCATCGGCGTTTCGATCACCGTCAATTCGGTTGACATCAGCATCCGGGCCCATATGAGGTATTTGGGCCTGGTGCTCGACGGGCATTGGTGGTTTCGGGAGCATTTCCGCAGGCTCGCTCCGCGGCTCGTCGGCGCGGCGTCCGCCCTTTCATGGCTAATGCCGAATGTGGGCGGACCGAGCGCTACGTGCCGACAGCTGTACACGGGGGTCGTCCGGTCGATGGCCCTGTACGGCGCACCGGTGTGGGCGGGGTCCCTGACCGTCCGACTCAGGGCTCTTCTGTGGCGACCACAGAGGGCCATGGCGGTCAGGGCTGTACGCGGGTACCGCACGGTGGCGACGGAGGCAGCGTGCCTGTTGGCCGGGAGTCCCCCGTGGGACCTGGAGGCGGAAATGCTCGCCGATTTGTATCGGCGGGTGTCGGGGGTGCGCGCGGAGGGCGGTGTGGCCTCTTTGAGGGAACTCACCGCCTGGCGCGTTGACGCCCGCCTAGATGTCATTGCCCGTTGGGCAGTCCGGCTGGAGAGGCCTCGGTTCGGTGTGCGGACCGTAGAGGCCTTCCGGCCGGTGCTGATGCAGTGGTTGGAACGGCGGCACGGGGTGCTCTCCTTCCGACTGGTGCAGGTTTTGACGGGGCATGGATGCTTCGCCAAATACCTGCACAAGGTCGTCAGGAGGGAGAGTACACCGTCCTGCCACCACTGCGATTGCGACGAAGACACGGCGCAGCATACGCTCGAGGTTTGTGCCGCTTGGGCAGAGCAGCGTCGTGAACTCGTCGCAATCATCGGTGCCGACCTGACGCTGCCGACCATCGCCAGGGCGATGCTCGACAGCGTCAGGAACTGGGACGCAGTCGCAACCTTCTGCGAGGCAGTAGTCTCGCGGAAGGAGGCGGCGGAGCGCGTGCGCGAGGAGCGTCTCCTCGACGGCGCGAGCCGCCGCCGGCGACTGGGGCGGCGCAGGCGCGATTACCTGCGCCTGATGCCGCCCTAGCCAAGGCCGCGGGTGACTGGATCGGGGAATTAGTCCGTCACCCGCCGAGAGGCCGACCGCGTGAGGAAAGACCGACATCCTACCCGAGGGGGGGATGTCGGTCGAGGAGAGGGTACTCCTCAGGGGTATTCCGTCGGGCCGACCACTGACGTCAAGTCACTCTGCTCCGGTGGTCGGCCCAACGACGAAGGCGACGTCACGGGTGGGTTACGGGTGTACGCGCTTACGCCCCTCTGTCACCTCGGACGGAGTGGTGCGAGGAGTGCGCCGACCGTAGCCCACCCCCCAAAAAAAAAAAAAAAAAAGATATATGATAAACAGCCTGGCTGACAGAACGCACCCCTGCTTAACGCCGATATTGACGTCAAACCAAGGCGAAATTCCATCATCCAGCCGCACACAGGCTCTACAGCCCATGTAACTGGACTGCACAGCCTGTAGCAGTTTACCGTTAATACCATACTCCGGTAAAATGTCCCAAAGTTCCTTTCGTACAACCGTGTCAAATGCTCTCTCCAGATCCACAAAACTGCAGAAAACCCTCTGACTTAGAGCTCCACAATATTGCGCAGAGAGAACACTTGATCCATGCATCCCCTTCCACTCCTGAAACCTCCTTGTGTCTCACACAGTAAACCATCGGACACCATCCTCATTCTCCTTTCAATAACTTTTCCATACACTTTTGCTGCCAAACTGGTCAAGCTTATGGCTCTGTAATTTGCGCAGTCATAACGTGAACCCTTGTTTTTAAACAAAGGCACGATGACTGCGCTATTCCAGTCCCTGGGAACCATTCCCGAGCTCCAACATAAATTGAGGAGCAACAGGAACGCCTCCCAGATACAAGAGCCACCGAGCTTGATCATCTCGGCAGACACCATATCAATGCCCGCTGCCTTACCATTTTTCAAACTTCTTATCGCCCATTCAACTTCATCCATACTGATGCCATCGGAGGACGCCGTTGTCGAATGTTGATCTACAAAACCACATCCAACACCGGCGCCAACCGTAGCATCCGCATACATATCGCCAAAATATTCACTCCATCGGCTTAACACGTCTTGTGTTTGTGTAAGAATGTCTCCACCTTTAGACCTTATTTTATTCATTCTGAAGGCTGACCAACCACCCCGAGACTTCTTCACCTCCCTCCAAAAGAGTTTGGTGTTACCCTCGAAGTTTTTAGTCAGCCTATCTTCTGCACTCATACTTGCTCTATCACGTTTCTCTTTCACTAAGGCCTTGGTGTCATTCTTACATTGCCGATATATTTCTTTCTTCTGTTCAGTCATACTGTCATTCAGATTCAAAGAAGAGACATAGTCCAGCCACGCTTTCTTCTTTTGCTCTACGGAAGCTGCCACTTCCGCATCCCACCATGCATCACCATTTGTTTTTCTATGCTTCTTTGAACTTCCACATACTTCTTTCGCTGTATCTACCATACTCTCTTTCAATACTCTCCAGCATTCTTCAATGTCCGATTGCGGCTGGCTTGCCATCGTCAGCCGTTCTCGGTGTATATGTATATTTATAAAGTGTATGGGTATAATAAAATATCACCATCTTCTCATCATCTTAGCTCATATATTCACCACCGCTGGATTCTAGCCTCCTACACACTAGGAGGGAAATTAACCTACTATACCACGTTGGTCAAACGTGTTGGCATAGGGTTTTATTTCGAGTTCATTCTCTTGCATAAATGTTACATTCATATTTTATGCCTTAGTCGTCTTTCACGATCAGCCACGGGTAAGATAGGGGGTGGTGAATTGTATTCTTACTCCGTCACCACACGGGCAAAATAATAAAATATATTTTCATGAAAAATAAAGCCAACGAGATATTGTTCTTCATGCTGGCTTCATGCGTGATAGTTTTCGGTGGCATGTACAGGGAAAACCACATTTATGATAAGTATTGATATTATTTTCGTTATTTTTGTAAACATTAATTAATTCAATAATTTTGGTACATAATGATTTCTGATTTTTACGCGCGTAGTACACAAAAAAAAAGTATGTGTGTCAGCTCCGATGCACGACTGGAGTTTACTCCTTAAGTACGATTATCGAAACAGGCGCAAAAAAAGCTCATTTGACTAAAAATAACATATATACCTACATATATTTTTATTTAAATTTATTAAAACTGTTCAGTGAAGTATTATCTCACGTCAGAAAATGAAAGGTGCGCAGAATAGGTTGCGCACCAAAAACATAACGAGGTCATTCGATCACTAGATTTTACTCCTCAAATTTTTCTCATACCGGGCGCCTTATATGAAAATCAATTCTCAAGGAGTAAACTCCAAAAAATATAATTATTTTTACGGATACTATTGTGTTCGTATTTGGTTTTTAATTTTTAACGTTCATGATCGTGCGGTGAAGCACAGAGTTGATGCGGGATGGATGAAATGGCGGCAGGTCACGGGTACAATATGTGATCCCAGAGTACCGCTTAAATTAAAGGAAAAAATTTACAAAAACTTTAATAAGACCTGCTATATTGTATGGATCAGCATGTTGGGCGACAAAAGCGACGGATGAGAGACGATTACATGTAGCGGAGATGCGAATGTTGAGATGGATGTACGGCGTGACGAGAATGGATAACATAAGGAATGAGCGTATAAGAGAATGTTTGAAAGTAGCGCCAGTGACGGATAAGTTAAGGAGGGAACGTTTGAGCTGGTATGGACATGTGATGAGACGGGATGAAAGTTATGTTGCGAGGAAAGTTTTGGGTATGAATATTGAAGGCTCTAAGGGTAAAGGGAGACCAAAGAAAAGATGGATGGACTGCGTGAAGCATGATATGTATAAACAGGGAGAGACTACAGAGATGACGTCTGATAGGGCTGTATGGAAAAAGAGGACATATTGCGTCGACCCCAAGTAGTTGGGATAAGAGCAAGAAAATAATGATGATGATGGTCACGGGAAGACCTTCTATAAGAACTCTGTAAAGTGTTCGAAACGTCGGGAGATTAAAATATATTACAAAATTAATTACAAACGCGGCAGAATCCATAAAGCTAGTTTTATTTCAAAAATATTAGTACATTTGTTATATAGACGTAGCAAAAATATATAATGTGCACTTATCAGTTAATATTATTATAAGATAATTGTCATCACATTCAACCTAAACGTCCTACGTCCTCTGCTAGACGTGGGCCTCTACTAAACATAAAGAGTTGTGCTGTAACTGCTTTGCTTGATAGGTGAGTTGGCAACCATATAGCGGTTTTATACGATTCCAAAGAGAGTTGCAACTCACTTTCTTAGTATGGCCTAAGTACAAATAAAGCATGTTGACAATTATATTCTTTTCCAATTGTCACATAGGGTAATCAAATAAAAATTTGAAATAAGAATAGCTCTAACTTGTCTGGTCACGGTATAGTAGACAATTTTTTTTTTCAATAAAAGAATGATTTTGATCAACAAACATCCTATTACAATTTTAAATTAAGAATTACATTTTGTTACAATAAATAAACCCAATTAAAATTGTTTTAATTTCGTATATAGCAACGTCACTACTTCATATTTTTTTACTTAGAATTCACGATAGGCAGAATGTCATACCTCTATAATGCCAAGGTTTTAAAATAGAAACATTTTATAAACTTTGATAGATTTTGAACCAAATATTAAACTATAAGTTTAAAATATCTATAATGTTACTTCAGAATAAAATATTTACTCCATACAAGTATAGTATTAGTGTTTATTTGTATGCATTACCGCAACATCGTTTATGCAAAATTATTTATAAGCTAGTTACAGGTGGGTGCCCTCGGATGAATAACCTTCGTAGATATCACATAGATGAGAGCATTTCATTAAAGCAAGTATAATAATATGCGCTCGTCTTGTTCATATTAATATGTAAATTATATAGAGAAAACGTTTCTAGTGTTTTAAACTAAATTCTTATAAAATTAAATATTAGGTATAAATTATACTTTATTACTTTTTTACTTTACTAAAATTCATTTGAAATTTATCATTATAGCTTTTATGATTTCTGATGTACCTATATGCGACTATTACACATATATACGAGTATTAGTAGCTGTGTGGTAGCGGCTACGAATACTACCAACCCTTACTTTGCCCGTGGATGTCGTAAAAGACGTCTAAGAGCCTTATACCGACCTGGGCCAACTCCATCTGATGTCATTTGGTCAACATTTACATTCTCAAGGAGGGTTGATGTCTGGCAGGCGGCCGGATATAAAACTATTGCCAATAACTTTTACAATAATTAAGCAAGCAATTGGGATAAGAGTAGGAGAATGATGATGAAGATGCGAGTCTTACACAATTGAAATAAAACTATTTTTACGCTGTTTTCGAAACGTTGGGAAATTAAAAATAGAATACTGACCAACTGACTGCACAGATGGCGTAGTAGGTAAGATGGCGACCTAGCGTGCCAGTGCCGTAGGTTCGATTCCGATGAAGAACAATACTTTGTGTGATCCACAAATTGTTGTTGTGAGTCTGGGTGTAATTTGTGTCCGTAAAGTTGCGAAGTTGAAGTATTGCATACAAGGTTTATGTCCTCCGAGCAAAAATAAGACAAATAAATGAAACGCGATAGAATCCGTAAAAATAGTTTTATTTAAAATTATACTTAGTCTGGCCATAAATACTGTTATAATTAAAAATAAACAAAATATTACATTTGAATTTGGAATCTTTCATTTTTGTATAATTGTTCATAGTGTTTCCTCATTTTGGCGCCAATACATTGTACAATATTTTGCGATATTAAAATGTAGTGGGGTGATAAAGACAACCGAATCGCTGTGATTGCGTTACACAAAGTAGGCATGGGGCCAAATGCAATTTTTAAAACTCTATACGCTTGGTATTAGTAAAATATTTGTGTACAATAACACCTCCTCTGGGCTATTAAAAAGTACAATGACACCTCCTCTCTTTGTGGAAAGAGTGCGTGCTTCTATTGACAACTGGCCTCTACATTTAAAGGACTGTATTGCAGCCAATGGAGACCACTTCAAATAAGTTTTTTATATTTTAAATTGTTTTATATTGATGTATTAAACTAACACACTGTAAAAGTAATAAATGTCATTTGCAATAGACATTTTTTTTCTTTGTTACAGTATTTATACCAAGACTAGGTAATTATATTATTATAGATATATTTCTTATTTTATACATACATATAAAACCAGAAGATTTGCGATTAGTTTTGATAAATATCTACCTATAATAGTGGGTACAATTGCAAGTATATAGAATTAACATAAAATATGAACTATTTCTGTCAATAGTTAACGTCTATGTAAATCGCTGTTCAGGAATTTACTATTTGCACGAGAACAAGCCATAGACAAGGGTATCAATGATATATTGCGGTGCATTGAAATGGAGCGTATTGATTAATAGGAGAATTATATTAGTGAAACTAACATGTAGGACGTAGATATTAGGCCACCGAAGACAAAGATCTGTTACCGGTGGCCCGCTCGCACGGTGAAGAGAGGTGTTTGCAGGGTGGGTCTATGGGATTGCGCGTCGCCTCTTCCGTCGCCCCTGACCGATTTGGCGGGGCGCGACCACGTCCATAGCCCACAGCAAAAAAAAAAGGACGTAGATATTAGCGAAACTAATATGTAGGCTGAAAGGAAAGACAGAGAGGATAAAAAAATATATAAGAAAATATGTTGCACTAAGTGTTAAAAGTTTACTTATTGCAGTTTGAAAGCTAGTTCATGCTAGAAATTGTCCATTCATTCGTTTCGAAACTTTGTCGTGTTGAGTGAGAATAAGCTTCATTTGTTTTCATTGTATAAAGTTGTGACACGCGCTCGCTGAACAAAGATTTAGATATCAAAACTTAAAACTCTGTAACCTATTTTGTTTTGCAAAGACAGCAACTTAAGGAATAAATTCTTGTATCGTAGTAGATTTTACAAACATACAATTAAAAGACACAAACTACATGTAGACTCAGGACAATCGTTATGGGCATCTTATAAATCTAATAAATTTTTTAGGATAAGCACCACAGGATATCAATATTTAATCTCCCATCCCATTTGTGCAGTTAAGAATAAATTTAATCCATTATAAATGATTTTACATTGATGCAGGGAAGACATGAAAGTAGAATAAATGCTGTAGAGATATGATCTCTTCGTAGTATGTGTGGTGTAAGTCTGAAAGATAAAATTAGGAATTATTATATAAGAGAGCGCTGTGAATGAAGAAGTTGTGACAAAGGTAAAAAAGGGTATGCTGAGGTGGTTTGGACACGTGGAAAAAAATTGTGAAGAAAGGTTGACTAAACAAGTATACAATGCGAGTGTGAGTGGGACGATTACAAGCGGAAGACCATGTCGTACTTTTCTGGATCAAATTGAAGATGTGTTGCTGAAAGATTAGATTAAGAGTACGCGTAAACGTAGAGCATGAATGAAGACTGTGATGAGCGTGAATGAAGCGATGGAGGTATGTCAGGATCGTGGTTGGTGACAATCCGTAGTCTCTGCCTACCCCTTTTTTTTGTAGCCTACGGCCCGGACACACGTCGCCCTCTCCGTCCGGGGCGACGGAAGGGCAGCGCGTGGCCCCATAACCCATCGTATTTCCCACCCATCGCCATTGGGCCGGCCACTGGTACCGCTTACTTGCCATCCGCGGCCAGCCCGGCGGGTTACCCTTTCGGATACTATCCCCCATCGACGCCCCAGCTAACTGCCGGGGCGTCGCCCTCACGCGGTCAGCCTCTTTGCGGGTGACGGACTATTCCCCAGTTCAGTCACCCGCGGCCTCGGCTAGGGCGGCATCAAACGCATATCTGCCTACCCCTCTGGGAAACAGGCGTGAGGCTATGTATAAATGATTTGTAATATATATGCGAATAGAAATCTAAAAATAAAATATTGTTAACATTAACGACAGATGGGCGTACTCACGCATACCCGTAACTCACCCGTGAACCTCGCCTTCATCGTTGGACCGGCCACCGGAGCAGCGTGAACTTGTCGTCAGTGGCCGGCCCGATGGAATACCCCCCCTTTTTTTTTTTTTTTGCGGTGGTCTATGGACGTTGCACTCCGCCAAATCGGTCCGGGGTAACGGAAGAGGCGGCGCGCAATCCCATTGACCCACCCTGCAAGCACCTCTTCTTCGCCGTGCGAGCGGGCCACCGGTACCCGATCTTTGTCTTCGGTGGCCCGCTCGGCGGTATGCCCTCTCGGGCTCCTCTCCTGTCGACGCCCCGACAGCTTTCGCCGTCGAGGCGTCGTCCTCACGCGGTGGCCTCACGTCGGGTGACCGGACAATTCCCCGGTCCGATCACCCGAAGCCTCGGTTAGGGCGGCATCAGGCGCAGGTAGTCGCGCCTGCGCCGCCCCGGCCGCGGGCGGCGGCCCGGGTCACTGGAATCCTCTCGGGCCCGTTCCGCCGCCTCTTTCTGCGAGATGACAGCCTCACAGAAGGCGGCGACCGCGTCCCAATTCCTGACGCTGTCGACCATCGCTCGCGCAACAGCCGGCAGCGTCAGGTCGGCACCGATGACAGCGACGAGGTCACGGCGCTGCCCGTCCCAGCCCGAACATACCTCGAGCGTATGTTGCGCCGTGTCCTCGTCGCTACTGCAATGGTGGCAGGACGGAGTCCACTCCCTCCGCACGACCGTGTGCAGGTACTTGTCGAAGCAACCATGCCCCGACAAGACCTGCACCAACCGACGGAATACCCCCTGAGGAGTACCCTCTCGTTGAGCGACGTCCCCCTCTCCCCGCGGCGGACGTTGGTCCCTCCTCACGCGGTTAGCCTCTCGGCGAGTGACGGACTAATTCTCCGGCCCAGTCACCCGCGGCCTCGGCTAGGGTGGCATCAGGCGCAGGTAATCGCGCCTACGCCGCCCCAGTCGCCGGAGGCGGCTCGCGTCATGAGGAGACGCTCCTCGCGCACGCGCTCCACCGCCTGCGACCGCGTCCCAGTTCCTGACGCTGCGTCAGGTCGGCACCGATGATTGCGACGAGTTCACGGCGCTGCTCTGCCCAAGCGGCGCAAGCCTCGAGCGTATGTTGCGCCCTATCCTCGTCGTAATTGCAGTGGTGGTAGGACGGTGTACTCTCCCTCCTGACGACCGTCTGCAGGTATTTGGTGAAACATCCATGCCCCGTCAAAACCTGCACCAGTCGGAAGGAGAGCACCTCGTGCCACCGTTCCAACCACTGCATCAGCACCAGCCGGAAGGCCTCCACGGTCCGCACACCGAACCAGGGCCTCTCCAGCCGGACTGCCCAACGAACAATGACGTCTCGGCGGGCGTCGATGCGCCAGGCGGTGAGCTCCCTCAATGGGACCACACTGCCCCCCATTCACACCCCGCGAGACCCGCCGATACAAATCGGCGAGCATTGCCGCCTCCAGGTCCCATGGGGGAGTCCCGGCCAACAGGCACGCTGCCTCCGTCACCACCGTGCGGTACCCGCGTACGGGCCTGACCACCATGGCTGTCTGTGGTCGCCACAGAAGAGCCCTGAGTCGGACGGTCAGGGACCCGGCCCACACCGGTGCGTTGTACAGGGCCATCGACCGGACACTATATTGAAAGCCTATTTTAAAACAATTTGCTAATAATGCTGTTGGCAGAATGTATAATTTAATTGTGGTAGGATCACGCTGTGGACAGTTCTCTGTCTACAACCGCGGGCCGGTCTGTCCGGGGTAGTACCAAACTCTCGCAGAAGATCGACGTCCGAGTAATGGCAATGTGCTATTGCGCTTCGTTCGGTTAGCGAGAGAGCCGGCAGTCCAACTGGGGTGGGTTCGGGGTCTGTATTGGTAGGCAGCGGCCTAGCTATACCATTGGCAAAGGTCCATGGGTGGCAGTGAAACTTACCATCAGGTGTGCTGTCTGCTCGTTTGTCACCATAAGCAATAAAAAAAAATATATTTTGAAGTATTAAACATCATTTTGCTGTTCTTATCCTAATTACTTAGGGTCGATGCAATATGTAATAGTACACATTGCTAAAGTTTTTGGCAATAGTTTTATAACCGGACACCTACCTGACGTCAACCCTTCTTGAGAATGTAGTTGTTGACCGAATTAGGTGGAATTGGCTCAGGTCGATATTAAGCTCTTAACCGTCTTTTACACACATTTACGAGCAAAGTAAGGGTAGTATTCGTAGCCGCTAGTACCATTGCAAGTATTAATATTGTACAAAATGGTGAATATAAATGAATTAATAAGCCTAAGTAACAAATTTAAGAATGTTAAATACATTTGTGTTATAATAAAAATTGTTCCGTGTGGTGACGAAGTAAGAATACAATTCACCACCCCCTATCTTACCTGTGGGTGATCGTAAGAGACGACTAAAGGATATAAAACGCATATAACATCTATGTGAGAGAAGGAAAACTCGAAACAAAACGCTATACCAACACATCTGACCAGCGTAGTATAGTATGTCAATTTTCCTCCCATTCTGCAGGAGGCTTGAGCCCAACAGAGGGCTATATATGAGCTGAGATGAGATGAGCTGATAACAAATTTTTGTGTCCTATTCAAACTGCATTTTTAATAATAATTACAAAGAAAATATCAATCTAAAATAGAAAAGTATAAAAAACAAAACTACAGATACAGTCGAATTGGAATTCGAACTATTTTATCTTACCCTTAAGCTATGCAATCATGCTTGAAACGATATCAAACTAATAAGCCTTAAGCTCTCTTGCACAAAGATTCAAACAAATTAGACCTTTCGCGAAATGACTTAAAATACCTATTTGTTTTGGAGTTTACTCCTTAAGAATCGATTTTCATATATTTTACTCCTCAAATTTTTTCTCCTAAAAATTTGAGGAGTAAAATCTAGTGATCGAATGACCTCGTTATGTTTTTGGTGCGCAACCTATTCTGCGCACCTTTCATTTTCTGACGTGAGATAATACTTCACTGAACAGTTTTAATAAATGTAAATAAAATTATATATATATTATTTTTTAGTCAAATGAGCTTTTTTTGCACCTGTTTTGATAATCGTACTTAAGGAGTAAACTCCAGTCGTGCATCGGAGCTGACACACAATTTCTTTTTTTTTTTTCTTATATTTTGGGTAAATTATTGTTCAATTTACTGAAATTTGGCATTTAACATGCTTGATTATTTATAAAAACTTGATTATGATCGAAAAATTATTGTCACACATGGAATCAATCATTTTTCGCTCGTAATCAAGTTATTACAAAAGATTGGCCTTTGAATCATAACTATTTTCTTCTCTCTACTCTCTTTCTTTCCTCTTATAATCGTAACCCTTGCTCATTAAAAAAAATAAAAATCCATCCTAAGGTTGTCTGGAAGAAGTTACAGTACGTTAATATTTGATGATTACGCGAGTATTAAACATTTGAAATAAAATCATTTTTACGGATTCTATCGCGTTTAAGTGTCTTAAGACACCTTAGTACTTCCATGACCATAAACGCTATAAAGTGTTCGAAATTTAGGAAAATTAAAAACCAAATACATACGCGATAGAATGCGTATAAATAGTTTTATTTCAAATTACAATATATTGCGAAAGTCACTTTTTACGCGGCCGAAACTATAAGCAGAAACTAGATAGTAAATAAATACAAATACCATTTTAGAATCTTATATGGAATTTCAAGAATAATTCATGAAATTCCATCTAATGTGTTTGGTTTATACGGAAAATAGGTATAACCCTATGTTGTGCAAGTAATATTTTAATATTTTCAGTATTCAATTTTATCACTGCTTTCATACAATGAATGTATTTATAATAGTTTGTATTTACGTATTATTATTTTGGCTTATACACGTCATACTAATGGATTCGAGCCTCCTCAACAATAAGATGTTGTATAAGGTTTTATTTTGAGTTTTCCTTCTATTCATCATCATCATCATCACAGCCCATATATGTCCCACTGTTGGGCTCGGGCCTCCTCCGTAATGGGAGGGAAGTTAATCTACTATACCACGCTGGTCAGACGTGTTGGTATAGGGTTTTGATACGAGTGTTTCTTCTCTTGAATAGATGTTATATGCGTTTAACATCCCTTAGTCGTCTCTTACGATCACCCACGGGTAAAATAGGGGGTGGTGAATTGTATTCTTACTCCGTGACCACACGGATAATGCGTTCTATTGCATAGATATTATATTCATATACCCTTTGTCTTCTTGTACGACACCCACAGATACGATAGGGGTTGATGACTAGTATTCTTATTCCGTCACCATATAAAAATGATCCATTCATATCCATTTTATACCAAAGTTCTGAGATGAGCTCTTATAAATATTAGTAACGTATTGATTTACAAGTTCAACCAAACGCTTCAAGTGTTGACTTATATTGACATTTGTGATATCAGAGACGTTAGAATATAATAAAAGATTGATGTTATAAATATAAAGGTGTAATAAATACATTCAAGGGTATTTTAATGTCAAATTAGAATTACCGTCTAGACATTGACTTGCCGCAATACAGACAGCAATAATAATACATTTAATAAAAAATAGGCTAAGTTATTCTTAGAATACTAAATTTATATAAACTCCGATGTTATTAGAAGAATTCATGATTTTTTATTTCTTTAAGAATTAGTATATATTTTACATTAATGTAATTTGGTATATAAATTAAAAATATAATAATTATCTTTCTTTATTAATTAATTTATTTTAAACGTTTTTATTGTTGTAGGACGTTTTTATTGTTTTATTGTGGTAGGACCACCCTGTTGACAGTTCTCTCTGTCCACAGCCGCGGGCTGGTCCGTCCGGGGTAGTACCACACTCTCGCAGAAGATAGATGTCTGAGTAATGGCTATATGCTATTGCGCTTCGTTCGGTGAGTGAGAGTGCCGGAAGTCCAACGGGGTGGGTTTGGGGTTGTTATTGGTAGGCAGCGGCCTGGCTGTATCCTTGGTATTGCAAAAGTCTATGGGCGGCAGTAACACTTACCATCAGGTGTGCTGCGTGCTCGTTTGCCACTCGTTTGCCACTCTATAGGCCCACTCGTACGGCGAAAAAGAGGTACATGTAGGGCGGGTCTATGGGGTCGTGCACCGTTTTTTCTGTTACCCCAGGAGGATTTAACGGGAAGTGACCACACCATAGTCCACAAAAAAATAACGAAAAAAACCCAGGGTGCTACCATACTCTCGCAGAAAAACGACGTCTGAGCAGTGGCAATTTGCTGCTGCGTTTCGTTCGGTGAGGGAGTAAGCTGGCCCACCTTTCTTGGTGGTTTTTGATTAGTCCAGCACTGCTTAGCTGTATTTTAAAAGTCTATAAGCGGCAGTGACACTTACTCTGAAGTATGCTGATTGATCTAGTGCCACCATAAACAATAAAAAAAAGATACTTAAGAATATGAAGTTATCAAATGGAAATATCAGTGTCTTAAAAATATCTAATATATATATGGATAACTAGCTATAAAACAAAAAAAACAAGCTGTAATAACTAACTTAAAAACGACAATTCTGGAAGAATTGTCGTTTTTAAGCGTTCAACGTCCGATGCTGTGAGCTTGTCTTGATAATGAGCATCAGATAAGCTCGAAACTTGAGTCAATATAATCAATACTAAACGCGAGTCATTTGCATATTAGTAAGAAAGTCATTTGCTAAAGTATCCAACATAAACTGTTTTACAAATTCTTATTTTCTCGGGAATATTAGTTAAATCTGCTTCAACGATATCGTTGGACAAGGTAGGTAAAGGACGTAACTCCATTTCGAAATTATTGAATATTAATCTTATTTTAAAACCTGGCCAATGTCTTACAGATAATGCCATTGTCTTTGCAGATGAGGCTCGTAATTAACACTGGAACGTATATGGACTAAAAAGAAGAACTTTTAATACTAATAATGACTAAGAGTTATTAATAAAGACCATAATAATTTAGTTGGCATTTAATATAATTTCACGTTAACCCATTTTCTTGCAGCATAGTAAATAGGAGAATGTTTTCGTTCCAGTATTTAACTAGGTATATCAGAACACTGAGGTCGTGGATGGACGGATCGGGAATAAATTGGAGGAGGCTGACCGCGTAAGGGCGATGGCCCGGTAACACTATTGTTGTTGCCGGAGCGTCGACGGGGACCGTACCTAAAAGGATATACTGTGCGTGCTAGTCACCGAAGTCAAGGAAGCTGTATCAGTAGCTAGTGCGATGGCAATGGTGAGAGAATACTGTGGATTATGGCGTCACACGCCACCCTGCCGTTGTCCGGATCGGAAAGAGCAGCGTGTGCCCAAACTATAGCTTACCATAATAAAGGTATATCAAGACAGTATCAGGTGGCAGGTGATTTCCTAGCTGGGGTGGACGGATCAAGGACAGTTCATTATGTGTAATAAAGCCACTGCAATATCTCTAAGAACAACAAACTACTATATTCCGAAACACTTAAAAGTCTAACACAAGTGGGTCCCTGAAACAACTACCCAAGGTGTCTTTGCTTTATAAGCCAGAAGGGTGGTCTGCGAGCCCCCGACGTGCACTGCGGCTAGCGTAACGTGCAGCACGCCGCGACACAGCTTCGGGCGGCGGGCGGGTACTGCTTGCTTCTTGAGCGTCTTCAGCGGAATCGTCCGAAGAGTTCCGATTGTTACCGAGGGCATTTGATAGTATCACAGCAAACTCACTCCGCGTGCCATCACCCTGACATGATATTGTTTAATATGTGTCAAACTCACGATAATTTTAATACCAGAAGGGTGGTATTATGTCGCCAAGCGAGTTGGCCACCTGGTGCGAAGACGCCCGCCGGGACCATCGCCCGTTGGGCAGCGTAGTTGGAGAGTCCTCTCGGATAGTTGAGCTCCTCCGTTTGGTGCTGATCGAATGGGTGGGTCGAGTGTGGCACAGAGCTCTCTCTTTCCAATTGGTACCGGTTTTGTCAGGGCATTGATGCATTGGTAAATACCTGTACATAGTCACAAGGAGGGAGACGACTCCATCTTGTAAACAGTGCGGTTGCAGTGAGAACATGGCGCAGCATACGCTCAAGGTCCGCGTGACCTAAGCAGAGCAGCGTCAAGAACTCGTTGCAACCAGTCATCTCGCAGAAGGAGGTGGTGGGGCGGGTCCGAGAGGAAATCCTCCCCGGCGATACGCTTCGCCACCGGGGCATCGGGCGGCGCAGGCGCGAGTACCTGCATCTGATGCCACCGATGATTGGACCGGGGATAAGTCTGGTCGCCCGGGGAGAGGCCACCGCGTGGGGACGATGCCTCAACGGTGTATGCTGCCGGGGCATCTACTCGAAAGGATACCCATGAAGGTTAACCGCTGGATGGGCCATAGAAGACAAAGACCGGGTTCCGGTGACCCGCTTACATGGCAAAGAGAGGTACATGAGGGTGGGTCTATGGAGTCGCGCGCCGTTCTGTCTGTTGCCCCGGACGGAATTAACGGCGCGCGACCAGATAACAGCCAGCCGCCAAAAAAAAAATGCTTAGTAGTAAGGCCTTATTAGACAAAAAGCGATTATTTAAATCCAACAAGACATTGTTCAAACAAAGAAACTCTTTAGCTATCCGATAGTAATATAGATAGATACAGTTAAGCCGTATGCCGTAAGTTTCAATAAGGAGCACAAAAGTATTTTCCAATATAGAATATTTCAGTAGCGAGATTTTCTCGAATGCGTCACATCACTCAAAATAAGTCCTCGCTGAAATATGAAAGTCGTTGATAGACACTGCACTACGTATTCACAGAGAGTCAAATTGCGGGATGTGAGTCAATAATGTTAAAACCTTTTCGATTGATATAACGGGAACGGTAGTTACTTTATAGTAGAATATTAGAGCTCTCAATATAGAGATTGCGTAAGTCCTTTTTGTCTGAAGTATAAATATCATTGACGATATAAAAGGCTCAAACCAGAACAATTGCTATTGATACAAAATCTGTTTGCTTTACAACCTAATATCTATTATATTAGAAATGTAATGTTCCAAATTTTAACTTAAGTTTTTGTACATCAAATTATGGAGGGTTGCTAAGAATTTTCTAGAACCAAAATAATGCTACGGTTGTTTTTATGAATATAAAAGTGAGAACTGAAATACTAATATATGTTAAACTAGTTTAGTACTAGTAACTTGGGCGGCGTAACCACCGTATGGCGGCGGGATAAGAATGCCCCCTTGCTTGCTCGTGGGAATCGTAAAAATCGGCCGAAGTTTTACCAGGAGAGTGTACATCAGCTCTCTCCCAACAAATGTATAACACCTAATTGCGACCGCCAATCCAATCTATCAATCTCATATGAACTCAGGCGTTTAATGTCATAGCCTGTTTGCATTCTGTGTAGGAATGTCTACACTATGCCACATAATGGACATGTCAAATAAATAACAGAAGAGCCGCAAGCTCAAAACACTTTTCCTTCCTTCCTATCCTCAGTACATCTCCTGCTATCCTAAACCTATGGTAGGCAGCTTGCCTAGAAGCGTGGCAGTAATTATTATCATGTTGTTTAATCATTTGTCACAAAAAACGTATGCGACGTATCTAATCATTTACACATGGTTGGGTTCAATGAGAAAAAATAAACTTCCTTTCTTTATAACTGTTAACTTACTTTCCAGTAAGAGTCGTGAAAATCGGCTGAAAGATTACAAGAGAAACAAATGGCAGCATTCCTCGGAGAACCTTATATCACCAATGCGATCGTTAACTTGCTTGTCAATAATGACAATTCTGTCATTATCTCTTGAAGAGGACTATGGTAACAGCGGATGTCCTCTCGTGGACGTACCCTCATAAATGAATGAAAGACATCTATAAAAATTTGATTACGAGCGAAAAAATTATGTCACATATGGGATTCGAACCCACGTCTATTGAAAATCCATTCCAATCGTGCTACCACTTCTACACTAAATAATCAAGCGTATTAAATGCTGAATTTCACTAATTTGAATAACAGGGTCGTGTCATCGTTTATTAGCGTTCTAACTGCAAAATTAGAATATTAAGTCTGTACAATGTGTAAACCATGTCGAGTAAATGGTACACGTCTCCTTAAAGACGAAAATATAGTATGATGCGAAAATTGAATGTCATACAACAGTTTACCTTAGTTTAGGTGGTAGCACTATTGGAACAGATTTCTCATAGGTGGTATGGGTTTGAATCCCAATGTGTGACAATCATTTTTTGCTCGTAATCAAGTTTTTATAAATAAATAATCAAGCTTATTATTGCTGAATTTCAGTAATTTGAAAGACATATTTAAAAAAAGTTAAAATAACTACAGAAAAGAGGTTGATAATCATAATATTCTATCCATCCATCCATCAGCCCATAAACGTCCACTGTTGGACATAGGACTCCCCACGAGAATGCTACTCGCAACGGTCCTGTGCCACCTGCATCTAACGGTTTCCTGCGACCTTGACAATATCATCAGTCCACCGAGTGAGGGTCGTCCTACTCGCCACTCGAGAATCTTTCTTCCTCAATAATAGGTATTCTATACTCAAGATTAAGTATGAAAAAAAATTAAAAAATATTTGTCCTACTTTAAGCAGAAATATTATACTTGATATATCATAAAGTTATTATATTTGAAGTGTTACGTAAACATAAAAAAATAGATTGGTTGGTACTGTTAATGTATCCAACAGACGTAGTTGGTTGCCTTAATCTTGAGACTCACGAAGCTTCGCAAACACTAATCTTTGCCCACGATTTTTAGTTCATAGATTAAGAATTGTAGAATGGAAGTGATCTTTTTAGGTATTATCGTAGTTACTACGGTACTTTCTTTTTTTTTATTGCGGTGGGCTATGGAGGTGGTCACGCCCCGCCAAATCGCGCGATCCCATAAACCCACCCTGCAAAGCCCCTCTTTTCACCATGCGAGCGGGCCACGGGTAACCGATCTTTGTTTTCGGTGGATCGTGGTTACATTGCTAATGATGATGACGACAAGTATGCGCGTATACCTTTAAGAGTGATAGTGTCTCACTATTGCCATTTTTTGTCTACAGCCTCGGGCTGGTCCGTCCGGGATAGTACTATACTTTCGTAGAAAATCGACGTCTGATTAGTGAAACTATGCAGTTACGCTTCGTTCGTTGAAAGAGAGAATTGTGCAACCCTACTTTCTGGGGTAAGTGTTGCTTTATGGTGATAAGCAGCAGCCTTGCTGTACTCCTGGTATTGCAAAGGTGTACAACCGGCAACAACACTAACCTTCAGATGAACTACTTACTCTTTTCCACCATCATCATTCTCCTACTCTTATCCCAATTACTTGGGGTCGTTACAATATGTACTCTTCTTTCATATTATATATTGTAGAAGTTATTGGCAATAGTTTTATGACCGGCCACCTGCCAGACATTACATCCTAGGAAATGTAATTGTTGACCAAACGGCATCAGATGGAGTTGGCCCAGGCCTTTATAAGGCTCTTAGTCGTCTTTTACGACATCCACGAGCAAAGTAAGGGTTGGTATTCGTAGTCGCTACCACACAGCTAGAGACTTTCGAATATCCGAAATAAAAACATATTCGAAACCTTAACCGAAACCGATATAAAAGTTTCGGATATTTTCGGATATATGTGGTCTGTGTCTGTATGAGACACCTTATGAAAGATTTTGCCGAATTGACAGCATAAAGCAGAATTTTACAACCTTTTCTGGACTACCGTAACACTCTCTCTAACCATGCTCCTGGTAGTGGTGGCTTAAGGTTCTGATTATTCCATCTATCCATCCATTAGGCTGTAGACGTCCCCTGTTGGACTTAAGCCTCCTCACGAAAATGCCATTTCGAACGGTCCTGTGCGATTTGCATTTAGTTACCTACAAGTGGGGGTTCGTTTTACGCCGTGACGTCCATTTTTAAGGTTACCACTCGAGAACCGTTCTTCCTCAACGGTTGTCAATTCGACGAGCGAGGTAGCCTGCCCATTGCCACTTTAACGGGCTAATTATTCAGGCTATGTCAGTTACATCCATTCTTCTGCGAATTTTATCACGTAGAGATATACTGAGAATAGTATGCTGAGTGACTTTGAGCCTTTTCATAAGGGCGACATTTAGAGACTAGTTTTCAGTGCTGGTAACCCACTCTGTTTATAAACCTTTGTTTTCAAATACTGTGGCATAGGAGTAGAACATCCTCTTAAGTTTCCCAGCCAAGTTGAATTCGTCGTCTGACTCCTTTCTCGAAATTGCATCTATCTAATTGGACTGTTTGTCCTAGCTAAACATAGTAATCGATAACGTCTAAAATCATGTTCCCAACCAGGATCAGTACAGGAATGGCATTAAACATAAATTTCGTCTTGTCCATGTTCATTTGCAGGCTATCAGTCATGCACAAGCATGGGTATGACCGACATAGTACGAAGAATTAACATGCTAAACTAGCAATCGGAAGTTACATCGCTCAATGAAACGATAACTAATAGAGAAGCAAGGTTCTCCAGTGGTGACCGCTTATCTGATGATGCATTGAAGGACGCTATCGCACCAGATGGACCGATGACTTGGTGAAGCTTGCTAGGCTAAGCTTTTTCGAGATTTTGAATATAAAGAAATATACAACAATTACTTATTTAAAAAAATTAAATGTGGTTTTATGAAACCACGGTAAAAGTGAAAATATTTTTTCGCATTGTAGACAAAAAATTTTTGGAAAATATTCGATTTAGGGTATTAAAATTGCATCAGCAATCTTAATTTTGTACTTGCAAAATAGGAATGATTATGGGAAATGATAACTAGTTCTCCATAATATGGCCTCTTTAATATTTTAATTTAACTCTGTGTTTTAGAGTACGGCATATATAATATATACAACTATTTAGATGATATACATATATTAAAAACTGTTAGTTTATAATAGCGTGTACTACTATATTAAAAACAAACAAATAGCGTGGAGTACTGGCACAAATGAGTAATAGTTTATACACTACACGGTTAGGTAATGCGAACCATAGGCGCCGCCATATTGGCCTCGGCTGCTCTGTCGTGCGCATTTCACTTTACCCCTACTCCGCGGCCGACCGTCACGCAACATGCAATAAATGGACGGAAAAGTTTGAGGCGATGTAATACAAGTTTCACTTTAATATATTACATATAATAAAAGATAGATAGATGGGTATAATGTATAGGTAGATAGATTAGATTAGTTGATTTGAAACTACTAAAAAGTATTCAAAGGATTATCACATCTGTATTAAAGTTAGCTTTGACATAAGATGTATCCAGACTTATTTCCGGGGGCGCTCGTTTAGAATAAATAAACAGACGGTCGATCAAATATAGAAGTCTTGATTTTTCCTTATTGAGTCTCGTTAATCGATATCTCGATTAAATACACGCGTCTATTTGTTGAATCAATATTTATGTTATTGTAAGTTTTGGTAAGCTTATATCTGGATTGATATTTATAGTATGCTTATATCTGGATTGATATTTATAGTATGTTATTTTTTCAGTAGGTGTGCAAATAATTAATTATTATTAGTGTTTGTATGTATGCGTGTACTGTATATGTGTAAGTATTATATATCTGCAAAATTATTTCGGTTAAGTGTGACAAGTTTGAACATCACGAAACTTAGAAAATTCACCTCTGATCACAATTCCGATCAGCTAACAAGCATGCCGAGGCCTTGTATCAAGAATGACCATCGATCAAAGAAACCGTTTGGCTTTTTCTTTGCTAAGAATGGTCCACCCCGCTCGAACAGTGTGAAAAGAGGAACGGCAGAGTGTAGTCCCATAACACCATTTATACTCGTCATTAGTGGGTACCACTCAGAGAAGTGTCTAAGAGGGGTGGTGTAGTGTTATAATTTTCTTCTACTTGATGAGGTTTTTATGACTTACAAAGGCACGTACTTAACTGAGAATAAGAAAAATAAAATTAATATAATACAATAAATTAACTGTCTTTTTTTTTTTGAGTTGGGTTACGGTCTGGGCACACCTCGCACCCGTCCGGGCCGACAGAGGGGCGTAAGTACCCACCCGTGAACCTCGCCTTCGTCGTTGGACCGGCCACCGGAGCAGCGTGAACTTGTCGTCAGTGGCCGGCCCGACGGAATACCCCCTGAGAAGTACCCTCTCCTTGAGCGACGTCTACGCCAATTAATAATTTAAGATGCGCGGATGATGGATCATGGGCGGCTTAACTGCCTGAGGGTCAAACCTCAGCGTCATTTATGGAGACTATTATGGATCCTGGCTCACAGGAGTTACAATAGTGGAAATATGCGGTGAGATTAACTAAGCCTAGGTCCCAGAAAGAAGATAATAAATATATTATGATAATACTATTGCCTTTCAAGAGATGGCAGAGTGACTAGAAATCAAGGCTTGGCGTATTATTAACAGGAGCAGTTTAGAATTAACAGTGTAAAATTCATTTAAGATAACCGAATGGATAGTAGGTACTCAAAACTGTTTTAATCATCCCGTTATCTGCACAGTAAGTCGGTAAGAAATGCCACGAAACGAGTTATTTGAATCCTTTTTCCACTAACAAGTTTAACCCCATGTCATTCAGGCTATGGATAGTTGCTCTTTATTTGTAACTCAAGTTAATCATATCGCATATATAAATATTAATATATTGTTAATAGTGGTAGGACAACGCTGTGGACAGTTCTCTGTCTACAGCCGCGGGCCGATCTGTCCGGGGTAGTACCACACTCTCGCAGAAGATCGACGTCTGAGTAATGGCAATGTGTTATTGCGCTTTGTATAGTGAGCGAGAGAGCCGGAAGCCCAACTGGGTGGGTTTGAGGATTGTAATGGTAGGCAGCGGCCTAGCTATAGCCTTGTGTTATGTACTTGGGTTCAATAATAAGAAGTGAATCTCGTCGTACTACGTTTATTGTAACACACTCGTCATATATACATACATGTAGAACGTAAAAATGCTTTTCACTAGCGGTAGCCATTATTACAGAGAGGTAAAATGGAAGTGTCCTGATTGGCCGGTGACAAGCACTAGTGAGGCGACATTATAGTTACTAATTAGGGTTGTACTAACACCTTAGTTATAGCAAAGATCCATGGGCGGCAGTAAAACTTACCATCAGGTGTGCTGCTAGCTCGTTTGTCACCATAAGCAATAAAAAAAAAACAAGTTTAACTCCATGTCGATCAGGCTGTGGATAGTTGGCTGTTTATTTGTTACTCAAGTTAATCATGTCTCGCATATAAAGATTGTTTACAATGTTTGCGGCTTTTATTATCACCAGAGTTTTATTTTTAAAAGGCAACGCCGCGTTAAGGAAATAGTACTTATATTGCAGGAGACTTCAAATGCTATTAATGGACACAAATTATACCCAGACTTAGGATAACAATTTTAGCGACAACAAAATTAGCTATGTGATAGCGGCTACGAGTACTACCAACCCTTATTTTGCTCGTAGATGTCGTAAAAGACGACTAAGAGCCTTATAACGACCCGGGCCAACTCCATCTGATGCCGTTTGGTCAACAATTACATTCCCGAGGAGGGTTGACGTCTGACAGGCGGTCATAAAACTATTGGCAATAATTTTTACAATATGTACTATGGAAGTAGACTACATATTGTATCGACCCCAAGTAATTGGGATAAGAGTAGGAGAATGATGATGATGACTTAGGACAACAATATGTGGATCCAACAAAATATTGTCGTGCGTGGGGACCGAACTCACGACTATTGGTACTTTAGCTCAATATTTTGACCACAACGCTATCTGTGCAGTTAAATTACAATCTTGTTAATGTTTACGTAAGTGCTATATAAAAAAAAATACTAAGATATGAAATAAACTACCTTATGATGGTAGTATTTCCCTTTACGAGGGTTTCGTAAAAAACGAATAAAGTGAAATAAAAAGACTGAAATAGATATACACAAATAATATTACGGGAACATGAAAAGAAAATAAAAGAAAAAATTAAAACAATAATCTATACCAAATTGTTTGACGGCCAGTATGAGGACAGATCACTCTTTCTCACATTGTAGAACTAATTAGTAGAATTTATATGAACAGTGGCTATATTAAAATCTGTCAATAATGAATTTGGAAACCAAACTAAATATAATTTGGAATCCAAGGTACACTTCTTTGCGAAATTTTATGCATACGTAGCTATTAATTAATTAATTATCGTTTTGTTGCTATACTTCTGTTATGTGTCTAAATACGTAGATTAATTACAGATCAATCCTATAACACAATGGTCACTATAACTTAAATGGGATTTGGAGAGCATTATTAATTATTTTGAACATTGCCAATTTCAAAACAATACTGATCTTCTAGCTTATTAAAATCCTTACTCCTTACTAATACTATAAATGCGAAAGTAACCCTGTATGCCGCTCTTTCACGCCAAAACTACTGAACCGATCTAAATGAAATTTGGTACACAGATAGTCTAGAGCCTGATGAAGGACATAGACTACATTTTAATGCAAAAAAGGGTTGCAAAAGGGGCTGAAAAGTTGTAAGGAAGTATCATAATTTTTAAAGACAGAAGCTTGAAACTTATTTTTAGGCTATTGATTAGATATAAATAAATATGACATTAAAATTATGTAAAAATTTACTCTTAAGGGGTAAAAGAAAAATAGGGGATAGAAAACTTCCGGAAAGTAAACTTTTACGCGGGCGAAGCCGCGGGCAGAAGCTAGTAGAGAGTTAGCTTACATTATATCATCAAAAAACTTTAATTGATTTACGTTCCATCTCTGGACAACAGTTGTGAATCAAAGAAAAAAGACAGAAAATTGTCCTTGGGCGAGTTGAATAATCAGTTAACGGAATAATTAACAGAACAACCATCATTTCTAATAATATGTTAATTAATTATTCTAATTAAACATTGTTCCAAGGTTTCCATATTAATACGTACAAATGTGTGGTGGGATTAGTCCCAATAAAAAAATTAATATTAAATTAATATAATATACGTGTGAAACTGTATGCTGTTTCTGAGTCTGGTTATAATTTGTGTACGTGAATTGCATATTTATAAATTCCCCCTTAATACAAGGATTATTATACATATACATATATTTATTATACTCAGTGCAGGTTGGTGTCTAGAACCACCGAAGACAAAGATCGGGTACCGGTGGTCCGCTCGCACGGCGAAGAAGAGATGCTTGCAGGGTGGGTTAATGGGGTTGCGCCGCCTCTTCCGTCACCCCGGACCGATTTGGCGGGGTGCGACGTCCATAGCCCACCGCAAAAAAAAAAAAAAAAATAATAATTGGTGTCTAGAAAAAAAAACTAACTACATTTAGTTTTATAGTAAAATTCTCGGTGATTAAATCCAGAATTATAAAACAAACAGAATTATTTATCAACTTCTGTCGTCTTTGGGTCTATAGGGTACCACTAATGAGAATTTAAATAATTCAACGGAAAGCCGAGGGAGGAAAAAATCCATTAAACTAAGTTAATCCAGAAAAGCGAATGCAACTCCGTCGTAATGTTAATTGTATAATAATTAAATTTCTTTACTGAGTAATGCTTAGTCTCAGTCAGCCAATTTATCCATCTATTTTGTCTAAATTAGAATATGTTAATAATAGGTATAAATTAAAATATATCCGGTGTGGTGACGGAGTAAGAATACAATTCACCACCCCCTATCTTATCCGTGGATGATCGTAAGAGACGACTAAGAGATATAACACGTATATAACATGTATACAAGGGAAGGAAAACTCGAAATAAAACTCTATACCAACACGTCTGACCAGCGTGGTATAGAAGATCAATTTCCCTGCCATTATGGAAGAGGCTTGAGCGCAACAGTGGGACATATGTGAGCTGAGATGATAATGATGATGATGAGAATATGTTTTCGTAATTGATTGTTAAAGAATATTGTGTATGATGTACCTAGAAGACATATTATTATACTGACATTATACAGATTGAAGTGGGAAGCAGCATAAAGATCATTATCCTGCACTTATTCCAGTTACTTCGGGTCGTCGCAATAAACACTTTTCTAAGTACATTTTGCCAAGTTTTGGCCGTAGTTATATGATGGGTCGCCTGCCTGACGCCAATCCTCATAGAAATGTAATTAGTAACCAACTGGCATCAAATGGAATTGGCCCGAATCCATGTTAACATGGATGGAAGAAGAAGTTTTAACAACTTCTTCTTCTATGATACGCATGAGCAATGCAAGGGGAAACAGCATAAAGATATTATAAAATTATCATACACTTTATCTAATGGTACTAATTATTGTTAATCGTATAAAATCTTATTTGAATCATATATGTACACTTACTGTAAACATTTATGGCAAACATTATCGAGAATATGGCTGCCAAGTAAACATGTAATATAAACGTAATGCGTTTTATAACTGTTATATTTTGGAGAATTAAACTGAAGCGCCTCTTCACTCCGTTACCGCAAGGTAAAATGACAGCTATTTAAAGTCGCTCAAAATTTTCCCATAGAAGATAAGGGAGCGGTAATTGCCAACGATCTTAGAAAACTTCGAAATGGCCGAAGTTGTTGATTTTTCAGTTGTGATTAAGTTTAAGAAGCATATTTGAAAGAAGTTCTCTTATAATCACGAATACTTTGAAGTTTTTGAAACGTCGAGATTGCAAAAAGAAAATATGTGGTTTGTAAAACATTTTTAGTACATAAATAGTTTCGGTCTCTTTCTTATTATTATATTTAAAATTACTATCTTTTTTTTTTACTTATCTTACTTATCTTTATATTTTACTTATCTTACTTATCTTTATATTTAAAATTTTTTTTTTTTACTTATCTTACTTATCTTTATATTTTACTTATCTTACTTATCTTTATATTTAAAAATTATTTAAGTTCAATTCGATCGAAAAAGAAATATAATTTAATAATTTTTGTCTTCCAAAAAACATTAAAGTAATTAAAATTTTTCAATTTTGTTCGGGCTATGGGGTCGGAATACTCGTAGTCTTTTAAAAGATATCTCGAAGAGACTAATTGATGCTTCACGTGATCAGAGGAGTGATTTATATATTGAATAAAAGATTAATATTGTTATTCAACGTGGTAATACCAAAACACTTCTGGTCACATTAGCGTAGACAGTGAACCGGAGGAGTGTTTTGATGCCACGTACACCTATCTTCTTTTACACACATATCTCGAAGAGACTAATTGGTGCTTCACGTGATCAGAGGAGTAATTTATATATTGAACAAAAGATTAACATTGCTATTCAACGTGGTAACACAGAAATACTTCTGGTCACATTACCGGTAGACAGTGAACCGGAGGAGTGTTTTGATGCCAGGTACGCCTCTCTTCTTTTGCACAGATATCTCGAAGAGACTAATTGGTGCTTCACGTGATCAGAAGAGTAATTTATATTTTGAACAAAAGATTAACATTGCTATTCAACGTGGTAATACAGAAACACTTCTGGTCACATTAGCGGTAGACAGTGAAGTGGAGGAGTGTTTTGATGCCAGGTACACCTTTCTTCTTTTACAGAGATATCTCGAGGAGACTAATTGATGCTTCACATGATCAGAGGATTGATTTATATTTTGAACAAAAAATTAACATTGCTATTCAACGTGGTAATACCGAAACACTTCTGGTCACATAAGCGATAGGCTGTGAAGTAAAGGAGTGTTTTAAAGCCAGGTACACTTCTCCTCTTTTATAGAGTTGGTGAATCGTATTCTTACTCCGTTATCAAACGAAATTATTATTAAAAAACAAATATATCATCATTAGTCAATTTCTGAGTCCAATTAGTAACTTGTCCGTCGCACATACTAATTGCCTCATATCAATTGTGCTACGACATTGTCAATAATCTATCTTATTCGACGATTCAATAAGACAAATTTCAGGGCGGTGCCTTTAAAAAAAAACTAACTAATGTCTTTCTTATTGTTCACCATATCAGAATTGGATTGTTAGAATTTTGATTGAGTGATATATTATTAGCTTCGGATTTTCATTGGAACTGATTGCTTTTTTTTTCTTTCTTAAACTCCTTTTTTAAATGAGCTTATCCTTTTTTTTTGGCTGGTTATAATCTCATCATACTAGGTTTAGGCATCCAGGGCGATGGAAAAGTCGCATTGGCTACATACAGGTCGCATTTATTCTCCTTACCTATTGAGCAGTTCATTAGGTATTTTATTGTAGTTGTGTCTTTGATTTCCATAGCAAGGAACATAATTATGTCTACAATAAAATTTTAACACGTACAGTTGCGTGGTAGCGGCTACAAATACTAACAACCCTTACTTCGCTCGTGGATGCCATAAAAGATGACTATGAGCTTTATATGGACCTTTTTTTTTTTTTTTTTTTTTTATTGGTGGGCTATGGGTGCGTCTCGCCCCGCTGAATCGGTCCGGGGTGACGGAAAGGCGGCGCGTGACCCCATAGACCCACCGTAAAACCTTCTCTATTCGCCGTGCGAGCGGACCACCGGTACTCGATTTTAACTTCGGTGTACAGCTTTATATGGACCTGGGCCAACTTTACCTGATGCCGTTTGGTCAACAATTACATTCCCAAGGAGGGTTCACGTCCGGCAGGTGGCCGGTCATGAAACTATTGCTAATAACTTTTGTAATATGTACTCGTATGCAGGAGAATGATGAAATTTTTAACACGTATCTTTATATTATTGATATTTTTACATTTTAGATATAAATACAAAAAATTGGTAAAAGCTCCCTATCAAAGTTTCATAAAAATTGACAGTTTTTTTTTATTTATCCAGTAACAACATTGATCTCGATTTTTACTTTTTCATGGTCATAGGTGGACCAATGTATCTTATATTGAGACCCAGTTGTAGGTTATTAGTTTTGTCAAATTTAAATTATTAATCTATCTATACATATAATAAATGAGTAGAAAGTCCGTGTCTGTACATTTGATAAATTTATTAAAAAATGAATCTAGGCAGCAACTAAACACTAACAGAACCCAAAAATCTTTTTTTGGAATTTTTTGTCTGTCTGTATGTCTGTATGTCTGTAATCGCTAATCTCCGAAGATACTGAATGGATTGTTTCGCAGTTTTGATAAGAAGATTAAGCCCAATCCAGAGCAACATTTAGTCTTTGTTTCATTGAAATCTGATGTCTGTAAAAAAAGTTATGGGCTTTTCAGTTTTTAAAACCACCGCTCGCCTTTTACGTCACTAAAAGGTTCAATTCAAAATAATTATTTAATGTATCTATAACGTAAGGATAATATTTGTATTACTTAATATGTAGTAGTTTCATGAATTCGGCTCATATACATCCCACTGCTGGGCTCAAACCTCCTGCATAGTTGAACGGAAGTTGACATACTATATAACGTTGGTCAAGTAGTCAAAATAAATATTAAAACTAATTGTGATGAAAAATAATGTTTTAATTAGTTAATAGTATAATTATTTAGCTATAAATTAATAAAATGAATGATTTATTTAGTTTGTTAAATGAACAATAGATGGCGCTGAAAATTAAATTTAAATCATTCGTTATATTTTCAAAAGTTACTATATTAACTTTTTGAACTTAGTAAAGGTACTTCGGGTGGAAAGCTCTCAGCGCTTACCTAACAGTCCGAGTAAAGTCGTCATAGCCATCTACGACTAACAACTAAGTCAAACATGAAAAATGTAAAAGTACCCACATCTTAGTTAAGATGGTACTTTGGGGCGAGTATGCAAAGTACACCCTTTTTGTTTTTGTTTGGTTGGCTATGATCTGGACACGGCCATTCCTTCCAGGGCAACAGAAGGGCGTGGTGTGGCTCCATAACTCATTGCGTTCTCTCCCCATCGCCATCAGGTTGGCCTCTGGTACCGGTTACTTGACATCCGTGGCCGGTCCGGGGGTTTAGCCTTTCAGGTATTGCCTCCGTCGACACCCCGGCAAACAACAGCATTGCATCGCCCTCACGCTGTCGGTGTCTCTGCGAGTAGTAGTTTAATGCCTATGGTCCATCTACCCACGACCTCAGTTAGGATAGCAACAGGTGCAGGTACTCGCGCCTATAACGTTCGATGCGCCGGGGTAAAGTGTGTCAGCATGGAGAGTCTCCTCTGTGACACTTCCCGCCGTTTTTTTTGTGGGACGACTGTCGGCGGCAACCGAGTCCCAGTTCCTGACGCTATCGAGCATCGTCTTAGCGATGGTCGACAGTGCCAGTTTGGCATCGATGATTGCGATGAGTTCAAGGCGCTGTTCTGCCCAGGCCACGCAAACTTTGAGCTTATGCAGCGGCGTGTCCACCTCTCAATCGCAGTAGTGGATGGACGGTGTACTTTCCCTCCTTGCGACCTTTAGTAGATACATGCCGAAGCAACCATGACCCATCACTACACCAGTCACCTTAGCAATAGTGAATACGGTTACTGCCGCCTCATCATTCTCCTACACTTATCCCAATTACTTGGGGTCGATACAATATATACTCTTCTTTCATAGTACATATTGTAAAATTTATTGACAATAGTCTTATGACCGGCCGCCTGCCAGACGTCAACCCTCCTCGGGAATGTAATAATTGACCAATCGGCATCAGATGGAGTTGGCCCAGGTCGTTATAAGGCTCTAAGTCGTCTTTTATAACATCCACGAGCAAAGTAAGGGTTGGTGGTTTCCGTAGCCACTACCACACAACGCGCCTGTTGCTGCATATTATGCCTCGCACAACGAGGGCCTACTTTTTTAGATTTTTATACACTGTTGATAGCATAGAGTACATTTCAAGCAGCTTGCAGAGCACTTGAAGGTGATCAGTGCTGAGATGACACCCTTGAGGAGGCCTGTAACAGCCTTACCCCCATTCGTTTGAGTCTTTTGCTTTTAATGATGTTATTGTTTTACAGTCCTTCAAATTCTTTGACATTATAATATAAATATAAGAGATATTCATCTGAAGATATCCGACGCTACTTAAAGCGCGACATGGACCAAGAAATTCATTTTTATTAATTATTTCGCAATGAAAGCAATTTATTATATATTTATCCGTGCGGTTACGCAGTTAGAATATATTTCACCACTCCCTGTCTTAGCCGTGGGTCGATCACCCGCAAGACGACTAAGGGATATAAATATATATTACATCTATAAAGAAAAAGCAAACTTGAAACCAAACCCTATACCAACACATCTGACCAGCGTGGTATATTAGGTCAATTTCCCTCCCATTACGGACGAGGCTAGAGCCTAATAGTGGGACGTATATAAACTTAGATGATAGAAAGCGATTTTTCCTAGATACCCCAGGTATAAAATGAGGAGACAGCGTAAAATAACTTTGGCAGTGGCTATGTCAGAAACTGCAGCTACATTACTTTTTGGTGATAAAACAGCGCACACATTGTTTAAAAACCCGATAGATTTATAGAGCAATATCAATAACACCAAACTGCGACACATTCAAAGTGTTTTTTGTTTTATTGTGTACGGTGGTAAACGAGCAAACTGCACCTACTTCTTTTTTTGGCAGGCCATGGTCTGGACACACGCCATCCATTTCGTCCGCGTGGCCCCATAACCCACCGTTTTCTCTCCCCATCGCCATTGGGCCTTTCGAATACTATCCCCTGTTGACGCCCTCGGCCGGGCGTCACCCTCAGGTGGTGAGCTTCTCTGCGAGTAACGGACTATTCACCGTTACAATTACCCGCGGCTTTGGCCAAGGCAGCATTAGAGGCAGGTAATCGCGCCTGCGCCGTTCCGCCGCCTCCTTCAAATTGCCACGGTTCAACTGTGGCTTTACTACTATTAGTGTTTTTATTTAGTATTGCTGTTTAAACGTTTACGATGATTGGATAAAAAAGAAGTCGTAGAGGCCGATCGAGCACTACGAAATATTGATCGTAATGAAAAGCCAATGGTGCTTTTCTTTGGAGATTTTTGCCAAATCCTTCCAGCTTAAACCCGAGGAAATAGAACCGATGAGATCAATGCTTCACTGAAGTATTCTTATCTGTGGCCCAAGTAGAAAAGCTGACCCTAACCATCAACATGGAAGCAAAGCCAAAGTGGCCATTCACATTCATGTTGCACAAATGCAAGACCCAGACTTACTGCAAGAGTTTCGCAGTGCTCCCTTAGACAGTATTTTACGATTTCCTTGGCAAAGAAACGATTGTCAACATTTTGTATTCTTAATACCAGTACACGGAGAACCACGCACCACTCCCGTTAAATGGTATGTACCTAATTATTGATAGTTGTACAGTTACTGCCACTAAATGAATAGAATTTCAATAATTTAGTTGGATTTTTCATTTCTATGGGGATTTTTTATTTCTATCAAAACAAGTGACTCTGTGTTATTTCAACAGCGAAAGTTGCAAGACTTGCGAGCCTCGCAAGAGTCTTGCATTTGGGCAACACTAATTCACATGCTTACAAATTTGCCGATGAAAATTGGAGAAAGCGTCCTCCTTGATGAAAATGGTTAAGTGGCTGCCGGAAGTACTTGGTCGAATTTATATTTTTTAAGTTTCAAACAGGGGTGCGTAGTACAACTGAATGTCACGCGGACGAAGTCGCGGGCATCAGCTAGTTTATAATATATCTAAAAATTACCATCAATTTAAAGTTTAATAATAAGTGACCAAAAGAATATATTTTTAAGTTGAATCATTTTTTGTACTGGTAATGAATTTGTATCAACAACGTGTAAGATAATTAATTACTACTTAAACGGATAGATAACTTCTGTAATAACTATGACTTATTCGATGTGAGACACTTTAGCCCTCCTTAATTATCACATACAATCGCGTTAAAAGTCGCAAATTATCAAATATAATCGCGATGAAGCCTGAGAAATTTTTAACAAGGAATTTTGTCACTTATATCATATTAAATCTTTCTCTTATACACCTTTTATTTTCATTATACAGTTAACCCTTCTTATGTATTGTATAGAAGGTAGAAAGAAATCTTAATAATATGTATCACTGCGTATACATAGAATTTTAAGTATATTTTGCTCCCTGTTTTTCATCATCTCATAATTATCATCTCAGCTCATATATGCCCCACTATTGGGTTCGAGCCTCCTCTATAATGGGAGGGGAATTAACCTACTATACCACGCTGGTCAGACGTGTTGGTATAGGGTTTTATTTAGAGTTTTCCTTCTTTTGCATATATGTTATATGCGTTTTATCCCTTACTCGTCTTTTAAAATCACCCACGGGTAAAATAGGGGGTGGTGAATTGTACTCTTACTTCGTCACGAAAGAGATAACCTGTATTTAAACGACTTCAAATAGGGAAAAGGTTCTGTGTTGCACTGAGCGTCCTCCTTATTTGAGCATACACTACAATGCCCTCATATGTTTGAAGATTATCTAGCTGTTAATATCATTGATTACTAACAACAAAAATGATGTTAATAATATTGTACAAAAAGTATAACACATTTTCTACAGATACTCGTAAAAGTTTAGTGTACCCATAAGAGATATTTTAGAAGATGGCCATGGATACCTCATTTGAATGTAAAAGAAATAACGTTATGTTATCTTTATGCCTAATTCAATGCTTGGCGTGGTCTCTGTCGGCGGAAACGTTTCTTTTTATGATATTTCTTGTATAGCGCTTTATTTAATAAGAATATACATATAATAATGTTACGTGTATCTGTTTGATACAGATAAGCACAATGTTTTCATTTAATTTTTAAGTAATATTTTTTTTTGTAGTTTTTCTATGTAAAATCACTGTTTTATAATTATTTACAATTTTTTGTGAAATATAGTTCCACTATATACCGTTCCATCCGTGTGGTGACGGAGTAAGAATACATTTCACCACCCCCTATCTTACCTGTGGGTGGTCGTAAGAGACGACTAAAGGATATAAAACGCATATAACATCTATGCAAGAAAAGGAAAACTTGAAACAAAATCCTATACCAACACGTCTGACCAGCGCGGTATAGTAGGTTAATTTCCCTCCCATTACGGAGGAGGCCTTAGCCCAACAGTGGGACATATATGGTCACTGATGATGATATACCATTCAACTTTTTAGATTGATGAAAGTATAGTATTTTTTGGCCTCTTACTGAATAATCCAGATATCGTGCAGATTGAGTTTTATGTATGATTGTTCGGTACCAAACATTTTTATTAGAGTTTAATTAATACCATGTAGGGTAGTTGACAATTTTTTGGTTCGCGGTTGGCTCGCAGCCGGCGAAAACTTGCGTTGGAAGTAACGGTCGCGCATGCATATATTTTTGTAGTTGCTACGTCTTTTGTTAACTAAAGCCGTGAAATCTTAGTATTTATAATATCGCGCGCCACCTTTTGTTTTGTGTGCCGTTAATGTACGCGAGTTGATTAGAACTATATATTCGTGAACATTTATAATAAGTTGTGTGTGCAAGTAGCAAGCCCGAAGCCCTGAGTTGTACGAGGCCGCTGTCGTCACCGCGCCTTTGGATACAAAGCTAAGTGACCCCTCAGTTAGGTTCTATTTGTCTGGCCAGACCGAACGCTGAGTTAGGTTACGTTATAGCTATCTCCGCGGTACCTACTTGTAAGTTTTACAATTATCGGTTTTTGTACTATAATATTTAACAGAACTTTAAATAGCCTTGTGTAATCGCAAGCCATTGTTATTACCCATTTGTTACCCTCACTGGCCCGGTGTTCCCTTCCACTGCGCATCCTAGGTCAGTGGGGGACGGTAATGAACATATTTGCTGGTAGCAGAGCGTGGTTCTATTGTATCTAGTAATTTAGTTTGGTATTAATATCTACAACTGCCCGTGTTGAAAAAAAAAAATCGTTATTTTAATTGCTTGAATTTTACGTATTACGGCCCAGTTTAATAAAAAGTCTGGTGTATAAAGACACATAGAATAAATATTTGTGTGATTGATCATTTGTGTACCTATTGATTATTAAAAATATATTATAAATTAGTTCACTACAAAATTTGAAATTCGTAGTCGTTTTTGCTCATCATTGTTTACCTGCTAAATGTGCCACAGAGTAACAAGATAATTTGCATCCTACACCGTGCCACAGAGTAGTGCAGTCTTGATTGAATGAATGAATTGAACTACCATAGACAATTATTTTTAATATTATTTGTGTTTTGTTTATGCTACGTATAGAGTAAAATATAAATCAGTACGTTTCGTTTTGCGCCAAGTTTTAAAGTTGAACGACGAATATTAAAATTATATAAACATTGTTCAATTTTGTAATTTGTATATTTTTTGTTGTTGTTGTTTCAATTGATTGATTTATTATTTTGTTGAAATTATATTATATTATTTTTTGGTTTATTATTATTTTGTTTATATTAATTTTATTTTGATTATTATGGCTGCTTTTGCTAGCGCCAAGGACTCGGCAGGTAAGCTGCGCTCTGAGTTGAGATGGTTCTCGACTGCAACCGCCTTGGTTGATAGACCTGATCGAAATGAGTCTCTCTTGGATAGGTACAGCAAATTAGATACGCGCTTACAATTTGTTGATGATGTGTACCGTAACTTCAATACAAAAATTTTAGATATTTCTGATGAAGATTACCCACAGACGTATCGTGACTTGGTACACGCGGATCATGACCAGATTATGGATTATGCTGATCGAATCTCACAGCGTGCTAGGGAAATTTCGGCGCTGAAAAGGGGTGAGTCTCCCGCGTCTAGGGATGTGAAACCTTCTACTTCGGGCTTATTGAGTAAACTGCCCACTTTGGACCTGCCGCGTTTTGATGGTCGTTTGGACCAATGGCTAGGTTTCATAAATTTGTTTGAGAGCCTAGTCCACGCGCGTTCTGATTTAGGTTCCGCTCAGAAATTGGCCTACCTGTTCTCAGTGTTGGAAGGTGAGGCGAGAGGGTTAGTTCAGCACCTGGAGATCAATGATGGAAACTACCTAGTGGCACGTAACCTTCTCATGAAGCGTTACCAAAATAAGCGTTGCCTGGCAGACACACACATTGGGCAGCTCTTGGGTCTGCCAGTGATATCTAGGGTCTCGGTTTTAAGGTCCGACTTATTGAACCCATTGATGATTGCGATCAACGCACTAGAAAGGTTAGACCTTCCAGTGAGCACTTGGTCATATATGCTGGTGCACATTGTTTTGAAGAAGCTTCCTGCGGAACTTAGGGCTCGTTTCGAGCAAAAATATGGAGGTGATGATGCAACTCACTTGCCTGCTTTTGATGACCTCAAGAAATTTTTGGAAGATGAGTGCCGGATGGTAGACATGACGGTCGTTGACAGGTCATCTGGTCTACAGTTTCCGCGGTCATCGGCTCCGACCCGCAATCACGCCTTTGGAAGGCCAGAGGTTCGTCGCCCACCACGTTTTGCTGCTATACAGTCGCGACCTGAGTGCACCTATTGCAAGTCCCCGAGTCATAAAGTCGCCAGTTGCTCAGACTTCACTGCGCTGCACGTTGCCTCACGTAGGCGTTTGGCTAAGGCTCGAGGTTGGTGCTTCTCTTGTTTGGGAAACCATTTCCAGCGCGATTGCTCTAATCCTCGCCCATGTACGTGCTGCGGAGGCCAGCATTTGAAACTTCTTTGTGCGAATAATAATGGGATTGGTCGTGAACTTGACCGTCAAGGCTCACCTACGGGTAGTTATGAGCGAAGGCACCGGTATGAAAACCGCAGTTTGAGACCTAGTCGCTCACCCCCGCGCGTCGTAGATTCTGTCGCAGTGAGGCACCCACAAGGTCAACGCTCGCCGTCATCGGAAGCCCGTGGTAAGAGTGATAACCGCGATTCGCGACCGTATCGTCACGGGCGGGTACCTACCATTGATGACGCTTCACATGAACGCGAGAATCACCCACTACCTAGGCGACATTAGGAACACGGCGCCTGCCCCCGTTATGCACCACCCCCGTTTGAAACCGTACTCCTGCCCACTGCTTCTGTAAGGGTCTGGGGACGGACAGGTGCCTCTGTTGTGGTCCGAACAATTCTGGACACAGGCTCTCAGGGGTGTATAGCGTCTTCTTGGTTGGTGGGGCGGGTACGCCTAGGTATGCGTGATTTTCCTCGCGTCACTAGAGGTGTTGGCAACGCAGTTGTGGCCAATGTTGAAGGCCAAGTTTTATGTGCGTTCTCTCCTGCAGACTCGTCAAGCCCGTTGTTTGAGTGTTCAGCCATTGTTATGAATAATATTTTGGGCACCCATCCGGAGAAACAGTTGTCTCCGTATGCTATTGGTTTAGCGTCGGGTTTGGACTTGGCAGACCCCAAATTTGATAAACCTGGTTCAGTCGATTTGTTGATAGGCGCCGATGTTCTGGGAAGCATATTCTTGGGTAGCATTCGGGTCTTGCAACCAGGTGGCATGGTAGCCATCCCGACCATATTTGGCTCTGCACTGATGGGACCAGTCCTCATGGATACCCGTCTTGACATTGGTTTGATGGTAGGCTCTGCTCTTTCTGATGCGGTTCAGAGGTTTTGGGAAGTGGAGGAACCACCACAGGCTCCGCGCACTGGTCCGGAGCATGAGGAGTGCGAACTGTTTTACCGAAACAATACGAGTCGCCTACGTACTGGTCAGATTATGACTCGATTGCCGTTTCTCGCCGTACGGCCACCACTTGGCATCTCGCGGCCTGCTGCTGAGAAACGATTGTTGGCTATGGAGCGCCGAATGGCTCGTGATGCTCTTCTAAAGGAGAAATACATTGATTTTATGCGTGAATATGAGGAGTTGGGACACATGTCTGTATCGAAATTAGATTGGCGAACAATAGATCACTTCTTTCTGCCGCATCACGCTGTAATTAAGGCATCAAATGGTAAATTGCGTACAGTATTCGATGGTTCTGCACAAACTTCAACGCGTGTATCGTTGAACAATTGTTTGCATGCTGGTCCTAAACTGATCAAGGATCTCTGTGACGTCATCACTCGATTTCGTCGACATCAGATCGTATTTGTGGCCGACATAAAGATGATGTTCAGGCAGACGGTTATTCACCCGGATGACCGTCGGTATCAGCTGATTCTATGGCGTGAAAGCCCCCAGGATCCCATGGTTGTTTATGAGCTCAATACAAACACGTACGGGTTAAAGTCAAGCCCCTATTTGGCTATACGGTCCTTGTGGGAGCTCGCGGACCTGGAGCGCTTAAAGTATCCTCGCGCAGCCGCGATTTTGAAAGAGGATTTGTATGTCGATGACATTTGTACTGGTGCACCCTCTGAGAAAGAGGCTATCCTTTTAAGGGATGAATTGATAAGCATCTTAGCCACCGCAGGTTATGAGTTACGGAAGTGGATATCCAACTCACCTGCGCTTTTGAATGGGCTTCCGGATGAACATCAACAGGATCCGCATCTGTTTGAGAATATCGAGAACCCTGCTATGATGACTGTTCTCGGCATTCAGTATAAACCAGTCCCAGACATATTCACTTAGAATGTCGACTTAGAGTTGCCGCGAATTTGGACTAAGCGTTTGGTGCTTTCTACGGTTGCAAGGACATTTGATCCAAATGGTTGGATATGTCCCGTCATATTTTGTGCTAAATGCTTTTTACAAAGGCTTTGGATGGCAGGACTAGGCTGGGACGAACCTCTTCGGGGAGCTTTGGCGGCAGACTGGACCAAATTTGTGTCTTCACTTCCTGCGATCAATGAGGTATCGATCCCTCGTTCTATGCTTCCTCCAGGCAAGTACCAGGCAACTCTGCATGGTTTCTCGGACGCCTCTGAACGGGGTTACGCCGCTTGTGTATTTTTGCGTACTGTGGGTTCTCACAGCCACGTGAAGATCTCATTGGTCATGGCGAAGAGCAAGGTGGCACCCCTACGGACTGCTTTGACAATCCCTAAACTTGAATTGTCAGGGGCCACTCTTCTTGTGCGTCTTCTTAATCACGTGTCGAATTTGTTGCGTCATACTGTGAACATTAGCACCACCTACGCATGGACTGACAGCCAAATTGTTTTGTGCTGGTTAAGGGCTTCAGTTCACACCTTAGAGGTATTTGTAGCGAATCGAGTCTCCCAAATTCAGAAATCTGAGACTCCCTTGATTTGGAGGCATGTGTCTGGTGAGCTCAACCCAGCTGATTGTGCATCACGGGGTTGTACAGCCCCCGACTTGGTGAAGCACTCCCTTTGGTGGGGGCCGGAATGGTTATTACGCTCAGAGTCTGAATGGCCACTGACGCCGGTTTTGGACATAGGCCCATTACCTGGATTGCGATTGCTTGCTGTTGAGAGGCGCGATTGTGAATTTGATCCTAATGTCTTATTGAATCGGTATAGCTCCCTCGATAAATTAGTAAGTGTAACAGCTTGGATTAAGCGCTTCTATTACAATTGTAAGCACTCACAGAACAAAAAATTAGAGGCTTTTCTATCACCACAAGAGCGACAGGAGGCTTTTTTCCATTGGATACATGTGGTACAGAATACACATTTTGAAAGGGAAATTGAAATTTTGAAAGCTGGTAAGGCTAAACTAACAGGAACCTTGCGTATGTTGAGCCCCTTTTTGGACGACACGGGTGTCTTACGTGTTGGAGGTCGCCTCAGAAACTCTGGTCTGCCCTACGGTAGTCGGCACCCTATATTGCTACCCAAGCAAGGTCATGTGGTGCAATTGTTGGTGACGGACCGTCACATAAAAAATTCTCACGCTGGCTGTAACGCCTTATTAGCCATATTGCAGCGAGAATTTTGGATTTTGTCTGCTCGAAGAACGATTCGCAGTGTGGTATTTCGTTGCATGCCGTGTTACAGGCTTAAGGCCAGTACCATGCAACCTTTGATGGGTGACCTCCCTTCTGATCGTGTCAGAGAATCGAGGCCGTTCGCCGGTGTAGGCACCGACTTTGCAGGTCCTTTTTTAGTTAAGACCTCAACCCTGCGAAATAGTAAAACGGTCAAAGCCTATTTGTGTGTCTTCGTATGTCTGTCGACCAAGGCGGCGCACCTTGAATTAGTGTCATCCCTCTCCACCGAGGCATTTGTTGCGACACTCGATAGATTTGTTTGAAGGAGAGGACTGCCTTCTTTGATACGTTCGGACTGTGGCACGAATTTTAAAGGAACTAATAATTATTTGAAAGATGTACATGAATTTTTAGCCAGCAATCACACAAATATTGGTAATAAACTAGCCAGTCGTAGTATAACATGGAAATTTAGTCCGGCAGCGTGCCCACATTGGGGCGGTATTTTTGAAGCCGCAGTTAAGATTGCTAAAACACACTTGCGACGAGTTATTGGTGAGTCCGTACTCACATTTGAAGAACTCGCAACTGTGTTTTGTAAGATTGAGGCCGTAATGAACTCGCGTCCGTTGTGTCCGATCTCTTCAGACCCGAATGACTTGGAGGTTCTCACACCGGGTCATTTTTTGATCGGTCAGCCACTTAATGCTTTGCCTGAGTACCCCTTTGTTGATGTGAGACCAAGTCGTCTCTCGCGGTTTGAGTTGGTCCAACAGCTTACTCAAAGCTTTTGGAAGCGTTGGAGCTTAGAATATCTTCATATTCTCCAGCAGCGTGTTAAGTGGACTGACAAGACGAATCCACCTCGTGTTGGTGACCTCGTTTTGGTAAAAGACACCAATTTGCCGCCACTGTGCTGGCGTAGAGGGCGAATTTTAAATTTAGTATATGGCGCAGATGGTGTGCCCCGTTTTGCTGAGGTTCAGGTGGACGGTTCGGTACTGAAGAGAGCGGTAGCAACATTGTCTCGTTTACCAATTGATTAGCGGCCAGGTAGACCTGTCCGAGGCGGGTAGATGTTCGGTACCAAACATTTTTATTAGAGTTTAATTAATACCATGTAGGGTAGTTGACAATTTTTTGGTTCGCGGTTGGCTCGCAGCCGGCGAAAACTTGCGTTGGAAGTAACGGTCGCGCATGCATATATTTTTGTAGTTGCTACGTCTTTTGTTAACTAAAGCCGTGAAATCTTAGTATTTATAATATCGCGCGCCACCTTTTGTTTTGTGTGCCGTTAATGTACGCGAGTTGATTAGAACTATATATTCGTGAACAATGATACTTGCAAATAATCAAGTACATTTTGCTTTATTTATATTAAAGTATTGGTTTAAAGTACAGCACAAAGGTCATAGGCCAAGTATTGGTGACAAACCAGGTGAGCTGAAAGGGAGGAAAGAATTTGACTATGATAATATATATTTCTATATACTACCGACTTGTCCGAAGAAGTGTAATAACATACTTATCTGGGACCGGGCATCTTAAATATGGGTGATCCCATGAAAAAGAAATACTCATCATCATCCCTGCTCATATACGTTCCACTGCTGAGCTCAAGCCTCCTCCGTAATGGGAGGGAAATTGACCCACTATACCACGCTGGTCAGACGTGTTGGTATAGGGTTTCGTTTCAAGTTTTCCTTCTCTCGCATAGATGTTATATGCATTTTGTATCCCTTAGTCGTCTCTTACGATCACCCATGGAGAAGATATTAAAGAGTAGTGAATTGTATTTTTAACTCCGTCACCACACAGCCAAGAAATATTAATTAAACACAGATATTTGTAATGTATTGTAATTAATCCGATGTTATTTTTAGCTCTATGTTACTATTCAAATGTAACTAACGTATACGATCTTTGTTTACTGAAGTTTACCGATCAGTGAATGGTGACCTTAAGCCGCTCAAGGAAGTCAGTGAACCATAATGTGATTTTGTCTTAATCTCTATTTGATGAAATGAGACTTACTTCGGCATTTACTGGTAAAAGACTTACCTACGGATTAAATGCCCGTCGTTACAAAGAGGCTTACCACGTTCGCCGTGACATGCGTCAAAACTATCCGATTTGTGCTGTGATGTGGGTACTTTGATTTTAAATATATGAAGGGTTAAGAAAAATAATAAAAGTTACATCTGTTTCAATTTATTTTATGAAAAAATAATAGTATTTTTAGTCTTTAAGTAACAACGCAAAGAGATATATAATTTCATAATTTTAGCATAAATGGTAGTCATATATGAAAGAGGTGCACCAAACAACTGACATAGATATACACCTAAACCTCCATAAATATATATATATAACTTATTAACAGGCTTTCTACCACAGATTAGATATCATAACAGAATCCCGTCTACGCGTCTGTAATCGCTATTTATACCCGTTTTCGCCACGAAACTACTCAACCGTAACGTTAATGTTGCCAGAGCACACTGTTGGAATCGCCACGTTTCGATGGGCGATAGCATATATTAATACCATTCCTGTCTATTGACGTGGTTACCTCAAGGGTGTTACTAGTCTATAGTTTAGCTTCATGCTAAGAGTGGTAATCGTGGCAAAATTAAGGAATATAATAATATTCCTTAATTTTTCCAACTGTTCATTGTCTTGTTGATGGAGGTCATTGACATTCACATTGAAAAGTAAGCAATGATAGCATTCTTAATCCACCACCACGTATACATTTTATATGAACGATCCATTTTCCAACATTTTTAAAAACTAATTTGGTGAACTAATTTCACCAAATTAGTTTTTAAAATAGTTGGATAATGGATCGTTTTAAAATACTAAGAGGAGAGGTTTTACCTAATATGTGACATAAGCCAGAAGAGTATATGGTTTTTATCAAATTTGATTGTATTATATTTTTTTATTGCTTACATTTTTTTCTTTGTAATGAACATGAGAGAAGAAAATCTCGAAACAAAACCCTATACTAACACGTCTGACCAGCGTGGTACAGTAGGTCAATTACCCTCCCATTATGGAGGAGGCTCGAGCCCAACAGTCGGACATATATGAGCTGAGATGATGATTGCTTACATTGGCAAATGAGTAAGCAGTACACCTGATAGTAATGACACTCATGGACCATTGCAATACAGCAGCCACAGGATAAAATGCGTTTAAACAAAATAATAGCGTTACAAATGTAAGAGAGCTATATTAGCGAAGCTTCGTCAAACTTATTGTATATATGTATATCTTAGCTGGCGCTTTATTTAAGCACTTAAGAATCACTTAAACTGCATAAAACAATGTAAGAGATGGTTTCTACGTAATATTCCACTATCTGCATTCAGAACTTTATGATTTAAGCTTTAGTTTTAACGTTAAGATTATATTTATCAGACTAAGTACTGTGGAAATTTTCTTGTAGTTTATTGATATTATAAAGAATAAAACTACTTATTCCTAGGATGGTAGATATAAACATGGTTTAACGATCCATATACTCGCACTTCTTCGTTTTATTTAAGTATTTACTAAAATTCATCACTACATTGTAGATAAAAAAAAAATATGAATATTTCGTTTCTTTTTCTTCTTCCTTCTTTTCTATTTTTATTTTTTTAGCCACATGTTCTACGTTGTTGGATATAAGACTCATTTACAACAGAAGGAGAATTAGTTTCCTATACCACGCGGGCCAGTTAGGCTTTTTATTCGTTTCTTTTCTTGCTAAAACATTTATTTAGATACCATATGAAGTTTTAACCCACGATTTTTGAGTTTTAGGCTGGGAGGGCACACTTAAAACATTACTTATTTTTACTGACCGTCGCGCTGCCTACAGATTGGTTGTACAAACTTAACTGCTGCCATTTTGTCCTGCCTGTCAAACGTTTGACAACTGAGAATTGTTATTTTTTGTTCCTAGCGTAGGTAATTATTGTCATCGATCTATTTTCGGTTATTGATATTTTTCTGAAAATTATCTCAAGTTTCAATGTTAGGCTGATATTATTATTGTTTAATTATCAGCTGATATGTTTTTTTTTATATTTCAGGGTAGCTTTCATAGTAAAAGAAAATTCTATGTAATTACACATACACATGTAGATATGTATATATATTACTTCAACTTTAGTTCACCGCCTAAACTCTGGGTGGCAGCACTTTCCATACATGCGTATTTTATCATCGAGTTGCCACTCTTTTTCAATTTAATAACTTTACTCTTTGGTTTTAGGTCACACCGACGGCCAATAAATGATACAAATATGATTTTATATGAAATTTTTAATGTTAAAATTAATTTAAAATAGTAAATAGCATCTAAATCAATATAAATAATATATATATATATATATATGTTTGCTTTATTTTAACCGTTTAAGTGCGATTGCTTTTTATGTGATAAAATTTCTATGCATGTAAATATGTTATGAAATCATCCTCATCATCATCATCATCATTCTCCTACTCTTATCCCAATTACCAGGGGTCGATACAGTATTTACTTTTTCTTCATAGTGCATATTTTAAAAGTTATTGGCAATAGTTTTATGACCAGCCGCCCGCCAGACGTCAATCCTCTTTGGGAATGTAATTGTTGACCAAACGGCATCAGACGGAGTTGGCCCAGGTCGTTATAAGGCTCTTATTCGTCTTTTACGACATCCACAAGCAAAGTAAGTGTTGGTAGTATTCTTAGCCGCTACCACACAGCTATAAAATGCTATAAATATGCTATTACATGTTGCTATGCGAATAAAATTTTCCGTGTTGTGACGGAGTAAGAATACTATTCACCACCCCATATCTTACCCATGGGTGATCGTACGAGACGACTAAGGGATATAAAACGCATATAACATCTATGCGAGAGAAGGAAAGCTCGAAACAAAACCCTATAACAAAACGTCTGACTAGCGCGGTATAGTAGGTCAATTACCCCAATTATGGAGGAGGCTCGAGGCCAATATAGTGGGACATATATGAGCTGAGATGATGATGATTCCAATGGCCCTTACCCTTATTTTGACGTAAGTCATATCAAAATCTTATCAAATAAGACCCTATGACCGCCCATGCGGCTAGTGTGGTATAATAGGCTAACATTCCTCCCATTTAGAGCAAAGCTATTTCCTATAGTAGAACGTATATGAACTGAATAGAATAGTTAATTTTAGTGAAATGGTTTAAATCACATAAAATTTTAAGTACGAATATATGCTCCAAAACTTTCCCAGTATAACTTAACCGTGAACAAAGCTAACTGTGTTCATATAGAGGCTGTCATAGTTATTTTTATAGCAATGCGGCTTAACATTCTAACCAAAGAAACTTCAGGCTATGAAAATATCACACTGAATAAGATATAATGAAATAACTAAAATACCTACATTAAAATTTTATGTCTTAGTGGGATTATAAACTGAAGAATAGTATTGCGAACAAGTTTTGCAGAGTTCTATGAATGGCAGACCATTAAAAGTTTTATTTTAAGTATGTGTTACCAGCAATGATTTGCGGTACTAAAACGTGGTGTCTTCATCTCGGCTTCATAAAAAAGCTCAAAGTCGCTCAGCATGCAAGAATTCTTTTTATAACATGCTCGGAATTTCTCTACGTGATAAAATCCGTAATACAGGAATCTGTAGAAGAACGAGTGTAACCGACATAGCACGAAGAATTAGCACGTTGAAGTGGCAATGGGCAGACTCATGAAACTGACAGGCAGAGGAATCTTTATTCCCAATGATTTTTCTCAAGTGGTGACCACGAATCGGATGAGGCGCAGCGTGGGACGACCGCCCACTAGGTAGGCTGATGACATCTCGAAAATAACAAGAAGCCGTTGTATGAAGGTGGCACAGGACTTTTCTGAGTGGCTTTCTCATAGGGACACCTATGTCTAACAGTGTAATATACGTTAAAGGATGGATGGATTGAATACGTAGATGAATTAGTGTCAGTACCTCTACTGTATTCTGATTATTTAGTGGATAATTCTATAAGCTGTGTGAAATTAAAGCTTTCAAGAGCACTTTAAGTCAGAAGCCATGATCAAAGATAACTGGTGACAGTTCCTTCTACTGTACCTGATTATTTAATGTATAATTTTATAAGCTTCGTGCTGTGTGGTAGCGGCTACGAATAATACCAACCCTGACTTTGCTCATGGATATCGTAAAATAGGTGTAAGAGCTTTATATCGACCTGCATCAACTGCACCTGATGTCTCATAAAGCAGGTTGTTGATCATAAAAATGTTGCCAATAACTTTTGCAATATGGAAGAGGAGCACATAATGCGTCGATTTCAAGTAATTGGAATGAGAGCAGGATAATGATGATGAATTCTATAAGCTGCTTGAGGTTAATGCTTTCAAGAATATTTTGAGTCAGGCAATAAGTGGTGTCTATCGTCTACCCATATTATTCTGCAATATCATTATATTTCTTCGTTGAAGCAATCATATGGTGCTTTTGTAAGGCAATGGTTTAGTGGAGAAATATATAATAAATATGGTGACATCATCATCATCACAGCTTGTATAGATCTCCACTACTAGTCTCGAATCTTCTCAAATATAGGGGAGAAATTAATATGATATACCACGCTAGTCAGTTGGGTTGGTATGAGTATTTATTTCGAGTATTGCTACTATTGCATAAAAGTTATCAACATATTAATCCTTTATCATCTTCTATAAAACAAATGGAAAGAATAGGGGTGGTAAATTATAATTTTACTCCATCAACAGAGGAAAAATGGTAACATCAAGCGGATAAAATTCAAAATAATAATAGTTAAAAGAAGGAACGTTTCCATCGTTAAGAATGTTTAAATTCATAAAACTTAGAAACCTCTTGTGATCATTGTAATTCCTTTATGTTATATTTATGGAGGGCACGGCATTTTATTGGACCTAATCGCACCAGATACTCCACCATTTTAACTTTTGTAAGCTAGGATCCACAATCGTCTCCATAAATATCACCGAGGATTCTCTCAGGCATGATCCGGAAGATGCTTTTAATTTTCTTGGGATCCGCAACAAATTTAATTAGAAGATAAGTAGTTGGAAAAATTATTCTACTGTCCTCTTAGCTAATTCGAGAAACGGGGAATAAAATTGACTAGTCATCCTATAATATATGGCCACGATATATCGAAATTCCTCTTGAAACATGGATGGCAATTATTCAATGTGTCACCACCCGTACTATTCTATGGGAGTAGTATCTAATGAGAGATCCCTATGAGAATGAGCAACAGGAATTTTCAGGGCAGCTGCGATCGCTAAACCATCTGCCAATCGTATCGATTATCGCATTTTTCCTTTCAGGATGGAAAGCCAAACGGAGACCCCGTTTAACCATGGACGTCGACAGGCTTAAGGATAGATTAAATGTTTTATTACTTTCTTCTTATTATAAATATTTCAACTATCAGTCAAAATTCGAGAAATTGTGTTAGTATTGACTTATAATGAGGAAAGAATGGCATGTGAAAGGAAGGGTTATCGATATGAATAAGACAACTATCATTATTCATGAAGATTATTATTCAGAATCGTGGAACACCCAAAATAAATGGATTGTATGAATGAGGATATGGGTATGAAAAGTGTGAGTGCAGTTATAACGGCTGAGTCTTCTCAGCCGTTATAACTGCACTCGAGATTCTTGTCTATGGAAGGATATGTTGTGAAAACCCCACTTAACGTGAGATGAAAGCAGATTAACGATGATACTAAGTATAACTAAATAATTCATTCGGAGCTAGTGAAGATTAAAATTTGTAGACAATTCTTGTTCCATCAAAGTTATTGACAATTTTCCCAAAATAATCTTCAGCTTTACAAATTTAAGATAATAATTTAATTAATGACCATCCCAGCTAACTTACCAAAGAATAATCTGCATTGCAAACGAAGTTAATGATTTTCGTTTAGATTCGTTACAACTCAAGAAGGCGGTAATAACTGCGTTATTAAAGTTGGTATGTATTGTCAGTTATATAGCGATTATTGTGAAGAATTTTAGATAAAATATAAAATTGACAATATGTAAGTATCTACGCTCGTAGGTCTCTCTTGAACACATAATTAAGTAAAGTTTGTAAAAAAAATAATCTATAATTTAAAATGGCGGAAAGAAAAGAAGACCCTCTACTTTCCCATGGTTAATTAATAAACCGCATACTTCAAGAAGGAAAGGAATACGGCATAGGATCAAGTTGGAATACGATATAAGAAAATCGTATTGCTGTAATGAGTAGTCTCCTGAAGTTTAAAAGTATTAGAAGCCGAACCCTCGTTTAGAGTTAGAGGATACCTCGTTTAGAGGTGAAACACGTGTCGAATCATTATTCGCATTTCTGTTGAAAGTTGCAAGTTAAGGTTCTGGAGACTGCTCATCACATGTATAAAATTTCCTTATAGCCTGTTCCACCTCGATCTTATTATTCATACATAAGGGGTTATTTTCTTCGGCCTTGAGTTGTGCGGTATATTGATTGACTGTGGAAAAGTGATGGGCCTTCTTTCCTTTCCTTCATTTTATAATAAGAACGGCTTTCGGCCCTGTATCGCCTAAGTCAATTAATTATTATCTATATCAATGTAAATTAATTATTGACTGTGTCCTCTGTGTGGGACAGAGTAAAACTATAAAGGTCAGCGATCCTTTATTTCCCGTGCATTTGGTAATAGTCTATTAAGCAATGTTAGTAGATACCATCGCTGTAAAAGAAGTAATACCCTATGTTTCTTTTTATTGCTAATGGTGGCAAACGACTTGCTCGTTTGCCACCCCACACCTGATGGTAAGTGTTACTGCCGTCCATGGACCATCGCAATACCAAGGGTATAACTAGGCCGCTGCCTACCAATATAAACCCCAAACCAACCCCATTGGGCTTCCGGTTCTCTCGCTCGCCGAACGAAGAGCAATAGCACATTGCTATTACACATACGTCGATCTTCTGCGAGAGTGTGGTACTACCTCGGACGGACCGGCCCGCGGCTACAGACAGAGAGCTGTCAACAGCGTGGTCCTACCACTGTAAAAGAAGTAATACTGAGAATAAAACCCTATGGCAACCCGCCTGTCTAGCGTAGCTTACTACAATGTAGTAAGCTAATTACTCTCATTTAGAGAAGACTCGCATCCAACAGTGAGACATAAGAAAACTGAGAAGAAATTCTCATCTCATCGGATAGTCCATAGATTGACTAAAGTTCATTACTTGAATAAAGCACCATATTATTTTCTTTTAGTTCGATGGTTCGGACATGTTGAAAGAATGCCGAACGAACGTCTGGTTAAGAAGATATACAATGCGAAAGTGGAAGGATGTAGTTACTGGGGGAGACCGAGACTAACTTACCTAGACCAGATTGGTCACGTACTGAAGGAAGGCGGTGTCAAGAGTCTCCGAAACCGGCGAGTGTATATGAAGAGAATTATGAATGTTGAGGAAGCGAGTGAAGTATGCAAGGATACAGTTCTCTGGCACTCTGTTCTCTCTGCCTGCCCTGCAAGGGATATGGCGTGATGATATTTATGTATGTATGTATTATTTTATTTTTATTTAAAAATACTTCACATTATGTTTCATTCTTTTTGTACTAAAACTTGTTTACAATTAAGGGGCAACTAAGGAATAACGAAAAGGGGTTTTGGAATGGAAACGCGTTATGGTGAATGTGATGTACAATAAAAAATATGAGCAGCAAGTACATAATGTGAGACGTTATTGCTAATTTATCACAATATGTTTCGTTTTATCACTGGGTGAATGAACGGAAGGAATTTCATAAATCAAGATGAGCGTCTTACGATAGTATGCACTTGACTACTGGTAAGTTGTAAATTAAAAAACATGTTAATATATGACGGAGGAGAAACCACCATTGTATTTTTAAAAAGTGTGACGTCACTATTGTTAGTTACTCATGGTATAGTTTTGATCTTCGAAATATAACTCCACAAGTAACTGTTTAAATGTTGTATTCTCAACGAGTAGCGTAACGTCGCTCTAGAGAGCTCCGTACAGTACAAAGACTCGAATACGAATGAATCTATAGCTTTTTTTTTGTGTGTCTTAGTTGTTAGCCTCAGATGGCTATGACAACTTTACCCGGATTGTGGGTGAGCACTGAGGGCTCTCAACCCGTATGAATCTATTGCGACAGTGCGTCCGTATTTATAGGGCTCGAAGCACGTGCACGTGTTTACAATTTTTCAATTAATTAGTCTAATTATATTTATAGTAGGTGTATTGTTATATTTGCGCCGATATATATATTTTCTTAAACTTGTCAGTGCAACGACGAAGTAAAAATACAATTCATCAACCTCTTTCTTGCATGTGGATATCGTAAAAGACGATTTAAGTACATCTGCCTATTAGCAGATAATATCTATGCAAGAGAAAATAAACTATTTCTACGGATTCTATTGTGTTTATAGAAGGACTGTCATCCTATGACCATGAACGCTATCAAGTGTTCGAAATATCGTGAAATTTAAAATCAAATACAAACGCGATAGAATCCGTAAAACTAGTTTTATTTCAAATGTGTAATATGAGCGTAAATATTAGAAATCACTGTGTGGTTATCTTATTAAAATATACTTTTTAAATTTTAATTAAGTCAAACTTGAATATTTTTAACTTAATCCTCATCTGTCACAAAGTGTAATCACAACCCTGTTTAATGGTTACGTGCATATATTTTTTTTATACAATTTGCCCGACCAGACCCTGTTTGACTATTATTTGTCATAGTTACACTTTAGTGCTTTTCCCGATAAAGGGACGATCTAAAAGAAGTCATATTTTTTACCTAGGTAATAACTGTTTATGAATATAATGTATTTCTATGAGATATTATGAATTAGTATTTGCTCATTTAGTGATCAAATACTTAGTTATACTTGGACTCAATAAATCAAAACAACCCAATCAACTAATTTATATTCTAAACTCATGCCGAATGCAAATAAATCTTTGTAAAAAAAAAACATAGAACTTTGCAAAACAAGAATAAAGTTTGCAACGTGACAAGGAATTATGTAACAGTGAGATGGCACGATGATAAAGACAATTCAATGATTTCCGTTCTAGCGCAAAGTTAAAATGCTAGTTAAATTTTTGAAATAGAACTTTAAATACTATTTTATCTCCTAAAACTCACCTGCCTTTAACATAAAAAAAGCCGCAAATAAATTACAACTTAAGTTGCTACTTACCATACAAAGTGGTGAAAATATGGCGACAATGCGATCGCTATTACCTAGTAAATTATTTTCAAAGTTCTAACAACTCGAGTTACACAATTAATATTTCCAAAAGAGGAACGTAATTAGAATTGGGCGAGTTGGCGAATTTTCGTTAATCCAATGAGCCCAGGTCCTAAGTTAGAGGATTAAATTGGAGATATAATCGCAAACTCGAAGGAAAGAACACCCATCTAAATTAATCAGTTGACTTGTTCGCACCAGAAAACGGTTCTGCAACCGTTGAATTATAATTTATGGACATTAATAGCGCTATAGTAATTCGTTGTTTAAGGAGCTGCGTAGAATGGTTTCCGGGATTAAGGCAAACTTGACAGCAGGTGAAAACGATAACATTTATGTTAGTAAGGAAACTAAAGCGTATTATGAATTCATTAATATGAGTTAGAATGTTAACTATATATTTTATTTATATATTATTTTGATACAAGATAAACTATTCTAAAACGATGTATTTTATTGATATTATAACTATTAAAGTTTTTGTACTTGAAAGAAAAATACTTGAAGATTGATCTGCGATTATAGATATATATCTGGTATTTGCTTTGAAAATAAATAGCTGTGCAGGAGGGTTGACGTCTGGCAGGCGGCCGGTCATAAAACTATTGCTAATAACTTTTACAATATGTACTATGAAACAAGAGTACATATTGTATCGACACCAAGCAATTGGGACAACAATAGGAGAATGATGATCTGGTATTTGCTTTGCGTGAAATCTTTTGGATGGTTTAAAATAAAGTATCTAAAATTATGGCTTGTAGATTAATAAACTATGGCCATATTTTTTTTTAAATCAAAGCAATTACGTATGAAATGCTTGCCTATATGGTTATTTTTTTTATACTAGTTATATTATAGTCAATGTAAAGGATCAGGTTGGTGTGATGGAAACCTAGCCTATGGTGATGGTTAAAGAATATAATATTTTGCTTTTCCTTTGACGTGGTTGTAGTGAAACACTAAGTTTATATACTTATCACATGTAACTTTAAATATCTTAGCATTCATTATATTATCTGATGCGATGTCGTTCAAATTGAAATTATGAAAATCTATCCCACGAGAAAACGAAATTTTACAGTAAAAAAATTATCAATTTTTTTAAATAACCCATGTGCTATTTAAGACTATAACGTTTTCTCTGTTTTATCAAAATTCAATTCGTAATTTTTGCGTGATTACCATTTGTCTAAGCTTTCGTATTCATATTATAACTAACCAATTTTCGTCATTTTAAAAGCTTATGAAAGAGAGTATTGGTGTAAAGATGCGAAAGGGAATGCTTCGTTGGTTCGGACATGTGGAAAGAATGCCGAACGAACGTCTGGTTAAGAAGATATACAATGCGAAAGTGAAAGGATGTAGGTACCGGGGGAGACCGAGACTAACCTACCTAGATCAGATCGGTCATGTACTGAAGGAAGGTGGAATCAAGAGTCTCCGAAACCGGCGAGCGTGTATGAAGAGAATTATGAATTTTGAGGAAGCGAGTGAAGTATGCAAGGATAGAGTTCTCTGGCACTCTGTTCTCTCTGCCTACCCTGCAAGGGACATGGCGTGATGGTATGTATGTATGTATGTAAAAGCTTAAGTATCGTTTCCATAGAAATATGGAGATACAATGTAGCTTATGTGTTTTGCTGATGATACATCTTTACTTGCTGATAGTGATTTAGGAGTGAAAGTGTAACAAACGAAGAAAGTCTAGCTGACCTACAGGGCACTGTTTCTGTACAAAAAGAAAAAAAATAAAAGTAGATTTTCTTCAAATCGATCGAAGCGCAATAGTGGCAGGACCACGCTGTTGACAGCTTTTTGTCAATAGCCACGGGCCGGTCCTTCCAGGGTAGTACCACACTCTCGCAGAAGATCGATGTTTGAGTAATGGCAATGTGCGCTTAATTTAGTGAGCGAGAGAGCCGGCAGCCCAACTGGGTGGATTCGGGGATTGTAATGGTAGGCAGCGGCCTAGCTATACCCTTGGTATAGCAAAGGTCCATGGGCAGCAGTGACACTTACCATCAGGTGTGCTGCTTGATCGTTTGCCACCATAAGCAACAAAACAAAAAAAAACCTCCTAATGCATTGATGATTTTAGACCACAAAGATCTAAAACCATCTTCGTATTATTTTGTCTTTATAATAATGGGACATTTTAAAGTCTATAATAGGACAGAAGTAGAAAAAATATGTTTCATATTAAATTTATTATAAAAACTTTCATCATCATCATCACAGCCCATAAATGTCCCACTGTTGGGCTCGGGCCTACTCCATAGTGAGAGGACAATTAACCTACTATACCGCGCTGGTCAGACGTGTTGGTACAGGGTTTTGTTTCGAGTTTTCCTTCTCTCGCATAGATGTTATATGCGTTTTATATCCCTTAGTCGTCTCGTACGATCACCCACGGGTAAGATATGGGGTGGTGAATAGTATTATTACTCCGTCACCACACGGAAATTTAGTAAAAGATATTTACTACAATATATCTTATTATTCGTGATATTTGCTATTGAATTTTTACTACAAGGAAAAATGTTACTTTGGACACAATAAATAGGGGTTCCGGGTCCTCATATTATATTAGTTTAAAAGTGACCTCCCATCGAGAAGTCGAATAATTTCCGCTGTTACCGTTGAATACACAGTCGTCAGTGTCAAATTGTCAGAATCGCACTTGACAAAAGCGTCAGCGGCGGTTTGAATTAATTTCCTGATATCAAAGTGCTGTCATATATATGATTGAAACTTCCTATAGTGATGTTACTTTGGACCTCAAAGTTAAGACTATACATATCCGAATCTGTCGTTGACAGTGGACGAGTCGAAACATCTTCTAACACAATTGTAAAGTATATGATACACACATACATACATACATATCATCACGCCATATCCCTTGCAGGGTAGGCAGAGAGAACAGAGTGCCAGAGAACTCTATCTCTGCATACTTTACTCGCTTCCTCAACATTCATAATTCTCTTCATACACGCTCGCCGGTTTCGGAGACTCTTGACTCCACCTTCCTTCAGTACATGACCGATCTGGTCTAAGTAGGTTAGTCTCGGTCTCCCTCGGTACCTACATCCTTCCACTTTCGCATTGTATATCTTCTTAACCAGACGTTCGTTCGGCATTCTTTCCACATGTCCGAACCATCGGAGCATTCCCTTTCGCATCTTTACACCAATACTCTCTTTCATACCTACTCGCTCTCTTACGTCGTCGTTACGAATGCGGTCGTTCAGCCTAGTAATATGTGATAAACGACAGCAATATTATTAGCAAAAAAATAAGATTTGAAGTTAATAATAACAACTATTTCCTAATAGTTATACAGAGACTTGAGATTTCAAAAATATCTATTAAAGAATGTGCTTCATTATATAGGAAATATTTGCATCCAAGACACTTTCCACTTTGAAATGGTCATTATCTCAGCTCATATGCATCCTGCTGTTGAGTTCAAGCCTCCTCTACAAAGGGATAGAAATTGACCTACTGTACTACGCTGGTCAGACGTGTTGGTATAGGGTTTTGTTTCAAGTTTTCTTTCTCTTGCATAGATGTTATATGCGTTTTATATCCCTTAGTCATCTCTTACGATCACCTACGGGAAGAATATGGTGGTGAATTGTGTTCTTAGTGCATCATCATACAGTAGAAATTTTTAAAACAGCAACTTCAAATTAAATAAAAATAAGTGTCTATAAGAGTTACGAATAGATACGTAAATATTCGCAAATTTGTGTAATTCCTTAACTTTATCGGGGTCGGTACCACCAAAGAGCGTGCTCATTTTGGTTATGCACACATATTTGTTAGTTTAGGACACACATTACGAGCCCACTCGGCAGTATGAAACGTTAACCAAACAAATATTTTAACAAAACAAGAATTTACACGTAATACTTCGTAAATTCTTATGTATCTTGAACTCTCTCTCTCTCTCTTGTTTTCACAACACAGTTTGTTTTAAAAAGATAATAAATACTTTTTTATTTTAATTTTATTATATAATATGCGTTTCCTATACGAGCGAACGACATAATATTCTGAAAGATAGTTTATAAATTTTTTAACTTAATGACAGTTTGTATGGCTATTTAATATAAATAATCTGCAATGCTACCTGATTTGATGCCTATGGGGTCGCACGCCACCTCTTCTGCGCCCCGGATGGATCTGGCGGGGTGTGACCAAACCATAGTCCGCAGCAAAAAAAAAGTAATGACAGAATATCATTGCTATTTTATAAAAATAAAATAGCAAAAGCTGAGCCAATAGCCTTTTTTGTTTCTCGTCAATGTTATTTTATATCAGAAGTTATTTTCTTTAGTTCTGTTTATTTTTATTAGTTTTTAACGAGAGCAAAATAAATGTTTTTCTTTCTGTCTTCTTAATGGATATGCTTGACCACTCGTCAGTTGTCAGTTGGCTATTACAGTTGGTGTTATGATTATCAAAGAGTATTTCTGCTATCCATTCTCTTGCTGTTCCTTTAATTGCTTTTTACGACTTTCACAGGAAAATAAGGGGTGGTGTTACAATATAATAAATATGCATGGCAAAAGCATCATCATAAAGTAGTTTGCCATAGATTGTAAATTGTTTCGATAAGCTAATCCATACGGGCGTAATCGTGCCAGATCTATATATATATATATACTAGCAGACCTGGCCACGCGTTGCTGTGGCTACCTTAGCCTCAGTAGCACGTGGTGGTTATGCTAATAAATTGTAGCTTATATGAAACGTTTGTACGTTTAATATAGCGCCATCTATTAAATACTTACTCAATCCAGTCAACAGATGCCGCCATCTGTTAGAGTCGTTTGGAGATAACAGATAATTGTGACTGTCAAATAGTAGACAAATAATTTAATATATTTTGCGACAATAAAATAATGTTGCGATTATAAATTGAGATGGAAGCTATCCTATCTTTTAAGTTGGATCAAACGACACATGCTGTGCAAATTTGGTTAAAATCGGTTGAGTACTTTCAGAGTCCATATATATATATATATATAATGAGACATCCGGACGTCCACGATACTTATGTCTACGGTTTCTTATTTAGTTTTATTTTAAACTATACAAAATAAATATCCTTTAAATTATCTAATGATGTGTTATTTTAGAGTTCCGTACCCAAAGGGTAAATCGAGATCCTATTGCTAAGATTCCGCTATCCATCTGTCTGTCTGTCACCAGTCTGTATCTCACGATTTTTTTCCACAGATGATGATGACTAATACCGGGTTCGGTGGCCCACTCGCACGCCGTGGAGTTTATAGTTTATAGTTACATATATATAGTTTACATTGCCGTGCGGGGTTATAGGGTCGCGCGCCACTTCATCTGTCGCCCTGGACGGATTTAGCGGGGTGTAACCAGACCATAGTCAATCGAAAAAAAAACTGCCGCTATAAAAACTACTAAACAACTGAATAAAATAAATATTTAAGGGGACTTCCAAACAACAAACGTGATTTTTTTGTCGTTTTTATAGATAATGGTACGGAATCCTTCGTGCGCGAGTCCAACTCCCACTTGGCCGGTTATTTGACATGCATATATTTATATTATCCAATAAGTTCGATAGGGATTGAATGGAGACACTTTTAGTTCGAGCCAATGCTAGATTTCAGTACGTCTTGAGTAGTACAGTACCTCAGCGGAGGCATGTGAATTATCTATACACATTATCTAAAGAAGGAGTATCGTGTTAAAATTACGAAATCTTTAAATAGAATATACCCTCATCAATGATACTTGTCAGGCATCAACATCTTTAATGTATAATCCCCATAATTTAGTAACTTTACGGTAGAAATATAATAAATTCATTATGTCATATTGATTTCATATTTTCCGTGTGGTGACGTTTCAAACACTTTACAGCGTTTTTGGTCACGGGAGGACTCCTCCGTCCTCCTGTGACTAGAATCCGTAAAAATAGTTGTATTTCAAATGCTTATTCATTTATATTTGTAAGTAGTAAAATAAATTCCTTGTTAATTTGATATCCAAACAAAATATAGCAATTATGTTATTCAAACTATTAATATTCAGTTTTTTAACTAGCATATTAAACAATTGATACTGATTAATTCATGTTATCGCATTAAAAGCAATAAACATACATCAATATGCGTACATTGTAACAGAAACGTTTCTGTACGACACCCAAACCAATCCTATATACATGCGTCACCATATTACCCTTCGCTTATCATTAATACCCAAAACTGGAAACTGCCTAACAAGGCAGATCGAGTAAAAGATAGGTACAAATGAATGCGTGTACACAATAATGTTTATTGTAGGTACCAGTTTAGAATGATAAATTATTGTGTTAAATAATAGCTCAAACATCATATGTTTTAGTTCATTCATTGGTAATGTAATTTGTGAATGATCACTGTGAAATCAATATTATCATTAAGTCTTTCGCGGTTGACTGCTAGATGTAGAGTATTTACATAGAATGCCACGTAATATGCTAATTTGGTGTGGTTATTGCTATAATTTGGAAATTAGTGTAGATTAGAAGATAACCATAGATGCTAGAAAAAAATCATGAAATGTGTACCAAGAGAAGAACAAAGAAATCGAGGAAGATCAAGAACGAGATGGCGAGATGTATCTGTGTATTTGTGTAAACCAGCTTCGTTGAAAAGAGTACAACGGAGAGAGGAGTGATGGTCAACCCACATGCTAAGCGTGGATATTATAGCACTGGCCCTTCGCGGGAAGGTCTGAGACTTACAGTTAACGTAGATAAAATACGATGCTAACGAACCTTCTGAACCAGTTGTGTGTGCCACTGGAACCGCGACGGGCTGCTATTTCAGGTCATATTGGACAAGAATTCTATATTATATTGTCAACATTTGATTCAGATAAAATGCGAATCACAATTTATATTCCTCAGTGGCATCAGGTCGAAATTGCTCGGCGCAGGAAGTCGCCATTTAGACCATTATGATGTGCGTGCTACGCTTCGGGTATTCCTTTTCTTAAAAACTTAATACAAACGTTATTACAGTGTATTTTGGACATAATGCCTAAATAGAGAGAGTAGCGTTAGAGTATTAAGAGTCCATCATAAGCTCTATATTTATCTAATCGCGTTAGAATACAAAAATCCACTCATTACCCATATCATCGCCAGTTCAGCTGAAGAGTTGACATCAAGTACCCTCTGTCTATCCCTATCGAGTATCTCTGACGTTGATTCGATATAACGATATAATTGAAGGGTATTAATTAAATATGAAATGATAATGGGTTATTTTTACGATTGGTAAATAGCCGCCATCGGAGTAATTGGCCTATATGTACACCATTTTAAAAATCCTAGCGTACACCTAAAATAATTAACATTCTCTAAAAGAGTAATTAAAACTGATTTCATAACAAACTAACTGTTCCGGTAGATGTCGTCTTGCCCGGAATAGCTTTAAGCGATACACTGACAGCACCGCCACCTACCGGATCCAATTGTGTTTTGAAATCATCCGGAAACGCATTGAAATATACATAGAAAATGTCATCCCAATTGGTCCAGCCGTTTGACATACCAACAACGGCGCCACCTACTGGGTCCAATTGCGAATCACACGCATGTGCACACACACTCACATGTAAACTGTCAAACTCTGAGGCTCAAGATACAGGCTAATATCTAGTTTGGGCCTCACTGCATACCCAGAGTCTGATCCAAAGATGTAATAACATAATTAATAGTCTAAATGTACTAGAAAAATATTTTTGGAAATTAACTATTGTTATTATTATTTTTTATAAATTCTTTAATTTTTTTTATATTTGTATTAAAGCTATTTTTATTATATCCAATACGTTAAAATTTGCTTTGTTTAGTTTGAAAACAAATTGGTCCGTAGATCAGTGTGTGTATCGCGTATTTTTAATAACGTTGAAATGCTTTAACGATATAGGTTGTATCGCAATTTGTCATAAATTATATTAATTAAATTTTTAATATAAAAACCCAAGCAACCCATATGGAAAAGGGATATTATAATTTTGTGCTAAAAGGGGTAATATCAAATTGTTGGTATTTCTGACATTTTCGTGTTAATCATAAAAATTGGCTAAGGTTCTCATTAACAGAGAAAGCAGCAACTCTGTCCTGGGAAGCGTTAAATGCTAATAACACCTAACCACGGATGCCAAACGTGGCAATATCATTCCTCTTATGAAAGAACTTGAAAGACCTGTATTTTCGTTTTTTTATTGCTTATGGTGGCAGACGAGTAGACAGCACACTTAATGGTAAGAGTCACTGCCGCCCATGGACCTTTGCAAATGGTATAGCTAGGCCACTGCCTACCAATACAAACCCCAAACCCACCTCAGTTGGGCTTCCGGCTCTCTCGCTCACCGAACGAAGGGCAATAGCACGTTGGCATCACTCAGACGTCGATCTTCTGCGAGAGTGTGGTACTACCCCGAACGGACCGGCCCGCGGTTGTAGACAGAGAACTGTCCACAGTGTTGCGTTACCACCACCACCACTATTTTTAACCACAATATTTTTTACTTCCTAAAGGTATAAAACATTACGTGAAAGTATTCTTTAAAATATTTTCCTACACTAACATTTTCGACTACCTAGGCTGAATAATTGCAGAGAACACCACTAAAATGAATTCTTTAGCAAACGTGTCCGCTTCTCCTTCATCAAATCATATCCTAATACGAGAATAAATCTATATACAGAGTGGAGATGTCAATACGACAATAAATGAAAACACCGTCAATACTAGTGTATAAGAGTATTTTGAAACTATCAAAAAAGTGGTCACATGGAAATTTAAAAAGCATTTTTTTCAAACAAACTTTTTATCATAAATATTGAAACAAAATAGAACACGTTTGTAAATATTAGTTCACTAACCTGTAGACAACGTGCAAGCAGCGAGCGACGTCGTGTCATATTTTACGACTTCGGAACGTAGTTAAATAAAATACCTACACCTAAGGTTTTGGGCGGTATTCATTCTCACTTGATTATTTTATTAAATTTATAATCACGATAACTTTAATAATTCACTTGGTCCTTAAACTTTTAAATTTTCGATATGTGCGCCATGGACCCGATCGCACAAATTATATCCTCTTAAAATATTATTCCGAACTCCTGTTAACAGGTCGCCATTGACGGCGATGTATTTTAACTTGTCGAAAGATCGTACAATTCTATTTTTTAAGTCCTCCACATTATCAACGTCTGTTAAATAAACATCATCTTTCACATAACCCCACAAGAAAAAGTCCAATGGTGTGAGATCTGGTGACCGCGCTGGCCACCGTGTTGGCCCATACCGACCAATCCACTGATGTCCGAAAATTCCAGACAAACACTCTCTGGCAGCAACCACGGAATGTGCAGGCGCACCGTCTAGTTGGTACCACATCTGTCTACGCACGTCTAGAAAAAGGTCGTCCATATACTCAGTAACAGGCCCGTTAATTAATTCTAGAAACTTTGCCGCATTTAAATTTCCATCAATAAAAATTGGTCCAATTATAGTATCCCTGTGTATACCAGCCCACACATTGACGGCAAACCTGTATTGGTGCGAACTCTCTCGTGTTAGATGTGGATTTTGGTGACTCCAGTACCGGAGATTTTGGCGGTTCCATAATCCGTTCCTTATAAATGTACTTTCATCACTCCACATTACATTGTATAAGAAATCGGGGTTTTCGAAATTTTTTCGTAACATCCAATGGCAGAAGGCTTCTCTGGCCGGCATGTCTCTTGGTAACAACGCCTGTACTTTCTTGTATTTAAAAGGCCTCTGTTTATCGCGTTTTAAAACTTTGTAAATAGTTTTATGGTTTACACGAAAATGACGACCCGCTCTACGCAGACTAGATGTTGGGTGGCGAGCAAAATAATTTAAAATTTGTTCATCTAGGGTGGCTCTTACACGCGAAGGAGCACTATCCATATGAGTGAGTAAGGATTGATTATCCCATAACCTCTGGACAGCTTGTACAATAGTCCGGCCATTGGTAGGACAAACACGTGTGTTTCCATACCTCTCTCGGTACGTACGTATGGTTAAAGCTGCATTTCCGTGACATTCTCCATAAATTAAAATCATATCTGTATACTCCGAAGCTGTGTAATTATAACGAGGCATTGTAAATGAGAAAAATTACTATTCTAACACAAAGTAAGCGTCTAATTTAGCACAATTCACTTAAAAAATTACAGTTACCTACTCAGATAGTACATGTTCACTAGAAAAAAAACTTCCTATGTCGTACAACACACTTTTAAACGTCATAAACAAAAGTAGTTGACTAGGTAGGCAGCAGTCACAATTTGCAAATCATCAATACCGCATGCGACGCGACGTTCACGTCACAGGATCACGATGCCACACTGACCTACAGACCTATTAGGTATAATACTTTTGAATAATAAAGCGAAACAAAAAAAAATTGTCCCTTTCGCACATTTAGTTGACCTTGATGAAACCGGGATCTTCTTTCATTATGCCGCATTAGGTAGTTTCAAATTTCTTATTTAAGTCTGATGACACGGTTTATATGGATCTTGAGACTCAGGAATAAGGTATAATATGCATTGATTTGTATTGCGTTTGGCGAAGACTTGAAGTGGTAACATGGCGATATGTAGGTACTACCTTCATATTAATTGATACCAATGCAGCCCGGGAGGTCATTGATCTCGTAGTGATAGGCATATAATTTTAATTTTTTATACAGAGTGGGGTAAATGTTAATAATACAAAGTAATGTGCTGTAGCTAAACTATACGACATATTATATTCAAAGTTTGTATACCGGCTGGGCAAGTCATCAGATACACTAAATTAAAATTATTGTCGTATGGTCGTCTCCACCTTGTATACGAATTACCACAGTGCTTCTTTCAATATCAGTTAAATTATTTGATACAGCTTCTGTAAAGCAACCGATATAAAATATAGCTTTTTCATCACCTAAAAATTCAATGAGCCAATATTGAAACGGACATTGTTTAGTTTAGTTAGACGATTATTTGTGAATATAATTATTTTTCGAGCATAATAATTATTTAGTCCAACTTCAGCCAATTTTGCAGCTTAGTAGTGCGAGTGCTTTTTTTCACCTTGAGTATAGTATAAATTATGACTTCGATTTTTTGTTTCGCAGATTATATATATTCACTGTTCAGCTTGGTCTTCTCTACAATATGAGTCAAATTTACTTATATACCGTACCATAATAGGGCGATGGTTTAACATAGGGTTTTATATGAAGTATTAGTTATTTTGCCAGTACAAGATAAGATATAACATCAGTATGTCACATCGTATTCTAAAGTTCACTTTCATATTTTGTTTTTCTAAGTTAACTGCACATATCGCATTATGGTTATGTAAGAGTAAATCAAACAACCTACCTAGACCAGATCGGTCAGGTACTGAAGGAAGGTGGAGTCAAGAGTCTCCGAAACCGGCGAGCGTGTATGAAGAGAATTATGAATGTTGAGGAAGCGAGTGAAGTATGCAGAGATAGAGTTCTCTGGCACTCTGTTCTCTCTGCCTACGGATATGGCGTGATGATATGTATGTATGTATGTATGTAAATCAAACAAATGACATAGATATTCACCTAAACCTCCTCCATAACTACATATAACTTATTAACAGACTTTCTACCACAGATTATATATCACAACAGAATGCCGTCAACGCGTCTGTAACCGCTATTTATACACGTTTTCGCTACGAAACCATTCAACCGCAATGATAATGTTGCCAGAGCATACTCTTGGATTCACCACCTTTCGATGGGCGACAACAGTTAAGATACCGACATACTATTCCAATGCCATCTTCAATTCCCACGCACAAAAATATTTTTTGGCATCTAAATTGTGTTGTGATTCTTATATTATCTATGCAAGAGAAGAAAAATTCGAAATAAAAATCTATACCAACTCGTTTGGTCATCGTGAAAACTATTCGAAATTGTAGGATAATCTATACATATAATAAAAATGTAACGGGTCGCTGTCTGTACATGGAAGATATATGAAAAATAAATATTACTGGGACCTTTATCAACACTAATAGAACACAAAACAATATTTTTTTAAATTTTTGTCTGTTTATCTGTTTGTCTGTGTGTTTGTGCACGCTAATCTCAGAAACGGCTTATCCGATTTAGACGCGGTTTTCACTAATATATTGTGGTAAGCTTCACTTAACATTTAGGCTTTATTTTATGTCAATTGGTTTATTAAAAAAAAGTTATGTCAATTTAAAAAATGTTCGGCGAAAAAAATCTGTATCGATTCTTTTCAAATTACGTACAAATTATATTCAGTAAAAATAAATAAACATGTGTTTCAGCATTTGTTGATTTTCTCCTTCTGGGGGTGTAAATGCAAAGAGGCCTGCAAAGCGGGTTGGACGACTCATTAAATCATTAGCGCCAAGCTGATATTATTGAAGCTGGCAACTTGAAATGTTGATTGTGGTTTCTTTATATGACGTAGAGTTGTGCTAAGAAATGATTTTACAAAATTATACCCCTAAGGGGGTGGAGCAGAGTGGTAAAGTTTGTATGAAGAGAAAGAATCTTTATTGATACATACATACCGTATCAATCAAATATTCTAGGGTAATATCCGGCATTTGTCAATTTTCACCCTCTGGTTGTGTAAATTAGGCCTGTGAAGCGGGTTGAACGACTCATGGTAATGAGTCGTTCAAACGTTTGGCGGTAGCCAAGCCGAAACTATTAATGCTAGAAACATTAAATTTTGAAGAACGTTTTTATTTATGACATAGAGATTCAATACGAAAGGATTTTATGAATTCCGCCCCTAAGGGGGTGTAACAAAGCGGCAAAGTGTGTATGGAGAGAAAATTTCGTTATCGATTCTTTTCAAATTACGTACAAATATTCTTCGGTAAAAATAAATAAACACGTGTTTCTCTCTCCCTCTCCATCAACCCCGCATCAGTGCCGTTGTGGCGACCAGTTCCGGCATAAGAGCTCACACGATACACATAGTAGACGACAATAGGTTCTTGCCTAATAGTTTAAGATACAGGTTAAGTTTAGCTTCAAAAATGTTCACTAAAAAAATAAATAATAAATCATATCTAACGAGGTCGTAACTCTGCTGGTGAAACAAAACAGTCAAATAAAGGGTGGCGATAATTATATTTTTATCCCATGGTCATACCGTAAATAGTATATTAATGGCAATATAATTTGTAGAATGAATAGAACTTTGAACCACCTTTTTCTTTAGTGATCGGCTATGGTATATAGACACACGCGCGCCGTACACGTACATCTACGTTGTGCGGGCGGGCCACCGCAACCGGGTATCATCTCGAGTCAAAACCCTCATGCAGTGAACCTAAATACAGGTACTCACGCTTGCGCCGCCCAAAGCACCGACGGTAGAGCGTGTCAACGTAGAGTATTTTCTCTCAGACCCACCCTATTGCCTAATTACGTTAGACAACTAACTCGCAGAATCAACACCTCAACGCATCCCAGTTTCTGACGCTGTTGATTATTATCCTAGCGATAAACCTTCAACACCTTGCATTGCTTTTTCTATTTAACTCTGTCAGAGATGACTTCTGCGTGAACGAAGTCGCGGGCAAAAGCTAGTCCGAAATAATTTGATATCCGTATCATTTGTAACTTCATATACACAGCATGCCTACTATCTATCGTTAAGATTTATTAAATTAAATGACTTCGATTTATTGAGTATTATCTACTCTTTCAAAACTGTAGTAGTAAAAGTATTCACAAACGATTCTCGTTTGGCATAATATCTATGTTGCCTTAGGTGTTAGAAATGTAGATCACTGCTGACGCTTTAGCTCGTTAGTAACTTTCCAATTGCTCACTGAATAAGAAGAAGCTCAAATAAAATATTTCTATGGATATTTAAAAAAATTGCAAATCTATGAATCTCAAACTGATTTGACACATGAATCATTTCAAAAGTTTGGTTGTAATGATATATGTTTTTAAGTAGTTTTATTTACAGAGGCTTAATTTCTATTATTTATTTAATAATGTATCCGGTATCATTATTTCAGCTCATATATGTCCCACTGTTGGGCTCGAGCCTCTTCCGTAATGGGAGTATAGGGTTTCGTTTCGAGTGTTCCTTCTCTTGCATAGATGTTATATGCATTTTATATCCCTTAGTCGTTTCTTAAGGTCAACCACGGGTGATATGGGGGGTGGTGAATTATATTCTTACTCCGTCACCACACAGAAAAATATACCCAATCTTATTATAACTTATCAAAACAGATTCTACATACATACAAAGTACAACAATAAAAATAAACCTAAAAATACTTGACGACCTAATATTAAATTAATCCATTTTATCCGTTCTCCAAGACACGAATTCCTTTGTGTAATGTTATTTTTCTTATAGTGTCAAAAAAGCAGCGCTTACCTATTCACAGTGGAATATAAAGGGTTAAGTAGGGACCTATACGTGACAATGACCTTGATAGATGATCCCGTCGGCTCCATACATTTATGCGCTAACATGTATCCGTCGCAAGCATATGGAGATGAGTTGAGAAAGCGTGATATAAATGAGCGTGTCTAAGGTTTTGGGATGTTTTCAAGTAGGACGGGATATATGATTTTATTATTCGAAATGATATGATATTTTTCTATGATGACAAAGTAAAAAATGACAATATGTCATCACTCTTTTATTTTTTTTTTGCTGTAAAACTATAATCGCGGACTAAGCGGCAGCAGGGGGCCATAGTGCTTACAAACCACTTTGTGACTTGTTTCATCTTTTCAATAGATAGGTACTTTTTCAGATACAGGGATATTATTTACTGATTACACATATGATATAATGGTTAAGATACAGAGTAACTGTGTCAGTATTGTTGAATCGATTCCTATGCAGGACAATAATTTCTGGTCTATCAACGGTTGTTCTGAATCTGGGTGTAATTTGTACCCTTTAGTCAATTATGCAAAGTCGATCACCATACAAGGATTTCCTTAGTAATGTTTAAAAAAAGCAGAATTATCGTTATTTTCGTTTTCACTAAGACAACATAAAGCTTTTGCGTATATCATATGTAATTTGAAGGTCGTCCCGTTCCAAGGTTACACTGATAATAATTAAGTATATTTTACGTACATGAATAATTTGCCACTCTTTGAAATTTATAGCTGTTTACATTTGGTTATAATACGTGAAAATGTGTTTTGTTAAAATAACAGAAGGACTATTACACAACGTTTTATGAATACAGAAGATAATTTAAAATGATTTATTTTTGAGGATTGGAAGAAAAAGAGGTGAATTATTTTTTGATTTGGATTCATAGTAATTTTGGTATAAATAAGTGTATGTATTGTTTATATATTTATATTATTTTATGTATATTATTATGTATTGTATATTATTGAATATAACTTTCCGTGTGGTGACGGAGTAAGAATACAATTCACCACCCCCTATCTTACCCGTGGGTGATCGTACGAGACGACTAAGGGATATAAAAGCTCATGTAGCGTCTATGTGAGAGAAGGAAAACTCGAAACAAAACCCTATACCAACACGTCTGACCAGTGCGGTATAGTAGGTTAATTTCTCTCCCATTACGGAGGAGGCCCGAGCCCAACAGTGGGACATTTATGGGCTGTGATGATGATGATGATTATTGAATATATATAAGTATATATGTATTTTATATGTACCTATTACATATTCTCGTTTGTATTTCTCGGTTTAAATAATGTATTATTTAGTTTATAATTTTCTTTTTCTCAAATAACTGCCTCAGCACATGCACCTACCTTTTACCATCTCTGCGTCACCTGTGGTTGACTGGTAGAGAATGCCTCTGGCATTAAGTCCGCCAATGTACATGTTGCATGAAGTTTGAATAAATGAATAAATAAATAATTTTATAACTACATGATGATGGATTTTTTGGTTTGATGATATATACTATGATTTTTCGGGCGACGAATATTATGATTTTACTAGAAACTATTATTTTACGGCGACGGATATAATGCTTCGAATGGCATAGTAAATTTGCCATTTGATGACGAAAAAGAAATCTCCATACTTTATGTTGCTCATGGATATCGTAAGAGACAACTAAGGGATATAAAATCTATAACATCTATGCAGATGAAGATAAACTCGAAAAATATCCCAGTACCAATACGTTTGAACAACGTGGTACAGTAGGTCAATTTTCTTTTTATTGTGGTGAATGCTCGAGGCCTGCAATGGGGAGCTGAGATGATGGTAATGATGAGGAATTATATTTTTATCTACTTGCATAGATAGCGTAGAGGTTAAAATAACAATCTCACATGCCGGGTATAAGGTTTCGATGCTCGTGATGAATAATACTTTTTACGATCAATAAATGATTACCTCTTTTTTTTTGGGGGGCGGGTTACGGTCGGCACACTCCTCGCACCACTCCGTCCGGGGTGACAGAGGGGCGTAAGCATGCACACCCGTAACCCACCCGTGACGTCGCCTTCGTCGTTGGGCCAACCACCGGAGCAGAGTGACTTGACGTCAGTGGTTGGCCCGACGGAATACCCCTGAGGAGTACCCTCTCCTCGACCGACGTCCCCCCCTCGGGTAGGATGTCGGTCTTTCCTCACGCGGTCGGCCTCTCGGCGGGTGACGGACTAAATCCCCGATCCAATCACCCGCGGCCTCGGCTAGGGCGGCATCAGGCGCAGGTAATCGCGCCTGCGCCGCCCCAGTCGCCGGCGGCGGCTCGCGTCGTCGAGGAGACGCTCCTCGCGCACGCGCTCCGCCACCTCCTTCCGCGAGACTACTGCCTCGCAGAAGGATGCGACCGCGTCCCAGTTCCTGACGCTGTCGAGCATCGCCCTGGCGATGGTCGGCAGCGTCAGGTCAGCACCTATGATTGTGACGAGCTCACGACGCTGCACTGCCCAAGCGGCACAAACCTCGAGCGTATGCTGCGCCGTGTCCTCGTCGCAATCGCAGTGGTGGCAGGACGGTGTACTCTCCCTCCTTACGACCGTGTGCAGGTATTTGGCGAAGCATCCATGCCCCGTCAAAACCTGCACCAGTCGGAAGGAGAGCACCCCGTGCCGCCGCTTTAGCCACTGCATCAGCACCGGCCGGAAGGCCTCCACAGTCCGCACACCGAACCGAGCCCTCTCCAGCCGGACTGCCCAACGGGCAATGATGTCGCGGCGGGCGTCGACGCGCCAGGCGGTGTGCTCCCTCAACGAGACCACACCGCCCTCCGCTCGCACCCCCAACATCCGCCGATACAAACCGGCGAGCATTTCCGCTTCCAGGTCCCATGGAGGGGTCCCGGCCAATAGACACGCTGCCTCCGTCGACACCGTGCGGTACCCGCGTATGGCCCTGACCGCCATGGCCCTCTGTGGTCGCCACAGAAGAGCCCGGAGTCGGACGGTCAGGGATCCCGCCCACACCGGTGCGCCGTACAGGGCCATCGACCGGATGACCCCTGCGTACAGCTGTCGCCAAAATGATTACCTCTGAGTTTAGTCATTGTTTTGGTTAGTTATAATTTTAGTTTGTTATTTGTATATTCCTAAGGTAAAAACGATCCAAAAGCTTAACTAAATCTTAAGTGCAAAGATGAACCTTGTTTAATGTTTCGGAACGTTAAGAATGATGTGTTGAATGTTAAGATGTGACATTTATACTTCAATGAAATTATTCTATGTTTAGGATCAGTAAGTAACAGTATCAGTAGGATCAGTAAGTAACAATATCAGTAAGTATAAAAACTTTGTCAGCAATGAGATAGACCTATGTTCAGGTAGTGCGTGGTAGTAGCTACGAATACTACCAAGCCTTACTTTGCTTGTGGATGTCGTGAATTCAGGATAGTCATGATATTAATGACAGACTGATACTATTATTTGAATTAAATTTGAAATTGAATTTGTAAGATCTTATATTTAGCGAACTTACTTGAAACATAAGCATGCCATCGTTAAACTCAATTTTATACGAAAAGAATGAAATATAATTGAATTTATAACATAATAAACTTTATATCATTCTCTTCTTTCCATGTGTTAATAGAGTCAGAATATGATTCATCACCCCCTACTTATTATGGGTGTAGTAAAAGACGATTATGAAATAGAATTTGAATATAAAATCCGTGCAAATAAATCTATACATTGACCAGCGTGATAGTAGGGTAATTTTTTAATACTGTCGCAGACCTACCAGCATTTTTTATTTTACTCTTGCATGGTGAACCATGGATGTGGTCGCGCCCCAACAAATCTGTCCGGGGCGATAGAAGAGGCGGCGCGCAACCCCATGGACCCACCCTGCAAACACCTCTCTTCGCCATGCGAGCGGGCCACCGGTACCCGATCTTTGTCTTTGGTGGCCCAAGACCTATCAGCCTCAGGAGCGGAAAGTTTATAAGGTGAAATGTAACTATATATCTAGATATAGTTTGTTTAGTTATAATTTCAATGCAAGGAGTTATGATTTATTGAGCTTAGTCATTGTCCATGTTTGTAGTGAAGCCTTGAGCTACAATATTTGGACATTGTCCAACGACCACTCACCCGAAGCAGTTACGTTTTACGATGTTGCCATATGGTTTAAATTACTTTATAGCTAGGGTACAACGCATCTTTAAGTATAAGAAGCATTTGTTTTTTTATAAATTTATTTGAATGGTTAAAGAAAAGTTCTGTGTTGTAGCGGCTACGAATACTACTAAACTTTATTTTGCTCGTGGATGTCGTAGTTGTCATAAGAGCTGGATAATGATGATTGTAAAATACAGTTAGGGTATTACGTAGTGCATTGAATACAGATTAAAATGGCTCATAGTACCTATACCAATAAAGCAATATCTTAGATATTATTAGACATATCAAAATTCGAGGTCAGATCTGCCAAAACCGAACCTAAATGAGGACGGGTCGCTAGTTACTAAAATAATACAAATACATACATAATGCCCATTTCACTTGCCATTAGTAACATAAGTTTTCCAGAAAGTTGTCGCTATCCAGAAGAATCTATCCATTCTTTATCTCGTCCATTCATTATACGTCCACTGTTAAACATAGGCCACATTATACAAATACCAATCAGAATGATCTAGTGCTACAAGTATTTAACGGTTCCCTGTGGCTTTCGACGAATCAAGGTGGAGAATCATCCTGCATCTAGGAGCGTAATCCTGGTGATTCAGCTAATTTTTATAACCCGTTATCCATTTGTAATATAAATCGATCGATCATTTTTATGTAAAGATGTGAAATCTTTATTAAATAAATTATTATACAAAATACTATATGAATTATTTATTTACAATTAAGAAAGAAATTGTAAATATTTTTTTATAGGTTTGGCTAGGGAGTCGTATTCATCATCATCATCATCACAGCCCACAAATGTCCCACTGTTGGGCTCGGGGCTCCTCCGCAATGGGAGGGAAACCAATCTACTATACCGCGTTGGTTAGATGTGTTGGTATAGTGTTTTGTTTCGAGTTTTCCTTCTCTCGCATACATGTTATATGCGTTTTATATCCCTTAGTCGTCTCGTACGATCACCCACGGGTAAGATATGGTGTTTTTAGTTTCTCAGTGTTTTTTTAGTTAAAAATATTTTATTTTAGTAGGTGGTATCTACGGGAACCATACCCAAACAGCTTCAAATTTGTAAATAAAATTTAAAAGACACTCTCAATTTCTCCTCTGACCTCTTCATTAGATGCTAATCTGATGACCATAAGATCAAAGTATATCATAAGGTACAAAAAAAAAAGAAGCTAAATTGGCCCAGACAAATTCGAGTAATAGTTTTAACGTGTTGAGAACTTCCTCCATTTTGAAGTCGGTTAATGATATAATATTTGCCGGCGTGAGAGCCCTTAACATATATTTTGAGTCAGACGTGAAAGCCATCTAAGACTAAAAACTAGACTCACATATAGAAAAATAATATTTAGCTACTCAATACAACGACCAAATGTCGTCCACTCCAAGTCCCTAACTCGTATCAAAATAAAAAAAAAATGTCGTTTCAGCAACCTCGTCTCAAGTGGCATATAACAATAAGAAGTTTTAATGTTCTTGGAATTGTTTATTTCATCTCTTAGATAAAACGTTGATGTTCCTTGATGTGTTCGCTAACTTTGGCTCAATGTTCGTGTATCAAGACAAAACATATTTTTATTGTAGCCTCATTGTTGAATATTGATTTCATATTTAAATGTGATTTTAGACTATATCATATTGAGCTGTATATTTTTTAGTATAGTGATTTGTTCCCTCATCATCATATCAGCTCATATATGTCCCACTGTTGGACTCGAGCCTCCATAATGGGAGGGTAATTGACCTATTATAACACGCTGGTCAGACATGTTGGTATAGGGTTTTGTTTCAGTTTTCCTTCTCTCACATAGATATTATATATGCGTTTTATATCCCTTAGCCGTCTCTTACGATCACCCACGAGTAAGATGTGGTGACGAATTGTATTCTTACTCCGTTACCACACGGAAATTTGATTAGATTTTTTTGATTTGATTTTACGCCTTTTACCGCTGGCAGAAGCTAGTACCTATATCTATAAAAAAGGAGAAATATTTTTTTTTTTTTGTAAAGTTTACCCTTTTTTTTTTTTTTTTAGGGTTGAGTTATGGTCGGCGCTCTTCTCGCACCACTCCGTCCGGGGCGACAGAGGGGCGTACGCACGCATACCCGTGACCCACCCACGAACCTCGCCTACGTCGTTGGACCGGCCACTGGAGCAGCGTGAACTTGTCGTCAGTTTACCCTAAGGAAATAATCCCTGTATTACGGGTGACTTTACAAACATACAATTAACGCAGACAAATTACAAGCAGAATCAGAATAACACGTTGTGAATCGCGCAAAGTTTTGTCTTGTGTAGGAATCGAATCCACGGTACTGGAACGAAAGATCGGTATCATAAACACTACATCAATGTTGAATATATAAGAGTTCTTAATACATTATTATTATTTGTACAGTAATGGCATGAGATTATATAAACAAAATATGTGATAAGTGACATAAATATTATACATAGGTATAGGTACACATAGGTATAGGTATACGTAGGTATAGGGTTATAGAACCCTACCTGTGCAATAAGTAAGTAATGCTATCGCCGAACCACTCTGCATATTTTCCCTACGGTTGCTACGGTCGGGCGAGATGTCGAAACGTCAATTGGGTTTCGGCCTGCCTCGATATGTAGATGGCCGCTCGTTAGTCCCCATTTATGTGCTCACCTTTGCAAAACGTCCAATACGTTTACTTGAAATGGTGAACGTTATTTGTAATTTGGAAGGGAACAAGATTATTTTTTGTGTTAAAAATAAATATAGGCTAACGAGAAAAATTATCAAAGCTGTTTAATCATTTATTACCTTTTTTATTGTCCCGCTTTGGGATATCAGTGAAAAATTCTTAACTAATATTTCATAATACTGCATCATCATCATTCTCCTACTCTTATCCCAATTGCTTGGGGTCGATACAATATGTACCTACTCTTATTTCATAGTAAATATTGTAAAAGTTATTGGCAATTGTTTTATTAATGGCCGCCTGCCAGACGTCATCACTCCTCAGGAATGTAATTGTTGACCAAACGGCATCATATGGAGTTGGTCCAGGTCGTTATAAAGCTCTTAGTCGTGTTTTACGACATCCACGAGCAAAGTAAGGGTTGGTAGTATTCGTAGTCGCTACCACACAGTTAATAATTAATTTAATTTCATAATACTGCATCAATAAGAGTTAATAGATTTTATAACATCATAATTTTGGTGTTATCCCAATTAATTGGGGTCGACGTAATATATACACTTCTTCCATCGCGCACAATGCAAAAGTTATTAATAATAGTTTTATTACCGGTTGTCTGCCTGAATTCAACCTTCCATGGGTATGTGATTGTTGTCCAAAAGGTATCAGATGAAGTTGGCCCAGATATAAAACTTTTAGTTGCATTTTATAACACCCATGAGGAATTTAAGGGTCGGTAGTAGGTATTTGTAACCGCTACCATACAGCATAATTAGTAGATTTTATGTGTCAACATAAAAATCTATTATAAAGTTTCACTCTTAACACATAATCCTTCATCATCAATAATACAACAAAAAGCAACAAAAAAGAAAATGCTTTTAAAGCAACGCTTAAAGGTCGAGAAATGCATGATATCTTCTTTGTACTATTTATATTACAATTGTTAAAATTATTACTGAAATGTAATAAGTATTTTGGAATTGGAAAATCGAAATAGTTTATTAGTACTAGCAGTTTTAACATCCAAGATTTTACTAGTACATATAGTTATAACAATGGAGTATAACCGAAAGGGTAAGTCGATGGACGAGTTAACGAAATCAGGAAATCGGTGGCCCATTTGAATTGATGATGAGGTTTTATATAGTTTTGTCTAGTTATAACATATACCTAGACTATTTGGAACAGGGTGTAACAAGATTATCATCATCATACCATAACTGTCCCACTGTTGAGCGCGGGCCTCCTCCGTAATGGGAGGGAAATTAACCTACTATACCACGCTGGTCAGACGTGTTGGCATAGGGTTTTGTTTCGAGTTTTCATTCTCTCGCATAGATGTTATATGCGTTTTATATCCTTTAGTCATCTCGTACCATCACGCACGGGTAAGATATGGGGTGGTGAATAGTATTTTTAGTCCAAAAAAGAAAAGTCTTTGAGTTTAGAGGCTCAGACAGATGCGCAGCATATCACAGTGCATACACCATACATAGAATGGTATTGCTATTTATATATGTCTAGTGCTTTATTGCTTAATGATATTACTTAATACGCTCTTTAATATCATTCTAACAAATAAAAAAATATATTAATTGTAGGACCACGCTGTTAACAGTTCTCTGTCTACAGCCACGGGCTAACCGGGGTAGTACCACACTCTCGCAGAAGATCGATCTCTGAATAATAGCAATGTGCTATTGCGCTTCGTTTGGTGAGCGAGAGAGCCGGAAGACCAACTGGGTGGATTTGGGGTTTGTATTAGTAGGCAGCGGCCTAGTTATACCTTTGGTATTGTAAAGGTCCATTGGCGGCAATGATACTTACCATCAGGTGTGCTGCTTTTTCGTTTGCCACAATAAAAAATAAAATAGTTGCGAAAGTGGAAGGATGTAAGTACCGGGGGAGACCGAGACTAACCTATCTAGACCAGATTGGTCACGTACTGAAGGAAGGTGGAGTCAAAAGTCTCCGAAAGCGGCGAGCGTGTATGAAGAGAATTATGAATGTTGAGGCAGCGAGTGAAGTATGCAAAGACAGAGTTCTCTAGTACTCTGTTCTCTCTGCCTACCCTACAAGGGATATGGCGTGATGATATGTATGTATGTAGAAATAAAAAAAAATCATTTTTATTGTTTCTTTTTTAAATACAATAATTTTAAAAACACTAATTCTCTTATTGTGTAGGATTTTACAAATATGAAATGAACGCACAAAAAATTAAAATCATATTTACAACAACAATTTTGGAATCATGAAAAAAAAAATTGTAGAACCCGCTACACTTGCCATGTTAGGTCAGTATTTTAACAACGATGTCATAAGTGCAGTCAAATATTTTTTTCTTTGTAAAAGGCATTGGTGCTTCTAATATGCGTGGGCATAAATGCCACATATACGTAGATATACATACATCTCTTAATGAACACTTCGGAAGTAATTTGAAATTTATATTAATGACATAAGTTTTTGGTGGTTATTCATGTAGTAACCACTTAAAATGATTAAACTTCCTTGGAATTTAATCAAAATGATATTATGCGAACTTCACATATACATCGGAGAGATATATAAGTAAATCAATATATTTAGTAGACTTTCATATGATATACTTTTGGGTGATGCCAGATTCCATCCATCCATCAGCCCGTAAATGTCCATTGTCGGACATAGGCCTCTCCACGAGAATGCCATTCACAATGGTCCTGTGCCACCTGCATCTAACGGTTTACTGCGACTTTGGTAATGTCATCAGTCCACCAAGTGGATTCAAGATTAATATGTCACTATTTCACCCTTTCTTGCATCTTAGAAGATGACTAAAGAATGAGAGCAAATAATATTCTTCCAAGAGAAAAGTATTTTATAATGAAATTATATTTTGCATTCGTGTTATTATAGGCGTATTCCCAATGAAAGGCCTAATAAAAGATTAGGCTTGTTTTCAACCATGGAACAATAATTTAGAAAACTGTAGAGTTATAGAAATAATCGATATTTAAAATTATTATTAATTTTTTTATATGCACAACCTGCTATATCATCCCCCAATTATTCGACGTAATACGTAATTTTCTTCCGTCGTACTCGTATTGCATAGGTTTTGACAATAATTTTGTGACTGGCCGCCTGTCTGAGGTCAATCTTCCTTGGAAATGTAATTATTGACCGGACAATATTAGATGGAGATGGCCCAGATCGATTTAAAATTCTGAGTCGATCTTTATGATGTTCACAAGCAATGTAATAATTGGTAGTATTCGTAGCCGCCACCATACAGCAATTTTTATTCACGCAATATTATGTTTTTAAAAGAAATATAGTTTACGTAGATATTAAACTCAGCATTTGGAGCGGAAAGTTCCAACTTCGAGTCTGTAGATAAACAAGTTAGCATAGGGTTTTGTTACGAATTTAATTTCTCATTTAATAATTTTATTTACTTAAGGCTATTATTATGCATACGTCTTTTGTGATATCAATAGGAAAGGAATAAAAATCCCAGGACCATTCATTATTTCACTACTGGACTGAGGCAAAATGCAGAGGTACATTATATGGCTTTCTAAGTCTTTTGACATAATAAATGTATCACAAAAATTGTAAAGCTAATAAACCGCAGTCCAGCTTTTGGTGAACTGAATATAAGTGCCAGAAATTCAGCCGGGGCTTCGTAACAGGTCGCCTTCATTAGTTAGCTGGTGTAAAAATCAAGGAGTGCCCGCAAGACACAGAAGTTTGGTTTGACTTAAGCAGCTGGTCAAACAGGGTGCGCCATATAACTGAACCAGGTCCCATAAGCGGCACCGGATCACAAGTTTGATGTAAAATTCGCTCTTGGTGTGTATTATGTTACTTTTGTCCTGGAATGAAATGTGGTTGGAACAGAGTATAAACGGTTACAAATCTCAGGTTCATATTAAATGCTTTTCAACGTCATTCATTACAGCTCACAATGATAGAGCAATTGACCTATTATACTGAGACGGGTTGGCGTTGTTGGGTTGGGTTTTATTTGATGCTTTTCTCTTGCATTTCATTTTAAGTTTTCTTTTTTTTCTTCTTCACATCACATCTTCTATATCTATCTATACATATAATAAATCAGTAGAAATTCCGTGTCTGTACATTTGATAAATTTATTAAAAAATGAATCTAGGCAGTAAGAAAACACTATTAGAAAACAAAAAACATTTTTTGGAATTTCTTGTCTGTCTGTATGTCTGTAATCGCTAATCTCCGAAGTTACTGAACGGATTGTTTCGCAGTTTTGATAAAAAGATTAAGCCTAATTCAGAGCAACATTTAGTCTTTGTTTCATTGAAATCTGATGTCTGTAAAAAAAGTTATGGCCATTTAAGTTTTTAAAATCACCGCTCACCTTTTATGTCACTAGAAGGTTCAATTCAAAATAATTATTTAATTTATCTATAGTGTAAGGAAAGTATTTGTTTTACTTAATATATAGTAGTTTCATCAATTTAGCTCATATACATCCCACTGCTGAGCTCAAACTTCCTTCAAAGTTGAAGGGAAGTTGACATAATACATAACATTAGTCAGGTAGTCAAAATAACTATTAAAACTATTTGTGATAAAAAAGAATGTTTTAATTAGTTAATAATATATAATTTAGCTATAAATTAATAAAATGCATGATTTATTTAGTTTGTTAAATGAGCAATAGATGGCGCTATAATTTAGTTTAAAACTTTAAATCATTTTTTCGTTATTTTTTCAAGAGCTACTACATTAACTTCTTGAACTTAGTAAAAGTACTTTGGGTGGAAAGCTCTCAGCACTCACCTAACAGTCCGAGGAAAGTTGTCATAGCCATCTGCGACTAACAACTAAGTAAAACACGAAAACGAAAAGTAAAGTCTACATCATGGAGCGTACAAAACGTACATTCTTAGTTAAGATGCTACTTTGGTGCGAGTATGCCCTTTTTTGTTTTTGTTTGGTAGGCTATGGTCTGGATACGGCCATTCCTTCCGGGGTAACAGAAGGGCGTCGTGTGGCCCCGTAACTCATCGTATTCTCTGCCCAAACCATCAGGCTGGCCTCTGGTACCGCTTACTTGACATCCGTGGTCGGTCCGGGGGTTTACCCTTCCAGGTATCGTCTCCGTCTACACCCCGGCAAACAACAGTGTTGTGTCGCCCTCACGCGGTCGGTGTCTCTGCGGGTGGTAGATTAATTTCCATGGTTCATCTACCCGCGACCTCAGTTAGGATGGCAACAGGTGCAGTTACCGCGCCTGTGACGTCCGATGCGCCGGCGGCAGAGTGTGTCAGCATGGAGAGACTCCTCTGTGACACGCTCCGCCGTCTTTTTCTGTGGGACAACTGTCTCGCAAAAGGCGGCGACCAAGTCCAAGTTCCTGACGCTATCGAGCATCGTCTTTGCGATAGTCGACACTGCCAGTTTGGCACTGATGATTGCGATGAGTACACGGCGCTGCTTTGCCCAGGCCCCGCAAACTATAAGCGTCTGCAGCGCCGTGTCCACCTCGCAATCGCAGTAGTGGTTAGACGGTGTGCTCTACCTCCTTGCGACCGAGAGCAGGTACAGGCCGAAGCAACCATACCCCGTCACTACACCAGTCACTTTAGCAATAGTGCTATTACTGCCGCCTGTTGCTGCATATTGTGCAAGGGCCTACTATTTTACATTTTTATACACTGTTGATAGCATAGAGTACGTTTCAAGCAGCTTGCAGAGTACTTGAAGGTAATCCGCGCTGAGATGACACCCTTGAGTAGGCCTGTAACAGTCATATTTCCTCCCCATTCCCATTCGTTTGAGTCTTTTGCTTTTAATGATGTTATTGTTTTAGTCTTTCAAATCCTTTGACATTATTACAAAATAGAAAAAATATCCATCTGAAGATATTCTACGCTACTAAAACGCGACATGAATTCTTTCGTAATGAAAGCCATTTATTATATATATTTATCCGTGCGGTTGCGCAGTTAGAATACAATTCACCAACCGCTTTCTTACCCGTGGGTCGATCACCTACGAGACGATTAAAGGACATCTCATACATATCATACATCTATGGAAGAAAAGGAAAACTCAAAACAAAACCCTATACCAACACGTCCGACCAGCGTGATATAGTAGGTCAATTTCCCTCCCATTACGGACGAGGCTTGAGCCCAATAGTGGGACGTATATAAGCTGAGATGATAGATGTCCATGTCCCCAGGTAGCCCTGAAAAGACTTATCTGAGCAGAGCAAAGGACATGTGGAAAGAATGCCGAACGAACGTCTGGTTAAGAAGATATACAATGCGAAAGTGGAAGGATGTAGGTACCGAGGGAGACCAAGAAAAACCTACCTAGACCAGATCGGTCAGGTACTGAAGGAAAGTGGAGTCAAGAGTCTCCGAAACCGGCGAGGGTGTATGAAGAGAATTATGAATGTTGAGGAAGCGAGTGAAGTATGCAGAGATAGAGTTCTCTGGCACTCTGTTCTCTCTGCCTACCCTGCAAGGGATATGGCGTGATGATATGTATGTAGCAATCTTACCAAAATGAGGAGACAGCGTAAAATAACTTTGGAAGTAACTACGTCAGAAACTGCAGCTGCATTACTTCTTGGTGGTAAAAGAGCTTTGTTTAAAAACCCGATAGATTTATGCACATTGTTTATAAACCCGATAGATTTATAAAGCAATGAAATACCGAGATGTTCAATAACACGAAACTGCGACACATCCAAAGTGATTTTTGTTTTATTCTGTACGGTGGCAAACGAGCAAGCAGCGTGCACTTATTTTTTTGGCAGGCCTTGGTCGGGACACACGCCTTGCATTCCGTCCGCATGGCCCCATAACCCACCGTTTTCCCTCCCCATCATCATTGGGCCTATCGAGTATCATTCTCGATGACGCGGGCTTCGGGCTTCACCCTCACGTGGTCAGCCTCTCCGCGAGTGAGAGACTATTCCCCGTTCCAGTTACCCGCGGCTTCGGCTAAGGCAAGTAGACGCAGGTAATCGCGCTTGCGCCGACCCACCGCCTCTTACAAATGAAGCGAAAATAACACATTACCACTGTTCAGACGTTGCTTTTCTGCAAGAGTAGGGTACTAGGTTCGACTGGGGGTCGAACCGGCCCCTGGCTGTAGAAAGAATACTATCAACTGTGGCTTTACCGCTGTTAGTGTTTTTATTAAGGATAGCTGTCTAATCGTTTGCGTTGATTGGACAATGATAAATAAAAAAAAAGTAGAGGTCGTAAATCGAGCACTACGAGATCGTAATGAAAAGTCAATGGTGCTTTTCTTTAGAGATTTTCGGCAAATCCTTCCTGTTAAAACTCGAGGAAATAGAACTGATGAGATCAATGCTTCACTGAAGTATTCTTATCTGTGGCCCCAAGTAGGAAAGCTGACTCTAACCATCAACATGCAAGCAAAGCCAAGGTCACCATTCACATTAGTGTTGCCCAAATGCAAGACCAAGACTTGCTGCAAGAGTTTCGCAGTGCTCCCTTAGACATGATTTTACGATTTTCTTAGCAAAGAAAGGATTGTCAACATTTCGTATTCTTACGAGTAATAACAGTACACGGAAGAATAATAGCCCCACTTCCGTTTAGTGGTATGTACCTAATTATTGATAGTTGTACAGCTATTACCACTAGATGAATAGAATTTCATTAATTTAGTTGGATTTTTAATGTCTATGGGGATTTTTTACTTCTATCAAAATAAGTAACTTTGTGTTATTCTAAAAGCAAAAGTTGCAAGTTTTGCGAGCCTCGCAAGAGTCTTGCATTTGGGCAACACTAATTCACATGCTTAAGAATTTGCCGATGTTTTAAAGATAAGCGAGAAAGCGTCGTCCTTGATGAAAATGGTCAAGTGGCTGTCGGAAATACTTGGTCGAGTTTGAATTTTTAAGTTTCAAATAGGGGTTCGTAGTAAAACTGAATGTCACGCGGACGAAGTCGCGGGCATCAGCTAGTTTTAAATAAATCTTGTAAATTTAATAAAAGTAACTGTCGCAATAGACATATTTTTGTCCATTACTCTAAAATAATAATAAATTACTTAAAACTCGAACGTAGTGACACCTATCGAGTTCAATTATCAAATCACCTGGGAAATCCTTTAAATATAGTAAAAATTCTTCATAATCTATAATTGTAAGAAGAGTTATCACAATTGCAAGTAGTTACAAAACAATTATGATTATCAGAAATTATACTATTGACATTTTTCTAATAATTATTATATGAACATACATTTTCATTTTAGTAGCGGCAAAAGCATAATGTTAATATCTCGTCTTGGCTTAATAAAAGTATTATAAAATAAAAGTAATATCAGATTATCATAAAATTGATTAGTACAGTAAAATACCGATCACTTGAAAATTAAAAATCTCATTACTTTGACTAATTATAGCCGAGCCCAAAGGAGCCCCTGTATTCGTCGACGGCTAATCATAATAATGAGATAAAATTTTAATAAACTCCCTGCCTTGCTTTAAGATTCGACCAAATAAATTAAGCGAGAATTACTAAAATAAATTTTCATTGATTCATTATACCTTACGTCGTCCACTACTGGGCAAAGGCCTCCTCCATGTTTTGTGTTCTCCAATTATGTGATATGCTATCACATAATTTGGCCATATTTTAGTGATTTTATTGCCATGGTTTAGCTATTGTTTTAAGATGTTATTCGTCTCTCAGGAGCACGTTACTGATCTATCTCTTGGTGATTGGCATACATATGGCAAATGCATACTTATCCTGCAATACAGGAAGAAAAATAAATATAGTAATACAGTATAGCTAGATTGCGTAAGGATTAAAATACTGGTCTACCATTCCAATGAATTCCATGCTCATACAAGACAATACTTTGAACAATCAACAAATTGTTATTCTGTCTGAGGATAAACTATGTCTTTTTTATGTTTGTAAAGTCACATGCAAAACAAGGATTATAAACTTAGTGCCGGATGTCGTCTCTAAAAAAAGTAATGAAATATAGATAAAAACAAACTCTGCTTCGGCATACTATACCACTCCGGCCTGATGCGTATCAGGCCGGAGTGGTATAGTATGCCGATTTTCCCTCTCATTAAGAATGAGCTTCGAATCGGTCAGTGAGAGTGCATAATGCTGAGATGATGGCGGCAAATATAAATATTTGCACAGTTTTTTTGCTTTTTATATCTACAATCAGTTTTCACGTAATTAGGATGTAAAATTTTTAGAAAACCACAATCTGTTTTATTAAAAAAAACTTTAATAATATCAAACAATATCGGTTACATAATGTCTGAAAACTTCATACTCAAATGACAGATGGCGTAAGAAGTCTCTTTAAGACGATACTAGAATAAAATTTAGTTACTATTTGGGACAAGTTAACTTACACACTTAGTTTATTATACTGCATTCATGACGCAATGGTCTAAGTAATATGTGTACGTAGTTAATTTTTAACCCTACGCAAAAGGCACCCAGCCTATAACTACTGACCAAAACGCACTCATTCATTCATGCTCATTCACGAGCATATTTTGGCGGCAAAATCTTCATATGTTTTTAATAATCTCACAAGCTTATCGAGATGGGTATTGAGCTATATTTTATATTAAATACTCAAGTTGTTATTATCTAGAATAAATTAATGTGAATAATAAGAACAAGTTTTTTTACGAAAATTACAATAATTATTTATATGTTAATGCTAATAGTTAAAATTATATCAAAATGTGGCTTAAAATTAATAATTAGTATATAATATTTGCATAGATTTAAGCTTCTCTAACAAGAATGCCATCTTGGATATAAAATAATGTATCTTTCTGTTTATGAATGCTGGCCAATAATTTTAAACGCTTGGAATCAAATAATAACTAAATTTAAACACCTTAAAAGTATGAATTCTTCAAAATATTATATTCACATTTATTAATATTGATTTATATTGTAAATACTAATATTTATACAAATATCAAAAGAATATTTAATACAGAAAAATAAGTGAATATTTACCACCCAAAAAAAAAACGGAAAAGAGGTCATATCTTAGTTTTGCTTAGTCGTCGGAGGCAAAACTCTTTTAGCGAAAAAACGTAAAGTATTCAAGAAGGACACTGATAAATTACACCGTGTTTTACAGACACATCTGACGATTTATAACGTCGCCCAAATACAAATATATTTTCACCATAAATTCGTAAATATACGCGCATCGAACGTAAGGGAAGGAGAGAAGGATTGATCACCGTTTTATAAGCTTTAGCACGTATATTATTTTACATAAGTTTGGTTACGTTAAACAAGGGTCTTTTATGAACATATTTATGATTTTCTTAAAATTTTGATATATTTAATTTTATATCTATAAAAGTGGATGTTTGTATATATAACATCGCTAAACCCAGAAACTATTTGACCGATTATTATAAAAATTGGTATGAATATGTATTTTTTCACTAAGAAGGTTTATTTGTTATTCCTGTTAACGTAACTCAACAACAAACGGCGCTGCGATATATCGACTTTTGCTTGCTCGTTTGCCACCAAGAGCAATTAAAAATATATATAAAAGGGTGAAATTATAAAAGAATATTATAAAGAAAAGAAAGAAAGAAAGAAAGTATTTATTTTATGCCACATAGGAGAGACGTTAGGTACACAGAGAAAAACAAAAATAAACCTTACAATAAATGAAAACACATAAAATCTATAAACTAAATAAGGAGAACGTAATAATAATTACATCGAGTGAACGTCTCGGCTGCGGCAGAAAAAAGGATAATTGCTCAGCATTTGTTGTGATGTCAATGTAACACCACAACGCTGATTTTCAGCAATGTCCTTTTTATTATAACCATCATACTTATCTATTATAATTATTATATATTTATGTAATATTCCATTTATCCATGTGCTGAATAAAAGAATATATCGCTTGCCCAGAAGAATAGTGTCATAACTCTAAAAAATACAATTTTCATTATATTTCAATTTTTGATGGTGGATAATAAATATTATAAGTTCACCCTATCAACTCTTCATCGTCATTCTTAAGGATATTATGCTAACGTTGGTGCATTTGGAATCGCTGCAAAAAAGGAAATACTTATTTTAACCCTCCTGAAAAATTTTGCTATTTTGAATTGTGTCACTATTCTTCTGAGCAAGCGATATCTCACCACCACTTTTTATTCCGCGAGTGACCGTAAAAGACGATTAAGGTATGCAAGAAGATAACATTACTGTGGAGAAGTAAAACTCAAAATAAAACCCTATTTAACCCGTCTGACCATAGTGATGTCGCAACCGTTTGAGCCAGTAGAAGAAAGTTTATGAGCTAAGTTGATGATATTATTATGTAATAATCCTACTTAAGTGAAATGAGGCTTTTTTTATGAAAGGAGTTCGTTGTGGTTTTCTAGGACACTCACAATACTAACTAAGATCGCCTAGTCGCCTACCTAATCAGGCGATTATGATGTTATCTTTACCATTGTAAGGAACATATCTAATATTGGAAGAAATGCCATAAGGATTTCCTTTACCATTTAGGACCCTCTATCTCTAAACATAATAGCAGTATGAAAATTACAGCATTGCTTTTTCATATAAAGTACTAGCTTCTGCCCGTGGCTTCGCCCGCGTAAAAGGTTACCTTCCTAAAGTTTTCATCCCCTGTTTTTATTTTACTCCTTAAGAATAAATTTTTACAACATGTTAATATTGTTAATGTCATATTTATTTATCAATAGCCTAAAAATAAGTTTCAAGCTTCTGGCTTTAAAAATGACGATACTTCCTTACAACTTTTCATCCCCCTTTACAACCCATTTTTTGCATTAAAAATTAGCCTATGTCCTTTATCAGGCTTTAGACTAGCTGTGTACTAAATTTCATTTAGATCGGTTCAGTAGTTTTGGCTTGAAAGAGCGACATACAGACAGACAGAGTTACTTTCGCATTTATAATATTATATACCTATATTTTTGTTGCGGCGTGCTATTGTCTGTTCACACCCCGCTAAATCAGTCTGTCAGTCGCCCTGCAATGTACCTTTCTTCATAGTGCGAGTGGCCCACCGGTACCCGGTCCTTGTTTTCGGTGGAGCTGTTTATAGAGCTACTTCATGCAACTTTATTTTAAAATAAATTAAATACAGTACCTTATTATTGCAAGCTGAATTATTCTAGATAGAATAATACATAAATACCATTGACTCGATACGTAGAGATAAATAAAACCCCCTTAAACAAATGGTTTTCTATCTTTGTATTTAGATAATTATTGAAAACAGTCATCATCATCACCGCTTTTCATCATTAGTTATCTAATTATTAATCATAATTTATTTAATTATCCAATTGTCATAGTTTATATAAGTCCAACTATGGAGCTCGAACTTCCTCCACAATGGGAGATAAATTGACCTACTATACCACGTTGGTCAGACGCATTGCTATAGTCTTATTTGGAATTTTTAAATATATGTAGTATAAAGCGATTTATTTCTTATCAAAAGATACCCGAGATAAAGTGATTTATTTCTTATCAAAACAATAGGTTTGCCAACACACATTGACCTGTAGGTACATTTCGACCCAGCTGTGCGGCGGTAAGCGCAGCGAGAGCGGGACTATTTGCCTACTAGTTCAATGTCACAAGCATGAGTAGATGCTTACATCGAACTTTTATAGTACAAGTGTATTGACCGCTTATCACTAGGGCAATTTAATCAAAAATTAGGTACTATTTTTTTACTGATTTGGATAGTGTATCATGGTCTGATACACCTCCTTCAAGGATTCTACTAATTAAATCGGCAACTTGCATATCTTAGTCATCTTTTTCGATAGCTACAGATAAGAAAAGGGGTAATAAATTGTATTTTATTCAATCACCACATAAATATGTTATACATTTTTAGTCACGAGTGAAACTAAGCACAGTTGAAGTAAACATTCTTTACTGCTTACCAAACCCTTTTTTATATTATTCTAAGTTATACGGCTCTAATATTGATGTACCTTCGCCTATCATTAATATAAAACAAAAATCGAATACAACAAGTTTTGAAATTATAAAATAAGCAAAGAAATTCCATCACATTTTTAAATTAAGCCCGAACTGGTTTTCTGTTAAATAAATGACTCGCTATTAGCACGTTCAGACTTAATAATTGCCAACATTTGTTACAACGAGCTACAAGAACGGAAATATGAACACAGGTTTTTGTCACAGTAATTATAAATTGTACAGTAATTGGAGATTTAATTAATACACCGATAAAAAAAACAATTTGTATTAAATATCACCAATACTTTTTTCAAGAATTATGATGTATGGAATTGATCACTAAACAAATTCATAACTTGGTTCAAAGTACCTTTCTTTAGGCATTAGTTGAAAATAAGGGAAATTAGCTGCCTGAATACACAAGTTGTTAAAAGATTATTTTTTGCGACAGAACAGAAGTAGAAATTGCCATGTATATATTCATATTTCGTCTCTACACGAATACAATTACTTTTCCATCAATTGGCCGTTTTTAAAAGTCTGTTGTATGTGCTGATAAAACCAAAGAAGCTTCTATTAAGTTTTCAATAAGACATTCCTTTTGTAAACTATTTTACATACATAACCTCATGCACACAAAAGCATACACACACGTACAAACACATGCATATACACGCAAAGATACTAACAGGTACTACTTAATTCAAGAGTTAGAGGCACGCCTCTAAAGTGTTAAATCGTTTCTAATAAAGATTATTATTATTGATTTAATAAAAAGCAAAGACATATATTCATGTATTTGAAAAACAATATGTACTTCTTCCCAGTTAAACATTGAAGATATTTAATAAAGAGTTCTATATAGATGGCCTCATTTGTCGGCAAGATATTCTGAAAATACTTCAGGTAAAGATAAAAAACACGTGTAGTATAATCATTTCATTTCTGTTGCGGTATATTGCAAATTGGAATATATGAGTTTGCCAATATACCTCGATCAGATACTTTTCCTTAAGGTAGACTCAACCTTTTATAGTGCTGATATTTGATTCAGAAATTTGATTTGATTAAAGTTCTAGTTTTTTATGTCTTAGATATTCCATACAAACATTTATTGATTCAGAACTCCATCAGAGATATTGATATTCCATTTTTTATGCACGTACGTATTTTCTTTTATATTTTTTCTTCGACGGACATAACAAGTACGCAATTGAGAGACATAAATTACGTCCAGGTTTATTAAAATTATTTGCGGTTTGTACAAAAAACTTTTTTGGACATCAAACTCTCGAATAATATTTACGTTTTTTGCGTTTGCTTATAGTGGCAAACGAGGAAGCAGCACACCTGATGGTAAGTGTCACTGCCGCCCATGGACCTTTGCTATAACCAAGACTATAGCTAGGCCGCTGCCTACCATTACAAACCCCAAACTCAGCCCAGTTGGACTTTCGACTTTCTAGCTCACCGAACGAAACGCAATAGCACAATGCCACTACTCAGACGTCAATCTTCTGCGAGAGTGTGGTACTACCCCAGATGGACCGGCCCGCATCTGTAGACAGAGAACTGTCAACAGCGTGGTCCTACCATTAACAATTCTACTACACTACGTAGTCAAATGATGTCACAGATTAATTTGGTGAACATTATTTGTAATTTTATGCCTTTAAGAAATTATTATTAAAAGTAATATATGTTATTTACCCATATTCTATAGCTAAATGATGTTTAATTAAAACGTTAGTAATCACTGCTCACACTGTTAATTTAACACATTATGAAAAAAAAAACCATACTGTTGGTAAAATTTTCCTTCTATTTTGGAGGAGGCTTGTAATTAATAATGACAAATATGACCACTATGTAAAAGAAGCACTTAGGGCTCCCACACATAAACACGATAAGACGTCGCGTCGTACCGCGATGCAGCGTCGTTTGACGATGCGACGTCACGTCGTGGAAATCTACGACGCGACATCGTAACGTGCCACGATGCACGGCACGGCGCCGTCGATACAATAACAGGTGAATTGTCGTAGTTAAATTTAAAAAATAGTCGGTTATTTTTATATTTTCATTTTTGTATTCTTCAGATGTTGTGTCCCATAGTACGGGACGCTGCTCGATTAGGGTTTTTAAATTATCGACCTCAACATCGTTCGTCATCTTTGAATTTCGAAAAACAACTGTGGCATCGACGATGATCGACGCAGGAATACATCGTGAGTTTCTACGACGCGACGTTGTGTCATGCATCGTGGCACGTTACGATGTCGAGTCATAGATTTCCATGACGCGACGTCGCATCGTCAAACGACGTCGCATCATGGTACGACGCGACGACGTATCGTGTTTATGTGTGGGAGCCCTTAGTCATAAATAGAGTTTGCTACTATATTGATGTAGATTATTTGTACTAACATACGATGTGTGTGTGATAGTAAAGATATAAGTAATGAATGTATATTTTGGCTAGTAAGAGATATATTTTGTCGAGGAATGGCCACATAGATGACAGCTTTTTGTCTATAGTCACGAATCAATCTGTCAAATGTTCCAATTTCTCAAAAATCGACGTCTGAGCAGGGACCGTGTGTTATTGCACTTTATTTGTTGAGCAAGATAGCCGGTAATCCAACTATGTGGGTGAGTTTTGGTTTGTAGGCAGCGCACTAGATGGAATACTGGTATTGCAAAAGTGTATGAGCGAAGTAACCTTTATCTTTTTATCATAACGAATAAAAAAATATTTTAGCAAAAATATTCACGCAACACTTGCCTATAAGTTAATAGCTAATGTAAAACACTGCTGTCTAAAACCTTTTATTAATACATTTATTTTACGAAACATAAATAATATAAAATAATAATATATCGTAACGACGACGTAAGAGAGCGAGTAGGTATGAAGGAGAGTATTGGTGTAAAGATGCGAAAGGGAATGTTCCGATGGTTCGGACATGTGGAAAGAATGCCGAACGAAAGCCTGGTTAAGAAGATATACAATGCGAAAGTGGAAGGATGTAGGTATCGAGGGAGACCGAGACTAACCTACCTAGACCAGATCGGTCATGTACTGAAGGAAGGTGGAGTCAAGAGTCTCCGAAACCGGTGAGCGTGTATGGAGAGAATTATGAATGTTGAGGAAGCGAGTGAAGTATGCAGAGATAGAGTTCTCTGGCACTCTGTTCTCTCTGCCTACCCTGCAAGGGATATGGCGTGATGATATGTATGTATGTATGTAAATAATATAAATTTAAGATTCTATAAGTATTATTGTCATCATCATCATCATCATCACAGCTCATAAATGTCCCATTGTTGGGCTCGGGCCTCCTCCGTAATGGGAGGGAAATTAACCTACTATACCGCGCTGGTCAGACGTGTTGGTATAGGGTTTTGTTTCGAGTTTTCCTTCTCTCGCATAAATGTTATATGCGGTTTATATCCTTTAGTCGTCTCGTACGATCCCCCTCGGGTATGATATGGAGTGGTGAATAGTATTCTTACTCCGTCACCACACGGAACGAGTATTATTGTACTTCTTTTCAACCTATGTAAATTTTATACCTCTCAGCTATATATCTCTAAATCGTATTTTACGACCAAGAAGAAGGGTAATGAATTGTTTTCTTAATTGTATTCTTCATCAAAACATAATACATATTATAAAACATGATATGCTCTACAATTTCGTCAACATAAATCGCTTCAACATTTTATAATTTATTAGGAATAGTCGATCCTTTCACAAGCCATTTTAATAATAAATAAGGTAAAGGAGGATAGAGTAAATTAATGTTTTATGTTTTGTTCAAGTGTTTGAAAATGGAGATTACTTCTCGTCGAAACAAAGTTGAGGATATATCTTTGTCATTGATAATAATATAACTATAAATATATTTCTCCCGTGTGGTGATGGAGTAAGAATACAATTCGCCACCTCCTATTTTACTCGTGGGTGACCGTAAGAGACGACTAAGGGATATAAAACGTATATAACATCTATGCAAGAGAAGAAAATTCGAAACAAAACCCTATATCAACATGTCTGACCAGTTTGCTATTGCAGGTCTATTTCCCTCTCATTTCGGAGGAGACTTGAGCCCAACTGTGGGACATATGAGGCTGCTAGAACCAGAGTGGCCTAACTGCATTTTTGCTACTTTCAACCTAATTGCAATTTTATAATCTAAAAATGTTAATCTATAAAACCACAGCAACCTAAAATTGTTTACAAGCTCTTAACAATAGATGGCAGTACAAGTACATTTTCGACTTATGTTCAAATGGATTATATTGAATTGAATTTAATTTTAATTCCCTTCTTATTGTAAAATATGGTTTTTGTAGTTAGTCCGCTCTGGTTCTAGCAGCCTGAGCTGAGATGAAATATATAATAATGTTTGATTTTTTTTTTAAGAAAATATATATATTTCAATTTAATTATACATACATACATATCATCACGCCATATCCCTTGCAGGGTAGGCAGAGAGAACAGAGTGCCAGAGAACTCTATCTCTGCATACTTCACTCGCTTCCTCAACATTCATAATTCTCTTCATACACGCTCGCCGGTTTCGGAGACTCTTGACTCCACCTTCCTTCAGTACCTGACCGATCTGGTCTAGGTAGGTTAGTCTCGGTCTCCCTCGGTACCTACATCCTTCCACTTTCGCATTGTATATCTTCTTAATCAGACGTTCGTTCGGCATTCTTTCCACATGTCCGAACCATCGGAGCATTCCCTTTCGCATCTTTACACCAATACTCTCTTTCATACCTACTCGCTCTCTTACGTCGTCGTTACGAATGCGGTCGGTCAGCCTAACTCCACAGATTTTCCGAAGAGATCGCATTTCGACCGCATTAATTTTACTTTCATACTCTTTTCTGCATACCCAACTCTCGCTTCCATACAGTAATGTTGGGACAAGCACTGCGTTATGTATTGCTACACGTGCCTTCTGGCTGAGGTGGTGGCTGCCGAGAAGTTGCCCCAACGCTCCGTTCACTCTATTTCCCGCATTCACTCTTCGCTCTATATCAGTGGTGTACCGTCCATCTCGGCTAAATCCACATCCAAGATATACAAATTCATCCACTTGCTCTAGTACATCATTACCTATTGTTACTCTTACATCTGTTCTGGCTTCATCTCTTTCAAAGACCATTATTTTGGTTTTGCTCACATTCACGTCAATTCAATTTAATTATACATATTTTTTACATATTACAATAGTAGATGAAAACAAAATATGCAAAAATTCGTTTAATTTGTTATTAGATTATTTTAAAATTAATCACCTATTTTTAACAAAATAAAAGCTTGTATTTAATTTTTTTTTTAACTCAGATTGTATGTATTGTGTGGTAGTAAAATAATTAATTTAGCATATATTATTAATGTTATATTTTTGTTTGTAAGATTATATTTCTATAATATATAAAATACTAGCTTCTGCCCGCGTCTTCACCCACGTAAAAGGTTACTTTCCTAAAGTTTTTCATCCCCTATTTTTATTTTACCCCCTAAGGGTAATATTTTACAAAATTTTAATGTTATATTTATTTATATCTAATCAATAGCCTAAAAATAAGTTTCACACTTCTGGCTTTAAAAATTACGATACTTCCTTACATTTTTTTATCCCCTTTTACAATCCTTTTTTGCATTAAAAAGTAGCCTATGTTGTTTATCAGGCTCTAGACTATCTGTGTACAAAATTTCATTTAGATCGGTTCAGTAGTTATGGCGTGAAAGAGCGACAGACAGACAGAGTTACTTTCGCATTTATAATATTAGTAAGGATTATGGAAATTCTACTATATCTCAAATAGATTTCACATACTTACTGCTGTGACGTCCGAAAGCGTTTTAATGTGATTTCACTAATTGTATCATTTTCTACTTGTTCAGCCTTTTCAATTGATACACATTTTCTTTTTTTTATTGCTTATGGTATAAAATGAGCAAGGAGCACAGCTTATGGTATGTGTCACTGCCGCCCCTAGACCTTTGCAATAGCAAGGGTATAGCTATGTCGATGCCTACCAATACAAACCCCAAACCCCACTCAATTGGGCTTCCAGCTCTGTCGCTCACCGAACGAAGCGCAATAGCACATTGCCATTACTCAGACGTCGATGTTCTGCGAGAGTGTGGTACTACCCCGAACGGACCGGCCCGCGGCTGTATTTAGAAAACTGTCCACAATATGGTCCTACCACTTTCTATTTCATATTATATTAAGTAATACGAGAAAAAATTTGGTATGTTATAGTCTGGATGTTACCAGCCCAATCCTTCTGGAGCGGTGAAAGTGTGTCCTTATACTCTATCGTATGCCCTTCCAAACTCCCTTTGACTGACTGCTGGTTCCTATTCCTTGACCTCATTGGTTAATCCGGCAACTTAGTACTCTTTAGGGTTGTTTATATATTGCCACCGAAGACGAAGATCGGGTACCGGTGGCCCGCTCGCACGGCGAAGAGAGGTGCTTGCAGGGTGGTTCTATCTATGCGCCGCCTGTTTCGTCGCCCCGGACCGATTTGGCGTGGCGCGACCACGTCCATAGCCCACCGCAAAAAAATAAATAAATAAAAGGTTGTTTATATTGGCCACTGACGTCAAGTTCACGCTGCTTCGGTGACCGGTCCAACGACGAAGGCGAGGTTCATGGGTGGGTTACGGGTATGCGTGCTTACGCCCCTCTGTCGCCCGGGACGGAGTATTGCGAGGAGTGCACTGACCGTAGCCCACCCCTCCAAAAAAGGGTTGTTTATATTATTTAGACATTATGTGCTATTAGAATAAGCTTAGCTTCCAAATTTATTACTCGCTAAATTAACACAAAAAGAAAAATATAGACATACCTATATCTATTACTTTATTTCAATCTTTCTTCTTCCTTCCTCGGGGCATATACATCTATTAAATATGTGTTATTCTACAATAATTAGGGGAATTTAAATTCATTTCAATCCACAAAATTGGCATTTAAGCTTCCTCCAAAATAGGAGGTAAGTTCATTTAATATGTCACACTGGGCAAACCGTTTTCATTTTTTTCGTATCAACGTCCAAACGCACAGGGTACCTAAAAAGCGACGTCAGTGTATACATTTTTTTATTAGTAGTCTAAGCAAGAGATACCTATTTTAAAATATCTTAGATAACATCAAGAATACTCGATAATCTGACGTTTTTCGCCTACCAACCCATTGAATTCTTTGACTTTGGTGTCATAGCATAAGAGAGTATATTTCTTATTAAAGAAATGTTTTTTGTGAAATATTAATACAAATGATGAGATTGGAGTTTTAAACATTTTAATATGATTATATTTTTTCTAATTATATTTATATCCTTAGGGTAAAGGCGGGATAGATGCCTCAGTGGGATAGTTGCCTCCTTTTCAAAAAACCTTACATCCCAAACTCGCGACTGAGAAACAATACAATAACTAAGATCCGCAGGCACCAGTCACCAATGTTAGCCATGGGCCGTCGTGGGACGAGGATGCGTTTCGCTCATTTTTGAATTCATCTCCGCGGCGAACTTAACAAACACGTCAAAGTTTTAAAGGTAAGTATTTACTGTTGTATAACTTTATAAGTACTTATTAATTCCGTTATATTTTTTATTACGTCAATACACTGATTCATCAAGTATGCATCTAGATGTAAATAGTTGCTCTTTTGTTTTTTATTTATTTTAAAAATACTTAGGCATCTATCCCTATCAAAAAGGATAGGTTGCCCTGATTTTTCGCGGTATAGGTGCCCCTAGGGGCATCTATCCCTCCATTCTCCATGTAGGGTATACATATTGTATTATATGTGCTTCGAACATATATTTTGAACATATTTTTGTGTTCTGATATATTTTTTATGTGTTTTTTTTTTACTTTTTAATGATTGTAGCAGAACTATGCCATGAAAATACAATAGAAAGGAAGGAGTGCGAGCTCGAGTATGTTTTGGACTATAGAATAATTGCAGTCAGCTTTCGAAGAATTGGACAAAAACCATGGAAATAAATGAAATATCCCGACAGTTTGGGATTCCATCAAAAACATTGCGTAGACTGCTGTGATGCTGCTAAAAATACAACGATGCATTCATTTTTTTTAAATAATGGCTTTTATGATATCTATGCATATTGAAACTTAACAATTTATATTATATAATATCTATCCGTGTGGTGACGGAGTAAGAATACTATTCACCACCCCATGTCATACCCGTGGGTGATCGTACGAGACGACTAAGGGATATATAACGCACGTAACATCTGTGCGAGAGAAGGAAAACTCGAAACAAAACCCTATACCAACACGTCTGACCAGCGCGGTATAGTAGGTTAATTTCCCTCCCATTACGGAGGAGGCTCGAGCCCAATAGTGGGACATTTATGGGCTGTGATGATGATGATGATGATGATTATATAATAAGAATTTAGAATTTCTATTCTTACTGGACAAATGCTTTTACAATGTTATCATGATAGTGTTATTTGATTTCATAATTAGAATTAAATTGTAACGATGACAATTAAACGATTTTAAAAAAGTGCAAAATGCATTTCATTATAAATAAAATAAAGATAAAGACAAAAGTAAAATATTATTAATATTATAATTTTACAGTATGAAGGGCATCTATCCCGTGTCGCAGGCATCTATCCTTGTTAGTATTTTCATAGTGGGGCAACTATCCATACGGGTAGGCATCTATCCTCAAAAATGGAAATCCACAAAAAGCTAAAATCTGCAAAATCTGTAATTTATAGGTCCAAAAAGACAAATCACAGTTAAACATAAAGGATTAAACTAGCTACATTTATAGACATTATTTATATAAAATTAATATTTTTGAAATTAGGAGTATATTTCAAAAAGTGGGGCATCTATCCCGCCTTTACCCTACTAATATTATAAATGCGAAAGCAACTCTGTCTGCCTGTTGCTCTTTCACGCCAAAACTACTAAACCGATCTAAATAAAATTTGGTACACAGATAGTCTAGAGCCTGATAAAGGACATAGGCTAATTTTTAATACAAAAAAAAGGTTGTATAGGGGGATGAAAAGTTGTAAGAAGTATCGTAATTTTTAAAGCTTGAAACTTATTATTAGGCTATTGATTAGATGTAAATAAATACGACATTAACATGTTGTAAAAATTTAGGGGTACTATCCCAGAAACCTCCACGCGGTGTACCCTGGGTGCGGGCGGCGGTCCCCAGTTCTTCTGTTGTACTGTCGTCCGTAGCGAATATCTGCGCGATTTCGCTCCTTACTCTACTACAGTCGTAGTAGAGGGTATAGGACGCGAAATATTGGGACGGGCTCAGTCACTCATTTATTTGAGGGCTGGGCAGGCACATGCCACCGCCCACACATCGTAAACCTGATTCTTTGCTTGTCTTAGTTTCAGGAGCGAGGGTCTTGGCTTAACCGCCCGGACCGCGAGGAAGACAACCTCTATAAAGAGTTCGAAGTAACATTCGGACTCGGAAATCACCCAGAATCTTAAGTTCTGGCGTGCGGCGAGAAGATGCATGGCAGATGGGTTGTTCTGTCGTTAGCACGCTCCAGCCAGGGTACCGGCTGACCCCCTGGTTGGTAAATGTAGGCTTGCCCGGGTAAAGGGATCTCTGCCCGGGTCGACGTTGTGTATCTCCCCTACTCGTGGGAATCATATGGATACCTTAAAATTAAATACATTTACCGACGGGAATCCCTGTGATTCTCACACCACGGCCTTGTCAAGCCAAAGAAAAACTGACAACGACGCCTCGTCCTCAGGACTTGAGGCGTCCGCCGAGGGCCCGGCACAAACCGTGGAGGCCCAGAAAAAGAAGAGGAGGTCGCCCAGAAAGACCCGGGGCAACGGCCTGAGCCACAAAAGGCGGCTGGAGGAGCGGCGAGCGCGCAGGGAGGCTGCCGCCACTGAAGAGAAGAAAGACGGTAGACTCGCAGCAGAGCCGTCGACGGACGAGGGCGACAGCGATGTCGCAGAGCCGTCCGAAGACGAGGGCGGCGGATCTACCGTCAGAATGGACGAGGGCGGTGATATTCCCGCAGGGCCGTCCAAAGAGGGCAGCGGGTCGGCTGGTGAAGGCCCCACTAGGTCGTCGGCGCGTCTAGCAGCAAAGACGCCGCCGGCGACCGCGACTAAGAAGGAGGAGGCCCTCCCCTCGCAGGTGCGAAAGCGCCCCCTGAGTAAGGGAGGCAGCTCGAGCGCCGAAACCGAGGGGAGCGTGGCCAACATGCCTCCACCTAAGATCATGGCCTCCCGAAGAGGGCGAGGGACCTCGGCTGTAGAAAGGGCGGCGGCGGTCGCTGTCCGCGCCGGTGACGCCACGGATCTGCAGGCCGAAAATGTCCGCCTTAGAGGCGAGATGTCAGGCCTGCGGACCCGAAACAGGAACCTGGGCGACATGCTGGCGGAGATGCGTCGGGCAAACCGCCAGTTGCTGATCGACGTGGCCGACCTCAAGGCGCAGGTGGCGCTGTTCGTGTCGCCTGCGCCAGCCGCGCCACCAGCCAAGACCGGCTACTCAGCGGCCGCTGCGGCGCCAAAGCCGCCTCGCGCTGCGGCGCCGACGACGTTGGGTGATGGCGTCACCGTCACACCCATCCCCGCGGCGAGGAAGACGCCTGCCGCCGCGAAGCGCGCGCCGCCGGCTGACGCTGGCGCAGTCGCCGCGGCGAGACTCCCTGTCCCGGTGGTGAGGTTGACGCCTCTCCCCGCGGACCGCTTGCCGCCGGCTAGCGCCCCTGCGGCGCCAAAGCCGCCAGGCGCCGTAGAACGGGCCCCTGAGGAGGCTCAGCCGACCCCGTTTGAGGTGGGAGGCATATCGGACGAGGCCCTCGCCAAAATCATCGGCGCAGTGGGCAAGCTCGTCGATGCGCGCTTCGCCGTTCTGGAGGCGAGGTTGCCTCCAGAACCACGTGTCCGACCACCTCTCGCCGCGGACAAGCGGCCGCATGTGGCACCAGCCCCCGCCCCGCTGCCTTGTCAGGGTGGCCGCGTGGGGAGCTACGCCGCGGCCGCGGCCGGGCCTAAGCCCAAAGGCCCCGGCCCAGCTCCGAAGGGACCCGCCCTGAGGAGGAAGACGGCTCCGGCTCCTGCCGGACCGCTGAAGTCGCCCGCAATAACACCGCTGGCGACGACCAGCGAGGCTGCGACGAGACCTTCCGCGTCTGGCACGACTGCCGTACCCGAACAGGGTTGGCAGGTGGCCGAGCGCGACAGAAGGAGTCGCGGCCAAAGAAGGAGAGCGGAGGCCAAGCGCGCCGCTGAGGTCCCCGCTCCACAGGCAGGAGCCGGACGGAAGAAGAGACCGCGCAAGGGGCTCAAGTCGCCGAAGACGGCCGCAGTGGTGATCACTGTGCTGCCCGAGGCGGCCGAGAAGGGCCTCAGCTACGAGGCCGTCTTGAGGAAGGCCCGGCGGGAGCTAGACGTCTCCGATATTGGAGGCGTCGAAGCCAGGACCCGCAAGGCCCGGACGGGGGCTCGAATTCTCGAGTTCCCAGGGGCCGAGGGCGCCAAGACGGCCGACAGCGTGGCCGAGAAGCTGCGAGGTTTATTCGCCGTGGAGGGTGGCATCAAGATCGCCAGGCCCGTCAAGTGCGCCGAAATGCGCATTTCGGGTTTGGACGATTCAGTGACGGTGGAAGACATCCGGGAGGCTATTGCCTCGAAAACCGGGTGTCCCATAGACACCGTCCGGGTCGGTGCCATTCGTCCCGGTCCGGGTGGCGTAGGTGCTGCCTGGGCGCAGTGCCCGGTGGAGTCGGTCAGGCAACTGGCCGGCTCAGGCAGGCTCCTCGTGGGCTGGAGCTCGGCGCGGGTAACCGTGCTTGAGCACCGGCCCGCGAGGTGCTACAAGTGCATGGCGGTCGGACACACTCGACCGACGTGCACTAATTGCTTCGACTGCGGCGGATTGTGTTTCCGCTGCGGTCAGACCGGGCACGTGGCGGCATCTTGCGCCGCCCCGCCCCACTGCCCCGCGTGTGCGGCGGGCAATAAGCCCGCCAAGCACCGCATGGGCTCTGGGGCGTGCAAACCTCCAGCTTCGGCCCCAAAGGCGCGGGGCGGCCCTACGACCACGGCCGCTCCCGCTCCTAGCGCGGTCCGATCGCCCGCTGGCGAGGAGGTCATGGACATAACCCGATAATGGGTACACCAGCCATGCACCTCCTCCTGCAGGCCAACACCAACCACTCCGCTGGAGCGCAGGATCTCCTCCTGCAATCCATGGCGGAGTGGTCGATTGGTGCAGCCGTAGTCGCGGAACCGTACGCCGTGCCTGATCGCCCCAATTGGGTGGTCAGTCGAAACGGTACCGCGGCAATCGTCGTCTCAACGCAGCGGCACTTCCCGTCCTTGTCCCTTTTGGATAGGGGCGAGGAATTTGTCGCGGCGGAGTGGGGAGGGGTCACGCTCTACAGCGTATACCTCTCCCCCACTAGGAGGATGGACGATTTCGGGGCCTCACTCACCACCTTGGAGGCCTCGATACGGCGACTGGCACCGGGCCTCGTCCTGGTTCTGGGGGACTTTAACGCCAAATCCACGGCGTGGGGGTCCCCTACGACGGACGACCGCGGGCGGGCGGTCAACGAGTGGGCGGCTTCACTGGGCCTCTGTGTTCTGAACAGAGGCTCGGTGAACACGTGTGTGCGGCGGCAGGGCGGGTCGATAGTGGACTTGTCGTTCGCTAGCCCCGCTGTCGCACCACGGGTGAGGAACTGGAGTGTCCTGGAGGAGGCGGAGACCCTGTCGGACCACCGGTACATCCGGATGGAGGTCTCCCCCCGGGAACCCGGTAGGGGTCACAGGGCGGACGGAGCTCCCGCGTTTCCGCGGTGGGCTGTGGGTCGTCTTGACAGGGATCTACTGGCGGAGGCGGCCATTGTCAGCACGTGGCTGTCCTCACCACCCCCAGCGGACGGAGTGGACGCTGAGGCTGCCCGCATTCGCAGTGCGTTAACGCAGATCTGCGATGCGGCCATGCCCAGAGTGCGGCGGCGTCCACCTCCGAGGCAGGGGGTCTACTGGTGGTCCCCAAGACTGGCGGACCTTCGTGCGGCGTGTATCAGTGCCCGAAGGTCCTACACCCGCAGCCGGCGGCGTCACCGCGACGTCGAGCGGGAGGGCCAGCTGTACGAGGCGTACCGCAGTGCGCGGACTGCCTTTCGGCTGGCCATCCGTGCCGCCAAGGGCGCGAGTTGGCAGGAGATGCTGGACGGTCTCGACCGTGACCCCTGGGGTCGCCCATATCGCGCGGCGCTGAACAAGCTTCGCGCGCGGGCCCCCCCCCTCACCGAGACCCTCCAGCCCGACTTCCTTCGTAGGGTGGTCGAGGAGCTGTTTCCACGGCAGTCGGAACACACGCCCCCGGTCATGGCTCCGCCAGATCAGGACCGGGAGGACGACGACGACGAGAGTGTTCCGCCCGTGACGGAGTCGGAAGTGGGGGCGGCCGTGGCGAAGATTCGTTCCGCCACCACGGCCCCCGGCCCGGACGGAATTCCAGTCCGGGTGCTGACGTCGCTCCTCGAGCACTTCGAGCCTCGCCTCAGGCAGCTGTTCAACGCCTGTCTGACGTCTGGACGGTTCCCTGAGTGCTGGAAGGAAGGGAGGTTGGTTCTCCTGCCAAAGCCGGGACGGTCCCCGGATTTGCCGTCGGCCTACAGGCCCATCGTGCTCCTCGACGATGTGGGTAAGCTGCTGGAGCGTGTGCTCGCTGCCCGCATCGTCCGACACCTGGAGGAGGTGGGGCCCGATCTGTCGGACGCTCAGTATGGGTTTCGGAGGGGGCGTTCGACCATCGGGGCCCTATTACGCCTGAGGCAGGCGGCCGCGGAGGCCGTCGCCGGGAAGGGAGTGCTGTTGGCGGTGTCGTTGGACATCGCCAACGCATTCAATAGTCTGCCATTCGGCTGCATCAGGGAGGCGCTCCGGTTCCATGGAGTGCCCCTGTACCTCAGGCGGCTGGTGGCAGACTATTTGGAGGGCCGCAGTATCCTCTGCGCGGGTCCCGCAGGGGACATTGTGCGGACGCCCATGTCGTGCGGCGTTCCACAGGGGTCGGTTCTGGGGCCGACTCTGTGGGACATCGGGTACGACTGGGCGTTGAGAGGGAGTCTCCCCCCCGGGCTGAGCTTGGTGTGCTATGCTGACGACACGCTCGTCACAGCCCGGGGCAGGACACTCGAAGAGGCGGCGAGCCTGGCCACTCTCGGCACCGAGGAGATGGTCAGGCGGATCGAGGCGCTGGGGCTCAGGGTGGCCCTAAACAAGACGGAGGCCCTACTTTTCCATGGGCCCCGTGTGAGGCTGCCCATCGGCGCCTCGATAGTGGTAAACTCCATCCACATCAGCATCCAGGCCCATATGAGGTACTTGGGTCTGGTGCTCGACGGGCGATGGTGGTTCCGGGAGCATTTCCGACAGATTGCTCCCCGGCTTGTCGGCGCAGCGTCCGCCCTTTCTCGACTCATGCCGAATGTGGGCGGACCCAGTTTTGAGGCCCGACGGCTGTATGCGGGGGTCATCCGCTCGATGGCCATGTACGGCGCACCCGTGTGGGCGAGGGCTCTGAACGCCCAGCTCAGGGCGGTTCTGTGGAGGCCACAGAGAGCCATGGCGGTCAGAGCCATTCGCGGGTACCGCACGGTGTCGACAGAGGCGGCGTGCCTGTTGGCCGGGACACCCCCGTGGGACCTAGAGGCGGAGATGCTCTCCGACCTCTACCGGCGGGTTATCACAGCGCGCGAGGAAGGTGGCTCCCCATCGTTGAGCGAGATAGCCACCTGGCGCGTGGATGCCCGCCGAGACGTCATCGCCCGTTGGGCTACGCGGCTGGAGAGGCCTAGGCACGGTGTGGAGACCGTTGAGGCCCTCCGGCCCGTATTGATAGAGTGGATGGAGCGGCGGCACGGAGTCCTCACCTTTCGGCTGGTGCAGGTATTGACGGGGCACGGGTGTTTCGGGTTGTACCTGCACAGGGTCGTGTATAGGGAGTGGACTCCGGCCTGCCACCACTGCAGGAGTGACGAGGACACGGCGCAACACACGCTGGAGGTGTGTCCGGGATGGGAGCGGCAGCGCCGTGACCTCGTCGCTGTCATCGGTGCCGACCTGACGCTGCCGGCCGTCGCGAGAGCGATGGTCGACAGCATCAGGAACTGGGACGCGGTCGCCGCCTTCTGCGAGGCTGTCATCTCGCAGAAGGAAGCGGCGGAACGGGCAAGGGAGGATTCCCGCGCCCCGGGCCGCCGCCAGCGGCCGGGGCGGCGCAGGCGCGAATACCTGCGCCTGATGCCGCCCTAACCGAGGCTTCGGGTGATCGGACCGGGGAATTGTCCGGTCACCCGACGTGAGGCCACCGCGTGAGGGCGACGCCCCGACGGCGAAATCTGTTGGGGCGTCGACGAGAGGAACCCGCGAGGGTGAACCGCCGGGCGGGCCACCGAAGTTAAAAATCGGGTCCCGGTGACCCGCTCGCACGGCGAAGAGAGAGGAGTTTTACGGTGGGTCTATGGGGTCACGCGCCGCCTTTTCCGTCACCCCGGACCGATTTGGCGGGGCGAGACTAATCCATAGTCCACCAAAAAAAAAAAAAAAAAAAAAAAAAAAAAAAAAAAAAAAAAAAAAAAAAATGTTGTAAAAATTTACCCTTAAGTGGTAAAAAAAAATAGGGGATTAAAAACTTTAGGAAAGTAAACTTTTACGCGGGCGAAGCCGCGGGCAGAAGCTAGTAGGTTATATTCTTTTAAAATCAATCAATTAAATTTATATAGGTTATATTCTCCTAACTTCAAGTATTAGAAGATGCTAGGCGAAGTACAAAATAAACAATGTTTCATCCTCAAACAAAACGCTGTGCTGTTTTGTTAGTGTTTTGTATTTGTTTACATTGTAATAAGTAACGAGGAGCTTGTTTGTTTTAGGTAGGCCCAAAGTAATAATGAATTGCTGAGCCAATGATAAAATGTTCAAAACATACCTGATTACTTCGTTTTATGTATCTAGTTAAAGATATTTGTTATATACTTTTTACGTATTATTTCATTTGACTGGCTTATATCAACGAAGTAGATTAAAATGGATAGAAGAAATTATCATCTCAGAATCATTTAAAGGAGATAATGGTGTAAGCAACTGAAATTAAAAGGTCTAAAGTGATGACTTCTGATGTTTACGCGAGTATTACGCAATTAAAATAAAACTATTTTTACGGATTCTATCCGATTTGTATTTAATTTTTAATTTCCCGATGTTTCAAACGAACGATGAACGCTGTAAAGTGGTCGAAACGTCGGGAAATTAAAAATCAAATATAAATGCGATAAAAACCGTAAAAATTGTTTTATTTGAAAGGGTCTAAGGTCTGACAGCAAATCAACATATGGTTCCGTAATTTGTCCTACCTTTACCGCCTTTTATTACTTTTGGAGAGGACTACTAGCACTGTGGGATTTTAACACCAGGGACTCACTCAGTATATGCAATCAGTTCAATAAGTGCATCACGTATCGTATATTTAATATACATAGTGTAATCTAATTCACGGTCGGGTCAATTTATTGATTTGTTAACATTTTTAGTTTGAAAGTTGCGCCAGTGACGGAAAAGTTAAGGAGTGAAAGCTTGATAGTACCTATGGACATGTGATGAGACGGGATGAAAGTAATGTTATGAGGAAAGTTTTAAGTATGAATGTTGAAGGCTTTAGGGGTAAGGAAAGATGGATGGACTGCGTGAAACATGACATAGATGGACAAGGAGTGACCACAGAGATGACGTCTGATAGGGTTGTGTGGAGGGAGAAGACATATTGCGTCGACTCCAAATAAATTGGGATAAGAGCAAGTTGATGACGTTAACACTTTTAGACAATCTATACATTCATCTGCCCAAAGATATATATTGTTGGTCATAGGTCTTCCCACGAGAATGCCATTTAGAATCGTTCTGTGCCACTTGCATCTACGGCTGCCTGCGACTTTTGAAATGTTGTCAGTCCACCTAATAGAAGGTTTTTGTCATTGAATGGTGTGTGTGTGTGTGTGTATATGTGTGTGTGTGTGTGCGCGCGCGTACGCGTGTGCGCATGTGCGTGCGTGCGCGTGTGCACGTGTGTGTGTGTGCGCGCGTGCGTGTGTGTGTGTTATAGTGTCCTAAGAGATATCTGCTGCCCAACTCTTCGGGTGAGACTGCCGATTTTACAACTTCCATGGACAAGTAAGACGATGATTGTATTTTTATCCTGTCATCATACGGAGAGTTTTATTAAATATAATTGCAGTAAAGTTATGAAATTGCCGTGTGGTGACAGAGTATGAAAATAATTTACCACCCCTTTCATATGTCCGTGGGTATCATAAAAGACAACTAAAGGATATATTGTATTATGCAGATAACATCGATGAAAAGAAGGAAAACTTAACATAAAAGCCTATATCAACCTTTCTGACCAGCGCGCTATAATAAGTCAATTTCACTTCTATTTTAGAGGCTGAGCCTGAACCCAACAGTGTAATAACACACAAAAAATTTAGTTATATCGATTTATCGCCTTCAAAACAAAACCTCTTGTGTACTAAATTTCGTGGAAATCATTTGGTATTAGTGGTAGGACCACGCTGTTGACGGTTCTCTGTCTGCAGCCGCGGGCCGGTCCATCAGGGGTAGTGCCACACTCTCGCAGAAGAACGACGTCTGAATAACGGCAATGTGCTATGGCGCTTCGTTCAGTGGGCGAGAGAGCCGGAAGCCCAACTGGGTGAGTTTGGGATTGTAATGGTAGGCAGCGGCCTAGTTATATCCTTGGTATTGCAAAGGTCCATGGGCATCAGTGACACTTTCTATCAGGTGTGATGCTTGCTCGTTTATCGCTATAAGCAATAAAAAAATATACTGTTACCGAGATTCTGAAAATTTAAAAATACACAAGAATACAAGAATTGCTCGTATTATTAAATATATATATTCTACTAGCTTCTGCCCGTGGCTTCGCCCGCGTAAAAGGTTACTTTCCTAAAGTTTTTCATCCCCTATTTTTATTTTACTCCTTAAGGGTAAATTTTTACAACATGTTAATGTCATATTTATTTATATCTAATCAATAGCTTAAAAATAAGTTTTAAGCTTCCGGCTTTAAAAATGACGATACTTCGTTACAACTTTTCATTCCCCTTTACAACTCTTTTTTTTTGCATCAAAAAGTAGCCTATGTCATTTATCAGGCTCTAGACTATCGGTGTACCAAATTTCATTTAGATCGGTTCAGTAGTTTTGGCGGGAAAGAGCGACAGACCGACAGAGTTACTCGCGCATTTATAATATTAGTAAAGATTGAATAGCGTACAGTTCTCAATGAAATTGTTTTCTAACATTAATATATCTATGTCAAACTGTCAATAGTTACTTTCATAATTTTGCTAATTAATTTTAAATAACTGATGGCTATAATCACAAACTGTTTGAGTATATAGAACAAAATAAATGACACATTTCAGTTTGAAGTATACAGTGGGGTATTTGCAAATAATGGAGCTTAAAGAAAAATAATATATTCTTAATTTATATATTAGTTTTAATCATCATCATTTCAGCTCATATACATATGTCCCACTGTTGGGCTCGAGCCTCTTCCATAGCTAACCCAATATCTCAACAAAAGAAAAATCAGCTGGCTATAACATAGTGTATTGTACATTTGTACGTCAACTGATGTCTCGATCATGGAAAAAAAATCTTCACTTTCAGTGATATCCTCTCAAATAAAAATTTACCTGATGATAGCTTATATGTAACTATTGATAAATATATACGTCAGCTGGCTGTATCTCGATGGGAAAATCGTCAGCTGATAATTTGAAGGTAACGTAGAAGTTAGCCAGAAGCATTTACTGACTATTTAAATGCATCAGCTGACTAAGTTTCCCTCGACTGGAACACGAAATTGGTCAAACGAGGCACACTATATAACACGAAATGTCATACACAAATGAAATGTTTACACAAACATAGAAGGGAAGCACTAATTGAATTAGCCAATTCATGTATGGTTAATTTCATTACGCACGATTTGGTCTGGTTTATAGAGGCATCAATCACACTGCTCTGCGGTAACAGTTCATAAATAATACTATACAATATATATAATATTATTTCGATGATTGAATAATTTTGTGAAATGTTCGAGCTCATTCCAGATCAATAACAATATGAGGCCTGTAATGGTGGATTAAAACAATTTAATCCTTGTTAAATTAAATGTAAGCAATAGTGGATAGGTGTTTAAACATGTAGTGATGGAGTGTGAATATATTTCATGAGCCTTTCATTTATCGCAGCTGTCATAAAATACGACTAAGACTAATTATAAGTATATAACATTGGTATACGATAGCAAACTCTAAGTAATATCTTATAACAATGTGATCGACCAGTGTATAATGGATGAATTACTTTGAGAGGTATATATAATAATTTCTGATGATCATTCATCATAAATCCGTGTGATGACGTAGTAAGAATACAATTCACCACCCCATATCTTACCCGTGGGTGATCTTACGAGACGACTAAGGGATATAAAACGCATATAACATCTGTGCGAGAGAAAGAAAACTCGAAACAAAACTCTATACCAACACGTCTGACCAGCGCGGTATAGTAGGTTAATTTCCCTCCCATTACGGAGGAGGCCCGAGCCCAACAGTGGGACATTTATGGACTGTGATAATGATGATGATTCATCATCATCATCTCAGCTCATATATGTTCCACAACTGGGCTCGAGCCTCCTCCATAATGGGTGGGGAAATTGACCTACTATATACCACGCTAGTCAGGCGTTTTGGTATAGGGTTTTGTTTAGAGTGTTCCTTCTCTTGCATAGATGTTATATGCATTTTATATCCCTTAGTCGTCTCTTACGATCACCCACGGGTAAGACAGGGGATGGTGAATTGTATTCTTACTCCATCACCACACGGAAAATGATAGATGATGATCGTTAAGTATTGCATATTTGAAATAAAACTATTTTAAGGATTTTATCTCGTTGTATGTACCGACTTTCAAACAGTTTTCAACGTTTATGGTTACGGAAGGACTAAGTTATCTTACGTCTAATAAGTCATCGTTATTAGGCAGGTATCTACCATAATGAGTAGATGTAGTGACTCTCTTTACGATATATGATGACTTACATATCCTAAAAAAGAAGAAATGATGGTAGACTTCATCTATCTATCAATTAGTTTGTTAATGTCCATTGTTGGATACAAGTTTTCCCAAGAGAGAATATTGCTATAATCACTAGGTTTAACATGCAGGCTGCCAGTCACAGTTGGCATTAAAAGTTCAGCTGGATTTTACGTCGTTCACGAGTAAGTAATGTATTATATGTATCATATTCTTGGCAACTCAGCAAGTAGCAGTACGCTGATATGGACTAATAATTTGTTAATATAATGTAAATATTTTGTAAAGTTATTATTATTTATTTTTATTTTCTAGTGTAGTGTAGAAATATCATATAGCTTTTATTTTATAAATTAAACGTTTGAGTATGGCTACCGAAGAGAAAGATCGGGTACCGGTGGTCCACTCGCACGGTGAAAAGAGGTGTTTGCAAGGTGGTCTATGGGGATGCGCGCCGCCTCTTCCGTCGCCCCGGACCGATTTGGCGGGGCGCGACCACGTCCATAGACCACCGCAAAAATAAAAATAAAAAAAAGGGGATGCGTATTGTAATTCGATTAATATCGATGGCTCTTTTGCTGGCATGTCAATAAATTAAAAAAGAAACATGTTCTTTTTAATAGGGACTTCCTACATTTTGTTTAACAATAAGGTAATCTACATGACATGTAATGTTAATGATTAATTGATGTTACATGTCATTCAACATGAATCATTAATCTAAATTATTGATTACTTCTTGCATTTGACTACTTATGAAGGCTGTTTATAGATATTTGCAAGTGAAAATTATTACTAAAAATCGGACCAGAACATTTATTGGAAATTCATTCCCAAAATCAGCTTAGGTCCCGCGCATGATATTTATATTTCAATCACTAATAATCTTTTATGTAGCATTCAAACTTTGATTACATTAGGTATTGTTAAAAATTTAGGTCATCATCTCAGCTCATGTATTTTCTATGGTTGAGTTCGAGTCTCTCCTACTGTTGGGGAAATTGATCTCACGGGAGTCACACAAAAAGTTTTCTGAAATTATGCAGAAGTTTGTTATTACTTTTATTTCAATTTTGAAGTAATCACTGTTTTTTTCTAAGCAACGTTGCATGCAATGAAACCATTGACTGATGTAGTGAGCCTACTTTCTTTAAGAATTTCTTTCATGCCTTTTTCAAATGCAGCCATCTTATGTTTAGTAAAATAAATAAAAGTCATGAGATGTCAAGAAGGGGGAATGAAGTTGATAAATTACTAATTCTGCACCTTCAAGAGATAGTTCGTCTAGCGGAGTGGATTGAAGCATATTCGATATTCGGTAGTCCATCTAGCGAAGTGGACTGAAGTATTGTCGCTTGGAGGAGGATCCTGCTCTTTGGGCGCTGCTGTCTTACATTTGCCAAGACAATTAGTAAACAATGAGCACCATATCAATATACACTAACAGCGTTTTTATTTAGTAGTGGTAAGATCACGCAACTGACAGTTTTCTGTCTACAGCCGCGAGCCGGTCCGTCCGGGGTAGTACCACACTCTCGTAGAAGATCGACGTCTGAGCAATGGCAATGTGCAGTTGTGCTTCGTTCAGTGAGCGAGAGAGCCGGAAGCCCTACTACGTGGGTTTGGGGTTTATATTGGTAGGCAACGGCCTAACTATATATAAGCCCTTGGTGTTGCAAAGGTCCATGAGTGGCAGTGACACTTACCATCAGTTGTGCTGCTGGCTCGTTTGCCAACAAAAGCGATTATGAGGTAACAAACATAAAAAAAAATACGGACGAATTGAGAACCTTCTCCTTTTTTGAAGTTGTTTAATAAAAAAAAATATTATGACAATTGTTGCAAAATGATCTGACCATACAAAGAATGATGCAATCATCTTTACCTTACTTTTTAAAATATTTCAGACTTGACTCATACCAATTCCAAAAGTTGTTCGAATCTGTTGATATATCATCCTTATATCAATTTCTGTAATTAGCCACTGAAAATGACGTGAGTGCTGTACTTATGTTCAAAGTAACTACTGAAAGCAGTAGTCACCGTAGAATGACGTCCTTCTCGCAAATTATTAAAAAGTTTGCTTTGAACATGTAAAAACGAGTAAAGCCAGTTAAAATAGTGGCATATGATGAGGCTTTGTGACAAAATGCTAATCAACGTCTATTAATACAACATTATATTCAATATTGTTGGTAAGTTATAACGACCTGGACCAACTCCATCTGAAGCCGTTTAGTCAACAATTACATTCCCAAGGAGGGCTAACGTCTGGCAGGCGGCCGGTCATAAATCTATTACCAATAACTTTTACAATATGTACTATGAAAGAAGAGTACATATTGTGAACCCCAAGTAATTGGGATAAGAGTAGGAAAATGATGAATGATTTTTGGTGAATAAAACCTTAATGAAAGTAAAACATTGAGCAAAAATTTTCTTTAATCAAATCCATTTCGATGCACAACAGATATTTTTGTTATATTATCACCAATTTGTGAAAACATATACGATCTTAGAATATTATTATTCTAAGTGCCAGATGTATTATTTCCAAAATGTTCCTAATTCTAAATTTAAATAAATTTATTATAAGCTTCTTACTGGCGTATACTGAATATAATTTTTTCAGTGCAACTCACAAATATGTCACATCGGTGAGACATTTTTATATGGTTTATTTCTGGTTGCCTTTTTTACAATGTTACGATCTGTTTTTAGTCGTATTTTATGATCACCCACAGGAATCAAAGAAATGATGATCATTGTATTCTTACCCTTTAACCACGTGGCTAATCCATGTATATATTGCTGTAGTAAAAACAGGAATTGCAAATAAACAAGAAAAAAAGTCTGAATACAAATTTAATTTAAATAAAACTGATTATAATTTTAACCACTCATAACCAAACCTCAATATTGCATTACAATTTTGTACGTTTATTTAAACGTCATGACGGAAATTAAAGTGTGAAACAATGTGACACTTTAATTAAGCAGTTGGCGCATTTGTACTTACAGCATTGGACTTATATGTATAGACTGTGGCTACGGCAGCTGTGAGTCTCTTTAAGTTAATTATAAACCATTCCTTTTAATCTTGGTCATAATATTTCTATAATTGTATTTACCTTTGTGAAATAATACTATTTTTTGATTTTATTGTTTGTTTTTTATTGCTCTTGGTGACAATCGAGTAAGTAGCAGATCAGATAGTAAATTACTGCCGCCCATGGACCACTGCAACATTAGTATAGGGCAGCGGCCTAGCTGTGTGTCTGGGGGTACAGCTAGGCCGCTGTCAACCAATAAAAATCCCAACCCCACCCAAAAAGTTGAGCGTCCGGCTCTCTCGCTCATCGACTGAAGTACAGCAGCACACTGCCACTGCTTAGGTGTCAATTTTCTGCGAGAGTGTGGTACTGCCCCGGACGGACCGGTGGGCAGATGTAGACAGAAAACTATCAACAGTATAATCCTACCATTACGTATTATACGTATATTGCATATTAATTTGTTTTGTATTACCTTTGGTAGTAGGATACTTGATGGTAAGTGGTAATTGCTGCTCATGAATCTCTATATCAGTAGTAGATGTAGGTCGTTGTATACTAGGAAGGTTTGAGCCTCTCTTAGTCATCGAAAAAGAGCAGCAGCAAATTGCTTCAGGTATTGTGACTTTCTGCAAAAATATGATACTACACCAGACGAGGCAGCTTTCTATGACTACAGACGAAAAACTATCAGCAGTATGGCTTCACTCTTGGTACCAGTGGTTCACCTAAAATGATACAGGGGATGAGCGCGCAAACTTGTGCCCTAATGAGATTGTACTAAATAATAATGAGGTTTTATATAATTGCCTATATGTCAAGCGCTTTTCCTGTTATGGTAACGGACGGAGCGGACGGTAAAATATTCCACCATTAATTATTTTCCTATGGAAGTAGTAAGATCAGCTGAACGATCATCAGCAGATTGAGCAGCCAGCCTTGGTATATTTATGTAAAATCGTGGTATTATCAAACCTTGAGGCCTATATCCAACAAGTGGCGACAATGAGTTCATTTAATTGACAATCGTCATTTCGTTGGTCTGAAATACTAGAAGAAATGAAAAGTTTGCAGCAAATTTTTTTTTTTTTTTTTAAAAGACACCTCCCTACACTAAGGAAATAATCCTTGTATTGCGGGGGAATTTACAAACATGCAATTAACGCAGACAAATTACACCCAGACTCAGAACAACACTTTGTGGATCGCACAAAGTAATGTCCTGCGTGGGAATCGAACCCACGCCACTGGCACGGAAGGTCGGTATCTTAATCACTACGCCATCTGTGCAGTCAAAGAGCAACATTGTATTTTTAATGCACCACTACATAGAAAAGAAATTTATAAAGATTGTAACTGCATAATGTAAGGAAATTGCAAGTTCAGAGTGATCAAAAACTTTAGTGATTACTCTAAGTCAAAGTTTCGTAGTAAATAACATTTTCTGTTACCAAGGTGCTCCAACCACACCTACTTACTTAAAACTTGTAAATACGTATTCATGTTTAACTAAACGACGAGTAAGTTGGAATAAGTTGGGCTAAGTTAGCGTAGTAGTCTATGGTTGTTTGCAAAGATTCGTGGTAACAAACTTATAGTTAAATAAGAAAAGCATTTTAATATTGTAGTATTAAAACGTTTTGCGCAGAGAGATAAAATCTGAACAATTAAATATTTAAGAAAAATGGTGTATATATGGTGGGTGTTGAGAATTACTTAAGTTTGAAAGTTATGCCAGTGACGGAAAAGTTAAGGAGTGAAAGATTGACATGGCATGGACATGTTATAAGAGGGGATGAAAGCAATGTTGTGAGGAAGGCAGGGAGAGAGGGAGACAGCGCGAGAGAGAGGGAGGGAGGTAGAGAGGGAGAGAGAGAGGGAGGGAGGTAGAGAGGGAGAGAGAGAGGGAGGGAGGTAGAGAGGGAGAGAGAGGGGGAGGGAGGTAGAGAGAGACAGAGAGGTAGAGAGAGAGGGGGAAAGGGGGAGAGAGAGAGGGAGTTATAGAAGGAGTTAGAGAGGGAGGGAGAGATGGAGGGAGAGAGATGGAGGGAGAGAAAAGGAGGTAGAGAAGGAGTTAGAGGGGGAGAGATAGAGGGATGGAGGGAGAGGGAGAGAGAGAAGGAGGGAGGGAGAGAGATAATAATCTTAATAGAAAAGCTTGTGAAAATCAGGATTATTTATCATTAACAATTAGTCAATGCCATAACTGAAAATGAAAAATTTGTGTGGTAGCGGCTACGAATACTACCAACTCTTACTTTGCTCGTGGATGTCGTAAAAGACGACTAAGACCTTTATATTGACTTGGGCCAGCTCCATCTGATACCGTTTGGTTAACAATTACATTCCCAAGGAGAGTTGACGTCTGGCAGGCGCCCGATCATAAAATTATTGCCCATAACTTTTGCAATATGTAGGAATAGGGGTACATATTGCGTCGACACCAAGTAATTGGGACAAGAGCAGAAGAATGATGATGAAATGAAAAAGAAAAATAATGCTTTTGAAATTTCGTACCATTCTCGACGTAGTTGTAAACATAGCTGTTCATTTACAATGCTTGCAGCATTGTAAACCCATGGCTGTATGGGATTTGTTTCCTTAATTTATGGCATCGGCTAATAGTACATGATAAAAAATATAAAAATTATGAGGCGCGCACTTTTGGATTTTCCAAATTATTCTTACCTTTTAACCACGTGGCTAATCCATGTCTATTTCGTTGTAGTAAAAACAAGAATTGTAAATAAACAAGAAAAAAAAGTCTGAATACAAATTTAATTTAAATAAAACTGATTATAATTTTAACCACTCATAACCAAACGTCAACAATGCATTACAAAATAAATGTCATGACGGAAATTAAAGTGTGAAACAATGTGACACTTTAATTAAGCAGTTGGCGCATTTATACTTACAGTATTGGACTTATATGTATAGACTGTGGCTACGGCAGCTGTGAGTCTCTTTCATTTAATTATAAACCATTCCTTTTAATCTTGGTCATAATATTTCTATAATTATATTTACCTTTGTGAAATAATACTATTTTTACGTTTTTTATTGCTCTTGGTGACAATCGAGCAAGTAGCAGACCGGATGGTAAATTACTGCCGCCCATGGACCACTGCAATATTAGTATAGGGCAGCGGCCTAGCTGTGTGTCTGGGGGTACAGCTAGGCCGCTGTCAACCAATAAAAATCCCAAACCCACCCAAAAAGTTGAGCGTCCGGCTCTCTCGCTCATCGACTGAAGTACAGCAGCACACTGCTACTGCTTAGGCGTCAATTTTCTGCGAGAGTGTGGTACTGCCCCGGACAGACCGGTGGGCGGATGTAGACAGAAAACTGTCAACAATATAGTCCTACCACTACGTATTATACGTATATTGCATATTTATTTGTTTTGTATCGCATTTGGTAGTAGGCCACTTAATGGTAAGTGGTAATTTCTGCTCATGAATCTCTATATCAGTAGTAGATGTAGGTCGTTGTATACTAGGAAGGTTTGAGCCTCTCTTAGTCATCGAAAAAGAGGAGCAGCAAATTGCTTCAGGTATTGTGACTTTCTGCAAAAATATGATACTACACCAGACGAGGCAGCTTTCTATGACTACAGACGAAAAACTATCAGCAGTATGGCTTCACTCTTGGTACCAGTGGTTCACCTAAAATGATACAGGGGATGAGCGCGCAAACTTGTGCCCTAATGAGATTGTACTAAATAATAATGAGGTTTTATATAATTGCCTATATGTCAAGCGCTTTTCCTGTTATGGTAACGGACGGAGCGGACGGTAAAATATTCCACCATTAATTATTTTCCTATGGAAGTAGTAAGATCAGCTGAACGATCATCAGCAGATTGAGCAGCCAGCCTTGGTATATTTATGTAAAATCGTGGTATTATCAAACCTTGAGGCCTATATCCAACAAGTGGCGACAATGAGTTCATTTAATTGACAATCGTCATTTCGTTGGTCTGAAATACTAGAAGAAATGAAAAGTTTGCAGCAAATTTTTTTTTTTTTTTTTAAAAGACACCTCCCTACACTAAGGAAATAATCCTTGTATTGCGGGGGAATTTACAAACATGCAATTAACGCAGACAAATTACACCCAGACTCAGAACAACACTTTGTGGATCGCACAAAGTATTGTCCTGCGTGGGGATCGAACCCACGGCACTGGCACGGAAGGTCGGTATCTTAATCACTACGCCATCTTTGCAGTCAAAGAGCAACATTGTATTTTTAATGCACCACTACATAGAAAAGAAATTTATAAAGATTGTAACTGCATAATGTAAGGAAATTGCAAGTTCAGAGTGATCAAAAACTTTAGTGATTACTCTAAGCCAAAGTTTCGTAGTAAATAACATTTTCTGTTACCAAGGTGATCCAACCACACCTACTTACTTAAAACTTGTAAATACGTATTCATGTTTAACTAAACGACGAGTAAGTTGGAATAAGTTGGGCTAAGTTAGCGTAGTAGTCTATGGTTGTTTGCAAAGATTCGTGGTAACAAACTTATAGTTAAATAAGAAAAGCATTTTAATATTGTAGTATTAAAACGTTTTGCGCAGAGAGATAAAATCTGAACAATTAAATATTTAAGAAAAATGGTGTATATATGGTGGGTGTTGAGAATTACTTAAGTTTGAAAGTTATGCCAGTGACGGAAAAGTTAAGGAGTGAAAGATTGACATGGATGGCATGGACATGTTATAAGACGGGATGAAAGCAATGTTGAGAGGAAAGTTTTGAATATGAATGTTGAAGGCTTTAGGGGTAAAGGAAAACCCAAGAAAAGATGGATAGACTGCGTGAGGCATGACATGGATAGACAGGGAATGCCTGCAGAGATATCTGATAGGACTCTATGGAGGAAGATGATGTATGGCGTCGACTCCAATTAATTGAGATAAGAGCAAGATGATGATGATAGGTGGGTGTTCGAATTACTTGACGTATATATTTCGATGATTTTTGACATTTTTGTTTGCCTATCTGTTAATTTATTGGCGAATTACGCTAAAACTATCAAACGAAATATCTTGTAAATCGATATAATTATAGGTACTATACCTATATATTCTTCAGTAATGATCATATAGAGAAACAGAATATAAAGCCAAGAAATATAATATAAACTAACTTAGCTACAAGCAAATCTTCAAATTCAAATTCATTTATTATGTAGGTATCCTGCGAGGGTACTTACATATTGTCAGTTTAATATTTTAAATTAATCGAATAAACAACCACCGAATCGGATGTAACCACTACTGAGAAGATTCGGCAAGAAACTCACTGAGTTGGTTTATTAATATTATTAAAGTATATCAAATATTATTTGATAGAGTGATGATATGATGATAGATGACTTACGGCACGGAAACGTGGTCCCTAAATGTAGGCCTCATAACCAGGCTCAAAGTCGCTCAGCGTGCTATGGAGCGGGCTATTCTCGGGATTTCTCGGCGAGATAGAATCCGAAATACGGAAATCCGCAGACGAACGGGTGTAACCGACATAGCACGAAGAATTAGCACGCTGAAGTGGCAATGGGCAGGCCACATCGCTCGAAGAACCGACAACCGCTGAGGAAGAAAGGTTCTAGAGTGGCGACCACGTACCGGACGACGCAGTGTGGGACGCCCCCCCACTAGGTGGACAGACGACCTAGTGAAGGTTGCTGGGCGTCGTTGGATACAAGCGGCACAGGACCGCACTCTGTGGCGTAAAATGAGGGAGGCCTACGTTCAGCAGTGGACGGCAATAGGCTGAAATGCTGATGATGATATCAAATATTACATCTGCCATTTCTTTTCATATCTTAGACAACATCCTGTATTAAGTTATTATCTTTATATAGCGGGGGACTTTACAAATATATCTAATATCTTAAAAAAAAACAGTTTTTGAATATTTCTATAGTTGTATATATTTATATGTTCTACAGTTGTATATAGTTTCAGCTACGGCACCAGCGTTTTTCATGAAATTTACTATAGTAGAATTTTACCACAAACGAAGTTTCACTGTTGGTAGGATTTCACCACAAACGGAGTTTCACTCACAGTTCAAACCCAACAAAAAAATGATTTTTGGAATAAAATAAATAAGGCTTAAGTACAATTATGGAGGGGAAAATTACCTTAGTTCTGTTGTGAGTAGACCTTGTCAAAGATAGGCCTAAATTTAATATACGATGCTGGCCAGTTGATTTGGTACACGGTTTTTCCTGTGTAGTAACGGGTTAAAAAAGCCCACTCCATATTTTTACGGGACTAAGATCAATTAAGGGATGTAAGCTGATATACCATAATTGCAAGATAACTCAAAATAAAACTATTTAAAAAGGCATGACGCACTAAAAAACTAATCTTCGCATTGTGGAGGAATTTTATCTCATCATCCCAGTTGATATACAATCCAATGCTGGGTTCACGCCTTTGATATAAATTGACCTACTATATCATATTAGTCCGACGGGTTGGTATAGGATTCTATTTCGAGAATTACTTTCTCTTGCATGGATATTATCTGCAGATATATGCCTTAATCTTTACCACGGGCTGAGTAAGTAGTAAATTGTATTTTAATTTTAGTCACCGCACGAAAATTATCAAAGACTTTACAGACGTGCCATTAACGGATACAAATTTAACCCAAACTCAAAACGACAAATTGTGGATTGGACAGAATATTATACTGAGTGCGTATCGAACCCACAATACACGGCTCGGTAGTATCTCTGCAGTCAAACCCATCTAGCCGAATCTAATTATAGTTTTATCTATTGGAAGAAGACTGGTTTTATTTCCAGATTCTTTTTCTCACGAAGACGATAATACTTACTAGTTAACGCGATACTCGTGAGATGGTCATTTCATATTCATATTCCAAAATCATTTAGAGTAAAATAGAAATTAGTAATCATAAATATTATAAAGATCTACCGAACCAAAAAAAAAAATGCTACACCCTTATAAAAATGCATTTATAACGCACAAACAGAAAACACTTTTCCAATTTGTACGCAATGCTGATATTAAAATTACTGCACAAAGTGAAGTAGTACTTTAAAGGAACAGAAATAAAATAACAACATTTTTTTTTATAATTATCATGGTCTCTTTGGATGCAATGCGTCAAATTTATAACAAGCAATTTCACTATTGAAGGAAAAATAATCTAGTTGTTATATATATATATATATTGCGAGTTTAGTTATCTCAATAAAAATAAAGAGAGCTAGCTTAGATTACGTAGTATACATATTTATATATGTTTTAAGCTATCTTGATTTATTTTAAAATTATGTACGTATACATACATAATTTTAGTGACATTCGTACAGAATGGGCCTAGCATCGACTCATCATACCAAATGGACGTCGTTCTTAAGAAAAAAAAAACATTGTAATCATTTATATCATCTCAGCTAGCCACCTGCAGGGTTGGCCAGGAACGTCAAGATAGTAGCGGCTGGCCGAATGTCGATGGGGAAGAAATAGGGTAGGCTATGGGGCCACGCGCCGCCCGACCGTCGCCCCTAATAGAGCGGACGCCGTGTGTTCTAAAATTCTTCGCAGCCTGTATGACTCCCATTCCTGGTTTCAAGCCTCCTCCATAATAGGAAAGAAATTGATCTACTTTACGATGGTGGTCAGACAGGTTGGTATTTTTTTTAGCGGCGAGCTATGTAGTGCTCACACCCTGCTAAATCCGTCTGGGACGATAAAAGAAGCGGCGCGTGACTCCGCTGACCCGCCCTACATGTACCTTTTTTCGCCGAGCGCGTGAGCCACCGGAACCCGATCTTTGTCTTCGGTGACCCGTCCGGTGGTTTACCCTCACGGATATCCTCTCAATTCAATGCTTCGGCAGCTTTTGCCGTCGGGGCATCGGCCTCACGCGGTGTGGCCTCGCTCCGGGCGACCAGACCAATCCCCGGTCCGACCACTGTCTCGACTAGGGCGGTATCAGGCGCAGGTACTCGCGATATTCCGAGCTGTCCTTATCTTGAATAATTATATTATTTCCTTAAATATATCTCTTAGTCATCTTTTACAACACTCACGGGTAAAAAATAGAGCGATGAATTGTATTCTTATTTCATTATCACATGTAGAGAGAAAAAAAAAGAAATAAAAAAAATATTAAAAAATATTAAATTACTGCGACGTTTCTTACGGCAATAATGCTTACATAGCAACATATTAATTGTGTCCTGTTTATGTTATTTTTACTGATTTGCTAGTAGTTATGCTCACACTTGGGTTGCTATATTTCAGTCAATAACAGTTACCCAAACAAGCTAACTAATAAAACATTAGTTTTCCATGCTTTAAATTCCTAAAAAATATACACAGAAATCAATAAACTACTTAATTATAGTAATAATAATAAATAATTGTAGTCATCATCATCATCATCATCACAGCCCATAAATGTCCCACTGTTGTGCTCGGGCCTCCTCTGTAATGGGAGGGAAATTAACCTACTATACCGCGCTGGTCAGCCGTGTTGGTATAGGGTTTTGTTTCGAGTTTTCCTTCTCTCGCATAGATGTTATATACGTTTTATATCCCTTAGTCGTCTCATACGATCAACCACGGGTAACATATGGGGTGGTGAATAGTATTATTACTCCGTCACCACACGGAAATTGTAGTAGTAAACTGTTTTCGGACATGGGGCGCCGCCCTTTCATTACCCCGAGTGGAACATACGCCGTGTATCCAGACCGTAGCTTGCAAAAACAGCCTGAATATTGATTTGTCACCGTATTGGGAAGGAGTCTCTAACATTACGGGAAGGAAATTGACTTATTACATCACTGAGGAGACAGATTAAAGTTACATGGCTTCTCTTACAGTAATCCATTTATATCCTTTGTTCACCTTTAGGGCAGTCCTAGAAAACTATTAGAGATGTTTATGGTTAGGTGTCGAAAGTACCCTTGCTGGTAGAGCCACTAAAGCCATTCAGTGGTTCCAATGGCTCTTTTGGTCGAATAAAAACATACGAATGGTTATCGGAGCTCATGCTGCACTTTGGTCAACTATAATCGGCTGGGAAGGAGTATCACTATAAACTACCCCAAAAAGGTGTGGTTAATTATGATCTTACTCGGGTCATAATATGAAATATGTAATAAAATAATAAGTTTACTATATGCATAAAAATTTACAGTTTACTGGAGGAAATGGCGTAACAAAGTTAACATATATAATAATTATTATGTTCCCTTGGGATATTACTTGTCGATTTTGTACTAGAAAAGTTACTGTTAGAGAAAAACGCTGCAACGTATTGAATTTGACCAGCTCTAGTTCCAAATTGGAAACTATAAGTTCAGTTAAGTAGTCTTACTTTTTTGAAATATTAGTAATAATACTTTCTTATAATCCATATTCCTTTCTCCATCCATATCCATGTGCTGACGGAGTAAGAACACAATTCACCATCCTTTATTTTATCCGTGGTACATACATACATACATATCATCACGCCATATCCCTTGCAGGGTAGGCAGAGAGAACAGAGTGCCAGAGAACTCTATCTCTGCATACTTCACTCGCTTCCTCAACATTCATAATTCTCTTCATACACGCTCGCCGGTTTCGGAGACTCTTGACTCCACCTTCTTTCAGTACATGATCGATCTGGTCTAGGTAGGTTAGTCTCGGTCTCCCTCGGTACCTACATCCTTACACTTTCGCATTGTATATCTTCTTAACCAGGCGTTCGTTCGGCATTCTTTCCACATGTCCGAACCATCGGAGCATTCCCTTTCGCATATTTACACCAATACTCTCTTTCAAACCTACTCGCTCTCTTATACCTTCCACACAACCTCTTACATTCCACGTGCCCACCCGGCACTCTGCTCTCCTCGACTCGCCTAACTGGGCAAGGCGTGATGGGTGGCGGCCCCCATCGCCGCAACTGCCAATGTTCGTACCGACGGGGGCGGGTCGGTACGCGTCGCCTCCGGGGGACGCCCTAACCCGCATTGCGGTACGCATATCGAGCCGGATTAGCAGTCTAATTAGACTGGCAGGGGACGCGAACGAGCACGCTCCGGACTATGCTCCCTTCCAATACGGGTGAGGCTCGAGCCCAACAGTGGGACATATATGAGCTGAGAGGAATTTCTTTATGCACATCCATTGAATTAAGTATCTACTAATACTTTAATCCTTACTAATATTATAAATGCAAAAGTAACTCTGTTTGTGTGTCTGTCGACAGATAGACAAAGAGCGACAACTCTTTCACGCCAAAACTACTAAACCGATCTAAATGAAATTTGGTACACAGATAGTCTAGAGCTTGATATAGGACATATGCTACTTTTTAATGCAAAAGAAATGGTAAAGGGGTATGAAAAGTTGTAAGGAAGTATCGTCATTTACTTTTAGGCTATTTGATTAGATATAAATAAATATGACATTAACATTTTGTAAAAAAAAATACCCTTAAGAAGTAAAATAAGAATAAGGGATGAAAAACTTTAGGAAAAAACCTTTTACGCGGGCGAAGCCGCGGGCAGAAGCTAGTAATGTATAAATATAAGAAATAATCACGTAGCTATAAGTATTTAGTATTCGTAAAAGTCTAGGCCGGGTCGTAGGTATTTATATTTCACGAACTTTCTAAATAACATACACAGCATGAGTTTATTTTATTGTTTATTCACAACCTAAACACGCTGTTTTGACGAAAAATCCTATTATAACTTTATACAATGTTTACGAACGCTCTTACAGTTACGAAAAGGGTTGAAACTTTCAAGCCTTTTCGCAGACAGTAATTTATGAATAGTTACACAAAAAAAATATGAATTGGGCTTACAGTATTATTAGTTTATTCGTGGAAATTTATTTTTAACCTACTTCGCATTTTGTTGAAGATTTGAAATAATACTATTTTTACGGATTCTATCTCAATTGTATTTGCTTTTTTTTTTAATTTCATGATGTTTCGATACTATACAGCGTTCATCGTTACGGGAGGACTTAGTGTCTTGAGGTCTTAAGGTCCTGCCGTGACCATGAACGCCTAAAGTGTTCGAAATATCGGGAAATTAAAAATTAAATACAAACACGATAGAATCTGTAAAAATAATTTTATTTCAAATGTGTAATACTCGTGTAAATATTAGAAATCATTATTGAAGATTATTCTTGAAGGATACATTGCTATAATGATTCATTATGGTCATCATTTCAGCTGATGTACATATCACACTGCCCAGCAGGGCACAAACATCTAACGCAATAGTAAGGTAATTGCTTACTTACCTACCACCTACCTAGCTGGTCACACATTTCATTACAGGGTTTTTATTTCCTTCTCTTGCAATGATATTATCTATTTAAATCCCGTAGTCATTTGAGAATCCTTTTTTTATTTTATTAATGGTTTACAAGTTTTTTCTTTCAGTTCGCGCGAATAGCAACAACTATTCTGTTTCATTTGTCAACGTACAGAAAGAAAACGGAACAAAGCCTTGGTGCTTAGTTTACAAATAAGTGTAAGGTGAATTATATTATTTTCTCTCTTATTTATACTTACCATATTTCGTTATTATATTTTAATTGTGTGGTTTAAGAATACAATGTATTAATATTTGTTATTTTCATTGGGTAGTTGTGAAGATCTACTGATATTTTTGCTGCAAGGGTGAACTTTTTTTTTTTATTAAAGACACTAACCCTTTTTTTTTTTTTTTTTTTTTTTTTTTTTTTTTTTTTTTTTTTGTGGTGGGCTATGGACGTCGCACCCCGCCAAATCGGCCCGGGGTGACGGAAGAGGCGGCGCGCAACCCCATTGACCCACCCTGCAAGCACCTCTTCTTCGCCGTGTGAGCGGGCCACCGGTACCCGATCTTTGTCTTCGGTGGCCCGCTCGGCGGTATGCCCTCTCGGGCTCCTCTCCTGTCGACGCCCCGACAGCTTTCGCCGTCGAGGCGTCGTCTTCACGCGGTGGCCTCACGTCGGGTGACCGGACAATTCCCCGGTCCGATCACCCGAAGCCTCGGTTAGGGCGGCATCAGGCGCAGGTACTCGCGCCTGCGCCGCCCCGGCCGCGAGCGGCGGCCCGGGTCACGGGAATCCTCCCGGGCCCGTTCCGCCGCCTCCTTCTGCGAGATGACAGCCTCGCAGAAGGCGGCGACCGCGTCCCAATTCCTGACGCTGTCGACCATCGCTCGCGCAACAGCCGGCAGCGTCAGGTCGGCACCGATGACAGCGACGAGGTCACGGCGCTGCCCGTCCCAGCCCGAACATACCTCGAGCGTATGTTGCGCCGTGTCCTCGTCGCTACTACAATGGTGGCAGGACGGAGTCAACTCCCTCCGCACGACCGTGTGCAGGTACTTGCCGAAGCAACCATGCCCCGACAAGACCTGCACCAACCGGAAAGAGAGGACTCCGTGCCGCCGCTCCATCCACTCCATCAGTACGGGCCGGAGAGCCTCAACGGTAAAAACACCGTGTCTAGGCCTCTCCAGCCGCGTAGCCCAACGGGCGATGACTTCTCGGCGGGCGTCCTCGCGCCAGGTGGCTATCTCGTTAAACGATGGGGAGCCACCCTCTTCGCGCATTGAGGCAACCCGCCGGTAGAGGTCGGAGAGCATCTCCGCCTCTAGGTCCCACGGGGGTGTCCCGGCCAATAGGCACGCCGCCTCTGTCGACACCGTGCGGTACCCGCGAATGGCTCTGACCGCCATGGCTCGCTGTGGCCTCCACAGCACCGCCCTGAGCTGGGCGTTCAGAGCCCTCGCCCACACGGGTGCGCCGTACATGGCCATTGAGCGGATCACCCCCGCATACAGCCGTCGGCCCTCGAAACTGGGTCCGCCCACATTCGGCATGAGCCGAGAAAGGGCGGACGCCGCGCCGACCAGCCGGGGAGCAATTTGGCGAAAATGCTCCCGGAACCACCATCGCCCGTCGAGCACCAGACCCAAGTACCTCATATGGGCCTGGATACTGATGTGGATGGAGTTGACGACTAACGAGGCGCCAATGGGCAGCCTAACACGGGGCCCATGGAATAGCAGGGCCTCCGTCTTGTTTAGGGCCACCCTGAGCCCCAGCGCCTCGATTCGCCTGACCATCTCCTCGGTGCCGAGAGTGGCCAGGCTCGCCGCCTCTTCGAATGTCCTGCCCCGGGCTGTGACGAGCGTGTCGTCAGCATAGCAAATAACGCTCAGCCCGGGGGGGAGACTCCCTCTCAACGCCCAGTCGTACCCGATGTCCCACAGAGTCGGCCCCAGAACCGACCCCTGCGGAACACCGCACGACATGGGCGTCCGCACAATGTCCCCTGCGGGGCTCGCGTAGAGAACACTGCGCCCCTCCAAATAGTCTGCCACCAGCCGCCTGAGGTACAGGGGCACTCCATGGAACCGGAGCGCCTCCCTGATGCAGCTGAATGGCAGACTATTGAAGGCGTTGGCGATGTCCAACGACACCGCCAACAGCACTCCTTTGCCGGCGACAACCTCCGCGGCCGTCTGCCTCAGGCGTAGCAGGGCCCCGATGGTCGAACGCCCCCTCCGAAACCCAAATTGAGCGTCCGACAGATCGGGCCCCACCTCCTCCAGGTGCCGGACGATGCGGGCAGCGAGGACACGCTCCAGCAGTTTACCCACATCGTCCAGAAGCACAATGGGCCTGTAGGCCGACGGCGAATCCGGGGGCCGTCCCGGCTTTGGCAGGAGAACCAACCTCCCTTCCTTCCAGCACTCAGGGAACTGTCCAGACGTCAGACAGGCGTTGAACAGTCGCCTGAGGCGAGGTTCGAGATGCTCGAGGAGCAACGTCAACACCCGGACTGGGACTCCGTCCGGGCCGGGGGCCGTGGTGGCGGAACGAATCTTCGCCACGGCTGCCCCCACTTCCGACTCCGTCACGGGCGGAACACTCTCGACGGCCTCCCGGTCGTGATCTGGCGAAGCCATGACCGGGGGCGTGTGCTCCGACTGCTGCGGGAACAGCTCCTCGACCACTCTACGAAGGAGGTCGGGCTGGAGGGTCTCGGTGAGGGGGGGGCCCTGCGCGCGAAGCTTGTTCAGCGACGCGCGATACGGGCGACCCCAGGGGTCACGGTCGAGACCGTCCAGCATCTCCTGCCAACTTGCGTCCTTGGCGGACCGGATGGCCAGCCGAAAGGCGGTACGCGCACTGCGGTACGCCTCGTACAGCTGGCCCTCCCGCTCAACATCGCGGCGACGCCGCCGACTGCGGGTGTAGGACCTTCGGGCACTAATGCACGCCGCACGAAGGTCCGCCAGTCTTGGGGACCACCAGTAGACCCCCTGCCTCGGAGGTAGACGCCGCACCCTGGGCATGGCCGCATCGCAGACCTGCGTTAGCGCACTGCGGATGCGGACAGCCTCAACGTCCACTCCGTCCGCTGGGGGTGGTGAGGACAGCCACGTGTTCACGATGGCCGCCTCCGCCAGTAGGTCCCTATCCAGCCGCCCCACAGCCCACCGCGGAAATGCGGGAGCCCGGTCCGCCCTGTGACCCCTGCTGGGGTCCCGGAGAGGGGAGACCTCCATCCGGATGTATCGGTGATCCGACAGGGTCTCCGCCTCCTCCAGGACACGCCAGTTCCTCACTCGTGGTGCGACAGCGGGGCTAGCGAACGACAAGTCCACTATCGACCCACCCTGCTGTCGCACACACGTGTTCACTGAGCCTTTGTTTAGGACACAGAGGCCCAGTGACGCCGCCCACTCCACGATCGCCCGCCCGCGATCGTCCGTCATCGGGGACCCCCACGCCGTGGATTTGGCGTTGAAGTCCCCCAGGACCAGGACGAGGCCCGGTGCCAGTCGCCGTATCGAAGCCTCCAAGGTGGTGAGGGAGGCCCCGAAATCGTCCATCCTCCTATTAGGGGAGAGGTATACACTGTAGAGCGTGACCCCTCCCCAGTCCGCCGCGACAAATTCCTCGCCCCTATCCAAGAGGGATAAGGACGGGAAGCGCCGCTGCGTGGAGGTGACGATTGCCGCGGTTCCGTTCCGGCTGACCACCCAATTGGGGCGATCAGGCACGACGTACGGTTCCGCGACTACGGCTGCACCGATCGACCACTCCGCCATGGATTGCAGGAGGAGATCCTGCGCACCGGCGGAGTGGTTGGTGTTGGCCTGCAGGAGGTGAGTGGACTGAGCAGCCATTAATGGGCTGTGTCCATCATCACCTCCTGGCTTGCGGTGGGCGATCGGGCCGCGCTAGGAGCGGGAGCGGCCGGAGTCGAAGGGCCGCTCCGCCCCTTTGGAGCCGAAGCCGGAGGTCTGCATGCCCCAGAGCCCATGCGGTGCTTGGCGGGCTTATTGCCCGCCGCACACGCGGGGCAGTAGGGCGGGGCGGCGCAAGATGCCGCCATATGCCCAGTCTGACCGCAGCGGAAACAGAGTCCGCCGCAGTCAAAGCAATTAGTGCATGTTGGCCGGGTGTGCCCGACCGCCATGCACTTGAAACACCTCGCAGGCCGGTGCTCCAGCACGGTGACTCGCGCTGAGCTCCAGCCCACGAGGAGCCTGCCTGAGTCGGCCAGTTGCCTGACCGACTCCACTGGGCACTGCACCCAGGCAGCACCTACGCCGCCCGGACCGGGCCGGATGGCGCCAACCCGGACGGTGTCCATGGGACACCCGGTTTTCGAGGCAATGGCCTCCCGGATGTCTTCCACCGTCACGGAGTCGTCCAAACCCGCGATGCGCATTTCGGCGCACTTTACGGGTCTGGCGATTTTGACGCCACCCTCCTCGGCGAACAGACCTCGCAGCTTCGACGCCACGCTATCGGCCGTCCTGGTGCCCTCGGCCCCAGGGAACTCTAAGATCCGAGCCCCTGTCCGGGCCTTGCGGGTCCTGGCTTCGACGCCTCCTATGTCGGAGACGTCGAGCTCCCGCCGGGCTTTCTTCAGAACGGCCTCATAGCTGAGGCCCCTTTCTGCCGCCTCAGGCAGCACAGTGATCACCACTGCGGCTGTCTTCGGCGGCCGGAGCCCCTTGCGCGGCCTCTTCTTCTTCGTGCCGCCTCCTGCGGCTCCTGCCTGGGGGGCGACGACCTCAGCGGCGCGCTTGGCCGCCGCTCTCCTCCTCTGGCCGCGACTCTTTCTGCCGCGCTCGGCCACCTGCCAACCTTGTTCGGGCGTAGCGGGCGTGCCGGGCGCTGAGGGCGTAGTCACGGCCGCGCTAGTCGTCGCCGGCGGTGTTGGTGCGGGCGACGACTTCGTTGCGGCAGGAGCCGGTGCCGTCTTCCTCTTTGGAGCGGGCCCCTTGGGCTTGGGTCCAGCCGCGGCTGCGGCGTAGCTCCCCCCCACGCGGCCACCCTGACAGGGTAGTGGGGCGGGGGTTGGTGCCGCATACGGCCGCTTGTCCCCGGCGAGAGGCGGCCGAACTCGTGGTTCCGGAGGCAGTCTTGCCTCCAGAACGGCCAAGCGCGCATTGACCATATTCCCTATGGTGAAAGACACTAACCCTGCACTAAAGAAATAATTCTTGTATTGCAGGCAAATAAACAAACATATAATTAATGCAGACAAAGTACACCCAGACTAAGAACAAAAATTTGTGGATCGCACAAAGTATTAGTAGGACAATAGTCCTGCGTGGGAATCGAACCCACGGCACACACACACGAAAGGTGCATCTTAACCGGTATACCGCATATGCTCCACTGTTGGGTTCGAGCCTTCTCCATAATGGGAAATTGACCTACTATACCACTCTGGTCAATCGTGTTGGAAGAGGGTTTTATTTCGAGTTTTCCTTCTCTTGCAAACGTTATATGCATTTTATATCCTTTAGTCATTTCTTATGATCACCCCCGGGTAAGATAGGGGGTGATGAATAGTAGTCTTAGCCCGTCACCACACGGATAAGTGGGATATATATGAGCTTTAATATTGATAATGATTGCATGAACCCATCATGAGCATAAATCCAAACTTGAATTATTATTATAATCTCATAAAATGCCGTCATTTCGCTTGCTAATCTTAATGTTTTTTTTATTTACTTTGGTGGCAGAAATAGTTAAACGTTAGGAAATAAAAATTTAATAAAAGTATAATATACATATGTAATACATTTTATCATTATCATCATCATCATCTGAGTTCATATATGTCCCACTGCTGGGCTCGAGCCTCCTCCATAATGGGAGGGTAATTCACCTACTGTACCACGCTGGTCAGACATGTTGGTATAGGGTTTAGTTTCTAGTTTTTCTTCTCTTGCATAGATGTTATATGCGTTTTATATATGGGAGTGGTGAATGGTCTTCTTACTCTATCACCACACAAAGGAAAATTTTTATAAAAGAACTATACTTATTATGCTATATTTACAATCAATAAAGTTATATTCTTTTTTATTTATCGTCTCATTCACTCTTGCTATCGAAACATCTTTGCGCGCGTAGTGGCTATTTGTCAACGACCCTCATGAATAAATCAGCTGGACGTAAGGTAATGTCATTCTCAAAAGCATTCGATATTGTTCTGTGACAATAGATATTTTAAAATAGAACTCGTTTTTTTTTCGAATGGAATATATGTCTAATTTATTATTATTATTAATATTCATTAAATTCAAATTAAGTCTAAATTAAGTAATTATGAATATAAAAGGCTAATTAAATGTTTACTAAAGAGAAAAAGAAAAAAAAACATATTAAATACTTATTCAAATAAACCGCTGTTAGTAGGTAACGTGCCCAGAATGCTGGCAGCATTGCCACGGCCACTTGCAAAAACTTGGCCAATTGCCACAGCATTTTTTTTTTAATTTTATTAATCTGAGTCTTCAAATAAAAATAAGTACAGTGTATAATGGAGCCTCTTCACGACCAGACCTTCTTAAAAGCGACAGTGATGTGCAAATGATAAAACTTGTCACAAGATTTTCGAGTTTCTTACTTAATCTCTTTAGTTATTTTAAGATAACATCTACAGTACCATAATGATTTCTAATGCTTACGCGAGTGCTACATTTAAAATAAAATTACTTTCACGGATTCTATCGCGTTTATATTTGATTTATAATTTCTCGGCGTTTCAAACACTTTTCAGTCACGAGTCATTTAAACAATCAAAAATCAAATACAAAAGCGATAGAATCCGTAAAAGTAGTTTTATTTCAAATATACAGTAGCGCTTAAAACATATAACAATACTGAGACAGATCACTACACGAGTAGATCGTCAAATACTGATAATATATTTTGATGGAAATTTTCATTTAGAGCTCTGAATCAAGGTTCAATAATTAGGATAAATGTGTAGGTATTTATCCGATTATCGTAAAAAAATATAACATACATACATACATAACATCACGCCATATCCCTTGCAGGGTAGGCAGAGAGAACAGAGTGCCAGAGAACTCTGTCTTTGCATACTTCACTCGCTTCCTCAACATTCATAATTCTCTTCATACACGCTCGCCGGTTTCGGAGACTCTTGACTCCACAGTACATGACCGATCTGGTCTAGGTAGGTTAGTCTCGGTCTCCCCCGGTACCTACATCCTTCCACTTTCGCATTGTATATCTTCTTAACCAGACGTTCGTTCGGCATTCTTTCCACATGTCCGAACCATCGGAGCATTCCCTTTCGCATCTTTACACCAATACTCTCTTTCATACCTACTCGCTCTCTTACGTCATCGTTAAAAAAATATAAAACTCTTATTTGAATATGATTGCGAGCAGGCTTGACTACATTTATTTAAGTCGCTGTAGTGCCGTCTCCCATGGGATGTCGCAGCGGTGACAAATGTAAAATGTAGTTAGATATTATTTATTTATTTTCTGTGTGTGTATTCCTTTTATGTGTTCGAATGTTTTTGTATGTATACTAACCTAGTTGTAAGTCGTACTAACACATAATGAGTCATTGTTACTTAATCCAATAAAATTTATTATCATTATTATTATTATTTTATGTAAAAGTTTCTATGAAAATTAAATAAGAAAAGGATTAGTTATAGCTGTTTATTTATCTGTTAGTAGGTTCTACAGAACTATTAAGACAGAGGATTGACATATTTATAACATCTAGTTGTATCGTAGGTGTAATAAGCAGAGTAATAATGACTATAAATATCAGTAAATACGCATTGTGTTGAGTAAACATAGTCGTCGCTTTATTTTTATGGAACGCCCGCGTAAAAGGTTACTTTTCTAAAGTTGAGCTATTATCCCAAAGGAACACATTGCCGGGATAAAAGTAACCATTTTTATTTATATCTAATCAAAAGCCAAATAACAAAATGTTTCGTCAATGTAGCTTCAAAAATAATCAATTTCCATATAAACTTTCCCTATTTTTATTTTACCCTCTACAAAAATACCCTTAGTATTTTTTTACAAAATTTTAATCTCATATTTATTTATATCTAATCAACAGCCTAAAATAAGTTTCAAGCTTCTGGCTTTAAAAATGACGATACTTCCTTACAACTTTTCATCCCCCTTTACAATCCTTTTTTCGCATTAAAAGGTAGCCTATGTTCTTTGTCAAGCTCTAGACTATCTGTGTACTAAATTTTATTTAGATCGGTTCAGTAGTTTTGGCGTGAAAGAGTGATAGACAGCCAGACAGAGTTACTTCCGCATTTATAATATTAGTAAGGATGATACTACGAATAAGTGCAACATAACATAAATTGTATGCACAGATGGCGTATTGGTTAAGATACTGGACCTGTGCTAATGGTGTAGGTTCGACTCCTACGGCCACTGAAGACAAAGATCGGGTATCGGTGGCCCGCTCGCACGGTGAAGAGAAGTGCTTTGCAGGGTGGGTCTATGGGGCAGCGCGCCGCCTCTTCCGTCGCCCCGGACCGATTTGGCGGGGCGTGGCCACTCTATAGCCCACCGCAAAAAAAAAGGTTTCGATTCCTACGCAGGAAAATACTTTTTACGATTCAATTTTGTTCTGAATCTGGGTGTAACTTGTCTGCGTTAATTATAAGTTTGTAAAAATAGATAAACAAATTAATAAAACATTAATATAATTTTTTTTAATTAATTTTTTTTAGTTGAATTTTATCTCCAAAATATTGAATGTAACCTGTTTAACAAAAGTAAGTTACGTTAATTAAAATTAACTGACACTTTGAATCCCGTGGGCGGTTGTAATTTGTAACGTGGACCGTATACACTGCCTCATCTGTGAAACTACCAGCTGTATGGTTAATTAAATAAAGCAGCATTAATGAGTCAGTAAATTATTTGGCTGAGTTTTATGAGTGCTCTTGTTACAAATATACATTTTTAATTTAATTCCATATTCACTTTATACCCTAATATATATATATATATATATATATATATATATATATATATATATATATATATATATATATATATATATATATATATATATATATATATATATATATATATGTATATATATATTAGGTAATTAATGTAGGTACCGCGGGGGAGACCGAGACTAACCTACCTAGACCAGATCGGTCATGTACTGAAGGAAGGTGGAGTCAAGAGTCTCCGAAACCGGCGAGCGTGTATGAAGAGAGTTATGAATGTTGAGGAAGCGAGTGAAGTACGCAAGGATAGAGTTCTCTGGCACTCTGTCCTCTCTGCCTACCCTGCAAGGGACATGGCGTGATGGTATGTATGTATATACATATATATATAGCTGTGTGGTAGCGGCTACGAATACTACCAACCCTTACTTTGCTCGTGGGTGTGGGTGGGTGGCTTTGCTTGGGCTCGTAAAAGACGACTAAGAGTTTTACAACGACCTAGGCCAACCCCATTTGATACTAGTTGGTCAACAATTACATTCCCAAGGAGGGTTGACGTCTAGTAGGCGACTGCTCATAAAACTATTGCTAATAACTTTTACAATATGTACTATGAAAAAATACATACAACATAATTTATCGACCCCAAGCAATTGGGATAAGAGTAGGAGAATGATGATGATATTCGTCATAACAATTTTAGTCCTGCATAATAGGAACTTAGTTTATGGCATAGCCATAACATTATTTATTTTCTTTTTAAAGACACCACGGGGATTTTACAAACATGCAATTAGCGTTGACAAATCACACCCAGACTCAGACAACAAACAGTTTGTGGATCACACAAAGTATTTGCCTGCGTGCGATCAAACCCACGGGACTGGCACCTCGAATCTACGCCATCTATGTAGTCAATGATGACGTGTTGAATTCATAGTAGTTCTTGTGATTTATTCAACAGAAAAAAAAACTATTTAAAACAACAAAAACACCTTAGACTTAAACTTCCAATACAGGACACTCATATCATGGAATTGACATACCATTCATTTAAATAGCGGTAAAGAAGTAAGTCCGGCTAATTGTTGGACCACACATCGCTCTTAGTTGTCCTAAGTGGTTTAGTCAGAGTGTAACTTTATTTAATTAAGAAAAAGTCTATGTATAATTAAATGAATGGGCATCAATGATATGAAATCAACATGAACGCCTTTTTTGGTACTTTTCACACATGATAATACAATAGTTGTAGAGTATCTATTTATTATTTACTTACACTTATAAAAACCAAGAAGGTCTTATAAATTTATAAACAATATCTTTTTTCTAATATTCATTTTTTTATAAAATATATTGTCCGTTTCTTATTATGAATGTATTGAGAAGAATAAGCATCAATAAAATTGTAAGAACTTCATTTTATGTAAGAGTTAAAAGGGGAGAGAAACAGAGACTCATTTTAACTATGATTGACGAATGCTAGGTGATACCATTCCTTTTTAACTTTTTCATAAGTGATGCATTATGAACAGCAGCAAAAAATACCTTCCACGTAAATTCTGACTTGTAATTTATGGCCTGATCTGATCTTTAAAGGAATGATGTTTGACGCTTTCATTGTAACTTATATAGCCATGTGAGACTATTTTTTGAATTAATATTACTCTGTTCGATTACGGATTCATAACATCTTTTTATTTTTTTCGTGGCTGTTATAAAAACCGATTGAGGAGTCAGCATGGCAGCAATGAGCAATAGAACTATCCTGAGAAAATTATAACGCATCGTATTCCGTTAACTCGCTTCCAAGTATAGCATCTAACTCGTTATCTCATTTTATGGAGTGAACGTCTATATAGGTTATTGAATGGAATATAAATAATTTATTGTAATGTAATTGTCTCAGCTTATATATGTCCCACCGCTGGGCTCAAGCCCCCTCCATAATAGGAAGGAAATTCTACTATACTACGCTGGTCAGACGGGTTAATACAGGATTTTGATTAGTGTTTATCTCCTCTTTCAAAGATTGTACCAGCGGCTTCGCTCGCGTTGAAGCCGTGCCTGCCAAAATATTTCTTTTACCCTCACACCGTTTTTTTAATAATAATTATTCTCTCTCTCTTATCTCATTTTTAATACATCGAAGACTATGTGTACAAAGTTTCATGATCATCGATTAAGTAATTTTGACGTGAAAGCGTAACAAATAAGTTTACATTCACATTTATAATATTAAGTAGGGATTTTATCTCTTATTTCTTTTTTAATACTCTTACGGGCAAAGATAAAGGTTGGTCAATTGCATCCTCACTCCGTTATCATACGTAAAATGTCATCATAATCATCATCACTATTTCAACTAATATATGTCCCTCTATTGGGTTCGAGCCTCTCAGTGATGTTATCTGCTTATGTTCCTAAATCATCTTCTATCACGCACGATCACCGACGGCTAAGAAAGGGAGTGATGAATTGCATTCTCACTCCGTCACTATATGGAACTATGGAAAATGTACGGTAACTGAATGAAAAATGTACTGTAAAATAATATAAAGAAAATGTAGTACAAAGCTCTATTTTGCCTTTAGTAATACATACGAATAGCTTAATTATGCTCCTTTATAGTATTCGCGAATGAAATAGCGGTCTTATTTGGTTTTAAATAAATGTACAGCTGCCTTAATATAAAGTACATTATATATGTATAACGAGCTTAAAATCAGCCAATTTTAGAGACTGTATATTTTACTACCGTTGTCAGTTCTTCTCACACAATTGTCAGTGAGTCCAGTTATATTGAAAAAGTTGGCCGGATCCCCGAGCCTTCCTCGGACAATATATCAAGCCCTAAAACTTTTTTGATGACTCGGCTATAGATAACTTCGTAGTCATGACGTGAAACCCTTTTTTCAGCATAAATCGGATGGAGATCGAATTCAGTAGTTCAATAATGGCAATTATATCATATGACCAGCTTCATTTTCCAATATAATTTTGAAAATTGATACACATCTTGTGTATCAATTTTCAAAATTATACCTTTATCTTTGTGTACCTACATAATTCTTCCTATTCATAATTAAATTTCTCCTAAATTTCTCGACCAATTTTGCTAAAAAAAAAACTTCATCAGTTCGGGTTTATGCCGGGCCGCTGGACAACGGATGTTATATTTGCACTGCGCCAATTGTGCGAAAAATATCGTGGTGCACATAAAAGCTTGCATATGGTATACGTTGACCTCGAGAAGGCCTACGACAGAATACCGAGAACAGTTTTTTGGTGGGCACTGAAAGAGAAAAGTGTGCTTGTGAAGTATACTAAGTTAATCTGTGCCATGTACCAACGATCTAGGTCGTACGTAAAATCAGCGGCTGGAGACTCCGACGAGTTCAGTATGCAGGTGGGTTTGCACCAAGGGTCGGCGTTAAGTCCTTAACTCTTCCTATTGATAATGGATGCGTTAACATCGAAGATATTGGAAGAGGCACCCTGGTGCATGCTATTCGCTGATGACATTGTTCTCGTCGGAGAAGAAGGAGTGAGGTACAGAGCATGCTGGAGAAGTGGCGCTGTAAATTGGAGAATGTTGGCTTGAAAATCAGCAGACCTAACACGGAGTAGGTACATGTTCTGCGATTTCGGCGGTCTCTCCAATTTTACACCCATATGCCTAGATGGAGTACCTATACCAGTATGCTCGGATTTTCGATACCTCGGTTCTCTTATTCAAAGCGATGGCGACCTGGATCGTGCGGTGAAACACAGAATTAATGCGGGATGGATGAAATGGCGGCAGGTCACGGGTACAACTTGCGACCCCAAAGTACCCCCTAAATTAAAGGGTAAAATATATAAAACCCTAATAAGACCTACTGTACGGTATGGATCAGCATGTTTAGTGACAAAAGCGATGGATGAGAGACGACTGCATGTAGCGGAGATGCGAATGTTGAGATGGATGTGTGGTGTGACGAGATTGGATAAAATAAGAAATGAGCATATAAGAGGAAGTTTGAAAGTAGCGTCAGTGATGGAAAAGTTAAGGAGTGAAAGAATAACATGATATGGACATGTGATGAGACGGGATGAAAGTAATGTTGTGAGAAAAGTTTTAAATATGAATGTTGAAGGCTTTACGGGTAAAAGGAGACCAAAGAAAAGATGGATGGACTGCATGAGGTATGACATGGATAGACAGGGAGTGACTGCAGAGATGACGTCTGACAGGACTGTATGGAGGTAGATGACATATTACGTCGACCCCAAATAATTGGGATAAGAGCAAGATGATGATGATGATGATGCTTGGAGGATAACGAGCCAACACTACATCTGATAGGAAGTGTTATTGCTATTCATAACACTTTGCAATATGCTTATCAAGCATAACTCAATAGTTTGAACTTCCCAAACGAAGCGCATCAACACATTACAACTAGTCAAACGTCAATTTTCTGCATCGATTCTCTACCCCGGTTCGCAGCTGTAGACAGAAAACTTTTTGCTATCTTTTGCATATGTGTTATATGTATATTATCTCTTAGTTGTCTTTTATGAAACCTATGGGCAAAGAAGGGAATGACGAATTATAATTTTATTGGAACGAAGTTCCTTATCGCGCGTTGTGAAAGGGGGCTAGACGGAAAAAATTCTTACGAAAAGTTGTCACGACACTTTTTGCTATAGTAAGCTATTGTAAGCTGTGCGGCGTCGCTCGTCGGCTCTCTTATAGAAAGCAAGCCAGATATTTTCATTTCTATTTCGCATTGAACAGTGTGGTGTCGCGACGATTTTTTTTATAGATAGAGTGATTCAAGAGGAAGGTTTATATGTATAATATATGCATAATGTACTAGAGAAACACTGATAATTTTAGAGGTTTCTAATGTGATGTCGTAAATAAACACATTATTTTGCGCTTACATTGCAAACGCTGGCTGAACCCTACGAAATAGATCAAAATAAAGTACTACAGTATTATACAGCTTAAAAAGGCCTACAAAAAAGTCCGCGATGGTATATATCTATCTCTTAAGGATAACATACTATATCCATTTTAATACTTTAAAAAATGTTCTATTATAAAACGGTAATTGAAAAGCTATTTACACAAATACTGTATTAATCCTTATCATTTTAAATACATTAGTTGGCTTGAGCATTTCATGAAGATATTTTTTTTCCTTCAGACCATGCAAATTAAATCAATACCTTAAGAGATATAGCAAAATCAAAATAATGCGCAACGAAATTATTTTCGCCCGTGACCGGGCCGCGTGGCCGGCTCGCGTTCGAGCTCGGGGCCGAAAAGTTTTGGTAGTCTAGTGGAATTGTATATCCTATTATTAATATTATAAACGTGAAAGTTTGTAATAATGTATGGATGTGAACATGTTTGTTGCTCTTTCACGTAAAAACTACTGAATGGATTTTGATGAAATTTATAGTAATATAGCTTGCACATCAGAATAACACATAGGCTATAATTTATAAAGATATTTTGCAAATTGGCTAAAATATAACGATAAAAATCGCGTAAGGCAGAAAAAAATTATATAATTAAAATAGAACTTCGTTCCATCCGGGTGTCCCTTGACACCTCTCGTTTTATATGTATAGTATATATACCGGGTGTAACAGAGAATGGAGGAGCTGTCAGAAGGGTGGTAGATAATGATGGTAAGAACACATAACAAAAATTTGAAGGGAAAGTGTCCATTCGTTAATGAATTAGAAGCATTTAAAGTTTTCAATTTTGTCATCGCTTTTTCTTTGAAACTGAATGAAATGTACAAAGTAAATGATAAATAATCTGCTACATACTCATACTTTCTTAAATATTCATTAGAACCTAAATAAATCAATGATTACGTATGCTACAGTATGACAAACGTCGCCTTTACAAACAGCTGACGAGTCAATGGTCGTGACATCTTCCCTTCAAATTTTTGTTATGGGTTCCTACCATAATTACCTACCACCTTTCTAATCAGCTGTTCCATTTTCTGTTAGATCCGGTATATTAAATGGTAGGTATATATAACTGATTCCGTCACTACACGGTAGATTGTTTTATCATCACAATATATTATAAAATGGAGAAGAGGAAAGAAGACCCACCGCTTTCCCACGATTAATCAATATACCGTACACCTCAAGAAAGGAAGGAATACGGATTCGAATCTTTATTTACTTATATCCTATTCCACCATAATCCCATCCCATATTCCTTCCTTTCTTGAGGTGTACAGTATATTGATTAGGTGTGAGAAAGTGGTGGGTCTTCCTTCCTCTCATCCATTTTATAATAATAATGGATTTCCGCCATGTATAGCCTAATTCAATCAATTACATCACAATATACATAAAAATGTTATGGTACTTTTAAAGTATTCGAAAAGTACAAGAATACAGATTTTCCCGACCGAACGCAAACGGATAACATGGAGTTTTTTACTCGGACAAACAAGAGACTTGTTTACTTTTTTTCCCCCGCTATATTACATCCCTAATTTTCTATTATAAAAGCATTGACCCGTTAAATTTGGGTCACAAGCTGTAAATAACATTATTATTTTCTAGTTTTTAGATTATTTCTTTATATATGTAGCTTGTCATCTATATAATATACACAGAAAAGTTGATTTTACATACATCAGATATAGACTTTGGAACTATCTAACCAATGTGCCCTAACAGTAGTGTAATCAGTTAGATATATATAATACTAGCTTCTGCCCGTGGCTTCGCCCGCGTAAAAGGTTACCTTCCTAAAGTTTTTCATCCCCTATTTTTATTTTATCCCCTTAGGATAAATTTTTACAACGTGTCAATGTCATATTTATTTATATCTAATTAATATCCTAAAAATAAGTTTCAAACTTCTGACTTTAAAAATGACGATACTTCCTTACAACTTTTCATCCCCCTTTACAAGTCTTTTTTGTATTAAAAAGTAGCTACATAAGCTACTTTTTCACCTTTATCAGGCTCTAGACTATCTCTGTACCAAATTTCATTTAGATCGGTTCAGTAGTTTTGGCATGAAAGAGCGATAGACAGACAGACTTACTTTCGCTTTTATAATATTAGTAAGGATGTCAGATGGGGTACGATGCCAGAAACCTCCACGTGGTGTACCCTGGGTGCGAGCGACAGTCCCCCAGATCCTTCTGTCGAATTGTCGCTCGTAGCGAATCTCTGGCGCGAGGGGGGGTTCCCCAGCAATGGGTTGAGCCCCAATTCGCTCCTGACCCTCTAGTTGTAGAGGGTACAGGAGGCGAAATTTCGGACGGGCCCGGTCACTCATTAATTTGAGGGCTGGGCAGGCTTATGCCACCGCCGACATATCGTAAACCTGATATCTCGCTTCAAGACATATTGTCGTGAGGCGTAGTTTCAGGAGCGAGGGTCTTGGCTTAACCGCCCGGACCGCGAGGAAGACAACCTCTATAAAGAATTCGAATTAACATTCGAATTCGGAAATCACCCAGAATCTTAAGTTCTGGCGTGCGGCGAGAAGATGCATGGCAGATGGGTTGTTCTGTTGTTAGCACGCTCCAGCCAGGGCACCGGCCGACCCCCTGGTTGGTAAATGTAGGCTTGCCCGGGTACAGGGATCTCTGCCCGGGTCGACGGTGTACTTCTCCCTTACTCGTGGGAACAAGATGGATCACATTTTACCACTTACAGACGGGGATCCTAGCGGTTCCCACATTACAGCCTCGCCATGCTACCATAAAACTGGCACAGAAGACGCCTCGTCCTCTAGACTAGAGGCGCTCAAACCCGCCGAGGGCCCGGCACCCATGGAGGCCCAATCGAAACCGAAGAGGCGTGGAAGACCACCCAAGGCGACTCGTGGGAAGGCTTCCGTCGCGAAGGGGCGCCAAAAGGAGCGAGAGGAGCGGCGGGCTCTCAGGGAGGCTGCCGCCGCTCCAACTCATGAAGAAGACGACAGTTCTGCTGCAGAGCCGTCGAAGGACGAGGGCGACAGTTCTGTCGCAGAGCCGTCCAACGACGAGGGCGGCAGATCTGTCGTGGAGACAGAGGACGAGGGCGGCGATGCCGCAGGTCCGTCGGAGATGGAGGAGGGCAGCATGTCGGTTGCCGAGACTGCCGCTGCATCATCGTCGCGTTCTGCGGCAACCATGGCGGCGGCTTTGACGCTCAGGGAGGAGGCCCTCCCCTCGAAGGTGCGGAAGCGCCCCCTAAATAAGGGTGGCAGCTCAGGGTCCGACTACGAGGGGAGTGCAATTATTATGCCTCCTCCCAAGGTGGCAACCTCTCGCAGGGGGCGAGGGGCCGCGGTGGCGGCAAGATCGGCGGCTTCGTCCCCGGTCGGCCAATTGAGGGAGGCCGAGGCTCGCATCCGTGCCGAAAATGAAGCAGTCGCCGCGAGGATGGTGAGGGTGTTGTCCAACATCCCTCCCACTGGCGCGGCGGCAGCTGAGGGCGCTGTGAGCAGCGACCCCCCAGGCACTCAGATGGAGGCCCTGCAGGCCGAAAATGCCCGCCTTAGCGGCGAGGTATTAGGTCTGCGGGACCAAAACCACCGACTGGAGGCGGAGTTAGCGGCGGTGCGGAAAGAAAACCGCAAGCTGGCCAAAGATATGGCCGACTTGCGGAGCCAATTCGCGCTTTTGACGCCGACAACGCCGTCGACAAGGTCCGACTCTGTCGCCGCCTCAATTGCGCCGGCTCGAGCTGCGAGGCGCGCCCCGATAGCCCAGCCAGTAGCGGCAGTACCGCTGCCCGCGTTGCCTGTGGTGGACGGTGTGCCGGAGGCAACCATGCGCGCCATCATGGAGTCTGTTGGCGTCATGGTCAATGCGCGCATGGAGGTTCTTGAGGCAAGATTGCCTCCGGAGCCACGTCTCCGGCCGCCACTCGCTGCGGACGGAAGCAAGACCACGCGGCCGACTATAGCGTCGAGACCCACCCCGCTACCCTGCCAGGGTGGCCGCGTGAGCTTCGCCGCAGCTGTAACTGGCCCCAAGGCTGGGTCCAAAGGGCTCGCTTCGGCTAAGAAGCCGAGATCGGCGCCGGCTCCTGCTAAGGCCACGCCGCAACCGGTGCCCACACCTGCGTCGCTGGTACCGGCTAGCGCGCCCACGACTGCGCCTGCTGCGCTCAGTGCTGCTGCCATGCTCGAACAGGGCTGGCAGGTGGCTGAGCGAAGCAGGAAAAGTCCCGGCCAAAGACGGAGGGCGGCGGTCAAAAGCGCCGCTGAGGCCACCGCTCCCCAAGCAGGAGCCGAAAAGAGGGGGAAGAGGTCGCGCAGGAAGCTCCGGTCGCCAAAGTCAGCAGCAGTGGTTATCACTGTGCTGCCTGAGGCGGCTGAGAAGGGCCTCAACTATGAGGCCGTCTTACGTCGCGCCCGGCGGGAGCTAGACGTCTCTGACATCGGAGGCGTCGAAGCTAGGACCCGCAAGGCCCGGACAGGGGCTCGAATCCTCGAGTTTCCTGGGGCCGAGGGTGCTAAGGCGGCCGATAGTGTGGCCACGAAGCTGCGGGGGCTGTTTGGCCAGGAGGATGGCGTTCGAATTGTCAGACCCGTCAAGTGCGCAGAGATGCGCATTGCGGGTCTGGACGATTCCGTGACGGTGGAGGACATCAGGGAGGCTATTGTCTCGAAAACCGGATGCGCCTCGGACACTGTCCGGATTGGCGCCATTCGCCCTGGACCGGGCGGCGTCGGTGCTGCCTGGGTGCAGTGTCCGGTAGAGTCGGTCAAGAAATTGGCTGACTCAGGCAGGATCCTCGTAGGCTGGAGTTCGGCGCGGGTAACCCTGCTGGAGTCCCGGCCTGCGAGGTGTTTTAGGTGCATGGCGGTCGGGCATACCCGGCCAACGTGTACCAACTGCTTTGACTGCAGCGGACTATGTTTCCGCTGCGGTCAAACCGGGCACATGGCGGCATCGTGTGCTGCCGCACCCCACTGTCCCGCGTGTGCGGCGGGCAATAAGCCCTCCAAACATCGCATGGGGGGTGGACAGTGCAGACCCCCGGCTTCGGCTCCAAAGGGGCGGAGCGGCCCGGCGACCCCGGCCGCTTCCGCTCCTTGCGCGACCCAATCGCCCGCCGGCGCAGAGGAGGTGATGGACACGGCCCACTAATGGCTACCGAGTCCATCCACCTCTTGCAAGCCAACCTCAACCACTCCGCCGGTGCGCAGGACCTTTTCCTGCAAGCTGTGGCGGAGTGGTTGATAGGTGTAGCCGTAGCCGCGGAGCCGTATTGCGTGCCCGACCGATCTAATTGGTTGAGTAGCAGTGACGGCTCTGTGGCAATCGTCGCCTCAACGTCGTGGCCTTCCCCGCCTCTGTCTCTAAAGGACAGGGGTGATGGATACGTCGCGGCGGACTGGGGAGAGGTAACGCTTTACGGCGTGTACTTCTCCCCTAACAGGAGTGTGGCAGATTTCGGGGCCTCCCTCACCAACTTGGAGGCCTCGATACGGCGACTGGCACCGCGCCAGCTCTTCGTAATGGGGGACTTCAACGCCAAGTCTATGGCGTGGGGGTCCCCCAGGACGAACGACCGCGGGCGGGCGGTTGAAGAGTGGGCGGCGTCACTGGGCCTCTGTTTGCTGAACAGGGGTTCAGTGCATACGTGCGTGCGGCAGCGGGGTGGGTCGATAGTGGACTTGTCGTTCGCTAGCCCCGATGTCGCACCACGTGTGAGGAGCTGGTATGTCCAGGAGGAGGTTGAGACCCTATCCGACCATAGATACATTCGGATAGAGGTCTCCCGGACCCTCCGCCAGCCCAGCAGGGGTCACACGGCAGACGGAGCTCCCGCTTTTCCGCGGTGGGCTGTGGGTCGACTTGATCGGGACCTACTGGTGGAGGCAGCCATTGTGCATTCGTGGCTGCCGTCACCGCCCTCGGTGGACGGGGTGGACGCCGAGGCTGGCCGCATTCGCTGTGCGTTAACGCAGATTTGCGATGCGGCTATGCCCCGTGACGGTGTCTTCCCCCGAAGAGGGCGGTTCCCTGGTGGTCCCGGGAGTTGGCAGAGCTCCGAGCTGCGTGCATACGTGCTCGGAGATCTTATACCCGCAGTCGGCGGCGTCACCGCGACGCTGAGCGGGAGGGCCAGCTATACGAGGCTTACCGCAGTGCGCGGTCTGCCTTCAGGCTGGCCATCCGTCAAGCCAAGGACGTTAGTCGGCAGGAGATGCTGGACAGTCTCGAGCGTGACCCCTGGGGTCGCCCCTATCGTGCGGCGCTGAGTAAGCTCCGCGCGCGGGGCCCCCCCCTCACCGAGACTCTCCAGCCCAGCCTCCTCACCAGAGTTGTCGAGGAACTATTCCCACGTCGGACGGAACACACGCCCCCGGTCATGGCACTGCCGAATAGTGACCGGGAGGCCGACTACGAAAGTGTTCCGCCCGTTACGGAGACGGAAATGGGGGCGGCGGTGGTGCGAATGCGTGCCAAGACCACCGCTCCTGGGCCAGACGGGGTACCCGACCGGGTGCTGGCCCTGGTCCTCGAACATCTGGGTCCACGCCTCGGGGGACTGTACAACGCGTGTTTATCGTCTGGGCAGCTCCCTGGGTGTTGGAAGGAGGGGAGGCTGGTACTCCTGCCGAAGCCGGGACGGTCTCCGGACTCGGCCTCGGCCTATAGGCCGATCGTGCTGCTGGACGATACGGGTAAGCTGTTGGAGAGGATCCTGGCTGCCCGTATCGGCCAGCACCTTAGCGAGGTTGGCCCCGATCTGTCGGACGCCCAATTTGGTTTCCGAAAGGGGCGTTCGACGATCGCAGCCTTGCTGCGCCTGAGGGCCGTAGTCGCGGAGGCTGTTACTGGCGGTGGGGTGCTGTTGGCGGTGTCTCTAGACATCGCCAACGCATTCAATAGTCTGCCATTCAGCTGCATCAGGGAGGCACTCCGGTATCACGGGGTGCCTGTATACCTGAGGCGGCTGGTGGCAGACTATTTGGAGGGGCGCAGCGTCCTCTATAAGAACCGAGTAGGGGATGTTGTGCGAACGCCCATGTCGTGCGGTGTTCCGCAGGGGTCGGTCTTGGGGCCGACTTTGTGGAGCATCGGCTACGACTGGGCGTTGAGAGGGAGCCTCCCGCCCGGGCTGGGCGTAATTTGTTACGCCGACGATACACTCGTCACAGCCCGGGGTGGGACGCTGGAGGAGGCGGCACGCCTGGCAACTCTTGGCACCGAGGAGATTGTCAGGCGGATCGAGGCGCTGGGGCTTAGGGTGGCCCTGGATAAGACGGAGGCCTTATTATTCCATGGGCCCCGCACCAGTCCACCCATCGACGCCTCGATCACCGTCAATTCGGTTCCCATCAGCATCCGGGCCCATATGAGGTACTTGGGCCTGGTGCTCGACGGGCGATGGTGGTTCCGGGAGCATTTCCGTCGGCTTGCTCCACGGCTTGTCGGCGCGGCGTCCGCCCTATCCTGGCTTATGCCGAATGTAGGCGGACCCAGCGCTACGTGCCGACTGCTGTACGCGGGGGTGGTTCGGTCGATGGCCCTGTACGGCGCACCCGTGTGGGCGGGGTCCCTGACCGTCCGACTTAGGGCTCTACTATGGCGACCACAGCGGGCCATGGCGGTCAGGGCCATACGCGGATACCGCACGGTGGCGACGGAGGCAGCATGCCTGTTGGCCGGAACACCTCCGTGGGACTTGGAGGCGGAGATGCTCGCCGGACTGTACCGGCGGGTGTCAGCGACGCGGGCAGGGGGCGGCACCGTCTCGCTTAGTGAGATGGCCGCTTGGCGGGGCGACGCCCGCCGTGACGTTATTGCTCGTTGGGCAATCCGGCTGGAAAGGCCTCGGTTCGGTGTTCGGACCATAGAGGCCTTCCGGCCAGTGCTGATGGAGTGGTTGGGTCGACAGCACGGGGTCCTTTCCTTCCGACTGGTGCAGGTCTTGACGGGGCATGGTTGCTTCGGCAAGTACCTGCAACACGGTCGTGAGGAGGGAAAGTACACCGTCCTGCCACCACTGCGATTGCGACGAGGACACGGCGCAGCACACGCTCGAGGTCTGTGTGGCCTGGGCAGAGCAGCGCCGTGAACTCGTCGCGATCATCGGTGCCGACCTGGCGCTGCCGACCATCGCTAAGGCGATGCTCGACAGCGTCAGGAACTGGGACGCAGTCGCCGCCTTCTGCGAGACAGTTGTCTCGCGGAAGGAGGCGGCGGGGCGACTCCGAGAGGAAATCCTCTTCGGTGAGACGCTCCGTCGCCGGCGCCTGGGGCGGCGGAGGCGCGAGTATCTGCGCCTAATGCCGCCCTAGCCGAGGCCGCGGGTGACTGGACCGGGGAATTGTCCTTCACCCGCAGAGAGGCTGACCGCGTGAGGGCGACGCCCCGGCAGTTAGCTGGGGCGTTGACGGGGGATGGTACCCGAAAGGGTAACCCGCCGGGCTGGCCACGGAAGGCAAGGAAGCGGTACCAGTGGCCGGCCCAATGGCGATGGGGAGGGAATACGGTGGGTTATGGGGCCACGCGCTGCCCTTCCGTCGCCCCGGGCGGTACGGGCGACGTTTGACCGGGCCATAACCTACCAAAAAAAAAAAAAAAAAAAAAAAAAAAGGATGTCAGATGCTACTTAAATAGTGCATTAAGATCCACTAGATGGCGTTGCGATAAATTTCACGGAATTTTATATTTCTATTTAATTTGTCGAGAACCATTAAATTTCTTTTGAGTCAGTCTAAATTATAATATTAAATGTAAGGAGTTGCTTGTTTATTCTAAAAAATTTTAGATATAATGCATCGCTTACGATCTCTTAATTTAAATAACGTGACTTAGTAGTTATCATCTGTGTATTCTTGTATTTTGAATTCTATTTACTGAAAATACTAACAAACAGATATGATGTAATGTGTTCTTTGCGCCAATATATATATATATATATATATATATATATATATATGGACTAAATAAGATTACTCTAGAACGAGTTTATTACTCTAAACTAGTTAGCGTTTAAAACGAAAATTAAGTCATTATATTAAGTGTAGTTTGTAAATATTTTTGATAGTTGACGTGGTGCAACGTCTCTGGTGAAGACGGGAATTTATAATGACAATGTATAATCAGTTCCCATCAATATCAATATTTTTAGCTGTTTCAGAGTTTAGCTGAAATAAAAAGATAAACAGGCAAACATTTTTTATGAAAATACGTAATTTCCGTTATAACCACACATACTGTCTTATACATTTAGTAAAAAAAAAAATTTTTTTTTTACTTGTAAAATACAACATCCTGCACTAAGGGATTGGTCTTTGTATCGCAGGGGACTTCACAAACATATCATTTAACGGACATAAATTACATCCATATACAGAACAACAATCTGTAGATACACAAAGTATTGTCTTGCGTGGAAATAGAACCCGGACATGGTAGGTGCACCTCGATTTTATTTATCTATATAAATAGCAACCTAAAATCACTAGCATTTCTATAAATTTTATGATTTATTAAGCTACAGTTCCACTCCAAGTTATTAAAAATGACGTTATCGCTGGGGAAAAGTTGATGAGGACTAGAAAACTCGGGAAATATGAGTATTAGCTCTGCAGAAAAATATAATTTTATCTCCCTTTTCCTATTAACGTCTCTGGAAGTCTGTTAGTGACACTTTGTAGCTATCTTTTTAGTTGTGGTCGTATCTTATTAACTGCATTGCGGCAAAGGTACTTCTTTAGATTAAAATAATCTGTATATTTTTATAAACTTTTAAAATTTTTACTTATCTTGAAGTCATGCAATCCGGGGTTGTTGGTTATTAAAATAAAGAAAATTTTATTTGAGTTAAGAAAGAAAATTGAAAAGGAAGAGGTATATAATGAGGACTCTAGACTAGTTATATGTGTATTATAATAATAAATATTGAGACTGTAATCGGTAGTAAAGTTATTGTAAAAAGATAGTAGCCAATTGTAGACAAAGAAAAGTCTAAAGAAAATCAACAGAGAATTTAAATACGCATCTGATAGTGCAATTAATTATGCGCAAACCTATTTTTGAGCCCTTTTTGGTGATATATTTTATGGAATCCTATGGAACATTTTAAAATGATGAGATTTAGTAAAGACATAAAATTAAATTCCACCATAGAATATCAAGGATAGTTAACAAAAGAGTGATTTTTAGACCGTATATTTAGTCTGGTTATACTCCGCCCAAACTATCTGTGGCGATGGAAGGTCGTAATAAGGGACCCCAATGCCCATATTTCTCCTCTATGCCTATTAAGCGGACCACTGAACCGATTTCTTGACCTCGATGTTAGACAATGAGCTGAATATTATTGTCATATAGTTGTAAATTGATTATGCTGTGTGGTGGCGTCTACGAAATCTACTAACACTTATATTGCTCGTGGGTGTCGTTAAAGACGACTATGAGCTTAACATCGTCTTAGGCCAACTGCATCTGACGTCATCTGGTCAACAATTATATTCCCAAGGAGATTAACAATTCTATACCATCATATTGCATGCAAAATGAACGGTATATAGAGGAAGAGTAGTAAAAATTGTATCGACCCCAATTAATTAAGATAAGAGCAGGGTGATGATGGAGTGAATTGATTGCAATTTTTTCCCACAAAACCTTCTAGTTCTGTCCCGATTTTATAATTTAAGGTCCATAGTTTCATAACTAATTCTCAGGGCCTTTTACATCTTCAGATGACATTATTATATTAAAATCATAAACATAATTATTATTATAATTATCATCTCAGGTCATATATGTCCCACTGCTGGGTTCGAACCTCCTGTAAAACAGGCGCGATTGACCTACAACAGCACGCTGGCTGGGTTGATATAGGTTTGAAATAAAACTATTCTTACGGATTTTATTTTTTAGTTTTACCAAACGTTTCGAACACTTTACAGCGTTTATAGTCCACCCGTCCTCCCATGATCTATGAAATTAAAATTCAAATACAAACGCGATAGAAGCTGTAAAAATAGTTTTATGTGAACAGGGTTGATATAGGGTTTTATTTCAAGATTTCTTTCTCTTAAATACGTACATATGATCACGCCATATCCCTTGCAGGGTAGGCAGAGAGAACAGAGTGCCAGAGAACTCTATCCTTACATACTTCACTCGCTTCCTCAACATTCGTAATTCTCTTCATACACGCTCGCCGGTTTCGGAGACTCTTGACTCCACCTTCGTTCAGTACGTGAACAATCTGGTCTAGGTAGGCTAGTCTCGGTCTCCCCCGGTACCTACATCCTTCCACTTTCGCATTGTATATCTTCTTTCTCTTACATAGATCTTAAATGCATATTATATCCCTTAGTCTTTTACGACACCCATAGATAAGGGTAATGAATTGTATTTTAGTCCATCACCATACTAAAAAATAACATTACCGTTATAATAAATAAAATAATAATAATAAATATAAAACATGAACCAACGTAGGTGTGGCTTAATATATTTGTAACAATGAAGAAAATATTGCATATCTTATTTTAATTTAAGATAATATAGAATATTAACTGTATCTTTTCGACAGACATGTCGTTTGTTTGTTAAAAAAAAATAACTCTTGTAAAAGAGCAGCTGAAGGCGTTGATTCAAGATTCATATAATTAGTTTTTACTTTTATGTAAGTCGTTGTTTTTGGAGCGTATACGTTGTAACGTAGAAAACACATATTTCTTATACACATACGTAGTAAGGACATGTATGTGAAGATATCATTAATTTTCATGAATTATGTAGATATATTTTAATTACGACGACGTAAGAGAGCGAGTAGTTATGAAAGAGAGTATTGGTGTAAAGATGCGAAAGGGAATCAAGAACTGGTCTGAAACTGGACTGGTCAAGAAGATATAGAATGCGAAAGTGGAAGGATGTAGGTAACGGGGGAGACCGAGACTCACCTACCTAGACCAGATTGGTCACGTGCTGAAGAAAAGTGGAGTCAAGAGTCTCCGAAACCGGCGAGCGTGTATGAAGAGAATTATGAATGTTGAGGAAGCGAGTGAAGTATGCAAGGATAGAGTTCTCTGGCACTCTGTTCTCTCTGCCTACCCTGCAAGAGATATGGCGTGATGATATGTATGTATGTATATTTTCTTACTTTCCAGTGTAACTTTGGTAAAATTATAATCATTATCAAAAAAGTAAAAAAAAAAAATTACTGCTCAGATGGCGTAATGGTTAAAATTCTGACTTTCAGTGCCAGTACCGTGAGTTCGATTCCCAATCAAGATAATAGTTTTGCTTGGGAATCTTCGGGATCGCATAAAGTATTCTTTATGCAATCCAAAAACTGTTGTTCTGAGATTGAGTGCAATTTCTCTACGTTAATTATATGTTTGTAAACTCCCTCGGAATACAAGGATGATTTCCTTAGTGCAGGGTGGTGTTAAAAGGGGTACGACGCCAGAAACCTCCGCGTGGTGTACCCTGGGTGCGGGCGACAGTCCCCCAGATCCCTCTGTCGAATTGTCGCCCGTAGCGAATCTCTGGCGCGAGGGGGGGTTCCCCAGCGATGGGTTGAGCCCCAATTCGCTCCTGACCCTCTATTTGTAGAGGGTTCAGGAGGCGAAATTTCGGACGGGCCCGGTCACTCATTCATTTGAGGGCTGGGCAGGCTTATGCCACCGCCGACATATCGTAAACCTGATATCTTGCTTCAAGACAAGTTGTCGTGAGGCGTAGTATCAGGAACGAGGGTCTTGGCTTAACCGCCCGGACCGCGAGGAAGACAACCTCTATAAAGAGTTCGAATTAACATTCGAATTCGGAAATTACCCAGAATCCTAAGTTCTGGCGTGCGGCGAGAGGATGCATGGCAGATGGGCTGTTCTGTTCCTAGCACGCTCCAGCCAGGGTACCAGCCGACCCCCTGGTTGGTAAATGTAGGCTTGCCCGGGTACAGGGATCTCTGCCCGGGTCGACCGTTTATTTCTCCCATAATCGTGGGAACAAAATGGAATTGCCTACAGAAAACAATAAAGACGGGGAAGCTTCGGATTCCCAACTGACGGCCTTGCTAAGCCAACAGAAAACTGGCACAAACGACGCCTCGTCCTCAGGACTCGAGGCGTCCGCCGAGGGCCCGGCACCATCACAGGAGGCCCCAAAGACGAAGAGGCGTGGGAGACCCCCGAATAGGGGGAAGGCTGCCGGCGCCAAAAAGCGACAGGCGGAGCGGGAGGAGCGGCGGGCTCTCAGGGAGGCTGCCACCGCTGGACCCCAAGATGATGGCGGCGGATCTACTGCAGGGCCGTCAATGGACGAGGGCGACAGTAGTGTCGCAGAGCCGTCCAAAGATGAGGGCAGTGGATCTGCCGATAAAATGGACGAGTGCGGTAATTCCGCGGAGCCGTCCAAGGAGGTCGGTGAGATACTGACGGCAAGGGAGGAGGCCCTCCCCTCGAAGGTGCGAAAGCGCCCCCTGAACAGGGATGGCAGCTCGGGCGCCGATTCCGAGGGGAGTGTTGTCATCATGCCTCCTCCCAAGGTTCCGGCCTCTCGCAGAGGGCGAGGGGCCGTGGCGTCGGGTCGGGCGACCCACTCCCCAGCCGGCAGAGCAAGTGGAGGGACGGAGGCTCGTAAGCGGGCCGACGACGAGGCGGCCGCCGCGAGGGTGCTGGAGGTGTTGTCCGGCATCCCTCCCACAGAAGTGGCGACCGCTGGCGCCCGCGCGAGCTGTGACGCCCTGGACATGGAGGCCCTGCAGGCCGAAAACGCCCGCCTAGGTGGCGAGGTGTCAGGCCTGCGGGCCCAGAATCGCCGCCTAGAATCGGAGCTGGGCGCGGTGAGGAGGGAAAACCGGATCCTCACCAAGGACGTGGCCGACCTAAAGGCGCAAATGGCGCGGCTCATGCCGCCTGCGCCACCTGCGTCGTCGGCCAATGCCGGCCGCCGAGACGTCGCCGCAGCCAAGCCGCCCCGAGGAGCTGGCAGGCCAGTGGTTCCCACCGCGCCGAAGAAGCCTCCGACCGCGGAGCGTGCGCCGCCGACCAACACCAGTGCCAGCACGCCAAATGTCGCCGTCGTGGAGCAGGCCCCGGCAGAGGTCCAGCCGGCAACACCGATCCCACTGCCTGCAATGGGGGGCGTGTCGGACGAGGCCTTGCGCGCCATTATCGACACCGTCGGTAATATGGTCAATGCGCGCTTGGCCGTTCTGGAGGCAAGGCTGCCTCCGGAACCACGTGTTCGGCCGCCTCTCGCCGCGGACAAGCGGCCATATGCGGCACCAACCCCCGCCCCGCTACCCTGTCAGGGTGGCCGCGTGGGGGGGAGCTACGCCGCAGCCGCGGCTGGGCCCAAGCCCAAGCCCAAGGGGCCCGCTCCAAAGAGGAAGACGGCACCGGCTCCTGCCGGACCGCAGTCGTCGCCCGCACCGACACCGCCGGCGACGACCCGCGCACCCGCGACTGCGCCTTCCGCGCCTGGCACGCCCGCTGCGCCCGAACAGGGTTGGCAGGTGGCCGAGCGCGGCAGAAAGAGTCGCGGGCAGAGGAGGAGAGCGGCGGCCAAGCGCGTCGCTGAGGTCGTCGCCCCCCAGGCAGGAGCCGGAGGAGGCAGCAGCAGGTCGAAGAGGAAGAGGCCGCGCAAGGGGCTCCGGCCGCCGAAGACAGCCGCAGTGGTGATCACTGTGCTGCCTGAGGCGGCAGAAAGGGGCCTCAGCTATGAGGCCGTTCTGAGGAAAGCCCGGCAGGAGCTCGACGTCTCCGACATAGGAGGCGTCGAAGCCCGGACCCGCAAGGCCCGGACAGGGGCTCGGATTTTGGAGTTCCCTGGGGCCGAGGGCACCAGAACGGCCGATAGCGTGGCGTCGAAGCTGCGAGGTCTGTTCGCCGAGGAGGGTGGCGTCAAAATCGCCAGACCCGTAAAGTGCGCCGAAATGCGCATCGCGGGTTTGGATGACTCCGTGACGGTGGAAGACATCCGGGAGGCCATTGCCTCGAAAACCGGGTGTCCCATAGACACCGTCCGGGTTGGCGCCATCCGGCCCGGTCCGGGCGGCGTAGGTGCCGCCTGGGTGCAGTGTCCAGTGGAGTCGGTCAGGCAACTGGCCGACTCAGGCAGGCTCCTCGTGGGCTGGAGCTCAGCGCGAGTCACCGTGCTGGAGCACCGGCCTGCGAGGTGTTTCAAGTGCATGGCGGTCGGGCACACCCGGCCAACATGCACTAATTGCTTTGACTGCGGCGGACTCTGTTTCCGCTGCGGTCAGACTGGGCATATGGCGGCATCTTGCGCCGCCCCGCCCCACTGCCTCGCGTGTGCGGCGGGCAATAAGCCTGCCAAGCACCGCATGGGCTCTGGGGCATGCAGACCTCCGGCTTCGGCTCCAAAGGGGTGGAGCGGCCCTTCGACTCCGGCCGCTCCCGCTCCTAGCGCGGCCCGATCGCCCGCCGCAAGCCAGGAGGTGATAATGGACACAGCCCATTAATGGCTGCCCAGTCCACTCACCTCCTGCAGGCCAACACCAACCACTCCGCCGGTGCGCAGGATCTCCTCCTGCAATCCATGGCGGAGTGGTCGATCGGTGCAGCCGTAGTCGCGGAACCGTACGTCGTGCCTGATCGCCCCAATTGGGTGGTCAGCCGGAACGGAACCGCGGCAATCGTCACCTCCACGCAGCGGCACTTCCCGTCCTTATCCCTCTTGGATAGGGGCGAGGAATTTGTCGCGGCGGATTGGGGAGGGGTCACACTGTACAGCGTTTACCTCTCCCCTAACAGGAGAATGGACGATTTCGGGGCCTCCCTCACCACCTTGGAGGCTTCGATACGGCGACTGGCACCGGGCCTCGTCCTGGTCCTGGGGGACTTCAACGCCAAATCCACGGCGTGGGGGTCCCCGATGACGGACGATCGCGGGCGGGCGATCGTGGAGTGGGCGGCGTCACTGGGCCTCTGTGTCCTATACAGAGGCTCAGTGAACACGTGTGTGCGACAGCAGGGTGGGTCGATAGTGGACTTGTCGTTCGCTAGCCCCGCTGTCGCACCACGAGTGAGGAACTGGCGTGTCCTGGAGGAGGCGGAGACCCTGTCGGATCACCGTTACATCCGGATGGAGGTCTCCCCTCTCCGGGACCCCAGCAGGGGTCACAGGGCGGACCGAGCGCCCGCATTTCCGCGGTGGGCTGTGGGGCGGCTGGATAGGGACCTACTGGCGGAGGCGGCCATCGTGAACACGTGGCTGTCCTCACCACCCCTAGCGGACGGAGTGGACGTTGAGGCTGTCCGCATCCGCAGTGCGTTAACGCAGGTCTGCGATGCGGCCATGCCCAGGGTGCGGCGTCTACCTCCGAGGCAGGGGGTCTACTGGTGGTCCCCAAGACTGGCGGACCTTCGTGCGGCGTGCATTAGTGCCCGAAGGTCCTACACCCGCAGTCGGCGGCGTCGCCGCGATGTTGAGCGGGAGGGCCAGCTGTACGAGGCGTACCGCAGTGCGCGTACCGCCTTTCGGCTGGCCATCCGGTCCGCCAAGGACGCGAGTTGGCAGGAGATGCTGGACGGTCTTGACCGTGACCCCTGGGGTCGCCCGTATCGCGCGTCGCTGAATAAGCTTCGCGCGCAGGGCCCCCCCCTCACCGAGACCCTCCAGCCCGACCTCCTTCGTAGAGTGGTCGAGGAGCTGTTCCCGCGGCAGTCGGAGCACACGCCCCCGGTCATGGCTTCGCCAGATCACGACCGGGAGGCCGTCGAGAGTGTTCCGCCCGTGACGGAGTCGGAAGTAGGGGCAGCCGTGGCGAAGATTCGTTCCGCCACCACGGCCCCCGGCCCGGACGGAATCCCAGTCCGGGTGTTGACGTTGCTCCTCGAGCATCTCGAACCTCGCCTGAGGCGACTGTTCAACGCCTGTCTGACGTCTGGACAGTTCCCTGAGTGCTGGAAGGAAGGGAGGTTGGTTCTCCTGCCAAAGTCGGGACGGCCCCCGGATTCGCCGTCGGCCTACAGGCCCATTGTGCTTCTGGACGATGTGGGTAAGTTGCTGGAGCGTGTCCTCGCTGCCCGCATCGTCCAACACCTGGAAGAGGTGGGGCCCGATCTGTCGGACGCTCAATTTGGGTTTCGAAGGGGGCGTTCGACCATCGGGGCCCTGCTACGCCTGAGGCAGACGGCCGCGGAGGCTGTCGCCGGCAAAGGAGTGCTGTTGGCGGTGTCGTTGGACATCGCCAACGCCTTCAATAGTCTGCCATTCAGCTGCATCAGGGAGGCGCTCCGGTTCCACGGAGTGCCCCTGTACCTCAGGCGGCTGGTGGCAGACTATTTGGAGGGGCGCAGTGTTTTCTACGCGAGCCCCGCAGGGGACATTGTGCGGACGCCCATGTCGTGCGGTGTTCCGCAGGGGTCGGTTCTGGGGCCGACTCTGTGGGACATCGGTTACGACTGGGCGTTGAGAGGGAGTCTCCCCCCCGGGCTGAGCGTTATTTGCTATGCTGACGACACGCTCGTCACAGCCCGGGGCAGGACATTCGAAGAGGCGGCGAGCCTGGCCACTCTCGGCACCGAGGAGATGGTCAGGCGAATCGAGGCGCTGGGGCTCAGGGTGGCCCTAAACAAGACGGAGGCCCTTTTATTCCATGGGCCCCGTGTGAGGCTACCCATCGGCGCCTCGTTAGTCGTCAACTCCATCCACATCAGTATCCAGGCCCATATGAGGTACTTGGGTCTGGTGCTCGACGGGCGATGGTGGTTCCGGGAGCATTTTCGTCAAATTGCTCCCCGGCTGGTCGGCGCGGCGTCCGCCCTTTCTCGGCTCATGCCGAACGTGGGCGGACCCAGTTTTCAGGGCCGACGGCTGTATGCGGGGGTGATCCGCTCAATGGCCATGTACGGCGCACCCGTGTGGGCGAGGGCTCTGAACGCCCAACTCAGGGCGGTTCTGTGGAGGCCACAGAGAGTCATGGCGGTCAGAGCCATTCGCGGGTACCGCACGGTGTCGACAGAGGCGGCGTGCCTATTGGCCGGGACACCCCCGTGGGACCTAGAGGCGGAGATGCTCTCCGACCTCTACCGGCGGGTTACCTCAATGCGCGAAGAGGGTGGCTCCCCATCGTTCAACGAGATAGCCACCTGGCGCGAGGACGCCCGCCGAGAAGTCATCGCCCGTTGGGCTATGCGGCTGGAGAGGCCTAGATACGGTGTTATTACCGCTGAGGCCCTCCGGCCCGTACTGATGGAGTGGATGGAGCGGCAGCACGGAGTCCTCTCTTTCCGGTTGGTGCAGGTCTTGTCGGGGCATGGTTGCTTCGGCAAGTACCTGCACACGGTCGTGCGGAGGGAGTGGACTCCGTCCTGCCACCATTGCAGTAGCGACGAGGACACGGCGCAACATACGCTCGAGGTATGTTCGGGCTGGGACGGGCAGCGCCGTGACCTCGTCGCTGTCATCGGTGCCGACCTGACGCTGCCGGCTGTTGCGCGAGCGATGGTCGACAGCGTCAGGAATTGGGACGCGGTCGCCGCCTTCTGCGAGGCTGTCATCTCGCAGAAGGAGGCGGCGGAACGGGCCCGAGAGGATTCCCGTGACCCGGGCCGCCGCCCGCGGCCGGGGCGGCGCAGGCGCGACTACCTGCGCCTGATGCCGCCCTAACCGAGGCTTCGGGTGATCGTACCGGGGAATTGTCCGGTTACCCGACGTGAGGCCACCGCGTGAGGACGACGCCTCGACGGCGAAAGCTGTCGGGGCGTCGACAGGAGAGGAGCCCAAGAGGGCATACCGCCGAGCGGGCCACCGAAGACAAAGATCGGGTACCGGTGGCCCGCTCGTACGGCGAAGAAGAGGTGCTTGCAGGGTGGGTCAATGGGGTTGCGCGCCGCCTCTTCCGTCACCCCGGACCGATTTGGCGGGGTGCGACGTCCATAGCCCACCGCAAAAAAAAAAAAAAAAAAAAAAAAAAAAAAAAAAAAAAAAAAAAGGGTGGTGTTAAAAAAAAAGTACACACACATTATATGGTTAAAATTATGATGATTGGTTACTGCTACCGAACAGAAATAGGCATACAACTTTACTACTACTTTACTTTTTTTTCTCTCTACTACTTTACTTTTTTTTTTAAGCATTTTCTTACAACCTTTAAGATTATTACATTTTTCAAATTTTATTAGTGGTAGGACCACGCTGTTGATAGTTTTCGGTCTTCAGCCGCGGGCCGGTTCATCCGGGGTAGTACCACACTCTCGCAGAAGATCGGCGTCTGAGCAGTGGCAGTGTGCTGTTGTGCTTCGTTCGGAGAGCGAGAGAGCTGGAAGCCCAACTAGGTGAGTTTGGGGTTCGTATTGGTAGGCAGCGGCCTTGTTATACCCCTGGTATTGCAAAGGTCCATGGGCGGCAGTAAGTCCGGTCGATGGCCCTGTACGGCGCACCGATGTGGGCGGGGTCCCTGACCGTCCGACTCAGGGCTCTTCTGTGGTGACCACAGAGGGCCATGGCGGTCAGGGTCATACGCGGATACCGCACGGTGGCAACGTAGACAGCGTGCCTGTTGGCCGGGACTCCCCTGTGGGACCTGCAGGCGGAAATGCTCGCCGATTTGTATCGGCGGGTGTCGGGGGTGCGAGCGGAGGGCGGTGTGGTCTCATTGAGGGAGCTCACCGCCTGGCGCATCGACGCCCGCCGAGACGTCATTGCCCGTTGCAGGTTTTGACGGGGCATGGATGCTTCGCTAAATACCTGCACACGGTCGTCAGGAGGGAGAGTACACCATCCTGCCACCACTGCGATTGCGACGAGGATACGGCGCAGCATACGCTCGAGGCTTGTGCCGCTTGGGCAGAACAGCGCCGCGAACTCATCGCAATCATCGTTGCCGACCTGACGCTGCCGACCATGTTCGACAGCGTCAGGTACTGGGACGCGGTTGCAGCCTTCTGCGAGACAGTAGTCTCGCGGAAGGAGGCGGCGGAGCGCGTGCGCGAGGAGCATTTCATCGCCGACGCGAGCCACCGCCGGCGACTGGGGCGGCGTAGGCGCGATTACCTGCGCCTGATGCCACCCTAGCTGAGGCCGCGGGTGACTGGACCGGGGAATTAGTCCGTTAACCGCCGAGAGGCGAACCGCGCGAGGAGGGATCGACGTCCTCCCCCCGTCGCTCAAGGAGAAGGTACCCCTCAGGGGGTATTATTTCGTCAGGCCGGCCACTGATGACAAGTTCACAATGCTCCTGTGGCCGGTCCAACGACAAAGGCGAGGTTCACGGGTGGGTTATGGGTATGCGTACTTACGCCCCTCCGTCGCCCCGGACGGAGTGGTGCGAGGAGTGCGCCAACCGTAACCCACCCAAAAAAAAATGGGCGGCAGTAACATTTACCATCAAGTGTGTTACTCACCCGTTTGCGACCAAATGCAATTAAAAAAAAAAACAAATTAAAATCATTTATTATGTATAAAACCTTGCGAGAGCACGTTACGTGTTGTCAAAATAAAATTTCATCTGAAATTAATCCTAAATAACAATAAAGAAAACCGCAATAGACACTTATAATTAAATATGTTTAGCAAAACACTCTATATTCTACAATATTAATAATATCAACAAAAGAGTTTAGGCTACAATATAATCTATATATATATAAAAGAGCTTGTCCTGATTGACTGATTCATCATCGCACAGCCTAAGCCGCTGAGGGTAATTACATGAAATTTTGACAGTTGCTGCCTTTTATATTGTAGGCGCTCACTAAGAAGGGATTTTTGGAAATTTCTCCTCTAAGGGAGAAAATAGGGGTTGCAAGTTTGTATCTAACTTCGTCAGTTTTAAAGATAGAGTCGTGAAACATTGTATACGTCTATTTAATAATAAATTAATAAAAACGTGATTCAATATTTTTGAAAATTTTGCCTAAAAGGGTAAAAAATAAGGGGTTGAAAGTTTGTATGAAACTTCGTCAGTATTGAAGTTAGATCCCTGAATTTTTTTTATTAGCTATATAATGTTAAATAAAAATTGACCTGTCTCAGCATTTTGGGAAATTCTCCCCTACGGGAGTGGGATAAGGGTTGCAAGGTTTTTTATAAAACTTTGTCATTTTTGAAGTTAGAACCGTTAAAATTTGTATTTGCTTATTTAATATTAAATAAACAAAGACCTGTTTCAGCATTTTTGGAAATTTCACCCTTAAAGGTAAAAAAAATAGGAGATGCAAGTTTGTATGAAATTTCGTCAGTTTTGAAGTTAGATCCCTGACAATTAGTTTTTAGATAACTAATATTAAATAAATAAACAGGAATTTCAGTTTTTTTTGGAAATTTTTCCTCTAAGGGAGTAGATAGAGGTTGCAAGTTTTTTTATGAAACTTCGTTAGTTTTGAAGTTAGATCCCTGAATTTTTTTTATTAGTTATATAATGTTAAATAAAAAATACCTGTCTCAGCATTTTTGGCAATTTTCCCTTAAGGGAGTGTAATAGGGGTTGCAAGTTTTTTTATGAAACTTTGTCATTTTTGAAGTAAATTTCAAGAGATGCAAATTTGTATGCAACTTCGTCTGTTTTAAATTTAGATCCCTTAAAAAATGTTATTAGCTAATTAATATTATAAAAAATAAAACACGTATTTCAGCATTTTTGGAAATTCTCCCATAAGGATGTAAAAATAAGGGTTGCAACTTTTTTATAAAAACTTTGTGAGTTTTGACTTTAAATTCGCGAAAATTTGTATTTGCCTATTTAATATTAAATAAATAAAGAAGTGTTTCAGCAGTTTTAAAAATTTATTCTCTAAGGGTGTAAAACAGAAGTGGTTCCAGTGGCAGGGCACGCGCTACCCTTCTGTTGCCCCGGATGAAAGGAATGACGGTGTAGAGACCATATACATATTACCAAAAAAAATTAACCTACAGGAGTGCTGGCAGATTGTGCATTTTTGAATATTTTGGAATGGTTAGGGAATAATTTCACAAGAATTGCTTTATTTATCAGTATAAAAGTACTATCATTTATGTGGTTAAATACAATATTCATTTATTGTGCCATCCTACACTAACATGACAAATTAAATTACTTACATAAAAATTAACACTTCAGAAATATTATAATTATTTTATATTAAAAAGTATATCTCTAAGAAAAATCAACCTTCATTTATAATTTCAACGACTCTTTCACCATCATCATTACCAGCATCATCATCGCCAATCTCTAAAACTGATACAATATGTTTATGGTAGCTGAAGTAAGAAACGAACAATTTTGATTCGAATCTATTTAAATGTCTAATAAAGACCGCATCAATAGTAGTTTTGTATTTCGATGTGCTAAGATTACGATCATTTAACACATCGTTAAACTAAATTTATTATTTAAAAATTCAATTAAGAGACACACACGCACACTCGCGCAAACGCCCTGCGGCGCTTAAACGAAACAGCAGCAGCAGGCATACATTTTCGTCGCGCGGTAGAAAGAGCGAAGGATATGTTTGTCTTACGTCGTGCGAATTTTTGATCAGGTTACGAGTCCTGACGCGAGTTTAATATTTTTTACCCATTCCAAAAAAGGGCACGTCACCGCTAAATAAGTTTTCACTTTTGAAATAAAACAACCCTTACGGATACTATCACGGTTGTATTTGATTTTTAATTTCCCGACGTTTCAACACTTTAGAGTGATCATATTCACTGGAGGACTAAGGTGTCTTACGTCCCCCGATCTGTCGGACGCTCAATTTGGGTTTCGGAGGGGGCGTTCGACCATCGGGGCCCTGCTACGCCTGAGGCAGACGGCCGCGGAGGCTGTCGCCGGCAAAGGAGTGCTGTTGGCGGTGTCGTTAGACATCGCCAACGCCTTCAATAGTCTGCCATTCAGCTGCATCAGGGAGGCGCTCCGGTTCCATGGAGTGCCCCTGTACCTCAGGCGGCTGGTGGCAGACTATTTGGAGGGGCGCAGTGTTTTCTACGCGAGCCCCGCAGGGGACATTGTGCGGACGCCCATGTCGTGTGGTGTTCCGCAGGGGTCGGTTCTGGCACAGAGTCGCTGTGGGACATCGGGTACGACTGGGCGTTGAGAGGGAGTCTCCCCCCCGGGCTGAGCGTTATTTGCTATGCTGACGACACGCTCGTCACAGCCCGGGGCAGGTCATTCGAAGAGGCGGCGAGCCTGGCCACTCTCGGCACCGAGGAGATGGTCAGGCGAATTGAGGCGCTGGGGCTCAGGGTGGCCCTAAAAAAGACGGAGGCCCTACTATTCCATGGGCCCCGTGTGAGGCTGCCCATCGGCGTCTCATTAGTCGTCAACTCCATCCACATCAGTATCCAGGCCCATATGAGGTACTTGGGTCTGGTGCTCGACGGGCGATGGTGGTTCCGGGAGCATTTTCGTCAAATTGCTCCCCAGCTGGTCGGCGCGGCGTCCGCCCTTTCTCGGCTCATGCCGAATGTGGGCGGACCCAGTTTCGAGGGCCGACGGCTGTATGCGGGGGTGATCCGCTCAATGGCCATGTACGGCGCACCCGTGTGGGCGAGAGCTTTCAATTTTTTATCTACCCTATAAGATATTAAATTTTGACCCACATTATTAATACAAATTCATTGCCAGTACAAAAAGTAAATGCATACATAGATACATACAGACATATCATCACGCCATATCCCTTGCAGGGTAGGCAGAGAGAACAGAGTGCCAGAGAATTCTATCTTTGCATACTTCACACGCTTCCTCAACATTCATAATTCTCTTCATACACGCTCGCCGGTTTCGGAGACTCTTGACTCCACCTTCCTTCAGTACATGGCCGATCTGGTCTAGGTAGGTTAGTCTCGGTCTCCCCCGGTACTTACATCCTTCCACTTTCGCATTGTATATCTTCTTAACCAGACGTTCGTTCGGTATTCTTTCCACATATCCGAACCATCGGAGCATTCCCTTTCGCATCTGTACACCTATACTCTCTTTCATACCTACTCGCTCTCTTACGTCGTAGTAAAAAGAAAATGATTCTCTATATACAATTTTATATTGTTTATAATTTGTTATTATTAAAGCATTTAATTTATGATAATTATTATTGTGACAATTTACAATTTTAGAAATCTAACAAAACTATTCAGCTACCTTTGCTAGCGTTGTTGATTTTTCTGCAGCACATAGTTTTGTTAGTTTTGTATGTATTTGCAAATTGAATAATGAATAAAGAGTTGCGTGTGTTAGCGTTTTTGGCAATTTTTTACCTAAAGGTGTAAAATAGGGGTTGCAAGATTTTTATTAAATTTTGTCAGTTTTGAAGTTATATTCATGAAAATTTGTATTGGGCTCTTTGGTATTAAAGACAAAATACGTGCTTCACTATATTTGCAATATCAACAAGGATGTGGGTTTTGACATTTGTAAGATACTTATTTTTGTTTGTAAAATATTGTTGTATAAAAATAAAGAAAGGCATGTCTCAGTGTTTTAAATCTACCCCTACAGGAACATAACTAGAGGTTATATTTTGTATGAAAATCGTCACTCAAGTGTAAATAAATTCATAAGGAGCATTGACCTCAAGCAAGCGGCCGATCATAAAACTATTGCCAATATTTTGTTCAATTTATACGACGGAAAAGGAATATATATATTACACCGACCTGATATTTTTTACCACTAAACAACTAGCTCTATTTTAATATACACATATCCACGCGGGCGAAGCCGTGGGAAACAGCGAGACTCTTGACTCCACCTTCCTTCAGTACGTGACTAATCTGGTCTAGGTAGATTAGTCTCGGTCTCCCCCGGCAGCTACATCCTTCCTCTTTCGCATTGTATATCTTCTTAAACAGACGTTCGTTGGCATTCTTTCCACATGTCCGAACCATCGGAGCATTCCTTTTCGCATCTAACATTTTATAAACTTTTAAAACATTCTATTCCTTAATATCTTTTTAAATTTATTCACGTATATATCTTGTATATGTCTTTAGGCAGTTTATGTAGAAGCGTTAGGTGCGCTTCATCATTCTCCTACTCTTATCCCAATTACTTGGGGTCGATACAATATGTAAAGTACATATTGTTCATAGTACATATTGTTCATAGTACATATTGTAAAAGTTACTGGCAATAGATTTATGACCGACAGTCTTTTTTTTTTTTGCCCTGGACTATGGACGTGGTCGCACCCCGTCAAATCGGTCTGGAGCGACGGAAGAGGCGGCGCGCAACCCCATAGACCCACCCTGCAAACACCTCTCTTCGCCGTGCGAGCGGGCCACCGGTACCCGATCTTTGTCATCGGTGGCCCGCCCGGCAGTTTACCCTCGCGGATTCATGACCGGCCGCCTGCCAGACGTCAACCCTGAAATAAAATTACTTTTACGGATCCTATCGCGTTTGTATTTGATTTTTAATTTCCCAATGTTTCGAACACTTTGCAGTGATCATGGTCACGGGAGGACTAGACGTCAACCCTCCTTGGGAATGTAATTGTCAACCAAACGACATAAGGCTCTTAGTAATTTTTTACGATATCCACGAGAGAGGTAAGGGTTGGTAGTATTCGTAGTCGCTACCACACAGCGAAGCATACCTATACATTGTCTAGTAAATTTAATATATGTTAGTTTTTAAGATTCATAAATCAACATTTCCTTAAGATATATAAATTACTTATGCTCCGATGGTTCGGACATGTGGAAAGAATGCCGAACGAACGTCTGGTTAAGAAGATATACAATGCGAAAGTGGAAGGATGTAGGTACCGAGGGAGACCGAGACTAACCTACCTAGACCAGATCGGTCAGGTACTGAAGGAAGGTGGAGTTAAGAGTCTCCGAAACCGGCGAGCGTGTATGAAGAGAATTATGAATGTTGAGGAAGCGAGTGAAGTATGCAGAGATAGAGTTCTCTGGCACTCTGTTCTCTCTGCCTACCCTGCAAGGGATATGGCGTGATGATATGTATGTATGTATGTGTATGTATAAATTACTACTACTTACCATCAAAACGAATACATTCTAGTCTATAATTGTAAGTAATCATATGGAAAGAAAATATTATTCGTATATTCGATATTACAACAAGCTTTGTTATGGTACTAAAATTCGAATAAGCTGATATCTAAATCTTTGTAGTATAGCGAAGCGAATATTGTTTTCTTTCTTTGCTTTATAAGATTTTCTCTTTCAATTCACACCGATTGATACAAAGCGCCCCCTTGTGTCTTGTTCGTCGAAGTGTATGTTGTAGGTAGTTTGTGTAGGTTGCTATTCATGTAAGAGTGAAATTATAAGGTAAGTTATATTTATATGTATAACAAAATCATTGTACCTTTTATCTTTTAGAAATTTAATGTTTTTCTTTTTATCATTTCAGGGAAGTTATGTATTACTAAAATGGACAGTTATAATGCCTGATCAATTATCATAATTCTAAATAAGTGGTATTTTTTCTTATAATATCTATTCTTAAGTATGCATATTCGTGTGGTGACGGAGTAGAAATACAATGCATCATATTTTTTTTGCGGTGGGCTCTGTACGTGGTCGCGCCCCGCCAAATTGGTCTGGGGCGACGAAAGAGGCGGCGCGCAACCCCATAGACCCACCCTGCAAGCACCTCTCTTCGCCGTGCGAGCGGTACCCGATCTTTGTCTTCGGTGGCCCGCCCGGCGGTTTACCCTCGCGGGTTCCTCTCATGTAAATACAATGCACCATCCCCTATCTTACCCATGGGTGATCGTAAGAGACAACTAAGGGATATAAAACGCATATAACATCTATGCAAGAGAAGAAAACACGAAACAAAACCTTATACCAACACGTCTGACCAGTGAGGTTTAGTAGGTCAATTTCCCTCCCATTATGGAGGAGGCTCGAGTTCAAAAGTGGCACATATATGAGCTAAGAGATGATGGAGTATATTTGTGTTTTTAATGCTATTATATTAGAATATTTTAATATGCAAAATATAATAAAAGTCAAAGACGTATTAGAGGATTTATTGCTTTACGGTCACGTTACCATGAAACGTCGAGACAATGGCGAAAGCAAAATATACAAAAACAGTTTTATCCTTTTATAATTATGTCTAATAAGCACGTATATACTAGTAAATTACATTTATTATGCTTATATTCATGTGCTTTTTCATAATTTTTGGAGTTTACTCCTTAAGAATCGATTTTCATATAAGGCCCGGTATGAGAAAAATTTGAGGAGTAAAATCTAGTGATCGAATGACCTCGTTACGTTTTTGGTGCGCAACCTATTCTGCGCACCTTTCACTTTTTGACGTGAGATAATACTTCAAATCTTTATTTTATCAAATCTTTATTTTAAAAAGTAAAAATAAGTACAAAATATCAGTTAGTACACTGTCTATTGTGTTAGTTAAAAACTGTGTTACAAAAGACAGGCATCTTCCTAATTAAATTAGAGCTATCTCTTAATATAAGGATTAATAATTAATGAAAAGTTAATAATATTACAAGTGCAAGTTTCAAATATAATCTAGGTTACAAACTACACTGTGTGTGTGTGTGTGCACGCGTGCATGTAAGCATTTGTGCGAGTGTGTGTGTGCGTGTGTACACGTGTGTGTGTGTGTATGTGCGCGTGCATGTATGCATTTGTGCGGGTCTGTGTGTCTGTACGCGTGTGTGTGTGTTTGTGTATACGCGTGCGCGCGTATGCGTGTGTGTGTGTGTGTAAGAACGTATTCATTTGTGTTGAGAACGTGTAAAATTTTAGGCTGTACTCTCAAGTAAGTTCTCTATAACATAATAATCTTGTTCATGAAGCCAGTGTACAATTCTAGATTTTAATATATGTAGAATTAGCTTTTTTATTTTTAATAATTTGTTAAGTTTGTTATACATAAATGGTGCTAAGTGAGTGTAATGCCTCCAAGCTACCCCACTTTTGCAATGTGGCACAGGGCAAATATCGATTCGTTTAAGTGATGGGGGTAAATGTGGAACGGTGTTCCTATGATACCAAATAACTTCACTGAACAGTTTTAATAAATGTAAATAAAAATATACATACATTATTTTTAGTCAAATGAGCTTTTTTTGCGCCTGTTTTGATAATTGTACTCAAGGAGTAAACTACAGTCGTGCGTCGGAGCTGACACACAAACTTTTTTTTTATTCTGTCGGCAGCCATCGTCAACTGAGCCCCATATATTATGTCATGATTTTTATTATTACCATATAACAGTCAAATATGTCGCTATTTATATATTTTACGAGGCATATTTTGTTCCACCTGGGGTTAAAACTTAATATACCTATCATTACATTTATATATAGGTATGTTAGATTATAGTAATGGTCTAACAAATAAATGTTTTCAAATAAGCTAAATCATTGCTGTATGGTAGCGGCGACGAGTACTCCTAACCCATACTTTGCTCTTGGATGTCGTAAAGATGATTTAGAGCTATATCAAACTGTTGAAGAAGAGTTGGCTACTCTACCTGGGTGCCATTTGGTCAACAATTATATTCTCAAAAAGCATTGACGTTAGGTAGGCGGCCGGTCATAAAACTATTGCCAATAACTTTTGCAATGTCTAATATGGAAGAGTAGTACTGCTTACTATGCGAATATTGCGTCAATCCTGAGTATTCACGAGTAATTAAGATAAGTCATAATGATTATCATGAAAATCGCATTTCTGCTCATATACGTCCCGCTGTTGAGCTCGAGCCTCCTCCATAATGGGAGGGAAATTGACCTACTATACCACCCTGGTCAGACGCGTGGGTATAGGGTTTTGTTTCGAGTTTTCCTTATCTGGCATAGACGTTATATGCTTTTGATATCACATAGTCGTCTCCTACGATCACCCATGGATAAGATAGGGAGTGGTGAATTATATTCTTACTTCGTCACCACACGAAGTATATATTTCAACAAAAAAATAAGCTACATCAAATATGTTTTTACAAATTCGGTAACTTAGAAATAATTCACCTATCACTAAAAAGAATACTATCATATAAAAAAATAAAAATAGCTTTATAACCTAAAAATAAAAATAATATCTGAAGTCAAATACAACTTAAATATTATTTTCTGAAAGGATTTTGGATGATAAAACTGTTTTCTATTCGCAACTGTTTGAATAGCAAATATTTGCTTTCAAATTTTTGTCTACCTAGAAAGTTATTGGTTTCTTTTCGAAAGCTCGCAAATTCTGAATAAAATCATGAAGGAAAATAAAGAATTACCAAATTTCAGCTTATAAAGACTAAAAGAGTAATATTTTATAAGGTTTTTTTTTAATATGACAAGGTTAAGGGTTGAATATGAGAGGTTTTATTTTGTTTTTATCATTTATGAGGACTTTCACTGAATACCCCTATCCCTAATGTCATCGATTTGGGTTAAACATACAATATATTATTAGCCTTTATTGATCAGCGGGAGTTGTAAAACCCGACTGAGAAAGCCAGCACCGTACTCATGGAATACGTATATAATACATATACTTACTGCGGTTGCGAACTCACCTACGAAGTGTGACGATTGTGGCATAATCAATATATTTAATTATTTTACAATTTTTGAAAAGGTTACGAGCTCCTCTTCCAGTAATTTCTTTAAACTACTGTGTTAGGTTTTTTGGCGCTGATCCTCATTGTCGTTTGAACTCACTGTTTTTTTTGTTATTATTATAATTGTACAGCGTAACGTGTTTTATTAAATAATGTTAGGCTCACACTGTTGACAGTTTTCTGTCTATAGCCGACTGCAGGTCCCTCTAGGCTAAATTCTCCCACAAATCGACGTTGGAGCAGTAGGATTGTGCTGTTGCCCTTAATTCGATGAGCGAGAGAGCCCGCAGCCCAACTCTCTGGGTGAGTTTGGTAACCCCAAACTCATCCTCATTGATAAGCAGCGGCATAGTTGTACTCCTGGTATTGTAATGTCTATGGACGGTAGTAACATTTACCAGTAGGTGTGCTGTGCTGCTTGCTTCTTTGCCACACATAAGCAATAAAAAAAGTGTGTGTCAGCTCCGACGCACAACTGGAGTTCACTCCTTAAGTACGATTATTATTTACATTTGTTAAAACTGTTCAGTGAAGTATTATCTCACGTCAGAAAGTGAAAGGGGCGCAGAATAGGTTGCGCACCAAAAACGTAACGAGGTCATTCGATCACTAGATTTTACTCCTCAAATTTTTCTCATACGTGGCGCCTTATATGAAAATAGATTCTTAAGGAGTAAACTCCAAAAATATGTAACAAATTTAGGATTTTGTTATTTTAGTATTCTGATGGGTTTGTAAATTATGATTTGGTCATGCTCACTGAAAGATTTTTTGTCTGCTTGTGGTAGCTATATGAAACGAGTTTGTATTTGTCCCTATAAAAATGTATCCTACATCACACTCAATCTAACATTTGCTAAAATGTGTACATACAATTTTATTTAAAACATGTAACTTCGAAAATGAGAAGATTGCTGAGTTTCATGTCGGCTCTTCTCAGTTTGTAGCCGCCATCCGATCCAGTGGTAGATTATTAGATTAATTACAAACAAAATTTAATATTGAGAAAATATAAATAATAAGGACAGTTGCCTTATAAGGCTTAGCTGTGTGGTAGACGCTTCGAATACTACCAACCCTTACTTTGCTCGTGGATGTCCTAAAAGACGACTATGAGCCTTGTAACGACCTGGGCCAACTCCATCTGATGCCGTTTGGTCCACAATTATATTCCCAAGGAGGGTTGATGTTTGGCAGGGGGCCGGTCATAAAACTATTGCCAATAACTTCTACAATATTTACTATGAAAGAAGAGTACATATTGCATCGACCCCAAGTTATGGGATAAGAGTAGGCGAATGATGAGTTGCCTTATAAGGTAAGCATTATTGAGTAATAAAAGGATTGATTTAAACTTTGAAAAACCCACTTGATCCCTTCCTTTGTCCGACAATTGACATTCATCATCATCATCACAGCCCCTATATGTCCCACTGTTGGGCTCGGGCCTCCTCCGTAATAGGAAGGAAATTGATCTACTGTACCGCGCTGGTCAGACGTGTTGGTATAGGGTTTTGTTTCGAGTTTTCCTTGTCTCGCATAGATGTTATATGCATTTTATATCCATTAGTCGTCTCGTACGATCACCCACGGGTAAGATAGGGGGTGGTGAATTGTATTCTTACTCCGTCACCACACTGATAATGGACATTCATAGATTGATAAATAGATAGATAAAACTTCAAATACATATGAAAGTTAAAGACAAAAATCTTCATAAACTTATTACTATTACCGTTACAATTCCAATATTATTAATTACAATATTTTTGGCACTCTTCATAATATTTATGCGTTTCCTATAATTCAATCATCACTATCGAATCACTTAATGAAGTAATTATAAAATTAAATCAGGAATTTCTACCCTTTATTTTGTACACTTGTTAAATAATAACTTATTTATATGGATATACCTATGTTATATTACAGGAAAATATATATAAAAGTAAGCCATCTAGATTATCAAGTTAAATACATATAACGAGTTATTAGTAAATTGCTAGGTATTTATGCTAGTGGGTAGAGCTTGTTCAATTAGTTAATGGTTTGCAGAATAGGGTGTGTTGAATATTTTTATGATATGAACGTGTAGTTTGAGGTTTACATGTGAATTATAATTTTGTCTAAAATATTATTCCACTTATAAGTTTTAATATTATAATATTTACATACATGAATGTTTGTGTTCTCTCCGTGTGGTGACGGAGTATGAATACAATTCACTACCCCCTATCTCACCCATAGGTGATCGTAAGAGACGACTAAGGGATATAAAACGCATATAACATCTATGCAAGAGAAGGAAAATTCGAAACAAAACCCTATACCAACAGGTCTGACTAGTGGTATAGTAGGTCAATTTCCCTGCCATTGTGGAGGAGGCTCGGACGCAGCAGTGGGACATATATGAGCTGAGATGATGATGATAATATGAATATTGTAGGCATTAGAGGTAAGGGAAGACTGAAGAAAAGATAGATGGATTGCGTGAATTATAAGAAGTGATTAATTATCAAAAGGAGTGTACACAGAGATGAAATCTGAGGGGGTTGTGTAGAAGAAAAATACATATTGCGTCAATTCAATTTAACGATTTTAAGATAACTAATTGTTTATTTTAGATTGTTATAAATTGTTCTTATCAATTTAAATGTTACAGATTTTAAATATCTTTGTATTTAATTATAAATTATTCGATCTGAAAAACTGATTATAATATAATTCCTAAAGATTGGAAGCACTGATTAAAAAGATAATGATATGCGTCATCACTAAAAGAACAAAATAATTAAACACAAAATATGAACTTAAAAAATGATTATCTTAATTAATAATTATTATATTTACAAATCTTGCATGATTTATGAATACTTTCTCATGGTCATATTTTGTAAATTCAAATTTATATGCCAAACAAATTTGGTCATTATTTAACTTTTAGTTAATTATTTTAAAATGCTAATTATAATTAAAAAACGTCAGCTGTATTTCGTATATACATAAACATATTTTCATTTTGGATCTTTCCCCTTGTTGAGGTCCCGACAGTGAAGCTAGTCGAATATAGGTTAATGGCATATTAATCATTTTAAAAGTTAGAATACTTGCAGCGTCGGCTAGGACGCTGTAAGTCGTTGATAGTCGTAACACCCCATTTCCTGCTAGCGGACAAGTTTTATTCTCTCTCTAATAGCTTAAAATATTATTAGCCTAATTCTAAGCTGCTGTCTGTTCTTGTCGTATAATCCTGCCGCGCCTTTGTAAATTTGTTTGTAGCGCCTGAGTAAAGATTGCTTAACCCTGATTTAAACAACCTTTAGATGCTAAATAAGCGTTTATGTAAATAAAGTACCTTGACTTTCATAAAATATCTTTCAAAATAACATATATTATCCCCTGTTACCTATATGTTAACTTTTATGCGAAATTTGCAATACTTATTTTTAAATAATTACTGCGTTATTTTATTTTTTGGGCTTCGCTTGTTATTAGCTTCTAATCATCATCATAATCATCATCATTGCTCATATATGTCCCACTGTTGGGCTCAAGCGTCCTCCATAATTGGAGGAAAATTGACCTACTATATATACCACGCTGGTCGGGCGTGTTGGTATAGGGTTTTGTTTCGAGTTTTCCATCTCTTACATATAAATGTTATATGCATTTTATATATCCCTTAGTCGTCTTTTACGATCACCCACAGGTAAGATAGGGGGTGGTGATTTGTATTCTTACTCCATTACCATACGGATAAGCTTCTAATCAACCTACCTTTATTCTAGCTACATCGCACATATATTTTTCACGTATTCGTAGCGTTAAAGGCATGTAATGGGGTTATGTTATAGCTAATAGTAGTTACCTCGTGATTGGGTGCTGCTTCTGAGATCCGGTCCAACCATGGTCTTTTACATTACGTTTGAAATTTATATTATATCGAGGTTCGAAAGACATCACACCGGAGCTAATTACATTTTTTTATAAAAAGAAATATTAAAAATAATAATAATAATAAACAAAACCGCTGATTTTCATGTCGAATCTTCTTAGTAGAGGTCACGTTCCGATTAATCCTTTTCCTATTACAGTCTATAGTAACTAGAATTGGTTCGTCATTACTGTAGTCCATGAGCGGCATGTATCATTTACCAAACGGTAACTTTACACAACAAAACAAATAAAATGTAAAAAATGTAATGATTCAAATTCATTGATTATATATATAAAACCCGCAAGAGCACTTACATATTGTCAATTTTAATATTTTAACTTTAAATTAATCTAATAAACTACAACCGAATTGGAATGTAGGCTATACTGAAAAGAGCCGGCAAGAAAATCAGCGGGTTTGTCTATTATTATTTCCGTACTTACTTTTATATAAAAAAATGTAGGTACATATTTAAGTAATAATTAGTTCCAGTGTAATCTTACAATATAATAAATTGTTTATTTCATTTTGATCAATATATATGCCGGTTAATATAGACATTTAAAATGACATGTCTAATGTGACTCTTAGAATCGCGAAATCTCAGGAATAGTAACTCTTAGGAAAAAAATCATCAGAATCATTTATGTAGAGAATTTTAAGATCTACAACTTTGGTTTAAAGTTTTTTTTATAAAACTTACCGTTTTCGAGAAAATTCAAAAACACCTCAAATGTTGACCTTTGACCCCGAATAACTTTTGTAGCTCACATAGGATTGATGGGGATTCTTAAAACTTTATTTGTAATGGTAAACCCCAGTTCTCCACCAATATTTGGCTCGCCGGGATTTTTTGTTATTTGACCACTATTTTTATGTCTAAATTGACCAGACTAATAAGAACATTATATTTATATATATATCTATATATATATATATATATATATATATATATATCTATATATATATATATATATATATATATATATATATATATATATATATATATATAATACGTGTTTCGAGTTTATTTTCCCTATCAATAATTTTATTAGATATGTCATGTCCTATAGTCGTTATGATATATGCATATATATCCTTGCACTTTCGCATTGTATATCTTCTTAACCAGACGTTCGTTCGGAATTCTTTCCACATGTCTGAACCATCGGAGCATTCCCTTTCGCATCTTTACACCAATACTCTCTTTCATACCTACTCGCTCTCTTAAGTCGTCGTTACGAATGCGATCGGTTAGGTACCGGGGGAAACCGAGACTAAATTATCTAGACCACATTGGTCACGTACTGAAGGAAGGTGGAGTCAAGAGTCTCCGAAACCGGCGAGCGTGTTTGAAAAGAATTATGAACGTTGAGGAAGCGAGTGAAGTATGCAAGGATAGAGTACTGTGGCACTCTCTTCTGTCTGCCTACCCTGCAGGGGATATGGCGAGATGATATTTATGTATGTATGTATCGGTCAAATAGTTTCGTAGTTTAGCGATATCATAATAGAAACATCCTCTTTTATATATATATATATATATATAGATAAAATAAAGCACGAACAGCAATTATATTCTTTAATGTTCCAATAAGATCTACAAAAGTTGCCTTTACCTTAAGTTAATGTAGCTTTAGTATTATATAATGGTAGCAAGCACGGTACAAATTTTAATTAATGTAATAATTACCAACGCTCTTTTATACATTGGGGTTGCAGAGACACTCATAATTCATCTCTGCAAAGGTAACTTGCCATGATAATATTTACAGCCCACGGAGGCTTTGTTGCGTTTATAATTCAGCCTTTTATCTTTCACTTAATAACTTCTAACCCCTTTATGATATTTATGTTTTGTAAACATTTTTCCTTTTTTATATAGTTTTAATTTTAATAGTTTTCCGTGTGGTGACGGAGTAAGAATACAATTCACCACTCCATATCTTACCCGTGGGTGATCGTACGAGACGACTAATGTATATAAAACGCATATAACATCTATGCTAGAGAAGGAAAACTCGAAACAAAACCCTATACCAACACGTCTGACCAGCGCGGTATAGTGGGTTAATTTCCCTCCCATTACGGAGGAGGCCCGAGCCCAACAGTGGGACATTTATGGGCTGTGATGATGATGATGATAGTTTTAATAGATAGTTTAAATATATAATAGAAAAATATTAATATAATAAATGAATTTGTATATCTCGGATGTGGATTTAGCCAAGATGGAAGGTACCCCACTGATATAGAGCGAAGAGTGAATGCGGGAAATAGAGTGAACGGAGCGTTGGGGCAACTTCTCGGCAGCCACCACCTCAGCCAAAAGGCACGTGTAGCAATACATAACGCAGTGCTTGTCCCAACATTACCGTATGGAAGCGAGAGTTGGGTATGCAGAAAAGAGTATGAAAGTAAAATTAATGCGGTCGAAATGCGATCTCTGCGGAGTCGGAATCGGAAATCTGTGGAGTTAGGCTGACCGACCGCATTCGTAACGACGACGTAAGAGAACGAGTAGGTATGAAAGAGAGTATTGGTGTAAAGATGCGAAAGGGCATGCTCCGATGGTTCGGACATGTTGAAAGAATGCCGAACGAACGTCTGGTTAAGAAGATATACAATGCGAAAGTGGAAGGATGTAGGTACCGAGGGAGACCGAGACTAACCTACCTAGACCAGATCGGTCATGTACTAAAGGAAGGTGGAGTCAAGAGTCTCCGAAACCGGCGAGCGTGTATGAAGAGAATTATGAATGTTGAGGAAGCGAGTGAAGTATGCAGAGATAGAGTTCTCTGGCACTCTGTTCTCTCTGCCTACCCTGCAAGGGATATGGCGTGATGATGTATGTATGTAAAAAATGCTGTATGATAACGGCTAATAATACTACCAACCCTTATATTGCTCGTGGATGTCGTAAAAGACGACTAAGAGCCTTATAACGACCTGAGTCAACTATATCTGATGCTGTTTGGTCAACAATTACATTCCCAATTACTTGGGGTCGATACAATATTTACTCTTCTTTCATAGTACATATTGTAAAAGTTAATGGCAATAGTTTTATGATCGGCCGCCAACCTGGCGTTAATCCTCCTTGGGAATGTAATTGTTGACCAAACGACATCAAATGGAGTTGGCCCAGGTCGTTATAAGGCTCTTTATCATCTTTTATGACATCCACGAGCAAAGTAAGAGTTGGTAGTATTCGTAGCCGCTACCACACAGCATTCGAGCTTCCTTTACAATAGGAGAGAAATTGACTTCCTATTCCAAACTAATTAGACAGGTTTATATTCAAATTTCCCAGCTCGTGCATGGAAGCTATATGAATATTATCATTAGCCTTGGTCATCCCTTAAAAACAGCTACAAGTAAGATAGGGGGTAGTGATTTGTAATCCTATGTCATCGCCACATGTAAAACTATTGATAATTAATCAGTGCTAGAAAAAAAAATATCAATATTAAAAAAAATAATGCCAGAAATAATGAATAATTCACCATCATCATCTTGCTCTTATCCCAATTTATTTAGGGTCGATGCAATACGTCTTCTCCTTCCATACAACCCTATCAGACGTCATCTCTTTTTGCTTGAATAAACATAGCCATAAATCAATCTCCAAGCGTATCTCTCATATTTTAGTCATCATAAAATATTATCTGCGCTCTCCGACCTTGAAAAAAAAAAGATTGACTCTTCAATAAATACTTTATTCATCATCATCATCATCATCATCACAGCCCATATATGTTGGACCCTGTTGGGCTCGGGCCTCCTCCGTAATGGAAGGGAAATTAACCTACTATACCGTGCTGGTCAGACGTGTTGGTATAGGGTTTTGTTTCTAGTTTTCCTTCTCTTGCATAGATGTTATATGCATTTTATATCCCTTAGTCGTCACTTATGATCACCCACGGGTAAGACAGGGGGTGGTGAATTGTATTCTTACTCCGTCACCGTACGGATAAGATATTCGGCAATACTTTATTACTAAAATTAAATAAAATACAATTTTCGTTATTGTCAGGCATGTAAAATCATTTAGTCGTCAACTCCATCCACATCAGTATCCAGGCCCATATGAAGTACTTGGGCCTGGTGCTCGACGAGTTGTTGTTGTTGAGTTGCTCGAGTTGTTTGACAAAAATCATTAAATATCGCAAGGGAGAGGGAGGGTGTAGTAAGATATCACATGTATTTATTTTTTCGTCAAACACAGATTTCTAAACTGAAAAGTGGCGTGTAGTGTTACTTTGACTTGCTGTTGCCACAGATGATCTATATAAAGACCGTTTTGCAAAGTATAAAAAAGCAAAAAACCGAGAACATAATGAGCTGTGGGCTACTTCTTTGTAGGTACTAAAAATTCACATGATGTTGGTGGTTCATAGTCTTAAACCTCACCACGTATCACCAAGGGGGAGGGGGTTAAAAATGCTAAAAAAAAGACCACGTGATTAATGGATGTTCTCTAAGCAGCAGTAGTAATCATTTTCCCAATATATCGCTGCCCATTCATGCTCTTTTATTAAATTTTTACCACTCCTATGGGAAAGTAAGATATGGCGAGATATCAGCTTACCTATCACCAAACAATAGTAAAAATAACCATTTTGTGTTAAACTTTATTTTACTATTCGACGACGACCGCATTCGTAACGACGACGTAAGAGAGCGAGTAGGTATGAAAGAGAGTATTGGTGTAAAGATGCGAAAGGGAATGCTCCGATGGTTCGGACATGTGGAAAGAATGCCGAACGAACGTCTGGTTAAGAAGATATACAATGCGAAAGTGGAAGGATGTAGGTACCGAGGGAGACCGAGACTAACCTACCTAGACCAGATCGGTCATGTACTGAAGGAAGGTGGAGTCAAGAGTCTCCGAAACCGGCGAGCGTGTATGAAGAGAATTATGAATGTTGAGGAAGCGAGTGAAGTATGCAAAGATAGAATTCTCTGGCACTCTGTTCTCTCTGCCTACCCTGCAAGGGATATGGCGTGATGATATGTATGTATGTTTATTTTACTAACTATATTGTGGTCAGCTCTTTAGTTCGAAATATTGATGACGACGGCACCGATGGCGGCACCGGTGAAGTATTGTTTCGAGTCTAATTATATGTTCATAAAGTCTCACAATACAATCCTTAGTCTTAAAAAAAAAAAAACTATCCGTGTGGTAATGGAGTAATATTCTTACTCCGGTTAAGATAAGGGGTGGTGAATTGTATTCAATTCACCACCCCTTATCTTAACCGTGGGTGATCGTACGATATGACTAAGGGATATTAAGCGCATATAACATCTATGCGAAAGAAGGAAACCTCGAAACAAAACCCTATAGCAATACGTCTGACCAGCGTGGTATAACTAGGTCAATTACCCTCCCATTATGAAGGAGGCTCGAGCCCAACAGTGGGATATATATGAGCTGAGATGATGATGATGACGGCTCTATAATCTGCATAATTCATATGGATAGTGATTATTCTAGATAATGGAAGATTACATAGCAGCTAAATGAATTGTCATAACTCATTACAACTGACAAGAACTGTGATGGCTTAATGTAGCTAAAATGTAATTAATTGTTTTTAATGATTACTGCAAATTTTAAAACAAACCAATGTTAATAAATCTTTAATCGTTAATTAGTAATAAATAACCAATCATTAATTAACAACGCACGCACATAGCTTTAGCAAGACAGATATATGCGTGTCCAACAATACACTACCGCAAAAAAACATTGGTGTTTTTTTAATAATTTTTAATATTATCTGCATTTGCTACGTGGGGGTAATGATATATAATCAGATTTTACATTTTACATTAAATTGGTAAGTTTGGGTCAACAGTGATTCATGTCGATTGAAAATGTTTCAGGTAAAGCTAAAACACTTATTACATTGAATGTTATCATTTTTTATTGAAATATTATTAACTTAATTTTTAATTATTATATATATATATATATATATATATACATATATTAATTTAATTTAAGGCCGTTAATTTAAGTTTCTAAAGTCCCCCGCAAAATAAGGATTGTGTCCTTATCTTTAAAAAAATTAATCATTCATATACATTTTCTTACACAAGCAAGAACAATATTATATAAAGCTATATTTTATATACTTTGAGCAATACATAGGTCAAGTTAAAATAGTTACCTAATAATCACATCAACACATAATATTACACACAATAATACAAAACCTCATCACCATAATCTCGTCCTTGTTTCACTGTACCGTTATAAGCTAGTTTGTGAAGTGGTTCATTAACCCGCTCCCATTTAGGTTAGCAGATTTCATCCGTCGCTGTGAAAATTTCTCGAGCCGGTAGGTTTAAATCGTGGCGTATTCATTCACCGCGTAACATATGTGAATTAGTTTCAAATATATTGCGACGTATCGGTTGTTTGGGTTTTTGAGCATGATATTAATAAATATTAATTTTGTAATTGTTTTGGAGAATAATGTTGTGATCTTGGTATTGAAAGGGAACAGAGGGAAGTGGTCCACTCAATATTGAGTCAGAATTAGAGCGGCTGTGTCAAGGATTCATTTCGAGACCAGTGTCTGGGGATCGTAGAAGATGTTCATCCAATTACTGGCCCTGCTTCTCACTTAGAGCCCTGAGTCGGAATATTTACAATCGTTTATTTCCCTCTTAGGCGATACTAAAAATTCTAGAATAAAGGGACATTTTACGTACAAAATATTGACATTGCATCACTAGTTTTCCATTTTATGTAGATATTTTATGGTAATTAAAATACGGCAACGTATAATAATTACTGCAAGCAAAGAAAAGTTTAAATATATAATAACCCAGTTAGATAGATCATTAAACCAGGCCAAATTTTATCTCATTATGGCATATTGCTTATTATAATGCTGGTTGCATTACCATATTTTTGTCATCAACAACATCTAAGCTGCTTTCGTTTCGTAATCGGGTATTTATAAATAATTAAGCATATTAAATGCTTAAAATTTCATTAATTTGAATAACAAGGTTGTGTCATCGTTTAATACAATTCTAACTGTAAAGTTTGAAGTATTAAGCCTGTACAATGTGTAAACATTGTCCGATAGATGGCATACGTCACCTTGAAGACGTAAGATTTTAATATGAAGCGAAATTTGCATGTCCTAAAATAGTTCACGATGGTGTAAGTGGCAGTACGGTTGGGCCGGATTCCCATTAGGTGCGTGTTCGAACCCCGCTTGTGACATCATTTTTCGTTTCGTAATCGGGTATTTATAAACATCTAAGTTCATACACATTCCATTGTTAGGTTTGGTTAGGTTAGCCTCCTCTAAAATAGGATGGATAATGCATAATGACTTTATCTTTTCTTACGATGTTATCTGCATGATAATCATCATCATCACAGCCCGTAAATGTCCCACTGTTGGGCTTGGGCCTCCTCCGTAGTGGGAGGGAAATTAACCTACTATACCGCGCTGGTCAGTCGTGTTTGTATAGGGTTTTGTTTCGAGTCCACTGATGTTACGTGCTTGCGTTCCTTAGTCGGTCTTTACTATCACCCATGGATAATAAAGGGTTGATAAATTCTATTCTTACTTCATTATCATACGAAAAGGTATTTATTATAATATTTCAATAAAAAATGATAACATTCAATGTAATAAGTGTTTTAGCTTTACCTGAAACATTTTCAGTCGACCTGAATCACTATTGACCCAAACTTACCTTATGGTAGAGCAAAAACACTCGTATTTTTTTCCAACATTCATCGATCATTGTACCCGAGGCATATCAGACAAATGATGTGAAAATTTTTCGAGTTGCTCTTGCTTGCTGTTTTTCTTCCACCCTATTTTTATTGGCTTCCCTATGCGGTTTATTATGATAATGATGAATAATGTTTTCTTTATATTTTTATTATTGTTTATAGTAACGAAACCTAAATAAATGTTATCTATATATATATGTAGACGAATGGGTCAGATACGAGGAACAAAATATGCGGATATAAAGTTGCAATTAACCGTACTGCAAGTAATCACCATTACTTTCACACCTATATACCCATCACAGCTCACACCTTAAGTGAACTCACAGAGCAGACCCAGGCAATCGCCTATATACAAGCCACCATATGGTATGGATGGATGACACGGGATAGTCTTTCCTGTACAACCACGGGCAAGACTACAACCGGGCGCCATCCCTTTACCTGCCCGTGGATCCCTCAGCCAAATCGCTCAAGGGTTCACCAAGAGAACGAGCAACAGCTTTTCTCCGGAAAACGAATAACACCCATTGCTACCTAGTGGTAGCGATTGGGTGAAAAGTGAAAAGCGATGGGTATTATATGTTTCCCACCCACCTGCCAAGCGTGGCAACTATGACACCACTCTCTCACATGAGTGACAGCATGAGAGAGACCCACATGGTTGACGTAAGTTAGTATGCGATATATGACACCTATGTGCACCGTGCCACTCGCGGGTCTAGACTGCCTTTTTTGTTTTTTTTTTATGTGATTAGTTATTAGCCGCAGACGGTTTTGACAACTTTACGCGGACAATGGGTGAGCGCTGAGGGCTCTCAACCCGAACTGCCAAACGGATTTGTTTTTTTTTTTTTTTTTTTTTTGTGTGTTGTTTATTGTTAGCCGCAGATGGCTTTGACAACTTTACGCGGACAATGAGTGAGCGCTGATCTCAATCCGAACTGCCAAACGAATTTCTTTTTGTGTCTGTCTTTTAGCTGTTAGCCGCAGATGGCTGTCACAGCTTAACCCGGACTATGAGTGAGCGCTGAGGGCTTTCAACCCGGTAAAAAATTTAAGTGACAACGCCCGAGGGCTCTCCCTGTGGGGAACGGACCTCGGCTTGGGGCGTCGCTGATAGCAATGTAGGCGTGCCCACGTTTGAATTATTGACTATTTCGCGTCGCATCTTCCTTCCCCGGCGGCGGAGGTGGAAGCGCGGATATTTACGTGTTATAGCCGTGCGGGCCGTGTATGCTCTTTCTTGAGCGATCGTAATCGAATCGTCAGTATTCACTCAATATTTTTAGATGCGACTGACTGTTTAGGATCTATATCGATTTAAAGTTGCGTAACAACCATTCTCACATACCTACATAGGTTTTTAGACAGTAGAAATTTACGACGAAAAGATGAAATCTTAGTATAACTGTGCGTGTGAATGTGAATGGACATATACTAAAGTATCTAGTAGGTATATTGAACAACATATAGTATCTAATGTCTGACACGGTCGCCCATCTCCAACTTCAAACGATTTAGTACTCGACTTCAGTCGAAAAACTATATATAGGTTTAATGAAACACATTCAAATTTTGCGTCGCACTCGGCTCATCCACGGCCAGCTTGGTATTCATAACTATAAAGTATAAAATAAAAAAATATTTTAAAAACCAAACACCCAAGACTGTGTAAAAAGTGAACTAAACTACGTACTTAATAAAAAAACTGAAAAGAAAAAAACAAGCACTTATGTAGATGTCCAGTGGTCTAGAATTCTATAATATATTATCGAATGAATACTATTGAACAAAAGAAAAAATATTCCAATAATGGAACATAACAACTAAATAGTCGGGATCCATTATTCGACAGGCAATCAAATTTTTCAATGGATATTATATATTTCTTTTAAGCATTAACTGGTGGTAGGGTTATACTGCTGACAGTTTTCTGTCTACAGCTGTGGGCCAGTCCGTCCGGGGTCCGTCCTATACTCCCGCAGAAATTCGATGTCTGAGCAGTGGCAATATGCTGTTGTGCTTCGTTCGGAGAGCAAGAGAGCCGGAAGCCTAATTGTCTGGGTGGGTTTGGGTTGGTAGGCAACGGCCTCGTTGTACCGTTGGTATTACAAAGATCCATGAGCGGCAGTAGCACTAATCATCATACGTGCTGCTTGTTCGTTTACCACCAATAAAAAAATAATCTATTTAAAATACCAATCCACCTTATAATACAAACCCAGTGCAGCGATCAAGACTTTTTTATTGAGGAGGACGAGCTATACGTAGACAATCGTCACCATAATAATCAATAACAATATCTTAATATATATAAATTACCCGTCACGTTGTTTGTCCGTGATGGGCTCCTAAAGTACTTAACCAATTTTAATTAAATTTGCACAGCATGTGTAGTTTGATCCAACTTAAAAGATAGGATAGCTTCTATCTCAATTTATAGTCACAATATTATTTTATTGCAAATTATTTGTCTATTATTTGACAATCACCATTATCTATTGTCTATTGAATGGATTGAGTAAGTATTTAATAGATGGCGCTATGTTAAACGTACAAACGTTTCATATAAGCTACAATTTATTAGCATAACCACCACGTGTTACTGAAGCTACCTTAGCCACAGCAACGCGTGGCCGCGTCTGCTAGTAATATATAAAATATAAATGAATGTAGACACATATAATTCAACCAAGTTGATCATTGTGTACACTCATATAGACCGATTTCCGTTTCTTTATATTCCTTGAATGATGTATATGACCTACATCTGTGAAATAAAATATCGAATGCGAGAGCCTAGAATATTTGCCTATAAATAACAGAAGCACAATCAAGAACACTCGAATAAGCAATAACAATATGAGAATTAACCGCCAGCAATATTACTTTATGGACATTCTAATATTTTCTCTATTTCAATAAAATAAGAAACGAAAGCTAAGCAAATAATCATATATCTTATAGACAATTGTTCTCATTCACGCACACTTAAACTTATATACGGTTCAATGATGACCCTTGTGGTAAACCTTCTCTTTGATCGACGAATGTCATCGGATAGATTGGTGAAAATAAAGTCTAAAGGATAATTGGGGATTTATATGTGCAATTACCTCTTATTATGAGTCGTGTGACTTATTTAGTTTTTAGCTATAAATATATTTCATATTTAAAATTTAAATACATACATTTATATTGTATCAAAAGGACGACGTAAGAGAGCGAGTCGGTATGAAAGAAAGTATTGGTATAAAGATGCGAAAGGGAATGCTCCGATGTGGAAAGACTGGCGAATGAACGTCTGGTTAAGAAGATATACAATGCGAAAGTGGAAGGATGTAGGTACTGGGGAAGACCGAGACTAACCTACCTAGACCAGATCGGTCATGTACTGAAGGAAGTTGGAGTCAAGAGTCTCCGAAACCGGCGAGCGTGTATGAAGAGAATTCTGCATGTTGAAGAAGCGAGTAAAGTATGCAAGGATAGAGTTATCTGGCACTCTGTTCTCTCTGCCTAACCTGCAAGGGACATGGCGTGATGGTATGTATGTATATTGTAAGCTGTGTGGTAGCGGCTACAAATACTACCAACCCTTACTTTGCTCGTGGACGTCGTAAAAGACGACTAAGAGTCTTATAATGACCTGAGCCCATTACATCTGATGCCGTTTGGTCAACAATTACATTCCAGGGTTGACGTCAGGCAGCAGATAGCCACCTGGCGCGAGGACGCCCGCCGAGACGTCATCGCCCGTTGGGTTACGCGGCTGGAGAGGCCTAGACACGGTATCGTGACCGTCGAAGCCTTCCGGTCCGTATTGATGAAATGGATGGAGCGGCGGCACGGGGTCCTCACCTTCCGACTGGTGCAGGTGTTGACGGGGCACGGGTGCTTCGGGAAATACCTGCACACGGTCGTGTACAGGGAGTGGACTCCGGGCTGCCATCATTGCAGTAGTGACGAGGACACGGCGCAACATACGCTCGAGGAATGCTCGGGCTGGGACGGGCAGCGCCGCGACCTCGTCGCTATTATCGGTGCCGACCTGGCGCTGCCGGCTGTCGCGAGGGCGATGGTCGACAGCGTCAGGAATTGGGACGCGGTCGCCGCCTTCTGTGAGGCTGTCATCTCGCGGAAGGAGGCGGCGGAACGAGTCAGGGAGGACTCCCGCGACCCGGGCCGCCGCCAGCGGCCGGGGCGGCGCAGGCGCGAATACCTGCGCCTGATGCCGCCCTAACCCAGGCCTCGGGTGATCGGACCGGGGAATTGTCCGGTCACCCGACGCGAGGCCACCGCGTGAGGGCGACGCCCCGACGGCGAAATCTGTCGGGGCGTCGACGAGAGGAACCCGCGAGGGTAAACCGCCGAGCGGACCACCGAAGACAAAGATCGGGTACCGGTGGTCCGCTCACACGGCGAAGAGAGAGGATTTTACGGTGGGTCTATGGGATCACGCGCCGCCTTCTCCGTCACCCCGGACCGATTTGGCGGGGCGAGACGCACCCATAGCCCACCAATAAAAAAAAAAAAATAAAAAAAAAAAAAAAAAAAAAAAAGGGTTGACGTCAGGCAGGCGGCCGATCATAAAACTATTGCCAATAACTTTTACAATATGAACTATGAAAGAAGAGTACATATTGTATCGACCCCATGTAATTGGGATAAGAGTAGTAGAATGATGATGATGAATTTATATTTTTTTTTTGCGTATGATATCGGAATAAGTGACTTAACTTGACGTGACTTAATTATAATAGTTAATTGTATTCCGTGACAGATTTTTTTGTAGATATTAATAAGATCTATAAACCCGTAGTACATTATTTTGCTCTGTTATCAATATTTTTTTTAAGCGCACACGTATACAATTTAATTTTTTAGAACTTGAGTTTTATAAAATAATAGCTATTATTGCGACTTAACTATAACACTTATAATTATACACATATTTTTTGTAGATATTAATAAAACCTAAAAACTCGTGGTATATTATTTTATATTATTCTCAATAGTTTTTGACAGACTCGTTTGCTTTGGGATTTAGCACCTAATGGCTGGTATAAAAACTTAAATATGATAGTTAAGTATACTCCTTGACAGAAGTTTTTGTGAATATTAATAAGACCTATAAACCCGGAGTAATTTATTTTGTTCTATCATCAATAGTTTTTTAAGTGTATACCTATAAATATTTTCGTTTTTATACTTTAGGCTACAATAATGTAATTTTCTTAAGTGTTTCTCATTTTTTGTAAAGAAACTCTAGCGTATGTTACTTCTCGATAATTTGTCGTTCTATTGGTGTAAAAATGCTTAATATAGGTCCAGGAGCTTCCGAGCCTATTCATTACAAACAAAAAAAAAAACAAAACAAAAAATATTTTATCTTTATAATATTTGTATAGAAGTATATATAGTATACATAAAGATTTTAACTAGGAACTAAATTATCTTAGAACAATTTGATTTACCAGCAGCACCGCAACATTTTAGGCGACCTCTTCGTAATTTAATAATAGGATGAGTGAACCTCAATTAGTCATAAAGGGACCCAACTTATACAAATATGTAAAGAGCTTTTGCTAGTTTAAATTAAAAAAAAACGGCAGTCATGGGGACTGCCGATAGAAGTGAAAACTATTAACTTAAGACTAATTGAAATAATAATAATTTACTAATTTTTATATAAAAATAAAAAATATTATCGAACATCTAGGAATCGGTTTATCACGCTAGTAAGATAACCTTTAAACCACAATGATACTCATTTCATGACATAAAGGTTAAATATTAAAAATACAATTAAAAATAAATAATGCCATACTTTTAAATGCAAATATTGATATGAATATTGAAAATATTTGAAAATAAATTCTTTATTTTTATTATTCATTTATCTATATAAAAACACTACTCATAGCTATAGATTATACTATTAGCATTAGCATGTCGGTGACGCGAACCTATAAGTTTTTCCCCTCCAAAAATACTCAACGCGTATAAAGAAGTTATAGGTATAGCTATAGATATACTATTAGCATTAGCATGTCGGTGATGCGAACCTATAAGTTTTCCCCCTCCAAAAACGCTCAACGCGCCTAAAGAAGTTTTCATATAGCTATAGATATACTATTAGCATTAGCATGTCGGTGACGCGAACCTATAAGTTTGTCCCCTCCAAAAACACTCAACGCGCCTAAAGAAGTTTTCACTTCAATTATAGCAACTTTGTTGTATAAATTATAAAAATAATATATGCATCGATGTAAAGGAGCAGGTACTGATAATAAGTTCAAAAGGCGATGAGGACGTATTACGACATGTTATGGGGCTGCACGTTGCCCTTCTTTCGCTCCTTATGTTACGGGTAGGGTGTATTTTTTTTTATTGCTTATGGTGGCATACGGTCATGCAGCACACCTGATAGTAAGTGTTACTGCCGCCCATGGACCTCTGTAATACCAAAGGTACAGCTAGGCCGCTGCCTACCAATAACCCCAAACCCACCATGTTGGGCTTCCGGCTCTCTCGCTCACCGAACGAAGTGCAATAGTAAATCGCCATTACTCAGATTTCGGTTTTCTGAGAGATTTTGGTACTACCCCGGACGGACCGGCCCGCAGCTATAGATAGAAAACTGTCAACAGCGTGGTCCTACTACTAAAAAAATAATAATAATAGTATAAAAATTAATAATAGTATTCACGCTATTATTTCCTACCTGTTCCTACCTATCAACAAAAACGGAGGAAAATGGAAATTGATATATTAGGAAAGAAATTGACCTACTTTACCACGTTGGTCTTAGTATAGGGTTTTATATCGAGTATTACTTCTCATCCATTGATGCTATTTGCATATTATATGCCTTAGTCATCTTTAACGATAATTACAGGCAAGATATCGAATGGGAATTGTATTTATTCTCCTTATCCACATACATAGATGTAAGTAATAATAATTATTGGGATTAAAATTTAATGTATCATCATCATCATCATTACAGCCCATATATGTCCCACTGTTGGGCTCGGGCCTGCTCCGTAACGGGAGGGAAATTAAACTACTCTACCGCGCCAGTCAGACGTTGGTATATGATTTTCTTTCCAGTTTTCCTTTTCTTGCATAGATGTTATATGCATTTTATATCTCTTAGTCATCTCGTACTATTATCACCCACGGGTAAGATAGGGGGTGGTGAATTGTATTCTTACTCAGTCACCACTCGGATTTCATGTATGTAATGTGCATATTGCTCATTCATTTAATGTATGTAATGTATGTTAAATTTCATATATGTAATGTACATATTGTACATTAGAATTATAAAATGTAATTTATTAAAATTATTGGTGAATTATATGATAATGTAATTTAAAAATTACGATTTACTTTACACAATTATTACTGATTTATATCACAGGCACCCACCTATATCTTATATATTATTTCTCCAGTGTGTTATTCTATTGGTTCTAGACATTTTTCCCATTTCATTTCATTTCTTTATCAAATTCTATGATATATTCCTCATTCCTCTCTTAAAGCTTATCGGGCCGGTTAACGACTAAAAGATAGACCAACAGATGAAAAATGTACCGCTTTTCTTATAATTGAGATTTAAAATGATCGACTTTTAATGATCATGATGATGGTTGATTATTATTATTATGGTAATGTATATTATACTAATAATTCATTATACAAATTCATTCACTCTATTTATACTAATTCATTCGCTCTAAAAGTCGGTTGAATAATTGAATTGTTGTATTTTTATAAAACAATAGATATAGTGAAAATAATACAAAATAATGATACACTTAATAGACTTTTATGCTAGTAATATACGCTGTTATAATAGAGAGTAATCTTATTCCCACCACGTTCCATGTAACAACTTTGTAGGTCGCTCTTAAAAGATCAGTTATTTTTGTACAAGATTAATATAGATATGATGGGGCGAGACAAAATGTTTGTGCGCGAAACTTGGTAGCATTGTCTGTTCACGGCCGTAGTTTTGTTGTTTGTTAATGGATCACTTTGTAACTTCGTAATAATGCTATTGATAGATATTACAATATAAGATATTATACTGTAGTGATTGCAACATAAATTAGACATATTCTTAGATTATTTAAAGAAAGAAAGAAAATGTATTTATTCGGCGGAAGACACGCTAGAGGTAATTAATATAGGTATGTATAATGAACACGAGTAAGTTTACACTTAATAGAAAATAAAGAAAGAATAAAAAAGGTATACACAATAATAATTATAAAGTTAAATAGTGGTTAGTTCAACAGTAATAATAGAAAAAATAAACCAAAAAGTATACAACCACAAGAGCATCAAGGATCAGGGCATCCTAAAATAAAACTAACGCATGTCCTGCCGAAAGGGTCACCATCTCAGCATTAGCTGGGTTTCACTCAACACTGATCTTCCTCTGGCAACCCTATTGTGTGACTCACGGATATCAGTTAATATCCATATTTATTATACCATATTTATTATATGGTGTTATTATGTACTTTTAAGATACATAATTAATCATGATTAATAAATAACCCACCGATATTGATAATTATTATCCTCCAATAATACAAATATAATAACAATACAATTTAAAAGATGATACAATTTTCTTATTTGGATATACTTAACATTATATAATTATTTAAAAAATGAGGTCATATTAAGGGTATGCGTAATCGTAGAGCATGCAAAAAGACTGTGATGAGTGTGAATCAAGCGATGGAGGTATGCCAGGATCACGATCCTGAGCCACGGCTCATGGCAATCCGCAGTCTCTGCCTACCCCTCTGGGAAATAGGCGTGAGGCTATGTGTGTATGTCTGTATAATACGGTGTATGAATGTTGTTTTAGATGCGAGCGTATTACTGTAATACAAAAGTAAAACAGGTAGAAGTTGGCCGAAAAACCGCTCATTAAGTCTCGCAAAAAGGTACCAACAAAATAGAAATAAAACATCGTACATAAGTACACACACCAATTTCTTTTTTATTATAAATTAAACAAGTGATATTATAACCATTGTTGGTTAGGTAAGCTTAGAAGATTTGGGGCTAACCACAGAATCTGATATAGCGACCCTAAAGCATTGAAAACGGAATCCTCGACGCCGTATTGTGGGATATTTAGTGGTAACCATGACCAAAACATATTATTTGACTTTTGTAACAATATATATGTTACATACCATCACTTACCTTAATAATCGCTATGACGATGTTTTAAAACCTTTTGTTTATATTTCAGGTCCTATATTCGTTATGAGAAAATATATGACTTCACAGACGGCGTAAAGATGACATTCCGTGCCAGTGCCGTGATTTCGATTCTCACGTAGGACAATATTTTGTGTGATCCACAAAGTGTTGTTCCGAGTCTGAGTGTTATTTGTCTGCGTTAATTATATATTTGTAAAGTCCCCATCACTCCATGCCATGATTATTTCCTAAGTAATAATAAAAAAAAAAGTTCAAATTGGTATGAATGATTTGATATAGATTTAAGTTGGTATATTTCCAATAATACAATTTTTTTTTCCACAAATATATTGCGCTCAATAAATGCAAATTAATTGTTAAATTCCCTGGGATGCAATAAATTATTGTATAGTGCGAGGTATTATCTATAGAAAAGGAGCTGTTTCGTTACCTTTGGCAACTTCTATACATCTACATCATTACATATATATGATTTTAAAAACTCAAACTAATTATATAATTATTTAAATTTAACTTTGCTGTGTGGTAGCGGCTAGCGGCTACGAATACTATCAACCCTTACTTTGCTCGTGGATGTCGTAAAAGACGACTAAGAACTTTGTATAGACCTGGGCCAACTCCACCTGATGCCGTTCGGTCAATAATTACATTCCCAAGGAGGGTTGATGACAGGCAGGCGGCCGGTCATAAAACTATTGCCAATAACTTTTGTAGTATGTATTCGTAAATATTGCGTCGACCTCAAATAATTGGGACTAGAGCAGGAGAATGATGATGATTTAAATTTAACTAAAACAATTACAGCATAAAATATCATTGTTTTATTATTTATATTAACGTATTTGTTTTAGAAAAGACATGAAGACGATGATGACGCATCTTGCGTCCATACTTTACCATACAATTTTCAGATCTACGGAAAGTGTTGAAAGAAAATATTTACCGAGTTCCAAACTTTGGCCTTACTATTTGAATTTTCTCTGAAGAATCTAATAAAACTTATTGTATTATCCACGAATAATTCTTAGATCCCATTGTATAGTTATGAAGCCATCTCCTTGGCTTACTTTACACAGTATGGCAATTAAAAAGAATGACTTCAAAGTTAGAAATTATGCAAAATTCCGCACATACCACATTTTGAGTTAATATTTATAGGCTGCACTGATAGCGTAGTGGTTAAGATACCTTCCATGCCAGTGCCGAAGATTCGATTCCCACGCAGGACAATTCTTTGTGCAGTCCGTAAAGTGTTGTTCTGAGTCTGCGTGTAAATTGTATGTGTTCATTGCATGTTTGTAAAGTCCCCCGCAATAGAAGGAGTATTTTCTTACCCTTTACCTTTGCAGCGTGAAGTCTTTTTAAAAAAAAAAAATAGTCGGCAAATTCAAATGTTCAAAACAAATCAAAAGTAGTTACTGTACCTACGATACAAATTATTAGGAAAATTCTAAATAAATAAAGAAAAAACTCAGGGTTTTGCTGTAAATTCACTTAATCGGTCCCAAGGGAGCCTTAACCTATATTGTTGGCATGTGTGCCCATTTTCACGAACTCGTAGTTACAATATTTAACATTATTAACATTATTGGGATTTGAGGCGATAACTTCATGTAGGTACTATTTATTCATTTTTAATAAATATATCTGCAACTAAGCTGTAAATCCTAAATAGCATAATAAATTATATATGAAAATGCGAATGGATTTGAATTTTTTATTCGAAAATTTGTTCGAAATTGAATATATATTTAATTTATATTTTACCTATGTGGTAGCGGCTACAAATACTACCAACCCTTACTTTGCTCGTGGATGTCGTAAAAGACGACTAAGAGTCTTATGATGATCTGGGCCAACTCCATCTGATGCCATTTGGTCAACAATTACATTCCCAAGGAGATCATAAAACGGTCATAAAACTTTTGACAATAACTTTTACAATGTGTGCTATGAAAGAAGATTACATATTGTATCGACCCCAAGTAATTGGGATAAAATTAAGAGAATGATGATATATTTTACCTATAAAATGCCCTGTTGATGACGGTTGGCGTTATGTGATATTAAGTTAGGCTTAGGTGTTACCTAAAGTTTATGGATTATTGGTGAAAAAAATAAATTTAATATTAAAGTAGGTAGATTATTTCAAAAGAAATAAAAAGCATTTCTGACTCCAAAAATTTGCATTACGTTGACATTATATTTACTAATCCACTGTAAGACAAATTCCATTTTTTTTAATAACTATGGCTAATCACTAGATGGCGTTGTATCAGATTTATTTGAGTGTAAGTTGTAAAGAAAAGAAAAAGTTACTTAATTATTAACTCGCTCATTCCCTATAAGTACCTATAGTTATATAACCAATATTAATTTAACTTTATATTTCTAAAGTTTTATAAAACTAGTAACATCCCATCAAATACTTCATGTATTTAATAGGTAATAAAGTCAAGTTCTATAAAATGAAGTTTGATAATATTAACAAATAGTTCTATCTACTAAAATGAATAATGGTGTGGGATGTTAATATGTATTTACATTTTCGCAAGTAGAACAAATTCATTCACCGATTATCATTGTGGAAAATAACTTGAAAAGTCGCTCTGGAATATGAGATCCGATCTCAACTAAGAGCGTACACTGCCTGCGACGTCAAACACATAAATAACCACGGTTTCGTCCTCGTCGTCGAGGTGCAAAATCGCGCCGCGTAAAAATCAGTAACCTTAACATGGGAACACCCACTTTGGCCACAACGACGCCCCAAGTTGAGGTCCATACTACATAGGAAATGCTCTTGGGTGACATTGCTTAATATACTTTTACCGGGTTGAGAGCTCTCAGCACTCACACATAGTCCGAGCCAAGCTGTGAAGTCATCTGCGGCTAACAACTAAATACAAACACAAAAAGCCATGGAACATAGATGTACTAAGTGGATGCTAATTTTTGTTTAGTACGCTGATTGTAAACTACGTAGAAAGACGAATATATAGTCAATTATCCCTTTCTATGAATGCTTGGTACTATCTATATAGTAAAACTGTGATATAATAAAATTATTTCAGTCGCTCTTCTTATTCTTTTCAACCCGTATACGTCCTTCTTTTAGTCTCGAACCTCCTTTAAAGAGAAGTAAAAATATAATTTCAATAGTGGTAGGGCCATACTGCTAACAGTTTTCTGTCACTGGCCGTTTGGTCCGGGGTAGTAACACAACCCTCGCAAAAAATCGATGGCAGCGGCTTAGCTGTATCCCTGGTATTGCAAAGATCCTTAGGTGGCAGTAACACTTACTATCAGGTGTGCTGCTTGCTCGTTTGCCACCGTAACTAATTAAAAAAAATACTATGATATGCTGCTCAAAGAAAAAATACCCGTAATATCAAAATACAAATTATCAGATCAGATAAAACTCAGATAAAAACGTAAAAAAACCGCACTGCGATGAAAAAAATATATACGAGGTTACGGTATATAAGATAGTACCTTATATTTAACTCTATATTATCCCTTTATATCAATAATTTTAATGGGTTTATTAAATAATGTGTTATTAAAAAGTCAAATAATTATTTATCATCATTCAGCCTTTCGTCATAAATTGCTAAATGTAAACCTCACCCACTTAATCGTAATCACCACGTTTAGTGGTCTGGCGATCGTAATGAGGTATGTGTTTTCCAGGAGCTGCTACTCATTATTTTGGTGAGATATTTAGAAGGTTTTACGACTTATATTTTCGTCATGATATGGTATTCACATCCAGTCCCTATAAGACACATTCAATTTAGGCTAAATTATGATAAATATACCTTAAATAAAGTAATATTATATAAAGCAGCAATACTAAAAATATTTGCATTAAATAAAAAGAATATAATAATAGCTATTTACTTATTTTATAATAAATATGGAACTTGCCGTATGATAAGAAAATGAGAATACAATTTACCTGCTATTTTTTATCCAGGTATTATTTTATATATGATAAAAAATCACCATGCATAAGAAGATAAAAATGTAAGAAAATGAAAACTCAAAATAACACTCTATTATAACGCATCTGAAAATTTCTGCTTCCATTATATAGGGTGCCATTGTCTAATAGAGGGGCATATATTGACTAAAGAAGGATAACCTTGAGATAAGAAAACTTCTGAACTTGATCATATACACGTCTCTCTTTCGTTAATCTTAAACTCCCTGTAATTTTATTTAAAAGTATACATAAAAAAAAAACAAATTAAAACAATAATTAATTTTTATTTCTACTTTTAAATAAATAAATCTGAACAATAAATAAAAATAAAAATATTTAGTACAAAAATAGAAAAAATACCTTTTTAACACAGAGGTAGATTCGATATAAATAATATTTTAGGCAACTATAAAATATATAGTGGTATGAAACTATAGCAAAAAATGATCTTCTTTTATTAGTTCAGAACCTCTTTCACCTATCATGATAGTGGGTCCATTTGTATTACCACTTATTTGAGTTGGCATTATACTTGAGTCTATTACACGAAGATGTTTTACGCCATGGACTCTTAATCGACTATCTACTACAGAAGTGCTAATGTTCGTTCCCATTCGACATGTGCCGACTGGATGATATATAGTAGTAACTATATTTTTACAAATACATTTCCAATAATTTTCACTATTTAATTTTAAATTATTGCATTCTGGTATATTCATTCTACCTAAAAAACCATTGATGGATTTGAAAAAAGCAGTTTTAACAATCTTTGCTGCCATTTTAATTCCTTTAACAGCAATATTCATATCTCTTTTATCTTCGAAATAATTTGGATGAATAAGCGGATATTCTTTAGGATTATTTGATTTTAATGAAATATTTCCCATGGAATAAGGATGTAATAGGCTATACATCAATAGGAAAAGGGAATGGTTTGCGTTTTGTTTAGCTATATCTTCAGCTACCGTCTCATTGTACCTAAGATATTTCATATATATATTTTTAACATTATTAGTACTTTTTGGTAAAATTGTTACATGACTCTGACTATTCGGAAAAGTTGCATTTTTTATAGTAGAATAAAATGCCAAAATATCAGTTAGGATATCGGAATTAGCTAAAAAACCATCTCGATTAACCAAATAACTTATGATTTCAAAATTTAACCTAGCTAATGATGGAGCTTCAGGGGCGTCTGCATATATCGTTACAGGAACCATGAAATGATCTTGGAGATTTTGTCCAACTTGAGCAGAATTTACAATACAACTTATATTATTTGCTTGCAAATGATCTGTAGGACCAACTCCAGATAACATTAATAGCTGAGGTGAATTAATAGGACCTGCACTCAAAATGACTTCTGAAGTTGCATATAACTTTAATATTTTACCTTTCCAATCTACTTCTACACCATACGCTTTTTTATCGTCATTTATTAAAATCCTTGTAACAAGAGCGTTTTTCAGTATTTTCAAATTTTGTCTATTCGCAGCTGGTATCAAATAAGCTCTATTGGTACTTTGCCTTATTCCATTAGCGGCTGTTACTGTTGCGTGACTTGAACCCATTACGTTTGCTACATTTAAATCGGGAACATTTTTAATACCAATCTCGTCCCAGGCATCAAGGAATCCATCATTTATTGTTGAAGTACTAGTGTTAAACTTATTTAAAATAACGGGACCATTTTCACCATAAAAGCCACGAATATATGGATCATTCAGTTTATCATTATCTTGAAGATTTTCAGCTTTTTTAAAACACCGCTCTACGTCATCAACACTCCATTCTTTATTACCTAATTCATACCAGTTCTGATAATCTTGGGCGCTTCCTCGCATATAAAACATACCATTGATGTTACTGCATCCACCAAACATCTTTCCTCTTACCCAACCAACAGAACCATTAATAAGTGCTTGATTTGTTTTTCCATTATTGACAGTAACAAAGTGCCAGTCATATTTTGAAAAAGGCAAGGCTCCTTTCAATCCTGGAATCTGAATACATATGTTAATTATTACTTAGGTTTTACTAGTGCATAATATCAAGAAATATTATTTTTTTAAAAATTCACTACTAAATATTTTTATTAATGTAATGTGACTTATTTTTTTTTTACTAAATAACTTGACTAACGTATAATAATAACCAGATGTTAATGGTGGCGTGGATGGTTTTAACGTTTGTTTAACTCTTAAAATTTGTTTAACTAGAAATTTGTACTAATAAAAGGAGATTCGGTTTTTTGTGTTCAGTTATACTGTGAAAGCTACTGTAATGATCGTAATAATACTTAAACCATATGATGCAACGTGTTTTGAAGAAGTTGTTTTATTATATGATATTTTGGTATTACATTATCCAAAAAGAAGGGCAGTAGGCGGGGGATAGCACGCAACATCTAGTTTAGGTATAACTAAAAATAAAAGAAATAATATAAATTGAAAATGTTTGTTTATTAAACTAGTTTAATGAGCTCATAAAGATAAAAAAAAAATATTATTTTAATATGGAACAATATCTTGAACTCTCAAGAATTGTAAGATAATGTATATTCTAACAAATTTTAACTTATTTTGTCATTGCTTTAAGTTTTCACTTATTTATAATACACTAGATATCAATGGTTTTGGAAGAAAAATCATATTATGGGGGAAATCTATCGATCTTGTAAAAGTTCTGTCCTGGCCTGTCCATTAATATTGCATGATAAGGTTATGAAGTAAATATTTAATTTTATATAATTTTACTTAGCATACTCAAAGTTTAACAATATAAATTATAATTGAAAAACAAAATTACAAAACATCTTTAAAATTTAAATAATAAATTATCGTATGTAAATACGAATGTAAAATTTAAACAAATGTGGTTTTTAATATCAAATATTATGTCAATAGTTCATTGTTGGATTATAATAAACCTAAAAGGGTCATTACAAGAATATATTATAAAGTAAAGTAGCATAACGTATGCTAATTTAATTTATTTCATGTCATGCTGTTTTAATTTATTTTATGTTATGTTTTTTTTATTTATTAGTGGTAGAGCCACACTGTTGATAGTTAAATGTCTACAGCCGCGAACCACTCCATCCGGGGCAGTATCACATTCTCGTAAAAAATCGACGTTTAATCAGTAGCAATGTGCTGCTGTGCTTCGTTCTGTGAGTGAGAGAGCCAGAAGCCTAACATTCTGGGTGGGCTTTGGTTGATAGGCAACAGCTTATCTGTACTCTTGGTATTGTAAAGATCAGCAGGTTTGCTGCTTGCTCGTTTACCATCATAAGCGGCAAAAAAAAAAATAAGTAAAGAATTATTTATTAATCACTTTTAGTTCAGATTATTATTTGAATTATTATATAATTATTATATATTTGAAATACACATTTCAGTTTCTTAAAATTGTTATTTAATTTCTTATTTTACAGTCTCGTAAAGTTACTCAACTCATTAAGAAGAAAATATATTTTATCCTGGGAATCCAGGTCAGGATACAAGGGCAAACATATTAAATTATTCCACTGTCATCGATCTTTGACAACTGTGCAGAGTTTGAATTCAAACCAACAATTTAAAGTGGGTCAAAATTACGTACAAACATTTCGTTACGAAGATATAGACAGTTGCAGATACTAAAAAGCATGTAAAACAGATTACTTTCACTGGATATTTTAGCTCTCAGCACCTTTCCACATACGGAATATGAACTTTCCTTATTTTTTAAAAAACCACGCCCTTTTTTTTTTTTGGGTGGGTTACGGTCGGCGCACTCCTCGCACCACTCCGTCCGGGGCGACAGAGGGGCGTAAGCACGCACACCCGTAACCCACCCGTCACCCGTGACGTCGCCTTCGTCGTTGGGCCGACCACTGGAGCAGAGTGGCTTGACGTCAGTGGTTGGCCCGACGGAATACCCCTGAGGAGTACCCTCTCCTCGACCGACGTTCCCCCCTCGGGTAGGATGTCGGTCTTTCCTCACACGGTCGGCCTCTCGGCGGGTGACGTACTAATTCCCCGATCCAGTCACCCGCGGCCTCGGCTAGGGCGGCATCAGGCGCAGGTAATCGCGCCTGCGCCGCCCATAAAATACCACGCCCTAGGAAATAAATTTTGTGAATGTCAGGGGCTTGGGCTTTTCAGCCAATGGTTGAGACACGATGCTGATAGTTTTTGTATCTGCAGCCATAAACGGCTGCCTCGTCCATAGTAGTACCATACTCTTACAGAAAATCGACGTTTGAGTAGTGGAAATTTGCTATGGCGGAATGCATAAGAGCATGAGGCTCAGATCTATATGATAGGCAGTCTGACTGTGCTCCTGTAATAGCAGAGGTCTACGATTTGTAGGTACTACTGATTATCAGGTAGACTGCCTGCTTGTATACTATTAAAGACAATAAAATATTCACTAATATTTAATATAATTATGTAGCGGTACTCACATCGGCCTCAATAGGTGAATCATCACCTGCTTCTAAGAGCAACACATTCCAGTGTTCGTATTCGCTTAAACGACTTGCCACAATACTTCCCGCTGTTCCTGCACCAATCACTATGGCGTCAAAAATATTTTTATCTGAAAGGGTTTTACAATTAAAAAAAAGTTATAGAATAATATCCATTTTCGCCAAGAATAGCTAAATTTCTGGTTATTCCCTAAGGCAGTTTGAACACCAATGTAACCTATTAAATGACATATGTAACATCAACTAAACTTTTATGTTACTTTGTATTAAGTAATAATCAAAAATTGGGTGTATTTCTTCAAATATTAAGGCTATAATAATTATACAATCGTCTTCAGTTTTTAATTTTGGGCATGATTCTTCTTTTAGTTCTCATCAACATTTTTCAGCTCTTTATCCAATTACTTACTAGTTTAATATTACATGGGGAAGAACAGCAGAATTTATAAATACCTGATTACGAAACGAAAAATGATGTCACAAGCGGGGTTCATCATTTTTTATTTCGTAATCGGGTATTTATAAATAATTAAGCATATTAAATGCTAAAAATTTCAGTAATTTGAACAGCAGAATTGTTTATGTGGGATTCAATAATATTGCTTAAGTCCATATATATTGATCAACACCTACTATCAGATAGACTGTTGGTTCACCAATCATCATAAAAGTTCGCTATTACTGATATTTGTGAAATTTCGGTAATTTCTGAGGGATGTCTCTCAATTCGCCGAACTTTTTACTTAAACATAACTTAACTTAGATATTGCATAATAAACTCACCTTGAACATCAGCTTCTGGTAATATATTTGGTGTAAGTAAACATTGCGCTGTCATGAAATATTGGATAGCACCAGAAAATAATTCCGGAGCTGTGCCTGTGGTCGGCGCCAAACAGGACATAGTGGGGAAGCTGAAATCAAATAATTACTACTATTATTTATTATTAGATAAGGTATTTTTTTTTTATTGCTTATGGTGGCAAACGAAACGAAAAAACGAAAATAAAATCACCAAACCCACCCAGTTGGGCTCCCGGCTCTCTCGCTCACCGAACGAAGCGCAATAGCACATTACGATTACTCAGACGTCGATCTTCTGCGAGAGTGTGGTACTACCCCGGGATGGACCTGCCCGCGGCTGTAGACAGAAAACTGTCAATAGCGTGGTCCTACCACTATTAAGAGATAGAAGGTATCATGGAGAACAACACTGAGCAGAACGTAGACTAGATATGACTACTAATCGTATTCAGCAGAAGACATTGGGCATTGAAGAGTACTGAGTTATTTATTTCAGTATTGTTATTTCCCGACTGCAATGAGTGCTACTATGAAAGTATCAGGAGTTAAATCTAATGTATTCTGCCGTCTAAGCAAAAGCAGGTTTGAGAAGTTGTTCTTCTGCTTAATGTTTGAATATCGTGGCTTATGCCGAATGTAGGCGGACCGAGCGCTACGTGCCGACAGCTGTACGCGGGGGTCGTCCGGTCGATGGCCCTGTACGGCGCACCGGTGTGGGCGGGGTCCCTGACTGTCCGACTCAGGGCTCTTCTGTGGCGACCACAGAGGGCCATGGCGGTCAGGGCCATACGCGGGTACCGCACGGTGGCGACGGAGGCAGCTTGCCTGTTGGCCAGGACTCCCCCGTGGGACCTGGAAGCGGAAATGCTCGCCAATTTGTATCGGCGGGTGTCGGGGGTGCGAGCGGGGGCCGGTGTGGTTTCATTGAGGGAGCTCACTGCCTGGCGTGTCGACGCCCACCAAGACATCATTGCCCGTTGGGCAGTCCGGCTGGAGAGGCCTCCGTTCAGTGTGCGGACTGTGGAGGCCTTCCGGCCGGTGCTGATGCGGTGGTTGGAACGGCGACACGGGATGCTCTCCTTCCAACTGGTGCAGGTTTTGACGGGGCATGGATGCTTCGCCAAATACCTGCACACGGTCGTTAGGAGGGAGAGTACACCGTCCTGCCACCACTGCGACTGCGACGAGGATACGGCGCAGCATACGCTCGAGGCTTGTGCCGCTTGGGCAGAGCAGCGCCGTGAACTCGTCGCAGTCATCGGTGCTGACCTGATGCTGCCGACCATCGCTAGAGCGATGCTCGACAGCGTCAGGAACTGGGACGCGGTCGCAGCCTTCTGCGAGGCAGTAGTCTCGCAGAAGGAGGCGGTGGAGCGCGTGCGTGAGGAGCGTCTCCTCGACGACGCGAGCCGTCGCCGGCGACTGGGGCGGCGTAGGCGCGATTACCTGCGCCTTATGCCGCCCTAGCCGAGGCCGCGGGTGACTGGACCGGGGAATTAGTCCGTCACCTGCCGAGAGGCTGACCGCGAGGAAAAGACCGACGTCCTCCCCGAGGAAGGGGATGTCGCTCAAGAAGAGGGTACCCCTCAGGGGGTATTCGTCGGGCCGGCCACTGATGACAAGTTCACGCTGCTCCGGTAGCCGGTCCAACGATGAAGGCGAGGTTCACGGGTGGGTTATGGGTGAGCGTGCTTACGCCCCTCTGTCGCCCCGGACAGAGTGGTACGAGGAGCGCGACGACCGTAGCCCACCACACAAAAAAAAAAAATGTTTGAATATTCATATATAAGAAGATAACATAGATGAATAAAACATTTAAAAGTATGAATTTATTCACAGTCTATCAGCCCGTAAACGTCCGCTGTTAGACATAGGCCTCCCCATGAGAATGCCATTCAGAATAGTCCTGTGCCACCTGACTCCAACGGCTTCCTTAAGAGATTTAGCATTTAATATGCTAAATTATTTATAAAAAAATGATAAAGAAGACGATTGGAATGGATTGCCAATAGATGTGGGCTCGAGTCCTACGAGTGACCATCAATTTTTTCGCTCGTAAATAAGTTTATATAAATAACCAAGGGAAGAAAAACTCAAAATGAAACCCTATACCAACACGTCTGACCAGCGCGATATAGTAGGTCAATTTCCCTCCCATTATGGAGGTGGCCCAAGCCCAACTGTGACTGAGATGATGATGAAATAACCTATCATTTTAAATGTTAAATAACAATACTTTAAAATAAGGAGTCTTAACATAATGATTTGTTAATTCGTTACCATACAAGATTTTATTTTTACCCGACTGCAAAGGAGTGGTATTGTGTTTAACAGTCTATGTATGTATGTATGTATGTTTGTATGTTCCTTTGAAGCACTATATATTTATATATATATTTTTTTTTTTTTTTATATAAACGCACTCTGTTTGCTCTTGGGTTTGCTGACAACCGCCACGTTCTACAGGACGCTACGGAAGAACAGCGATGTGGTTTCTCATGTGAGTTTCCACAATATTATGCTGAGTAGCGGGCCTTTTTACTTGCTCACGGGTGGGGTTCCAGCTCTTAAAAGTTATGTTTTCATATCTCTCTTCTGATCTGTTATAAATCTTAATTATATTGTATATATGTCCCCCTGCGAGGGAGAAATAAATTATTTTTGTTTCTTTCTTTCTTTTTTCTAAGTAGATGTTGGCAATGGAGAATGATTTAGGAATAAAAATCTACCGTATCAATGAGCGTAGCATCTGTTATTATAGGGAAATAATAAATGTAGTGTTAGCTTTACTATAAATACATATACTCGTACAAATGAATACGAGACAAATAATACATATACATATTATTTTTTGTTCATCTGCGTGTATCCATTATTATGCCGTCATAATTTAGCAACACGTTTCAGTTCATGAGCATTTTTTTTTAACAATGAGGTTTAATAATTGATAATTTGATTCAATTAGCTTCAAATTAGATCCTCAATATCGTGATTGATTTAATTCGTAGATAATAAATAGTAATTAAAAATTGATATCTGCTGGATAGTAAATATTATTCTAAGTATAATTGCTCAATAAATTGTGAGGGAGTGTTATTCACGCATGATATGCATTAAATGATACTGTTACAATGTACTATCATAAGGCTTAAATTCTTAGAAATACTAGAATGGAATCGAATTGTGGCTATGTTTTGGTTCATCATGATCACAGCCTATATATGTCCCACTGTTGGGCTCGGGCCTACTCCATTATGGGAGGGAAATTGACCTACTATACCACGCTGGTCAGACGTGTTGGTATATGGTTTTGTTTCGAGTTTGTCTTCTCTTGCATAGATGTTATATGCGTTTTATATCCCTTAGTCGTCTCTTACAATCACCCACGGGTAAGATTTGGTGTATTGTATTCTTACTCCGTCACCACACGGATAAGTTTTAGTTATCGTCTCACTAATGATTCACAATATTATCATTTTTAACAATATATTAATGATTCTATTTTCCATTGTAGCACAACGTGTACTGTTGGTTATAATGGCCAATATAATACACAGTACAAAATATACCGTATTAGTACAAGGTGTAATAAAATTAATATTAAAAATTTTATAATCTCGTGATTTTTACTAATAAGGGGTAACTAGAGTTATACAATACCTATAACGGAATATTGAAGAACTACCAACGGAGCGTAGTTTTACACTTCGAACATAATATTCTCAATTAAATGCTCTAGTTCCGCGTTTTTCCGTTTGGTGACGGCGTAAGAATACAATTCACCACCTCCTATTATACTCGTGGGTGATGATAAGAGACGACTAAGCGGTACAAAATGCATATAACATCTATGCAAGAGAAAAAAAAATCGAAAGATAACCCTACAACAAAACCTCTGACCAGTGTGGTTCAACTTCTCTCCAATTATGGAGGTGGCTCGAGCCCATTATAGACATATATGAGCTGTGATGGTGACGTTGAAATGCTCTAGAAAATATAATGAAAAACGAAACAGACTTACGTATCTTATTACTATTCAACGAATATCATTTGAGGCATCAGATGCCTAAATTTATTAACAATATTGTCCAAAATTAAAAAATAAATTGTTCAAAGGAGTATTTTCTTTTTACTTCCATCTTTTTGTTTTATATTAAGGTATATTTATATAATTTATATTATTAAATGTATTTATAAATCTGATCATCATCATTATCGTCATCATCTTGTAGTTATCCCAATTAGTATTGACTCAATATGTACTCTTCTCCATAGTACATATTGCAAGAGCTTAGGTAATAGTTTTATGAACAGCTGCCCTTCCCATTACCTTATTTTTTTTAATTACTTATGGCAACAAACGAGCAAGTAGCACACCTAAAGGTAAGCCTTACTGCAATCCATGAACCTTTTCAATACCAGGGGAACAGCTAGGCCACTGCTTACCAATGAAAATCCTTACACCCACACATAAATTTAGGCTTCCGTCTTTCTCGCTCACTGTATGAAGTGCAACAGTATATTACCACTGCTCAGACGACGACTTTCCGCGAGAGTATGGTACTATTCTGCACGAATTGGTCCACGGCCGAAGGTAGAAAACTGTCAAAGGAGAATCAAACTCAGCAGTGGGAGGTATATAAGCTGAGATGATGAGATTGTATATAATTCGCCTAGGAAAATTCTACTGACCATACTCCTAGTGATACCGCAGCTGTTTTTTGCTACTCGTACAGAAAAATAAGGACTTATTTATAAAAGCTTGTTTACCAGCGAATGATAATTGTCACATCAGGGACTCGAACCCATACCTAATGGAAATCCGATCCAATTATCCTAGCACTTAAACAAATGTGAGCTTCCATATCATAAAGAATTTACAGTTCGTATTATTTTGTCGTCTTTATGGATGATATATACCATCTACCGGCCAATGATTATACATTGCACAGATTTAATACTCTAACTATGCAGTTAGAATTAAATTAAACGACGACACGACGCTATTATCCATATTACCACACAGACTTCATATTTTTCCAATTATCTAGTACCTATTTCAAAAGCACCTATCACCGATCTAATTTGTTTAGTTTAATTGCTGCTTCACGTGATCCGAGGGCTGGATTATATTTTGCACAAAAGGTTAGCATTGTCATATAACGTGGTAATAATGCCAGTCTTCTGAGCACATTACCCGTGGACAGTGATGCGAAGGAATTTTTCGGTACCTGATCGCGCCTTTTGTTTTTTTTTTTTAAGCTATTGCATAGCTTTTATCGCGGGCTTTGAGCGCAGCGACCGAATCAAGAAATTCCGTAACGAAAATAAAGCCTAAGATTGTATGGTTGAAAAGCAGCAGTTAATTTTGCAATTAGTATACGCAGGCAGCGTAACCGAGTGGTCTAAGGCGCTGGTTTTGAGCACCGTAGGCGTAGGTTCGAATCTCACCGCCGTCAAACTCTTTTTGCAATTCATTTTTGCAAAATTTATTTATAATAATTTAAATAAAACAGTTTAAAAATGTGAACTTTAAATCTTTTAATAAATTAGTAGTTTAATAAATAAGTGTAACTTGAATTAATATCAACGAAAAAAAACTTGAATTAATTAAAAAAAAAATACTGCATAAATAAAAAATAAATAAATAATTATAATTGCATAAGTTGATAAAAAATGCTATGCTTTACCGCGGCAGCCCCCGAGTGCAACACGTAATTTTCTTATCCTATTTTCTTCTATATTTCTGTAAATATTTTAATTTAAAACTTAGCGTTAAATGTACATATTATTGTAAAATAAAGAAACATTGTAAATAAAAAAAATGTTTAGTTATGTGGCTTTTCACAAGTATTTTGATTACACTCGAAAATTGGAGAGCGCTGTATGAATATTATATTTTTATACTTAATTTGAAAGAAAGTTAAAAAATAGTGTTCTTTATTATATATTTTTTTAATACGGAGAAAATATTTCCATATTAATAGGACTATATTTAAAATACTTGCGGAACCCTAATCCAGACAGGTGAAAGTATAAGTTGTGATATTATCCAAGTTTTTTTATTGCTTATGGTGGCAAACGAGAAAGCAGAGAAACCTGATGGTAAGTGTTACTGCCACCCATGGACCTTTGCAACGCGAAGAATATAGCTATATATAGTTAGGCTACTGCCCACCAATACAACTCCAAACCCACCCAGTTGGGCTTCCAGCTCTCTCGACCAAATACATTTTTTATCTAGGTTATCGCGAAATTATTAATATTTACAAACATTTCTTAACGCTAATTCAAAAAGACGTAATAAAACATTCGTAATATATGATTTAATGATTGCCATAGATTATTTCGATGAGCGGTTCTGTCGACTTTACGCATCAGTGCGTTTACTTTACATAAAGAAATATTATTAATTACAATAATATTTTGTTAAACGCTAATTAAGAAACATTGTATATATATATATCTTTCTTTTTTTGCTGTGTGGTAGCGCCTACGAATGCTACCAACCTTTACTTTGCTCGTGGATGTCGTAAAAGGCGACTAAGAGCTTTATATCGACCTGAACCAACACTACCTTATGCTATTTGGTCGACAATTGCATTCTCAAGGAGGGTTTAAATCAGGCAAGCAGCTGGTCATAAAACTATTGCCAATAACCTTTGCAATATGTAGAGGGGTACAATATCGTCGACCCCAAGTGGTTGGGACAAGAGCAGGAGAATAATGATGTATACATATCTTTCTTATAACAATATTGAATTTATATATAGTTGAACAAGAATAACTAAATAGACTGGAATAACTTGCAGACATTGAGCTGGGATAAAATAAGATAATTTAACCACAGACCTATTGTACCGGGTGTTTTTATCGCATGGGTTCTATTCCTACCAGTTTGTGCGACTTATAAATTGTTTTATTCGGATGTAATTTTTCTCGTTAATTGTATGTTTATAGTCTCTCATAGTATGAAGATCGTTTTGTGAGTGCAGGGTGTGGTTTAGAAAAATAAAAATAAATATAACGTACCAACAATTAATCCCTACTAATATATAAATGTGAATGTAAGTTTGTTTGTTACGCTTTCACGCTAAAACTACTCAACCGATCATCATGAAACATTGTATACATATTCTTGGAGGTATTAAAAGTAACATAGGATACTTTTTATCAAAAAAAAATCAAAATTATTATATGAAAAATAAAAAAATTGTTTGTCAAAAAATCTCAAAATCTAGCTTCTTCAACGCCATCTAGCAGTCCAGTAATGAAGTTCCAACTCTGAGTATTGTAATACCGTTGCACTGTATTATCGACGGTCAAAAATAAAAATAGGGGATCAAAAACTTTAGGAAAGTAACCTTTTACGCGGGCGAAGCCGCGGGCAGAAGCTAGTGTAATATAAAGTTATGGCAATTATATAAGGTATGAATTTTGGTGGCCCACTTAATAGACGGCAAAGGAAAATACGTCAGGGGCACCTCACCACACCTTACGTTATCCCACCTCCAGGTGGATAACCGAGGACCAAAGACTTGACATCAATGGTTCGCCAGAAGGGCGATAAAGAGGTACTGTAACTGTATTGTAACCTACTGAGTAACCTTTTTTTTTTGGCGGCGGGCTATGGAATGGTCACGCTCCGCTAATCCGTCCGGGGTAACAGAAGAAGCGGCGCACGACCCCATAGACCCGCCCTACAAGTACCTCTCCACGCAGTGCGAGCGGGCTACCGGAACCCAGTCATTGTCTTCGGTGGCCCGCCCGGCGATTTACCCTTGCGGGTATCCTCTCGAGTCGACGCCCTGATAGCTTTCGCTGTCGGGGCGTCGTCCTCACGAGGTGGCCTCGCTTCGGGGCGACCAGACTAATCCCAGAACCGGTCACCCGCTGCCTCGGCTAGGGCGACATCAGGCGGAGGTACTCGCGCCTGCGCTGCCCAAAACCTACTGAGTAACCCACAGTACAGTAACCTATTTTATTGGCTTGCACGTTGTCCTTTCTGATGCCTAGATGGTGTGAATTGGATGTCGCTAGAATATAGAGTTTCATTGCTTTTGATGGCAAATGAGGAGCCCAACTGATAGTAAATTCTTGATTACCGCTCATTAACCTCTACAATACCTGTTGGTTGTTGGTTTGAGTAGTAGCAAATTGCTACTACTATTCGTAGCCGCTACCACATAGTAAAAATATCCAAAACAATAAAATGTTCATTATATTTTTTTGTTTATTTGGTGCAGTGATGCGCCATCGCCAGCGTTTGTACGTGAAGTTGAAAAAGCGAAAAGAGGACAACCACGTTACTCTCTCCTCAATACAAGTACTAGGCACCAGTTTAAATTATTTATTAAATATGTGCAGTCATATTTGTTCAAAAAAACTTTTGAATAAATAAATATTATTATAATTACATTTAACACATTCAAATGCAAAACATTTTTACATTTTTTTTAACTCTTGATTTAATAATATAATATTTGTAATATTATTTATTTAATTAATACAAGGATTATCTTACTTCATTTGTCATACATTTCTGATGGCTGGTACCTTAGCTAAACTGTTGTTGCAACTTTTATTACATTATTATGATAGTAATATTCCGTACAATATTATACATATTATTTGTTATTTATTTGCTATAGCGAATAAGAGCAGATCGCATCGGTTTTTAATAAACAAGATTATTTAAAATCAAGGAATTTAAACACGAATAATAAATATATATGATTACTTACTAATATAATTCTGCTGTTGCTCTTGCACCGTCCTATCTGGGAGTAGAATTAACAGTTTGGCGCGCTCATTTATATCCTTCATTTATATAGTGTAAAAAATAATATCACTATTGTTCAGTTATTCTGCTCTGTACGGAATTCAATATTTTTTATATTATCATTAGCTTATAAGTATTATAATTTAGGCAAGCGGAGTGAAAGGGATCTTAATCAACGTAATTTTAAACGATATCTATCAATAGTATCCTTTGTGGAATACACAATCAGTGTCGAAATATACAGTCTAACAGGTATGGTAAAATAATTCATCTCCCTTCTTTTTCTATAAAAATGGTTCACCCTAATTGTGAGAGGTATTCTTCCAGCAAATTGTTTCATTAACAGATGATCGGCGGATTGAGATCAAGGTGTAAATCAATATTGTGCAATGAATATTCTACCGAACTCGATATATGGAACTTATCATTTTTATTTGTAGATTTGCGATTCTAGCAGCTTATTTACCAACCACCACTGAATACGGGGTTGGTATTTTTATAAAAATAAATTTTTGCACATATAAAAATACTAGTAACACATAGAACACACATTACGTGCTGTACAAAATTTAACGTTAATGACAACGAGTGTCTAAAAGTATTTATAAATATGACCATAGAATCTATTAACAAACGGGGTCATCATCATCATCACAGTCCATATATGTCCCACTGTTGGGCTCGGGCTTCCTCTGTAATGGGAGGGAAATTAACCTACTACACCGCGCTGGTCAGACGTGTTGGTATAGGGTTTTGTTTCGAGTTTTTCTTCTCTTGCATAGATGTTACATGCGTTTTATATCCCTTAGTCATCTCGTACGATCACCCACGGGGAAGATAGGGGGTGGTGAATTGTATTCTTACTCCGTCACCACACGGATTCATAACGGGGTCATAGTGACCGCGTAAGTTCCTACAGTGAGAAATTAGACTTTATTAGACGCATAAGTTCATACAGTAAAAAATATTTAATAAGTTATTTTGCTCTTATACTAACTACTTGGGGTTGATGCAATATGTACTCTGCTTCCATCGTATATATTGCAAATGTTATTGGCAATAGTTTTATGACCAACCGCCTATCTGCCGATAACCCTCCTTGGGAATGTAATTGTTGACCATATCATCATCATCATCATCATCATCTCAGCCTATCGCCGTCCACTACTGGACGTAGGCCTTCCTCGTGGTACGCCACAGAGTGCGGTCCTGTGCCACCTGCATCCATCGACGCCCAACAACTTTCACCAGGTCGTCTGTCAACCTAGTTAGCGTCCTACACTGCGTCGTCCGGTACGTGGTTGCCACACTAGAACCTTTTTTCCCCAGCGCTTGTCGGTTCTTCGAGCGATGTAGCCTGCCCATTGCCACTTCAGCGTGTTAATTCTTGACATATAATACAATTAATAACTGATACTGTAACGGGTAGATATAAATCTCTGTAATAACGATGACTTATTGGACATGAGACCTTAGTCTTCCCGTGATCATGAACACTGTGTTTGTGCTCGAAACGTCGCGAAATTAAAAATCAAAACGTGATAGAATATGTTAAACTAGTTTTATTTCAATTATATAATACTCGCGTGAACATTAGAAATCATTTAAGAAAAACTTAGTTTGAAAATTTCACCAACAATTTTACTTAACAATAGAGTTATTTTATTGCCATAGTTATACACCACTCAAATATATAAAATAAATCTGTTACATACATATCATCACGCCATATCTCTTGCAGGGTAGACAGAGAGAACAGAGTGCCAAAGAACTCTATCCTTGTATACTTCACTCGCTTCCTCAACATTCATAATTCTCTTCTTACACGCTCGCCGGTTTCGGAGACTCTTGACTCCACCTTCCTTCAGTACGTGACCAATCTGGATAAATCGTACGTGATAAATCTGTTGATTGTTCTAAACCTGGAATGGACTTACAATAAATATGGATTTAGCTTCTTTTAGTTCATAAATAAGCTTAAAAATAATTGTTATTTATGTATTGACTATACCTATATAAAATTTAATGAATAATTTTGTCTACTTTTGTTAATATTAATGCTTCATGATTATCATCTCAGACCATATATACATACGTTCCACTACTAAGCTCGATACTTCTCCATAATGACAGGAAAATTGACCCACTACAATACAATATTCGAATTGACTGAAAACCATATGCCAGGTTTTAGACTTGGCATATGGTTTTATTTTGAGTTTTTTCCTCTTGAAATAATGTGAATCTACTTGTATCTCTTAGGCGTCTTTTGTAGTCACCCGAAGGAAAGAAAGAGTAGGTAACTGATACGATTTATTCTTACTCCGTCATTATAGAAATTAATTATTTATCAATGCTTATTTATTATTTAATAAAAATACATAATAGTACTCTGTGGATGAATAAAGAAAGAATAAATTAATAATAAAAACTCTATGCAAAATTAATTAATATAATAGTTTGTCACCTGCAGAGAGGCTGATCGCGTGAAAGCAAGGCCTCAGAAGCAGGCCAGGGCTTCTATGGGAGATGTTACTCGAAAGGGTAACCCGCTGGGCTGGTTAGCAGTGGCAGTTATCAGGTGATTGGACATTATGGAATAGTCGTTGTTATTAAAAGTCTTTACTTCGATCAGTCTCTACTGACTGACATATTATTGCATTCTAACTTTATAAAACTATTTTTTATTGCCTATGATAGTAAACGCACGCAAAATACCTGTAGGTACGTGATGCTGCTACACATGGACTTTAGAAACATCAAATACAGTAATATAGAATTCCAGATCCTCCACGTAAGTGGGAGAAATCATCGCCAAAATGTACATTTAGGACCGTAGCGTTTCCAGGTGAAATGGATGAACCTCGCTATAGTGGTAAAATGGCGAGTGGTATAGTGGTAAAATGACAAAGGTGGTACCAAGTCGTGAGAGAGAAGGTAGAGTACACAGAAAGTCACTCCACTACTCCAGTAACTCCAATTTGTCGGTGAAATTGAGATCACAGATGATTCCAACAGCACGTTTTTGCAAGGAAGGGAATCAATGACTTGATTCCCTTTATAGACTGATGTCTAGTTGATATTTAGGGGTGCCTGCCCAGAAATGTTTGAAATACTTTACGCGAGGACGAGTCTATGCTTTGCCCATCCTATCCCAATACTTTTGGAAATTTGGAGAACTGAGGAGCTATGGTAAACGGGACCTTCTTTGCGGTGAATGCCGAAACTTGTAGCTTCATTTCATCATGAATGAATTTGTAGCTTAGTAGGATTAAACTAGAGTAAGTGCCCCCTGCGGCGGGCCTTTAATTGGGATGAATTTGACAGTCCGCCGCAAAAAGCGCTCGACTTCAAATAGAAGTTGAGCTCGTCTTTCCTGTAACATACTCTTAGAGATATTGTGATGTTTAGTGTATCACTCACCACCCGTGCTGTCATCCACATAGCATGCTCTCTATAACGTGCTGTCTATAGAGAGCATATCGTTGATATGCAGGATAATTAACGTCGGGGAGAGCACCCGGCCCTGAGGTACGCCAGTATTAACTCCACAGAAGGGCCCTGTACCAGATCCTGTTGAACGCCTCCGTAATATCAAGGCTAAATGCTACCACCTCCCGCTTACGTTCCAAGGCTTCTTCCCAACGATGTGTGAGGTACACAAGAAGATCACCAGCCGAGCGAACATAAAGAAAGCCATATTAGCGATCACTGATCAGCTTTAGATCTTCAAAATACTGCAAAAGTTGACGGTTTATAATTTTTTTCGTAATAAAGGGATGCCATCCAGCCTGCTCGACTTATAGATGATAAAATAATTTATGAAGTAAAGTAGAGATTATAACGGGATGAACTTGAACCTGCTGTTGATGATAACGTGTATGGTTGGAGGTTTCAGGAAAACATTGATTTTAATTTTTTAAATCGATATATATTTACTCCAATTCTATATAAACTTATCATCTCTTATTAAAAGGTAATAAGCAGTTGAAAGTATGTTTATTCATCATTCTCCTACTCATATCCCAATTACTTGGGGTCGTACAATATGCACTCTTCTCTCATAGTACATATTGTAAAAGTTATTGGCAATAGTTTTATGACCGGCCGCCTGCCAGACGTCAACCCTCCTTGGGAATGTAATTGTTGTCCAAACGGCATCAGATGGAGTTGGTTCAAATCCTTATAAGGCTCTTAGTCGTCTTTTACGACATCCACAAGCAAAGTAAGAGTTGGTAGTATTCTTAGCCGCTACCACACAGCTAAAAGTATGTTTATTAACTTGGCCTGATCTTGAAAAATTTTTTTTGGGCGTGAAATTACATTAAATCTGTAAGTGAAAAAGTGAAATTTTTATACACTTACTAGAATTTCAACATCCAACTTGTGTCTTTGTTTTAATACGCCTAAATTATATATGCAACCACATATCTAGGGTGTTATGTTATGGTGCACTAGTCTGGGTCGTTAAAAATACGATAGGCGCGACATGGCGTAAATTACTCCACAATTGAACGACAAGAGCGAGGCAGTGTCTATAAATGTTAACAAAGTTGGCATAATTCTGCGCAGTCAACGTTACATATCAACTGTTAAGATAACAAAGAGTGATTAATGTATTGTGCATGTTAATATTAATGCTTTAAAATACTTCGGTGTTCAAATAAAATAATATATTTTTATTGCATCTGGTGGCAACCGAGCAAGCAGCACACCACTTACCAAGCAGGTAAGTGTTACTACAACCAATGGAATTTTGCAATACTAGGGGTATAGCAAGGCCAACCAATGAAAACCTCAAACCTATTCAGAAAGTTAGGCTGTCGCCTCTCTCGCTCACCGAACGAAGTACAACAGCACATAGCCAGGGCTCAGACGTTGATTTATTGATAAAGTGTGGTACTAACCCGGATGGACTGACCTGGAGCTGTAGACAGAAAACTGTCAAGAGTGTGGCCCTGTCACTATTAAATACCTAGGCATATATCTTGTATATATTGTGCTGCGTGGTATCGGCTACGAATACTACCAACCCTTACTTTGCTCGTGGATGTCGTAAAAGACGACTAAAAGCCTTATAACGACCTGGGCCATCTCTATCTAATGCCGTTTGGTCAACAATTATATTCCCAAGAAGGGTTGTAGTCTGGCAGGCGGCCGGTCATGAAACTATTGCCAATAACTTTTACAATATGTACTATGAAAGAAGAGTACATATTGTATCGACCCCAAGTAATTGAGATAAGAGTAGGAGAATGATGATAAACGAAGCTATTGGCGCAGCTAGTCAGAATATAATTTAAAATAAAATGTAGCTATATATTTTATTTAATATAATTTTTAAGGCAAATCATATAAATGGGCAATTAAATAAGATTTATTTAGTGATTCAGCGGAAATCATTTTTTGATAAGATTTTATAAAATTAATTTGGAGGAATACCAAGTGTGTGTGTATGTGTTTGTAGTCTATTCGATACTAATATATACACAGATGCACACATTTACTTACACAGTTCGTACTGTTATGGAAGGTGATTAACCATCTATCAGTTAGAGAATAATATATAATGCTTAAACTTTAATTATTTTGCAAACATTTATTTCCTTATTTTTTAAGAAACTCAAATTTACTAGCTTTGAAACAAATATTAGTGAAGTGAAACTATAATAATGTATCCATATAATGTTAAAGGACGGTTGTTCAAAGGGCAATATAGAATTATATCAAATATGAAGTAAGTACGAGGGTAGCACCGCGTGTGGCTACCTGTAACTACATATAAAAGCTATTAGTTAGGTACGTACTACATCTAATATTATTCTATAGTCACGATACACATCACACGATATCATAGTGATAGATACTTTCACCTAGGATTTTTTCCTTATTCATCAACTTAGCTCTTATCCCAATTTATTTGGGGTCGACGCAATATGTCTTCTCCCTCCATACAACCCTATCAGACATCCTCTCTGTGGTCACTCCTTGTCCCTCTATGTCATGTCTCACGCAGTCCATCCATCTTTTCTTAGCTCTTCCCTTACACCTAAAGCCTTCAACGTTCACTTAAAACACACTTAAAACTTTCCTCACAACATTACTTTCATCCCGTCTCATCACATGTCCATATCATGTCAACCTTTCACTCCTTAACTTTTCCGTCACTTGCGCAACATTCAAACTTTCAAAAAAATAAAAATATTTCTTATTGTCATGAAGTAAAAATACAATTCTGATGAATTGTTTGTCTGAGGTTGATACCTCAATCCTGCCCGTGGGTGTCGTAAAAAACGACGAAGTCATAGAATACATAGGACTTCTATGAAAGAGAAAGAAAACTCGTAATTACACCCTCTACTAATCCGTCTGATACATACATACCTACATATCATCACGCCAGATCCCTTGCAGGGTAGGCAGAGAGAACAGAGTGCCAGAAAACTCTATCTCTGCATACTTCACTCGCTTCCTTAACATTCATAATTCTATTCATACACGCTCGCCGGTTTCGGAGACTCTTGACTCCACCTTCCTTCAGTACATGACCGATCTGGTCTAGGTAGGTTAGTCTCGGTCTCCCTCGGTACCTACATTCTTCCACTTTCGCATTGTATATCTTCTTAACCAGACGTTCGTTCGGCATTCTTTCCATTCGGATCAGCATGATATAGTAAGTTAAATTCTCTCACATTGTGTAGGAGGCTCGAACTCAATAATAGGGTAGGAGTTAAGATGATAAAGATAATTAAAGACGATGATTATCTTCGTGAAACTTTTTTTTTTGGGCAGGCTATGGAATGGTCACACCGCGCTAACTCCATCTGGGGCGACAGAAGAAGCGGTGCTCGATCCCATAGACCCACCCTGCAATGCACTTCTCATCGCCGAGCGAGCGGATCACCGGAACCCGGTCTTTGTATTCGGTAGACTTTCGTGATCCTGTGGCAAATATGCATCTGTCAAAGACGTTCTAAGTTTTTGAGCTCAGATAAAAGTATCGTTCAGGTCTTTACTGATTGCTTTGGTTTTCGAAAAAGTAAAGTATTTTCCCTCTCATATCGGAGTATGTCACCATTAGTAGGACGTAGATAAAAATGTAGAAGGATAATTATAACAATGGACCTACCTATAACTTAGGAGTGACGAGAAAAAGTAAATATGTGTAAAAATGTATCATAATTGACGGTGTTCTATCTGCAGTCGTAAATAGACCTCTTCGTCAGGGTAGTACTATGCTTATGCAAAATATTGACGTCTGAGTAAGTAGCAATTTGTTATTTGAAGTCATTCGGTGAGTTACGAGAGATACAGAGACTCAAGCAACTTCCATTTATATCCTCATGTCATCTTCCCCAATTCAACAACTTTTTACGATAGGCAGCAACTCCACTGTGCTGATATTGTTGGAAACAAAAAGTCGGAGTTATCTTACTACCAAGTGCGCAGATTGCTCATCTACCGCTAAAGGCCACAAAAATTACCTATAATACTGCTGAGACTACATTTTCTTAATACTTTTTTTTAATTAACACTGGTTTTAAAATTATCAACCTTCATCGCGAAGATTAGATTCAGATAAATGATATGTATAGGTAATTTATGTAGTTATTTGTTTTTTTTTTTCTTCAAATAAACGTTACCTACCTTTTTTGAAATATTTTAAAACAATGGACCTTCATGGGCTCATGCACATCAGATAAATAATGTTTTATTAAATGTATATGAAACGAATGAACGCATTTCGAGATACAATTACATTTTATTAGTTTTTTTCATAAATATTTGATTAATAAAAATAATAATTATTTATTCATTTCCTATTTTTTAACAACATCCACCACTATAGAATGATATTTGGATTGTTGGGGTTTTATATAAATATAAAACTTACGAAAATATTAAAACCAAGACATCTTGGCTCAGAATTCATCATCAATGCATCGCACAAGGAATTGTTCTATGCGGAGATTGAATTCGCTTCTTATATCATTACGCTATCATCGTCTATTTATACTAAAGATAATTAAAGATGATTCTAAAGTTCTAATAAAAGAAAAGTATCAAAGTATTAATAGCATTACTTTAAAAAAACAGACTAGTCGATACTAAGAAAAAAATGTTTGTATTGCGAGGGCCACTCAGACTTAGAATAACAATTTGTGGATCGCACAAAATATTGTCCTACGCTATATCCTATTATTGTCCTACGTCTTATCCTATCTTAACTATTACGCCCTCTGTGTAGTCAGTTGTAAATTCTTATTTACGACGAAAAATTATTACCACACTATCCAATCCAATTGCCTTACCAATTAAGTGTATGGTAACCAAATATTATATGCGTTCTTGTCTTTACAGGCGAAATTTACACGACCTTTTTTTGGAAGTGGTAAGGCACAATATTGTTAGTTTTCTGTCTACTGGTCTGGTTGGTCCATCCGAAGTATTAGATCTGAGCAGTGGCAATGTGCTGTTCCACTTCATTTGGTGAATGAGAGAGCGGGAAGCACAACTTACTGGATGGGTTTTGGTTGGTAGGCAGATGCCCAGTTACCTCTAGTTAAGCCAAAGGCTTAGGAGCTTCGATCAGCAGTAAAACTTATCATCAGGTGTTCTCCTTACTCGTCTGCCACCATAAGCAATAGAAAAAACGACCACTATCAGAAAATTCTTATAAATTGTTGTGATTAAAATTACAACTAAATTGGATTAAGAAATGATATAACTTATTTGATTTAGATTTTTAAAATAACTACGTCTCATGTGTGGTAATTGTTGCTCGCGAGTAAATAAGTTCTATAGAGAGTCAAAAGTCTGTAATTTTTGACTCTCTATAGAACTTATCAGCATAAAGTAATCAATAAATACTCGAAACCATGCTCTAAGACTTTTTTTGGCAGGCTATAGTCTAGACACACGCTGTCCGTTCCGTCCGGGGCAACGAAAGGGCGACACGTCGTCCCATATGCGGTACGGCACCGAATCCTTGACATCTATACGACAACAAATATTATATTTAAAAAAAAACATTGTGAAATTTTTAATGTGATATTACTATCACTTAGTTCATGCTATAGAAGTGCACCCATAATTTTATTATTTTATTACTAAAAACTTCATTATGTTTGCTATAGAAATACGATAAGAATTTTTTACATAGAGAGCTAAGGATACGGGAAACATAATTAGGGTAAAATTTTAGGACTAGGCATTTTTCGAGACTTTACGAAATAACAGAACTGGTTCGTAATCGAAAAAGTGCTATTTTAATTATGGTTAATTATAATTTCTCGTCATCAACCAAGGTTTACAAAGAGGGGTAATTTTGAAAAAAGAAATATCCGGTAGGCGGTGTGATTAAAAATATGGGCTTGTACGGACTGCGAGGTATTCCCATAAGTATCTAAGATGTTGTTGTTGTTGACTAGATGTTGAGCACACTTAAGTATCAATGTAGCATAATTAGTAAATACTAATTATGCTGCACAAGCATACCTAATGAACTTACTTACTAATAAAGCTACTAGCAGTTTTATTAGTATGTAAGTAGTTAAGTAATTAGCGTCCTAATAAATAATAATTATGACTCCAAGAAACCAAGAACAAGAAGCTTCACAAATGAAATATATCATAACTAGCTGTTTCCCACGAGATTCCCTTCCCTTTCCCCCCCCCCCCCTTTCCCTTCGCCCGCGAGGATATGTGTATATTAAAATATAGCTAGTTGTTTAGTGGTAAAAAATATTAGGTCGGTGTAATATATATTCCTCTTCCGTCGTATAAATTGAACTAAATATTGGCAATAGTTTTATGATCGGCCGCTTGCTTGACGTCAATGCTTCTTATGAATTTATTTATACTTGAGTGACGATTTTCATACAAAATATAACCTCTTGTTTTGTTCCTGTAGGGGTAGATTTAAAATACTGAGACATGCCTTTCTTTATTTTTATACAACAATATTTTACAAACAAAAATAAGTTTCTTACAAATGTCAAACCCCACATCCTTGTTGATATTGCACGTATTTTGTCTTTGAAACCAAAGAGCCCAATATAAATTTGCATGAATATAACTTTAAAACTGACAAAATTTAATAAAAATCTTGCAACCTCTATTTTACACCTTTAGGTAAGAAATTGCCAAAAACGCTAACACATGCAACTCTTTATTCATTACTAGCTGATGCCCGCGACTTCGTCCGCGTGACATTCAGTTTAACTACGCACCCCCTGTTTGAAACTTAAAAAATTCAAATTCTACCAAGTACTTCTGGCAGCCACTTAACCATTTCCATTAAAACATAGGCAAATTCTTAAGCATGAATTAGTGTTGCAACTTTCGCTGTTGAAATAACACAGTCGTTTTTTTTTCATAGAAATAAAAAATCCTCATAGAAATGAAAAATCCAATTAAATTAATGAAATTCTATTCATCTAGTGGCAGTAACTGTACAACTATCAATAATTAGGTACATACGACTTAACGGGAGTGGGGCTATTATTTCTCCGTGTACTGGTATTAAGAATACAAAATGTTGACAATCGTTTCTTTGCCAAGGAAATCGTAAAATGCTGTCTAAGGGAGCACTGCGAAACTCTTGCAGCAAGTCTTGGTCTTGCACTTGTACAACATGAATGTGAATGGCCACCTTGGCTTTGCTTCCATGTTAATGGTTAGGGTCAGCTTTTCTACTTGGGCCACAGATAAGAATACTTCAGTGAAGCATTGATCTCATCGGTTCTATTTCCTCGGTTTTAAACTGGAAGGATTTGGCAAAAATCTCAAAAAAAAGCACCATTGGCTTTTCATTACGATCAATATTTCGTAGTGCTCGATCGGCGTCTACGACTTTTTTTTTATCCAATTATCGCAAACGATTAGACAGCAATCCTAAATAAAAACACTAATAGTGTAAAAGCCACAGTTGATAGTATTCTGTCTACAGCCACAGGCCGGTCCGACCCCCCAGACTGACCTAGTACCCCACTCTTACAGAAAAGCAATGTCTGAACAGTGGCAATTTGAAGGAGGCGGCGGGGCAGCGCAGGTGCGATTATCTGCCTCTAATGCTGCCTTAGCCAAAGCCGCGGGTAATTGGAACGCGGAATAGTCCGTTACTCGCAGAGAGGCTGACCATACCACGTGAGAGCGACGCCCAGCCGATGGCATCAACGGGGGATGGTATTCGAAAGGCCCAATGGCGATGGGGAGAGAAAACGGTGTGTTATGGGGCCACGCGTACGAAATGGACGGCGTGTGTCCAGACCATGGCCTGCCAAAAAAGAAGTGGGTGCAGTTTGCTCGTTTACCACCATACACAATAAAACAAAAAACACTTTAAATGTGTCGCGTGTTATTGATATTGCTCTATAAATCTATCGGGTTTTTAAACAATGTGTGAGCTGTTTTATCACCAAGAAGTAATGTAGCTGCAGTTTCTGACATAGCCACTGCCACAGTTATTTTACGCTGTCTCCTCATTTTATACCTGGGGTATCTAGGAAAAATGGCTTTCTATCATCTATCATCTAAGCTTATATACGTCTCACTATTAGGCTCAAGCCTTATCCGAAATGGGAGCGAAGTTGACCTAATATACCACGCTGGTCAAATGTGTTGGTATAGGGTTTGGTTTCAATTTTGCCTCATCTTCCATATGTGTAATATATTTTTAGATCCCTTAGTCGTCTTGTGGGTGATCGACCCACGGGTCTTACCCGTGGGTCGATCACCCAAGGGGGTGGTGAAATATATTCTAACTGCGTAACCGCACGGATAAGTATATAGAAAATTGCTTTCATTACGAAAGAATTAATAAAAATGAATTTCTTGGTCCATGTCGCGCTTTAGTAGCGTAGGATATCTTCAGATGGATATTTTTATTATAATGTCAAATGATTTGAAAGACTGTAAAACAATAACATCATTAATAGCAAAAGACTCAAACGAATGGGGGTAAGGCTGTTACAGGCCTCCTCAAGGGTGACATCTCAGCACTGATCACCTTCAACTGCTCTGCAAGCTGCTTGAAACGTACTCTATGCTATCAACAGTGTATAAAAATCTAAAACAGTAGGCCCTCGTTGTGCGAGGCACAATATGCAGCAACAGGCGCGCTGTGTGGTAGCGGCTACGAATACTACCAACCCTCCAACCCTTACTTTGCTCGTGGATGTCGTAAAAGACGACTTAGAGCCTTATAACGACCTGGGCCAACTACATCTGATGCCGATTGGTCAACTATTACATTCCCGAGTATGGTTGACGTCTGGCAGGCGGCCGGTCATAAAACTATTGCCAATAAATTTTACAATATGTACTATGAAAGAAGAGTACATATTGTATCTACCCCAAGTAATTCGCATAAGTGTAGGAGAATGATGAGGCGGCAGTAATAAGTATTCACTATTGCTAAGGTGACTGGTGTAGTGATGGGTCATGGTTGCTTCGGCATGTATCTGCTAAAGGTCGCAAGGAGGAAGAGCATACCATTCAACCACTACTGCGATTGAGAGGTGGACACGGCGCTGCATATGCTCAAAGTTTGTGTGGCCTGGGCAGATTAGCGCCTTGAACTCATCGCAATCATCGATGCCAAACTGGCACTGTCGACCATCGCTAAGACGATGTTCGATAGCGTCAGGAACTGGTACTCGGTTGCCGCCGACAGTCGTCCCACAGAAGAAACAGCGGGGCGTGTCACAGAGGAGACTCTCCATGCTGACACACTTTACCTCGGCGCATCGGACGTTATAGGCGCGAGTACCTGCACCTGTTGCTATCCTAACTGAGGTCGCGGGTATATGGACCATGAGAATTAATCTACCACTCGCAAAGACACTGACGACGTGAGAGCGATACAACGCTGTTGTTTGCTGGGGAGTCGACAGCGGCGATACCTGAAAGGGTAAACCCCGGACCGGCCACGGATGTCAAGTAAACGGTACCAGAGGCCAGCCTGATGGCGATGGAGAGAGAACGCGATCAGTTATGGAGCCACACTACGCCCTTCTGTTGCCCCGGAAGGAATGGGCAAACAATAACAAAAAGGGTGCACTTTGCATACTCGCCCCAAAGTAGCATCTTAACTAAGAATGTACGTTTTGTACGCTCTATGATGTAGTAACTTTTGAAAATATAACGAAAGATTTAAACTTAATTTTCAGCGCCATTTATTGTTCATTTAATTAACTAAATAAATCATGCATTTTATTAATTTATAGCTAAATTATATACTATTAACTAATTTAAACATTATTTTTCATCACAAATAGTTTTAATATTTATTTTGACTACTTGACCAACGTTATATAGTATGTCAACTTCCGTTCAACACTGCAGGAGTTGTGAGCCCAGCAGTGGGATATATATGAGCTGAATTCATGAAACTACTACATATTAAGTAATACAAATATTTTCCTTACGTTATAGATACATTAAATAATTATTTTGAATTGAACCTTCTAGTGACGTAAAAGGCGAGCGGTGATTTTAAAAACTTAAATGATCATAACTTTTTTTACGGACATCAGATTTCAATGAAACAAAGACGATGTTGCTCTGAATTGGGCTTAATCTTCTTATCAAAACTGCGAAACAATCCATTCAGTAACTTCGGCGATTAGCGATTACAGACATACAGACAGACAAAAAATTCCAAAAAAAGATTTTTGGTTTCTGTTAGTGTTTTCTTATTACCTAGATTCATTTTTTAATATATTTATCAAATGTACAGATACGGGTTTTCTACTCATTTATTATATGTATAGATAGATTAAATTTGCATACAAAACTAACAAAGCTAGCTAGCTGCTGCAGAAAAATCAACGACGCTAGCAAATGTAGCTAAATAGTTTTGTTAGATTTCTAAAATAGTAAATTGCCACAATAATAATTATCATAAATTAAATGCTTTAATAATAACAAATCATAAACAATATAAATTTTTATATATAGCATCATTTTCTTTTTGTACTAGCAATGAATTTGTAATAATAATGTGGGTCAAAATTTAATATCTTATAGGGTAGATAAAAAATTCTGTAATAACAATGTCATATTGGACGTAAGACACCCTAGTCCTCCCGTGATCATGATCACTGTAAAGTGTTGAAACGTCGGGAAATTAAAAATCAAATACAAACGCGATAGAATCCGTAAAAGTAGTTTTATTTCAAAAGTGAAAACTTCTTTAGCGGCGATGTGCACTTTTTTGGGATAGGTAAAAAATATTGAACTCGCGTCAGGACTCGTAACCTGATCAAAAATTCGCACGACGTAAGACGAACATATCCTTCGCTCTTTCGACCGCGCGACGAAAATGTATGCCTGCTGCTGCTGTTTCGTTTAAGCGGCGTAGGGCGTTTGCGCTAGTGTGCGTGTGTGTCTCTTAATTGAATTTTGCAATCTTAGCACATCGAAATACAAAACTACTATTGATGCAGTCTTTATTAGACATTTAAATAGATTCGAATCAAAATGATTCGTTTCTTACTTCAGCTACCATAAACCTATTGTATCAGTTTTAGAGATTGGCGATGATGATGCTGGTAATGATAATGGTGAAAGAGTCGTTGAAATTATAAATGAAGGTTGATTTTTCTGAGAGATAAACTTTTTAATATAAAATAATTATAATAGTTCTGGAGTGTTAATTTTTTTATGTAATTTAATTTGTCATGTTTGTGTAGGATGGCACAATAAATGAATATTGTATTTAACCATATAAATGATAGAACTTTTATACTGATAAATAAAGCAATTTTGCAATTATTCCCTAACCATTCCAGAATATTCAAAAATGCACAATCTGTCGGTACTCCTGTAGGGCAATGTTTTTTTTGGTAATATATGGTCTCGACACACGTCGTTCCTTCCATTCGGGGCAACAGAAGGGTAGCGCGTGCCCTGCCACTGGAACCACTTCTGCTTTACACCCTTAGAGGAGAAATTTTTAAAACTGCTGAAACTTCTTCTTTATTTATTTAATATTAAATAGGCAAATACAAATTTTCGCGAATCTAACGTCAAAACTCACAAAGTTTCATAAAAAAGTTGCAACCCTTATTTTTACATCGTTAGGGGAGAATTTCCAAAAATGCTGACACACGTGTTTATTTTTATTTAATATTAATTAGCTAATAATATTTTTAAGGGAACTAACTTAAAAACTGACGAAGTTTCATACAAACTTGCAACTCATATTTTTCACCCTTGGGAAAGAAATTGCCATAAATGCTGAAACAGGTGTTTATTTATTTAATATTAAAAAGCAAATACAAATTTTAACGGTTCTAACTTAAAAACTGACAAAGTTTTATAAAAAAACTTTGGCAACCCCTGTTCCTCTCCCTTAGGGGAGAATTTCCAAAAATGCTGAAAAAATTAATTTTTATTTAACATTATATAGCTAATAACACATTTTCAGGGATTTAACTTCAAAACTGACAAATATATATGAAACACACAAACTTGCAACCTCTTATTTTTCACCCTTAGCGAAGAAATTTCCAAAAATTCTGAAATTCGTTTTATTTATTTAATATTAAATAGCTAAAAACAAATTTTCAGGGATCTAAATTCAAAACTGACGAAGTTTCATACAAACTTGCATCTCCTATTTTTCAACCTTAGGAGAGAAATCTCAAAAAATACTAAAATACGTGTTTATTTATTTAGTATTAAATAGCTAAAAACAAATTTTCAGGGATCTAACTTCTATTTACCCTACCTATTTTTACCCTTAGGGGTGAAATTTCCAAAACTGCTCAAATAGATGTGTGTTTATTTAATTTTAAATAGGCAAGTACAAATTTTAACGGTTCTAACTTCAAAAATGACAAAGATTCATAAAAAAACTTGCAACCCCTATTCCACTCCCTTAGAGGAGAATTTCCCAAAATGCTGAGACAGGTCAATTTTTATTTGACATTATATAGCTAATAAAAAAATCAGGGATCTAACTTCAAAACTGACGAAGTTTCATACAAACTTGCAACCCCTTATTTTTCACCCTTAGAGGACAAATTTAAAAAAAAGCTGAATTACATGTTTATTTATTTAATATTAAATATCTAAAAACTAATTTTCAGGGATCTATCTTCAAAACTGAGGAAATTTCATACAAACTTGCATCTCCTATTTTTCACCTTTAGGGGTGAAATTTCCAAAAATGCTCAAATAGGTCTTTATTTATTTAATATTAAATAAGCAAATACAAATTTTAACGTTTCTAACTTCAAAAATGACAAAGTTTTATAAAAAAACTTGCAACCCTTATCCCACTCACTTAGGGGAGAATTTCCCAAAATGATGAGATAGGTAAATTTTTATTTAACATTATATAGCTAATAAAAAAAAATCAGGGATCTAACTTCAAAACTGACGAAGTTTCATACAAACTTTCAACCCCTTCCTTTTCACCCTTTTAGGAAAAATTTTCAAAAATGTTGAATTACGTTTTTATTTATTTAATATTAAATAGACGTATACAAATTTTCATGAATCTATCTTTAAAACTGATGAAGTTAGATACAAACTAGCAACCCCTATTTTCCACCCTTAGCGGAGAAATTGCCTAAAATCCCTTCTTAGTGAGCGCCTACAATATAAAAGGCAGCAACTGTCAAAATTTCATGTAATTACCCCCAGCGGTTTAGGCTGTGCGATGATGAATCAGTCAATCAGGACAAGCTCTTTTATATATACATATATATATAGATGATGATTATCGTGAACGTAACATTGCTATGCGTTTTTTACAAGACGTTTTAAGTAATTGATAATCCATGTGATGACGGGATAGGAATGTAATGGGGTAATACTCCTTACTTTCAATAAGAGTAGGAAAAAAGGTTAAAGGATAACCAACTCAAATGCGCAGTAGCAGCAGTAGTTTTCTGGGAAACTTAACAACTGTGATTGCCAACACCAACAACAACTTTGTGAACCAACAACTAACGGCGTGTTTCCAATCAAATTCTTGCTGATTAATCTAAAAATGTTGACTCATCATCTATATGTATATATTTGCTTCTATATATATATATATATATATATATATATATATATATATATATATATATTAGATTTGCTGGTGTGTAAAAATCACATTTTTTAAATATAGCTCCTGCAGACTTTAAATATGGTATGAACGTTTTTTTCTACCCTGTAGAGGTCAGATGATAACAAATTTTACAAAATTCCGTTCCTAAAAGGAAATGCGGAGGTGTTAACCTAAAAAAAATCCTCATTTTTTTAATAAAACTCCTACTGGCTTGAATTTCTGTAGACATATTTGTGTTGCAATGCAGAGGTAAACTATGAACGGCTTTTTAAAAATGCCACCCTTAAAGGCAATTGCGTAGGTGTTAACCCAAAAATACCACATTTTTAAATACTGCCCCTGTAGACTTGGAATTTGTTGTGGACCTAAACCGAAGCGAAGCAAGGGCGGGTCGCTAGTTTATAATAAACATTCAAAATAAATACCAAAGTTTATGTGCATGTTCGAAGTATTCTTAGTTATAATGGTTGTAAGTAAAATTAAGAATATAGAAAGTTACCTACATTAGTCTAACACTTTAAACTTGGTTATGAGGCCTGCAGTTGGAGAGCACGTTTCCGTGTTTTAAGTCATCACTGGTAACACATACTGGTCATAGACCTGTGTTTTCAGACACTGAGGTATATTGGATGAGAAGATCCTCATCCTAATATTTCGGAACGCTGCCCAGCCGAGTTGGATGCGTTGGCTGACCTCTTTCTCGAAATTGGATCTGCCTAACTGAACTGTTTGTCCAAGGTAAACATCATCATCATCATCATCATTTCAGCCCATCGCCGTCCACTGCTGGACGTAGGCCTCCCTCATGGTACACCACAGAGGGCGGTCCTGTGCCGTTTGCATCCATCAACGCCCAGCAACTTTCACTAGGTCGTCTGTCCACCTAGTGGGGAGGCGTCCTACACTGAGTCGTCCGGAACGTGGTCGCCACTCTAGAACTATTTTTCCCCAGCGGTTGTCGGTTCTTCGAGCGATGTGGCCTTTTTTTTTTTTTTTTTTTTTTTTTTTTTTTATTGGTGGGCTATGGGTGCGTCTCGCCCCGCCAAATCGGTCCGGGGTGACGGAGAAGGCGGCGCGTGACCCCATAGACCCACCGTAAAATCCTCTTTCTTCGCCGTGCGAGCGGACCACCGGTACCCGATCTTTGTCTTCGGTGGTCCGCTCGGCGGTTTACCCTCGCGGGTTCCTCTCGTCGACGCCCCGACAGATTTCGCCGTCGGGGCGTCGCCCTCACGCGATGGCCTCGCGTCGGGTGACCGGACAATTCCCCGGTCCGATCACCCGAGGCCTGGGTTAGGGCGGCATCAGGCGCAGGTATTCGCGCCTGCGCCGCCCCGGCCGCTGGCGGCGGCCCGGGTCGCGGGAGTCCTCCCTGACTCGTTCCGCCGCCTCCTTCCGCGAGATGACAGCCTCGCAGAAGGCGGCGACCGCGTCCCAATTCCTGACGCTTTCGACCATCGCCCTCGCGACAGCCGGCAGCGTCAGGTCGGCACCGATAATAGCGACGAGGTCGCGGCGCTGCCCGTCCCAGCCCGAGCATCCCTCGAGCGTATGTTGCGCCGTGTCCTCGTCACTACTGCAATGATGGCAGCCCGGAGTCCACTCCCTGTACACGACCGTGTGCAGGTATTTCCCGAAGCACCCGTGCCCCGTCAACACCTGCACCAGTCGGAAGGTGAGGACCCCGTGCCGCCGCTCCATCCATTTCATCAATACGGGCCGGAAGGCCTCGACGGTCACGACACCGTGTCTAGGCCTCTCCAGCCGCGTAACCCAACGGGCGATGACGTCTCGGCGGGCGTCCTCGCGCCAGGTGGCTATCTCGCTCAACGATGGGGAGCCACCCTCCTCGCGCACTGAGGTAACCCGCCGGTAGAGGTCGGAGAGCATCTCCGCCTCTAGGTCCCACGGGGGTGTCCCGGCCAATAGGCACGCCGCCTCTGTCGACACCGTGCGGTACCCGCGAATGGCTCTGACCGCCATGGCTCTCTGTGGCCTCCACAGAACCGCCCTGAGCTGGGCGTTCAGAGCTCTCGCCCACACGGGTGCGCCGTACATGGCCATCGAGCGGATGACCCCCGCATACAGCCGTCGGCCCTCGAAACTGGGTCCGCCCACATTCGGCATGAGCCGAGAAAGGGCGGACGCCGCGCCGACCAGCCGGGGAGCAATCTGTCGGAAATGCTCCCGGAACCACCATCGCCCGTCGAGCACCAGACCCAAGTACTTCATATGGGCCTGGATGTTGATCTGGATGGAGTTGACGACTAACGAGGCGCCGGTTGGCAGCCTTACGCGTGGCCCATGGAATAATAGGGCCTCCGTCTTATTTAAGGCCACCCTGAGCCCCAGCGCCTCGATTCGCCTGACCATCTCCTCGGTGCCGAGAGTGGCCAGGCTCGCCGCCTCTTCGAGTGTCCTGCCCCGGGCTGTGACGAGCGTATCGTCAGCATAGCACACCAAGCTCAGCCCAGGGGGGAGACTCCCTCTCAACGCCCAGTCATACCCGATGTCCCACAGAGTCGGCCCCAGAACCGACCCCTGTGGAACACCGCACGACATGGGCGTCCGCACAATGTCCCCTGCGGGACCCGCGCAGAGGATACTGCGCCCCTCCAAATAGTCCGCCACCAGCCGCCTGAGGTACAGGGGCACTCCATGGAACCGGAGCGCCTCCCTGATGCAGCTGAATGGCAGACTATTGAATGCGTTGGCGATGTCCAGCGACACCGCCAACAGCACTCCCTTGCCGGCGACAGCCTCCGTGGCCGTCTGCCTCAGGCGTAGCAGGGCCCCGATGGTCGAACGCCCCCTCCTAAACCCATATTGAGCGTCCGACAGATCGGGCCCCACTTCCTCCAAGTGTCGGACGATGCGGGCAGCGAGGACACGCTCCAACAGCTTACCCACATCGTCGAGAAGCACGATGGGCCTGTAGGCCGACGGCAAATCCGGGGGCCGTCCCGGCTTTGGCAGGAGAACCAACCTCCCCTCCTTCCAGCACTCAGGGAACCGTCCAGACGTCAGACAGGCGTTGAACAGTTGCCTGAGGCGAGGCTCGAAGTGCTCGAGGAGCGACGTCAACACCCGGACTGGTATTCCGTCCGGGCCGGGGGCCGTGGTGGCGGAGCGAATCCGCGCCACTGCCGCCCCCACTTCCGACTCCGTCACGGGTGGAACACTCTCGTCGTCGGCCTCCCGGTCTTGATCTGGCGAAGCCATGACCGGGGGCGTGTGTCCCGACTGCCGTGGAAATAGCTCCTCGATCACCCTACAGAGGAAGTCGGGCTGGAGGGTCTCGGTGAGGGGGGGGCCCTGCGCGCGAAGCTTATTCAGCGACGCGCGATACGGGCGACCCCAGGGGTCACGGTCGAGACCGTCCAACATGTCCTGCCAACTCGCATCCTTGGCGGCTCGGATGGCCAGCCGAAAGGCAGTCCGCGCACTGCGGTACGCCTCGTACAGCTGGCCCTCCCGCTCAGCGTCGCGGTGACGCCGCCGGCTGCGGGTGTAGGACCTTCGGGCACTGATACACGCCGCGCGAAGGTCCGCCAGTCTTGGGGACCACCAGTAGACCCCCTGCCTCGGAGGTAGACGCCGCACTCTGGGCATGGCCGCATCGCAGATCTGCGTTAACGCACTGCGGATGCGGACAGCCTCAGCGTCCACTCCGTCCGCTGGGGGTGGTGAGGACAGCCACGTGCTGACAATGGCCGCCTCCGCCAGTAGGTCCCTATCAAGACGACCCACAGCCCACCGCGGAAACACGGGAGCTCCGTCCGCCCTGTGACCCCTACCGGGTTCCCGGGGGGAGACCTCCATCCGGATGTACCGGTGGTCCGACAGGGTCTCCACCTCCTCCAGGACACTCCAGTTCCTCACCCGTGGCGCGACAGCGGGGCTAGCGAACGACAAGTCCACTATCGACCCGCCCTGCTGCCGCACACACGTGTTCACTGAGCCCCTGTTAACAACACAGAGGCCCAGTGAAGCCGCCCACTCAACGACCGCCCGCCCGCGGTCGTCCGTCATAGGGGACCCCCACGCCGTGGATTTGGCGTTGAAGTCCCCCAGGACCAGGACGAGGCCCGGTGCCAGTCGCCGTATCGAAGCCTCCAAGGTGGTGAGGGAGGCCCTGAAATCGTCCATTCTCCTGTTAGGGGAGAGGTAAACGCTGTACAGTGTGACCCCTCCCCATTTAGCAGCGACAAAATCTTCGCCCCTATCCAAAAGGGATAAGGACGGGAAGTGCCGCTGCGTTGAGACGACGATTGCCGCAGTTCCGTTTCGGCTGACCACCCAATTGGGGCGATCAGGAACGACGTACGGTTCCGCGACTACGGCTGCACCAATCGACCACTCCGCCATGGATTGCAGGAGGAGATCCTGCGCACCGGCGGAGTGGTTGGTGTTGGCCTGCAGGAGGTGAATGGATTCTGCAGCCATTAGTGGGCCGTATCCATCACCTCCGCCTCGCCAGTGGGCGATTGGGCCGCGCTAGAAGCGGGAGCGGCCGTGGTCGAAAGGCCGCCCCGCCCCTTTGGAGCCGAAGCTGGAGGTCTGCACGCCCCAGAGCCCATGCGATGCTTGGCGGGCTTATTGCCCGCCGCACACGCGGGGCAGTGGGGCGGGGCGGCGCAAGATGCCGCCACATGCCCGGTCTGACCGCAGCGGAAACACAATCCGCCGCAGTCGAAGCAATTAGTGCACGTTGGTCGAGTATGTCCGACCGCCATGCACTTATAGCACCTCGCAGGCCGGTGCTCAAGCAGGGTTACCCGCGCCGAGCTCCAGCCCACAAGGAGCCTGCCTGAGCCGGCCAGTTGCCTGACCGACTCCACCGGGCACTGCGCCCAGGCAGCACCTACGCCACCCGGACCGGGACGAATGGCACCAACCCGGACGGTGTCTATGGGACACCCGGTTTTCGAGGCAATAGCCTCCCGGATGTCTTCCACCGTCACAGAGTCGTCCAGACCCGAAATGCGCATTTCGGCGCACTTGACGGGCCTGGCGATCCTGATGCCACCCTCCCCAGCGAACAAACCTCGCAGCTTCTCAGCTACGCTGTCAGCCGTCTTGACGCCCTCGGCCCCTGGGAACTCAAGGATTCGAGCCCCCGTCCGGGCCTTGCGGGTCCTGGCTTCGACGCCTCCAATATCGGAGACGTCTAGCTCCCGCCGGGCTTTCCTCAAGACGGCCTCGTAGCTGAGGCCCTTCTCGGCCGCCTCAGGCAGCACAGTGATCACCACTGCGGCTGTCTTCGGCGACTTGAGCCCCTTGCGCGGCCTCTTCTTCTTGTCGCCAGCTCCTGCCTTGGGAGCGGAGACCTCAGCGGCGCGCTTGGCCTCCGCTCTCCTTCTTTGGCCGCGACTCCTTCTGTCACGCTCGGCTACCTGCCAACCCTGTTCGGGTGCGGCAGTCATGCCAGACGCGGAAGGCCTCGTCGCAGCCTCGCTGGTCGTCGCCGGCGGTGTTGGTGCGGGCGACTTCAGCAGTCCGGCAGGAGCCGGCGCCGTCTTCCTCCTCAGGGCAGGTCCCTTCGGAGCAGGGCCGGGGCCTTTGGGCTTAGGCCCAGCCGCGGCCGCGGCGTAGCTCCCCACGCGGCCACCCTGACAAGGCAGCGGGGCGGGGGCTGGTGCCGTATGTGGCCGCTTATCTGCGGCAAGAGGTGGCCGGACACGTGGTTCTGGAGGTAGCCTTGCCTCCAGAACGGCGAAGCGCGCATCGACGATTTTGCCCACTGCGTCGATTATTGCGCGCAGGGACTCGTCCGGCAATCCCCCCACCGCAGGCAGCGGGGTTGGCAGCGGGGTCGGCGCCTCCGGTTGAGTCTCCACCAGGGCCCGCTCCGAGACGCTTGGCGACTTCGTCACCGCGGCGGGAGGCGTCCTCCTCGCCACAGGGACGGGTGTCGGTTCGGTGGCCGCGACGACTTCAGTCGGCGGCGTGCCCTCCGCAGCGGGAGGCGTCCTCCTCGCCGCAGGGACGGGTTTCGCCGCAGTAGCCTTTTTCGTGCGCGCCCTGATCGTCGGCTGTGGCGCAGGCGGCAGGCAGTGGTCCACTTGGGCCCGCAGGTCGGCCATATCCTTGGCCAACAAGCTGTTCACCCGCCGCACCGCCCCCAGCTCGGACGCCAACTGGCGGTTCAGGTCCTGCAGGCCTGAGACCTCGCCACTAAGGCGAGCATTTTCGGCCCGCAGGTCCAGGGGGTCATCGCTCACGCGAGCAGCAGGCGCTGCCTCACGCCGAGGAGTCGTCGACCGTCCTCCTGCTACTGCGGCCCCTCGCCCTCTGCGAGAGGCCGGCACCTTCGGTGGAGGCATGATGGTCACGCTCCCCTCGGAGTCGGTGCCCGAGCTGCCTCCCTTGCTCAGGGGGCGCTTTCGCACCTGCGAGGGGAGGGCCTCCTCCCTGGTCGTCACAGCCGCCGCCGCAGGACGCAGCAATGACCTAGCGGCTTCCGACCCGCTGTCTTCTTCTCTGGACGGCTCTGCGGATACACCGCCCTCGTCCATCTTAGCGGCAGATCCGCTGCCCTCGCCTACGGACGGCTCTGCGACGTCACTGTCGCCCTCGTCCGTACACGGCTCTGCAGCAATTTTGCCACCGTCCTCCTTTTCAGCAGCGGCAGCCTCTCTGCGCGCTCGCCGCTCCTCCATCCGCCTTTTGTGGCTCAGGCCGTTGCCCCGAGTCTTTCGAGGCGACTTCCTCTTCTTCTTTTGGGCCTCCACGATTTGTGCCGGGCCCTCGGCGGACGCCTCAAGTCCTGAGGACGAGGCGTCGTTGTCAGTTTTTCTTTGGCTTGACAAGGCCGTGGTGTGAGAATCACAGGGATTCCCGTCGGTTTTTAAAAATGTTTTTAAATTTAAGGTATCCATATGATTCCCACGAGTAGGGGAGATACACAACGTCGACCCGGGCAGAGATCCCTTTACCCGGGCAAGCCTACATTTACCAACCAGGGGGGCAGCCGGTGCCCTGGCTGGAGCGTGCTAACGACAGAACAACCCATCTGCCATGCATCTTCTCGCCGCACGCCAGAACTTAAGATTCTGGGTGATTTCCGAGTTCGAATGTTACTTCGAACTCTTTATAGAGGTTGTCTTCCTCGCGGTCCGGGCAGTTAAGCCAAGACCCTCGCTCCTGATACTACGCCTCAAGACAACGTGTCTTGAAGCAAGATATCAGGTTTACGATGTGTGGGCGGTGGCATGTGCCTGCCCAGCCCTCAAATGAATGAGTGACTGAGCCCGTCCCAATATTTCGCGTCCTATAACCTCTACTACGACTGTAGTAGAGTAAGGAGCGAAATCGCGCAGATATTCGCTACGGACGACAGTACAACAGAAGAACTGGGGACCGCCGCCCGCACCCAGGGTACACCGCGTGGAGGTTTCTGGGATAGTACCCCTCGAGCGATGTGGCCTGCCCATTGTCACTTCAGCGTGCTAATTCTTTGTGCTATGTCGGTTACACCCGTTCTTCTACGGATTTCCGTATTACGGATTCTATCACGCAGAGAAATACCAAGCATAGCGCGCTCCATAGCACGCTGAGCGACTTTGAGCTTGGTTATAAGGCCTACATTCAGGGACCACGTTTCCGTGCCGTAAGTTATCACCACTAATCGTAGACAACAACAGGTAACACACACTAGTCGTAGACCTGTGTTTTCAGACACTGAGGAATGTTGGACGACAAGATCTTCCTAAGTTTCTCGAACGCTACCCAGCCGAGTTGAATTCGTTGGCTGATCTCTTTCTTGAAATTGGATCTAACTAACTGGACTGTTTGTCCAAGGTAAATATAATGATCGACAATTTCAAGTATCGCATTGCCAACTAGGACCGGTACAGGAACGACATGGCATTTTACATGACTTTGGTCTTGTCCATGTTCATTCGTAACCCCACCAGTTGAGATACCCTGCTGAGATCGTTGAGTGGTGGGTTGGTGCCCAGGTACTCCATGGATTCTGCCATAATAATAATAATAATAATAATTTTATTCGCTGGAATGCAGGTAGTTACATGAAGATGACAAACATAATAGTGAGAGCCTTATACATTCTGCCGTTTAGGCATGCAAATATTTGGTTTATAATATATAGTTACTACTCATAGCTTACATGATAGACTACTAGTACTCTCTTGGAGTAAGTAGGTTTGTAATTTAAATATAATTGACAATAGCAATAAAAGAAAAATAATGATGGCTCTGTATAACACTTAAAATAACATAACAGGATTAATAATTATAAACTAACATCATTTAGGAATTCTGACACTGAATAATAGCATTTAGTTATAAGTAAATCAGTTAACTGTATTTTAAAATTTCTTACAGTTTGATTTTTCATAGTTTTAGGTATTTTGTTAAAGATAGTAGGAGCCATGATAATAACATTTTTCTTGTATAATGCAGTTTTAAAACCACTAGTATGAAGCAAATTTTGGTATTGAGATCTCATAGCTACATTTCTGAAACGTGTCTCATGTAATGTTGTAAACAGCAGAGGATTTGTTTTTACAAATAATGCAATTTCCAAAATATAAAGACATGGAAACGTTAACAATTTGTGATCTTTGAAGACTGGTATGCAGCTTTCTGTGACTTTCAGGTTTAAAATTGCTCTTATGCATCGCTTTTGGGCCCTGAAAATGCTCTCTCTTTCGCTACAGTTGCCCCAAAATATAATACCAAATCTTAAAACAGAAGCGACAAGTCCATGATAAGCAACTAATACCGTTTTAGTGTTGACTTTTTTGGATAGGTTAAAGAGGGCATATGCCGATGCACTTAGTTTTTTACATATGTCAACAGCTTGGGCTTTCCATGTTAATTGAGAGTCAATTAGTATACCTAAAAACTTGGAAACAAATACTCTACCTATTTTCTGATTGTCTATACAAATATTTAGATCCTCAGCATTAATTCTTTGATAAAAGTGCATTATTTTAGTTTTCTCTATATTTATAAGAAGATTATTATTATTCATCCAATTTATTATTGTTATTATTGAGGTACTAATGTCGTTCCGATAGGTATTTTTGTCAGTAGATTTGATAACGGCTGTAGAATCATCAGCAAACAATATCATCGGGTGTTGTATTTGGAGTGGGAGGTCATTGATATAAAGTAAAAATAGCAAAGGCCCTAGCACACTACCTTGAGGAACGCCGAAACTAATTTTTCTAAGGGTGGATACATATTTGACTTCACAATTGGACATAGCACATATTCGAGAGATTTCTATAAGTTGCTTCCGATTAGTTAGATATGATTGAACTAGATTTAAAACTCGAATACCATAAGTATTTAATTTCATTAGAAGTGTTTCGTGATCAACATAGTCAAATGCCCTCGACATATCCGTAAATACAGCGCATATGGGTATTTTGTTATCTATACTTGGCATTAAAAGTTTTAATAAGTTAAAAATTGCTAGATTAATATTTTTATTTTTCCGAAATCCAAATTGTTCATCGCAAAGTATGTTAAATTTCGTTATAAATGAATAAATAGAATCATAGATGACTTTCTCTAATATTTTTGAAAAGACGGAAATTAAAGCAATTGGTCTATAATTTACCATTTCTTCTTTATTATTTTTTTTTGTGTATTGGTTTCACTATCACGGTTTTTAAACTTTCAGGAAATATTCCTGCTGATATGCTAATATTTATGATGTGACATATGGGTCCGGCTATATTTGTAGAAACGAATTTTATAATTACAGTTGAAATGCCATCATATCCAAAGCTCTTTTTATTCTTTAAAGATTTAATTATTCGATTCACGTCTTGGGGTACTACAGGAGCCATAAATATTGAATGAGGATTATAATCTATTGTTTTTAAGTTAAGCGGTGACAAGTTATTTCGTATTTTTGTAGATTGTTCAATAAAGAAATCATTAAACAATTCTGCGATTTCTTTTGGATTACTTATTGATAAACCGTTTTTTGTTATATGAGAAATTGGTTCAAGTGATTTTTTGCAATTGTTTATTATTTGCCAGGATGTTTTGGATTTATTTTTAGAATTTTTGATTAAATGGTTATTTTGAATTTTTTGGGTGAGATTAATAATATTTTTAAATTTACGAGAATAGTTAAAAAATAGGCGTTTATTTTCATCTGTTGGTTTGAAACGTTTTTGCCATAGTAAATAACGTTGTCTTTTACTGCAAGTACGGATGCCCCGCGAAACCCATTTAATTGGTTTATCAGAGCGTACTGTGATTGTCTTAAAGGGAAAGCATAAATTAAAAAGTAGAAGAAATAGCTCAATAAAGTTATCATATGCGCAATTTGGATCCACAGCGCTGTAAACGTCTGCAAATGTTAAATTTTGTAAATGATTTCTAAACTTAATTAAATTTTCCATAGATGAATCTCTTATTTTCTTACGCCAAGATTTTATTAGACACGATTGTTTTACCTTAATCTTTAATACTTGTGCACTATGGTCAGAGAGAGCTAAGTCGATCACCTCATATTCACAATTTTGATTCAAATTGTGAGCAAAGTTATCCAAACAACTGCTACTAATCAACCTTGTCGGTTGGTGAATAACCAGTTTTAGGTTGTAGCTTAAAAGAAGGCATTCAAAGTCCATAGCAATATTATTTCTTTTCAAGATGTCTATATTAAAGTCACCGCATAATACTACCTTAGTTTTATTATTAGCACATACCTTTCTTAAGATGTTATCTAAATTATTATAAAATATATTTAAGTCACATAATTTTGGTGGTCTATACAAACACAAGACTATAATGTTTAGTGTAGTTAATTTTATAGCGCAACACTCAATGACGCTCGTTTGGGAAAACTTCATGATATCTGTTAATTCTTTGTAATTGATACCTTGTCTAACTAAGATACAAGCTCCGCCACGTTTAATATTTTTTCTTGAATAACATGCTGCAAGCTTATAGTTGGGTATTTGTAATAATTTTTCATATCCAGACATCATAAAATGTTCCGTAATGCACAGTATGTCAACATGAGCGTGTTTATTAATCAGTTCCTGTAGATGTACTATTAATATGTCAGACTTATTTAAAAGACCTGCTATGTTTTGATGAAGAAAAGTTAAATAATGATCAGGCAAGAAAAAAACTCTTCTTAGAAGAGTTTACGCTAACTTTATGAGATTCCTCCGTGGGAAACGCGTTTTGCTCTAATGTATAATTAGTGTGTAATAAGACATTTATCAGAACATTCTTCATTCATATATGATTTGCAGACGATATCGTCATAACGACGATATCGTCTGCAAATCGAAAGTGAGTCATATATTCGCCGTTAATGTTAATACCAAGTCCGGTCCAGTCCAGTCCAAGAGCTTGAAGATATTTTTCAGTGCAGTGGTGAACAGTTTCGGAGAGATGACATGTCCTTGTCTCACGCCTTTCTGCAACTGGATCGGTTTCGTATTCTTATTCCCGATACGGACTGACATTGTGGCGTTCCTATATAAACACTTTAACACTTCGATATAACGATGGTCGATTTGGCACTGCTGAAGGACTGCAGCACCACCCAAGTTTCGACTGAATCAAAGGCTTTTTCATGGTTCACAAACACTATACACAGAGACCGATTGTACTCCTCGGTCTTCTGAATAATCTGCCGAAGCGTGAGGATATGGTCTATGGTGCTATAGCCTTTCCCCAAGACTGGTGGACCTTCGTGCGACGTGCATTAGTACCCGAAGGTCCTACACCCGCAGCCACCGGCGTCGCCGCGATGCTGAGCGGGAAAGCCAGCTGTATGGGGTGTACCGCAGTGTACGGACTGCCTTTCGGCTGGCCATCCGGTCCGCCAAGGACGCGAGTTGGCAGGAGATGCTGAACGGTCTCGACCGTGACCCCTGGGGTCGCCCGTATCGCGCGTTGCTGAACAAGCTTCGCGCGCAGGCTTCCCCCCCTCACCGAGACCCTCCAGCCCGACTTTCTCTGTAGGGTAGTCGAGGAGCTGTTCCCGCGGCAGTCGGAGCACAAGCCCCCGATCATGCCTTCGCCAAATCACGACCGGGAGGCCGACGAGATTGTTCCGCCCGTGACGGAGTCAGAAGTGGGGGCGGCTATGGCGAAGATTCGTTCCGCCACCACGGCCCCCAGCCCGGACAGAATGTCAGTCCAGGTGTTGACGTTGCTCCTCGAGCATCTGGGACCTCGCCCTAGGCAACTGTACAACGCCTGTTTGACGTCTGGACAGTGCCCTGAGTGCTGAAGGAAGGAGGTGAGGTTGGTTCTCCTCCCAAAGCCGGGACGGCCTCCGGATTCGCCGTCGGCCTACAGGCCCATAGTACTTCTGGACGATGTGGGTAAGCTGCTGCAGCGTTTGCTCGCTGCCCGTATCGAGGAAGAGAATACATACCTGGAAGAGGTGGGGCCCGATCTGTCGGACGCTCAATTCGGCTTTCGAAGGGGGCGTTTAACCATCGGGGCCCTGCTACGCCTGAGGCAGACGGCCGCCGAGGCTGTCGCCGGCAGAGAAGTGCTGTTGGCGGTGTCGTTCGACATCACCAACGCATTCAATAGTCTGCCATTCAGCTGCGTCAGGGAGGCGCTCTAATTCCATGTGAGTGCCCCCGTACCTCAGGCGGCTGGTGGCAGACTATTTGGAGGGGCACAGTGTCTCTGCGTGAGTCCCGCAGAAGACATTGTGCGGACGCCCATATCGTGCGGTGTTCCGCAGGGGTCAGTATTGGGACCGACTCTGTGGGATATCGGTTAAGACTGGGCGTTGAGAGGGAGTCTAGGGCTGAGCGTGATATGCTATGCTGACGACACGCCGCTCGTCACAGCCCGGGGCAGGACACTCGAAGAAGCGACGAGCCTGGCCACTCTCGGCACTGAGGAGATAGTCAGGCGAATCGAGGTGCTGGGGCTCAGGGTAGCCCTAAATAAGACAGAGGCCGTTCTATTCCATGGGCTCCGTGTAAGGCTGCCTATCGGCGCCTCATTAGTCATCAACTCCATCCACATCAGTATCCAGGCCCATATGAAGTATTTGGGTCTGGTGCTCGACGGGCGTTGGTGGTTCCGGGAGCATTTCCGCAGGATTGCTCCGCGGCTGGTTGGCGTGGCGTCCGCTCTATCGTGGCTCATGCCAAACGTGTGCGGACCCAGCTTCGAAGACCGACGGCTGTATGCGGGGGTGATCCGCTCAATGGCCATGTACGGCGAACCCGTGTGGGCGAGGGCTCTGAACGACCAGCTCAGGGCTGTTCTGTGGAGACCACAGAGAATCATGGCGGTCAGAGCCATTCGCGGGAACCACACGGTGTCAACCGAGGCGGCATGCCTATTGGCCGGGACACCCGCCTGGGATCTAGAGGCGGAGATGCTTTCCGACCTCTACCGGCGGGTAACCTCAGTGCACGACGAGGGTGGCTCCCCATCGTCTAACGAAATAGCCACCTTGCGCAAGGACGCCCGCCGAGACGTCATCGCCCGTTGGGTTACGCGCCTGGAGAGGCCTAGACACGGTTTCGTTACCGTTGAGGTCCTCCGGCCCGTGCTGATGGAGTGGATGGAGCGGCGGTACGGAGTTTTCTCCTTCCGGCTGGTGCAGGTATTGTCGGGGCACGGTTGCTTCGGCTTGTACTTGCACACGGTCGCGTGGAGGAAGTGCCACCATTGCAGTAGTGACGAGGATACGGCGCAACATACGCTCGTGGTATGTCCGAGCTGGGACGGGCTGCGCCGTGACCTCGTCGCTGTTATCGGTGCCGACCTGAAGCTGCTGGCTGTCGTGAAAGCGATGGTCAACAGCGTCAGGAATTGGGACGCGGTCGCCGCCTTCTGCGAGACTGTCATCTCGCAGAGGGAGGAGGTGGTTCTCGTGACCCGGGCCGCCGTCAGCGGCCGGGGCAGCGCAGGCGCGAATATCTGCGCCTGATGCCACCCTAACTGAGGCTTCGCGTGATCGGACGCGAGGAATTGTCCGGTCACCCGAAGTGAGGCCACCGCGTGAGGGCGACGCTCCGACGGCGAAAGCTATCGGGGCGTCGACATGAGAGGAACCCGCGAGGGTAAACCGCCGGGCGGGCTACCGAAGATAAAGATCGGGTACCGGTGGCCCGCTCACACGGCGAAGAGAGGTGCTTGCAGGGTGGGTCCATGAGGTTGCGCGCCGCCTCTTCTGTCGCCCCGGACTGATTTGTCAGGGCGCGACCACATCCATGTAAAAAAAAAAGATGGTGCTGTAGCCTTTTCAGAAGCCAGCTTGTTCGGGCGGCTGGAAGTCATCAAGCTTGCACGTGAGTCGATTGGTAATGACCCTCGAAAACAACTTGTAGACGTGGCTCAAGAGTGAGATGGGTCTGTAGTTTTTTAGAAGAGCTTTGTCGCCTTTCTAGAAGAACAGCATCACCACTCTCCTGGTCCACGATTCTGGAACGTCGCCCCCGAGGATAACGGAATTAAATAGCTTCTGAAGGGCTTTTAAGACCGGCTTGCCGCCTGCCTTTAGGAGCTCTGCTGTAATTCTGTCATCTCCAGGTGCCTTACCGTTTCGTAGTTGTTCGAGAGCCATTCTGATCTCGCACAAGTTAATGTCTGGGATTTCTTCGGTGTAGTGCCGAGTTAGCTTGGATCTGGGATCTTGGACCAAGCTGACAACAGGATTTGGGGATGATTTATATAACTGTCCATAGAACTTTTCGACCTCTCCCAAGATCTCCCTTTGGGATGAAATGACAGTGGCGCCAGGACAGTGAGTCGGTTTATACTGACCCTCGTAAACAACTTGTAGACGTGGCTCTAGAGTGAGATAGGTCTGTAGTTCTTTAGAAGAGCTTTATCGCCTTCTTGAAGAGCAGCACCACCACATTCTTGATCCACGATTCTGGAATGACGCCCGCAAGAACGACGGATTTAAATAACTTTAGGAGGGCTTTTAAGACCCGCTTAACGGCTGCTTCAAAAGCTCTGCTGTAATTCCATCGCTACTCGGTGCCTCACCGTTCTTTAGTTATTTGAGAGCCATTCAGCTTGTAGCTGATGTCCGGGATTTTTCAGTATAGTACTGTAGTTAGCTTGGATCTGGGGTCTTGGACCAAGCTGACAACAGACTTTTGTGATGATTTATATAATTGCTGCTATGATTTATAGAACCTTTTGACCTCTCCTAAGATCTCACTTTGGGATGAAATGATAGTGCCGTCATCAGTCCTCAGCTTAATCATGTGGCTGTGCTTAATAGGCAGATCTCGTGTAAACACTTTAGAGTCGCATGGTAGGTTATAGGGCCACACACTGCCACGGACGACATGGGCGGTATGTGTCTAGATCATAAACTGCCAAAAAAAAGCTTTGTAACAAATCTTCTTTTACTAACTCAGAACCTCCGTCATCTGTCGTTAAAGTAGCCACATTGTTTCAGTATCCGTTATTTCAGTTTAATTGAATACCGAGATAAGAGAAACTAAATAAAAGTTAATAAACAACTTTCATATCTAACAGTGAATGAGATGTAAATAAAATACATTTTAAACCCGAGTCTTTAATACCATTTTTACATAAACTGATCTTCTTTTATTAACTCAGAACCTCTTTCACCTATCATTATAGTAGGCCCGTTTGTGTTTCCGCTTGTTTCAGTTGGCATTACACTTGAGTCTATTACTCGAAGATGTTTAACACCATGGACCCTTAATCGACTATCTACTACAGATGTGGTGATGTTTTTTCCCATTTTACATGTTCCAACTGGATGATTTATAGTAGTTACTAAATTCTTAGATATACATTTCCAATAATCTTCGCTATCTAATTCTAAATTATTGCATTCTGGCACATTCATTCTGTCTAAGAAACCGTTGATAGATTTCAAAAAAGTAGTATCTACAATTCTTGTTGCCATTGTAATTCCTTTAACGGCAATATCTAAATCTCTTGAATCTTCAAAATAATTCGGAGAAATTAGAGGGTGATCTTCGGCATTATTCGAATTCAAAGAAATATTTCCCATCGAATAAGGATGGAGTAAAATGTATAAAAATAAGAAAAGCGAGTTGTTTTTGTTTTTCTCAGATAAATCATCAGCGACTGTTTCATTATATCTAAAAATTTTCTGAAAAGTGTCCTTTACAATATTAGATTTTTTTGGGAAAATACTGACATGCTGCTGGCTATTTGGAAAAGTTGCGTTTTCTGTAGTTGAATAAAATGCCGTGATATCAGATACCATATCGCAATGAGCTAAAGAACCTTCACGATTAGCCAAATAATTCATTATGTCAAAATTTGTCCCAGCTAAAGAGGCAGTTTCCGGTGCGTCTGCATATATTGTTATAGGCACAATAAGATGATCCTGGAGATTTTGTCCAACTTGAGACGAATTTACAATACAAGTTATATTATTTGCATGTAAATGCTCTGCAGGACCAACTCCAGACAACATAAGAAGTTGCGGTGAGTTAATGGATCCTGCACTTAAAATTACTTCTGAAGTCGCATATAAATTTAAAACTTCACCTTTCCATTCTACTTCTACCCCATACGCTACTTTATCGTTATTTATCAAAATCTTTGTAACAAGAGCGTTTTTTAATATTTTCAAATTTTGTCTATCTGCAGCTGGCATTAAATAAGCTCTATTCGTACTTTGCCTTATTCCATTGGCGGCCGTTACTGTTGCATGACCTGAACCCATTGCTTTCGCTACATTTAAATCGGGAACCCTTTTAAAACCAACCTCTTTCCAAGCATCTAAGAGTCCTTCGGTGATTATTGGAAAACTACTGTTAAATTTATGTAAAAAAATTGGTCCATCTTCACCATAGAATCCATGAATAGTTGGATTATTTAGCTTATCCATATCTTGAAGATTCTCAGCTTTTTTGAAACATCGTTCTACATCATTTATACTCCATTCTTCATTACCACAGTCGTACCATTTTTAGTAATCTTGAACATTTCCTCGCATATAAATCATACAGTTATTGCTACTACAACCACCAAGCATTTTAGCTCTTATCCAACTCACGGAACCATCTATAAGGGCTTGATCTGTTTTGCTGTTATTTACAGTAAAGAACTGCCAGTCATATTTAGTATAAACCATAGCGCCTGTCATTCCTGGAATCTAAATATAAATATTTTAAAAGTGACATTATTACTTTTTTATTAGGATGGTTAATGGGTGCACGATACTTAGAACTATCGTAGATTATACTGTAACTAAATTCATAAAATATCGTACTTAAAACAAGGGTCGATTTTAATTCTTTAACTTAAGAAAAAATAAAATATTGCTTGCGCTGTAATAGTTTATTTCTAGAGAAATTAAAGAAAAAAGGAATTGAAAAGAGAAAAAATTACACCTTTGTGGGAATTACAATGCATTTAATTGAGTGAAATATGAAAAGCTTCAACGTGCTAATATATTGCTTTAATATATTCTATTTGAACACATCATCGTTAATTTATAATCCTGCTCGTATCCCATTTATTTGGAGATGATACATATTGCAGAAGTTATTCTCAGAAGTTTTATGACCGGCCGCCTGCATGATGTCAACCCTCATTGGGATCAACCCTCATTTGTTGATCAAACGGCATTAAATGAAGTTGGCTTAGGTTGATATAAATTTGTAAAAAATAAACATTTAAATACATTACAAGATAAGAAAGAATCGTCTATTAAAGAAACAAGTTTTCCGTGTGGTCATGGAGTAAGAATTCACCACTCTCTAGTGCGTGTCGTATAAGACAACTAGGGAGTATATTATACAAGTAAGATCTTTGTAAGAGAAGGAAAATCTTAAATGAAATCCCAGTGTATTTGAACAGGAATTACCATCTATTATGAAAGAGAATTTAGCCCAGCAGTGGGACATATATGAACTAACATGAGAGCAAACAAATTTTTAAATCCTCTTCATTTTCAGAACTAGGTGGTCTGTTTACTTTGTACAAATATCCTTGTTTTAGAACTTCTAAAAATACGTACAAAAACTTAGTTGAAAAACAGATTTTTGCATGAAATGTAATGTTCTTGCTCGTGATTAAAATATACACTAAGTATGTACATTAAGTATGTACATTTCAAAGACAAAGTAGCATGACAGTTACGACTACTATACATAAGAGATTTCATGAGATTATTTTAGTCTACTATTTCGTCAGAGTTAATGCGTAGACTATGTATCATTAGATTTTGTCTTAATAATATATTTACCTTGATTTTGAATATTTTGTTTCAAGATTCATTCCTATAGACATGATATCATATACTTACATCAGATTCGATAGGCGCATCATCACCTGCTTCTAATAGTAACACATTCCAATGACTAATTTCGCTTAACCTATTTGCCACAATACTTCCCGCTGTTCCTGCACCAATCACTATGACGTCAAAGGTATCGTAATCTGAAAGAACATGTTTATTTTTCAGTGTATTTTTTTACATGTATAAGCACACGTTATTATACCATCAATGTCGAGCCCATGATTTTAATGGTATCGAGCTCAATTAGCGGAGAAACTATGATAAATTATTCGGCCCGCGCCACCCTTTGTCGCTCCGCGGATATGGTTACAGTATGTCCAGACTTAAGAAAACAGCTCGTCAAAACAGCAGTTTACTATTCATCCTCATCATCATTACAGCCCATATATGTCCCACTGTTGGGCTCAGGCCTCCTCCGTAATGGAAGAGAAATTAACCTACTATACCGCGCTGGTTAGACGTGTTAGTATAGGGTTTTGGTTCGAGTTTTCTTTCTCTTGCATAGATGTTATATGCGTTTTAGATCCCTTAGTCGTCTCTTACGATCACCCACGGGTAAGATAGAGGGTGGTGAATTTTATTCTTACTCCGTCACTATACGGATAAAAGTAAAGTTTAATATTACGATATACAAATGTTATGTACGAGTTTAGACGTAATTTGTATAGATACATTAATTGTTAGATTATATACAAAAAATGTCACAGCCTGCTTTATTTATTAATGCTGAGTAACAAAGAAAATCTAGAGGTATATACATAAGTTTAAACTTGTTTATCAAATTATCTACTCACCGTTAACATTAGCTTGTGGTAATATATTTGCTGTAAGTAAACACTGAGCTGTCATGAAATATTGAATAGCACTAGTGAATGTTTGTGGAGCACTCCCTGTCGTTGGCGACAAACAGGACATGTTGATTGACTGCAATTAATTAAAATTTAAAAAAATGGTGAAACCATTACATAATAAAGTTTAGCGCTGTCTGTATCCGACGTATCCATTTTTACTATTAATGCTATTTTCTTCGTACCTACCATTGTTATCGACGCGTTGTGGTAAACTAAATATAAAATATTCACGTAGTATATTATATTAGTGATATTATTTTCAACTACGACATAAAAATGTTAAACGAATTTTAAAAGTTTTTATTATAGACTTTTATTATTTTAAATATTCCATATATTTATAATAGACAGTTATAATTATATTATTATACTATTTATAATTATACAATTATTGTTTGTTTTATTAAACTATTTATATGTAATTATAATCCAAAAATAGATACATAGTTTACGGTTTTCTTTGTTGAAAAAAGGCTAATAATATAATTAAGTTAAACCTGTTGCTCCAATTCATACCGCAGTGTGGGTTAGGGCATCCCCCGGAGGCGACGCGTACCGATCCGCCCCTGTTGGTACGAACATCGTCAGATGCGGCGATTGGGGCCGCCACCCATCACGCCATGCCCAGTCAGGCGAGTCGAGGAGAGCAGAGAGCCGGGTGGGCACATGGAATGGGGTTGTGTGAAAGGTAAGTTGAACGAGCTGATATCCGTTATGGCGGACAAACAGCTAGACGTGCTCTGAGTAACAGAGACCAAGCGAAGGGGCAGCGAAGCCTGCGATCTTCCTGGTCGCGGGATGGCTCTGTGGTCTGGTGTACCACAGAGCAATCGAGCCAGCATGGGGGTAGGAGTGCTGTTGTCCTCTCGCCTGGCCTCAGGTGTGAAGGATTACGGAATGTATGATCCCAGACCTCTTTGGGTCCGTATATAACTAGGTGTCACCAAGGTATTCATGGTTGTAGCATAGGCTCCCGTAGAATCCTCGGTGGCATCAGACCTAGAGAAGTTTTGAGATAATGTTTGAGCAGTTCTGGATATGGCAGAAACCAGTGAACGCGTGATTGTATGCGGAGATTTGAACGAATGGGTGGGGACCAAGCGTCCCGACTATGAGGACGCACTTGGTCCATTTGGTGATAAGAGAGTGAAAGACGCAGGTAGGCTCATAGCGGATGTATGCTTGGAGAGAAACCTTATTGTGTCAAACACATTTTTCCAACATGAGGACATCCATATGTGTACATGGAGAAGGAATAAACAGAAAAGTATAATAGATTTAATTTTGGTAGACAGTCGCCTCTGAAGCAAAATATTGGACGCAAGAGCCTACAGGGGCTCCACAGTCCATACGGACCACTATCTCGTTATTGCGAGATTTAGTGATCTGTTCAGAAAGTGGAGGCACTGGCGAGAGCGTGTCGCAGCGTTTAGAAAGAATAAAGGTTGAAAGGTTGCAAGAAGAGTGTGTAAGTGAAAAGTATGCAGAGGGTGTCCGAGAACGGCTGACTATGGCAAGCCAGCCGCAATCTGACATTGAAGAATGGTGAAGAATATTGAAAGAGAGTATGGTAGATACAGCGAAAAAAGTATGTGGAAGTTCAACGAAGCATAGAAAAACAAATGGTGATGCATAGTGGGATGCGGAAGTGGCAAGTTCTGTAGAGCAAAAGAAGAAAGCATGACTAGACTATGTCTCTTCTTTGAATCTGAATGACAGTATGACTGAACTTCTGTTCAGTCATACTGTCATTAAAGAAAGTAATATGTCGGCAATGTAAGAATGACACCAAGGCCGTAGTGAAAGAGAAACGTGATAGAACAAATATGAATGCAGAAGATAGACTGATTAAAAACTTCAAGAGTAACACCAAACTCTTTTGGAGGGAGGTGAAGTCTCGGTGTAGTTGGTCAGCCGTTTTCTTTGTTTTTTTTTTGCGGTGGGCTATGGAACGTGGTCGCGCCCCGCCAAATCGGTCCGGGGTGACGAAAGAGGTGACGTGCAACCCCATAGACCCATCCTGCAAGCACCTTTCTTCGCCGTGTGAGCGGGCCACCGGTACCCGATCTTTGTCTTCGGTGGCCCGCTCGGCGGTTTACCCTCGCGGGTTCCTCTAATGTGGACGCCCCGACTGCTTTCGCGGCGCTGCTTCGCGGCGGCCCGGGTCACGGGAATTTTCCGGGACTCGTTCCGCCGCCTCCTCCTACGAGATGACAGCCTCGCAGAAGGCGGCGACCGCGTCCCAGTTCCATGCGCTATCGATGCGCTGCTTAAAGCGCATCGATAAATCCACTGCTTTGGCTAAGATGCACTCATTATATAAGAAATTTAAAAAATGAACAACTTATTTCATAAATAACGACAATTTTATAGATAAAATACTAAAAGACTATTTGTTTTACTTTTATAAAACACCTGTTTAAAGAAATGAGATGGCACTTTGTTTTGTATATGCACACAATTACAGACTATTTGTTCGCACTAGCTACTAGTTAATGCAATTAAGAAATAAACGTAACGACGACGTAAGAGAGCGTGTAGGTATGAAAGAGAGTATTGGTGTAAAGATGCAAAAGGGAATGCGCCGATGGTTCGTACATGTGGAAAGAATGCCGAACGAACGTCTAGTTAAGAGGATATACAATGCGAAAGTGGAAGGATGTAGATACCGGGGAGACTGAGACTAACCTACCTAGACCAAATTGGTTACATACTGAAGGAAGGTGGAGTCAAGAGTCTCCGAAACCGGTGAGCGTGTATGAAGAGAATTATGAATGTTGAGGAAGCGAGTGAAGTATGCAAGGATAGACTTCTCTGGCAATCTGTTCTCTCTTCCCTACCCCTACCCTGCATGGGATATGGCGTGATGATATGTATGTATGTAAGAAATAAACTTATACTCATCTTTGTTTGTATGATGAGAGCGAAAGTGTATCTTCCAAAGAACTAGCCATATGGCTCAAGAACTCCTGCCGGTACGTCATCGCCTGTTAGGCAGCCCAAGCTGCAAAGGCCTTGAATCAGAGTTCGTCCGTCCAATCGCTAAAGTCTGCTGATAGAGTGCATGGAGCGATGGCATGGAGCCCTCTCTTCCCGTCTGGTACAGGTTTTATCGGGGCATGGCTACTTCAGCAATCTTTAGGCCGTTGCAAGGAGGGAGACAACTCAATCCTGACATCAATGCGTACTCTTAAACTTATTTAAAAAAATTGGTCCATATTGACCATAGAATCTATGAACAGTTGGATTATTCAGCTTACCCATATCTACATCATTTATATTCTATTCCTCATTATCGTAGTCGTACCATTTCTGTTAATAAGACAATTAAAAGCGTTTCCTAGGGCTTATTGCGGATGGGGTACATGCCAGAAACCTCCACGTGGTGTACCCTGGGTGCGAGCGACAATCCCCCAGATTCCTCTGCCGAATCGTCGCTCGTAGCGAATATCTGGCGCGAGGGAGGATTCCCCAGCAATGGGTAGAGCCCCAATTCGCTCCTGACACTCTAATTGTAGACGGTACAGGACGTGAAATTTCGGACGGGCCCAGTCACTCATTAACTTAAGGGCTGGGCAGGCTTTTGCCACCGCCGACATATCGTAAACCTGATATCTTGCTTCAAGACAAGTTGTCGTGAGGCGCAGTATCAGGAACGAGTGTCTTGGCTTAACCGCCCGGACTACGAGGAAGACAACCTCTATAAAGAATTCGACCTTCGAATTCGGAAATTACCCAGACTCCTAAGTTCTGGCGTGCGGCGAGGGGATGCATAGCAGTTGGGCTGTTCTGTTCCTAGCACGCTCCAGCCAGGGTACCGGCCGACCTCCTGGTTGGTAAATGTAGGCTTGCCCGGGTATAGGGATCTCTGCCCGGGTCGACGGTTTTTCTCCCATTCCCGTGGGAATAGTCATGGATTTGCCTAATTTACCAAAAAAAGACGGGGATCCTACGGATTTCCACCCCACGGCCTTGCTAAGCCAACATAAAACTGGCACAAACGACGCCTCGTCCTTAGGACTGGAGGCGTCTGCCGAGGGCCTGGCACCGACCACAGCCCCAACCTCGAAGACGAAGAAGCGTCGGACGGCGCGGTTCACATGGGGGAAAGCTGCGAAAGCGAACGCTCGCGACATGAAGCGGAATACCGAATACCGCGAGCGTTACGCGTGCGAGCGGGATAAGGACGGCAGCAGATCCACTGCAGAGCCGTCAACGGACGAGGGCGACAGTTCTGTCGCAGAGCCGTCCAGAGACGAGGGCAGTGGATCTGCCGATGTGATGGACGAGGGCGGTAGTTCCGCAGAGCCTTCCAAGGAGGTCAGCGGGTCGGCTGAGAAAGTCGCCACAACCAGGTCGTCACCGCGTCCTGCGGCGGCGGCCCTGACCGCGGCCATGACGGTAAGGGAGGAGGCCCTCCATACTGGTGGCCCGCTCATACGGCGAAGAGAGGTGCTTGCGGGGTGGGTCCATGGGGTTGCGCCTCCGCCTCTTTTGTCGCCCCGGATCGATTTGTCTGGGCGCGACCACATCCATGGTCCACCAGGCAAAGAAAAAAAAAGGGCTTATTGCGGATCAAACCTTGATATCACATACGGAGATCAAACCAGAGAAACAAAACCAGAGAAAACGTATGTTTAGTCAAATGTTAAATTATTTTATGAGACATAATATCTATCACAAACATTAATTTGACTTCACAAAGAATTGCTCTACTATTGATGAGGGTGTAGAATTATTAAAAAATATCTTTACAGTTTGGAAGGCAACGCCTGATACTTTGGGTATATTTTGCGATTTATCCTAGGCATTTGCTTGCGTACACTACGAAATTCTCATCAAGAAATTATACCATTATGGGATCAGAAATAAAGCTCTCGTACTTTTAACATCATATTTATGCAAAAGTATTTAGAAGGTGTTAATGGTGTACGATCATCTGGTTCTGTTATAAGAATGGGCGTTCCACAAGGATCCATTCTGGAACCATTTCTGTTCCTTGTATATATTAATGACTTATCTTATTATGTTATGTTATGGATAACCAAAACATAGTGTTGCCGTCGCAGATGATACATCATTATTGTTTAAAATTAAAAGACAAATGCTTAATTATGACGATGTGAACAATGCTCTGTCAAATGTTGTTCATTGGTTTAGTACAAACAACTTGGTTTTTAATGAAAAGAAAACCAAATGTATTAAATTTACCACACCTAATGTGAGACTAGTGGAAACCAATGTTCAAATGGTGTGTTCCTAGAAATTGTGGAGTCCGCCACATTTTTAGGTATTACTATTGATGCTAAACTCCATTGGGCCCCTCATATTGAGAAATTATATAGTGGCCTAAGCTCAATGGCTTATAAGGTAAAAAAAATCGAATGTTAACCGATATTAAAATGACTAGAATTGTTTATTTCGTTTACTTCCACAGTCTTATGTCTTATGGCATACAACTTTGAGGATGCTCTACAGATTTGAATAATATCTTTGTTCTACAAAAATGTGCTGTCCGCGCGATTTATAATCTAGGCCCCAAGATCTTCACTGCGGGACAAAATTAGGGAAATAAAAATTCTAACTGTTGTATCACAATTTATATTTGAAGACATATTATATATAAAAATCTACCTAAAGACATCCTAGATATGCCCATGAATAAGTTTAAAAAGGCTCAAAAATAGATTTTACAAAAAAGGATATTACAACATTTCGGATTATTATCTAAATGATAATCAGGACGGTTATGAGCAGCTCCTCTCCCAGCAATTCCTTTACATAATTTTAACTCTTACAGTGCTTTGGCGCTGATCCTCACTATCATTTGAACTCTGTATATTTCACTATCATAACTGTACAGTGTAGCTTGTTTTGCCTAGATCATGGTGTGGTCATGCTCAATAAAGGGCTTACGGTAGCTACGTGGAGTGGGTCTCTCCCTTCCTTCAAATAAGGTTTAGGGGCGTGATGGCTGTTCTAGCAGTTAGCTCGTGATCGGGTGCCGCATGTGGAATCTAATTCAACCATTTCTATTATTTTTTGTTTTGTTTTAATTTTGTACTTAACTTTTATGAAATCAATCTTTACTCGAAGAGTATCTTACTGGAGTTAATATAGTCTATATGTGGCTAATCATTTTGATGAAACATATAATTAAAAAAAAATGATGAGCCCGCTGAGTTTTAGTTTAGCTTTCCGATCCGGTGGTAGATTAATTAAAAAAAATATATAACATTGACAATATGTAAGTAGGTACCCTTATTTTTATGCATAATAAATAATTTGATTTGAAAAAAAAATAAGAAGTATATTATAGTAAGTTAGTTATAAGTTAAAACTTATTTATCAAACTATGGACTCGCCATCAAAATTAGCTTCAAGTAATATATTTGATGTAAGTAAACACTGAGCTGTCATGAAATATTGAATAGCACTAGTGAATGTTTGTGGAGCACTCCCTGTCGTTGGCGACAAACAGGACATGTTGATTGACTGCAATTAATTAAAATTTAAAAAAATGGTGAAACCATTACATAATAAAGTTTAGCGCTGTCTGTATCCGACGTATCCATTTTTACTATTAATGCTATTTTCTTCGTACCTACCATTGTTATCGACGCGTTGTGGTAAACTAAATATAAAATATTCACGTAGTATATTATATTAGTGATATTATTTTCAACTACGACATAAAAATGTTAAACGAATTTTAAAAGTTTTTATTACAGACTTTTATTATTTTAAATATTCCATATATTTATAATAGACAGTTATAATTATATTATTATACTATTTATAATTATACAATTATTGTTTGTTTTATTAAACTATTTATATGTAATTATAATCCAAAAATAGATACATAGTTTACGGTTTTCTTTGTTGAAAAAAGGCTAATAATATAATTAAGTTAAACCTGTTGCTCCAATTCGTACCGCAGTGTGGGTTAGGGCATCCCCCGGAGGCGACGCGTACCGATCCGCCCCTGTTGGTACGAACATCGTCAGATGCGGCGATTGGGGCCGCCACCCATCACGCCATGCCCAGTCAGGCGAGTCGAGGAGAGCAGAGAGCCGGGTGGGCACATGGAATGGGGTTGTGTGAAAGGTAAGTTGAACGAGCTGATATCCGTTATGGCGGACAAACAGCTAGACGTGCTCTGAGTAACAGAGACCAAGCGAAGGGGCAGCGAAGCCTGCGATCTTCCTGGTCGCGGGATGGCTCTGTGGTCTGGTGTACCACAGAGCAATCGAGCCAGCATGGGGGTAGGAGTGCTGTTGTCCTCTCGCCTGGCCTCAGGTGTGAAGGATTACGGAATGTATGATCCCAGACCTCTTTGGGTCCGTATATAACTAGGTGTCACCAAGGTATTCATGGTTGTAGCATAGGCTCCCGTAGAATCCTCGGTGGCATCAGACCTAGAGAAGTTTTGAGATAATGTTTGAGCAGTTCTGGATATGGCAGAAACCAGTGAACGCGTGATTGTATGCGGAGATTTGAACGAATGGGTGGGGACCAAGCGTCCCGACTATGAGGACGCACTTGGTCCATTTGGTGATAAGAGAGTGAAAGACGCAGGTAGGCTCATAGCGGATGTATGCTTGGAGAGAAACCTTATTGTGTCAAACACATTTTTCCAACATGAGGACATCCATATGTGTACATGGAGAAGGAATAAACAGAAAAGTATAATAGATTTAATTTTGGTAGACAGTCGCCTCTGAAGCAAAATATTGGACGCAAGAGCCTACAGGGGCTCCACAGTCCATACGGACCACTATCTCGTTATTGCGAGATTTAGTGATCTGTTCAGAAAGTGGAGGCACTGGCGAGAGCGTGTCGCAGCGTTTAGAAAGAATAAAGGTTGAAAGGTTGCAAGAAGAGTGTGTAAGAGAAAAGTATGCAGAGGGTGTCCGAGAACGGCTGACTAGGGCAAGCCAGCCGCAATCTGACATTGAAGAATGGTGAAGAATATTGAAAGAGAGTATGGTAGATACAGCGAAAAAAGTATGTGGAAGTTCAACGAAGCATAGAAAAACAAATGGTGATGCATAGTGGGATGCGGAAGTGGCAAGTTCTGTAGAGCAAAAGAAGAAAGCCTGGCTAGACTATGTCTCTTCTTTGAATCTGAATGACAGTATGACTGAACTTCTGTTCAGTCATACTGTCATTAAAGAAAGTAATATGTCGGCAATGTAAGAATGACACCAAGGCCGTAGTGAAAGAGAAACGTGATAGAACAAATATGAATGCAGAAGATAGACTGATTAAAAACTTCAAGAGTAACACCAAACTCTTTTGGAGGGAGGTGAAGTCTCGGTGTAGTTGGTCAGCCGAGCCTGAGCTGTCATGAAATATTGAATAGCACTAGTGAATGTTTGTGGAGCACTCCCTGTCGTTGGCGACAAATAGGACATGTTGATTGACTAAATTATTCAATAGTTTAAAAAAAGGTTATATAACACAGTCCAACATCATCTCTATACAACGACTTACGTTTTACTTTAGTTAGACGTTTTGTAATAAACTAAATATAAAATATTCATATTATATTACATTACTTTTTTTTGCGACCGTTACATAAAAGTAATAAACGGATTTGCCATGTCTGGAAGAGTGCGAATCTTCGAACGATATTAACAACAGGTTCATGGAAACTGTGCACGCGGTCGGGTCAAAATTCTTTAAGGCCCGTCGCTCTACTAGAACAAAAAAGCTTTCTGACCAGACTCTTCAACTCATGGAGAGGAGAAAGGATATGACGGTACAGTCTTCAGCCGATTGGTCCGAACTCAGGCAGCTTAATAGACAAATCTCTAAATCTATGCGACGCGATATTCGCCGATTCAATACACTGCGTATTGAAGAGGCAATAGAGTGAAATCGAGGCTCCAAAGTATTCGCACGAGATTTGTCTATTGGGCAGAGCCAAATGACTAAGATGAAGACTGATAACGGTACTGTCATTTCATCCCAGAGTGAGATCTTGGGAGAGGTCGAAAGGTTCTATGGGCAGTTGTACAAATCATCCCTGAATCCTGTTGTCAGCTTGGTCCAAGACCCCAGATCCAAGCTAACTCGGCACTATACCGAAGAAATCCCGGACGTCAGCTTATACGAGATCAGAATGGCTCTAAAACAATTAAAGAACGTAAAGGCACCGGGAGATGACGGAATTACCACAGAGCTCCTGAGGGCAGGCGGCAAGCCAGTTTTAAAAGCCCTACAGAAGCTGTTTAATTCTGTCATTCTCGGGGGCGACGTTCCAGAGTCGTGGCCCAGGAGTGTGATGATTGCCACCGAAGTTAAAAATCGGGTCCCGGTGACCCACTCGCACGGCGAAGAGAGAAGAGTTTTTACGGTGGGTCTATGGGGTCACGCGCCGCCTTCTCCGTCACCCTGGACCGATTTGGCGGGGTGAGACGCATCCATAGTCCACCAAAAAAAAAAAAAAAGGAATCACACTCCTTTTTTTTTCTGGTTCTGTTTTTCAAGAAGGGCGATAAAACGCTCTTAAAGAATTACAGACCCATCTCACTCCTGAGCCACGTGTACAAATTGTTTTCAAGAGTCATTACGAACCGACTCGCGCGCAAGCTAGACGACTTCCAGCCGCCCGAACAAGCCGGTTTCCGAAAAGGTTATAGTACCATAGACCACATCCACACGCTACGCCAGATTATACAGAAGACCGAGGAGTATAATCGGCCTCTGTGTCTAGCGTTTGTGGACTATGAGAAAGCCTTTGATTCTGTCGAAACTTGGGCAGTGCTGCAGTCCCTTCAGAGGTGCCAAATTGACTATCGAAGTGCTGAAGTGTTTGTATAAAGACGCTACTATGTCAGTCTGCATCCAGGATAAGAGTACGAAACCGATCCATCTGCAGAAAGGCGTGAGACAGGGAGACGTTATCTCTCCGAAACTATTTACCACTGCGCTGGAAGATGTCTTCAAGCTCTTAGACTAGACCGGACTCGGCATCAAGATCAATGGCGAATACATCACTCACCTTCGATTCGCAGATGATATCGTAGTCATGGGAGAATCTCTGGAGGACCTTGGCACCATGCTCAATGACCTCAGCAAGGTCTCCCAACTAGTAGGGCTGAAAATGAACATGGACAAGACGAAAATCATGTCTAATGCCCATGTCATTTCTGTACCGGTCCTGGTTGGGAATGCGATTCTCGAAGTTGTCGTTCACTATGTTTACCTAGGACAAACAGTCCAATTAGGTAGATCCAATTTCGAGAAAGAGGTCAGCCGACGAATCGAACTCGGCAGGGCAGCGTTCGGGAAACTTAGGAGGATCTTCTCGTCTAATATTCCGCAGTGTCTGAAAACAAAGGTTTATAACCAGTGTGTGTTACCAGCGATGACTTACGGCACTGAAACGTGGTCTCTAAATGTCGGCCTCATAAAAAAGCTCAAAGTCGCTCAGCGTGCTATGGAGAGGGCTATGTTCGGTATTTCTCTAAGTGATAAAATCCGAAATACGGAAATCCGTAGAAGAACGGGTGTAACCGACATAGCCCGAAGAATTAGCAAGTTGAAGTGGCAATGGGCAGGCCACATAGCGATGTTGAGTTGATGTTCGTCGAGCGCAACGAACCGACAACCGTTGGGGAAAAAAGGTTCTCGAGTAGCGACCACGAATCAGACGACGCAGCGTAGGACGACCCCCCCCTCGGTGGACTGATGACCTCATCAAGATCGCAGGAAACCGTTGGATGCAGGTGGTACAGGACCGTTATAGATGGCATTCTCGTGGGGAGGCCTATGTCCAACAGTGGACGTTTAAGGGCTGATGGATGGATGGACTGAATAAACGGATTTCAAAAGTTTTTATTATAAACGTTAATTATTTTAAATATATGAACTAGACAGATTAGCTGTGTAGTAGCGGCTAAGAATACTACCAACCCTTACTTGCTCGTGGGTGTCGTAAAAACGACTAAGAGCCCGGCACCGACCTGGGCCAACTCCATCTGATGGCGTTTGGTCAACGATTACATTCCCAAGGAGGATTGACCCTAGGCAGGCGGCCCGTTATAAAAACCACGGCCAAAACTATTGCATATGTGGAAAAATAGAGTGAATGAGGACAGGGCTAGGGCGTACCCCGCTGGCGACGCGCAGGAGCAGCACCCGGTCTCTGTGGAAAATGGACAAGGGTTGTTGCATCACGGGCGGATGTGACGTAAGAAGTGAGCCCTTTGTATGAAATAGATAAAAATTAAGTATGCAAGTTGGAATGTCGGAACGATGACTGGAAGAGGAAGGGAGTTGGCGGATTTGCTAAAAAGATGAAGAATAAATGTTGCATGTCTGCAAGACACGAAATGGAAGGGAACTAGAGCTAGAGAAATTGGTGAAGGATGCAAGTTTTATTAGGCAGTGATGGTAAAAGGAATGGTGTAGGAATAGTGTTAGATAGATGTTTGAAGGAATGTGTGACGAGCGTAACAAGGATGAATGATCGGTTAATAGTGGTGAAAGTAGTTTTACTGCGTGAGGCATGACATGGATGGACAGGGAGTGACTGCAGAGATGACGTCCGATAGGATTGTATGGAAGAGGATGACATCGACGCAATCGTCGACCCCAAGTAATTGGGATAAGAGCAAGATGATGATGATATGAACTCACAGATATAATTACATGATTATAATATAATTTATTATAACTAAAGATGTATAATTATAACTAAACAATAGATCTTTGCCGACTACTTTGGTCAATAAAGACTAATTTAAGGATATTAGAATATAAAATGAAGCATAGTAAAGATTTAAACTTGGACATCCGTACATTGCAGTAGCTAATTACTACTAATCAAAGGTTTCATCATTTTTTTTTGTGGAACGTCATCAGACGAGCCTTCCATATATGGTTGCAGATAGAAAACTGTCAGTAGCGTGGCTCTACGAAAATATTTTTTCAGTAGAATCGTAAGAATGAATGGTTGGGTAAACTAATATTCGATGAATATCACATATAACATGGCACCGGTGGCATCATAAATATTCCGTCAGTGTTGACTAAAAAGCAAAGCATTTGTAACATACATACACGATCGCGGTTGTTAGCGAGATATTTTTTTTCCATGGAACACGCTTTAGTTGCTCAACCATTTACCGCTGCCAAATATATTTGAGTTACACCAAAAGGGATGATTTTTCATTGATTGCGCTTATGAAGTGAAATATGTTTTAATAGCAAAGTTAATTATAAAAATGACAGTCCTTATTTAACATAACATCACAATAAGTAAAATCACAACTACATAATATATTATCCTGTTTCAATATTTAGTATTTCGTTAAGCTGAAAGATATACATATATACATATCATCACGCCATATCCCTTGCAGGGTAGGCAGAGAGAACAGAGTGCCAGAGAACTCTACTATCTTTGCATACTTCACTCGCTTCCTCAACATTCATAATTCTCTTCATACACGCTCGCCGGTTTCGGAGACTCTTGACTCCACCTTCCTTCAGTACATGACCGATCTGGTCTAGGTAGGTTAGTCTCGGTCTCCCCCGGTACCTACATCCTTCCACTTTCGCATTGTATATCTTCTTAACCAGACGTTCGTTCGGCATTCTTTCCACATGTCCGAACCATCGGAGCATTCCCTTTCGCATCTTTACACCAATACTCTCTTTCATACCTACTCGCTCTCTTACGTCGTCGTTACGGATGCGGTCGGTTAGCCTAACTCCACAGATTTTCCGCAGAGATCGCATTTCGACCGCATTAATTTTACTTTCATACTATTTTCTGCATACCCAACTCTCGCTTCCATACAGTAATGTTGGGACAAGCACTGCGTTATGTATTGCTACACGTGCCTTCTGGCTGAGGTGGTGGCTGCCGAGAAGTTACCCCAACGCTCCGTTCACTCTATATCCCGCATTCACTCTTCGCTCTATATCAGTGGTGTACCGTCCATCTCGGCTAAATCCACATCAAAGATATGCAAATTCATCAACTTGCTCTAATACATCATTACCTGTTGTTACTCTTAAATTTGTTCTGGCTTCATCTCTCGTTTTCACATCCCATCGTATTAGGATAGTGCCATGTAACGATAATTCTATAAAAATACGTAACTTTACTCAGATGAGAAAAGACGCAATCTATTCAAAACTCACGATCATATGTCCAAGAGTTCAACGACTTGGCGTGGTGAAAAAATTTTTTTTTCATCCGAATCGATTTTTTTTCTAGCTTATCATTACAAGTAGGACTAGTAGGGTTACCTATATTTGTTTTCGGGAGAGGTGACCCGGCACACTTCGTTCCACCTAACAGTTAATGAATGAGATAAGCAGATTTTGATTAATTTAAAATTATAAAGTTATTCTCAGCTGTGTGGTAGCGGCTACAAATACTATCAACCCTTACTTTGGTCGTGGATGTCGTATAAGATGACTAAGAGCCTTATAACGACCTCGGTCAACTCCATCTGATGCCCTTTGGTCAACAATTACATTTCCAAGGAGGATTGACGTCTGGTAGGCGGCCGGTCATGAAACTATTGCCAATAACTTTTACAATATGTAGGTATAATATTTACTATGAAAGAAGAGTACATATTGTATCGACCCCAAGTAATTGGGATAAGAGTAGGAGAATCAAGAATAAATATGAATAATGTATAAATTCAAATAATCAAATATTTTAATAATATGCCAGCAAGACGAAAAAACAACCTTGTGTTATACGACATTTTCCTTCATATGCGTTGAAAATAAACTAATTGTTGATCTCTGAGATTTTCTCGACGATTTCGCATTGCTAACAGCACGGCCTGCCTCGCTTTACTATTGTGATTAAGAAGTAAGGAGTTGAGCCATATTAACGCAGCGGTCTTCCAGTGCAATAAATTGTTCTTCTGCCGTGTTTACGTTCGTTCTGTTTCGAATTCTAACTGCGTTACGGTTTTGTTGGGAAAGATTTGATTTTATTGGTCGCGGCATTGTTGATGACAATAATATATATACATAATATGTTTTATTATAACAATAGGTATTCGTAAAAATTCGTAACACTGGCACAAAACGAACTCTCAAATTCCGAACGGCTCAAATTTTGCACGCCTCATAAGCGAAGCGTTGAAGTCTTGCTCTACTCTCGATATATGAAAATCAAGTACTTTTCAAAACTAAAAATTATTGTATTTTTCTCATTGCCCTTATAGGATAATATTATCATACATATGTCAAGAAAAAATATTCGTTTGGTATTTGATATTTTTAAAAAGTAATTATTTTGTTTAAAGTAAGAAAATAGCTTGATAAAAAAAATATTCGAAGACGTCGGATAAAATTAAAAAATCGGTAAATGATAAATAATATACAAAATATGAGGCGTGCACGTTTGGCTTTTCCAAATTATAATTTTAACTTCTCGCGGTATTTTCCAAACAAACTATTAGACCACGTATTGCCATTGGTTACATCATCAACAAAGGAACGTTTAGAAATGATGTTTTTTTAATTACTATTTTTTTTTGTTTATTAATACATACATACATACATATCATCACGCCATATCCCTTGCAGGGTAGGCAGAGAGAACAGAGTGCCAGAGAACTCTATCTCTGCATACTTCACTCGCTTCCTCAACATTCATAATTCTCTTCATACACGCTCGCCGGTTTCGGAGACTCTTGACTCCACCTTCCTTCAGTACATGACCGATCTGGTCTAGGTAGGTTAGTCTCGGTCTCCCTCGGTACCTACATCCTTCCACTTTCGCATTGTATATCTTCTTAACCAGGCGTTCGTTCGGCATTCTTTCCACATGTCCGAACCATCGGAGCATTCCCTTTCGCATCTTTACACCAATACTCTCTTTCATACCTACTCGCTCTCTTACGTCGTCGTTACGAATGCGGTCGGTCAGCCTAACTCCACAGATTTTCCGCAGAGATCGCATTTCGACCGCATTAATTTTACTATCATACTCTTTTCTGCATACCCAACTCTCGCTTCCATACAGTAATGTTGGGACAAGCACTGCGTTATGTATTGCTACACGTGCCTTCTGGCTGAGGTGGTGGCTGCCGAGAAGTTGCCCCAACGCTCCGTTCACTCTATTTCCCGCATTCACTCTTCGCTCTATATCAGTGGTGTACCTTCCATCTCGGCTAAATCCACATCCAAGATATACAAATTCATCCACTTGCTCTAGTACATCATTACCTATTGTTACTCTTACATCTGTTCTGGTTTTATCTCTTTCAAAGACCATTATTTTGGTTTTGCTCACATTCACGCGTAGACCCCTTTTCTTACAATCTTCTGTCATTGTGTCGACTAGGGTCTGCAGGTCAGTCGCTGACTGTGCCAGCAGGACTGCATCATCTGCATAAAGCAGAGCAGTGACCACTGAGTCGCCCATCTGGACTCCCACATTCATATCGTTCAATCTTTGGAGACATTTATCCAGATATATGATAAACAGCCTGGCTGACAGAACGCACCCCTGCTTAACGCCGATATTGACGTCAAACCAAGTCGACATTCCATCATCCAGCCGCACACAGGCTCTACAGCCCATGTAACTGGACTGCACAGCCTGTAGCAGTTTGCCGTTAATACCATACTCCGGTAAAATGTCCCAAAGTTCCTTTCGTACAACCGTGTCAAATGCTCTCTCCAGATCCACAAAACTGCAGAAAACCCTCTGACCTAGAGCCAGATGCTTCTCCACAATGTTGCGCAGAGAGAACACTTGATCCATGCATCCCCTTCCGCTCCTGAAACCTCCTTGTGTCTCACACAGTAAACCATCGGACACCATCCTCATTCTCCTTTCAATAATTTTTCCATACACTTTTGCTGCCAAACTGGTCAAGCTTATGGCTCTGTAATTTGCGCAGTCATAACGTGAACCCTTGTTTTTAAACAATTGCACGATGACTGCGCTATTCCAGTCCCTGGGAACCATTCCCGAGCTCCAACATAAATTGAGGAGCAACAGGAACGCCTCCCAGACACAAGAGCCACCGAGCTTGATCATCTCGGCAGACACCATATCAATGCCCGCTGCCTTACCATTTTTCAAACTTCTTATCGCCCATTCAACTTCATCCATACTGATGCCATCGGAGGACGCCGTTGTCGAATGTTGATCTACTAAACCACATCCAACACCGGCGCCAACCGTAGCATCCGCATACATATCGCCAAAATATTCACTCCATCGGCTTAACACGTCTTGTGTTTGTGTAAGAATGTCTCCACCTTTAGACCTTATTTTATTCATTCTGAAGGCTGACCAACCACCCCGAGACTTCTTCACCTCCCTCCAAAAGAGTTTGGTGTTACCCTCGAAGTTTTTAGTCAGCCTATCTTCTGCACTCATACTTGCTCTATCACGTTTCTCTTTCACTAAGGCCTTGGTGTCATTCTTACATTGCCGATATATTTCTTTCTTCTGTTCAGTCATACTGTCATTCAGATTCAAAGAAGAGACATAGTCCAGCCACGCTTTCTTCTTTTGCTCTACGGAAGCTGCCACTTCCGCATCCCACCATGCATCACCATTTGTTTTTCTATGCTTCTTTGAACTTCCACATACTTCTTTCGCTGTATCTACCATACTCTCTTTCAATACTCTCCAGCATTCTTCAATGTCCGATTGCGGCTGGCTTGCCATCGTCAGCCGTTCTCGGACACCCTCTGCATACTTTTCTCTTACACACTCTTCTTGCAACCTTTCAACCTTTATTCTTTCAAGCCCTCCGAAGTGGACACGCTCTCGCCAGTGCCTCCACTTTCTGAACAGACCACTAAATCTCGCAATAACGAGATAGTGGTCCGTGTCGACTGTGGGGCCCCTGTAGGCTCTTGCGTCTAATATTTTGCTTCTGAGGCGACTGTCTACCAAAATTAAATCTATTATGCTTTTCTGTTCATTCCTTCTCCATGTATACATATGGATGTCCTTATGTTGGAAAAATGTGTTTGACACAATAAGGTTTCTCTCCTTGCATACATCCGCTATGAGCCTACCTGCGTCGTTCACTCTCTTATCACCAAATGGACCAAGTACGTCCTCATAGTCGGGACGCTTGGTCCCCACCCATCCGTTCAAATCTCCGCATACAATCACGCGTTCACTGGTTTCTGCCATATCCAGAACTTCCCTAACATTGTCCCAAAACTTCTCTAGGTCTGATGCCACCGAGGATCCTACGGGAGCATATGCTACAACCATGAATACCTTGGTGACACCTAGTTTTATACGGACCCAGAGAAGTCTGGGATCATACATTCCGTAATCCTTCACACCTGAGGCCAAGCGAGAGGACAACAGCACTCCTACCCCCATGCTGGCTCGATCGCTCTGTGGTACACCAGACCACAGAGCCATCCCGCCACCAGGAAGATCGCAGGCGTCGCTGCCCCTTCGCTTGGTCTCTGTTACACAGAGCACGTCTAGCTGTTTGTCCGCCATGACGGATATCAGCTCGTGCAACTTACCTTCCACACAACCTCTTACATTCCACGTGCCCACCCGGCACTCCGTTCTCCTCGACTCGCCTAACTGGGCAAGGCGTGATGGGTGGCGGCCCCCATCGCCGCAATTGTTTATTAATATTATATTTTAATATCTTATATCCTATTCCCGACGACAACAAACTCAAAAACATAAAAATCATAAAAATTGGTGGCGTTCTCGAGTTATAAGTGTTGTAACTAACACAACTTTCTTTTATATATATAGATATAGATATATTTTTTGTTTCATTTATAGAAAATATTGTTTTGTCAGTATTTTTCGGCAACAAAAAAAATAATTTTTCGTTGTATTAATACTATTAGAATATGAAAGTTTTCAAATTTTGACGTTGTCGTTAAGAATAGACATTTAGCTCAGTTGGAAAATCGAGTAGTCTAATCCAAACAAACCGGAGCTCGGTTCGGATCCTTACTTTTTCTTATTTACTTTTTGGCCTTTTTTATTATTTTATTAATTATTATCATTTGCCCGTATCTTTGTCTGCGTAGAAGTTGAAAATAGTTCTAATAGGATATTTGTTTGTTTTTTACGTTATTAATTTTATTGTTATTTATTAATTATTATGTATAAATGTTTGTATACTTATATAATATAATATAAAATATAAAAAGCCTTTTATTTCCTTATCCTTAAATTTACATTTCAAATGTTGTTAGTATTTGGTTGTTAGTATTACGTTTGTTAATTTAATGTTAGTACGGGTTAGTTCGTTTGTTGGATATGGACCCCTCCTCGGGTGAAGGCCTCCTCCAGTCTTTTCTACTCGTCTCTGTCCCTACTAATAGTTTGCCATTCATCTCCTGCTATGTCTATTATATCGTTAGCCCATCTTCTTTTCGGCCTGCCTACTCTTCTTTTTCCCATTGGCCCTTTCCACCCTGTAGTTTTAATTGTCCACCTGTGGTCTATAAATCGTGATACATGGCCAGCCCATTGCCATTTTAATTTTAGGGCTTGTGTGAGGGCATCCGTTACCTTTGTTTTGTGTCTAATAATTTCACTTCTGACTTTGTTTATTTTTCTTATGTTAAGAATACTTCTCTCCATGGCTCTTTGTGTTACTCTGATCTTTTGTTTTGTTCTTGTCGTGAATATCCACGTTTGATAACCATACAGAAGGCAGGGCAATATACAAGTGTCTAATATAATTTTTTTCAGGTTTATCGAGTAGTCTCCTTTTAGGATTTCTTTGAGTGACCAAAATTTCTTCCAGGTTATAATCGTTCTTCTTTCAACTTCATCTTCGTTGTGTGTTTTCATAAACGACACTTGTTTACCTAGGCAGACATAGCTGTTGACATATTCTATTGAATTTTCTTTTACGTTGATGGGCCTCTTGATGCTGTTTGTCATTAATTTAGTTTTTGTAGCATTCATTTCTAATCCTACTTTCGAGCTTGCTTGATCAAGTGAGCAGAGCATGTCTTGTAGATCTTTTGCTGTTTCAGATAATATAACTATGTCATCAGCGAATCTGAGATGACTTAAATAGCTATTGTTTATTTTTATGCCTCTAGTTTTCCAGTCTATGTTTTGAAATATATTTTCCAATACAGCAATGAACAATTTAGGTGACAGGGGGTCACCTTGTCTGACTCCTCTTTCAATATTTATTGCGTCGCCTCTGGATTCCAGTCTGATATTACTTGTGCTGTGGTTATATATATATTTTATGATATTTATATATTTTGAGTTGATTTTTAGATTTTTTAATGACGTCCATATGTAACTGTGGCTTATGCTGTCAAATGCTTTGCTGTAATCAATAAAACCTAAATACAGTGGCTTGTTAAACTCTTCATATTTTTCTATGACTTGCTCCAGTGCCTGTATATGGTCTATTGTACTAAAGCCAGAGCGAAAACCGGCTTGTTCTATTGGTTGTGCATTATCAATCTCCTGTGTTATACGTTTTAGAATTAAAGATGAGAAAACTTTGTATATATTTGCCAGTAGACTAATTGGTCTGTAGTTGTTGATGTCCAGTGGGTTTCCTTTTTTATATAGTAGAATGATATCTGACGTACACCATTGAATTGGTACGATTTCTGTTTCTAGTATTAGGTTGAATAATTCTGTGAAAGGACCAAGTAAAACTGGTGCACCTAATTGCAAGGCTTCATTGGTAATTCCATCATAACCTGGGCTTTTGTCAGATTTTAATTGTTTCAACTGTACATATACATCTTTCTCATCTATAGGTCTGATTGTTCCTGTGCTATTAGAATAGTATATATCTTTGACTTCCTTGGTGCTGTCTTCTTTACTTTTGTACAGTTCTTGATAGAAAGAGGTTGCCTGATCTATGATCTCTTGCCTTGTTTTCATTTCCTTATGTTGGCCTTCTAGTTTTTGTATCCAAGTTTTACGTAAATTCAATTCTTTAAATGCTCTTTTTGTGCTTCTGAATTTGTTTAGACTTTTAGTTATTATGCCTTGCCTGTGCTTGCTATAATCTCTTTTTATCGCTTTACTAGTTTTTTTAAATAATTCGCTTAGTTCTTTTTTTGTATTTATATCTTTATTCTTTTTTATTGTTAGTTCACTACGTTTGTTGATTAATGCTAATGTTTCTTCGCAAAATATTTTGTGTCGTTTTTCTTTTCTAGGATTATTTTTATTGGTTAAACTATTTGTTATAGCTTCTTCCAGCACATCATAGTAAGATTGTACGCTTCTGATACCTACTAGTCTGTTTTCGATGCACAATTTGAGACTATTTGTGTAATGTTTTACTTCTTCTTCAGTTATAGGAATTTTTGGAAGTAATTTGAAGTGTTTTCTACCTTTTTTGGATGGACTCAATAGAAATGTTGCTCTTAGCAGTCTGTGGTCTGTTCGGTACTTCACGTTATTAAGAACTTCATAATTCTGAATTAGCTTTGGAACATTTGTCATGATGTAGTCGATTTCATTTTTGATACTTTCATTTGGTGACTTCCAAGTCCATCTTCTGCAGGGCCTTTTTTTAAAGTAAGTATTGATTATTGCTAGTCTATATTCAAATGCATATTCTATTAGTCGTTCTCCTCTTTCGTTTCTTTGACCTAGGCCATAATTTCCCATGATAAGTTTTTCTTCTTTTCTGGGTTGCCCTATTTTGGCATTAAAATCCCCTAATACTATGATTTTCTCATCGGCCAGTGTATAAGCTCTTTTCAGATGAGTGTAGAATTTTTGGATTTCAGTATCGCTTGATCTTTCTGTGGGTGCATATGCCTGAATTACCGAAATGTTTAGTTTTCCAAATTTCATTTGTAATATTGCTACTCTCTCTGAAATGCCAGTAAAATTAATAATACTATTTTTCCATCTCTTTTTTATTAGAAATCCAACACCGTATAAGCCCTTTGTTTCTCCCATATAGCAGAAGATGTAATCTGAGTATTCTTCTATGTGGCATACTACTTATATAGTATAACAATTTTATCCATGTGATGACGGAATAAGAATACAATTCAGCACTCCCTATTTTACCCGTGGGTGACTAAGGGATATAAAATGCATACAATATCTATGCAAGAGAAGGAAAATTCGAAACAAAACCCTATACCAACACGTCTGACCAGCGCGGTATAGTAAGTTAACTTCTCTTCTCTTCTCCCATTATGGAGAAGGCCCGAGCCCATAAGTGGGACGTATATGTATACGTATGTGATGATGATGATGATGATAACAATCTTTATTATAGTGTAGGGAACGTTAAATAAACATGAAAATAAAATGATTTTTTTTTAAATATTATGGACACGAGGCTTTTTTCTTAGTAGGCCATGTTTTGCACACACCGCGCTCATGCCGACAGAGGCGACGAAAGGGTAGTGTGCGGCTCCATAATCCACCGTCTTTTCCATTGAAATTAGGCCGACCACTGGCACCGCTTCTTTGACATGCATTCCCGCAATACACCTATTACAGTATTTCTTTGTAAACAATATCTTTTGTTTTTCTTTCGGATGCTAGAATTATCAGGCTACTCTGTGAGCCAATTTGCGCACGGCGCTGGCGGGTATGGCGGATGTGATCCGCCCGGTCAAACGTACTGATATCCGAGTGACCGGGATGGATCACTCCGCCACCGAAGAGAAGGTACGTGCTGCTGTAGTCCGCACATGTGGCTGTGATGCCGCAGAAGTCCAGGTTGGACAAATCCAGCGCGGACCCCGTGGTATGGGCATGGCGAAAGTGCGTTGTCCCGTTGCCGCCGCTAAAATGCTTTCTGATGCAGGAAGGCTCCTGGTCGGCTGGAGCTCGGCTGACATTCAAGTACTGGAGGACCTCCGATTGAGGTGCTTCCGGTGCCTGGAACTGGGGCACACAGCCCCGCTATGGCCGTCCACTGTAGATCGCTCCGAACTTTGCTTCCGGTGCGGCATCAGCGGACACAAAGCGGTCACATGTGTGGCTATACCACGCTGTGCGGTGTGTGTTACTGCTGGTCGTCCGGCAGAGCATACAATGGGGGGGAGGCTATGCAAAGCCCCTTTATCGAAAGGCAAGGTGGCTCAAGGACCTCGAGTCATCGCAACAAGCAATAGCCGCAGAGCCCAGGAGGAAGCCGAAATGTCCACTTAATGGGAGACCGAGTACGCTTCCTCCAGGCGAATTTAAACCACTCCGCCGGGGCTCAGGACCTGCTGCTGCAGTCTATGGCAGAGTGGGATACGGATTTGGCTGTGGCTAGGGAGCCATGCTTTGTCCCCCACTCACCAAATTGGGTGGGGGACCTTAGAGAAGATGTAGATGTCCTGACCAGAGGGTGCGTCGGCCCTCCCCTCTCCGCCCTTGAGAGGGGCAATGGTTACGTTGTGGTGGGGTGGAGAGATTTTGCCATTATTGGCATATATTTCTCCTCCAACCGCGGGCTGGCGGAGTTTGAATTATTATTGGACTCTGTCAGTGCCGCGGTTCACCGTCAGTCGCCGAGGAAAATAATGGTCCTCGGCGACTTCAACGTGAAGTTGCGCATGTGGAGAAACCCCACCACAAACGTCAGGGGTGCGGCCCTCGAGCAGTGGTCTTTGCCCTCCAGTCTGTCCCTCCTTAATAGAGGGACGGTCCATACTTGCGTGCGACATCGGGGTGGGTCTGTGGTAGACCTATCGTTTGCTAGTCCCAGTGTCGCCCGCGAGGTGAGGGACTGGAGAGTAGAAGAAGGAGTGGAGACTCTCTCGGACCACCGCTATATACGGTTCGAGATCGCCGCTCCTCGAGGACCACCAGAACCCCGGCGCGGTAGAAGAGGCTGGCTCCCAAAATGGGCCATTGGTCAACTCGACCTGGAAATGGCCCGGGAGTCTGCCATAGTGCAGCGCTGGGGCGCGACGGTACAGCTACCCACAGATGTGAAAGGGCTCACAGGCCATCTAAGAAGGGCCCTTGAAGCGGTTTGCGATGCGGCGATGCCGAGGGCATGGTGGAGGCCGCCGCGTCGTCAAGTGTATTGGTGGTCGCTCGAGATTGCTAATCTTCGGGTGGACACCAACCGGGCGCGGCGTGCCTACGTCCGATGTCGTCAGCGAGCTAACCGGGATGACGTCTTTGAGGGTCAGCTGCGGGAAGAATACAAGACAAGGAAGAAGATACTGCAGCTGGCCATCAGCCAGGCGAAGGAGAGGGCCCGTGAGGAGCTTCTTGCTGGCCTCGACAGGGATCCGTGGGGGCGCCCGTACCAGCGGGCGCGAAATAAGCTTCGCGGCTGTGGCGCCCCCGTCATAGAATCGATGGATCCGGGTCTTCTGTCGGGGTTAATGCGGGAATTGTTCCCGTGTTCCTCGGGACATATTCCCCCTAGAATGACTCCTCGGTCGGTGGTGGAAGTGGAGACATTCATTCCTCCCATCACTGACACAGAAATGGAAGTGGCCCTCTCGCGACTTCGTGGGAGGAGGAAGGCGCCTGTTCCGGATGGCGTCCCGGGGAATGTACTCGACATTGACGTGGAGTACCTCAGAGATGAGCTCCGGGAACTGCTCAACGTGTGTTTGAGGTCCGGGCAGTTTCCGGAGCAATGGAAGTGCGGACGGTTGTGTCTGCTGCGGAAGGAGGGTCGCCCAGTTGACTCTCCTTCCGCCTACAGGCCACTGGTGTTGCTGGATGAAACGGCTAAATTGTTCGAGAAGGTGATCGCGGACCGTCTCGTCCAGCACCTCGAGGAAGTTGGGCCGGGACTGTCAGAGAGACAATACGGCTTCAGGAGCGGCCGGTCAACAATTGATGCGCTGGCTGCCCTGAAATCTCTGGTCACCGAAGCGGTGGCCGAAAAGGCGGTCATCCTGGCAGTTTCGCTCGACATAAAAAATGCCTTCAACAGTCTCCCACATGAGACGTTGAAGAAGGCGCTCCGGTACCATGGAGTGCCTCCGTACCTCCGGAGGCTGCTGGAGGCATACCTCGAGGGAAGACAAGTGCTCTGGGAGAGGGGCGACGGGCGCATTTACCGCCATCAGGTGGAGTGCGGCGTCCCGCAAGGCTTGGTCCTTGGTCCGATCCTGTGGAACGTCGGGTTCGACTGGCTCCTGCGAGGCCGGCTCCTTCCTAGGATGGGGGTTATCTGCTACGCGGATGACACCCTCATCACGGTGAAGAGAGCTGACTTTCAGGGGGCCTCCCGATTGGCACAGATGGGAGTAGCGCGCAGCATGCTGGGTCTGAGGGTCTCGTTGGATAAAACTGAGGCCTTCCTATTCCATGGCCCACGATGTGGTCCCCCCGAGGAGCACACATCAGTGTGTCTGAGGTTGCCGTGCCGGTGCGGGCTCAGATAAAATATCTGAGCCTGCACCTCGATAGTAATTGGAATTTCAAGCCACACTTTGCCCAGCTCGTCCCTAGGCTCACCAAGTCAGCTGCGGCGCTGGGAAGACTTCTTCCAAATACTTGTGGCCCTGGGTCATCCTAGCGGCGGCTTTACACCGGGATCGTGCGGTCCATGGCACTGTACGGTGCCTCTATCTGGTCGGAGTCCCTCACCGCCCGCGACAGGGTCCTCCTGCGACGACCACAGAGGGTTATGGCGGTGAGGGCTATCAGGGGCTACCGTACGGTGTCTTGGACTGCGGCGACACTACTGGCAGGTGGCGGTCATCATCATCATCATCTCCAAAATGCTTGGTAGCAAAATGCTAGGTGGACAGGTGCTGGTCGTCGATGTCCTCTTTTTGTGGCCGTCATGAAGAGGAAGGAAGCCGCGGAGCGGGAGCGCGAGGCGCTTACGTCCGCTGACTTGCTCCGACGGCGGTGACCAGGAAGGGGGAGGCGCAGATATGCGCTTCTTCTTCCAGAGCCTTGAATGATGACGGGACGTGGCCAGATGGCCATGCGTTGGGGTGTCGGGGATTGAATGTCATCAGACGATCCCTCCGACACCCTGTAAAAGCGCGGACGGGGCCGCTGTGGTTTTAGTGGGTATTTCGGTCGCACGGTAGCCGGTGAGTCCCACACAAGTCCTCCCGTCCTCACAGGTGGGGGATAGAGCGCAAATGCATTTCCACGACGTGAAAAAAAAAAAAAGACTACTCTGTGAGCTTACTCTGGAGCATGTCACATGCTGCCCATGAGAGAAGCAGCTTTCTCTCAAGTCTACTCCCGCTACCTTAAGAATTTAACCTCGAGCTTTGTTTATGTTTATTGCGAAGCAGACTTTAATGGCAAACAGCACTCTGAAATTCGAAAGAGTAATTTCATGGTATTTGGAGAATCCTAGAAATAAATACAGATTCTGCTCGATAACAACCGGTCAGTATTGTTGACCCGATTACATTGCAATGCAATGTTTTTTTTTCTTGCAAACTGGTGACATTGTATAATTTTGGCGCGCCAGGTCTCAACTTTAAGATGTGAGTTGGGAGACCGGGAGCCTTCAGAGTATTCAGGAACTCGATCGGTTGTCGGACTCAGGCTTTATCACTTATTCGAAGGATTTATTTTAATATTCGACCCCCTTCGAATGATATAAAATATTTGCAAGTAAATGGTATAAAGAAATCGAAATGATCGTAATAGCGCACATAAGTCATGGCGTCTTGCGACCAATCTGATCAGCATTAACATCCTGTCTCCCTATAGTATTTTACTGATTGTTCCTAATATAAGTCAACTTTTCCGTCTCGATTTTTACAAATATGTTGATTAAATGCTGGCTAAGCAGCGAACAAAAATATAGCAAATGACAATCTCTCTTTCCTAATCATTATGCGGTAAAAATACCCTCGCCAGAGTTAAAACGGGTAATCTTATGAGCGATGGATTTCGCTTATTCGGTGCAATGTGTTATTATGGCTCTTAATTACAATATTAGGCTTAGAAAATTGCTGTCCAACAATTTAAAATTTCAAACTCTACGTTACTATGACGCCATGTTCGAAATGTGTATGACCTCTTTATAGCTTACAATCAAATGCCGTATTGATACAGTATTATGACTTCTGAGACATTCCAATTTTAAAGAGTATTTCCATTGTATCAAGTTTTATGTGAGTTCAGCCTTTTGAGGTTTCCATATCCAAAGCGTAAAACGAGACCCTATAACTAAGACTTCGCTGTCCTTCCGTCCGTCCATCTGTCTGTTACCAGGCTGTATCTCATGAACCATGACAGTTAGACAGACAGAAATTTTCACAGGGTGCTCCCGTACAACAAACGTGATTTTGGCTCCTTTTTGCTAGATACATTTTTTTAGTTTCTTTTTAAATTTTTTTTTATTATATTTAATTATATCTTCCAAAACACACTAACAAGAAAATACCGAGCAAGGCTCGGTCATCCAGATATTGAGTAAGTATATAATAGATAGCGCTATGTTAAACGTACAAACGTTTCATATAAGCTACAATTTATTAGCATAACCACCACGTGTTACTGAGACTACCTCAGCCACAGCAACGCGTGGTCGGGTCTGCTAGTATATTTTTGTATGTTTGTTATGTATTGTTTTTATATTTAGTATGCTTGTAAATTGTAGCTTATATGAAACGTTTGTACGTTTAACATAGCGCTATCTATTATATACTTACTCAATCCAGTCAACAGATACCACCATCTGTTAGAATCGTTTGGAGATAACAGATAATTGTGACTGTCAAATAACAGACAAATAATTTGCAATAAAATATTATTGTGACTATAAATTGAGATGAAAGCTATTCTATCTTTTAAGTTGGATCAAACTACACATATTACGCAAATTTGATTAAAATCGGTTCAGTATTTTAAGAGTGCATGGATGATATATGGGCTGTGATGATAATGTGATGATGATGCGGAGGAACTACAGGGATGTAGTGAATACATATAAAAGTGCTTTACAACGTTTTCGTTTTCCATCAAAATTTCCACAAGATACCATTAACAGTGTAGCCATAGCACTGTTGATGGTGACATTTTGACTTAGACAATGACTAACCTGAAATACTAAAAACGTAAAAATAATTGTAACTTCACACTGGCACCAATAGCTCGTATAAGTAGCTGATTACCAATACACAAAGAGAAGAAGAAGAACGTTTATGTGAGATCAACCTTTTTAGAGTTCCATACCCAAAAGATAAAACAGGACCCTATTACTAAGACTCTGCTGTCCATCCGTTGCTTCGCCTGTCTGTCACCAGGTTGTTCTCATGAACCGTAATAGTTGGACAGTTGAAATTTTCACAGTTGATGAATTTCTTTTGCCGCTACAACGACAAACAAATACTAAAAAACAAATAAAATAAATATTTAAGAGGGCTCCCACACAACAAAGGTGATCTTAGCGATTAGAGAGCGCGGTATATTTAAAACAGGGCCTGCTAAGAAAAAGCCTGGTGTTCATAATATATAACAAAATTTCATTTGATTTTTATATTTATCGAACCTACCCTACACTATAACAAAGATTGTTATCATCATCATCACAGTCCATATACGTCCCACTGTTAGGCTCGGGCCTCTTCCATAATAGGAGGGAAGTTAACTTACTATACCGCGCTGATCAGACGTGTTGTTATAGTGTTTTGTTTCGACTTTTCCTTCTCTTGCATAGATGTTATATCCAGTTTATATCCCTCTTACGATCACCCACGGGTAAGATAGAAGGTGGTGAATTGTATTCTTACTCTGTCACTACATGGATAAGATTGTTATACCTACTATATAAGGATGTGTACAAACATTTATACATAATTATTTATAAATAACAATAAAATTAATAACGTAAAAAACAAACAAAAGTCCTATTACAACCATTTTCGAATTCTACGCAGACAAAAATGCGGGCAAATGATAATAATTAATAAAATAATAAAAAAAAGGCCCAAAAGTTAATAAGAGATAGTAAGGATCCGAACCGAGCTCCGGTTTGTATTAAATAATAAGACATGATTGGAAATAATGTTTTTTTTGATGTATACGCGAGTATTACACATTTGAAATAAAACTTGGTGGTCTTATTTTTAATTATGTGAATAACAGGATCTCAGCTTGACGATAATATTCAGAAATCTTCTCTGTTGACATTTGGTGGTTTTAATTTCAATAGCCTCGCGAACCATTCTAGACAAGTATTCTGTTGCGAAGATTTGTATTTTATCAAACCTGATATAATGTCGGGCGCGATCCTGACTATGTTCAATAGACTGCAGACTTAGTGTGACGGCGGTGCACATGATGTTAATTGATCCAATTTCTCATAAATCTCTTTAATTGGCCAATATAAAAGAGACCACATTCTAATTTGTAAACTCCCTGCGTTCTGTATATACGAAATTTCAGCTCCATAGGATATTGAAAAGTGCGCCAAATTTAACATGTAAGATTTGATTATAGTTACTGAGATAAAAGAAACTAAATAAAAGATTTAAAAAATAACGTTTTTATGTAGCAATGGATAAAATATAAATAAAACACATTTTAAATGGCAGCTTTTAATACCATTACAACAAAAAATGATCTTCTTTTATTAACTCAGAACCTCTTTCACCTATCATTATAGTAGGTCCGTTTGTGTTGCCGCTTATTTCAGTTGGCATCACACTTGAGTCAATTACTCGAAGATGTTTAACACCATGGACCCTTAATCGACTATCTACTACAGATGTGGTGATGTTTTTCCCCATTTTACATGTTTGAACTGGATGATAAATAGTAGTTACTAAATTCTTGGATATACATTTCCAATAATCTTCACCATCTAATTCTAAATTATTACATTCTGGTACATTCATTCTATCTAAGAAACCATTGATAGATTTGACAAAAGTAGTATTTACAACTTTCGTTGCCATTTTAATTCCTTTAACAGCAATATCAAAATCTCTTGAATCTTCAAAATAATTCGGGTAAATGAGTGGATGGTCTTTAGGATTTTTCGACTTCAAAGAAATATTTCCCATCGAATAAGGATGGAGTAAAATATACATAAAAAGGAAAAGTGAGTTGTTTTTATTTTTCTCTACTAAATCATCAGCTACTGTTTCATTATATCTAAAAACTCTCTGAATCGTTTCCTTTGCAAAATTAGAATTTTTTGGAAAAATACTGACATGCTGCTGACTATTTGGAAAAGTTGCCTTTTCTATAGTGGAGTAAAATGTGGTGATATCAGATATTATATCACAATGCGCTAACGAACCTTCCTGATTAGCCAAATAATTCATACTGTCAAGACTTTTTTCAGCTAGAGAGGCAGTTTCCGGTGCGTCTGCATATATTGTTATAGGTACCATAAGATGGTCCTGGAGATTTTGCCCAACTTGAGAAGAATTCACGATGCAAGTTATACCGTTCGCATGTAAATGATCTGCAGGACCAACTCCAGACAACATAAGCAACTGTGGTGAGTTAATAGGACCTGCACTTAAAATGACTTCTGTAGTCGCATATAAATTTAAAAGTTTACCTTTCCATTCTACTTCTACCCCATACGCTACTTTGTCGTTATTTATCAAAATCTTTGTAACAAGAGCGTTTTTTAATATCTTCAAATTTTGTCTATTTGCAGCTGGCATTAAATAAGCTCTATTCGTACTTTGCCTTATTCCATTGGCAGCTGTTACTGTTGCATGACCTGAACCCATTGCTTTTGCTACATTTAAATCGGGAACCTTTTTGAAACCAACCTCATCCCAAGCATCTAAAAAGCCTTCAGTGATTTTTGCAAAACTACTGTTAAACTTATTTAAAATAATTGGTCCGTGTTGACCATAAAATCCTTGAATACTTGGATTACTCAGCTTATTGATATCTTGAAGATTTTCAGCTTTTTTGAAACATCGTTCTACATTATCAACACTCCATTCCTCATTACCATAGTCGTACCATTTCTGATAATCTTGAACATTTCCTCGCATATATATCATACCGTTAATGCTACTACAACCACCAACCATTTTAGCTCTTGTCCAACCCACGGAACCATCTATAAGGGCTTGATCTGTTTTGCTGTTATTGACCGTAAAGTACTGCCAGTCATATTTAGTTGAAACCATAGCGCCTGTCATTCCTGGAATCTAAATATATTTATTTTTAATAGTTACATTATTACCTTTTTTAATAATAATAATATCAGCTGTGTGGTGGCGGCTTCAAATACTACCAACCCTAGCTTTGCTTGTAGGTGTCGTAAAAGACGACTAAGAGCTTTACTTTGACCTAGGCCAATTTCATCTGATGGCGTCAGGTCAGAAACTGCATTCCCAAGGAGGGTTGACGTCAGGCAGGCGGCCGGTCTTAAAAATTGTTGCCGAAACCTTTTGCAATATGTACCATGTTATGAAAGATAATGACAGAGCTAGGGCGTACCCCGCAGGCGACGCGCAGGGACAGCACCCGGTCTCTGCGGGAAATGGACAAGGGTTGTTGCATCACGGGTGGGTGCGACGTAAGAAGCAAGCCCTCAGTTCGAAAGAGGTAAGGTTGCGGTATGCGAGTTGAAATGTTGGAACGATGACTGGAAGGGGAAGGGAGTTGACGGATTTGTTAAAAAGGAGAAGAATAAATGTTGCATGTCTGCAAGAAACGAAATGGAAGGGAACTAGAGCTAGAGAAATTGGTGAAGGATACAAGTTTTACTACAGTGGTAGTGATGGAAAAAGAAATGGTGTAGGTATAGTATTAGATAGGAATTTGAAAGAATGTGTGACGAACCTAACAAGGAGGCATGATAGATTAATAGTTGTGAAAATAGTTTGGGAGAGTATGATTCTGAATGTTTTTAGCGCGTATGCACCCCAAGCCGGATATAAGGATGAGGAGAAAGAAAAGTTTTAGGAGGATTTTGATGCAGTTATGATAGGGATTCCAGATAGTGAAGAGATATGTATAGGAGGTGATTTTAATGGACATGTAGGTGCTACAAATGATAATTATAAAAGAGTGCATGGAGATTGGGGGTACGGCAATCGTAATGCTGGTGGTGAGGCGTTGCTCCAAGTAGCTTCATCACTTGACCTGGCCATTGCCAATACATGGTTTCAGAAAAGTGAGGAACATCTAATCACTTATAAAAGTGGCAATTACTCCACACAGCTTGACTACTTTCTTGTTAAGAGAAGTAAGTTGGGCTGTGTAAGGAGCTGTAAGGTGGTGCCGGGTGAAGCACTTGTATCGCAGCACAGACTGTTAGTGTTAGATACTAAAATAAAAATACGCTCATTTAAGGCCAAAAACCAGCCCCTTCCTAGGTTAAAATGGGGCATGCTTGAGAGGAAAGAGTATGCAAGTAGATTTATGCAAGGTGTGATAGAACAAATGAGTGGAATGAATGATATGAAGAGTAAATCTGTGAATGTATGTTGGAATGAAATGGCTAGCTGTATTAGAAATACAGCTAAAATTACTCTAGCTGTATTTCTAATACAGCTAGAGTAATTTTAGGAAAAACGAAAGGAAAAGGTATAATTGATAGGTATACGTGGTGGTGGAATCAAGATGTGCAACAGGTATTGAAAGAAAAGAAAAATATATTTAAGAAGTGGCAGAAAGAGGATAATGAAACTGTGAAGAAAGTGATAAAGAGCTAATACAAAGAATGCAAGAAAAAGGCTAAAAGGGCGATAGCTACGGTGAGAGCTCAGGCCCAAGAAAAGATATATAACTCCTTAAATGGGCCTCAAGGGCAAAAAGCGCTGTATCGCATTACAAAAGCACGGGAAGAACGAGCGAGAGATATTAGGCATGTAAAGTGTATAAAAGATGAAGCAGGCAAGGTTCTGATGAAAGATGAGGAAATACAAGAACGTTGGAAGATGTATTTTGAAAGACTAATGAACGAAGAGAATGTATGGAGTGGAGATTTAAAAGGTAAACCAGAGAACTCCGGCCTAGTGAATGAAATTACATAAGAAGAAGTAAAAAAGGCAGTGATTAGTATGAAAAATGATAAATCTGTAGGGCCGGATGGTATACCAGTTCAAGTATGGAAGATTTTAGGAGAGCGTCGTTATGAGTGGCTGACTTTGTTCTTCAATAAGGTGCTGCAGGAAGAAGAAATCCCCGACGAGTGGTGCAATAGCACGTTAGTGCCCATTTTTAAAAATAAAGGGGATGTTCAAGACTGTGGCAATTATCGGGGAATAAAGCTCATGTCACATAGTATGAAAGTGTGGGAAAAAGTAATTGAGAAGCGATTGCGAGAGGAAAGCGAGGTCACCCAAAACCAGTTCGGTTTTATGCCGGGTCGTGGGACAACGGATGCCATATTTGCACTGCGTCTACTATGTGAAAAATTTCGTAGTGCACACAAAAACTTGCATATGGTTTTCGTTGACCTCGAGAAGGCATACGACAGAATACCAAGAACAGTTTTGTGGTGGGCACTGAAAGAGAAAACTGTGTCTGTGAAGTATATAAGGTTAGTCTGTGCTATGTACCGGCAATGTAGGTCGTACATAAGATTAGCTGTTGGAAACTCCGATGAGTTCAGTGTTGGGGTGGGCCTACATCAAGGGTCGGCGTTAAGTCCTTACCTCTTCCTGTTGATAATAGATGCCTTAACATCGGAGATACAGGAAGAGGCACCCTGGTGCATGCTTTTCGCTGACGACGTTATTCTTATCGGAGAAGATGGGCTTAAGGTACAGAGCATGCTGGAAAAATAGCGCTGTAGATCGGAGAACGTTGGCTTAAAAATCAGCAGAACAAAAACAGAGTGCATGTTCTGCGATTTCGGCGGTCTCTCCAATTTTACACCCACAGCTCTAGATGGAGTACCTATACCAGTATGCTCCAACTTTCGATACCTCGGTTCGCTTATCCAAAGCAATGGCGACCTGGATCGTGCGGTGAAGCACAGAATTGACGCGGGATGGATGAAATGGCGGCAGGTCACAGGTACCATATGTGACTCTCAAGTACCCTTAAAATTGAAAAGTAAAATATACAAAACCTTAATAAGGCCTGCCGTATTGTATGGGTCAGCATGTTGGGCTAAAAGCGACGGATGGGAAACGGCTGCATGTAGCAGAGATGCGAATGTTAAGATGGATGTGTGGCCTGACGAGAATGGATAAGGTAAGAAATGAGTATTTAAGAGGAAGTTTGAAAGTGGCGCCAGTGACGAAAAAGTTGAAAAGTTAACGCCTGACTTGGTATGGACATGTGATGAGACGGGTTGAATGTAATGTTGGAAGAAAAGTTTTAAGTATGAATGTTGAAGGCTTTAGGGGTAAGGGAAGACCCAAGAAAAGATGGATGGATTGCGTGAAGCATGATATGAATAGAAAGGGAGTGAATGCAGAGATGACATCGTATAGGATTGAGTGGAGGGAAAGGACATATTGCGTCGACCCCAAGTAATTGGGATAAGAGCAGGGTCTCTGTAATAGTTTATTTCTAGAGAAATTAAAGAACAGGGGAATTTAAAAAAATAAATTTCACACCTATGGGGGAATTACAATGTCTTTTAATTGAGTGAATTATGAAAAGCTTCAACGTACAGATGTATTACTTTAATACATTCTATTTGAATACATCATCATTCATTTATTATCCTGTTTGTATCCCATTTACTTGGAGTTACATATTGCAAAAATTATAGGCAGTAGTTTTATGACCGGCCGCCTGTATGATGTCAACCCTCGTTAGGAATGTAATGGTTGACCAAATGACATCAGATGAAGTTGACTCAGGTCGATATACATTTATAAAAAGTCAATATTTGAACACATTACAAGATAAGTGGATGAATTTGTATATCTTGGATGTGGTTTTAGCCGAGATGGATGGTACACCACTGATATAGAGCGAAGAGTGAATGCGGGAAATAGATTGAACAGAGCGTTGGGACAACTTCTCGGTAACCACCACCTCAGCCAGAAGGCACGTGTAGCAATACATAACGCTGTGCTTGTCCCAACATTACTATATGGAAACGAGAGTTGGGTACGCAGAATCTTTTCTGCATACCCAACTCTCGCTCTTGCATGAAAACAAAATTAATGCGGTCGAAATGCGATCTCTACAGAAAATCTGCGGAGTTAGGCTGACCGACCGCATTCGCAACGACGACGTAAGAGAGCGAGTAGGTATGAAAGAGAGTATTGGTGTAAAGATGCGAAAGGGAATGCTCCGATGGTTCGGACATGTGGAAAGAATGCCGAACGAACGTCTGGTTAAGAAGATATACAATGCGAAAGTGGAAGGATGTAGGTACCGGGGGAGACCGAGATTCACCTACCTAGACCAGATTGGTCACGTGCTGAAAGAAGGTGGAGTCATCCATCCATCCATCAGCCCGTAAACGTCCACTGTTGGACATAGGCCTCCCCACAAGAATGCCATCTATAACGGTCCTGTGCCACCTGCATCCAACGGTTTCCTGCAAGCTTGATGAGGTCATCAGTCCACCAAGTGGGGGGTCGTCCTACGCTGCGTTGTCCGATTCGTGGTCGCCACTCGAGAACCTTTTTTCCCTAACGGTTGTCGGTTCGTCGAGCGATGTGGCCTGCCCATTGCCACTTCAACGTGCTAATTCTTCGGGCTATGTCGGTTACACCCGTTTTTCTACGGATTGCCGTATTTCGGATTTTATCACGTACAGAAATACCGAGCATAGCCCTCTCCATAGCACGCTGAGCGACTTTGAGCCTTTTTATGAGGCCGACATTTAGAGACCACGTTTCAGTGCCGTAAGTCATCGCTGGAAACAAACACTGGTTATAAACCTTTGTTTTCAGACACTGCGGAATATTAGACGAGAAGATCCTCCTAAGTTTCCTGAACGCTGCCCAGCTGAGTTGGATTCGTCGGCTGACCTCTTTCTCGAAATTGGATCTACCTAATTGGACTGTTTGTCCTAGGTAAACATAGTGATCGACAACTTCGAGAATCGCATTAACAACCAGGACCGGTACAGAAATGACATGGGCATTAGACATGATTTTCGTCTGGTCCATGTTCATTTTCAGCCCTACTAGTTGGGAGACGTTGCTGAGGTCATTGAGCATGGTGCCAAGGTCCTCCAGGGATTCTGCCATGACTACGATATCATCTGCGAATCGAAGGTGAGTGATGTATTCGCCATTGATGTTGATGCCGAGTCCGGTCCAGTCTAAGAGCTTGAAGACATCTCCCAGCGCAGTGGTGAACAGTTTCGGAGAGATAACGTCTCCCTGTCTCACGCCTTTCTGCAGCTGGATCGGTTTCGTACTCTTATCCTGGATGCGGACCGACATAGTAGCGTCTTTATACAAACACTTCATCACTTCGATATATCGATAGTCAATTTGGCACCTCTGAAGGGACTGCAGCACTGCCCAAGTTTCGACAGAATCAAAGGCTTTCTCATAGTCCACAAACGTCACAGAGGCCGATTATACTCCTCGGTCTTCTGTATAATCTGGCGTAGCGTGTGGATGTGGTCTATGGTACTATAACCTTTTCGGAAACCGGCTTGTTCGGGCGGCTGGAAGTCGTCTAGCTTGCGCGCGAGTCGGTTCGTAATGACTCTTGAAAACAATTTGTACACGTGGCTCAGGAGTGAGATGGGTCTTTAATTCTTTAAGAGCGTTTTATCGCCCTTCTTGAAAAACAGCACCACCACACTCCTGGTCCACGACTCTGGAACGTCGCCCCCGAGAATGACATAATTAAACAGCTTCTGTAGGGCTTTTAAAACTGGCTTGCCGCCTGCCCTCAGGAGCTCTGTGGTAATTCCGTCATCTCCCGGTGCCTTTCCGTTCTTTAATTGTTTTAGAGCCATTCTGATCTCGTATAAGCTGACGTCCGGGATTTCTTCGGTATAGTGCCGAGTTAGCTTGGATCTGGGGTCTTGGACCAAGCTAACAACAGGATTCAGGGATGATTTGTACAACTGCCCATAGAACCTTTCGACCTCTCCCAAGATCTCACTCTGGGATGAAATGACAGTACCGTTATCGGTCTTCAGCTTAGTCATTTGGCTCTGCCCGATAGACAAATCTCGTGCGAACACTTTGGAGCCTCGATTTCGCTCTATCGCCTCTTCAATACGCAGTGTATTGAATCGGCGAATATCGCGTCGCATGGATTTAGAGATTTGCCTATTAACCTGCCTGAGTTCGGACCAATCGGCTGAAGACTGTACCGTCATTTCCTGGTGGATGGTGGATGTGGAGTCAAGAGTATCCGAAACCGGCGAGCGTGTATGAAGGTAATTATGAATGTTGAAGAAGCGAGTGAAGTATGCAAGGATAGAGTTCTCTGGCACTCTGTTCTCTCTGCCTACCCTGCAAGGGATATGGCGTGATGATATGTATGTATGTGTATGTACAAGATAAGAAAGAAATATGCAAAAATCACAAAATTGTATATATTAAAAAATAAAGTTTTCCGGGTGGTCATGGAGTAAAAAATCATAAACCGAATTGAAAGTCTTGGCAATGTAAAGAGAAAAAAAAATCTTGGACTTCAATATGTTCATGGATCCTATTCATCCTTCAGCTTTTTATCATCCATAGCTGGATGTAAGTCTCGCTCATAGTTTTTTACTCATATAAGATGATGGATAGGTAATTCCTTAGCCAATTCTTGTGGCTACTTGCTGCTGGGAGTCGTAAAAATCAGCTAAAGGCATAGAATAGGCAGGAGCTTTCTTCTGAGAAACGTTATAGAATCTTACCACGATCGCCAACTAGCCTGCCAAGCTTAATGGTAATTACAGCACTATTCCCTCATGAGTGGGAGGATCGTAGACCACGTTTAGTGAATAACAAAAACTGTATGATGATGATGATAGCCTACTTGCCTATCATCATCATCATACACTTTTTGTGGAGCATGATTGGCCACCGAAGACAAAGATCGGGTTTCGGTGGCCCACTCGCACGGCGAAGAGAGGCGCATTGCAGGGTGGGTCTATGGGGTCGCGCGCCGTCTCTTCCTTCGCCCCGGACCGATTTGGCGGGGCGTTACCATGCAACATAGCCCACCGCAAAAAAAGTAAGGAGTATGATTCATGGGTGCTAATGGTATTTTTTTAAATTTACATGTATAATGAAAATCTTGCCATTTATAATTTTTGATAACAAAAACCTATTACGCAAATGCTAAAATTGTAAAACGACGTATTTGTTTAATGAATGTCCATGCTTTATGCATGGACATTCATTAAAAATATAAAACATAAATTATCTTTATTGAGGAAATAGTTTAATATTTTTTTGGCTTTTGTGTTATTAATTAATATTTTTTTTAATATCCCTAATTACTGAAATAAAACTAATTTTTTAACGAATTTTGTCGCTTTTGTATTTGATTTTGAGTTTCCTGTCGTTTTGAATATTTGTTAGGGTTCATGGTCACAAGAACTAAATTATAAATAACTGCAAGTCTCTAAATTGTCCAATGATATTATTTGTAAGAAATCTTTTTGCGAGTGAATAACTTTTGTTATTGCTTATGGCGGCAAACGAGCAAGCAACACACCTGATGGTAAGTGTTACTGCCGCCCATGGACCTTTGGAGTATCAAGCGTAAAGCTAGGCCTTAGCCTTTTTTTGACAGGTTTTTTTGGTCTACGCTAGACCACTGCCTGCCAATACAAACAACTATACAAATAGCTTAGTATATGAAGAGCTAAATCTCGGTAATGTAGATTATTGAATATTGTCATCGCTTAATACGAAACTAGCTGTCATGTTAGAGGGTCAAATCCCTACAAAAATTTTTGCCTCCTTTTTGCCTTTTCTGCCTCTACACATTCCCACCACCTGTAATTTCTGTTGGCACTAGCTGGATTGTGGATCCAGATCCACAAAGGTCTCCGTAAAAGACACCGATGCTTCATCCTCATGAAGTCCTGGGAATCGCTTTTAATTGTCTTAGAACTCGCAATAAATTTAATTAGAAAATGAAAATCGGAAGAGTTCGTAAAATTCCACTTCCCTTCCACATAGAGTAGGAGTAATAAAGAAAATGTAGGTTAATACGGCTAATAATAATAATAATAGATGAGAGAGGATGTACTGATACATGCAGCGCAGCAGTACAGCGCCATGGATATGACAGAGCTTATAGGGTTTATATGTGGGGTCCGTATACCTAGTATACTACCCTTTTTTTTTTGGTAGCGGGCTACGGAACGGTCATGCCCCGCTAATCCGTCCGGGGCGAGGGCAGAAGCGGCGCACGACCCCGTAGACCCGCCCTACAATATACCTCTCGACGCCTTGCGGGTGGGCCACTGGTACGCGTTCTTTTCTTCAGTGGCCCATCCGGCAGTCTACCCTCACGGGTATCCTCTCGGGTCGACGCCCTGTCATCTCGACTAATATTATGTCTCGATGTCAGGGCGTCGTCTTCACGCGGTGGCCTCTCTTCAAGGGCAACCAGACTAATCCCCGGTCCGGTCACCCGCTGCCTCGGCTAGGGTGGCATAAGGCGGAGGTATTCTCGCCTTCACCGCCCCAGTCGCCGGCGGCGGCGCGAATCCTCGAAGAGGAGATCCTCCCGGATTCGCCCCGCCGCTACCCTAGATATGACTTGCCGACTGTCTAACATTAAATCATGCTCGTTTTGCCAAAGACTGCACTCGCAGAGGAAGTGCTGAGCTGTTTGTTCAAAACCGCATTGAGATGTGGAAAATTGACAAAATGTTTAAGCTACTACTACTGTTCAAAATTGAATAATTTACTTCTAAAATTTCAATGGCCAGTGAGGAATTAGGCTGTATAGTGGTCAATTTGCAGCCATATTTTCTCTAAGCGCTCACGAATAGATGGCAAGAATAAAGAGATTGAGAACTTCGTTGGTGAGGCCCACTTTTCCTGCCATGCGGTTAGGAGCTCTTCGTACATGATAGATTGCAGAAAATGCTGGTAATATTTAAAAGATCACATGGCAGAATAAAATCGGTGCTCATGTGTTTCCTGGTGTAGTATACATTCACCCGCGTCTTTGTATCTCTAAGTCTTCGGTACTAACTATTCTGAATAATGTAACGGCAATCGGAACAACATTTTCTGATAGATGACATATAAAACGGGCAGACATAAAGACGAGTCACAATTTGGTTATCATATGCACCCACCAATACTATCGTAATTGGTAAGACGATTGGAATGGATTTCTAATATATGGGGGTTCAAGTCTCACGCAAGTTAATCATAATTCGTCGGCAAAAAAAACGTTGCCATGAATATGCCTAGCATTTCCAATGCAAAATCATTTTATTTGCAAAGATATTGACCTATATTCTCAAATAAAACACAAATTCCTTTTGACATATTTCAAACAAACAATTTCAATTTAGAATGAATAAAAAACTTTTTAAAACTTATGTACGGGCGAATAAACCTTAAAATAAACTTATTATTTATAACTAAATGAATAAAAGAAAGTATCTCTTAAAATCCAAATTTCTATAATCAGTATAGTCCTAACTTCACAAAAAAATTGAGTTTTCCTTCTCTAGCACAGATCTTATAGATATATTAAATCACTTAGTCGTTTTTTTAAGATTTCAGGCATTCAAAAATAGGAGTGGTCAATTGTATTCTTACTCCGACACCGCACGAAAGATCATCACACAAAATGAATTATATTTAAATCAAATAATCACTCAAAATTAACTAGGTATACTTATTTACACTATTTTCATTAATCTTCTCACTACATATCGTGGATGTGTGGAATCAATATTAAGACATGGTATCATATACTTACATCAGATTCAACAGGCGAATCATCACCTGCTTCTAAAAGTAACACATTCCAATGATTAATTTCGCTCAAACGATTTGCCACAATACTTCCCGCTGTTCCTGCACCAATCACTATGAAATCAAATGTATCGTAATCTGAAAGAATGTTTATTTTCAGTTAAACGTATTAGGTACACGCATATTTATAATAACACAATATGTTCTTAGGTCATCAATATCCGAGACTTGGTGCCAATGGTCACAAACTCAATTAGCAGAGAGGATATTATTAGGCTCAAGCCGCCCATCCATCAGTCCGGCAATATGGGTGGGGTGTGGTTTGACCGTAGTATATAGCCAGGCCAAAAAGGTGTTTATGAAACTCGTACGATCCACGATTTTTATTCCCCGTTTAGATTTTTTTAAGTCATTGCATTGCATTCCCTGCACTAAGGAAATATTTTTTGTATTACTAGACTAAGACAAATATATCATTAAAGGCCAAAAATTATGTGCAGACTCAGTAATATGTGGATGGCACAAAGTATTGTGATTATTTTCCGTATGGTGACGGAGTAAGAATAATAAAAATAATAATAATAAAATAATAAAAATAATTTATTTCTCTCAAAAGGTTACAGTGGTTTCTTAAATATACTCAGTACACGATTTGTTTTAGTTTAACCTTATGAGAGCTGGAGTCTGAAGTAGGTTCGAAACCTGTATGACAGATCTCCAGGCTCTCTTCTTTTTATGATACATAAAGATACTTAGTAGTTAAAAGAAACTTATTAATATATACACGGCAACTTCAATATTGAGGTAATAAACTTAATCTTAGATTATTTAATTATGTGTGTGTGTGTGTGTGTGTGTGTGTGTGTGTGTGCTGTGTGTGTGTGTGTGTGTGCTGTGTGTGTGTGTATGTGTGTGTGTGTGTGTGTGTGTTATTTTTGAGTATTGATAATATTTTCGGTTTCAGTATAACTTAGGCTAAACAGCCATTTTGTGACAGCCTTTTTGCACTCGAATCTATTTTTGGGATGTATATCTAGATTTTTATTTAGTTTGTTGTATAGGTAACCACCTAAAAAGTAAAAGAAACGTTGTGCTAAGCTTGTCTTCACTGCATTTACACTACATACATTATATTTACGTCTAGTGTCCTTAGTTTTATTTCGGTCATAGGGGATTCGTGTGTGTGTAGCTAAAATTAATTTCAATATAAAAAGCTTGCGGACAGATAGCACATCGCTAATTGTATAAAGTTCACTTGTAGGGAACTGATAGGGCAGACTCCAACCAACTTTCAGTAGTGCTCTCTGGGCACGTTCCAACTTTATAAGGTTGGATTTTGCTGTGCCACCCCAAGAGACAATACAGTATTGAATTATAGACTGCGACAGAGCGAGATATACGAGTTTAACCACCTTCGTATCAGCTACATGTCGTAGGCTCTTAAGAATCTTAAGAATACTATCTTAGAATACTAATCTTAGAATCTTAGAATACTATTCACCACCCCATATCTTGCCTATGGGTGATCGTACGAGACGACTAAAGGATATAAAACGCATATAACAACTACGCGAGAGAAGGAAAACTCGAAATAAAACCCTATACCAACACGTCTGACCAGCGCTGATTTCTTCTGGATTAAATCATAGAAAAAATAACAACTAACATGCATTTAAATATGAAAATTAAAAAGTACGTACATACATTTAAAATTATGCATAAGCTATAGACTCACCATGAACATTAGCTTCTGGTAATATATTTGCTGTAAGTAAACACTGAGCTGTCATAAAATACTGAATAGCACTAGTGAATGTTTGTGGAGCACTCCCTGTTGTCGGCGCAAAACAAGACATATTGATTGATTGAAATTAATCTAGAAAAATTATAAAAATATTAGAAGATTGTAGAACACAGTCCAACTCCGCATACATCTAACGCTTAATGAAAAATGTTCTTATAATAGTCAAATGAGTTTGTTAGTTACGTACATAAAAATACTACGTTTATATAGCAAGGCGTATTACGATAAATTAATTATAAAATACTAGCGATCCGTTGTCGTTTCGCTTCGCTGTTCATTCGTTCTGTCTCCATATTTTAAGTCTCTTATAACTTATATAGGTTATTCATTTTAATGATATACTGTACTAAGAATAATTTTAATGTAAATTAAATGATGCTACCCGTGTGGCGACGGGAATAGAATACAAAGGTCGTCACCCCTTACTTGCCCGTGGGAGTCGTAAAAATCGGCTAAGGGTCTCACCGGGAGATTGGGCAGCGGCTATCTCCCGGGAAACTTAATAACATCTACCGCGATCGCCAATCCGCTCGCCAAGCGTGGCGATTATGGCATTATTACCCCCCCAAAATAAATATGGATGCACAAAAAGTCACGGCCCCCAGTCACGGCAGTTCCGCTGTTCCACGGGCTCATTTTGGTAGCGGGCCTGTTGGTGGCGGGGCAGGGGGTGCTAGGAATCTCCGGCCGCGATCCGGCTACCAAAAAAATCGACCCTTGGCCCTGGTAACACACAACGTTCGGACGCTTAGGACCGACGAGAGGGTCATCGAACTGGAAGAGGAATTGAGCAAAATCCGATTGGACATTGTAGGATTATCAGAAGTGCGAAGAGAGGGGGAGGGCACGATAATCCTCCAGTCTGGAAATTTGCTCTTCTACCGGGAGGGAGATCACCCATCCCAAGGCGGTGTAGGGTTTATCGTTCGTAAGTCTCTCGTAGAGAACGTGGAGAGGATCGAAAGTGTGTCAACAAGGGTAGCGTACCTTATACTCAGAATTACCAAACGGTATTCGTTGAAGGTCATACAGGTTTACGCACCGACTTCGACATACTCCGACGACGTAGTGGAGGCCTTATACGAGGATATCTCGAAAGCCATCCACACGTCCAAAACCCACTTCACGGTAGTTATGGGAGACTTCAACGCAAAACTAGGCAAAAGGACAGACGATGAGTTGATAGTGGGGCAATATGGATTTGGACAGAGAAACCAAAGGGGCCAAAAACTGGCCGACTTTTTGGAGAAGGAAGGCCTCTTCATGATGAATTCCTTCTTCAAGAAACGGCCACAAAGGAAGTGGACCTGGATTAGCCCTGATAGATCCACTAAAAATGAGATAGACTTCATCTTGACGGACAAACGACAAATATTCAATGATGTCTCTGTGATCAGCAGGATTAAAACTGGGAGTGATCACCGCATGGTTTGAGGCACATTGAATCTTCGTACGAAAGTCGAGCGGTCCCGCTTGATGAAGTCTACACTCCGACCTACACCTGTCCAATACCAGAACCCCGATAGCTTTCAACTCGAATTACATAATCGCTTCCAATGCCTGGAAGAGTGCGAATCTTCGAACGATATGAACAACAGGTTCGTGGAAACTGTCCACGCGGTCAGGTCAAAATTCTTTAAGGCCCATCGCGCTACTAGAACAAAAAAGCTTTCTGACCAGACTCTTCAACTCATGGAGAGAAGAAAGGAAATGACGGTACAGTCTTCAGCCGATTGGTCCGAACTCAGGCAGCTTAATAGACAAATCTCTAAATCTATGCGACGCGATATTCGCCGATTCAATACACTGCGTATTGAAGAGGCGATAGAGTGAAATCGAGGCTCCAAAGTGTTCGCACGAGATTTGTCTATTGGGCAGAGCCAAATGACTAAGCTGAAGACCGATGACGGTACTGTCATTTCATACCAGAGTGAGATCTTGGGAGAGGTCGAAAGGTTCTATGGGCAGTTGTACAAATCATCCCTGAATCCTGTTGTCAGCTTGGTCCAAGACCCCAGATCCAAGCTAACTCGGCACTATACCGAAGAAATCCCGGACGTCAGCTTGTACGAGATCAGAATGGCTCTAAAACAATTAAAGAACGGAAAGGCACCGGGAGATGACGGAATTACCACAGAGCTTCTGAGGGCAGGCGGCAAGCCAGTTTTAAAAGCCCTACAGAAGCTGTTTAATTCTGTCATTCTCGGGGGCGACGTTCCAGAGTCGTGGACCAGGAGTGTGGTGGTGCTGTTTTTCAAGAAGGGCGATAAAACGCTCTTAAGGAATTACAGACCCATCTCACTCCTGAGCCACGTGTACAAATTGTTTTCAAGAGTCATTACGAACCGACTCGCGCACAAGCTAGACGACTTCCAGCCGCCCGAACAAGCCGGTTTCCGAAAAGGTTATAGTACCATAGACCACATCCACACGCTACGCCAGATTATACAGAAGACCGAGGAGTATAATCGGCCTCTGTGTCTAGCGTTTGTGGACTATGAGAAAGCCTTTGATTCTGTCGAAACTTGGGTAGTGCTGCAGTCCCTTCAGAGGTGCCAAATTGACTATCGATATATCGAAGTGCTGAAGTGTTTGTATAAAGACGCTACTATGTCAGTCCGCATCCAGGATAAGAGTACGAAACCGATCCAGCTGCAGAAAGGCGTGAGACAGGGAGACGTTATCTCTCCGAAACTGTTCACCACTGCGCTGGAAGATGTCTTCAAGCTCTTAGACTGGACCGGACTCGGCATCAACATCAATGGCGAATACATCACTCACCTTCGATTCGCAGATGATATCGTAGTCATGGCAGAATCCCTGGAGGACCTTAGCACCATGCTCAATGACCTCAGCAAGGTCTCCCAACTAGTAGGGCTGCAAATGAACATGGACAAGACGAAAATCATGTCTAATGCCCATGTCATTTCTGTACCGGTCCTGGTTGGGAATGCGATTCTCGAAGTTGTCGATCACTATGTTTACCTAGGACAAACAGTTCAATTAGGTAGATCCAATTTCGAGAAAGAGGTCAGCCGACGAATCCAACTCGGCTGGGCAGCGTTCGGGAAACTTAGGAGGATCTTCTCGTCTAATATGCCGCAGTTTATACAAAGGTTTATACAAAACAAAGGTTTATAACCAGTGTGTGTTACCAGCGATGACTTACGGCACTGAAACGTGGTCTCTAAATGTCGGCCTCATAACAAGGCTCAAAGTCGCTCAGCGTGCTATGGAGAGGGCTATGCTCGGTATTTCTCTACGTGATAAAATCCGAAATACGGAAATCCGTAGAAGTACGGGTGTAACCGACATAGCCCTAAGGATTAGCACGTTGAAGTGGCAATGGGCAGGCCACATCGCTCGACGAACCGACAACCGTTGGGGAAAAAAGGTTCTCGAGTGGCGACCACGAATCGGACGACGCAGCGTAGGACGACCCCCCACTCGAGGTGGACTGATGACCTCATCAAGGTCGCAGGAAACCGCTGGATGCAGGTGGCACAGGACCGTTATAGATTGCATTCTCGTGGGGAGGCCTACGTCCAACAGTGGACGTTTACAGGCTGATGGATGGATGGAAATTAAATGCACCACATATTTAATTTATTTAATTAGATAAGAAGTAATTCTGTATTATAAACAGCTTTAAAGTAAACCATTATTTTTTTTTGTAAAGTGTAAATATGATTTGGCTATTGTGCGTTATATTTAGGTGATAGATATACTATGACAGCAAAGATGGCGTAATGATTAAGATACTGAGTTACCGTGCCAAGTGTCAGAGGTTCGAATCCCACGCAGCACTAAGCTTTGTGCGATCCACAGATTGTGGTTGTAAGTCTAGATGTAATTTGTGTTCGTTAAGGGGGTATTCTCATGTACTATCCCACTTCGTATAATAGTTTTTTTTTCATATTTCATTAGTAAAACCTATCAAAAATATGCTGTGAAAAATTCAGACCAAAATTCCTAGTTTTAAATAAGTTACAACTCATAGTAGCCGATGCGCCGTAAGCGAGCCATGGTTAAGCTAAGTACTTACTATGGTTTGGCTATTTTGAGAAATCCAGATTCTCAAGAAGAAATGAAGAAAGCAGTAGTAGGGCATACTATCATTATAATAATGAAAAACCGATGAAAACCCCCAGCACTCGTACTGTTCAATTGCGTGGTGCAAGTAAAAAATTCTGCTCTTGAAACTTTAAACGCATTTTTCTGGCAACATCATTTTCTAAAACTGTCATTGTCCTAAAATAAAAAGTATTCAATCGTTTGCTTTGAAATTTATACATATTCTTCTACTTATTAATGGTTATCGGCCGTACCGAAATTGTTTATTTTCATAAATACTTTCTTATTTTTTAAAACGATTTTTAACAAAAAAAATACAAAAAAAGACATATTTTTTTTCTACAGTCCGCCCTTTTTTTATTTTAATGAAATTGATTAATTCTGGTAGGTTCGAGAGCGACAGATCACATAGAACAATGATCCATTATTTTTTTTATTTCAGACAACATGAACAGCCGCTATTACCATGACCAGTGACCTGCTTTTTTGGTGTCTAATTTAATTAGAAAAAAAATATATAAAAATTGTAAAATAAGAAAAAAAAATTTTTTTTAATGCAGTTTATAATACTATTAGGAGTCAAATTAATATTAACGAAAAGCGGGTAGCGCAGCCTATAAAAAGCGCAGTTACGGAGACTAGAGACGGCATTACACATCGAGCTCTCTAGCGTGCGGGAGCTCTGCTTGTTCGTGTACCGATTACCATTTTATATTTATATCGTTGAAGTGTTAGAATTAGTTTAAGGAGTGCTTATAATTTGCTTATTGGTTGGTTTTATGGAAAATGAAAGTAATTGCGATAAATAATATTTCAGTGTTACACATTAGGAACCATTTAGTTGTTTCCTCTTTATATTAAAAATCCTTCGTCTGCTAATATCAGGCGTGGGATAAAGTACCCAAGCCTACAACCACCTTACTCATTTTGGTCATCTAAATTTAAAATGTTTTTGTTTTCATAAAACAAACCAATCTACCGTACGTTTAAGTTTAATTTAATGCGCGTGTGAAGTGATACAAATATGCTGACGCCGTGTGGATCACGTAGTGGTGTACATCGAAGCCTAGACCGGAATCGTATATTCCAAAATGTGCAAATGAATGGAATGTATCTCAGGTTTTGCCTGGCTATGAAAGATGGGAGCACTCAAGAAGCTCCTCAGGCAGACCTGGCAAGACAGATATGTAATATGTGTGGGGACTGCGCCCCGGTAGAGACGTTTCACATGTATGGGCTTTGGCCTGGCAAGACACATATGTAATGTGTGGGGACTTTTTTTTTTTTTTTTATTGGGACTAATCCCACCACTGTAACTCCTGTAAGCCAGGATCCACAATGGTCTCCATAAGTCTTCGTCAGACTGGCACTAACATCATTGCGCGACACTCGTGAGGACAACGACGAGGCCCAGTGCCTTAACTCGCCCTACGGTAACTGACTAGATTGTTGATGCCATCAGGTTGATCAACATCATGGTAAGGTTGAATCAATTTTCATATATTGAGGTCTAAGAGTGATTTACATAATAATAACGACTGGTGCTCGGAGGTTAATTATGTGAAATCTCTGAATAATTTGAGTGGTTACGAATATCTTTACCGAATAGAATACTAGACTCTTTTAAAAGATTTTCACTTTAGACTACATTCGTTAATCGAATGAGGTTTGTGTCCATAAACACGCAATACGACAAATATCCTATGTGATGTAATGTGTGAAAATTCTTATTAATACTCTACGTAGCCGTATATTACGCAGTGTTCTTTATTTTCATCTACGAATTGTGGGTATCCTGTGACCAGTTACTAATGACAATTGTGATTTATATCACTGGCCCACACACCTGAGCATCTGATATCAATCATGTGAACTCAAATGACATGTCCTGATGGTAACCGTAAAACATGATTTTGTACCAATGGGGGAAGGAGCTCTGTTCCTTCTGTAAATATCTTGGACACAAAATGCATGTGTTTTACGAAATTAATGTCTGAAGAATGTAGTTAGACTGTCGCAAAGATTACTTTGGTTTAAGTACATTCGTTATTCTATCAGTGTTGGTTAATTATTACATAAAACTACTGGATTTGTAGTATAACTTGTAGTCAGGTATGACCGAGTCAGTTTTACAAATTTTTAGATGTAAGATGACGATCAGAATGGAGGTGAAAATTTCCTCGTGACTTTAATTTCAACTGACCACACGGATGGCGTGGTAGTTAAGATATCGATCTGCTGTGGCAGTGCCATGGGTTTGATTCCCACGCATGGCGATATTTGCTATGAATTGCAAATTGTTGTTCTGAGTCTAAGTATAGTTTGTAGATTAAACTATGTTTGTGAAGTGCCCCGCAATACAAGGATTGTTTCCTTCGTGCCGGGTGTTGTGTTTTTGCCAGGTAGCAAGCTCAATTGGCAGGTGGGATAGATTCCTGCTTGTGTGGACGGTGTGTCGTGAGACCTTGACGTCGCGACGCTCGTGACAGCGGACGCGTGCGACTGCGGACGCTAGCGACTGCGATGCTGGCTCTGCGGTACCTGAGTAGCGATGCTGGCTCTGCGGTACCTGAGCAGCGATGCTGGCTCTGCAGTACCTGAGCAGCGATGCTGGCTCTGCGGTACCTGAGCAGCGATGCTGGCTCTGCGGTGCCTGAGCAGCGATGCTGGCTCTGAGCCACCTGAGCAGCGATGCTGGCTCTGCGGTACCTGAGCAATATGCTGGCTCTGCGGTACCTGAGCAACATGCTGGCTCTGCGGTACCTGAGCAACATGTTGGCTCTGCGGTGCCTGAGCTGGGTGCATGGCAGGCTCTGTCCTGGAAGATGCGTCCTATGGATGCATGACAGGCTCTGTCCTGGAAGTTGCGTCCTATGGATGCATGGCGGGCTCTGTCCTGGAAGATGCGTCCTATGGATACATGGCAGGCTCTGTCCTGGAAGATGCGTCCTATGGGTGCATGGCAGGCTCTGTCCTGGAAGATGCGTCCTATGGATGCATGGCAGGCTCTGTCCTGGAAGATGCGTCCTATGGAGGCATGGCAGGCTCTGTCCTGGAAGATGCGTCCTATGGATGCATGGCAGGCTCTGTCCTGGAAGATGCGCCCTATGGATGCATGGCAGGCTCTGTCCTGGAAGATGCGTCCTATAGATGCATGGCAGGCTCGGTCCTGGAAGATGCGTCCTATGGATGCATGGCAGGCTCTGTCCTGGAAAGTGCGTCCTATGGATGCATGGCAAGCTTTGTCCTGGAAGACGTGTCCTCTGGACGCGTGTAGGGTTCTCTCCTAAGGTTACAATGCGCATAAAATTCGTACGGCCGTACAAGTATGAGAATATATGTGACTACATTTTGACAGTGATGAATGATATTAGAAGCTTGTCTGTGAAGGTATTAGGTTAATATCTTGTATGCACATAATGAAAGAGGGCCTTGAATGGTGAATGGCTGAAAGAGTAGGCATATCTATCTCCTAGATTTTATTCAACTAAAGTGTGCCTATTTATCGTAGATAATGATCATGCTGCTGTTGGGATCTGCCATCGAGTCGTCTGCCAACGTGAGCGCCGGCGTCATGGGGTACTTTGGCGCTGCTGAGGTGCTCGAGGACGAAGCACTGACAGGAGAGGCCGTATTAGGAGTCAAATTAATATTAACGAAAAGCGGGTAGCGCAGCCTATAAAAAGCGCAGTTACGGAGACTAGAGACGGCATTACACATCGAGCTCTCTAGCGTGCGGGAGCTCTGCTTGTTCGTGTACCGATTACCATTTTATATTTATATCGTTGAAGTGTTAGAATTAGTTTAAGGAGTGCTTATAATTTGCTTATTGGTTGGTTATATGGAAAATGAAAGTAATTGCGATAAATAATATTTCAGTGTTACACATTAGGAACCAATTAGTTGTTTCCTCTTTATATTAAAAATCCTTCGTCTGCTAATAATACATATAAAAACCTAGATTAAAATTAAAATGATTGTATTTGATTATATTATGAAAAAAAAAATCTCTAAAAAGAGGTAAAATTTATGCGTTTACATGAGAATACCCCTTAATAGTATGTTTGTATAGTCCCCATACCCCAATACTAGGATTATTTCCTTAGTGCAGGGAGTTGTCTTTAAAAAAAAAGGATAACATCATGGAATTTTTTATAGATCTTTTGAGGAATTTCTTAGTATATTATTTTGATATACTAAGCTAGCTACTAGCGTTCGCAATGTAAGTACATAAAATATGTATTTTACGACACTAATATCTTTAAACGAGCAATTATTGTATATATATATATATAATCTAAATCTCGGGTACGGCTCCAACGGTTCTCTTGAAAGTTAGCATGCGAGGGATTCCGGGGGCGATTAATCGTTCTAGCTAGGTTTCATTTATAGAAAATATGGTTTTTTCCTTTTTTTCAGGCAACAAAAATATATCGTTGGCTGACAACTATTAAAATATGAAGGCAAATTTTCACGCTGTCACTAAGAATACACATAGCTCAATTGAAATATTGGGCAGTCTAATCAAAACACAACCGGCTCGGATCCTTAGTTTCTTTTAGTTATTTTTGCCTTTTAATTTATTTTTTTTATTATTTTATTATATAATAATATTTAAATATATCTTCCAAAACACACTAGAATAACGAGCATGGCTCGATCAACCAGATATTGTATTTTACGACAGCACATTACAAATCTTTTATATTCTCGGTTTTCCTCTATTATAATATGCATATATTATATTTAAACATATATAATAACCTTCCTCTTGAACTCTGTCTAATGATCAATATCGCATTCAAATCTGTTACCTAGTTTCAAAGATCTAAACGTAGAAACAATGTCGACGATTTTCTTTTATACTATGTATAGATAAAGATTTATATAGTATTATTTATACTAAACATATTTATTTCGACCGTGACATAAAAAAATATAATAAACAGATTTTGAAGGTTTCATTACATGTATACTTTTATTTATAATAATATTTTTATTAATTAGATAAGTATAATTATATGATATTAATTATTTGATAAGTATAATTATATGTTGATAATTATCTAAGCTGTGTGGTTACGAATACTACCAACCTTCACTTTGCTCGTGGATGTTGTAAAAGACGACTAAGAGACTTTTAATGACCTGGGCCAACTCTATCTGATGCCATTTGGTCAACAATTACATTCCCTAGGAGGGTTGACGTCTGGCAGGCGGGTAGTTATAATTTATTGCCAATAAATTTTGCAATATGTAATATGAAAAAAGAGTACATATTGAACCCCAAGTAATTGGGATAAGAGTAGGAGATAAGTATAACTATATGATTATACTATAATTATTTATTTTATTTGACAAATACAATACAATTCACTATCCTCTATCTTCTCCGTAGGTTTTATAAAAATTACTAAGGGATATAATATGCATATAACATCTATGCAAGAGGAAGAAACCTTGAAATAAAACCCAATAAATACCTTGAAATAAAATACCTATCCATTTGACTAGTGTGGTACAGTAAGTCATTTTCCCTTCGCTCCCGTGGAGGATCGAGTCCAGCAATACGACGTATATCAGTCGAGATGATGATGATGATGATGATGAAGTAATTGAAGAAATACCGCAATCGCTAACCAATATGTGGGTGATTTGGCAACTGTTTTAAATATTAACGTCAAAATTGTATAAATCCATTTATGTACATCAAATAGGTAAGGTAAAAAATGGAATAAATGCACTACGTATCTATCGCCAGTACGATAGATTTGCCGTAGCCTGCTTTGCATTTTTTACAGCTTATGATAGTAAACGAGCAAGCAACATACTTTACCTGGTACCAAGGTTTACAGGTCTACCAACCAAAACGGTCAATCCAGAAGGATTTAGCGGGGCATGACCAGACCATAAGCCGCTGTAAAAAAGCATATTTTCTCTAAGCGCTCACAAATAGATATCTAACCTTAATATTTCTTCCAGGACAAGGATAAATTTGGACAGAAAGAAATGAAATGCTAGTCCATTAGTACAAGAGTTTGTTGCTAAATTCATCAAGAAGTACATCAATAAACATATATATATGTTGGAAAAGTTGCATATATTGTATAGGTAATTACTTTGGTTAATAAGTGTAAAAAAAAAATATGGAAAATATTCCAATTTCTTTTATACATAACGGTATTTTTAAAAGTAAAATATTTAAACACCATTTGATTTACCTTTCAAAAATGCCTATTCAAAGAAATGAGGTGATATAACCATTATAAAAAAAAAAAATAAGTCAAAGCGGTTGTGTAACACATGCATCTGAAAAGATTCTTCCACGTGTATTGCGAAGATTAACTTTACTGATGCAAGCTGTTCCTATAATTCTACTTATAATACGTTTTTTTTCATTCCTCAAATGAACGTTTTCAGGGTGGAACTTTAGAATTGAATCGTTGAACAAACTTATATATAATAAATATTACGTAAAACTTATCATAAAATTGCTATTTACTAACTAGAATTCTAGCTTACTAACTTTTGATTTTAATACACTTCGCTATAAGACTTCCATTAGCCCACACTTTCTATCCGTCTTGACTAGAAAATAAATAATTTGCGACGTGCGTACGCGATAGCGTAAAAAGTTATCAATTAACTTTTTTTTTTCAATGTAATACTTTGGTTATTTAACTCAGAAATTTATTTGACGTGAACAATCGGAACTACACGTTAACTTTCAATGTTTATTAATTAGTGAATTTAAATGCAAAAAAACTCAATAAAACAACTTTAATTACACTTTACGAAATATATTTATGCCGAGTGATAGGTTCACACTCATTTGATGGATTAGCCTGCAGCCAAAAGACAGAATAATACAAAACATATATAGTTATAATTTAGGTTATAATTTAGAATACCGTGAACGTAATAATAATAAAAAATTAAAGCACCTGAATTATTATATGTAATACTTTAAAACCTTGTTCTATATTTTTTTTAGATCGTACATTCATCATGCATATAATTAGAGTATTTTTTATTTGAATATAAATGTACAAAAAAAAAATCGCTATAAATGTCAAAATAATCTTATTAATTTATATTTTATACTTGTATGTATTTAAATGGATTTTTTTTATCTATTAAAAATGACGTGATATCATAATAATTTAATATTATAAATTGCGAATGTGGATTTGTTTTATCCTCTCATGCTTTAACTTTTATATACGACAAAATATTTAACACGATTAATAGAAAAAGATCAGTCAAAATCTAATGTATTATTAGTGTTTTTTCTGTAATTGTATAAGGTACCAAAACTTTAGTAGCAAATATAGCAACTAATTTGTACCGGAGCTATTTACAAAGATGATCGTGTATTTAGGGGTTATATACCAATGACAAAGGCAACTGCTGAGATGAGAAGATTTATAATTGACATTAATAATGTTAATTATGTTAATGCTACTTGACGGGTTGAAGTCTACACTAGCCAATATGAAGTTAATGTTTTTGTTTCTTTGTTCAAATCAGCTGTTGCATTAAAAAATAAAAACAAAAAGCAGTCACGAGGACTGACGACAGAAGTTAAAACTTAAATCGATGAAAAAAAAACAAATTAAAAAAAAACGTACCCCTCGATTCGGGAGAATACCCGTAAGGGTAAATCGCCGGGCGGGCCACCGAAGACAAAGACCGGGTTGCGGTGGCCCGCTCGCTCGGCATAGAGAGGTACATGTAGGGCGGGTCTATAGGGTCGCGCGCCATTTCTTCTGTCACCCCGGACGGATTTAGTGGGGTGTGACCACTCCATAGCGCGCCGGCAAATAAAAAAAAAAGAAGAAGAGTATGTGTGAATGTGACCATACAATAAATACACATATTATATTATTACTTCCTCTCCTAAGGTCTACTCTCCCTCCGTCTTACGAATTTTCGATCAGGTCACGTGTCCTGACGCGAGTTTAGCATTTCTCACCCATACTACAAACGTGCACAACGCCGCTAAAGAAGTCTTCACAGTTTAAAAATGTATATTCTCTTACTTTATCAGTTTATCTATAACCTGCCAAATATTATATGCTAATACATATAACAGTTTGTGCAGTAATAAAATGGAGCGAAACTGAAATTGAGCGAAACTTCTAAATTTTAACAAATTGGACAAAATTAAATAAAAATAGAAAATTTTAAAGCATTGTTAATCGTTCTCCTAGTAACTATTGTGATAATAAGTTTATATAACATCGACAGTAAAATATTATGTATATGACGGTACTTCCTTTTATCATATGTGCTAAGCGGAAACATGTTAACAAAGTATTCACTAATCGCGCCACCTAGTGCAGACTTGTAAAAGTGGACGAGCGATCCCCATTCGGCAGTCTAGACTCGCTAGTGGCACGGTGCACATAGATGTCGTATATCGAATACTAATTTTCTAACGTCAGCCATGTAGGCCTCTCTCATGCTGTCACTCGTGTGGTTGCCGTGCTTGGCAGGTGCGCTGGTGGTAGCAGTAGCTGTTGAACGTTTTCCGGAGAAGAGCTGTTGCTCGTTCTCTTGATAAACCCTTGGGTGATTTGGCTGAGGAGTTTATGGGCAGGTAAAGGGGTAGCGCCGGTTGTAGTCTTGTCCCGTGGTCGCACGGGACAACTATCCTGTTTTTTTTTTTTTTTTTTTTTGTGTCTTAGTTGTTAGCCTCAGATGGCTATGACAACTTTACCCGGACTGTGGGTGAGCGCTGAGGGCTCTCAACTGACTATCCTGTGTTATCCATGCATACTATATAGTTGTTTGTACAAAGGCGATTGCCTGGGTCTATCCTGTGAGTTCACCTAAGTTGTGAGTTGTGATTGGTGTATAGGTGTGACAGTAATCGTGATTACTTGCAGTACGGTCATTTGCAACTTTATATCCGCATTTATATTCCTCATGACTGACCCATTCCTCTACATATATATGTTACTTTAAAATGTTTGGTGAGATAATAATTATAAAAGAAAAATAATATATTGAATCTAAAATAAACTGTACCTATATACTTTTTTTATCCGTATGGTGACGGAGAAAGAATATAATTTACCACCCCCCTATCTTACTCGTGGGTGATCGTAAAAGACGACTAAGGGATATAAAACGCATATAGCTTCTATGCAAGACAAGAAAAACTCTAAACGAAACCCTATACAAACACGTCTGACCAGCGTGGTATAGTAGGTAAATTTCTCTCCCATTACGGAGGAAGCTCGAGCCCAACAGTGGGACATATATGAGCTGAGATGAAATGATGATTTATATATTTTGTATTAATGATAGGAGGAAAATAAATATTAGAATTTGAAATAAAACAATTTTAACAGATTTTATGATATTTCGAACACTTTACAGCGTTTGTGGTTACACAAGGATTAAGGTTGAAACACCTTATCCAACAAGTAATCGATGTGACGGTGTAAAAAAATTGTTTTATTGTAAACTACCGACCCGGCAAACTTCGTTCCGCCTAGCATATTCAGATTCAGAAGTTTTAAATTAATTTAAAATTATTAGGTTAAATTTATTGATATGATAAAATAATATGTAAATTCAAAAATCAAGTATTTTAATGACGTACCAAGAAGACAAAAAAGCACCTTTTGATATACGACATTTTTTCTTTTTTTATCGGTCGCAAAAATATATCTTCTTGCGCGTCGAAAATTATCTAGTTGTTGATGGCCTTGACAGTTATGGCTCTCTGTTTCCGCTACAAGAATGCTATATTACAGAAGATCAGGGTTTATAATAACTATAATGACTTTTAGATAATATACCATTTAGTAGAATATACTTAATACAAAATAATCCTTTACGCAAAAAATATGTATTCAAAGCCTTGTCATAACCATTCAAATTAGGTCACAAAACGTTCATTTAATGTTGTATTTGGAACATAAAAGGTCCTTTACTATTGAATTAACCTGTAAAATAAATTATCATTTAACCAATTCTGTGTGTGTTATTGGCAAAGGTACGTGTTTGTTTAGGTTCGTCCCCAGTGTAATGTAACGGTTTTTGTATTGACGAAACCTTTTCTATTGGTAATATATTTATTTTTATAAAGTCACACCTTGTCATTTTCAAGAGGTGTATTATGGTGTGATGGATTGCTGCTATGGTTACTACAGTGTGGTTATTTTATCCATCAAAATTTTAATGAAGGAGCGCATTTCTTAAACATTTAGTATAGCTGCTTCATGTACTATACCAACACGTCTAACCAGCGTGGTATATATAGTAGGTCACTTTCTCTTCCATTATGAAGGAGGGTCGAGCCCCACAATGGGGCATATAATATGTGCTGATGATGTCATCATCATTGATTATCGCTACATTCAATATAACCTGAATGACTGTTCAGATGGCGTAGTGGTTAAGATACCACCCTACCGTGCCAGTGTCGTAAGTCCGATTCCCACGCAGGATAATACTTCAGTCGAAATTGGTTCTAATAGGATTTTTATTTGGTTTTACGCTATTAATTTTGTTATAACATATAAATTTGTACATAACCCGCCCATTCCGACCGAGGAGACGGAAGGGCGGTATGCGGCTTCATAACCCACCGTGTCTATTGACATTAGGCCAACAACTAGTACAGCTTCGTTGGGTTACCCTTTCAGGTATCATCACCATCGACGCCCCGACAACACGCAACCTGTGATGCCGAGGCGTTGACGTCACGAGCTCGACCTCTCTGCGGGTGATGGACTAATACTCAGTCCATCCACCTGCGATACTACACCAACCAGTATTTCTTTGTAAACAGTTTTTTTTTGTTACCTCTTCAGATGCTAATTCTAGCATATCAGGCTACTCTGTGAGCTTACTCTGGAGCACGCCACATACAACTACCTATGGGAGAAACAGCTTTCTCTCAAGTCTACTCTCGCTACCTTAAGAATTTGACCTTGAGCTTTATTAAATAGCAATAATATAATATAATTATTAGCATTAATAAAACAGTTTAAAAACGTGTACTTTAAATGTTTTAATAAATTAGTAGTTTTAATAAATAGTATTATCCAATAATACAAGAAATGATGGTAATTATTAGCATAGCAAAACGTGTACCTACTTTACGCGTTTTTAAACTGTTTAATTTATAATATTACGAATTTTTAAATTATTATAAATAAATTTTGCAAAAATAAATTGCAAAATTTCAAATTCTACGTTCCTATGAGGCCATGTCCAAAAAGTGCATTATCTCTCTAAAGCTTAGAAACCTTCAAATGTCGTACTTATACAGTGCGGTGACTTTCGATATATGCTAATTTTAAGTAGTATTCACATTGTACCAAGCTTTTATGTGAGTTCAACCTTTTTAGGGTTCCGTACCCAAACGGTAAAACGGGGCCCTATGACTAAGACTCCGCTGTCCGTCCCTCCGTCTGTCATCAGGATGTAGTAACTCATGAACCACGATAGTTAGACATGTGAAATTTTCACAGATGATGTATTTTCATTCGAATCAATTTTTATTCAAATCATTACAAGTAAGACTAGTAGGGTCACCTGTCTTGGTGTTGACGTCGCTCCTCGAGCACTTCGAGCCTCGCCTCAGGCAACTGTTCAACGCCTGTCTGACGTCTGGACAGTTCCCTGAGTGCTGGAAGGAAGGTAGGTTGGTTCTTCTGCCAAGCCGGGACAGCCGGCTGGTCGGCGTGGCGTCCGCCCTTTCTCGGCTCATGCCGAACGTGGGCGAACCCAGTTTCGAGGGCCGACAGCTGTATGCGGGGGTGATCCGCTCAATGGCCATGTACGGCGCACCCGTGTGGGCGAGGGCTCTGAACGCCCAGCTCAGGGCTTTACTGTGGAGGCCACAGCGAGCCATGGCGATCAGAGCCATTCGAGGGTACAGCACGGTGTCTACCGAGGCGGCATGCCTATTGGCCGGGACACCCCCGTGGTACCTAGAGGCGGAGATGCTCGCCGACCTCTACCGGCGGGTTACCACAATGCGCGACGAGGGTGGCTCCCCATCGTTCAACGAGATAGCCACCTGGCGCGAGGACGCCCGCCGAGTCATCGCCCGTTGGGCTACGCGGCTGGAGAGGCCTAGACACGGTGTTATTACCGTTGAGGCCCTCCGGCCCGTACTGATGGAGTGGATGGAGCGTCGGCACGGAGTACTCTCCTTCTGGTTGGTGCAGGTCTTGTCGGGGTATGGTTGCTTCGGCAAGTACCTGCACATGGTCGTGCGGAGGGAGTGGACTCCATCCTGCCATCATTGCGACAGCGACGAGGATACGGCGCAACATACGCTGGAGGTATGTCCGAGCTGGGACGGGCAGCGCCGTGACCTCGTCGCTGTCATCGGTGTCGACCTGACGCTGCCGGCTGTTGCGCGAGCGATGGTCGACAGCGTCAGGCATTGGGACGCGGTCGCCGCCTTCTGCGAGGCTGTCATCTCGCAGAAGTAGGCGGCGGAACGGGCCCGGGAGGATTCCCGTGACCCGGGTCGCCGCCCGCGGCCGGGTCGGCGCAGGCGCGAATACCTACGCCTGATGCCGCCCTAACCGAGGCTTCGGGTGATCAGACCGGGGAATTGTTCAGTCAACCGATGTGAGGCCACCGCGTGAGGGCGACGCCCCAAAGGCGAAAGCTGTCGGGGCGTCGACGAGAGAGGAACCCGAGAGGGCATACCGCCGGGCGGACCACCGAAGACAAAGATCGGGTACCGGTGGTCCGCTCGCACGGCGAAGAAGAGATGCTTGCAGGGTGGATTAATGGGGGTTGCGCGCCGCCTCATCCGTCACCCCGGACCGATTTGGTGGGGTGCGACGTCCATAGCCCACCGCAAAAAAAAAAAAAAAAAAAGGGTCACCTGTCTTTGTTTTCGGGAGCGGTCCACTTCCACCCTGTATATAAAAATAATCGACGGTGTAGTGTTTAAAAAATCGCAAGATTGAAATCTATTTGTTAGTTTTTATGAATTGCAGGAAAAATAAATAAATATTGGATATAATATAACAATAGTAGTAAAAAATAAAAATAGTAAGTTTCTATTAAAAATTGCTGATTTTCTGATTTTTGTGTTTACTATTCCAATGTTTTGGATAGTTTATACTGCTAATCCCATGACAATTTGGTTGGACTTTGATATGGGATGAAATAGGTATTAATTAGCTCCATCATATCTTTCGAAAACGAGAAACAGGACTGGTGCGGTATCCCTTAAATGTCTCAAATATTTTGCTGTTGACAGTGTAAACATATTTGAGCCTTTGGGGTGGAAACATGGCAGTTGTTGAGGACATATTAAAAATCTAAGTGTCTTATTGTGGTGACCGTTTACCGGTATGCTGGCGATTACTTGGCACAGAGATTAAGTATTACTATCGTGATAATGCTGCCAGCTTTTTGGCCACTGTGCCCAGTAGTGGCAGATTGTTGGCATAAACTTTTGTATAGAATAACACTTAGTACTTGTTTAAGATTTCATATTTACAATATCTTACTTCAAACATATCTTTATCATATTATTACTTTAAAGAAATATCTCAGTTTTCCCATGAATATGATCACATACAAAATTAGTAAAAATTATTTTTAATTTGATAATAAAATAATTTTAATTAATATTTAAATTTCTGGCGTAGCTGTACCTTCAGAATCACGCTTGATTCTTATACAAGTAGGAAAAGACTAAGGATTTATCTTTGTCTCGATATTAAGATAATTAATTCTTTAAAAATAGTCTCGATATTCTTATTTTATCCCTTCTTCATCAGTTCTATTATATATGATTATTTTACATATGCTTACGCTAAATCTTTCTAATTTTGTGGCCGACTGAAGCGACTATTTGATCACATTTTGTCTATCGTCCGATGTGACAGAAAGGCAACATGGAGCTCTACAACCCACTGTGTTTACATTGTCTATCCATTGAGTGGAGCACCAGAACCGATTTCTTAACATCGATGAGGTAAACTTTAGGGTACTTCTCTGATAGATGTCTCCTACCGTCGTTCTATTGACAATCGGCAGCAGTAAAATAGCACCGATTTTATTATAGCAAGTTTGCGGCGCTATTCTGTTCAGACCACATAGACACCTTTAACGTATGCTGCACTGTGACGTCGCATTTTTTGTTTTTATAAATGTACAGCAAACCGTGGTTTTCTATAACGAATTTAGATTTTTGATATTCAGCTTATATTATGTAGGTATATTGTGGTAGGTATATTAATCGTATACACTGACTTCTCTTCTCTTCTCTTCTTCTTCATCTCTTCTTACGATGGCTACTTTTAAGGAGGTTCCCTTCAATGTGGTTACAGGGAAGGATGGCTGCTCTAGTGGTTAATAAATGAACTAGTGCTACATCTTACCCTGCATTTTTTTAAAGAAATCATTGGATTGGCTTGTATGCTTTAGCGTGATTGTGATCTGGGCACTGAATCAAAGATACTCCAACCAGAATGTCGTCTGGTAAGCGCTTGATGTCCGCGTACGGCCCTGATCGCTATAGCTTTATGCGATATACAAAAGGGAAAACTGTTACCGAGGATCAGAGACTCCGCTCGATTGCTATACCTCAGAGCCAAAGGCCAGACCACTCTTGCAGACCAGTTCTGCGTACTACACCTGCAGTTGCCTACACAGCATCCTTTTAATATTCTATTTTCAATCTCAATTATTTTCTAGCAATCAAGATCAAGGTCTTTTCGAATACTTTTGAACTGTTTATAAAGGCATGGTATTTTTATAATAAATCACTCTACAGTTTTATATTAAAATATATTCTACTTTATAATAACATATTGAAAGTCATCATTCTCCTACTCTTATCCCAATTACTTGAGGTCGATACAATATGTACTCCTCTTTCATAGTACATATTGTAAAAGTCATTGGCAATATTTTTATGACCAGCCGCCTGCCAGACGTCTACTCTCCTTGGGAATGTAATTGTTGACGAATCAGCATCAGATGGAGTTGGCCCAGGTCTTTATAAGGCTCTTAGTCGTCTTTTACGACATTTACGAGCAAAATAAGGGTTGGTAGTATTCGTAGCCGCTACCACACAACACAACATATTGAACGTAATCTAAAAACATAATCTTCAGCTTTTTGTTTTATTAACAACGTAATGAATTAAACATGAATTCCAGTTTTGTTACATTAAATGATTCCCACAATAATTATGCAATATAAATAAAATAAATAAATCATTCTCGATGACGACTCGTATACTTTTTAACAGACTTCAAGAAAAAAAGAGTAGGATCTCATCACGATTTTTATTTTATTTTGTATGAGTAACCCCAAAAACTTTATTATCTAGTAGTTCATCATACTAATTTCTCATCTTGCTTCACTTAAATTTTATTAATATTTGATTAGTAGTTTTGAGTTAGCAAAGGTCTCGGTATAAGCGGGTAATGATGCCGTAACTGATCACTCAGCTTGGTTTACAGCGAAGCACTTCATGCTATGAGTTTTTTTTTTTTTTTTTGTAGTCTGCCATTTAGCTGCATCAGGGAGGCGCTTCGATACCACGGAGTGCCAGTTTACCTGAGGCGGCTAGTGGCAGACTATCTGGAAGGGCGCAATGTCCTCTACACCAACCGAGTAGGGAACGTTGCGCGAACGCCCATGACGTGCGGTGTCCCACAGGGGTCGGTCACCCTGTGGAACATCGGCTACGACTGGGCGTTGAGAGGGAGCCTCCCACCCGGACTGGGCGTAATCTGTTACGCCGACGACACGCTCGTCACAGCCCGCGGTGGGACGCTGGAGGAGGCGGCAAGCCTGGCAACTCTCGGCACCGAAGAGATCGTCAGGCGGATCGAGGCGCTGGGGTTGAGGGTGGCCCTGGCCCTGGCCCTGGACAAGACGGAGGCCCTCTTGTTCCATGGGCCCCGCATGAGTCCTCCCATCGGCGTTTCGATCACCGTTAATTCGGTTGACATCAGCATCCGGGCCCATATGAGGTATTTGGGCCTGGTGCTCGACGGGCATTGGTGGTTTCGGGAGCATTTCCGCAGGCTCGCTCCGCGGCTCGTCGGCGCGGCGTCCGCCCTTTCGTGGCTTATGCCGAACGTGGGCGGACCGAGCGCTACGTGCCGAAACCTGTACTCGGGGGTCGTCCGGTCGATGGCTCTGTACGGCGCACCGGTGTGGGCGGGATCCCTGACCGTCCGACTCAGGGCTCTTCTGTGGTGACCACAAAGGGCCATGGCGGTCAGGTCCGTACGCGGGTATCGCACGGTGGCGACGGAGGCAGCGTGCCTGTTGGCCGGGACTCCCCCGCGTGGGACCTGGAGGCGGAAATGCTCGCCGATTTGTATCGGCGGGTGTCGGGGGTGCGAGCGGGAGGCGGTGTGGTCTCACTGAGGGAGCTCACCGCCTGGCGTGTCGACGCCCGTCGAGACGTCATTGCTAGTTGGGCAGTCCGGCTGGAGAGGCCTCGGTTCGGTGTGCGGACTGTGGAGGCCTTCCGGCCGGTGCTGATGCAGTGGTTGGAACGGCGGCACGGGGTGCTATCCTTCCGACTGGTGCAGGTTTTGACGGGGCATGGATGCTTCGCCAAATACCTGTACACGGTCGTCAGGAGGGAGAGTACACCGTCCTGCCACCACTGCGATTGCGACGAGGATACGGCGCAGTATACGCTCGAGGCGTGTGCCGCTTGGGCAGAGCAGCGCCGTGAGCTCGTCGCAATCATCGGACGCAGCCTTCTGCGAGGCAGTAGTCTCGCGGAAGGAGGCGGCGGAGCGCGTGTGCGAGGAGCGTCTCCTCGACGACGCGAACTGCCGCCGGTGACTGGGGCGGCGTAGGCGCGATTACCTGCGCCTGATGCCGCCCTAGCCGAGGCCGCGGGTGACTGGACCGGGGAATTAGTCCGTCACCCGCCGAGAGGCTGACCGCGCGAGGAGGGAACGACGTCCGCCCCGGGGGGGGGGGGACGTCGCTCAAGTGGAGGGTACCTCTCAGGGGGTATTCCGTTGGGCCGGCCACTGACGACAAGTTCACGCTGCTCCAGTGGCCGGTCCAACGACGTAGGCGAGGTTCTTGGGTGGGTTACGGGTATGCGTGCTTACGCCCCTCTGTCGCCCCGGACGGAGTGGTGCGAGAAGAGCGCCGACCATGACCCACCCCAAAAAAAAAAAAAAATGCTATGAGTTTTTCAGGGCAATGATGCTACTAATCTTTTGATGCTAATATAGTCTTTTACGACTTCTAAAAGAAAAGAAGTCGGTTAATAAAAGCTGGCAATGCCTCGTATTTTCAAGATGTTACTACACAAGAAATCATCATCATTAATGAACGCTGAATCTTCTAAATATTTTCGTTGTCAATGCTTTTAGGTATTGCTTATCCTATTAGTTGTAACCTTGTACTTAGAAACCTTGTAAAATACATACATTATTTTTTATAGAATTTTCACTGGCATACGTGCTGTACTGTACATAGCATGCCAGTAAAGATTCTATAGAAAAATAAAGCTCACAGCGTGAAATAATATAAATAGGAATTTTAGAGAGTATTTTTAAGGTGTGAGCCCACTACAATAATAATAATAGTTTTTTATTGTTTTCTTCCACAAAGGTATCTCATTAACAATGTTACAAATTAAATAGAACCATCTTTTGTGGGAGTCTGGTATCTGAACTAGGTTACCCTGTCATACAGATTACCAGGCCCCACCTGGATCACATTGAGAAATACACGTAACAAAATTTTCAATTACATACGACATTTAATTGACTTACAATAATAAGTTAAAAGAAAGATAAAATAAGAAAAAATAAATATTATATGTGTGTATATTTATGTATGCTGTGAGCGTGTTTGTGTGAGTGTGTGTATATATATGTATATATATGATTACTTACGTGTGGGTGCGTGGGTGTGTATGTATGTATGGAAGTGTATGTGTGGGTGTGAGTATGCGTGTGTGTGTGTGTATTTGTAGTTAAGATCTTTGTATTCTATATTGTTCCGTGTGATTGTGTATTTGGGTGAATGTAGTAAAGACCAAATTTAATGTGGTATTTCAGCTTGAAACTATTGTGGCACAACTAAGAGTTGTTCTGTGTCATCATAGGTCTATTTTAAAAGCCAGCCCGTGATCACTCGCTTACACTCGAACCTATTTCATACTATGATACTAAAAACATATCAGACACGGCAAGGAACACGAAATGTTCCTAATATGTCAACCAGAACGGGGTATAGCAGCACAGACTAAATATAATCACGATTTTGTTGACGTTTCCTGTATGGCATGCGATAATGTTAGTCTAGTATCCGCAAACTTTCCAATACAAAGAATACTTTGTTTCGTCTGATACGTTCTTAGCATGAATCGGTGTATTGGGCCAATTCCTTTCTAGTATCGTATTTTTATCCTTGATATTGAACACACCTATATTTCGGCCCACAATCCTTAGTTCTACGTAACAATAGGCAAAACTATTGCCGCTAAACTTGGTTGAGAGTTCCAAGAGAGTTGAGAATTTCTCGTGAACAACCTAAAAATCATCTGAATTTATATTTTCCCGAAAAAGGATTCAGACCTAAGATCAAATCAAATCAAATCATTTATTATGCATAAGCCCTAAAAGGGCACTTACATATTGTCAATATTACCTACATACTTTTTTTAAATTAATCTACCACCGGATCGGAAAGCCGCCACAAACTGAGAAGATCCGGCAAGAAACTCAGTGGTCTCGTCATTTTTTTTTTTAAATTACATGTTTTCTTAATATAATTGGATACACGTTTAATCCCCATTAGCTCCAGTGAGATGCCCTTCGAGTAAAGATTTATTTATTAAAAGTTAAATACACCATTAACAAAAAACACAAAAAAGAACAGAAATGGTTGGACCAGATTCCACAAGCGGCAGAGTATATACATAGGCAGGTAAGACCTCACAATGTAAGAAATTTTATGACACTAAAACACTGCAGTAACTGGTAGCATATTTATGTGTTGCATCACGACTAGGTTTTTCATTAAAAAGATAAAAATTCATATCAAACAATTTTTAACAGTACACGCCGGAAACGATGATAACGTAGAACACAAAGGGAAACCGACAATTTCGTATTCACTTCAGAAATTCCCATTGAATTTTAATAGAAGTTGATATTATTAAGTTATAATTAGCAACTACTGCCAGGGGAAGTGAGTAGTTACTCCATAAGAAAAAGATCATGCACTTTACGCAGTACAAGATGTTAAGTCGACGAGATCATACTATGATGAGCAAATATTTGGTTTTTATCACTAACTAATTTATGAACTAGACTTTTATCCAAATAACGATGAGTATATATTAAAATGTATAAATCCATGTGGTGACGGAGTAAGAATACTATTCACCACCCCATATCTTACCCGTGGGTGATCGTACGAGAAGTAAAACTCGAAACAAAACCCTATACCAACACGTCTGACCAGCGCGGTTTAGTAGGTTAATTTCCGTCCCATTACGGAGGAGGCCCGAGCCCAATAGTGGGACATTTATGGGCTGTGATGATGATGATGTTGATATATTAAAATGTACTACTTTTCTATGTATAATCAATACACCGAGAGAAAGAAATTTAGTTTTAGAAACAAAAACGATGTGATAATAGAACCCTTATGTGTAGTGAAAGGCTAAGATATTTCTTCATATCATCTCATCATCATCTCAGCTCATATATGTTCCACCGTTGGGCTCGAGCGTCTTCCTTAATAAGAGGGAAATTGACGTACTATCTATACTATGCTGGTCAGACGTGTTGGTGTAGGGTTTGGTTTCGGATTATCCTTCATCTGCGTTTGTATCCCTTAGTTGTCTCTTACGATCACCCACGCGTAAGATAGGGAGGTGGTGAATTGTATTCTTACTCCGTCACCACACGAAAATTTCTTCATAACATCGAGTTGAATAGTTTGTAGTCCAGTTGTATACGCGCATAACCACCTATTAAACTTAAAATCAGTAGTGTAAAAGACTTACCTATTATTATAATTATATATATATATATAATAAAATCAAATATCAAAATAAAACTTTATGTCAACCTTTGTGGCCCTTGTGAATGAAACTTATATATTACTTCGTGGCAATGGCTTGCACTTAACAGTAACCTTTATACAGAACTAGTGACCCGCCCTCGCTTAACTTCAGTTACGTCGGTTCAGTTGTGTAATTAACTTTCGCGGCATATAATTTCTTTCGGAGAAGGCGTTTCTTAAAATCCTACTTCATCTGACCTTTACAGGGCAGAAAGAAAGTCCACACCAAATCTGTAGAGGCAGTATTGGAAACTGTGGATTTTTTGGGTTAACACCTACGCAATCCCCTTTAGGGGTGGAATTTTTAAAAAGCCGTTCTTAGTTTACCTCTGTATTGTAACACAAATATGCCTACCGAAATTCAAGTCTGTAGGCGCTATATTTAAAAATTAATCCTTACACCCCAGTAACTCCCCTTGCGGGTGGAACTTAGTAAAATCCGTTCTTAGCTGACCTTTACTCGGCGAAAGGAATATGCCTACCAAATTTAAAGTCTGTAGGCCTTATGGTTTCAGAGATATCGTGATGAGTCAATACATAGGTGGAAATCTCTTATATAAATTATACAGATTACAGAATAAGGCGTCAATATAATTATTTAAAATAACCAATTATAACAGCAAAAAAGTTAATTGCACTACATTTTTTTTTTAATCTAACTTATCAATTCGTTGGCTAAATTAATTTTCTCTGGGGAGTACAGTTTTTTTTTTAGAAGAATGTTATTTAAAGAGGGTGCTGTATTTGATTTATAACAACCGTACCTTCTTAAGTAAATAACAAATATTAAAGGCTTTCCTAACATAATATCAACATTATAAATTTAAATCCTTCTTAGAAATACAAAACATAAATCAAAATCATCTGATATTATACTGAGTATCGTTGCTATATTTATTTTAGCTGTATATAAAACAAATGTAAAAATAAATATAAAACAGTTTGAAGCGTTATTATATGTATATGTAGGATAGCGTATTAGTACTACAAAAACGATAATAAAAATACAGAAGTAAAGTAGGCAGCAACTGGCCGTGGATCTGGAATAGCAAAGTTCAATGAGCAGTGGTTAGTTCTTACTACTTACCGGCAGTCCAACTTGGTGGGTTTGGGGTTTGTATTAGTAGGCAGCGGCCTAGCTATATCCTTGGTATTGCAAAGGTCCACGGGCGGCAGTAACACTTACCATCAGGTGTGCAGCATGCTCGTTTGCCACCATAAGCAATAATAAAAAACTTACTATCTGGTGTAGTGGTGAGTCGTATTTATCGTCACTGTGAAATATCACAATACTTGAATTTTTTTTTGTGTGTCTTGGTTGTTAGCAATAAAATGCAATAAAATATAATATCGCGATGCATTATTTTTAACAGCGCCATCTAGCTGATGAGCTACTTAATTAATATACAATTGAACATACTGCTAACCATGGGCTAACTAGGATGTACGTAAAATTAATATGCGAAACGTATGAACGTAATGAATAAAATAAGGTCTAAAGGTGTAGACATACTTACACAAACACAAGATATGTTAAGCCGGGGTACTATCCCAGAAACCTCCACACGGTGTACCCTGGGTGCGGGCGGCGGTCCCCAGTTCTTCTGTTGTACTGTCGTCCGTAGCGAATATCTGCGCGATTTCGCTCCTTACTCTACTACAGCCGTAGTAGACGTTATAGGACGCGAAATATTGGGACGGGCTCAGTCACTCATTCATTTGAGGGCTGGGCAGGCACATGCCACCGCCCACACATCGTAAACCTGATATCTTGCTTCAAGACACGTTGTCTTGAGGCGTAGTATCAGGAGCGAGGGTCTTGGCTTAACCGCCCGGACCGCGAGGAAGACAACCTCTATAAAGAGTTCGAAGTAACATTCGGACTCGGCAATCACCCAGAATCTTAAGTTCTGGCGTGCGGCGAGAAGATGCATGGCAGATGGGTTGTTCTGTCGTTAGCACGTTCCAGCCAGGGCACCGGCTGACCCCCTGGTCGGTAAATGTAGGCTTTCCCGGGTAAAGGGATCTCTGCCCGGGTCGACGTAGTGTATTTCCCCTACTCGTGGGAATCATATGGATACCATTATAAAAAAACCTTTCATCGACGATCTGTGTGATTCTCACACCACGGCCTTGTCAAGCCAAAGAAAAACTGACAACGACGCCTCGTCCTCAGGACTTGAGGCGTCCGCCGAGGGCCCGGCACAAACCGTGGAGGCCCAAAAGAAGAAGAGGAAGTCGCCTCGAAAGTGTCGGGGCAACGGCCTGAGCCACAAAAGGCGGCTGGAGAAGCGGCGAGCGCGCAGGGAGGCTGCCGCCGCTGAAGAGAAGAAGGACGACGGTAGACTCGCAGCAGAGCCGTCGACGGACGAAGGCGACAGCGATGTCACAGAGCCGTCCGAAGACGAGGGCGGTGGATCTACCGTCAGAATGGACGAGGGCGGTGATATTCCCGCAGGGCCGTCCAAAGAGGACAGCGGGCCGGCTGGTGAAGACCCCACTAGGTCGTCGGCGCGTCTAGCAGCAAAGACGCCGCCGGCGACCGCGACTAAGAAGGAGGAGGCCCTCCCCTCGCAGGTGCGAAAGCGCCTCCTGAGTAAGGGAGGCAGCTCGGGCGCCGACATCGAGGGGAGCGTGGCCAACATGCCTCCACCCAAGATGCAGGCCTCCCAAAGAGGGCGAGGGGCCTCGGTTGTGGAAAGGGCGGCGGCGGTCGCTGCCTGCGCCAGCGACCCCACGGGTCTGCGGGCCGAAAATGTCCGCCTTAGAGGCGAGATGTCAGGCCTGCGGATCCGGAACCGGCACCTGGGCGACATGCTGGCGAAGATGCGTCGGGCAAACCGCCAGCTGCTGATGGACGTGGCCGACCTCAAGGCGCAAGTGGCGCTGTTCGTGTCGCCTGCGCCAGCCGCGCCACCGGCCAAGGCCGGCTACTCAGCGGCCGCTGCGGCGCCAAAGCCGCCTCGCGCTGCGGCGCCGATGACCTTGGGTGATGGCGTCACCGTCACACCCGTCCCCGCGGCGAGGAAGACACCTGCCGCCGCGAAGCGCGCGTCGCCGGCTGACACTGGCGCGGTCGCCGTGGTGAAACTCCCTGTCCCCGTGGTGAGGTTGACGCCTCTCCCCGCGGACCGCTTGCCGCCGGCTAGTGCCCCTGCGGTGCCAAAGCCGCCAGGCGCCGCAGAACGGGCCCCTGAAGAGGCTCAGCCGACCCCGTTTGAGGTGGGAGGCATATCGGACGAGGCCCTCGCCAAAATCATCGGCGCAGTGGGCAAGCTCGTCGATGCGCGCTTCGCCGTTCTGGAGGCAAGGTTGCCTCCAGAACTACGTGTCCGACCACCTCTCGCCGTGGACAAGCGGCCGCATGTGGCACCAGCCCCCGCCCCGCTGCCTTGTCAGGGTGGCCGCGTGGGGAGCTACGCCGTGGGCGCGGCCGGGCCTAAGCGCAAAGGCCCCGGCCCAGCTCCGAAGGGACCCGCCCTGAGGAGGAATACGGCTCCGGCTCCTGCCGGACCGCTGAAGTCGCCCGCAATAACACCGCCGGCGACGACCAGCGAGGCTGCGACGAGGCCTTCCGCGTCTGGCACGACTGCCGTACCCGAACAGGGTTGGCAGGTGGCCGAGCGCGACAGAAGGAGTCGCGGCCAAAGAAGGAGAGTGGAGGCCAAGCGCGCCGCTGAGGTCCCCGCTCCAAAGGCAGGAGCAGGACAGAAGAAGAGGCCGCGCAAGGGGCTCAAGTCGCCGAAGACGGCCGCAGTGGTGATCACTGTGCTGCCCGAGGCGGCCGAGAAGGGCCTCAGCTACGAGGCCGTCTTGAGGAAGGCCGGGCGGGAGCTAGATGTCTCCGATATTGGAGGCGTCGAAGCCAGGACCAGCAAGGCCCGGACGGGGGCTCGAATTCTCGAGTTCCCAGGGGCCGAGGGCGCCAAGACGGCCGACAGCGTGGCCGAGAAGCTGCGAGGTTTGTTCGCTGAGGAGGGTGGCATCAAGATCGCCAGGCCCGTCAAGTGCGCCGAAATGCGCATTTCGGGTTTGGACGATTCAGTGACGGTGGAAGACATCCGGGAAGCTATTGCCTCGAAAACCGGGTGTCCCATAGACACCGTCCGGGTCGGTGCCATTCGTCCCGGTCCGGGTGGCGTAGGTGCTGCCTGGGCGCAGTGCCCGGTGGAGTCGGTCAGGCAACTGGCCGGCTCAGGCAGGCTCCTCGTGGGCTGGAGCTCGGCGCGGGTAACCGTGCCCGGCCCGGACGGAATACCAGTCCGGGTGTTGACGTCGCTCCTCGAGCACTTCGAGCCTCGCCTCTGGCAGCTATTCAACGCCTGTCTTACGTCTGGACGGTTCCTGAGTGCTGGAAGGAAGGGAGGTTAATTCTCCTGCCAAAGCCGGGACGGTCTCCGGATTTGCCGTCGGCTTACAGGCCCATCATGCTCCTCGACGATGTAGGTAAGCCGCTGGAGCGTGTGCTCGCTGCCCTCATCGTCCGACACCTGGAGGAGGTGGGGCCCGATCTGTCGGACGCTCAGTATGGGTTTCGGAGGGGGCGTTCGACCATCGGGGCCCTACTACGCCTAAGGCAGACGGCCGTGGAGGCCGTCGCCGGGAAGGGAGTGCTGTTGGCGGTGTCGTTGGACATCGCCAACGCATTCAATAGTCTGCCATTCGGCTGCATCAGGGAGGCGCTCCGGTTCCATGGAGTGCCCCTGTACCTCAGGCGGCTGGTGGCAGACTATTTAGAGGGCCGCAGTATCCTCTGCGCGGCGGGTCCCGCAGGGGACATTGTGCGGACGCCCACGTCGTGCGGCGTTCCACAGGGGTCGGTTCTGGGGCCGACTCTGTGGGACATCGGGTACGACTGGGCGTTGAGAGGGAGTCTCCCCCCCGGGCTGAGCTTGGTGTGCTACGCTGACGACACACTCGTCACAGCCCGGGGCAGGACACTCGAAGAGTCGGCGAGCCTGGCCACTCTCGGCACCGAGGAGATGGTCAGGCGGATCGACGCGCTGGGGCTCAGGGTGGCCCTAAACAAGACGGAGGCCCTACTTTTCCATGGGTCCCGTGTGAGGCTACCCATCGGCGCCTCGATAGTGGTAAACTCCATCCACATCAGCATCCAGGCCCATATGAGGTACTTGGGTCTGGTGCTCGACGGGCGATGGCGGTTCCGGGAGCATTTCCGACAGATTGCTCCCCGGCTGGTCGGCGCGGCGTCCGCCCTTTCTCGACTCATGCCGAACGTGGGCGGACCCAGTTTCGAGGGCCGACGGCTGTATGTGGGGGTGATCCGCTCGATGGCCATATACGGCGCACCCGTGTGGGCGAGGGCTCTGAACGCCCAGCTCAGGGCGGTTCTGTGGAGGCCACAGAGAGCCATGGCGGTCAGAGCCATTCGCGGGTACCGCACGGTGTCGACAGAGGCGGCATGCCTGTTGGCCGGGATACCCCCGTGGGACCTAGAGGCGGAGATGCTCTCCGACCTCTACCGGCGGGTTATCACAGCGCGCGAGGAAAGTGGCTCCCCATCGTTGAGCGAGATAGCCACCTGGCGCGTGGATGTCCGCCGAAACGTCATCGCCCGTTGGGCTACGCGGCTGGAGAGGCCTAGGCACGGTGTGGAGACCGTTGAGGCCCTCCGGCCCGTATTTATAGAGTGAATGGAGCGGCGGCATGGAGTCCCCACCTTTCGGCTGGTGCAGGTGTTGACGGGGCACGGGTGCTTCGGTTTGTACCTGCACAGGGTCGTGTATAGGGAGTGGAATCCGGCCTGCCACCACTGCAGGAGCGACGAGGACACGGCGCAACACACGCTGGAGGTGTGTCCGGGATGGGAGCGGCAGCGCCGTGACCTCGTCGCTGTTATCGGTGCCAACCTGACGCTGCCGGCCGTCGCGAGGGCGATGGTCGACAGCATCAGGAACTGGGACGCGGTCGCCGCCTTCTGCGAGGCTGTCATCTCGCAGAAGGAAGCGGTGGAACGAGTCAGGGAGGATTCCCGCGACCCGGGCCGCTGCCAGCGGCCGGGACGGCGCAGGCGCGAATACCTGCGCCTGATGCCGCCCTAACCGAGGCTTCGGGTGATCGGACCGGGGAATTGTCTGGTCACCCGACGTGAGGCCACCGCGTGAGGGCGACGCCCCGACGGCGAAATCTGCCGGGGTCTCGACGAGAGGAACCCGCAGGGTGAACCGCCGGGCGGCCCACCGAAGTTAAAAATCGGGTCCCGGTGACCCGCTCGCACGGCGAAGAGAAAGGAGTTTTACGGTGGGTCTATGGGGTCACGCGCCGCCTTCTCCGTCACCCCGGACCGATTTGGCGGGGCGAGACGAATCCATAGTCCACCAAAAAAAAAAAAAAAAGTTGTGTTAAGCCGATGGAGTGAATATTTTGGGGATATGTATGCGAATGCTCGAGTTGGCGCTGGTGTCGCATGTAGTTTAGTACATCAACATTCGGCACCGGCGTCCTCCGATGGCATCAGTATGGATGAAGTTGAATGGGCGATAAGAAGTTTGAAAAATGGTAAGGCAGCGGGCATTGATATGGTGTCTGCCGAGATGATCCAACTTGGTGGCTCCTGTGTCTGGGAGGCGTTCTTGTTGCTCGTCAATTTATGTTGGAGCTCGGGAATGGTTCCCAGGGACTGGAATAGCGCAGTCATGGTGCCTTTGTTTAAAAACAAGGGTTCACGTTATGACTGCGCAAATTACAGAGCCATAAGCTTGACCAGTTTGGCAGCAAAAGTGTACGGTAAAATTATTGAAAGGAGAATGAGGATGGTGTCCGATGGTTCACTGTGTAAGACACAAGGAGGTTTCAGGAGTGGAAGAGGATGCATGGATCAAGTGTTCTCTCTGCGCAACATTGTGGAGAAGCATCTGGCTCTAGGTCAGAGGGTTTTCTTTAGTTTTTTGGATCTAGAGAGAGCATTTGACACGGTTGTACGAAATGAAATTTGGGACATTTTACCGGAGTATGGTATTAACGGTAAACTGCTACAGGCTGTGCAGTCCAGTTACATGGGCTGTAGAGCCTGTGTGCGGCTGGATGATGGAATGTCGCCTTGGTTTGACGTCAATATTGGCGTTAAGCAGGGGTGCGTTCTGTCAGCCAGGCTGTTTATCATATATCTGGATAAATGTCTCCAAAGGTTGAACGATATGAATGTGGGAGTCCATATGGGCGACTCAGTGGTCACTGCTCTGCTCTATACAGATGATGCAGTCCTGCTGGCATAGTCAGCGACTGACCTGCAGACCCTAGTCGACACAATGACAGAAGATTGTAAGAAAAGGGTTCTACGCGTGAATGTGAGCAAAACCAAAATAATGGTCTTTGAAAGAGATGAAGCCAGAACAGATGTAAGAGTAAAAATAGGTAATGATGTACTAGAGCAAGTGGATGAATTTGTATATCTTGGATGTGGTTTTAGCCGAGATGGAAGGTACACCACTGATATAGAGCGAAGAGTGAATGCGGGAAATAGAGTGAACGGAGCGTTGGGACAACTTCTCGGTAGCCACCACCTCAGCCAGAAGGTACGTGTAGCAATACATAACGCTGTACTTGTCCCAATATTACTATTTGGAAGCGAGAGTTGGGTATGCAGAAAAGAGCGTGAAAGCAAAATTAATGCGCTCGAAATACGATCTCTACGGAAAATCTGTGGAGTTAGGCTGACCGACCGCATTCGCAACGACGACGTAAGAGAGCGAGTAGGTATGAAAGAGAGTATTGGTGTAAAGATGCGAAAGGGAATGCTCCGATGGTTCGGACATGTGGAAAGAATGCCGAACGAACGTTTGGTTAAGAAGATATACAATGCGAATATGGAAGGATCGTCTGGGCAGTTCCCTGGGTGTTGGAAGGAGGGGAGTCTGGTACTCCTGCCGAAGCCGGGATGGTCTCCGGACTTGGCCTCGGCCTATAGGCCGATCGTGCTGCTGGACGATACGGGTAAGCTGTTGGAGAGGATCCTGGCTGCACGTATCGGCCAGCACCTTAGCGAGGTTGGCCCCGATCTGTCGGACGCCCAATTCGGATTCCGAAAGGGGCGTTCGACGATCGCGGCCTTATTGCGCCTGAGGGCTGTAGTTGCGGAGGCTGTTACTGGCGGTGGGGTGCTGTTGGCGGTGTCTCTAGACATCGCCAACGCATTCAATGGTCTGCCATTCAGCTGTATCAGGGAGGCACTCCAGTATCACGGGATGCCGGTATACCTGAGGCGGCTGGTGGCAGACTATTTGGAGGGGCGCAGCGTCCTCTATAAGAACCGAGTAGGGGATGTTGTGCGAACGCCCATGTCGTGCGGTGTTCCGCAGGGGTCGGTCTTGGGGCCGACTTTGTGGAGCATCGGCTACGACTGGGCGTTGAGAGGGAGCCTCCCGCCCGGGCTGGGCGTAATCTGTTACGCCAACAATACACTCATCACAGCCCGGGGTGGGATGCTGGAGGAGGCGGCACGCCTGGCAACTCTTGGCACCGAGGAGATTGTCAGGCGGATCGAGGCGCTGGGGCTAAGGGTGGCCCTGGAGAAGACGGAGGCCTTATTATTTCATGGGCCCCGCACCAGTCCACCCACCGACGCTTCGATCACCGTCAATTCGGTTCCCATCAGCATCCGGGCCCATATGAGGTACTTGGGCCTGGTGCTCGACGGGCGATGGTGGTTCAGGGAGCATTTCCGTCGGCTTGCTCCACGGCTTGTCGGCACGGCGTCCGCCCTATCCTGGCTTATGCCGAATGTGGGCGGACCCAGCGCTACGTGCCGACTGCTGTACGCGGGAGTGGTCCGGTCGATGGCCCTGTACGGCGCACCCGTGTGGGCGGGGTCCCTGACCGTCCGACTTAGGGCTCTGCTGTGGCGACCACAGCGGGCCATGGCGGTCAGGGCCATACGCGGATACCGCACGGTGGCGACGGAGGCAGCATGCCTGTTGGCCGGAATACCCCCGTGGGAGCTGGAGGCGGAGATGCTCGCCGGACTGTACTGGCGGGTGTTAGTGACGCGGGCAGGGGGCGGCACCGTCTCGCTTAGTGAGATGACCGCCTGGCGGGGCGACGCCTGCCGTGACGTTATTGCCCGTTGGGCAATCCGGCTGGAAAGGACTCGGTTCGGTGTTCGGACCATTGAGGCCTTCCGGCCGGTGCTGATGGAGTGGTTGGATTGACAGCACGGGGTCCTTTCCTTCCGACTGGTGCATGTCTTGACGGGGCATGGGTGCTTCGGCACACGGTCGTGAGGAGGGAGAGGACACCGTCCTGCCACCACTGCGATTGCGACGAGGACACGGCGCAGCACACGCTCGAGGTCTGTGTGGCCTGGGCAGGGCAGCGCCGTGAACTCGTCGCGATCATCGCTGCCGACCTGGCGCTGCCGACCATCGCTAAGGCGATGCTTGACAGCGTCAGGAACTGGGACGCGGTCGCCGCCTTCTGCGAGACAGATGTCTCACGGAAGGAGGCGGCGGGGCGACTCCGAGAGGAAATCCTCTTCGGTGAGACGCTCCGCCGCCGGCGCCTGGGGCGGCGTAGGCGCGAGTATCTGCGCCTAATGCCGTTTCCATTTTTTCAAAATACGTTCTTTATTTTTTTATTTTGATTCCCTACTTCTATTCTTCCTCGTGCCACGTGCATTTTTAGTCTATCTACTCATAGTGCTATATTTAATAAATAACTTAAGTTATATGAACTAGTTAAAATTATTACTTAACTACGATTATTTACACTAAAAATTAAAAAATAATTAAACTTTAAAAAAAAATGTAAACCTACTTCAAAATAAGATCAGCCAAAAACCATACTTACTTAAAACACTAAAAACCGAAAAATAAGATGAACTATTTCATTCCTGTCTAATTCTAATTATGTATTAATTTTTATAAAATATAATTACAATGTATGCTAGAAATCCACTAACACGTTTGAAGTGGGTGCCAAGCAGCAAATTAACAAAAAACAATAATATAAATTTTACAAAACAAAACAATAATATAAGTTTAATATAATACACACAGGATGAAAAATTAATAAAATCAAATTATTAAAGGAAATAAGAATTAAAAGATGTATTCAGAACACTATAACGCCACAAATTTAATACCATTTGACACAACCGTGAACGTCGTCTGCCCGTATAGATTAAATCGCTTAACCGCTTGCGCGTTCAGATCACTTCAGTCACAAAGCGTGGCGTGATTTGAATGCGATATAGTATAGGTACCTATTTGACTTGGCACCGACTTCAAATCGTGTTAGTGGATTTCTAGCATACATTGTAATTATATTTTATAAAAATTAATACATAATTAGAATTAGACAAGAATGAAATAGTTCATCTTATTTTTCGGTTTTTTACTGTTTTAAGTAAGTATGGTTTTTGGCTGATCATATTTTGAAGTCGGATTACATTTTTTTTTAAAGTTTAATTATTTTCATAATTAAAAAAGAAACCCTGCTAATTGTGTTTATGTTCTGAAAAAAAAAAACTGATTATATTTCCTCATTAATAAAATATAATAGCATTATACAATGATTACGATCATCAGCCTTCAGGCTACAACCGACCTTTTCAGTAGTAATTAAAATTAAAAATAATGGAGAAATTTTGTTTTAGTGTTTAATAGAAATCATAAGCCGTACAGAATGTGAAAATAAACATAAGTTCTACATACACTTACCCTCAGAACATTCTTTAACAGGATAGACAGCTTGATTTATACTATGTGACAACGAGGATTTTTATGTCTATTTGTTGTAGGAGGAAAAATACAGTGTTCGTGCCCTTTTACTTATTCATAATTCACGTCTAATATCCTAAGTATTTTTATTTTATGCCGTACTTATCATTATATATATCGCTTATATATTAAAATTGCCGTGCGTTTAGGTGTTTCTGCCATATCTACTACTGCAATCAATCTTAAGGCTCACATATAGGCCCCGTTCAGTTATGCCGTATCCGTGGTGTCATACTGCTGCGCTTATAGTAGCTGTACAACCGTTTACTTATTGGCTCACTGGTCAATATTGCTTTCTGTCTCCCACTTTGCCTAGGACGGAAGTGGAATCTTTTTCCAATTCCTCCTCATTAACTTTTCTAATTAAATTTATTGAGGGTTCCAAGACAATTAAAATAATCTCCCGGGACTGCCTGAAGGTCAAACCTCGGTGTCATTTATGGTGATCCATTGTAGATCCTGGCTTACAGGAGTTACAATGGTGGGAATGTGTAGTGGGATTAGTCTCAAAAGAAAAAAATATTCATATCACCGAAATACCAGCAGAAAATAAAAGAAAAGTATACCCAATAGTGTCACTATATTTTTTCCTGTTTTAAAAAGCAATCTAATTAAATACTAGTATTACGGGGGATTTTATAAATATGCAATTAATAGCCATTTATTACACTGTAACACGGAACAATAATTTGAAAGAAAGTTTCAAAATTCAAAGCAATGTAAATATAAAATAGCTTGAAATACAATACAAACGAGAAATTTTATAAACTTTAAATTATAACACTGCAAATATATTGCATTATTGTAATTTGCTATGATTTTAAATTATAAATCAGAAGAGCCTTAGAGTTGCTAAGCAAACATAGTTAATTGAATCGTTGTAATAACAAATTCGTATTAAATTATTATCATTATAATATTATGTAGGTACGTATATTACTTTAAAATTATTTATAGTAGACATGAGTACGTAAAATGATTAGGCCGTTATATTCTTCGAACGGTACAAGAGAGGTTGTGACGAATATGTCGCCAATCCACCCTTGACTCGATACTTCGTCTAATGTAACCTAGACAAAAACGCGCTCAACATCTTCTATTTGCTGGACTTGTAGTTAGTTACTCTCGCATCAATTCGTACTCCATGATCTTTTCTATATGGTGTTTCCCTTCTCTTTGGTCATCTCAGCGCTATCAATAATGATAATAAAGCCTAAGTTATATATGACGAAGGAGGAACCAATCATAACGCAGGAGGCACCACCATTGTATTTTTAAAAGGTGTGATGTCACCATGGCCGACGTCACTGTTGTTAGTTGCGTGGATTACTCATGGTACGGTTTTGATCTTCGAAATAAAACTCCACAAGTAACTGTTTAAATGTTGTATTCTCAACGAGTAGCGTAACGTCGCCTCAGAGAGCTCTGCACGGTACAAAGACTCGAACACGAATGAATGTATTGCTTTTTTTTTTTTTTTTTTTTTTTTTGGTAACGCAGTGGTCCAGGAATGCGTGAAGCACTAACTCCCCGGATGGGAAGTGTGGGATTCCTAGCCTAGGGCCAGGTTACCCACTAAACCGCATCCACTGCGATTGCTGTTAGCCTAGGGGCTGTTACAGCGTAACCGGGCTGTGGGTGAGCGCTGAGGGCTCTCAACCCGAAAAATTTTAAGTGACAACGCCCGAGGGCTCTCCCTGCGGAGACGGACCTCGGCTCGGGGCGTCACTGATAGCAAAGTGGGCGTGCCCACGTTTGAGATATTGATTATTACGCGTTGCGTCTTTCTACACCGGCGGCGGTGTCGGAAGCGCAAATGTTTGTGTGTGTTACGGCTGCGCGGGCCGTGTATGTTTTATACTACGGATAATGTTAAAATTATATTATATTTGTGTTGAAAGCGCCCAGTCTTTCGATCGTGGGAGCGTATTTGGTGGCGATGTTGAGAAGGGCGAGGGCATTACCTTCGTTCCTTCTCAACTCCGCAGCTATTTCGCGAATTTCCGCGTAATTTATAAGCGCCGCGAGGTTCATCACAAGGGCTAGATCCGGGTCTAGCCCCTGCGAAGCCCTTGGGGTCGGGGGGTTTACCGCCTTTACCGGTGGCGGAAAGTGTTTGTTTGAATTGAGGCCCATTGGGGGCTTGAGTTGGCCTACAGTGGGCTTGGTGTGTCCTGCAATTGGCGGGAGTGATGACGTCACCTGCCTAGTTGTTGTAGGGGGTGACGGGAGGGGCTGCCTTTGCGGCAGAGCGGGGAAGGCCTCCTTAGCGAATGCTAGGGGGCGATGCCACGCATTTTGGGTGGGTAGTGGGGCAGGCACGAAGGCCTTGTTATAGTATTTGGCCCGGCTATTGTGCGGGACCATTCTGCGGGGCGCCCTGGGGCAGCCGCGGTAGTTAGCCGGGTGGCCTATCTCACCGCACAGCACGCACGAAGGTGGCTCAGTGCAGAGCGATCGGTCTTTGGGCCTTGTACACTCTGTAGTGTGATGGTCGCCTAGGCATTTGACACACCTTAATGTATTGCGACAGTGCGTCCGTATTTATAGGGCTCGGAGCACGTGCACGCGCACGTGTTTACAATTTAAGTATAGAAATTTCAATGAGAGAACTAATCACATGTTTGTTAATGTTAATTTAACATCAAAATAATCTTTAAGTAATCAATTGATGATTTATGAAGTAATTAAACTATTCAATTAATTAGTGTAATTATTTATAGTAGTGTATTGTTGTATTTGCACCGATATATAAATTTATAAGAATCCACTATTATTTGATTGTATCAGTCTTTAAGTTTGTTGAAGAAAGTAAAGTAATGAAGCAGCACATACTCCTCAATTATTCAGTTGTAAAATGTACGGTATCATTTTTCATTATAAAATACCACAGATGCTTTGTAACTAACACATTGAATAAGCTCAAAGGCTTCCAGAATATTCCAAATTAAATTAGCAATATGTGGTGCATTTAATTAAAATGCTTAGCGAATTGGTGGGGAAATTGCACTTTTTAATTAAGTGGATGCTTCAACTTAATAATGATTGATGACGATATGGTGATTAAGAAGCAGCCTTCGTACGTATGATTTTCAAATAGTATTATTGCATTCACATGGTGACGGAATAACATTGTAATAGTCACCACTCCCTCCTTTCCCTTGGGTGATTGCAAAATTTTCCGTGTGGTGAGGAGTAAAAATACAATTCAGCACCTATATATATCCTACCTGTGGTTGATTGTAAGAGACGACTAAGGGATATAAAACGCATATAACATCTATGAAAGAGAAGGATAACTCTAAGCAAACCCTATACCAACACGTCTGTCCGTGACGTGGTATAGTAGGTCAGTTTCCCTCCCATTATGGAGGAGGCTCGAACCCAATAGTGGGACGTGTGTGGGCTGAGATGATGATGATGATTGCAAAAGATAAAAAAAAACATAAGCAGCTAACATCACTTTCCACATACAATAGAACGAAAACTCGAAATAAAATACCTATATTAATCTAGTGTGATATAGTGGAACAAATTTCCTCCTACTGGAGATTCAAGACTCAAGATTCAGAATATGTATTTATTCGCTAATAAAAACGCTGTTCTGTATAGTAAAATCAAGGTAAAGGGCTAAAAAACAAGTTTAATGGTTGGTGGTTTTTTGAAAATTTCTTTGGTGTCCGGTTATTTTACTATATGGTATGGTATATAATATGCACGGTTTCTATTTTGTCGGACTAATGATGGAGGATCCAAATGTAGATGTGTTTATAACTCTGATAGGGTCATCTTCGTAGATAAAGTTTTGTAAAAGAAGATAATTATTTAGAATTGAAATTATTGTGAGTATGTACTCGATGATTAGACAAATGTATTTAACGGCAAAACTCACGCGTTAGAATTGAATTATGTATGATTATGCATCCCGGCAGTGTACGCCGGGGTCTTGCAGACCCGGCTGCGTGCTCGCTCTGATGATGAACATCGGATATGCTCAAAACCCGAGTCACCATAATGGATTGTAACGCATCAGTGTAGCCGTTTAAATGTATACACTTGTCTAACAGAATTCTATAAAACCCATATTCGTTAATGAATTAAGAAGATATAACTATACCTTACTTCTTCGTTAGATTTTTTTTTTAAACACACCACCCTGCACTAATAAAATAATCCTTGTATTGCGGGGAAGTTAACAAACATATAATTAATGCAGAAAAATTACACTCACAACACTGGCACGAAAGGTCAATATTTTAACCACTAAGCCATCTGTGCGATCATTCAATTCGTAAAATTTGTCTGAAAGATCTTCAGGAAAATAGGCTGCTGCAGTCGATTAGGAAATTTATAATACCAACTTGAATAGCCAATCTGCCTATCAAGGGTAATGATTATGGAATTATCACTCTTTGGAAAGTCATGTCCTAACAATGAATAACTTACTTATGTACTCTTTCACTATATGTTGAATGTATATTTTCGGGACGATTATAATATTTTGCTGGTAAATATTTTGTGTAAATATGTTTTTTGTTTTCTTTTTTATTTCACAATACACACATTTTGTTCTCACCTACTCATCTAAAATCAATATCCTGATTTTCTCGCAATTTATCACAACGGAAATTGTCAAAAGGTCTTGCAAATATTTTAACGGATACCGAACGTGGCAGTGCCTTTTTATGTTTAAATCTACCAAGCGTGATATAAATTACAACCGGTTCTGTTTTTTTTTTTTGATAAAATAAATAATCAAGTATTTCTTTATTTTGAAATCAGGTCGGTAGTTTCGAAAGTATAAACTATACATTAATGTGGAGATAGCTCAGAAATATAATGGTTTCTACACATATTTCTTTACTCAGTAAGTCTTTAAAAAACTGTTTTAGGGATCGTCAAGAGAAGGGTAGTAGCACTGGAAACTAATAACAGCAATTGTTATCGCCAACCTGCCTGCAAAATGTGGCGATTATGATATTAATCCCCTTGGGCAGTCCGAGTCACAATGTTATAACATTGTTAACTTAAATAAAATTCATGTATTTTATCATAAACTATCTACTCATAAGCTATTTCTTAGGTATTCCTAAAAATGACTTTTCAACAATGAAAAACAAACTGAATTCGGCAAAAAAAAAAACTATATAGATTATATGAATTTTCTTACTTCCCTTCTAAAGCCCTTTATTTTGATAAATCACTCGAGATGTTGATGATCAAAAACTTAAAATCAATCACTCTTTTTTTGCGGTGAACTATGGATATGATGACGCCCCACCAAATCGGTCCGGGGCGACAAAAGAAACAGCGCGCGACCCCATAGACCCACCCTTTTTTTTTTTTTTTTTTTTTTTTTTTTTTTATTGGTAGGCTATGGGTGCGTCTCGCCCCGCCGAATCGGTCCGGGGTGACGGAGAAGGCGGCGCGTGACCCCATAGACCCACCGTAAAATCCTCTCTCTTCGCCGTGCGAGCGGACCACCGGTACCCGATCTTTGTCTTCGGTGGTCCGCTCGGCGGTTTACCCTCGCGGGTTCCTCTCGTCGGCGCCCCGACAGATTTCGCCGTCGGGGCGTCGCCCTCACGCGGTGGCCTCGCGTCGGGTGACCGGACAATTCCCCGGTCCGATCACCCGAGGCCTGGGTTAGGGCGGCATCAGGCGCAGGTATTCGCGCCTGCGCCGCCCCGGCCGCTGGCGGCGGCCCGGGTCGCGGGAGTCCTCCCTGACTCGTTCCGCCGCCTCCTTCCGCGAGATGACAGCCTCGCAGAAGGCGGCGACCGCGTCCCAATTCCTGACGCTGTCGACCATTGCCCTCGCGACAGCCGGCAGCGCCAGGTCGGCACCGATAATAGCGACGAGGTCACGGCGCTGCCCGTCCCAGCCCGAGCATTCCTCGAGCGTATGTTGCGCCGTGTCCTCGCCACTACTGCAATGATGGCAGCCTGGAGTCCACTCCCTGTACACGACCGTGTGCAGGTATTTCCCGAAGCACCCGTGCCCCGTCAACACCTGCACCAGTCGGAAGGTGAGGACCCCGTGCCGCCGCTCCATCCATTTCATCAATACGGGCCGAAAGGCCTCGACGGTCACGATACCGTGTCTAGGCCTCTCCAGCCGCGTAACCCAACGGGCGATGACGTCTCGGCGGGCGTCCTCGCGCCAGGTGGCTATCTCGCTCAACGATGGGGAGCCACCCTCCTCGCGCACTGAGGTAACCCGCCGGTAGAGGTCGGAGAGCATCTCCGCCTCTAGGTCCCACGGGGGTGTCCCGGCCAATAGGCACGCCGCCTCTGTCGACACCGTGCGGTACCCGCGAATGGCTCTGACCGCCATGGCTCTCTGTGGCCTCCACAGAACCGCCCTGAGCTGGGCGTTCAGAGCCCTCGCCCACACGGGTGCGCCGTACATGGCCATCGAGCGGATGACCCCCGCATACAGCCGTCGGCCCTCGAAACTGGGTCCGCCCACATTCGGCATGAGCCGAGAAAGGGCGGACGCCGCGCCGACCAGCCGGGGAGCAATCTGTCGGAAATGCTCCCGGAACCACCATCGCCCGTCGAGCACCAGACCCAAGTACTTCATATGGGCCTGGATGTTGATCTGGATGGAGTTGACGACTAACGAGGCGCCGGTTGGCAGCCTTACGCGTGGCCCATGGAATAATAGGGCCTCCGTCTTATTTAAGGCCACCCTGAGCCCCAGCGCCTCGATTCGCCTGACCATCTCCTCGGTGCCGAGAGTGGCCAGGCTCGCCGCCTCTTCGAGTGTCCTGCCCCGGGCTGTGACGAGCGTGTCGTCAGCATAGCACACCAAGCTCAGCCCGGGGGGGAGACTCCCTCTCAACGCCCAGTCGTACCCGATGTCCCACAGAGTCGGCCCCAGAACCGACCCCTGTGGAACACCGCACGACATGGGCGTCCGCACAATGTCCCCTGCGGAACCCGCGCAGAGGATACTGCGCCCTTCCAAATAGTCTGCCACCAGCCGCCTGAGGTACAGGGGCACTCCATGGAACCGGAGCGCCTCCCTGATGCAGCTGAATGGCAGACTATTGAATGCGTTGGCGATGTCCAACGACACCGCCAACAGCACTCCCTTGCCGGCGACAGCCTCCGCGGCCGTTTGCCTCAGGCGTAGCAGGGCCCCGATGGTCGAACGCCCCCTCCTAAACCCATATTGAGCGTCCGACAGATCGGGCCCCACCTCCTCCAAGTGTCGGACGATGCGGGCAGCGAGGACACGCTCCAGCAGCTTACCCACATCGTCGAGAAGCACGATGGGCCTGTAGGCCGACGGCAAATCCGGGGGCCGTCCCGGCTTTGGCAGGAGAACCAACCTCCCCTCCTTCCAGCACTCAGGGAACCGTCCAGACGTCAGACAGGCGTTGAACAGTTGCCTGAGGCGAGGCTCGAAGTGCTCGAGGAGCGACGTCAAGACCCGGACTGGTATTCCGTCCGGGCCGGGGGCCGTGGTGGCGGAGCGAATCCGCGCTACTGCCGCCCCCACTTCCGACTCCGTCACGGGTGGAACACTCTCGTCGTCGGCCTCCCGGTCTTGATCTGGCGAAGCCATGACCGGGGGCGTGTGTCCCGACTGCCGTGGAAATAGCTCCTCGATCACCCTACAGAGGAAGTCGGGCTGGAGGGTCTCGGTGAGGGGGGGGCCCTGCGCGCGAAGCTTTTTCAGCGACGCGCGATACGGGCGACCCCAGGGGTCACGGTCGAGACCGTCCAACATCTCCTGCCAACTCGCATCCTTGGCGGCTCGGATGGCCAGCCGAAAGGCAGTCCGCGCACTGCGGTACGCCTCGTACAGCTGGCCCTCCCGCTCAGCGTCGCGGTGACGCCGCCGGCTGCGGGTGTAGGACCTTCGGGCACTGATACACGCCGCGCGAAGGTCCGCCAGTCTTGGGGACCACCAGTAGACCCCTTGCCTCGGAGGTAGACGCCGCACCCTGGGCATGGCCGCATCGCATATCTGCGTTAACGCACTGCGGATGCGGACAGCCTCAGCGTCCACTCCGTCCGCTGGGGGCGGTGAGGACAGCCACGTGTGAACGATGGCCGCCTCCGCCAGTAGGTCCCTATCAAGACGACCCACAGCCCACCGCGGAAACGCGGGAGCTCCGTCCGCCCTGTGACCCCTACCGGGTTCCCGGGGGGAGACCTCCATCCGGATGTACCGGTGGTCCGACAGGGTCTCCGCCTCCTCCAGGACACTCCAGTTCCTCACCCGTGGCGCGACAGCGGGGCTAGCGAACGACAAGTCCACTATCGACCCGCCCTGCTGCCGCACACACGTGTTCACTGAGCCCCTGTTAACAACACAGAGGCCCAGTGAAGCCGCCCACTCAACGACCGCCCGCCCGCGGTCGTCCGTCATAGGGGACCCCCACGCCGTGGATTTGGCGTTGAAGTCCCCCAGGACCAGGACGAGGCCCGGTGCCAGTCGCCGTATCGAAGCCTCCAAGGTGGTGAGGGAGGCCCTGAAATCGTCCATTCTCCTGTTAGGGGAGAGGTAAACACTGTAGAGTGTGACCCCTCCCCATTCCGCAGCGACAAATTCCTCGCCCCTATCCAAAAGGGATAAGGACGGGAAGTGCCGCTGCGTTGAGACGACGATTGCCGCAGTTCCGTTTCGGCTGACCACCCAATTGGGGCGATCAGGCACGACGTACGGTTCCGCGACTACGGCTGCACCAATCGACCACTCCGCCATGGATTGCAGGAGGAGATCCTGCGCTCCGGCGGAGTGGTTGGTGTTGGCCTGCAGGAGGTGAATGGATTCTGCAGCCATTAGTGGGCCGTATCCATCACCTCCGCCTCGCCAGTGGGCGATCGGGCCGCGCTAGGAGCAGGAGCGGCCGTGGTCGAAAGGCCGCCCCGACCCTTTGGGGCCGAAGCAGGAGGTCTGCACGCCCCAGAACCCATGCGGTGCTTGGCGGGCTTATTGCCCGCCGCACACGCGGGGCAGTGGGGCGGGGCGGCGCAAGATGCCGCCACGTGCCCGGTCTGACCGCAGCGGAAACACAATCCGCCGCAGTCGAAGCAATTGGTGCACGTCGGTCGAGTGTGTCCGACCGCCATGCACTTATAGCACCTCGCAGGCCGGTGCTCAAGCACGGTTACCCGCGCCGAGCTCCAGCCCACGAGGAGCCTGCCTGAGCCGGCCAGTTGCCTGACCGACTCCACCGGGCACTGCGCCCAGGCAGCACCTACGCCACCCGGACCGGGACGAATGGCACCGACCCGGACGGTGTCTATGGGACACCCGGTTTTCGAGGCAATAGCCTCCCGGATGTCTTCCACCGTCACGGAGTCGTCCAGACCCGAAATGCGCATTTCGGCGCACTTGACGGGCCTGGCGATCCTGATGCCACCCTCCTCGGCGAACAGACCTCGCAGCTTCTCAGCTACGCTGTCAGCCGTCTTGGCGCCCTCGGCCCCTGGGAACTCGAGGATTCGAGCCCCCGTCCGGGCCTTGCGGGTCCTGGCTTCGACGCCTCCAATATCGGAGACGTCTAGCTCCCGCCGGGCCTTCCTCAAGACGGCCTCGTAGTTGAGGCCCTTCTCGGCCGCCTCAGGCAGCACAGTGATCACCACTGCGGCTGTCTTTGGCGGCTTGAGCCCCTTGCGCGACCTCTTCTTCTTGTCGCCAGCTCCTGCCTTGGGAGCGGAGACCTCAGCGGCGCGCTTGGCCTCCGCTCTCCTTCTTTGGCCACGACTCCTTCTATCGCGCTCGGCCACCTGCCAACCCTCTTCGGGTACGGCAGTCGTGCCAGACGCGGAAGGCCTCGTCGTAGCCTCGCTGGTCGTCGCCGGCGGTTTCGTTGCGGGCGACTTCAGCGGTCCGGCAGCAGCCGGCGCCGTCTTCCTCCTCAGGGCAGGTCCCTTCGGAGCGGGGCCGGGGCCTTTGGGCTTAGGCCCGGCCGCGGCCGCGGCGTAGCTCCCCACGCGGCCACCCTGACAAGGCAGCGGGGCGGGGGCTGGTGCCGTATGTGGCCGCTTATCTGCGGCAAGCGGCGGCCGGACACGTGGTTCTGGAGGCAGCCTTGCCTCCAGAACAGCGAAGCGCGCATCGACAATTTTGCCCACTGCGTCGATTATCGCGCGCAGGGACTCATCCGGCAATCCTCCCACCGCAGGGGTTGGCATCGGGGTCGGCAGCGGGGTCGACGCCTCCAGTTGAGCCTCCACCGGGGCCCGCTCCGAGACGCTTGGCGACTTCGTCGCCGTGGCGCGAGTCGTCCTCCTCGCTACCGGGACAGGTGTCGGCTCGGTGGCCGTGACGGCTTCAGCCGGCGGCGTGCCCTCCGCAGCGGGGGGCGTCCTCCTCGTCGCAGGGACGGGTTTCACCGCGGCAGCTGTTTTGCGCGCCGTGGCCGACGGCTTTGGCGCAGGCGGTAGGAACTGCGCCATCTGGGCCCGCAGGTCGGCCATGTCTTTGGCCAACATGCGGTTTACCCGACGCACCGACTCCAGCTCGGACTCCAACTGGCGGTTCAGGTCCCGCAGGCCTGAGACCTCGCCACTAAGGCGGGCATTTTCAGCCTGCAGGTCCAGGGGGCCGTCGCTCGCAGCAGGCGCCACCTCACCCATAGACCCACCCTGCAAAGCGCGCCTCTTCGCTGTGCGAGCGGGCCACCGGAACCCGATTTTTGTCTTCGGTGGATCAGAATTGCATACCTAGTGACATTCGTGTTATCAAAATGATTTTGAAACAAACGACATACGTGTTATTAAATTTAATTGTACTGTTTTGAGTAATTATACATTTCATTAGACATATAAACATAGGTATATACATAGAAACACTTAACCATCCGTAAAAAGGCATTTGTCGGTTAAATTTTAAAGGAACCTTAACTATATACATTGTTCATCCCATCAGTCACTAAAATGACATTATCATATTTTTCTAGCTTTATCCCCATAAGTAGGTAGAGGCGCCACATATAATTTCAATAATCTTCTACTCAACACAGATACAGATTATTATAAATAACTGACTACTTTTGCTGGAAAATTTGATCATTATATCTGATTCAGAACCTGCATTCGAGGCTCTAAGCTTTCACGCTAGCTTTATATACTTCGTTCAACTATGCAGTCTGGATAAATATCTATTACAAAGTTACTCCAAGTCATAATGTGTATATTTACGATGCTTTTACCGAGCGTTTTAACTTTTGAATCCGTGATAATTATCTAAATCTTTCGTACTTCTGATATTTTGTTTATAATTATGTTACATTTATATCGAGAGGCTTTTAAATTAATTCTGGTACGTTCTATCGAATACTTTTCAGTGTTCATATTTTTGGCCATGAGTTACTGGACTGGGGTATTAGTCCATCACCCGCCGAGAGGCTGACCGCGCGAGAAAAGATCGACGTCCTCCTCGAGGTAGGGGGGGAAGTCGCTTAAGGAGAGGGTACCCCTCAGGGGGTATTCCGTCGGGCCGGCCACTGACGTCAAGTTCACGCTGCTCCGGTGGCCAGTCCAACGACGAAGGCCAGGTTGGGTTACGGCTGTGCATGCTTACGCCCCTCTGTCACCCCAGACGGAGTGGTGCGAGGAGTGCGCCGACCTTACCCACCCCAAAAAAAAAAAAAGTGTTAATATTTTTGTCTTTGTGTCATTTTAATAGATTCGTCGTGTCATATTGATACATCTGTTTGTTAAATCGGAATGTATATATCTTTATTTTAAACCAGCTACGGTCCAGTCTTATTTTGCTATCCAGATTTATAGAAGTGCAGCAAAGGGTCTGACCGCACATCCTCTTTTTACCTATTAAACAGACTTGACTTTGGTGGCATTCTGTTCTGCACTTGGTCTTGAGAATCTTAAGATTTTATTCAATTCATGCTTATCCAACTACTAAATACTAAATTTAAGTTTAACAGATAATATTAGGCCACACTAGCCCCCATCTGGGTAGCATAATTTGCTAGATTTGCAATTAGTATTTGCTAATTTGCCGTTAGTATTTGCTAAATAATATGCCAAGTAACATCAGGTTCCAAGTTGAGGTCACATCTACCTGGTTGATATATCATGGATCGTGGAATGATCTTGATTCCTAACAGCCGCGCTAACGAAGAGAAGAAAAGACCGGGTTCCGGTGACCCATAGTTTGGTCTAGGTCGGCATCAGTTGCAATTATTCGTGCCTGCGCCATGCCTCCTTAATTTATTCTGTCAAATATCCATACATCTTCGCATTTATTAAATTATAATTATTAGCAACGTGAACATATAATCAAGACTCATTAGATAGAAACTTGTGTTCTTAAAATTTATATAATACTAGCTTCTGCCCGCGGCTTCGCCCGCGTAAAAGGTTACTTTCTTAAAGTTTTTCATCTCCTATTTTTATTTTACCCCTTAAGGATAAATATTTTACAAAATTTTAAAGTCATATTTATTTATATCTAATCGATAGCCTAAAAATAAGTTTCAAGTTTCTGGCTTTAAAAATTACGATAATTCCTTACAACTTTTTATCCCCCTTTATAGCCCTTTTTTGCGTTAAAAAGTAGCTTATGACTTTTATCAGGCTCTGGACTATTTGTGTACCAAATTTCATTTAGATCGGTTCAGTAGTTTTGGCGTGAAAGAGCGACAGAGAGACAGAGTTACTTTCGCATTTATAATATTAAGTAATGATTAGTAAGAACTTATTTGCGAGCAAAAAAATGTGTTGAACGTACGTCTACGGGAAATTCGTTCTAATCGCCTTACCAATTGGGCCATGGTGGGTCGGTACATATTTACCAAACCACCATGTATCAAATGACTTTCTACCCGCAAATTGTTTTTTTTTTTAATAACCTAACATGGTAAATGGTAATATTCAGTAATCCGTATAATGTTGATCTACAAAAACCGCACATATAATATTTTTACTCAATAAAGATGTCCTAACGCCGTCCGAGTGCCATCCTATTCGGTTTCATCCGTCCATCCATCCAATAGTAGCAAATCTGAAATGGATATCTTTTATCAGTTACTGTGTAAATCAATATGCAATGGCTCGGAAACCCATTCGGAATCGATTTTAATTTGTACGACACCCACGAGTAAAGAGATATTATTATATTTTCAGTCCGTTATCAAAAGAAACTACTTTTATTGCCATGTTTTTATTAACACGTATTTTTTATGTCTGTTTTGCTGGGGCCACAGTAGCGGCTAACGTCAATGTCCAATAGCGCGATAATTATTGCGATAATTTTTAACGCGCCTAAGTGGGTGGCTACACTTGAACGGTTAACGTGGATGCTCATCATTGGCGATAAAAACGACGTTAATTTTACTTGAATTGAAGCAAGATGGACGTTGACAGAGTTCTGTATTTCATGAGTATAAATTTTTATTATTTGAATTTATTGAATCATTACCGAATGAAGGAAAAAAGGAAACAATTAAAAAGAAGATGGTGGATGATACAAATGCACACTGACACTGACGTAGTGTGGCCGCTGCATTGCATTAATTCTCGCGTTAATATCTTTGATGTACCGCCACTTGAGCTATTGCTTAATGCCAAACGGCAATGTTAATGCCGTTGTCAAATTATCGCGTTAAGCTGGCTACACCTACGGTTAACGTCCATTATCGCAATAATTAATGCCATTTCTCGTTAGTGTGGCCCCAGCATTTGGAATATTATAATTGATTTTAAATTAACTTTCCGATGAGCTAGATATTTGAGATTTGGACCACAGCTCGCGGAAGTGGATTGGAATGTACGGAATTGCGTGAAAATGTACGTATGCAGCACATAATTACTAAAGTGCTTTATGTTTTCGTTTTCAATCTTGTGATAAATTATTTTATACTTCATCATCATCATCTCATATACGTCCCACTGCTGGACCTCCTCCACACAAGGAGAGAAAATGACCTTTTTTTTTTTTTTTTTATTTTATTTTTTTTTATTGGTGGGCTATGGGTGCGTCTCGCCCCGCTGAATCGGTCCGGGGTGACGGAAAGGCGGCGCGTGACCCCATAGACCCACCGTAAAACCTTCTCTCTTCGCCGTGCGAGCGGACCACCGGTACTCGATTTTAACTTCGGTGGCCCAGAGAGAGAAAATGACCTGGACAAGCCTCCTTCACACAAGAAGAGAAAATGACCTACTACACCACGCTGGTCAGACGTGCTGGTATAGGATTTTGTTTCGAGTTTACCTTCTCTTGCATAGAGCATCTATATATGCATATTTTATCCCTTAGTTCACCACTTTTACGTTCACCCACGGGTAAGGTATGGGATGGTGAACTGTATTCTCACTCCGTCACCACATGGAAAGTTATACTTATATACGTTATACTTTTTAGTTCGTTATAAAAAATTGGTATACATTTTTGTTTTGTTTTATTATTATTCTTAGAGAATGTACTTTATAGTTTTATTTATTTCTATAAACCACTTTGATAAATATTAATATACATTTTATAAATGTAAGCACGAAATTTTATTCACACTTTTTATTCCATAATAGTTGACAAAGTAGCACTATGCGACACAAAGAGACAGGTATTCAGTCCTTCACATACTTAACCCCTTTTCTCAGTAAACTTTTAAGAGGGAAATAAGGAAAATGGCGGGCAAATGTGGCCGTTACATCAGATTCTTTGTTACTTATGCGAACTGTAGCATAAAGACCAGGAAATATGAATAAAAAAAATACAAAAAGGATTTTTTTTTTGTTTACTTTTTTTAAGATTTATGAATTTTATCCTATCAATGTTCTACTATTTGAGATAAGCTTTCACAACGAGAATAACGTAATTATCACCACGCTTGATTGTTGGTGTAAAAATTCCCAAGGGAGAATGTGATGGTTTTACGACACTTTTGGGCAAGTCATCGTAAGGATAATTTACAAAGTAGTTGCTATTTTTACTTTTAAAATTGTTGCCCATAGGTATTTTATACTATTAATTATCTTCAACCTCATCAGTCTTGTATTTTTTTGTTGGTAGACTATGGTCTGGACATACGCCGTCCGCTTCATCCGGAGCGACAGAAGGACGGCGGGCCCCATAAACCACCGTTTTCCTTTCTCATAGCTATTGGACCGGCCACTGGTACAGCTTCCCTGACATCCATGGCCAACCTGGCGGGGCATTAGTCTAACATGTCGTCACTTCAATGTAGTAGTAGTCTATCCATTACAAACATCCTTTATATTCTAGATGAATATTGAAATAAGATTAAGTGGCCTGTGTGGGTACCCTTGAACACTAATTATAACGTCGTGTACAACTAGTAGCTAATACAGTGCACGTTGACGGCTCGCAGACACAACGCACTTATCCTGATGATGAGGATATATTTGAAACTCGGATCGACGTAATCGATTCTAGCACGTAATTTTATGTACTCATAACGATATTATTAATAACGATATTATACATTAATTAATATTATATTAATATCCTATTTACTTTTTATTACAGCACTTGATAGCTCATCCGTTGGTAAGTGGTGGCTCATCGATTTTGGGTATGTCAGGTAAATAACCAGGTCGCTATCTTCTGTAAAGGTTTAGGCCTCCAGCGCTCTTGCTCACCAAACAAATTGGTACTAGACATACATACATACATACATATCACCACGCCATATACCTTGCAGGGTAAGCAGAGAGAACAAAGTGCCAGAGAACTTTATCCTTGCATACTTCACTCGCTTCCTCAACATTCATAATTCTCTTCATTTCATTATACATTGTATTGTATTGTATGGTACTAGATTAACGTTGATTTTCTATAACAGTATCGTACTACCCGGAACAATTGGCCATTTACGGCTGCAGGCATTTTGGAAAAACGTTCATTTCTGAACTAAAAATAGGTTCAATTACTATATAATTTAATTTTGAAACAAAAAGATACAATTTAATATCTTTTTTTTTAATTAGGAAACCCAACCCCTTGGTTTGTTTGTAGAAGTCGATATATGGCCTGGTGGCGAGTTACATCAATTGGAATATCACATAAACCCATCGATATATATGTATGTACTACGTACTATATTTCGCGTTCCGAACACTTGCTTTGTTCGACTAAGCTGTACTGCAATCCGTACACCTTACTTTAGTGTGACTGCGACCATCATGGACTGTGGGTGTATACAGAGCAGCGTTGTTAATACGATAATTCGAATAATATCAATCAAAACTTGCACATGTGGATATGAATAAAAATTCTTTATTTAACTAAGTAAAATGTTTTGTTGTTAAAGTGTACAATTAGGTAATAATATCGAATTAGCACAATAGAAAAAAATATTCTACATTTAAATGTCACACCATCTTTGATAAAGCCCGCAGATGTTCAATTACACTGGTTGGAGGTAAAAATGTGTGACTATACACAGACTTGACGTAGTGTCTAGAAAGTATTTTGATAATTTATATTCTTTTTTCCTGTAGTTTATGTTATCAGTTAATACTTATCTGTCAAAGATCAAACAGGTTGGTATAGGGTTCTGTTTCGAGTTTTCCTTCTCTTGATAGATGTTATATGCATATTATATCATTTAGTCGCCTTTTACGATATCCACGACCAAGACAGGTAGTGATGAATTATATTCTTATTCCGTCATCACACGGATATTCAAAACTATTGTCGTATGTTAAAGCAAAGTTTATATAAACATATAACAGTTCATTTTCTTTTATAATTTACTATTATTTTTATTTATTTAACTACTTAATAATACACTTTGAAATAGAGTATGCTGTATGAGTTCTAATGAATCTTTGTAGGTACAAAAACTGTGTCACTTCTGCGGTGTAAAGTCTATAGTACCACGCTTTGTTACATAACGTTGAACGAAACGCGTAAGTGCGCATGAAATGCCTACATCTTACGACGTTTTGGTCGCGAGAAAATTACAAATATAAAGCGATTTAGTGCTGTGTGCTTCAATGTTCGAGTTAGATTACCTATTTATTCTTTTAGCGCTGCAGCGGACTTTAGTTTAACTTTACCAAAATGGAACAAAATATTTATTCGGGATAGCTTCTCTATACACATAACTCTATGCATAAACCTTCTTCGTGAAAAAATACATAAATATACATAGGTATTAATTTTCATAATGAACAGTCAAATAGTTTCTGTGTTTAGTGATGTCATATATACAAACATTATCTTTTATAGACATGGATTAGTCAGACGGAAGATGGAATTTCGTCCTGAATAATACATTTTATATGTGTGGCCATTTTGTTATCCATATTAGTCTTAGAAATATTTAGGTAACAATTTATTGAAAATTATTTCAACTATATAAAACAGCTTAAGTTAAATTACGTACGGAAACAGTACTATTTAAGTAAAGTTAAATGGCCTTTTGGCAACACATGTGAGCAAAATAGCGAGTATGGCAAATGTATTTGTATAAATAAATAATATTCATAATGTATCTTCATCTTTACAAAATTATTTGTATCCACCCAAAGATAATATCGATAAATAAATCTTAACAATACAAACCATAAGTTTAACATACTCTCGACCCCTACACAAAAGATGACGTCATCACATTCGCATATGCGGTATATTTAGGGTTGGAGTCGTTAGGATCCGCTGCCGGAAACTCGGCATATTTGAATTGAAGAGTATATACGGTATAACTTCTACGTATCTAAAAGAGTATCAACTAGATAAGGTGTTAGTGAAGGCTACGTACTGTGTTGACTTTGGACTTCGATATTTTCGTTTTGTTTATCGGTCACTTATCTATCTCATATATGCGCCACATGACCTTAAATAATATAATTACACATTACTATAATAAGCTTTTTTAGTAAAACATTTTGTTTTATATATAAAAGAATGTATTTATGTTAATAAAAATGGCGATATGGAAATTTTTGGCGAGAACATGGACTTGTTATTAGTAAGGGTATATAAGACTACCACCTGGTAGACTTATATACCACTATTATAACTTCGGTAATATATTTTTCTCAAACATGCTTGGAAATTTGAGCATTATTTTGACAACCTTCTTCAAGATAAATCGAAATTGCTGTACTGACCAAATACATGAATTGAAGTGTCAAAATATGGTAACTAAATAGGAAACTAATCAAAGTTTTATTTAAATTTTGAACTGGCCTGAAAAAGAAACTTGTTTGATCATGAAAAAAAAAAACAAATGAACCCTTAAGTACGTGAAAAATGTTGTTCGTTGTTCGTCATTTATACAGTTCTACTTAGTACTACTTAGTTTTAATTTCCGCACATTATTTGAGAAAAGCATTATACAAGCCTTGGCTACAACTAGGAATTGATCGACTTACGTATGTGTGCCTCGGCTACGCCTCGGCCCACATTCGTCCATCATACCCTCTTTTGCTGGCCGCTGCAGTAATGTACTATATTTATCAGGTTATTAACTGAACTACTCAACTTAAAACTCAAAAAGTACTGTTCCAAAAGAATAAAAAAGTACTTAAGGTTAAAAAAGTATTTAAGGCTTGTTGTACCACTGGGTGGACTGAAAAACCCAATAGCGGACTAGATCCGGTAGTCTGTTCCATAGACGGGGAGGAATAGATATCTGTAGAGCTTAGAAGAAATTGCTCAAATGAAAACAGACAAAAACAGGATTCCATATTTTGGTTGACAAACTTATGCTATCAAATTCCAGCAAATCCAATCATTTATATGATTATATATGAAATAATTATATATTGTTTGGCTTCATCATATAAATATTTTTTTGGAATCCTGGATTCATTCGTTTCTAATCATTATTTACTCAGAAATTCAAACTTTCTACAACAATTATTATTTTTATTACCTATGGCAAATGAGCAAACAACACACCTGATGGTAAGTATTACTGCTGCATATAGACCTCTGTAATATCAGACAGTTAGGCTGCGGCCTACCAACCAACAGCCACCTAAATTGGGTTTCCGACTTTCTCGTTCAACGAACGAAGCGCAACATCACATTGCTCAGATTTTTTGCAAGAGTGTGCTGTTACCCTGAATGGACCAGCACGCGGCTGTAGACAGAAAATTGTGTGGCCTTAATACTTAGTAGTAGTAGTAGTACTAACAATATTAAAGTTAAATCTAGTAGTACTAGTTAAAAGTTAAATGTAGTAGTACATACATACATACATATCATCACGCCATATCCCTTGCAGGGTAGGCAGAGAGAACAGAGTGCCAGAGAACTTTATCCCTGCATACTTCACTCGCTTCCTCAACATTCATAATTCTCTTCATACACGCTCGCCGGTTTCGGAGACTCTTGACTCCACCTTCATTTAGTACATGACCGATCTGGTCTAGGTAGGTTAGTCTCGGTCTCCCTCGGTACCTACATCCTTCCACTTTCGCATTGTATATCTTCTTAACCAGACGTTCGTTCGGCATTCTTTCCACATGTCCGAACCATCGGAGCATGCCCTTTCGCATCTTTACACCAATACTCTCTTTCATACCTACTCACTCTCTTACGTCGTCGTTAGTAGTACTAACAATATTAAAGTTAAGTGTAGTACTAACAATATTAAAGCTTCATATACCGTTAGTTTCAACCAATTATCGGCAGAACTCGTATCTATGGAGGGTGTGCAGTAGCTTCAATGAACTATTGGCTGTTCACGATTTTGATTTGTTTAATACAAGTATTACGTCTGTAAAGTCTACACTGAGTATTTCTCTGTTTATGGGGGTGTCAGTGGTAGCATTATTTAGTATAAGTATTCTGTCTTTCTTTCTTTTTAATTTCTTCAATCTTTGGACTTGAGTAGGCACGTGGTTTCTCCTCACTGTCGACTGATGAGCTTTCTAATGTAATAAGATATCTATCTGTAAGAATCTATAATTGGCTATCTCTTTTTATTTTGCTGTTAAATATTATATGTAAGCTGTTGGTTCTTTTTAAATAAAAAAAGAAAGTAAAAAAGAACTTAGTTAATGTTCTGTCTAATTGGAATTAGATCCAAAATGAATCCAAAACTGTATCCGAAAGGATACGATTACTTGTGTAGCTAACGTTGCACTCCAGGTAGTCTTCTAATATTTTCAATGTAATCTTGTACCAACAACGCCATGCAAAAGGACGCGTGTTAATCATCGCATAAAAGACCACCTTTTTTTTGGTTGCGGTGGACTATGGATGTGTTCGCTCTCCGCCAAATCGGACGGCGTGCAACCTCATAAACCCACCCTGCAAGGACTCCTCTCTTCGCCGTGCGAGCGGGCCACCGGTACCCGATCTTTTTCTTCGGTGGACAACATAAAATACCACCTTGGACCTAGACAGTAAAATGCAGTGAGTTGGATTTTTTTAAGAAATAGATACAAAGCTTCTCTTTATTTTGCGAGTGTGCATTGGCCGTAGTATACTAATCTCATTATTAAATGAGCTAACCATTCTATTGGCTGAAATGTTATACATGCACGTAATACGGTATCTGAGGGAATGAACTAATGTGCCGGTGTCAATAATTCTATCTTATTATAAATCGTGTAATCAAGAATGGACACAATCTATCGATAGGTATATGATTCCAGTAAATTTTTAACATTTTTTTATTGCTCATCGTGGCAAACGAGCAAGGAGCACATCAGATGGTAAGTGTCATTGCCACCCATAGACCTTTGCCATAACCTAGGCCACCTACCATTACAATCCCCAAAACCCACCTAGTTGGGCTTCCGGCTCTCTTGCTCACCGAACGAATCACAATAGCACATTGCCATTACTCAGACGTCGCTCTTCTGTGAGAGTGTGGTACTACCCCGAACGGACCGGCCCGCGACTGTAGATAAAGAAATATCTACAGCATGGTCCTACCACTATTGAAAAAAATAAAATTTAAAAAAAAGCAGCATGTTTTTCATTGTCAACGCATTTACGACATTATGACTTGAATAAAAGTGAGTATCTATAAATACCCGAATACGAAACGAAAAATGATGTCACAAGCGGGGTTCGAACCCGCACCTATTGGGAATCCGGCCCAATCGTGCTGCCACTTACACCATCATGAACTATTTTAGGACATGCAAATTTCGCTTTATATTATATCTTACGTCTTCAAGGTGACGTATGCCATCTACCGGACAATGTTTACACATTGTATAGGCTTAATACTTCAAACTTTACAATTAGAATTGTATTAAACGATGACACAACCTTGTTATTCAAATTACTGAAATTTTTAGCATTTAATTCATATTTAGCAGCACGATTGGGCCGGATTCCCAATAGGTGCGGGTTTGAACCCCGCTTGTGACGTCATTTTTCGTTTCGTAATCGGGTATTTATAAATAATTAAGCATATTAAATGCTAAAAATTTCAGTAATTTTAAAAGTGAGTATCGTTAAGCTATTTCATATTAAAAGTCACGTAAGTTGTTTTAATATTATATGATTTTAATTATATATGTTCACATGAACCTACATTGGATCTGTAATAATAGATATATTTAATTCAAAATAAGGTTAAAATATTTAAATTAAGATACTTTATAATCTAAATACAGTTATTACTAAAATAACGATATCGTTTTGAACGTGGGTGCTTTTAATGTATCTTTCTATCATAGGATTATTGTAAATGTTTATTGAGAATTGTAATTTGTACGTAAAATTATCAGTTGTAATTAAGCAGTTTTTGAACCCTCAATGCAAGTGTTTTAGTTTTAAGTGTTTGTATGTCTATCTATGGCATCGTAGCTCCTAGAGAAATGGACTGATTACGATGCGATTTTTTTAGTTTAAAGTTTGAAAAAAAAAAGATGAAAATAGCTTGTAGCTAAAATTTACGAATATCTGTTCAGGCGTTTCAAGGTCATCACCTTTTTTTTTGTTAGCTGTGGTAGGACTCTTAAAGTGCATTAAGTTTATTTTGAAACTTATATATGATTTAATATTTGAAACACCTATGTATGATAATACCATTTAGTTACTCTAATGATAAAGTTCGAAAGAGAAAGCTAAAGTCCAGGAGTGCCTATTAATGCCGCCCTAACCGAAGCTTCGGGTGATCGGACCGGGGAATTGTCCGGTCACCCGACGTGAGGCCACCGCGTGAGGACGACGCCTCGACGGCGAAAGCTGTCGGGGCGTCGACAGGAGAGGAGCCCGAGAGGGCATACCGCCGAGCAGGCCACCGAAGACAAAGATCGGGTACCGGTGGCCCGCTCGCACGGCGAAGAAGAGGTGCTTGCAGGGTGGGTCAATGCGGTTGCGCGCCGCCTCTTCCGTCACCCCGGACCGATTTGGCGTGGTGCGACGTCCATAACCCACCGCAAAAAAAAAAAAAAAGGAGTGCCTATTAATAAACCCATGAAATTTGGTCTCCTTGGATACTTCTTAACGAGTTCTGTTCCTTAGCATTTCTTTTCAAATCGAGGGTTACTTAAAAATTTTAATTTTCTATTATTGTCAATTATTAGATCTTCATCGCCAATTGTGTAGTCTTCTTTCAGGCTACACCACGTACCGTAGTCCTATGATTACTTTGTGTATTATTATATGTATTGATATTATTATAAGTATTATATAAATAAAACTTCTATAATAATGACACCATGTTGGACGTACCGGCTTCAGTGCAGTGTAGTAGAGTCTATGAATATTATCAGCTCTTTATTTTGCTCGTGCATGTCGTAAAACACGACTAGGAGCCTTATACTGACCTGTGAAATCCCCAATTTCTTTAACGGCTTACGGTCGGCGCACTCTTCGCACCACTCCATCCAGAGTGACAGAGGGGCGTTAGCACGCACACCCGTAACCCATCCGTGGCACGTTGCCTTCGTCGTCGGGCCGACCACCAGAACAGAGTGACTTGAATTCAGTGGTCGGCCCGACGGAATATCTCCTGAGAAATACCCCCTGTTCTCGACCGACGTCCCCCCCTCGGGGAGGACATCGGTCTTTCCTCATGCGGTCAGCCTCTCGGCGGGCGACGGACTAATTCTCCGATCCAGTCACCCGCGGCCTCGGCTAGGGCGGCATCAGGCGCAGGTAATCGCGCCTGCGCTGCCCCAGTCACCGACGGCGGCTCGCGTTGTCAGGGAGATGCTCCTCGTGCATGCGCTCCGCCGCCTCATTCCGCGAGACTACTGCCTCGCAGAAGGTTGCGACCAAGTCCCAGTTCCTGACGCTGTCGAGCATCGCTCTGGCGATGGTCGGCATCGGTCATCATCGGTACATCGGTCGTCAGGTGGGCACCTATAATTGCGACGAATGCACGACGCTACTCTGCCCAAGCGGCACAACCTTTGAGCGTATGCTGCGCCGTATCCTCGTCGCAATCGCAGTGGTGGCTGGACGGTGTACTATGCCTCCTGACGACCGTGTGCAGGTATTTGGCGAAGCATCCATGCCCAGTTAAACCCTGCACCAGTCGGAAGGAGAGCACCTCAGACCTCCACGGTCCGCACACCGAACCGAGGTCTCTCCAATTTATTCGGCAGTAGCTGCCGAAGATAAAAAAATAATATGAAAAATCCAAAAGTGCACGCCTCAAAATTTTTATATTATTTATCATTTACAATATCAATACCATAAATGAAAATTAAAGAAAAAAATACTTTTGAAATTTCATGCTATTCTCGACGTAGTGCAAAACATAGCTGTATAGGATGTATGGGATTTGTTTCCTTTGCCTGTCCGAATGGACGGATAAAAAATACAATCATTTTTAATGTTGAAAAGTCCTTGATTTTCATATATCGAGAATAGAGCAGCACCTCAACGCTTCCCTTATGAGGCGTGCAATATTTTTTCTTCCAATTCAAACAAAAATCCGACACATAACTGAATAGGGTATAGTAGTAGTATATAGTATAGTAGTAGGGTATAGTAGGGGAGGTATTTAATAAATAATTAATATGAAAAAAATAGGTATATTAATACTAAAGTTAAGTTTTGAGATTAATTTCATTATACCATACTCTATGCTGTCACGGCTTTTATATCACAACTTTCCTATAACGATAATATATTTTCCCTTCTAAATTCACGTCAAAGAGTTAGCTAATATAAGCCGTGCGGAGTTACCAACCGAATGATTAATGAACTGTAGTAACAAGTCAAGTTCATGTGTATCAGAATCGATTAATCTTTAGCGAGCTGGAAAAATTGCTTATACGTGCTACTATATAACCTTACATATATAATATTGAATTGTCTCTGTCCAGTAGCATAATTAAGTAATTAATAATATTAGACTTTTTTCTTGCTCGTGATTAACCTATAACATTAATAGGCATGAGTATTCGGGTTGCTCAGTTTTTGAGGTACAACACCATTCCTTCTGGCACCCGAGACGGTTCAAGCCGAGATTAATTGTACCATAGCCTGCGAAAAAAAGGATACCTACCTACCCTTAAAAAATTTCTTTCTTCCGCAAATTTGATATTAGCATCATCATATCAGCTCTTGTACGTCCTGTGTAAGTCGTTAATGATTCAGCAAAGAGAGCAGTTAAGTTATTCCAATATTACCGTGGTAAAATCATCGTTCAAGAGGAACAAAATCAATTTTTCTTACGTTGCGTACAGGAACATAGACTGGTTTACTTTAACTGTAAAAAAGAATATCAAGAGTCTCCGAAACCGGCGAGCGTGTATGAAGATAATTATGAATGTTGAGGAAGCGAGTGAAGTATGCAGAGTTAGAGTTCTCTGGCACTCTGTTCTCTCTGCCTACCCTGCAAGGGATATGGCGTGATGATATGTATGTATGTATAAAAGAAAATTTAAGAAAATATTTTGTTAATAGTAATAAAAAAATATAAATATTAAAGAAAATGATTCTATATATAAAATTTATGTTGTTTTATTTTTATATATAGAATCATTCTCTTTTTGTACTGGCAATGAATTGTATTAATTTTGTATAAAAATGTGGGTCAAAATTTAATATTTTATAGGGTAGATATAAATAAATTTCTGTAATAACAATGACATATTGGACGTAAGACACCTCAGTCCTCCCGTGACCATGATCACTGTAAAGTGTTCGAAACGTCGGGAAATTATAAATCAAATACAAACGCGATAGAATCCGTAAAAGTAGTTTTATTTCAAATGTGTAATACTCGCGTAAACATTAGAAGTCATTATATTTTGTTAAGATTTTGACATGAAATCGGCATGGGTTAACATTATATGATTCTAATAATATGTATTTTGACGTGGTAACGTCTTATAAATCGATGACAGCTGGCTGCACTCACAAAAAGTGTCACGTTCCGCCTGACACAAGCGTGCAAGCGAGAGCGCGGAACAAGTGATAGTGAGGCACAAATGGCCTAAGTGTTTGGCTTATGATGTATTTATCTCTATTTCATTCCATCGGCCAATGCTGAGAAGGGAGACAGTGGCAGCATACAACTTACACGTAAACTGTTTTGTAAATTGTTTATAAAGTGAAGTGAAAAGCTAATGTGGTTTCCATTGTTTATGTTTGTTCAATTCATAAAAGTATGCAATTTATCATTAATGCTTTCTTAGAAGTTATCACGTAAATTTATGGTCCGTAAACCGACTTTACAGATAACCATCTGTTTTTATTTTAGTTATTAGTGTCAATTAGAAAAATGTAGGTATAAAGAGAAAAATAAAAGCATAAACTTATAATCCCTCTATATATAAAAACCCGAGCAAGATATATTTTTGAGTTTAAGTACATACCCTGCAGACATACATACCCGACTGGGACAACCTGATGTTATGAAATAAAAATGTATTTAACATGCCGAACATATAGCTGGAAGCATACTGACAGGTGAGCCTAAAGATTAAGACGAAGGGGCAAGGCCGTGTTACGTGGGTTAAATCATACGAGACGACACGCACTACGCAAACTGAATAATGTCTGTTATGAGAGTAATAAAAGGTGACCTATTACAAAAGTTATATATGTATTTCTCTATACGACATATTCAGGATCTGTGTATTCAAGATATGTTTTATACATACATACATACATACATACATATCATCACGCCATATCCCTTGCAGGGTAGGCAGAGAGAACAGAGTGCCAGAGAACTCTATCTCTGCATACTTCACTCGCTTCCTCAACATTCATAATTCTCTTCATACACGCTCGCCGGTTTCGGAGACTCTTGACTCCACCTTCCTTCAGTACTTGACCGATCTGGTCTAGGTAGGTTAGTCTCGGTCTCCCTCGGTACCTACATCCTTCCACTTTCGCATTGTATATCTTCTTAACCAGACGTTCGTTCGGCATTCTTTCCACATGTCCGAACCATCGGAGCATTCCCTTTCGCATCTTTACACCAATACTCTCTTTCATACCTACTCGCTCTCTTACGTCGTCATTACGAATGCGGTCGGTCAGCCTAACTCCACAGATTTTCCGAAGAGATCGCATTTCGACCGCATTAATTTTACTTTCATACTCTTTTCTGCATACCCAACTGTCGCTTCCATATAGTAATGTTGGGTTGTCCCAGTGCTTGTGCACTGCGTTATGTATTGCTACACGTGCCTTCTGGCTGAGGTGGTGGCTGCCGATAAGTTGCCCCAACGCTCCGTTCACTCTATTTCCCGCATTCACTCTTCGCTCTATATCAGTGGTGTACCTTCCATCTCGGCTAAATCCACATCCAAGATATACAAATTCATCCACTTGCTCTAGTACATCATTACCTATTGTTACTCTTACATCTGTTCTGGCTTCATCTCTTTCAAAGACCATTATTTTGGTTTTGCTCACATTCACGCGTAGACCCCTTTTCTTACAATCTTCTGTCATTGTGTCGACTAGGGTCTGCAGGTCAGTCGCTGACTGTGCCAGCAGGACTGCATCATCTGCATAAAGCAGAGCAGAGACCACTGAGTCACCCATCTGGACTCCCACATTCATATCGTTCAACCTTTGGAGACATTTATCCAGATATATGATAAACAGCCTGGCTAATAGAACGCAGCCCTGCTTAACGCCAATATTGACGTCAAACCAAGGCGACATTCCATCATCCAGCCGCACACAGGCTCTACAGCCCATGTAACTGGATTGCACAGCCTGCAGCAGTTTACCATTAATACCATACTCCGGTAAAATGTCCCAAAGTTCCTTTCGTACAACCGTGTCAAGTGCTCTCTCCAGATCCACAAAACTGCAGAAAACCCTCTGACCTAGGGCCAGATGCTTCTCCACAATGTTGCGCAGAGAGAACACTTGATCCATGCATCCCCTTCCACTCCTGAAACCTCCTTGTGTCTCACACAGTAAACCATCGGACATATGTTTTATAAAACTCATTAAAGAAGCGAAAGTCTACTTTACATTTGATAGAAGTGCGCTCCAATTTCTCCGTATAGTACTTGATCTGTTTTTTTGCTTCACAAATAAAATTTAAAACGCCTAGCATATTAAATTCTAAACGAATAAAAATAATCGATAATAAAAATATAGGATTGTTTCATAATTTAGTACAATTCTAGCTAAAAATAACTTCCTCGTGTGATGACGGAATAAGAATAAAATTGACCCTTACACGTTAATTAATTAAGGCTCTTCTAGTAAGAGATTCTCTTCTACTAGAAGAATGAGTAGCAGTTCTCTTTTGGGAAATATATAATAACTAATCACTACAATCTAAATCACTAAAATCTCGTCTGTTTAGCTTGACTATTACATTTGTGTAATCGTTGAATTATCCGTGTGGTGATGGAGTAAGAATACAATTCCCCACTCCCTATCTTACCCGTGGGTGATCGTACGAGACGACTAAGGGATATAAAACGTATTTAACATCTATGCAAGAGAAGGAAAACACGAAGCAAAATCCTATACCAACACGTCTGACCAGCGTAGTATAGTAGGTTAATTTCCTTCCCATTACGGAGGAGGCCCGAGCCCAACAGTGAGACATATAATAGCTGAGATGATGACGATGATGAATCGTTGAATAACAGCGACATGATAGCTATAGTTCATCTAATCTAAGAAGTGCATTTGGACGTTTCGCATTTTTTAATACACAATAACTTTGGACAAACGTATACACATGATTGCAAACAATAAATCTGAAATTTTAAAGAAATATTAAGTTATTTACATAATTAACGTTGCGAGTGAGTTACTTGTACAATAATGTAATGTTGAAACTTGTAAAACTAATTTAAAATTAAAATAACATTGTAAATAATAATTATTATGGACGATCTTACAATTTCACGTCATAACGTTCTAAACAGTAGTGCTTGACAACTTCCAATTCGCGAATATCTAAATAATCGGTAAAAATATTAGATTAATATATTTAATCGAATATAGATTTTGACAGAGATGAACGTTTCGACAATTTTATTGATAAGGATATAATTATTAATGTTCGCGACGGTGATAATTCAAGTAATACTATAGATTCAGAACAAATAGCTATTTTCAAATCCAGTTTTTGTTTTTACTTAACCTAATCCTACTAAATATGATGAATAGATTTTATGATGAAATAATTAAATTTGTTTAGTGTTAATTTAGCACTTAATATTTCATCTCCTTTTTGAAAAATAAAAAATAAACCGATTATTAATTACAAAGAATTAATATCGATTTCTCATCAAAATCGGATATTTTCGATAGCGATTATTTGGTTCACATACCTAGACACCTTACTCTGACAGCTGTCCAAATGCACTTCTTAGATTGGATAGACTATAGCTAAAAAAATAAAGTATTTAATTGAAATAATGTGTAATGATATATAATAGATGTTTTAGTAAATTCTACCTTAACGATGACATTGTGAAAAAATAATTGGCACATAGGCGAACAGCTCAAGAGCGTAATTGCTAAATTTGTTTGGATGAATGTCTCAATAATATAGGTTCAAGTCCTATCATATAGGTAGGACTTGAACCTATACCATATTGGTAGGACTTGAACCTATACTATATAGGTAGGACTTGAACCTATATTATTGAGACATTCATCCAAACAAATTATCTCTTTTTCATTCTACAGATAAGTTATGTTAAAAGCACAGCGTATTTAATGTTCATTCCATAAAAAAAAATATCACTGATGAATTGTTTTTACTAATATAAAAGTAAGGCTAAGAAATGCGTCGCATGACTAAGAATAATGCGATAAAGAAATATTGCCATAATAATAATACATTATTACCAATATCTTTATATATCTTCGTGTGGTGACGGAGTAAGAATACGATTCACGACCCCCTATCTTATCGCAAGAGACGACTAAGGGATATAAAACGCACATAGCACCTATGCAAGAGAAAGATAACTCGAAAGAAAACCCTATAACAACACGTCCGACGAGCGTGGTAAAGTAGCTAAATTTCTCTCCCATTATGAATGAGGCTGGATCCCAACAGTATTCCACTGTTTATACACTGTATATGTGCTGAGATGATGATGATGATGAATATAAACGTGTAATTTTTTTTCGCTAATCATAATAAATGAAATATATTAAAACGTTAAATAACTCTTACATGAGATAGATTAAGTATAGTTATTAAGTCCAATAGCAATACAAAAAAGAATTAAAATTACTTTATTTCTCTGTATTTAACATATTGAGACAATATTGAACTTAAGTGTGTATAAAATAGTTTTATACTAAAAGCATGGAAAATAAACAACATTTCCCCAAAACACTCGTATGTAAATGAGTTTGGGGCCTGCGAGCCTCCAGATTACGCTGCATGAAAATCTTAAACTTTATTCCCGTGAGTGCTAAGTAATTTAACGCCATAAACTATTTAATGTTCGTGATGAGTATCTACAAAAGCTTTCTTCTTAGTGAAATAAGCACCATTATTATAACTCGCAAGGAAGTTATGTGATAAGGATTTTAATAATAATTGCTAATTATAATAGAGAAGGAAATCTTGTAATAAAACTCCATGCTAAAATGTCTGGCCAGTGTGACGTACTTGGTTAGTTTTCTTTCTATTATTGAGGAAACCTGTGCTGGAGTAGAACATTATTAAAAGTGTATATGTATAAACTGACGATATCGTTAAAATGCGAAAGGAAATGCTCCGATGGTTCGGACATGTGGAAAGAATGGCGAACGAACGTCTGGTTAAGAAGATATACAATGCGAAAGTAGAACGATATAGGTACTGGGGGAGACCGAGACTCACCTACCTAGACCAAATTGGTCACGTACTAAAGGAAGGTGGAGTCAAGAGTGTCCGAAACCGGCGAGCGTGTATGAAGAGAATTATGAATGTTGAGGAAGCGAGTGAAGTATGCAAGGATAGAGTTCTCTGGCACTCTGTTATCTCTGCCTACCCTGCAAGGGATATGGCGTGATAATATGTATGTATATCTGTCGGTACAGAACTGTTTCAAGTGGTATCCCTGTAAGGAGGCTTACGCCAAGCAGTTTTTATTCTATAAGGTGATGAATAGACATAGGCTGCAAAATGATGATTATTATTAGATTGCTATATGATGATGAAATTTTAACTGTTAATAGATTAAATATAAAAATACAATCTATAACGCTCAAGGTTATTATAATTTTCTGTTAGTGGAAAAGTTTCTAAGCTAAATTATTTCTAACTACTTACCTCACATTGCCTTGTGCTTTCATACTTATAAATTTTAACTTTTTAACAGACTTAAAAAGAATAGGTAAGACCTCTGTTCGACTCTATCCTGTTTGTTATTTTTTATGTAAGTTAAAAGACTTCTCCATCAATTAGAATTATTTAAAGATTAGAACGAATTTCGGGCATTTTTTAAGTGAAAACTCTTTTAGCGGCCTAAAAGAGTTTTCACTTAAAAAATGCCCGCTATTGTTTTTCTATTGATGATGAAGTCTTTTAACTTACATAAAAAATAACAAACAGTACAGAGTTTTGCACTTTTTTTGGGATGGGTAAAAAATGTTAAACACGTGACCTGATCGAAAATTCGTAAGACGGAGGGAGAGTAGACCGTAGGAGTGGAAGTACTATCGTGAATATTAATCAATTACTAAATTAAAAAAAATAGTGTTGTGTGTTAATTTGTACACTTCCACTAAATTAGGAGTCTCGCAAAAATTGCAAATCCTTTTGAGATTTATTTTTGTATGAATGAATGAATTCCCTGTGGTTACGGAGTAAGAATACAATTACCCACCCTATGTCTTGCCCGTGGGTGATCATACGAGACGACTAAGAGATATAAAACGCATATAACATCTATGCAAGAGAGGGAAGACTCGAAATAAACCTATACCAACACGTTTGACCAGCGTGGTATAGTAGGTCAATTTCCCTCCCATTATGGAGGAGGTTCAAGCCCAACGGTGGGACGTATATGAGCTGAGATGATGAGATGAGATGAATAAATTGAGTGATATTAACAATTAATTGAATTTTTAAATGAATTTTCTTTTTTCATAGATTTAACATTTCAATTCTGTTGGCAGTCCACATGACTGGTTCGTTTTTTTTGTATTATTAACCTGCAACATCTCATCTCATGCTCCATTGCTGGGTCCAAGCCTCCTCCATATTGAGAGCTAAATAGAACGACTATACCACATTGGCCAGATAAATTGCCTTCTTTTGGAGTGGTATTATCATCTTGCATCTCTTAGTAGTCTTTTACGACCATCCACTGCCATCCATAAATAGGATAATGAACTATGCTATGACGATAAAAAAAAATATAAATATTCTTACCATTTACTACATATATTATCATAATCTTATTAAATTATGTATTGTACCTATATGAGTTAAATTTTGATAAATATGTTACAAATATATGTACCAGGTGTTGGCAGAATAGTTGCACTATTTTATTAGAGTGAAGGTGAAAGTATGCTATGGTCTATATATTTAACTGTTACCAATTTAGTTTTGCCAGAACCATCAAATCAAATAGCAACTCATATTTTAAAATAAATGTCTCTAGCTGTGTGGTAGCGGCTAGGAATACTACCAACCCTTACTTTGCTCGTGGATGTCGTAAAAGACGACTAAGAGCTTTATAACGACCTGGGCCAACTCCATCTGATGCCGTTTGGTCAACAATTACATTCCTAAGGAGTGTTGACGTTTGGCAGGCGGCTGGTCATAAAAATATTGCCAATAACTTTTACAATATGTACTATGAAAGAAGAGTACATATTGTATCGATCCCAAGCAATTGAGATAAGAGTAGGAGAATGATGAAGGATGATTTTAAAATAAATCTGTATCTTGATATTTTTCAATTTACAGTGTAATAAATTCTTCTGTCTTGTGAAGTTGATTATTTTTGACTTATAAAGTTTTTATAAAACAAGTATAGAAGAAATTATTTTATAATCATTTCAATTCACATATAAATAGCTAAAATGTTCCTGTAAAATATTCTAACACATGTAGACTTTGTATCATCATATAATTAATCAAAATTGATTAGTTTATAAGCCAAACTTGAAACGCCTAGCTTTAATAGGATTAAGACAGTTATAACATTATGTAAATTTTCAAAGCTCTAGAAAATTTAAGCACCTTTTTACCATAAAATAGTTCTTATTATAGTTTAAAAATAGCCGCAAATTTAATTAATATTTGTTGCCAAGTTTTTATTATGACGAATAAAAAATATTATTATAACTTCATTAAAAATATGCATTATCCTCATCATTACAGCCCACTGTTGGACTCGAGCCTCCTCTATAATGGAAGGGAAATTGACCTGCTATAATAAGTTTGTCAGACATGTTGGTGTAAGGTTTTATTTCAAGTTTTCTTTTTTTTTTGCATAGATGTTGTATGCATACCCTTACTCCCCGTAGTAGTACCGTAGCCGTATTTTGTGACACGGTAAGTAAAATAGTAATTTTTATTCATACTCCAACACCAGATGAAAAAAAATTACTTAAAATATTACTAAAATTTGACTGCACAGATGGCGTAGTGGTTAAGATACCGACCTTCCGTGCCAGTGCCGTGGGTTCGATTCCCACGCAGAACAATACTTTGTGCGATCCACAAAGTATTGTTCTGAGTCTGGGTGTAATTTGTTTGCGTTAATTGCATGTTTGTAAAGTCCCCCGCGATACAAGGATTATTTTCCTTAGTGCAGGGAGGTGTCTTTTTTCAAAAAAAAAAAAAAAAATTCAGTAATATGTTGCACTGTTTATGTACCAAAAGATGCCGTTTGTCTTTTTTTTTAAATTCAAAAACAAAGCTAGTAGTTATATCTGTCATATTCATAATCCGATAATCTTATATTTATTTTACCTATACATTCTCACATTTATTGACTGATGAGTCCATTTTGCTTTAACTGTCTCACTTTATATAAGAGGGAAGGGAAATCTTTCTAACTGTTTATCTTTTCTAATTAAATTTGGTGCGGTTTCTAAGACAATTATAAGGATTTTTTGGGCTTTATTGAAAGCCAAACCTCGCTGTCATCACAATAATATAAGAGGGGGAATTGTTTGTGGTAGGACTATACTGTTGATAGTTTTCTGCCTAAAGCCGCGGACTGATCCGTCTGGGTTAGTACCACACTTTCCCAGAAAATCGACGTCTGAGCAATGGCAATGTGCTATTCGGATGTTCGGTGAGTGATTGAGTCGGCAGCCTAAATTTCCGGGTGGGTTCAGGGTTTTTATTGGTAGGCAGGCTAGTTATACCACTAGTATTGCAAAGGTCCATGGCAGCAGTAACACTTACCATCAAGTGAGCTACTTGCTCATTTACCACAATAAGCAATAAAAAAAAACAATATTAAAAATTCCGTTACAAAGATATATATACATACATGTCAAACTCAAAGTATGTAAAAATATTATTTGTCCACCCTAATCCTTTTCTATGGGTACTGCACATAAAAAACGACTAAAAAAAAGGAAGTAAATAAATAAAGCAATATATGAAAGGAAAAAGTGAAACAAAACTATTAGAGTACGTAGAGTTTGGTACAAAGAATTTCCACTTGTTGCAGCCTCTAGCGGTTGATTCTAGTTCAACACTGTGTCGTTCATTTTAGGCTTGTGAACCATATCTGACGAAGTTCTGCGGAAAATTGCAAGTTGAAGTTCTGAAGGGTGCTCATCACAGGTGTAAGATTTCCTTATATCCTATTCCACGTTGATCCCATCCCGTATTCCTTCCTTTCTTGAGGTGTACGGTATATTGATTAACTGTGGGAAAGTGGTGGTGGGTCTTCCTTCTTTTCCTCCATTTTAAAATAATAATGGATTTGACCGCCATGTGTCGCCTAATTCAATCAATTGATTGTCATAAGTAAATTTGACTTAAAGATTCTGGAATAGTTAACACGTCTCTATATTCTCATAATTATAGTCCGTCAGAATATCAACCGACTAACGTTTACTGTTGATTATACATATGTGTCTTCAAAGGGTATAATTAAATAATTATCTTGCTTTATATACAGAGTAGTGATCGTTTTTGATGTAATAAATCCCTCATTCGGGTTTTATATCTCATATGGGTAAATAACGGGTTGTGATATATGTATTTATCATCATTAATTATCATTGCGGACAGAAATTGATTCTTACGTAATAGGAAGCAAGCTTACTGCACATACATAGTTCTAAATATCAAGCTTGTTATTGAGTGAAAATCCTTGAACATTTTTTTTATTGCTGATAGTGCCAGACGAGCAAGCAACAGACCTGATGGTAAGCGTTACTGCCGCTCATGGACCTTTGCAGTACCGGTGGTAGAGTTAGGGCAGTCTGCAATGAATACCTCAAACCTATACAGAAAGATGGACTGCCGGCTCTCTCACTCACAGAACGAAGCACAATAGCACATTGCCACTGCTCAGACGTCAATTTTCTGCGAGAGTGTGGTATTACCCCGGACGGAACCCCCCGCGGCCGTAGACAGAAAACTGTCAATAGTTTGACGCTACCACTATCAAATATCTTAAGCATTCGAGGACAGAGACAGATAGAGAACTCGAAATATCATAATATGTATGTTTGTGCTTCCTAACAAAAGAGTCAGTTTAATGTAACATACTTTTTTATATGTTAGTAGATAACCAAATGGTTATAGATAGATAGATAACCATTTGGTTATCTACTAACAAAAGATTTGACGATGAAATCATCGAAACAAATCTTTTTTCATCATATCTTCTAAACACGTATGTATTAGTAAAAATCAATTAATGTTCGTTAATCTCTTTAAAACTCAAATGTGGCTGGACTGATTTGAATATTTTTTGAAGTGAAAACTTCTTTAGGCGCGTTGAACGTTTAAGGAGGGGAAAACTTATAGGTTCGCGTCACCGACATGCTAATGCTAATAGTATATCTATAGCTATGTGAAAACTTCTTTAGGCGCGTTGAGCGTTTTTGGAGGGGAAAAACTTATAGGTTCGCGTCACCGACATGCTAATGCTAATAGTATATCTATAGCTATATGAAAACATTGTAATCGTTTAATTAAAGTATTACTGTTCAATATAAAAGTGAGTATTGAACATTTTAATGTTTTACATAGATAAATGAATAATGAAAATAAAGAATTTATTTTCAAATATTTTCAATATTCATATCAATATTTGCATTTAAAAGTATGGCATTATTTATTTTTAATTGTATTTTTAATATTTAACCTTTATGTCATGAAATGAGTATCATTGTGGTTTAAAGGTTATCTTACTAACGTGATAAACCGATTCCTAGATGTTCGATAATATTTTTTATTTTTATATAAAAATTAGAAAATTATTATTATTTCAATTAGTTTTAAGTTAATGGTTTTCACTTCTATCGGCAGTCCCCATGACTGCCTGTTGTTTTTTCTTTATTGCACGCCTCATAAGCGAAGCGTTGAGGTAATGCTCTACTCTCGATATATGAAAATCAAGGACTTTTCAAAACTAAAACTGACTGTAAGTTTCTCATACTTCACTTATAGGATAATATTATCATGCATATGTCAATAAAAACATATATACACAACCTTCGTTTAAACGTATTTGATATTTTTAAAAAGCAATTATTTTGTTTAAAGTAAGAAAAAAGTTGATTAAAAAATATTCGAGGACGTCCGGATGTTTCTGTAAGGATCTGGCCCTCTCACGACCGTAAAAATTTATGTATCGAAGTTTTTCTTTTATTAAATACTTCACAATCGCAACGCGCTGTTTCCTTTCGAAAATAGCTTGGTAATTCTTTGTCGTTTAATAGCAATTAATAAAAAACTTAACTGCTTTGTCTTTAGTGTATGTATGTTGTATGCCGTATGAAAATTGGGTTCGTCTACATTTTTTTGTTCGTCCATTTGGACAGGCAAAGGAAACACATCCCATACAGCCATAGGTTCATTTACAGTGCTACAAGCATTGTAAATGAACAGCTATGTTTAGCACTACGTTGAGAATGGCACGAAATTTCAAAAGTGTTTTTTCTTTTATTTTCATTTATGACATTGACCAATAGCAAATCATAAATGAAATAAAAATTATGAGGCGTGTACATTTGGATTTTCCAAATTATTTTATTTTCTACTAGCAAACCCAGACCGATGGTTTGTTTGTAGAAGTCAATGTATCACAGCACCGCCTGGTGGTGAGTTACATCAATGGGGATAGCATATAAACGTTTGCCGTGAAAAAAAAAATATATTACTATTTTTTATAATGTTCGGTCAAATAGGTTCTGAGTTTAGCGATGTTATATATAAAAACAAGCTCTTATAATTCTCGAATCTAATACACATAGATATACGATTATGTAATATATATGATGTATCATCATCATCATCATCACAGCTCATAAATATACTACTGTGGGGCTCCGGCCTTCTCCGTAGTGGGAGGGAAATTAACCTACTATACCGCGCTGGTCAGACGTGTTGGTATAGGGTTTTGTTTCGAGTTTTCCTTTTCTCGCATAGATGTTATATGCGTTTTATATCCCTCAGTCATCTCGTATTTTAGTATAAATCCTAAATATACTAAAAGTATCGTTTATTAAAAACTACATACTTTTAACAATAATACATTTAAAAGTTCTTAGATGTTTTTTTAGGATTATTCCTAAGAGGCTACTAATGATTTTAAATTAAATATTATAACTAGAACCACTATTGTTGCACGTAATATCGTATTCTATTTAATAACCTTCTCCCAAGGGTAAGGACAATAATTCGATTTCCAAGCATATACGATTTTGTTTCACCTAGAAGTGGCTGTAATGTATTTTAATGTAATATGAGTCCATTTTTTTATTTTATGTATAAATAATGACTCAATAGTTTATGATACTAGTTTATAAGGACTCTCTATATAAAAGATAAGGAAATTAATAAATAAAATGCAATATGTACCTAAAGAAAAAGTTATATTTTCTTGTTTGCCAAAGGTATTTGTGATATTCTTTTATTGTTGTATTTCTGTTCATTAATATTATGTGTACTCATTATCTAAACGTGACTTGTTGTACATAAAAGAGGCTTTAACTTTGAAGATCTGTTTTCGCCCTCTTGAGATCGCCGCAGTGCGATTTCTTTTTCTCGCAGTAAGAACTTTTCTGAAGCTTTGAAGTGGGGATAGTTAGTACTGCTTTAGTAAATATTTCTATATATCGCTGTCCCCAGCGAATAATATCGTAATCGACTATTGCGATAGAAATGCTTTTATGAGGAATTATTGTTCTAGAGGTGCGATTACAACCTGTGAATTTTTTTCACGTAATTCGTGCTATTACTTTTCGAGTTAGACATTTTGTAATGAATATACCTACGATATTCTTCTCTAAACAAAATCTTTTTTATGTAACGAATATCATCATAATGGATTAATACTGACACCTCAAAAATTTTCTTATTCCAGTAAACTGTAATTACAAAATTATTCAGGTAGAAAAAATAAAACTAATTTCGGTAAAGTATATTACTATATTATTCGCGTAAAAATATGATTTTTATTTTATAATAAAGTTATTTTCAATATGTCTTGTGAAAACGTTAGAATTGTTATATTGAATACTGTACACTCTGTGATATGGAAAACATACCAATCTATTGGACAATATTACTCCGCGCAGATTTGAACATGTATTGACAGGATACTTCGTGGTTTTAGCAATGATTGTTTACAATATTAATTTTTAGTTTCGTTTGAGTTTTAAGTGAAGCGTTCACGTATGATTAATTATTAAGTTCGTGATAAAAATAAATATAAAGTTTATGAGAAGTAGTGTTTACTACACTACCGTGCAGGATGAAGAGGTCTGTTATAAAAAAACCCCGCGCTAGAAGAATGTTGGACTTGTTACAACCAAATTGCCGCGATAAAAGTAAGTTTCATTTTAACCAACTTCTAAAAAGGAGGAGGTACTATGTTCATCTGTATGTTATGTTTTTTGGTGTATGTTATTTAATATTTTCGCCAATTATATAATCATTGTATATATAGTATTAACATTGATATTGCTGGCTAGTTGAATATTTCTATCTCATTATGAGATGAAATTGATACCAACCTATATACATAAGTTACATCAAGGTCAAGCTAATCAGTATTTGTTTGGCCAAATTAATTACCATTGCTTTCTAATACAAATAATTACCTACATAAGTAATTTATTTTATACTATTGTACCTTCATCATTAGATAAATTCTATATAGGCATCATTAAAATAAAAGCTTGAAACAATTTATTAAGACTAAATATTATTATCTACTTTTGCTGTTGTTAACATATCATGATTGTATTTTTAGATGATAGTTCTGCTCATCAAGAGCCAGTAAAAGAAGTAGAGATTAATGAAATCCCTACAACAAGTCGTGAAGCACGAAAAACAGAAGTCAATATTACAAAAAAATACAATACACGAGGTAATTATTTTTATTTTCTATATTTCTGTGAAGTATAAATAATGCTAATAAATGAAAATATTTATATATTTTTATTATTATTATTACAGAGAAAACAACAGAAAAAAAATACAATGAGCGTGATAGCAACAATGAAGATTGTTCGCCAGAGTCTTCAGAATATGTACCAAGTCCTTACCGTGAAATCAGATCTGACACACCAAGCACAACTTCTAGTATTGGAGGAGATTCGTTTTTTATAGATAAAATGATCCATTCGAGCAATATGCGTAGTCCGTCAACAATTTCTAACTTATCTTTAGTTTTCGATAACGTAGATTTTGTAGCATCACCATCTGCTATTTACAAGATTTCGAATAAAAGGAATATTCCACAACAGTATGACAATGGAACTAAGACCGATCTCAAAGGTGACAACTGTTCTCTTGAGTCAAAATACCTAGAAGAGCATTCTAAGAGCTCTTCTATTATTTATGATCAAGCCGAAAATTTAGCAGAAAATAAAACTTTGACGCCAGATAAAATCGACATTACTCTGAAAACAAATGATTCAACCATAGAATATAAAGAGATCATCAATGGTTTATCTAGTTGGGCAAGCAGCAATAATGATGTAACATGCGGGGATAATATAAACAACCAGAACACTCCTTATCAAGAAATAGTATTAGAAAGTTTAAATGATACAGAATTAGTTCAATCTATTCCATTATCGCCGTCTATTTTAAATAATCAAAATAATAATAATAAAATAATGGTACCAGAATCCGCTACGATTGAACAAAATGAGGGCGCTGAGGCTTTAGTAGACCAGAATGGAAGTAGAAAACGAAAGTGTAATAAAAATGAATGGAAAGATAATAAACACAAGAAACTGAAAAACTCCGGCAAAGCTTATGTAGGATGCCGTTCTAATAAATTCTATGCAGCTAAGACAATTGGTCCGGTATGTTCATGTAAAAAAAGATGCGGTGAAAAGTTTACCTCTCAGCAAAGGGCAAGTTTTTTCAACGCTTTTTACAAGCTTCAAAATCATGAATTGCAGTGGCAATATATTACTAGACGTATCATTACTAATCCTATAAAAAGACTTACTCTAGAGCGAAAGAATAATAGAACACAAACAATTAAATATAGTTTTCCTTTGGATGGATGTGATATACCAGTATGCAAGATATATTTCCTTAACACATTAAAGATTTCAGAACAGGTAGTCTACACGGCATTAGAAAAAATAAAAAAAGATCAGAGTTTGACTGATGAGAGAGGAACACATTTAAATAGGCCTCATAAGATGAGTCTTACTGCAAAAGAAGCCATTATGAAGCACATCAATCTATTTCCCGCTGTAGAATCCCATTATGTCAGAAAGAATTCTAGGAGACAATATTTATCAGAGCTACTTAACATTTCAAAAATGTATAGATTGTACCAAATCTGGTTTAAAAATCAAAATTATTCACCAGAAAATCAAGGTACAAAGCGGCAGTACGAAACAATTTTTAACACAGGGTATAACTTTTCGTTTTTTAAACTTAAAAAGGATTTATGCGCAATTTGTTTCTTATATGAACAAGCTGAAGATACAAAAAAAACTGTTTTAGAAGAAAACTATAAAGCACATCTGGAGCGTAAAGATAGAGTGCGTAAAATAAAACAAGAGGAAAAAGCTGCAGTTGATTCAACATGTACTACCGTTGCAGTCTTCGATTTAGAAAAAGTTCTCAGTGTGCCTCAATCCGAAGTAGGTATTTTCCACTATAAAAGAAAATACCCTATTTACAATTTCACAGTCTTTGATACACTTAATAAGTCGGGGTATTGCTATGTCTGGCACCTCTCTATTGCCAAAAGAGGAGCAAATGAAATTGGAAGCTGCTTATTGCAATATATACAACAAGAAGCACAAAGAGGTATCAAAAACATATCATTTTATTCTGATGGCTGCGCCGGACAGAACAAAAATAGGTTTATTTTTGCCATGTATCTTTACGCTTTAAAAACTTATGGACTACAAAGTATAACGCACCGTTTCTTTGAGACTGGACATAGCCAGAGTGAGGGTGATAACATGCATTCTTGTATTGAACGCGCAATGAAGAATAAGGTATTATATACCCCTGACCAAGTCTACAGTGTTATATTAAATGCAAAAGTAAAAGGTGAGAAATATAATTTAAAAGAAATGGAGCAAAGTGTCTTCTATGATTTAAAATGTCTCTTATCTGGAAAAAACTGGCTAAAAGATACACAAGGCAGGAAGATTTCTTGGTCGAAGATTATGGAAATAAAAGTGTCTCATTTAAGACCTCATGTCTTACAATTCAAATATGATTTTGGGAAAGACTATTTTGACTTGGACACTGATCAGGGTACTTTAAGAGCAAAGCGTGTACGACGACCGAAAAATCTTGTGGAACCTGTAGTCGACGAGGTCCTAAAACAGGTTTATCATCAACCTATTCCTATACCTAAACCTCTTTATGATGATTTACTTGGATTATGCGCGAGCGAAGCTATACCCAAACATTATCATGGTTTTTACAAATCTCTTGCAAGCTGTGGGAACCCAGAACCGCAAAACTCAAATGAGGTCGATGAATCTGATCGAAATGATGACTAAAATATCTATATAAAATGTCGATGTCAGTGCTAATAATAAAAAATATGTAAGTTTTATGGTTGTGCCTGCTTAATTTGATTAAATGCTTTTTAGTTCTTTTTCGTAAATGTTTTATTTTATAATGCAAATAATTAGTACTAAATGTTTGCAATGTGATACAAACTGTAATGTTTTTTTACAATAGCAACACGTGTTCCTTTTGCTAAGGAATATTAACGTTACTCAACTTACTGTTACAACAATAGATTGTTTTGAGCAATGAATACTATGGCAATAATAAGTTACCATTACAATCAACATCACTACTTTACGGTCAAGACGATCGCAATTAACTATTGCTTTTTTACTGGTTACTGTCAATAGTTTACACGAATAAAATCGTATTGTTGCATTACAGTGTAAAAATTATATTTCAATTCTGGTAATATACGTTTTTGGTTATAACTTTATGGAAGTAAAGCCAATATTTTGTTTTTATAAGAGAAATGATTATAAAAAAAATATATTATTTTTTGATATGCCGACGAACTTGCTATGTAATCCTGTTAAGAAATTATCATCAAAAAACGGTTTTTTATTTTTCCTGTAAAATGTTGTGTTTTTGGTTACGATATTATTCGCTGGGGACAGCGATATGTTATAGAGATTTTCAAGCCCGACATATATATATATATATATATATATATATATATATATACATATATATTAGGGTGAGTTTTCAACTTTATTTTTTTTTCGGTCTTATCGTGAAATTTTGTTGCAGGTACCAAAAAAAGAATTCCCTAAAAGTTGGGCCCTTAATATTAATATTAAGTCCTCAAACAAGGCATGCAAATATTTCCCACTAAAAATACATCGCTTCCACAATGGACGGTCTTTTTTAAATATTGAATGCTCTACAAAAGTATCCATTGTGGCCAAGTCGTAATTCGAACCGGTGAGGTAGAGGCCTCTTAAACTTGATTTTTCCATGAAACTTGCGTTTTTTCGCATATGTACATACATACATACATACCATCACGCCATGTCCTTTGCGGGTAGGCAGAGAGAACAGAGTGCCAGAGAACTCTATCTTGCATACTTCACTCGCTTCCTCAACATTTATAATTTTCTTCATACACGCTCGCCGGTTTCGGAGACTCTTGACTCCACCTTCCTTCAATACATGACCGATCTGGTCTAGGTAGGCTAGTCTCGGTCTCCTTCGGTACCTACATCCTTCCACTTTCGCATTGTATATCTTCTTAACCAGACGTTCGTTCGGCATTCTTTCCACATGTCCGAACCATCGGAGCATTCCCTTTCGCATCTTTACACCAATACTCTCTTTCATACCTACTCGTCTCTCTCTTACGTCGTCGTTACGAATGCGGTCGGTCAGCCTAACTCCATTTCGACCGCATTAATTTTACTTTCATACTCTTTTCTGCATTATATGTATAGATATAGATATAGATATAGATATATATATATATATATATATATATATATATATATATATATATATATATATCTAAAAGTAATATTTCATGTTCCCAAATAACAGTAATTCAATTCATGTTTTACAGAAAAAAAAATATGTCTTCTATTTTATCGCTGTCTTTTTATATTTACGTAACTTCTCAATCAATCCAACCCGACTTGTTTTTTACAATTCCCTAAAGTAAAAAACATAATGGATTTGGTAAAATGATACGAGAATATGAATACTCTGCATATAAAAGGACTTGTCATATTTTTATAATAATGTCAATAAAATGTAGTGGGCGAATACTTTAAATATATACTTTCATTATTCGTGTATCATTCGCGTAGTAACTATATTTTTCGTTAAACATGACTGAAACTAATTATTTATGACCTATTTTTTTATCATCTATCCTTACTAACTGCACAGATGATAGAGTGGTTTGAGTACAGATGAGTAATGTTAATTGTCGTGGGTCTATTCCCACATAGGACAAATTTTTGTACGATCCACAAATAAATTCAATCCATTAACTGCATGTTTTTGAAGTTCTCTGCAACGCAAAGTTAGTGCCCGTTGTATTTATTTAATACTAATGTATAAATAAATTTTGAAAAAAATAAATTTTGATTATATATACTATAGATTTATTTCGGAAATTATGCCTTGGAATGACTGATTTAGAATAATATACGTATCACTAATTAAGTTTCCATAGTAGTTGTATAAATTAACTGAGGGATCAGAGTAACAATACTTTTCTATAACCCAAAGTGCGATAGAATCTGCCTGCACTATACATGACGAATGTGCTGCTTAAACAATTATTTAATTATCAACTATTAGAAATGACCATGTCATATCTAACTATGGAGATCTATGGCTAATGAATACATATGGATATATTAACTTGAGCTATAATCGAATTGTTCAATGTATTTCAACCTGTATTAATAGATTGTTCGCTGTAAAAACCAAAACAAAATTCCATTGTGGTGTGAAATGTGAAATGTTATAACGTTCCCCCGATACGAAATTGTTATTTACGATCAGTTTGTTCTGTGTCGGGAATAATAATTCAATACTAGGTTATAATATTTGACAGATTTATTGTAATAGCATTAATAATAATTATCATATAGCCATAATAATTCAGCTATACAATATAAACCAATAAAATAATGTTATGAAATAGAAATTGTTTGTAAAGTTTTTAAAATAAAATCACTGTACTAAAAGTTTAAAAGTTGCTAATTACAGTTATAAAAGTGTCCTAAAATAGTAATTAGCTTTAACCGTATAAAACAAAGTAATGGCGCCTGAAAGTTTATTATGAGCAAATTTAAAATTCCATTGGTAAAGTTCGATAAAGGCAATCTAATCGATAAACATTTTTAATTATAACAAGACTCTCCCTAATTTTACCCGAGGGAAAAGTAGGAAGGGTTTTCATTGAAACGTCAAGTGAAATTGATGGGCTCGCCGTGTGCCGTGACCAATAGTCGTGGGGAGTTTGTATCGTTGGGTCGCGTCAGTCGAACGTCCGGAGTCAGTGTGGCCACACGTTTGTTTACGGTGGACACGTCCTGTCACGCGGCTACCACGTGGACATCTCGTCTCACGTGTCATTATGACAACCTAATTTTTTTTTTGAGACTATTGACAGCTCCCAACTCAAATTTTCAAATTGCGCGGCAAAAGTTTCATTCAAACGTGTGTTAGTGTAAAACTTTATTTAAAGTAATGAATTTAAAAAACTATACTTTATATAATTTTGGATTATGAGTAACATGTGCGGTATTTGGTTTCTCCTCGTCGGCTTCCTGATTCTCCCGGACCCTTCCTGCAGCAACTCAGATAATTTAGGTATGTGTAAGATTTATTACTGGTATAATTGCTGGGTTATTCCGTAGTTGGTGGCTAATGGCATTTAAGTTACTAGCTGTTCTCGATAACGTTTTAATGCTTTGTAGAATTTCCATTTATGCTTTAATGTTTTATTTAGTGGTGACGTATTTTAAGAAATTTATTTATCTCCTGTCTTATGTGATAATTAATTATATATACTGATGACTTATATACATAAGGTCACGCAATTGTAGTAATTATTACATAGGCTTTAGACGTAATCACAGCATGGATTCTTAGTGTTAATCTTGATGTTTAGTTTAGCCCTTAAGCTTGATATGTTGTTATTTGTTTTAATCTGCTTTGTATTACAAGGAGTATTCGTTTTGTTTTATCTTAACACTTATATAGGAAGACAGCTTTAGCTAAATTATTCTTACGAGATATTTCTTTTAGATTTTGACTTGATTATGAGATATTTTTGATAATATTATCGGTTGAATTATTGGCCACTAATTACATCTGCAATAAGAAGCTAATTAGTCTATTAAAGTACGCTTGCTGGAAGAGTTGGTGTATAGTTTAGTTATCTGCTTATGTTAATTATGCCGAACTCTATTATTATTCATGATCATCATCATCTCAGCTCAACTACGTCTCAGTGCTAGGTTTGTGCCTCCACCATAATAGCAGGGAAATTAACCTACTATAGCTATCCGGTCAGATGGGTTGGTATAAGAATTTATTTCCAATTTTCTTTCACTTTCATAGAATAAATTTGCGTATTATATCCCTTAGTAGTATTTTATGCCTCCCACGAGCAAGAAAGGTGGTGATGATATATCACTTAATCCATTATCATATCGAAAAATATAATTATTATTTAATTAGAATCTTATCATTAGTTTTTAGGTAGCTAAATATAAAAAGTATGGTAAAATAAATTGGTTCTAATTAATTAAAAAGACAAACATTAACCTTATTCTAAAGGTAATTGTGGTAAAAACAAAATAGACATAAAAATATTATCTTTTCTACTTAAATACGTCAAAAAGTAGAATATTTTTTCTCTTAGATACATATTTAATGGCCAAATGGGTTCAGTATATAGTTCCTACATAAATAAATTAAGTGAAGATACCTTCGCTGTATGGAGTAGAAGTGAATTTTGTTTTGAATTCGAGCAGCATTAGTATCTTATACTCCTTAACTGACTTATATTACACTTCCTGTGGCATATTTTTTTTTATTGCCTGTGGTGGCAAACGTGCAAGCAGCACACCTGATGATAAGTGTCACTGCCGCCCATGGATCTTTGCAATACCAAGGGTATAGCTAGGCCACTGCCTACCAATATATACCCCGAACCCACCCAGTTGGGCTGCCGGCTCTCTCGCTCACCGAACGAAGCGCAATAGCACATTGCCATTTCTCAGACGTCGATCTTCTGCGATAGTGTGGTACTACCCCGGATGGACCGGCCAGCGGCTGTAGACAGATACGGTTAACATCGTGGTCTTACCACAAATGAGAATTTGTATTGTTAATCTAATACTTAATAGATTCTGTTACCATAGGAATGCAATGTGCATTTTTTTAAACTCTTCATAGTAAGGAATAAATACTATAATCGCGAGTGATTTTGTAAACAGACCCAAAACAAGTTCTGCTGTATTGTAGCGGCTATGAATGCTATCAACCCTTACTTTTCTCGAGAACGTCGTTAAAGGCGACTAAGAGATTTGTATCGACCTGAACTAACTTCACCTAAACCTACTGCCAATAACTTTTGCAATATGTGTAGGTAATAGAAGAGGAGTACATATTGCATCGACTTCAAAAATTGGGATAACAGCAAGGTAATTATTATGAATGATGACTCAAAACAATCATTGGCGTATTAAACAATTTTTTTTATACGGATGTATATGACTCTTGGGCATGGACAATTGCTATTTTAGACCGTTAGTTAATTTGTGTTATGTGTTGACAGAAAACGAATATAATGATTCATTCACCGCGAATTATTCTAAAAGATGTCTAAGGAACATAAACATAACATTACTGCATAAGAAGGAAAACTCAAAATAAAATCCTAATAATCCGTCTTTCGAGCTTAGTATAGTAGGTTTTTTATACCATCGAGAAGGAGGCTCAATTGTAATATCATCATCATTATCCTATTCTTCTCTCAATCACTTGGGGTCGACGCAGCATGCACTCATCTTTCATTCATTCTACTGGGATTTTTGTATTATATTAATAATATAATTCTCAATAGCCAATACAAAATTGGAGATATTGCTCAATACCATCTTACGTGTATCCTGCTATTGGGTACGGGCCTGGTTGATAACGGGAAATCAAATAATCTACTATTCCACGATAGCCAAACAGGTTAGTTAGCACAGGGTCCACTTCCAAGATTTCTTTCTATTGCTGGTCTGATTACATAATGTGCTAGTTTTCTATGATACAACTCAAATATACGAGTATAAAATATTTTCTTTTCTTCAGTCATCCATTAGGCACGGGTTTCCTTTGCAATAGTAGGGAAAGTTACAATTCCATGTTAGCCACGTAAGTTGAAAAAAAAATTGTTTTCAACTTTCTTATTAATATTCATACTTGTTAATGTTCAGAGTGAATAAAAGTGTTGGCGAATTTTGTTTTTACTCGTATTCTGTATTCACTAATATTTCATCTATCAACGTATCAAACCTCAGCTACTGGAGGTGAGCCTCCCTAAGGAGCATAATATCATGCCAGATGGCGCTTGGAAAGCGAGATAATAAAAGTTAGTGTTATAAACAGGATTGATTAAATAAAATTTATTGATTGAATAGGGCGATACATGGCGGAAATCCATTATTATTTTAAAATGGAGGAAAGGAAGGAAGACCCACTACTTGCCCATGGTTAATCAATATACCGTATAGCTCAAGAAAGGAAAGATACCATACCGTATTCCCTCCTATCTTGAGGTGTGGGGTATATTGATTAACCGTGGGATAGTGGTGGGTCTTCTTTATTTTCCTTAATTTTTAACAAAATTAAAAAAAAGAAAAGATTACTTATATAAATAAATAAATTCCCCATGGGAGTGACGATCATTTATTTGATAATACCTGAGTTGATTTTAACGAAACCTATCAAAAAGTAAATAGTGAACACATTGTATTTTTAATCAATAAGCACATAGGGATTACGAACAATATAACTAAAATATATTATGGAATATTATGTTGAAGTGAGAGCAGTCAGCATTGGAATAGTCCTATTATCATTTGCTACGAGGAGTCACCGATGCCTACGAAGCCTTTACTACCCAGTAACGGTTCAATTGGGCGGCATGCGAGTTACGATCTTGCATAATACTCGGTTCCATTAAGTCGAGTGGAGTTGAAAGTTTGGAACTCAATTAAACTTTTCTTCTATTATGTTAATGAAGCACGCATACCAATAAAAAGCGCCAACTTCTGTTCTAACGTTAATAAATTATTAGATAGGACGTTCATTTTCTTAAAATTTCAATGGAGCGTGTAATTTAATACGAACGGATAATTAAATAAGCAATTTGACGCAAAGTTATTACAATTTACATATTGTAATTATACACTGTGAGTAATTAGGTGTATAACTTATCAATCTTTACAGTTTTGTGTGTGTGTGTGTGTGTGTGTGTGTGTGTTGTGACGGATTACGCATCAATTATATCGGAAACGTATATCAGTGTGGTGACGGAGTAAGCGACATATATGGGCTGTGATGATGATGAATCCGGAAACCTATTTTTCTAGTAAATGCCTACCAAAAGTAAAAAATATAATATTTCGGCAATTAAAAAGGCTGAAATAAACATATAAATCATTCTACAAATACTGTAATAGGCGATCAACAGAGTTAGTTATATCTAACTGTGTGATATTACTAAAAAGGAAAAAAAAATCTCAAAAATAAATTCTGTGCCAATCTCTGGTCAAGATGTTTCAGTAAAATATTTTGATATCCATTATACTCTATTAAGGAACCTTCCTCTCTCTAATCCTGTAGATACCCATAGCAAGACTGACCAAGAAATATTTTATTTTATATATATTTTAATCGTGAAACTCTAGAGTAAATGTTAGAAATCCTGTGTAATTTCAGGTATAATTTGATGCTCAATTGATGAAAGACTAATATAACGCTTATATTTTACAATAATTAATAAGATTATTGCTTATAAAAGCACTTTATCGAACACGAGGTACCGGTGGTCCCATTTACATGGTGATCGAAATGTCATACTAAAGGTTATGCGGTTGCACGTCATGCCTTTTGTCCGTCTCGCTAAACAGTTTGGGTAGAGTATGCTGATATGTATTGTACGATATATATATATATATAACTACGAAATATATTTGTCTATAGGTAAACTTAAAAATAATATTTTTATTCATACAACTAAAATTATTTACGAACCCCATATGCATACCTACATATTTCTTTTAGAAAGAAAAATAGAAATAAAGTATTGATATATTAGGAGACCTTTATGATAATCAAATAGTGGTTATTATAAAAGTCTTCTTGCTTTCTTTTTTCAAATGTATTTGATGACTAACACCGTAGCTAAGTTGTTGTAGTAACTTGTATTAAAGGTTCCAGTTCGACTTTCTGAAAGACTTTTTTTTTTGTTAATATGGTATTACTCGTAATACTGAATTAATCCTTATTAATATTATAAATGCGAAAGTAACTCTGTCTGTCTGTCTGTCTCTCTTTCACGCCAAAACTACTGAACCGATCTAAATGAAATTTGGTACACGGATAGAGTAGAGCCTGACAAAGGACATAGGCTACTTTTTAATGCAAAAAAGGTTTGTAAAGGGGATGAAAATTTGTAAGGAAGTATCGTCATTTTTAAAGCCAGAAGCTTGAAACTTATTTTTAGGCTCTTGTAATCAAGGTAAATTTTAACAACATGTTAATGTTATATTTATTTATATCTAATGATATAAATAAATATAACATTAACATGTTAAAATTTACCTTTAAGGGGTAAAATAAAAATAGGGGATGTAAAGCTTTAGGAAAGTAACCTTTTACGCGTGCGAAGCCGCGGGCAGAAGCTAGTGTCTAATATTTTGAACAATATTTTCTCCTCTAAAGACTAAACAATAGGTATATATCTCAAAACTGAATTTTTCATAAAAAAATGCTATGTAATTTCTCATATGTGTCAACCTTTGTTCATGTTTTCCAAAAGTACAGTTTGCTATGTTATGGTCACCGAAGATAAAAATCGGATAACGGTGGCCCGCTTGCACGGCGAAGAGAGGCGCTTTGCAAGGTGGGTCTATGGGGTCGCGCCCCCATTCTTTCGTCGCCCCGGACCGATTTGGCGGGGCGTGATCACCTCCATAGCCTAACGCAAAAAAAAAGTTGCTACGTTACAGTCCGGAACGTTATAATTCGTCTAATACCTTGGCGAATAATTCAGGCGGTTTTTTTTTAGAAATATTTATATGTATATATGACAAAATATTTGCTTAAATAGAAAATCATAGAGAATATGTGAAAAGTAATAAATATAATTGAATATTTTTGTTATCGCCAACCTCTCCCAAATAAATTTGTTAGCAAGGTTATAGTTTCACAACTATTTTGCCTTATTCTTCGTATATATTTCTACGTATTTAATAAAAAGAAAATCACGGCAAAAATTACGGCTTCATTTATGTCTTGTAATATTTTCTTTCACACATTACATATTTTTTCTTACATATTTTTATTTTGCTTGACTACTTGATTCCCTCTTTGGTTTAGTGACAAAAATGTACGACTGTCGTTTGTGGATTATCGGATAGGCAAAGTGTATCACGCATGCAATATGTAGAAATTTTTAGACAAAATATATCACCGCTTGCTCTTCTTGTTAGTGGTGGGAATATTAAAAAACGGTTGACAGATTATCAGTAGAAAGAGATGCAGTACTTTCCAGGAATTTTTTACCACTACCTGCGATCTTCAATGGTCAAATCTTCTTGGTTGTCAAGCTTTAACATTGTGTAATATTTCCCTATTTTGGAGATCGTAGATTTTCGTTGTATAATATATAAGAGAAAAATATCTGGATGACCGAGCCTTGCTTGGTATTTTCTTGTTAGTGTGTTTTGGAAGATATATTGAAATATAATAAAAATAATGAAAAATAAATTAAAAAGGCAAATAGTAAAAATAGAAACTAAAAATATGTATCGAGCATAAGCGAGCCAAAATCACGATTGTTGTATGGGAGCACCCCTTATTATTTTATTTTATTTTATTTTATAGTATTTGTCGTTAGAGCGGCAACAGAAATACAGCATCTGTAAAAAATATTTATCTGACTGCTGTCTAACTATCATGGTTCATGAGATAGCCTGGTGATAGATAGACGGACGGATAGAGAAGTCTTAGTTATAGGGTCCTGTTTTACGCTTTGGGTACGGAACCCTGAAAAGGTTGAACTCACATAAAAGCTTGGTACAATGGAAATACTTTTTAAAATTGGAATGTCTCGCAAGTCACAATACTGTATTAATACGGTATTTTAAAGTTTCTAAGCTATAAAGATCATATACTTTTAGGACACGGCGTCATAGGTACGTAGAGTTTGAAATTTTAAATTGTTGGACAGCAATTTTCTAAGCTGAATAATATAATTAAGAGCCATGATAACACATTGCACCCAATAACTGAAATCCATCGTTCATAAGATGTATTACCCGTTTTAATTATACTCTAGCGAGGATATTTTTACCGCATAATGATTAGGAAAGAGAGATAGTCATTTGCTATATTTTTGATCGCTGTTTAGCCAGCGTTTAATCAACATATTTGTGAAAATCGAGTCGGAAAGGCTGAGTTATATCAGGAATAATCAATTAGATATGATAGGGAGACAGGATGCTAATGCTGATCAGATTGATCGCAAGACGCCATGACTTACCTATGTGCGCTACTACGGTCGTTTCGATTTCTTTATACCATTTACCTGCAAATATGTTAAATCATTCGAAGGGGTTGAATATTAAAATAAATCTTTCGAATAAGTGATAAACCCCGAGTCTGACGATCGGTTGAGTTCCTGAATACTCTGAAGGCTCCCGATCTCCCAACTCACATCACATCTTAAAATTGAGAGCAGACGCGCCAAAATTATACAATGTCATCAGTTTGCAAGACAAAACATTGAATTGCAATGTAATCGGGTCAACTACTGACCGGTTGTTCTCGAGCAGAGTCTGTATTTATTCCTAGGATTCTCAAAATACTATCAAATTACTCCTTCGAATTTCAGAGAATGCAGTTTACTGTTAAAGTCTGCTTCGCAATAACCATAAATGAAGCTCGAGGTAAAATTCTTAAGGTAGCGGGAGTAGACTTGACAGAAAGCTGCTTCTCCCATGGGCAGTTGTATGTGACATGTTCCAGAGTAAGCTCACAGAGTAGCCTGGTAATTTTAGCATTCGAAAAGAAAAATAAAAGATATTGTTTACAAAGAAATACTGTAATAGGTGTAGTATCACGGGTGGATGTCAAAGAAGCGATACCAGTGGTTTGCCTAATTTCAAAGGAAAAGACGTTGGGTTATGGGGCCGCACACTACCCTTCCATCATCTCGGTCGGAATAACCGCGGTGTATTCTAAACATGGCCTGTTAAGTAAAAAGCCTCGTGTCCATACTATATATCAAAATTTAAATTGATTTTTATGTTTATTGAACCTTCCCTACACTATAATAACGATTGTTATCATACATTAACATTTATACATAATCATTTATAAATAACAAGAACATTAATAACGTAAAAAATAAACAAAATTCCTATTAGAACCATTTTCGGCTTCTACACGGACAAAGATTCGGGCCAATGATAATATTTAATTAATAAAATAATAAAAAAAAGGCCAAATAGTAAATAAGAAAAAGTAAGGATTGGAACCGTGCTCCGGTTTGTTTGGATTAGACTACTCAATTTTCCAACTGAGCTAAATGTCTTCTTAATGCCAGCGTCAAAATTTGAAAACTTTCATTCTAATAGTTTTAATACAACGAAAAATTATATTTTTTGTTGCCGAAAAATACTGACAAAACTATATTTTCTATAAATGAAACCTAGTTAAATCAACTAATAGCCCCCGGAATCCCTTGTTTGCTAAATTTCAAGAGAATCGTTGGAGCTGTTGCCGAGATTCAGATTACATATATATATATACAAGAATTGCTCGTTTAAAGATATAGTGAGATACTTAAAATAAAACCCTATATAAATCCGCCTGACTAGCTTGATAGTGGGCCAATTTTCCTTTTATTGAAGGAGGAGGGGAGGCCCTTTAATTTTTTTTTTGGCGACGGGCTATGGTACAGTCACAGCCCACTAAATCCGTTCGGAGTGGCAGAGGGAATGGCTCGCGACACCATAGAGCCGCCCTACAATGTACCTCTTAATGCCGTGCCAACTTGGCCACTGACACCCAGTCCTGGTGGTGGCCCGCACGGTGGGTTACCCTTGCGGGGGCAGGAGACCTAAATCCAACAGTAGGACCTATCATCATTCATCATCATTATCCTACTCTTATCGCAATTACTTGGGGTCGATACAATATGCACTCTTCTTTCATAGTACATATTGTAAACGTTATTGGCAATAGTTTTATGACCGGCCGCCTGCCAGACGTCAAGCCTCATTGAGAATGTAATTGTTGATCAAACGGCATCAGATGGAGTTGGCTCAGGTTGTTATAGGCTCTTAGTCGTCTTTTACGACATGCACGAGCAAAGTACCGATTGGTAGTATTCGTAGCCACTACCACACAGCTAGTGGGACTAAAATAGTGGGACGTATATAACGGTATATATGCTAATAATGAATTATATTTTTGTAGCTGTCACTGGGTTTATAGAGGATGGTGATGGTTAGAGCACACTGTATTCTTAAGCCGCCCCCAATCGAATAAAATGTAATTATCTAGAGATAATTAAAGCGGTATAGATTTGTTATATCAACATCAAACTGACATATCGATCAATGTTTGTATACGTAAGTTAACTGACCGCTTCTAAAAGCTCACAAATAAACAGTGCTTTGTGATAGTATCAACATGTTGCTATATAGAATAAATAACGAATTGCCAATTACCGTGATGAACAAGTCTTTTGTTTAATAAACAATGATGCTTTATTATTCAAAAATTTGATACTTGTTGTCTTATGAATTGAAATATTCTATAGATCGTTACAAGATTAAAATGTTTCTAAAGATATTTCATTTAAATGTAACACTGATAATTTTAGTTACCCATTCAATTTGATTACGTTATCATGATAATGAATAACTGGAGTGGTTTCGATAAATACTTATTATTTCAACAATTGCTAAAGGGTCTCTCGGATTGCTGAGAAGTGTTATTATTTGAAAATTATTGATATTTATACGAGTCAAGCACGATTAAGTTAATTTACGTACTTGTTATTCACCTAATTCTGACTTATATGATAGATTGGTTTGGTTGGTTAACGTAAGCGTAGACGTAGGGCTATCTAAGCGTTATATTTATTTGGGATTACTTTACGAGATATTCAGGTGCTGCATCTAGTCGGTTTACTGTAGTTTTAATGGAATATCGTGAAGCCGCCCATATAGAGTTTTTTTTTTGACGCCGTTTATATAACAACTAGCGATCCACCCTCGCTTCGCTTCGGTTACGTCTACTTTCGCTACATAGAATTCCTCTCGGAGAAGGAATTTCATAAAATTCTATTTTATCTGACCTTTACAGGGCAGAACGAAAGTCCACACTAAATTCCAAGTCTATAGGAGGCGGTATTGGAAAATGTATATTTTTTGGGTAAACACCTACGCAATCCGCTTTAGGGGTAGAAGTTTTAAAAAGCCGCTCTTATTTGACCTGTGTATCGTAACACAAATATGCCTACCGAAATTTCAAGTCTGTAGGAGCTATATTTAAATAGTGTGATTTTTACACCCCAGCAACCCCCCTTGGGGGTGGAATTTTATAAAATCCATTCTTAGCTGATCTTTACTCAGCGAAAGGAGTATTCCTACCAAATTTAAAGTTTGTAGGCCTTATGGTTCCAGAGATATCTTGATGAGTCAATACATAGGTGGAAATCTCTTATATAAAGGGTGGTTAACCAACCAAACCAATCTACATTCTATATATATATATATATATATATATATATATATATATATATATATATATATATATATAAAGGGTGGAAAGGGACCGCTCCCGAAAACAAAGATAGGTAACCCTACTAGTCCTACTTGTAATGATAGGCTAGAAAAAATTCGATTCGGATGAAAAAAATTTTTTTTCACCACGCGAGTTCGTTGAACTCTTGAACATATGATCATGAGTTTTGAATAGATTGCGTCTTTTCTCATCTGAGTAAAGATACGTATTTTCTATGTTATTATCGTTACATGGCACTGTCCTAATACGATGGAATGTGAAAAAAAACTCAAAAAAAATTTTTTTTTCTTCCGAATCCATTTTTTTCTAGCCTATCATTACAAGTAGGACCAGTAGGGTCACCTGTCTTTGTTTTCGGGAGCGGTCCACTTCCACCCTGTATATATATATATATATATAGAATGTAGATTGGTTTGGTTGGTTAACGTAAGCGTGAACGTAGGGCTATTTAAACATTATATTTCCTCAGGATTGCTTCATGTGATATTGAAGCGCTGCATCTAGTTGGATTATTGCAGTTTTGGTGGAATAACGTGAAGCCTTGCATAGCGTGAAGAGATGGAGAGAGAGTATATAGCAAATTGTTTTGGACGTAGTTTATATAACAATATTTCTTTTTTGATATACAATATTTTTCTTTAACGCCGACGTAAGAGAGCAAATAGGTATGAAAGAGAGTATTGGTGTAAAGATGCGAAAGGGAATGCTGCGATGGTTCAGACATGTGGAAAGAATGCCGAACGAACGTCTGGTTAAGAAGATATACAATGCGAAAGTGGAAGGATGTACCTACGTACCGGGGGAGACCGAGACTCACCTACCTAGACCAGATTGGTCACGTACTAAAGGAAGGTGGAGTTAAGAGTCTCCGAAACCGGTGAGCGTATATAAAGAGAATTATGAATGTTGAGGAAGCGAGTGAAGTATGCAAGGATATAGTTCTCTGGCACTCTGTTCTCTCTGCCTACTCTGCAAGGGATATAGCGTGATGAAAAAGCTACCAATACTATATTATCATCACTTTTTACTGCAGTAAACCTGCCACACACTCACATTTCCGCCGACCAATCTCGGCTGTGATATCAGCAACATCGTAAAATTGTTGGATTTATCCATGCGAAGATAACGTTGCCAGCCATCAAGGCAATGTTCAGTGATATTTAAAGTTGCTCTCGACAGAAGACGCCAGAAAGAGTGGTAGTAGAATAATCTGCACATTGATTTTATATACTAGGCGTGGATGGATGTATTACATTGTGGTTAATACTCTCATAGCTGTAATCAATCTATCCTGAACATTGATCATATCCACAACGAAGCATACCACAAAGGATACGACGATAGATAAGCGATCCATTGTATTTAACTGCACAGATGGCGTAGTAGTTAACTAACCGACCTTCCGTGCCAGAGCCGTGAGTTCGATTACTACACAGGACAATACTTTGCTTGGAGAGGGTGCTGGCTGCCCGCATCGAGCGGCACCTCGTTGGCACGGGGCCCGATCTGTCGGACGCCCAGTTTGGGTTCAGGAGGGGTCGTTCGACGATCGCGGCTCTGCTGCGCCTGAGGGCCGTGGCGACTGAGGCCGTCGCCGGCGGAGGAGTGCTGTTGGTGGTGTCCCTGGACATCGCCAACGCATTCAATAGTCTGCCATTTAGCTGCATCAGGGAGGCGCTCCGATACCACGGAGTGCCAGTTTACCTGAGGCGGCTAGTGGCAGACTATCTGGAGGGGCGCAGCGTCCTCTACACCAACCGAGTAGGGGACGTTGTGCGAACGCCCATGACGTGCGGTGTCCCACAGGGGTCGGTCCTTGGACCCACCCTGTGGAACATTGGCTACGACTGGGCGTTGAGAGGGAGCCTCCTACCCGGGCTGGGCGTGATCTGTTACGCCGACGACACGCTCGTCACAGCCCGCGGTAGGACGCTGGAGGAGGCGGCAGGCCTTGCGACTCTCGGCACCGAAGAGATCGTCAGGCGGATCGAGGCGCTGGGGTTGAGGGTGGCCCTGGACAAGACGGAGGCCCTCTTGTTCCATGGGCCCCGCATGGGCCCTCCCATCGGCGTTTCGATCACCGTCAATTCGGTTGACATCAGCATCCGGGCCCATATGAGGTATTTGGGCCTGGTGCTCGACGGGCATTGGTGGTTTCGGGAGCATTTCCGCGGGCTCGCTCCGCGGCTCGTCGGCGCGGCGTCCGCCCTTTCATGGCTAATGCCGAATGTGGGCGGACCGAGCGCTACGTGCCGACAGCTGTACACGGGGGTCGTCCGGTCGATGGCCCTGTACGGCGCACCGGTGTGGGCGGGGTCCCTGACCGTCCGACTCAGGGCTCTTCTGTGGCGACCACAGAGGGCCATGGCGGTCAGGGCTGTACGCGGGTACCGCACGGTGGCGACGGAGGCAGCGTGCCTGTTGGCCGGGAGTCCCCCGTGGGACCTGGAGGCGGAAATGCTCGCCGATTTGTATCGGCGGGTGTCGGGGGTGCGCGCGGAGGGCGGTGTGGCCTCTTTGAGGGAACTCACCGCCTGGCGCGTTGACGCCCGCCTAGATGTCATTGCCCGTTGGGCAGTCCGGCTGGAGAGGCCTCGGTTCGGTGTGCGGACCGTAGAGGCCTTCCGGCCGGTGCTGATGCAGTGGTTGGAACGGCGGCACGGGGTGCTCTCCTTCCGACTGGTGCAGGTTTTGACGGGGCATGGATGCTTCGCCAAATACCTGCACAAGGTCGTCAGGAGGGAGAGTACACCGTCCTGCCACCACTGCGATTGCGACGAAGACACGGCGCAGCATACGCTCGAGGTTTGTGCCGCTTGGGCAGAGCAGCGTCGTGAACTCGTCGCAATCATCGGTGCCGACCTGACGCTGCCGACCATCGCCAGGGCGATGCTCGACAGCGTCAGGAACTGGGACGCGGTCGCAACCTTCTGCGAGGCAGTAGTCTCGCGGAAGGAGGCGGCGGAGCGCGTGCGCGAGGAGCATCTCCTCGACGGCGCGAGCCGCCGCCGGCGACTGGGGCGGCGCAGGCGCGATTACCTGCGCCTGATGCCGCCCTAGCCAAGGCCGCGGGTGACTGGATCGGGGAAATAGTCCGTCACCCGCCGAGAGGCCGACCGCGTGAGGAAAGACCGACATCCTACCCGAGGGGGGGATGTCGGTCGAGGAGAGGGTACTCCTCAGGGGTATTCCGTCGGGCCGACCACTGACGTCAAGTCACTCTGCTCCGGTGGTCGGCCCAACGACGAAGGCGACGTCACGGGTGGGTTACGGGTGTGCGCGCTTACGCCCCTCTGTCACCCCGGACGGAGTGGTGCGAGGAGTGCGCCGACCGTAGCCCACCCCCCAAAAAAAAAAAAAAAAAGGACAATACTTTGTGCGATCGACAAAGTGTTGTTCTGAGTATGGGTATAATTTGTTTGCGTTAATTGTATGTTTGTATGGTCCCACGCAATGCAAGGATTATATCTCCTTAGTGTAGATTGGTGTCAATAAAAAAATGTAAATATGACGTAAAAAAATCTAAATATCACGTTGATTTTCTAAGAGAATATGGTACTACTTCGAATAAGGCGACACATCTATGGCTACAAGCAGGAAAATAGGAAAAGCACTGCTCTATCATTAAAAGGGTGCTTTATCATTATAAAGGGCACAGGTGAGAAAGGATGCTACGCATTATCACCTCTAACTTCATTACCATTTACAATCAACTGCAACATTATAAATTACGAGCTTTTACAGATTAAAATGTATATAATATTGTGGCAACTGTTCTTAATATAATTTGCGGAATGATTAACCGTTTGCATGAACCGCAAAAACCAACTGGAGTTTTCTCCGTATGATATTAATTTAATATGCCGACGCACCTGTGATCCCCATACGTAAGCAAACACATGTAAAGGTACATTCACACACACGTTTAATACACACACATTAAGTCAGAATGTGATAAAGCTCTGTTGAATTTTCGCTCGTGTATAGCTTGTTTTTTTTATAACAGTTTTTAATAATTTTATAGATGCATATATATAAATGCTCGCTGTGCGGTAGCGGCTACGAATACTACCAACCCTTGCTTTGCTCTTGGATGTCGTAAAAGACGACTAAGATCCTTATAACCACCTGGGCCAACTCTGCGGCTGGTCATAAAACTATAGCCAATAACTTTTACAATATGTACTATGAAAGAAGAGTACATATTGTATCGACCCCAAGTAATTCGGATAAGAGTAGGAGAACGATGATAAAATATATATAAATGCATGAATTTTTATTAAAAATCTAGATCAAAATTTAATAACTGATACTGTAGATATAAATTTCTGTAATAACGATGGCTTATTGGACGTGAGACACCCTAGTTCTTCCCTGACCATGGTCATTGCAAAGTGTTAGAAACGTCGGGCAATTAAAAATCAATAAAAAATACAAATGCGATAGAATCCGTAAAACTAGTTTTATTCGAAATGTGCAATATTCGCGTATACATTAGAAATCGTTATTCATCTAAATACATTTTATGAATAAAAATAATGTATTCAAAATATTTTTAAATCTCAAGAGTGACATTTCGTGATTGTAACCCAAAAGTCCTGTGATGTTGTTATTCAAAAATTATAACAAAAGACTTTTAAAGAACAACAGGTCCATATCATTCTTGAGTCACGACTATAAGTTACTTTTGAGAGTCATTAAAATTCGACTCGTGTCGGCTTTTATAAAGAGGCACCATAAATATCATCTATATTTTATACCACTTTAAGCCTGATTCGGAATTCGAACCCAAAACCTCGGCATTTACTTGTTCTATCCAGATGTTCAATTACACGAGTTTCGTACTCATGTATCCTACTAATATTATAAACGTGAAAGTTTGTAATAATGTATGGATGTGAACATCTTTGTTGCTCTTTCACGCAAAAACTACCGCATTGATTTTGATGAAACTTTATAGTAATATAGCTTACACATCAGAATAACACATAGGCTATAAATTATATAGATATTTTGTAAATTGGCTAAAATATAACGATAAAAATCGCTTAAGACAGAAAAAATCGCCCATCTGCGAGTTATTTTTGCATACGCTGCAAAGATCTTGAAAGCTAGACAAATGTTATGTATTGTGGAAATGTACCTCTTAAATAGTTCTACAAAAAAATCCGCGACAGCATAAATCTATTTTTAATATTTAAGCATTTATCGTTAAAATAGTAAATTAAAAATTCAAAATAATTTGGTATTTATTGCCGATGCACATTTTATAGTAACAAATTGATTCTTATACAAACAAATGCTTTTATTGCTTTCGATATTTAAAGTACATATTTTTTGCCTTTTACCGCGTGTCGTTTGGTATAATATTTCAAAAGTTAGAACGATAAGAGTGCGCAGTGCTGTGGTCAGGCAGCAACCAGGTGCACTACAGAAATATGGCAAGAAATCTATGATCGCCGATTGTGCGACCCGAACACAAGTAAAGTCGTGAGAGTAGTCATCGTTGATGATTGTTGTATTTTTGACAGCACTATCTATTTGTTAATAACATACTATACCTGTATATAATAGATAGGTATTGAAAGTTTGTGATATGAAACATCTTTTTGCGCGCCTTGGCAGTAAAATTATGTCGACTACTGGAAATGATAGAATCGGTTAGGTAGGTACTAAGGCAAATGTGGTCATGCCGTGATACTACGCCACTATTCTCTATTCATTTGTGTGTGCACGCGTATGACAGCTGTAGCTGTCTAACATAAGTGTGCCATTAAATCCTTACTAATATTATAAATGCGAAAGTAACTCTGTTTGTCTGTCACTCTTTCACGCCAAAACTACTGAACCGATCTAAATGAAATTTGGAACACAGATAGTCTAGAGCCTGATAAAGTACATAAGCTACTTTTTAATGCAAAAAAGGATTGTAAAGGGGGATGAAAAGTTGTAAGGAAGTATCGTCATTTTTAAAGCCAGAAGCTTGAAACTTATTTTTAGGCTTTGATTAGATATAAATAAATATGACATTGACATGTTGTAAAAATTTACCCTTAAGGGGTAAAATAAAAATGGGGGATGAAAAACTTTAGGAAAGGAACCTTTTACGCGGGCGAAGCCGCGGGCAGAAGCTAGTATATAATATATTTAAATATAAGAACGCCTAAATGGATGGACCGATTTTAATATTTTTTTTAAGTGTTCAGATGGATTAAAAATGGTTTAGATATACAATTGAGGCGAAAGGTTTTCAGGTAATTCTATTTAGTTTTCTTTTTATGTTTACACCAGTTTAAACATTTAAAATAAAAATATTTTTATAGTTCTTTATTAAATTTTGACGCCTTTTTTCATTTTTTCAGTTTGTGGCCATAAACACTGAAACATATTCAACGTTTTAGTGTTTATGGCCACAAACTAAATGTAAGATATAATGTTTTAATTTGAAATTCTATTTTTATATTTTTTTAGATTTATAAAGAACAACGTTTTGGGTCACCTACTATTTATTTATAAGCCTAATGGTGTCTCTTATAGGATATAGGCCTCCACCCATCCATCTATTACGTTATTAATATCCACTATTGGCCACAATTCTTCACACGAAAATTCAATATTATTGCAATGGCCACGTATGGAATGTAAACTGTTGAATGCAGTTCGTATTATGAGTTGCCAGGAACAGTGTTGCTGCATATCTGCCTACTACTCTATTAAAGGGTTTTTACAACTCTTACAGCAAAATAATTGGCTAATTAGTTAATTAAAAAGCATAGGATACAAGCGCATTTTACTTTGCCAACTCCTCCTGTTTTTCTTCTAAAATAATTAAAAGCGTTTCTCAGGACTTCCTGGGAGTAAAATCTCGTTATGAAGATCATTATGAATCCTGACTTTACAGGAGTTGTAGTGGTATTTCTGATGAAATACCACTATGTGGTGGAATTAGTCTTACGAAAAACTATTTCCTAGACATATTGTATTCTTAATCCGTTATCACCCAACATGACTTGCCCGCGTAGTAACTAAGTATGAATATTGATCGAAATCCGAATGTCGTAAAAGACAATTAATGAATATAGTATGACAGAAAATTCGACATAAAACCCTATGCCAATACGACCAGCGCGATATAGTAGGTCAAACCCTTCATATTGAGGAGGAGGCGCGAGCCCAATAGCGAAATTACGTGGGCTGAGATGATATAATATCACACGACATATTTATTTACACGTATTTTAACCCTTTACCACACGGGAACTTGGTAGTAATATTTTGGAATAAATTATGGGTTAATATGACTTGGGGTATCAACAAAAAGTAACTTTATGTTCGGTGTAGTCATAACTTACTTTATTTGTAGTCGTTCATTCGCAGTCCGTCCCGTAGTATTTTGGCAAAATGGGGAAATTAATTCAGTATTATAGGGTAACACAGTGAGGGTTGATAACATATTTGTCACCATTAGAAGGTCGAGTTAGCTAGAAAGTTCTTTTTATCGATAGTTCTTAATATTTGTTTAACTAAATTCTTTCGGACAATTTTCTGTTTCATGATTAACTACGAATATAATTACTTTATAGATGCATACATACATATCATCACGCCATATCCCTTGCAGGGTAGGCAGAGAGAACAGAGTGCCAGAGAACTCTATCCTTGCATACTTCACTCACTTCCTCAACATTCATAATTCTGTTCATACACGCTCGCCGGTTTCGGAGACTCTTGACTCCACCTTCCTTCAGTACGTGACCAATCTGTAATTCCTTTACTTGTCATAAAATCGACTAAACGATATAAATAAATTACACAACTGTCATAGTAAGGAAACGTGAAATAATATATTATTACAACCCGTTTGACCAATAGTATAGTAGGCTAATGACCGTCCATTCTGAAAAAGACTGAGTAGAAAAATGTCGATAGGGTTAAGAAGAAGAAAAAGTTTATTTTGTGGAATTTATCTCATGTCAATTACATGTTAACTTGACTCTTAGTTAGATTTGAACCATTCATTCTAATTTAAGATACTATTTTTATATACAACTAGCAAACCTGCCCACGCGTTGCTGTGGCTAAGGTACCCTCAGTAACACGTGGTGGTTATGCTAATAAACTGTAGCTTATATGAAACGTTTGTACGTTTAACATAGCGTCATCTATTCAATACTTACTCAATCCAGTCAACAGATACCGCCATGTATTAGAATCATTTGGAGATAACAGATAATTGTGACTGTCAAATAATAGACAAATAATTTGCAATGAAATTATATTGCAACTATAAATTGAGATGGAAGCTATCCTATCTTTTAAGTTGGATCAATCTACATATGCTGTTTATTTGATTAAAATTGGTGAAGTACTTTAGGAGTCCATCGCGGACAAACAACGTGACGCGTAATTTATATATATTACTAGCAGCCAGGTCACGCGTTGCTGTGGCTAAGGTAGCCTCAGTAACACGTGGTGGTTATGCTAATAAATTGTAGCTTATATGAAACGTTTGTACGTTTAATATAGCGCCATCTATTAAATATTTACTCAATCCAGTCAATAGATAACAGATAATTGTGACTGTTAAATAATAGACAAATAATTTGCAATAGAATAATATTGTGACTATAAATTGAGATGGAAGCTATCCTATCTTTTAAGTTGGATCAAGGTTTGATCACATGCTATGCAAATCTGATTAAAATCGGTTAAGTACTTTAGGTGTCCATCGCGGACAAACAACGTGACGCGTAATTTATATATATTAAGAAAGATAAGATAAGATAAGAAGATAAGATAAGATAAGATAATATAAGATAGGAATAAGAAAATAAGAAGATTAGTCGATGATTATTATTTATTATTATGGCGGGCTCAGTGGTCTCTGCTCTGCTTTATGCAGATGATGCAGTCCTGCTGGCACAGTCAGCGACTGACCTGCAGACCCTAGTCGACACAATGACAGAAGATTGTAATAAAAGGGGTCTACGCGTGAATGTGAGCAAAACTAAAATAATGGTCTTTGAAAGAGATGAAGCCAGAACAGATATAAGAGTAACAATAGGTAATGATGTACTAGAGCAAGTGGATGAATTTGTATATCTTGGATGTGGATTTAGCCGACATGGACGGTACACCACTGATATAGAGCGAAGAGTGAATGCGGGAAATAGAGTGAACGGAGCGTTGGGGCAACTTCTCGGCAGCCACCACCTCAGCCAGAAGGCACGTGTAGCAATACATAACGCAGTGCTTGTCCCAACATTACTGTATGGAAGCGAGAGTTGGGTATGCAGAAAAGAGTATGAAAGTAAAATTAATGCGGTCGAAATGCGATCTCTTCGGAAAATCTGTGGAGTTAGGCTGACCGACCGCATTCGCAACGACGACGTAAGAGAGCGAGTAGGTATGAAAGAGAGTATTGGTGTAAAGATGTGAAAGGGAATGCTCCGATGGTTCGGACATGTGGAAAGAATGCCGAACGAACGTCTGGTTAAGAAGATATACAATGCGAAAGTGGAAGGATGTAGGTATCGAGGGAGACCGAGACTAACCTACCTAGACCAGATCGGTCAGGTACTGAAAGAAGGTGGAGTCAAGAGTCTCCGAAACCGGCGAGCGTGTATGAAGAGAATTATGAATGTTGAGGAAGCGAGTGAAGTATGCAGAGATAGAGTTCTCTGGCACTCTGTTCTCTCTGCCTACCCTGCAAGGGATATGGCGTGATGATATGTATGTATTATGGCAGGCTGCTTGCTCGTTTACCATCATCAGCAATTATGGATATAATCAGTCATAATTTCTCTTCGCGTATGTGATTTTATCTCATCTCGCTTACATTTAAGTACTTAACAAGATTCTATTTCGTTTGCTTCAATGGAACATTGGCTGAACATGGGAATTATTTTGTAATTGTTTATCAAATCCAAAATCTTATCAAAATGCTTAAAAATTAATTAAATTGCTTAATGCGGCGATGGGGCCGCCACCCATCACGCCTTGCCCAGTCAGGCGAGTCGAGGAGAGCAGAGTGCCGGGTGGGCACGTGGAATGTAAGAGGTTGTGTGGAAAGGAAGTTGCACGAGCTGATATCCGTCATGGCGGACAAACAGCTAGACGTGCTCTGTGTAACGGAGACCAAGCGAAGGGGCAGCGACGCCTGCGATCTTCCTGGTGGCGGGATGGCTCTGTGGTCTGGTGTACCATCGAGCGATCGAGCCAGCATGGGGGTAGGAGTGCTGTTGTCCTCTCGCTTGGCCTCAGGTGTGAAGGATTATGGAATGTATGATCCCAGACTTCTTTGGGTCCATATAAAACTAGGTGTCACCAAGGTATTCATGGTTGTAGCATATGCTCCCATAGGATCCTCGGTGGCATCAGACCTAGAGAAGTTTTGGGATAATGTTAGGGAAGTTCTGGATATGGCAGAAACCAGTGAACGCGTGATTGTATGCGGAGATTTGAACGGATGGGTGGGGACCAAGCGTCCCGACTATGAGGACGTACTTGGTCCATTTGGTGATAAGAGAGTGAACGACGCAGGTGGGCTCATAGCTGATGTATGCATGGAGAGAAACCTTATTGTGTCAAACACATTTTTCCAACATAAGGACATCCATACGTATACACGGAGAAGGAATGAACAGAAAAGTATAATAGATTTAATTTTGGTAGACAGTCGCCTCCGAAGCAAAATATTGGACGCAAGAGCCTACAGGGGCCCCACAGTCGATACGGACCACTATCTCGTTATTGCGAGATTTAGTGATCTGTTCAGAAGGTGGAGGCACTGGCGAGAGTGTGTCCACTTCGGAGGGCTTGAAAGAATAAAGGTTGAAAGGTTGCAAGAAGAGTGTGTAAGAGAAAAGTATGTAGAGGGTGTCCGAGAACGGCTGACGATGGCAAGCCAGCCGCAATCGGACATTGAAGAATGCTGGAAAGTATTGAAAGAGATTATGGTAGACACAGCGAAAGAAGTATGTGGAAGTTCAAAGAAGCATAGAAACACAAATGGTGATGCATGGTGGGATGCGGAAGTGGCAGCTTCCGTAGAGCAAAAGAAGAAAGCGTGGCTGGACTATGTCTCTTCTTTGAATCTGAATGACAGTATGACTGAACAGAAGAAAGAAATATATCGGCAATGTAAGAATGACACCAAGGCCTTAGTGAAAGAGAAACGTGATAGAGCAAGTATAAGTGCAGAAGATAGGCTGACTAAAAACTTCGAGGGTAACACCAAACTCTTTTGGAGGGAGGTGAAGAAGTCTCGGGGTGGTTGGTCAGCCTTCAGAATGAATAAAATAAGGTCTAAAGGTGGAGACATTCTTACACAAACACAAGACGTGTTAAGCCGATGGAGTGAATATTTTGGCGATATGTATGCGGATGCTACGGTTGGCGCCGGTGTCGCATGTGGTCTAGTAGATCAACATTCGGCGACGGCGTCCTCCGATGGCATCAGTATGGATGAAGTTTATTGGGCGATAAGAAGTTTGAAAAATGGTAAGGCAGCGGGCATTGATATGGTGTCTGCCGAGATGATCAAGCTTGGTGGCTCCTGTGTCCGGGAGGCGTTCCTGTTGCTCCTCAATTTATGTTGGAGCTCGGGAATGGTTCCCGGGGACTGGAATAGCGCAGTCATCATGCCTTTGTTTAAAAACAAGGGTTCACGTTATGACTGCGCAAATTACAGAGCCATAAGCTTGACCAGTTTGGCAGCAAAAGTGTATGGTAAAATTATTGAAAGGAGAATGAGGATGGTGTCCGATGGTTTACTGTGTGAGACACAAGGAGGTTTCAGGAGTGGAAGGGGATGCATGGATCAAGTGTTCTCTCTGCGCAACATTGTGGAGAAGCATCTGGCCCTAGGTCAGAGGGTTTTCTGCAGTTTTGTGGATCTGGAGAGAGCATTTGACACGGTTGTACGAAAGGAACTTTGGGACATTTTACCGGAGTATGGTATTAACGGGAAACTGCTGCAGGCTGTGCAATCCAGTTACATGGGCTATAGAGCTTGTGTGCGGCTGGATGATGGAATGTCTCCTTGGTTTGACGTCAATATCGGCGTTAAGCGGGGCGGCGTTCTATCAGCCAGGCTGTTTATCATATATCTGGATAAATGTCTCCAAAGGTTGAATGATATGAATGTGGGAGTCCAGATGGGTGACTCAGTGGTCTCTGCTCTGCTTTATGCAGATGATGCAGTCCTGCTGGCACAGTCAGCGACTGACCTGCAGACCCTAGTCGACACAATGACAGAAGATTGTACGAAAAGGGGTCTACGCGTGAATTTGAGCAAAACCAAAATAATGGTCTTTGAAAGAGATGAAGCCAGAACAGATGTAAGAGTAACAATAGGTAATGATGTACTAGAGCAAGTGGATGAATTTGTATATCTTGGATGTGGATTTAGCCGAGATGGAAGGTACACCACTGATATAGAGCGAAGAGTGAATGCGGGAAAGTCCGAGTATACTTTCTTGAGTATGTACTATTATTGACCTTGACCAAACAATGAGATAAAGACCGGCAGCAAAATATATTTTGCATTTGAGCAGTACCCACTACGTCAAATATAATTTCCGTTGACCTCGTGTCACACACTGATATCAGTGAGCGTATTATAGTGAAGTTTTAACCTGAGTAAACACTTTTATAAAGCAATAAATAAAAGTTATAATTTGCATAAAAATGAAAGTTATTTTACTTAGTTTACGAATGTCTTTTTTTTTTATTGCTGATGGTGGCAAACGAGGAAGCAGCGCACCTGATAGTAAGTATCACTACCGCCCACGGACCTTTTCTATAACCAAGGCTATAGATAGGCCGCTGCCACCATTACAATCCCCAAACCCACCAAGTTGGGATTCTGGCTCCCTCCCTCACCGAACGAAGCACATAGCACATTGCCATAACTCAGACGTCGATCTTCTGCGAGAGTATGGTACTACCCCGGACGGACCGGCCCGTGGCTGTAGATAGAAAACTGTCAACAGCATGGTCTTACCACTATTGAATGTCTTATCCAATAGCCAAACTATAACCAAACTTTCAATTCTGTCGAAACCTGGGCAGTGCTGTAGTTACTGCAGCGATGCCAAATTGACTGTCGTTATATCGAAGTACTAAAGTGTTTGTATAGGAACGCCACAAGGTCAGTTCGCATCTGGAATAAGTGTACAAAATTGATCCAATTGCACAAACAGGGAGTATGAGGCAGGGAGACGTCATCTCTCCGATCTGTTCACAACTGCATTAGAAAATGTTTTCATGTTCTTAGACGGGATCGCACTCAGCATCAACATTAACGGCGAATATATCATCAATCAGCTGCAAATTTCAAACGACATTATCGTTATATTAGAATCCACGGAGAACCTTGGCACAAAGCTCAGTGATCTCAGCAGGGTGTCCCAACTAGTGGGATTAAGAATGGACATGGACAATATGAAAATCATATCAAACATCCATGTCATTACAATACCGGTCCTAGTTGGCAATGCGATGCTTGAAATTGTCGATCATTATGTTTGCCTTGGACAGATAGCCCAGTTAGGTAGATCCAATTTCGAGAAAGAGGTCAGCCGATGAATTTAACTGGGTTGGGTAGCGTTCGGAAAATTTAAGAGGATTTTCTCATCCAATATAACCCAGTGTCTAAAAACACAGGTCTATGACCAGAGTGTGTGTTACCAGAGATTACTTATGGTACGGAAACGTGGCCCCTAAATGTAGACCTCACAAATAAGCTCAAAGTCCCTCAGTATGCTAAAGAGCGGACTATGTTCAGGATTTTTCTGTGCGATAAAATCTGTAATACGGAAATCTGCAGAAGAATGGGTGTAACCGCATAGTAGAAGAACTATCATGCTGAAATGGCAATAGACAGAGGCCTCATCGCTTAATGAATCGATAACCGATGGAGAAGAAAGATTCTCGAGTGGCGGCCGCGTATCAATCAAGTGGACCGACGACTTGGTGAAGGTTCCTGGGAGTCGTTGAATGCGGCAGCACAGGACTGCACTTTGTGGTAAAATATGAAGGAGATCCACGCCCAGCAGTAAATGACAAAAGACTGAATGACGTTTCCTTTTATAAATTAATTTTAATAATTATTTGAATAAATATTCAATATCTTATATTTAAAATTTAAATAATTTAAGAATACTATTATGTATACGATTTTTGTCCCAGTCAATATGCGTTATACTGCCGAGCTTGGGACTTCCCTACAATGAAAGGGAAATTAAAGTACCACGCATTTCAAATGGGTTGGCATTAGGTTTTATTTACAATTTTCTTTCTCTTGCAATAATAATACTTCACAGTAATCTTGACACAGCTTATTTTACTCTGCCTATAAAAAATGGCCAAATCAGATCAGCTTGGCTTTGACTGGCTTTCTTCGAGACGACCTTTGATGGTAAGTGTTACTACCGCCCATGGCCCATTGCAATATCAGAGATACAGTTAGGCCTCTGCCTACCAACCTAAACATACATACATAGCCTCACGCCTGTTTCCCAGAGGGGTTGGCAGAGACTACGGATTGCCACAACCAACCTAAACCCATCCAGAAAATTGGGCTCCCGGTTCTTTCGCTCACTGAACAAAAGGCAACAGCAAAATTGATACTAATCAGACGTCCATTAATATTATTCGAATACGTCGTAAGCGTTATCAAGTCAATGTATTCTAATAGTCACATAAATAAGAACATGGATAGAAAATTAAAAAAAATATTGACAAGATTTCTATATTCATTTGATAAATTATTTTTTTATCCCACTTCCTACTCATATCATAAATATGAAAGTTCGTAAAGATGTTTGGGACATTTGAATGTTTGTTACTCAAACACACGTAAACCTTTGAACAGATTTGGATGAAAATTAGCACATAGATAGGCCAAGTGGTCTATTTTTTTTTCTACGCATGGTGGACCATGGATGTGGTCGCGCTCGACAAATCGGTTCGGGGCGACAGAAGAGGCGGCGCGCAACCCCATGGACCCACACTGCAACCACCTCTCTTCACCGTGCGAGCGGGCCACCGGTACCCGATCTTTGTCTTCGGTAGCAGGCCAAGTGGTCTGGAGTATAGTATACTTTTTATCACGGTAATTTGTTACCTTAGGATAATAATTCAACGTTGAAAAAGTTACTATTCACGTGGGCGGAAGCTAGTATAAAATAAATTAATATCTTTCAGCGGAATACAACGTTTATAATTTATGATGATTTAATTCTTAATTCCGATCATTTATATCGTTTACTTGTACAAACAGAAATGATCAGTGATTTACCAATACTGCCAAAAACTTCTCACATATCCGAATATTGTAATTCACATCCATACATTACTAAATGGGCTGATACTGGAAGCAAACTTTAGCGTATAATATGAGAACAATAACCATAACTGCCCGAAGTTAATTAAACTACTATAAAGCTGATTTTAGCTAACAATAATGAAAATGTAAATGTAAGTGCCCGTGCCACTAAAGCAACATTAATTGATGAATTTCACATAAGCGGGGCCAAAAGGCCGTGTGCGTGATCCGGGCCTCACCCACTCGTATATTAATTAAAAACGTGACAACCGCGAATTTAGCCCTTTTCATGCCGTGACTGACTGGTGTAACGAAACATTGTTTGGTTATAAATGGAGGGCGAACTTTAGCACGATTTAAATGGTTATTATGTTGGATGTGTAGCAATTCGGTTTCCGTTTATTTTGTGGTTAACAACAAGATTAAGACTGTTTAATAATGTTATTTTATATTATAATAATTACGTAAGCATTTCATTTAGCTGTGTGGTAGCGGCGACGAATACTACCAACCCTTACTTTGCTTGTGGATGTCGTAAAAGACGACTAAGAGCCTCATAACGACCTGGGCCGACTCCATCTGATGCCGTTTGGTCAACAATTACATTCCCAAGGAGGATTGAAGTCTGGCAGGCGGCTGGTCATAAAACTATTGTCAATAACTTTTACAATATGTACTATGAAAGAAGAGTACATATTGTATCGACCCCAAGTAATTGGGATAAGAGTAGGAGAATGATGATGACGTAAGAATTTCTCCGTCTCTGTCTTTTGTAATAGAGTTCATTACTCTGTATTTTGTAACACAGTTCTTAACTAACACAATATACAGTGTACTAAATACTATTTTGTACTTATTTTTACTTTTTAAAATAAAGATGTGTATTTGTATTAACAATAAGTCTTTCATCATCACCTCAGCTTATACAGGGTGGAAGTAGACCGCTCTCGAAAACAAAGGCAGGTGACCCTACTAGTCCTACTTGTAATGATAGGTTAAAAAAAAATCGATTGGGATGAAAGAAAATTTTTTTTCGCAACATATTTCAAGTTTTTTTCACATTTTTTCCTATTAGGACAGTGCCATGTAACGATAATTCCATAAAAAATACGTAACTTTACGCAGATGAGAAAAGACGCAATCTATCCAAAACTCACGATTGATATGTTCAAATGTTCAACGACCTCGCGTCGTGAAAAAAAAAAATTTTTTCATCTGAATCGATTTTTGTTCAATGTCCCACTGCTGGGCTCAAGCCTCCTGCACACTAGGCGCGAAATTGATCTACTACACCACGCTGGTCAGACGTGTCTGTATAAGGTTTTATTTCGAGTTTTTATTCTCTTGAATAGGTGTTATATGCATATTTTACCCCTTAGTCGTCTTTTACGCTGGTGAATTATATTCTTACTCCCTCACTAAACGAAAAATATACAAAATAGGACGGAAATATAAAAAATAAGGCTTTATAATATTGGAAATTAACAGTCCTTATTTGTGTCATTTAAGGATATATTTATAACGTTGTGCATCTGCTATTATTTTTATAATAAAGTCTCTAAATAACTTATATATTATTTATTAATATTATACAAGCTCAATTCAGCTAAAGAACTCTATACATAATATAAAACATAGTTCACGCCGTACTTGCGCTCAGATTTTTTAAACTACGTAACTGATTTTAATGTTGTTTTCGTCAAAAGATAGAGTATTATTATAAAATATGGATATTATAGTAGAGAAAAGGCAATAATTTTGAATATTTGTAATGGTATGTCATAAAAACATATCTTTGTGCGCTTACTTTGCAAATTTAGGGTAAAACATACGAGATAGATCAAAATGAAATATTACGTCATTGTACTGCTTAATAAAATCTATAAGAATAGAACCGAATATATCTATCTCCTAAGTAGCCGTAATAACCCACAGTAATTATAATAATATTTTACATTTTAGTAGCAGTGTCTGAAAACAAAGGTTTATAACCAGTGTGTGTTACCAGCGATTACTAACGCCACTGAAACGTGGTCTCTAAATGTCGGCCTCATAAAAAGGCTCAAAGTCGCTCAGCGTGCTATGGAGAGGGTTATGCTCGGTATTTCTCTACGTGATAAAATCCGGAATACAAAAATCTGTAGAAGAACGGGTGTAAAGGACATAGCCCGAAGAATTAGCACATTGAAGTGGCAATGGGCAAGCCACATCGCTCGACGAACCGACAACTGTTGGGGAAGAAAGGTGGCGACCACAAATCGGACGACGCAGCGTAGGACGACCCCCCTCTCGGTGGACTGATGACCTCATCAAGGTCGCAGGAAACTGTTGGATGCAGGTGGCACAGGACTGTTACAGATGGCATTCTCGTGGGGAGGCCTATGTCCAACAGTGGACGTTTACGGGCTGATGGATGGATGGATAGTAAAAAAAATAGCTATTTTAAACAAAACGATATTATTCTTTATCCAATGAAATGCATTATATTATATGGTTCATTACATCTAGATCAAAATTACTCTTTACAGCATATTATGAAAATTTAAAAGTTATTAGAACTTTTAAAAAGCAAGGACAGAGCGGTTGAAACCGAAACAATGTGAAGGCATGACACTAATAAATACATTTTATAATAATACACAGTAAGTCAGATAAAAGTGATTTAAAGTAGAATTTGCTTTAGTTTTTACAGAATTAAATTAAAAAATAAAATACAAATAATACCTACATACAATACAGTAATATAAATTATTTTTAATTTCAATATTAATCATTGAATATTTATGAAACGCAATTTAATATAAACGAAATCTTTGTTGAGGATATTAAAAAAAAGAGATCTCAGAATTATAAATCCATAAAGAAGGTGCAGATTAGTAGTGAGGGGAAAAATCGACGGTAGCGCCACCTGTCGCCTTAGCGTGACGTGGATAAATCGGATGTCAGCTATTCACCACGATGATTGACGCTCGATTAAACATTTCCGTTCAGTTACCTCGTGGTGTAAGCAGGAATGTAATTTTGGAATACGCAAAAGTACAAATGACGAACTTTCCAGTTACATTCTATAGTAAACAGTAAACAGATTTCCCATTATTTTAGATAGAAAGAAAGAAAAAATCTTGATTTTACAAATCAAAAAATACATTATAAAAATAAAATATAAAGGATGGTGGAGTTAAGAATCTCCGAAACCGGCGAGCGTGTATGAAGAGAATTATGAATGTTGAGGAAACGAGTGAAGTATGCAAGGATAGAGTTCTCTGGCACTCTATTCTCTCTGCCTACCCTGCAAGGGATATGGCGTGATGATATGTATGTATGTATAAAAGTAAAATAATAATAATAAGTAAATAAAAGTAAAAGCAAAACAGTATTGGGCTAAACTTGAGCCGGGAATACAGATGTACTCCAGCCCTTGATTTTCAGGCCAAGCCTATTAACTAGACACACTTATATTACTGCCCTCCAAAACACAAGAAATATTTTGCCTAATTTTTAGAATAAATCATGTACAAAATAATGTAAAATAAAAATAATAAAATACATGAGTTAGACTTTTTATTAAAAGAAGGCTATGCGCTAAGAATTTGATTTGTATACACTAAAAATACACAAAGCAGTCATGAGGGCTACCGACAGAAGTGAAATAAGTTTAAGGTTTATAACTTATTAAAAAAAAAACAAATACAATAAAATAAAAAAATGCGTGTCCCAGAGAATATGTATAGGTGTGACCATACCATAGTCAAAAAATCACTTAGTATTAGAAACTATTGAATAAACACTATAGAATAATTGATATAAATTAATAATAACAATATTAATTTATATCAATTATATAAACATATAAATTGAATATAGTAAACACAGCGACACAGCAGTGAAGAATAGCTGACAGTATCTTTCTCGCTCGGGTATACTCGGCAGTTCCGAGTTCACCCGATCGAGCCTTTCACCTCAGAACGTGACGGATCAGTATCACTTACAGCCTTTTTTTCCCCATAGTCCACAGCAAGGGAAAAAAACGAAAAAAACTGTGTGCGGTGCACCAAAAGAAGCTTTCACTTCAATAAAAATATAACATATACAATTAACAGAAATGAAATTATACATACATTTAGAACACTAATTTGTTGATTGTCTAATCTATTTTCCACCAATCTAAAGAGACTGTAAATGGTTTTAATATAGATTGTCCAGCTGTTACACTATTTGCTATGTATTAATATCTTGCATCTATAATATAATTGAAAATTTCTTAAAATAAATTTAAATATTTGATTGAATTTTCAAGTCATATACTTGAAAGTAGCTGTATGGTAGCGGCTACGAATACTCTCAACCTTTACTTTGCTCGTAGATGTCGTAAAAGACAACTAAGAGACGACCTAGGCCAAGTCCATTTGATGCCGTCTGGTCAACGATTACATTCCAAAGGAGGGTTGATGTCTGGCAGCCGGCCGGTCATAAAACTATTGCTAATAACTTTTACGATATGTACTATGAAAGAAAAGTAAATATTATATGGACCGCAAGTAATTGGGATAAAAGTAGGAGAATGATGATAATGATGATACTTGAAAGTGCTGGACAGATGTCAACATGGGGAGGTACACAAAAGGATAACTCGTCAGTCAGGGTAGTAAAGAAATTAGTTTGGGTAGCCCGTTCATTATGCGCAGAAGAGAAATATAAAATCTTTGGGCGCGGTGTGACTTAAAGACTATCTAAATCATTTTTTTAATAGTCTAAAATATGGTAAAATGTGCTCTTTATAAAACTAAAGATTATTTCAACACTATTATAACATCTATCCCAAATCATACTAATTCAAATATGTACTAACAAACACGGAACTTATAAGGCAAATATAAAACGATCTTTCTATATTGATTTTATGACAACAAATGTAAACAAATCTGGTGCAAATATCATTCCATAAAGTTTAATGGACAGAGCGAGAATCAGATAAATATTTCGCATAAATAATTTAAGCTTATGCTAACTTAGCATAATACTTATCCTTGTGACGGCACTTACAGCCTCCGTTTGGCATCCATTAACTCTACATAAATAACATTTATTAATATATTATTTTTTGAAAAGCAGCTATTTTATTTTCGAGGATAAAGGAAAAATATATTAATTTAACAAAAATAATGAAATCCGTGTGACAGAATAAGAATACAATTAAATAACCTTACGACATTTGGGGGAAAGGTTCTCCAAGTGTCGTTAAGGGCGAATTAAAAATGTAGGCAAATAATGTCACTGTAAGATTAGGCAAACTGAAAATGAAACTCGAGACTGTTAGTGAGATTTCTATGGCCGCTAAAAAAAAAACAAGCTGATTATCTTAAAACGCATGAACAGAGATATTCATAAATTGTAGTTAGAAATTATCTCGATTATGTTACAAACAAAAGGCATCATAATTAGTCCATCGTTTTAGGAGCTACGATGTCACAGACAGACATATATGCAGACCCCTTTTTTGCATCAAAAATAATATGGGTAAATGGTACAATGGTCAAGAGTAAACAGAATATAAAAAAAGTCGTTATCAACCAAACCGAGTCTGTAATATTTTAATGAAAAGGATTAATTTCATCCGTCTACTAGCTCATCCATGTTAACACTTTTGGACGTAGGATGCCACAAATAGGGGCCCATACTAATACTACTAACTACCACGGCTGATAAGCTGGTTGATAGTCGTCGCTTTTCGCCGTACCGACACATACAAAATCCACGGGGAGATAGAAAAATAATTATTACGATTATAAAGCAAAATAATTAAAAAATAATGTTTTCATATACGGGGCAGTGGTTAACAATATACTGTCCTAAGTCATGCCGGTTCCATTCTCACTCAGGACTATGTGCGAGTGGAAGGACCAGGGATTACTCTACCATGTACAGAAAATTCAATCGAGTGAAGGCAACGCCTCGGTAAGTTTGTTACTGTTGCCATGACATCGACGGGGACGGTCCTTCAAAGGGTATTCCGTCGACCTGGCCACCTAGGTCAAGTAATCGGTAGTACAATAGTCAGTACCAATCAGGTACTAGTCAGGTCAGTGGCAATGAAGTTTTTTTACCCCAGATGAAACGGGCGGAGTGTGTCCAGATCATAGACCACCACAAAAAAATTGTTGTTTTGAATCTGGATGTCAATTTTGTTCGTTAATTACATGTATATAAAGTACTCCCCAATACAATGATTATTTCCTCAGCGTGGGGTATTGTCTTTAAAAAAAAATAAAAAGTATTATCTCACGTCAGAAAGTGAAAGGTGCGCAGAATAGGTTGAGCACCAAAAACGTAACGAGATCATTCGATCACTAGATTTTACTCCTCAAATTTTTCTCATACCGGTCGCCTTATATGAAAATCGATTCTTAAAGAGTAAACTCCAAAAAATATCTTGAACTCGAAATTTCATTAGACAATATGTCACGCTTCAAAACCGTATACAATCTCAACACAAGTTATCTTTGTCACGACATCTCTCAAATTTTAGTAATATCATTTTTCTCTGTTTTACCACTTTTTTTTTGTTATATGGCAATCACATTTTTATGTTAGTGTAATCTCATTTCGTCTTACATGTGAAACTTTAGGTTCAAATAGATTTTATGATACGGCTTGACGTTTGAATGAAAAACATTAGAAAGTTAATTTGTGTCTTTAAAGCGTTTATTACGAAAATGGGGGCAACTTGTTTGTCATGAAGCGTGATTAAAAATAATGTCATTCAACAAGTAATAAAAATAGACAGTGAAGCTGAGTAATATATTTTATTTATAGCATCTATAAAATAAATACCTTTTAAGATGTTTATCTAATTAAAATCTTAACAATGGTTCAAAAAGGATTAATGTATAAATAATATAAAAATGAGAGAGATGAAGCCAGAACAGATGTAAGAGTAACAATAGGTAATGATGTACTAGAGCAAGTGGATGAATTTGTATATCTTGGACGTGGATTTAGCCGAGATGGAAGGCACACCACTGATATAGAGCGAAGAGTGAATGCGGGAAATAGAGTGAACGGAGCGTTGAGGCAACTTCTCGGTAGCCACCACCTCAGCCAGAAGGCACGTGTAGCAATACATAACGCAGTGCTTGTCCCAACATTACTGTATGGAAGCGAGAGTTGGGTATGCAGAAAAGAGTATGAAAATAAAATTAATGCGGTCGAAATGCGATCTCTGCGGAAAATCTGTGGAGTTAGGCTGACCGACCGCATTCGTAAAGACGACGTAAGAGAGCGAGTAGGTATGAAAGAGAGTATTGGTGTAAAGATGCGAAAGGGAATGCTCCGATGGCTCGGACATGTGGAAAGAATGCCGAACGAACGTCTGGTTAAGAAGATATACCATGCGAAAATGGAAGGATGTAGGTACCGGGGGAGACCGAGACTAACTTACCTAGACCGGATCGGTCATGTACTAAAGGAAGGTGGAGTCAAGAGTCTCCGAAACCGGCATGCATGTATGAAGAGAATTAGAGAAGATAGAGTTCTCTGGCACTCTGTTCTCTCTGCCTACCCTGCAAGGGATATGGCGTGGTAATATGTATGTATGTATGTATATATATATATATATATATATTATATATATATATATATATATATATATATATATATATATATATATATATATATATATATATATATATATATATATATATATAATGTATATATATATATATATATATTCTACATATGTAGATAAGCTCATAGGGTAATGATAGCAATTATTTAATATAAATAAATTCTCTTTTGAAGGATTTAACGCTCTTGCATTTGATTTTTAATTTCCCTGCACTTCGAACACTTTATAGCGTTCATAGTCACGGGAGGACTAAGGCTTCTCACGTCCAACAAGTCATCGTTGTCACAGAGACTTATATCTATACGCTAATAGTGTAGTATTAGTTATAATTTTTCTCTCTTTTCAATACAAATTCATTGTCTATGTAGAAATTGTATGTAGAAAAAAATTATATTGTTTGGTTAGTTATCATTAAACATAACATTTATGTTTATTATTATATTATGTCAATTTAGAAATTTAAACCTAACAAATATATCAGAACAATTTAATCTTTATAATATGTGAATTTCCGTGTGGTGACGGAGAAATAATACAATTCACCACCACCTATCTTACCGGTGGGTGATTGTAAGAGACGACTAAGGGATACAAAATACATATAATATCTATGCAAAAGAAGGAAAACTCGAAACAAAATCCTATACCAACACGTCTGACCAGCGTGGTATGGTAGGTCAATTTCCCTCCCATCGTGGAGGAGGCTCGAGTCCAACAGTGGGACATACATAAGCTGAGATGATAATGATGATGATGGTGAATATGAGAATACTTTAATCTTTCCGTGATCATGAATACTGTTGTGAAGTGTTCGAAACATGGGAACATTGGTTGTTGGAACAATTGCGATTAAATCAAAAAAAATAGTTATATTTTAAATATTTAATACTCGCGTAAACAACAAAGTTATTTAATATATTCAAAGTTTCTTTTTTAGATGTTTTGTCATCTGACATTTATATCACTTCAAGTATTAGAACATATATAAAAATGTATTCACATTTCATTGTATAAATTTTAGTTGCCCAAAATAGTGTCTACTAAGTAATATACACTAGGAAAATACCCGATACGAAACGAAAAATGATGTCACAAGCGGGGTAATTAAGCATATTAAATGCTAAAAATTTCAGTAATTTGAATACACTAGGAAAAGTTTTAGGTTTTATATACACTCTTATAAATTTTTTTCAGTTTCAGATTTTCTGCTTATTATTAAGAATTTATTGGCATTTTCTTTTTAGGAGTTAGACGAAGTTTTGTCAATCGGCTTTTAGAATTGAAAATATTGAACTATTCTAAATTCATCAGTAGTGGTAGGACCACGCTGCTCACAGTTTTCGGTCTACAGCCGCGGGCCGGTCCGCCCGGGGTAGAACAACACTCTCACAGAAGATCAACGTCTGAGCAATGGCAATGTGCTTTGGGTTTTGGGTTTGTAATGGTAAGCAATGGCCTAGCTATACCCTTGGTATTGCAAAGGTCCATGGGCAGCAGCGACACTTACCACCAGGTGTGCTGCTTGCTCGTTTGCCACCACAAGCAATAAAAAAAAATCATAACAGTGGTTACAGCAAAGTTTAAAAGTCGATACTACTCCGTATATGTCTACTTAAAAACTTATTCAATGAGATTAAATAATAGATATACTGATTGTAATATCATGTATACAGATTGTGTTGTTATAAATGGCAAATCAGGATGTTCAATAATACCTGGTAATAGCTGTTAATGATATAAGATAGGAGATTTAAATATATCCTTCAGTTGCGAAGCAATAGATACTTTCAAAGCTTTAAAATTAGTACAGAAGAAGCGGTACACGACCCAGTAGACTCCTCGAACAACGTACCTTTTAATGCTGTGCGAGTGTACCACCAGAACCTGATCTCTGTCTTCGTTAACCAGCTTTATATTGACCTGAGCCAACCTGACTTAGATAAACAATTATATTCCCGAAGAGAGTTGACGTCAGGCCGGCTTGAAACTACTGCCAATAACTTTTTTCAATATATATGATGAAATAGGAAGAAGACGTACCTATTTCATCGTCGCCAAATAATTATATATATTAAGCATAAGAACAGAATGATGATGATGATCTTTTTCTTGACTCATCGTTCTCCTACTCTTATCACAACTACTTGGGGTCGATACAATATGTACTCTTCTTTCATAGCACATATTGTAAAAGTTATTGGCAATCGTTTTATGACCGGTCGCCTACTAGACGTCAACCCTCTTTGGGAATGTAATTGTTGACCAAACGGCATCAGACGGAGTTGGCCCAGGTTTTTGAGACGAAAAAAAAAAATTATTGCTTAGTGATGAAATATCCATAAATTTACTTTGGTTGGAGCTTTAGTTATGAATATCCATCAAGACCGTATGTTCAAAGGTGTCTAATTGATTTATGTGAAGGATTGCCCGTATATGTACTCTTAATATACATATTTCTAGTACATATGAATATATTCATATGAAATAGTTTGGGTTTATATTTATAACTAGCTTCTGCCCGCGGCTTCGCCCACGTAAAAGTTGACTTTCCTAAAGTTTTTCATCCCCTATTTTTATTTTACTCCTTAAGGGTATTTTGTTATAAAATTTTAATGTCATATTTATATTTAATCAATAGCCTAAAAATAAGTTTGAAGCTTTTGGCTTTAAAAATGACTTCCTTACAACTTTTCATCCCCCTTTATAACCCTTTTTTTGCATTAAAAAGTAGCCTATGTCCTTTATCAGACTCTAGACTATTTGTGTACCAAATTTAATTTAGATCGATTCAGTAGTTTTTGTGTGAAAGAGCGACAGACAGATAGAGTAACTTTTGCATTTATAATATTAGTAAGGAAGTAAGGATTACATAGACTCGTATACAAATCGTACGGTTAGAGACTGTCCATTAATCACGTGAGGTTTGAAAAAAATCACGAAGTCCTAAACCTCACCACGTACGGGGAGTGGGGTTAAAAAATGTTAAAAAAAGATCACGTGATTAATGGACGTCTGCTTAAATAGAAAAGTGACTTTAATAAAAAAAAAAACAAATTTTACAATACACGCATTTAAAGATTCTTTTTTTTTTCAACAATCAATATGGAAGTTTAACGTAGAATAACGCTTGTTTTTGAAAGATTTTACGTTTAATTTGATGATGTGTCATTTTTTTTATTAAAATATAAACTACAACAAAACGTTTTAACGAATAATATAAAAAAAAAGTATACGAGCCGAAGATTGAATGTCATACAACAGCTCACGCTGGTGTAAGTGGTAGCATGATTGAAACGGATTTCCAATAGATATGGGTTCGAATCTCATGAGATTCGAAATGATTGTCACACATGGTGTGACAATCATTTTTCGCTCGTAATCAAGTTTTTATAAATAATCAAGCATGTTATATGCTTAATTTCAGTAATTTGAATAATATCAATTTTCTAAGTATTTGAAAAATGTCACTCATCTTTTTAACCGACGATATGTAGAAATCGGATAGAGGAGCTTGTGCCGAATGAAAACGATTGTTTGTTTATATTTTTTATCTGCAGTAATTAAGTACATCGTCCTTTGTCGCCATCATCTTTGCATTCTTTCCTCTCTTACTATCCTTACCTATCTCTCTATTATATTACGTTTCCTTCCTTACATCTTGCGTAATTTTAGTTATCACACATCCTACTAATACTAAAAATATGAAAGTTTTTGAAAATGTTTAAATATTTGGATATTTGTAATAACGAATTTGGATATAAAATGACGCAAAGATATAATAGAATATAAAGAAAGATATTTATCCTGGTAATGAATAATAGTTCAATTTTGGAAACATGTACTTTTTACGCGGGCAAAGATGTTGGTAAAAAATGTTTATACGTAAATTATACTAATAATTTTACTACTACGATATTTTACTACTACGATATTTTACTATTACAATATGACAAATTAGGATGCCATTTGTGATGAATATATAATTTTAAATATAATATTATAAAATGATATCACTGCTATCTTAACCGAACACTCGTCGTCTACTTCCTGTTTTATGTACAATACCCCACATCGGGTAGTCACTGTTAGGTATATAACTCAAATTTCACCGTATAATTTCTATAGAACAAAAGGGTGAAAGTTATTTGATATACAAGCGGCACGGGTCTTGATTCTCTCTTATGTATTGGTATATTGGGTATCTGACAGTAACCATATTTTCTAGGAATTCGATTCGAACAGGAAAACATGAAATTAATTGGGATTAGAGTAGGATATTGATGATGAATATTTTATATTCTACAGTAATAAGATTTAAAATAATAACAAGAAACGTCATCATTCTCCTACTCTTATCCCAATTACTTGGGGTCGATACAATAAACAGGGTGGGAGGGGACCGCTCCCTTTTTTTTTCATCCGAATCGATTTTTTTTTCTAGTCTATCATTACAAGTAGGACTAGTAGGGTTACCTGTCTTTGTTTTCGGGAGCCATCCACTTCCATCCTGTATACTCTTCTTTCATAGTTGTAAAAGTTATTGGCAATAGTTTTATGACCGGCCGCCTCTTAGACGTAAACCTTCCTTGGGAATGTAATTATTGACTAAACGGCATCAGATGGAGTTGGCCCAGGTCATTAGAAGGCCCTTAGTCGGCTTTTACGACATCCACGAGCAAAGTAAGGATTGATAGTATTCGTAGTCGCTACCACACAGCGCAATAATAACAAGACACGTATGATTGAATAATTTAAAGACAAATTTTGCTGCGATGTCACGGGCAATGTTAGTAGAAAATGGTAGCAATCGATATGTAAACAATCAACGCTTGTGAAACTATTGTCGAGTGGAGACCACGAATTGGACGGCGCCGCGTAGGATGACCCCCCACTAGGTGGACTGACGACATTATTAAGGTCGCAGGAATCCGCTCGATGCAGGTGGCGCGGGACCATGATGAATGTCATTCTCGTGGGGAGGCCTATGTCCAACAGTGGACGTTTACGGGCTGATGGATGGATGGATGGATTGTGAAACTAATATAAATAGAAAATTTATAAAGTCTACGTAATATATATATATATATATATATATATATATATATAAATCTTTTATAGTCAGCACTATGAAAGGCAATGATCCGGCTATATCTGTAAAGTAACTGATGATCGCCGGAATAGAAGGCTCCTAGGGAGTTGATCGAAATTTGACAATCGTGACACGACCTCAGTTAACCGAACATTGGCGGTTAGTGCTAATTTATACATTTATATTCTAATCTACATTTAGTTACTTTAAAATATTTCTTACTTTTTAAATATGTTACTCTGTATATATTACTTGATATTCATTTTGATAGTCTTTTTAACTTCTGTTTTATCCATAAATCTTATAATTTTAGGCCCATGTTGACCCAATACAACGCTTTTTCTTGTCAATATTTTCTAGTATCCTATAATAACTCTAATAATAATCTATATCTATAAAAGAGGATATATGACATCGCTAAGCTCAAAAACTATTTGATCGATAATTATGAACATTGGTGTCTATATGAATTTTTTCACGGCAAAGGTTTATTAAGACTAAGTAGTCTAGCCATAAATACTGTTACAATTAAAAATAAAAATCAAGAGTCTCCGAAACCGGCGACCGTGTATGACGCGAATTATGAATGTTGAGGAAGCGAGTGAAGTATGCAAGGATAGAATTCTCTGGCACTCTGTTCTCTCTACCTACCCTGCAAGGTATATGACCTGATGATATATATTTGTGTATGTATTAAAAATAAACAAAATATTACATTTGAATTTGGAATCTGTCATTTTTATATGATTGTTCATTGTGTTTTCTAATTTTGGCGCCATTACATTGTACAATATTTTGCGATATTAAAATGAAGTGGGGTGATAAAGAGAACCAAATCGCTGTGATTGCATTACACAAAGTAGGTATGGAGCCAAATGCAATTTTTAAAACTCTCCATACACTTGGTATTAGTAAAATCTTTGTGTACCGGGCTATTAATAGGGACAATGAGACCTCCTCTGTTTGTGATAGAAAAAGATCTCGCCGTCCATGTAGTGTTCGTACGAAAATGGCGGCCAAAGCAGTAAAGAAAAGAATTCGAAGAAATCCTGTCCGAAAGCAAAAGATGAAAATCTTTTTTCTTTGTTACAGTATTTATGGTAAGACTAGGTATACTATCCCCATTGATATAAATTGCGGCGCTGTGATATATCGACTTCTACAAACAAACCAACGGGTTGGGTTCTACTAATATACTATGAATACGTTTTTATATTATATTTATTCACTTATTCACTATAAATACTAATCATACTTATATTATATTCAGCTATTTACTCGTATGTAAGCTATTTACTTTTAAAAAGAAAATTTTCAAGGTACATTTGAAATGCGTCCTCAGCGACTGCCAGACCCTTTGGGGCAATAAAAACCCGGCTTGAAGTAAATAGGCATTTCGTTTGGTCGGTATGTTAACATTCAGTAGCACCTTTGTATCTCATGGGATAATACGTGAGGATAATGTCAGAGAGTATTATTATTTAACAAGGATAATTCTGCTACGCAATATTCGGAACCTTAGTAATACTTCTAAAGGAACGTTGTGTTCAACGAAACAGGTGGGATTTTTTCGATTCAAATATTTAAGGTCAAAGCGTTTACAAAAAAATATATACACGAATATAACTACAAAGATATTCATGAAAGGTTTTATTTTTTGGACAGTACGTAGAAATCCGATTAATAAAATATATTTTGGTGAAAATAATTCGACGCGATCTATGGTCTGTTTGTATCATGCTTGGACATTTGGCGTGAAAGTGAGGCATTATAGCAACACATAATATACCATATACACTCTCTCAAAATTTACATAATATAAAAGTTTTAAATATTAAACTAGCTTCTGCTCGCGGCTTCGCCCGCGTAAAATGTTACTTTCCTAAAGTTGAACTATTAGCCCAAGGAACCGGGATAAAAGTATCCTATATGTTAATCTAGGGAATTTTAATGTCATATTTATTTATATCTAATCAACTGCCTAATAAAAAGTTTCAAGCTTTTGACTTTAAAAATGACTTCCGTACAACGTTTCATCCCCTTTATAACCCTTTTTTATTCACATTAAGGGTAGCCTATGTCCTTTGTCAGGCTTTGGGCTATCTGTGTACCAAATTTTATTTAAATCGGTTCAGTAGTTTTTGCGTGAAAGCGCGACAGACAGACACAGTTACTTTCGCATTTATAATATTAGTAAGGATTGGTGGGCAAAGCCGAGAGACTGAAATCAATTGGCTAACAAAGGTGGGAGATAGAATTTACTATATAAATAACGAGGAGTAAAATGGAGGCTTTTAACCTATTTAAAGAATTTTATATTGTAATTTTTTTTTAATTTAATGGGTTTTTAATCCGAATAAAATAAAAAAGTGTGTGTGTCAGCTTCGACGCACGACTGGAGTTTACTCCTCAAGTACGATTATTATTTACATTTATTAAAACTGTTCAGTGAAGTATTATCTCACGTCAGAAAGTGAAAGATGCGCAGAATAGGTTGCGCACCAAAAACGTAACGAGGTCATTCGATCACTAGATTTTACTCCTCAAATTTATCCCATGCCTTATATGAAAATCGATTCTTAAGGAGTAAACTCATATTTACAAATAAATAAAACTACTTTACGGATTCTATCGCATTTGCATTTGATATTTAATTTCCCGACGTTTCGAACACTTTACGAGTACAGTGATCATGGTCACGGGAGGACTGTCCTCACTTGACTATGAAATTAATCACAAATCTGATAGAATCCGTAAAAGTAGCTTTATATCAAATGTGTAACACTCACGTTAACATTAGAAATCGTTATACAAATACATAATTTATTATCATCGTTTTGCTGTTATCCTAATTATTTGGGGACGACGCGGTAGATATTTCTTTTTCATTATTATTACAAATGCTATTAGCTATGACCGACCGTCTGCTTCACACCTGCTTACACCTTGGGAATGTAATTTTTGAAGTGAAAACTTCTTTAGGCGCGTTGAGCGTTTTTGGAGGGGAAAAACTTATAGGTTCGCGTCACCGACATGCTAATGCTAATAGTATATCTATGAATAGTCAGACTGGCGCACGCGCAGTGGCCATTCATATCAATATTTGCATTTAAAAGTATGGCATTATTTATTTTTAATATTTAACCTTTATGTCATGAAATGAGTATCATTGTGGTTTCAAGGTTATCTTACTAGCGTGGTAAAACCGATTCCTAGATGTTCGAGAATATTTTTTATTTTTATATAAAAATTAGAAAATTATTATTATTTCAATTAGTCTTAAGTTAATAGTTTTCACTTCTATCGGCAGTCCCCATGACTGCCTGTTGTTTTTTACCATATGGCATCAGGTAGAGTTGGCCCAGGTTGATTTAAAGCTCTTAGACATTAAACTGTTATTGTTGTACTATTAATTATAATGTTATTTATAATAACATATATTATTTATAACAACAGTGTTACTTTCCTTCACACTTCCCTTCTTCATCTTTTCTTTTACAGTGCCGTGATCGTGACAAAAATTTTAAAAATTTTGTTCAAGTTGTTAGGCAAGCTTATTTTACCAGTGTCAAATTGTAAGCCATAATAATACATATATACATGTACATATACCAATGCAATAAAATAAGATTTATATTCAAGTAGCGGCCCCGGCAATCTTCGTTACGACTAACAGTCAATATACGAAAAGTAAAAATCCCACAACTCGATCGCAGTGCCATCTATCGGGTCCAATTGCGAATTTAAACCATTCTCGAATCCATTTAAATACATACCAAAAAAATTCAAAAAATCCGTTCAGCTGTTTAGGAGGAGTTCAGTGACATACCCACGTACAGTAGAATTATACAGGCTGTAAGCCGTAAGGGGACCGCTCCCGAAAACAAAGACAGGTAATCCTACTAGTCCTACTTGTAATGATAGGCTAGGAAAAAAATCGACTCGGATGAAAAAAAATTTTTTTCACCACGCGATGTCGTTGAACTCTTGAACATAATTATGATCGTGAGTTTTGAATAGATTGCGTCTTATCGCATCTGAGTATAGTTACGTATTTTTTATCCAGTTATCGTTACATGGCACTGTCCTAATACGATGGAATGTGAAAAAAACTTAAAAATAATTTTGTGAAAAAAAAAAATTCATCCTGATCGATTTTTTTTTCTAGCCTATCATTACAAGTAGGACTAGCAGGGTCACCTGTCTTTGTTTTCGGGAGCGGTCCACTTCCACCCTGTATACAGGTTGCCGATTAAATTAGTAGAATCCTTGAAGGGGATGTATCAGACCATGATACACTATTCAAATCAGTAAAAAAATAGTACCTAAGTTTTGATTAAATTGCCATACGATGCCAAGCGGTCAATACACTTGTACTATAAAAATTCAAAGTAGCCATATACTCATGCGTGTGACACTGAACTAGTAGGCAAATATCCCCGCACTTGCTGAACTCACCGCCGCACAGCCGGTCGAAATGTACCTACAGGTCAATGTACGCTGACAAACCTACTGTTTTGATAAGAAACAAATCACTTTATCTCGGGATTGAGCAGAGCTAGGAGTCTGCAACTAACTTTAATGTTTTTTATGACGTCATTCCTACACCTAGTTTAAGTTATTCTAGTAATAAAATCGGCAACCTGTATATAAAGATATATAAACCATTTTCTTTCGTAAAAAAAAATAGTTTATGCTAAATATCATTGAAATTGACATATCCTGTTGCTGCAAATTCTTTATGTTGCTGTAAACGAGAATTTATTGAGTGACTCAGATAATCGCGGCAGAATTACTAGCATGGCAATTTATCGAACAATTACTAAGTCGTGAAGAATTTCCTCACATATAATTTTGTAAATTATTTCATAGTAGATATACAATATTCCGTGTGGTGACGGAGTAAGAATACAATTTACTTATATTTTTATAACGTCTACGCCTTTTTTTTTTTTTTTTTTTTTTTATTGGTAGGCTATGGGTGCGTCTCGCCCCGCCGAATCGGTCCGGGGTGACGGAGAAGGCGGCGCGTGACCCCATAGACCCACCGTAAAATCCTCTCTCTTCGCCGTGCGAGCGGACCACCGGTACCCGATCTTTGTCTTCGGTGGTCCGCTCGGCGGTTTACCCTCGCGGGTTCCTCTCGTCGGCGCCCCGACAGATTTCGCCGTCGGGGCGTCGCCCTCACGCGGTGGCCTCGCGTCGGGTGACCGGACAATTCCCCGGTCCGATCACCCGAGGCCTGGGTTAGGGCGGCATCAGGCGCAGGTATTCGCGCCTGCGCCGCCCCGGCCGCTGGCGGCGGCCCGGGTCGCGGGAGTCCTCCCTGACTCGTTCCGCCGCCTCCTTCCGCGAGATGACAGCCTCGCAGAAGGCGGCGACCGCGTCCCAATTCCTAACGCTGTCGACCATCGCCCTCGCGACAGCCGGCAGCGCCAGGTCGGCACCGATAATAGCGACGAGGTCACGGCGCTGCCCGTCCCAGCCCGAGCATTCCTCGAGCGTATGTTGCGCCGTGTCCTCGCCACTACTGCAATGATGGCAGCCCGGAGTCCACTCTCTGTACACGACCGTGTGCAGGTATTTCCCGAAGCACCCGTGCCCCGTCAACACCTGCACCAGTCGGAAGGTGAGGACCCCGTGCCGCCGCTCCATCCATTTCATCAATACGGGCCGAAAGGCCTCGACGGTCACGATACCGTGTCTAGGCCTCTCCAGCCGCGTAACCCAACGGGCGATGACGTCTCGGCGGGCGTCCTCGCGCCAGGTGGCTATCTCGCTCAACGATGGGGAGCCACCCTCCTCGCGCACTGAGGTAACCCGCCGGTAGAGGTCGGAGAGCATCTCCGCCTCTAGGTCCCACGGGGGTGTCCCGGCCAATAGGCACGCCGCCTCTGTCGACACCGTGCGGTACCCGCGAATGGCTCTGACCGCCATGGCTCTCTGTGGCCTCCACAGAACCGCCCTGAGCTGGGCGTTCAGAGCCCTCGCCCACACGGGTGCGCCGTACATGGCCATCGAGCGGATGACCCCCGCATACAGCCGTCGGCCCTCGAAACTGGGTCCGCCCACATTCGGCATGAGCCGAGAAAGGGCGGACGCCGCGCCGACCAGCCGGGGAGCAATCTGTCGGAAATGCTCCCGGAACCACCATCGCCCGTCGAGCACCAGACCCAAGTACTTCATATGGGCCTGGATGTTGATCTGGATGGAGTTGACGACTAACGAGGCGCCGGTTGGCAGCCTTACGCGTGGCCCATGGAATAATAGGGCCTCCGTCTTATTTAAGGCCACCCTGAGCCCCAGCGCCTCGATTCGCCTGACCATCTCCTCGGTGCCGAGAGTGGCCAGGCTCGCCGCCTCTTCGAGTGTCCTGCCCCGGGCTGTGACGAGCGTGTCGTCAGCATAGCACACCAAGCTCAGCCCGGGTGGGAGACTCCCTCTCAACGCCCAGTCGTACCCGATGTCCCACAGTGTCGGCCCCAGAACCGACCCCTGTGGAACACCGCACGACATGGGCGTCCGCACAATGTCCCCTGCGGGACCCGCGCAGAGGATACTGCGCCCCTCCAAATAGTCTGCCACCAGCCGCCTGAGGTACAGGGGCACTCCATGGAACCGGAGCGCCTCCCTGATGCAGCTGAATGGCAGACTATTGAATGCGTTGGCGATATCCAACGACACCGCCAACAGCACTCCCTTGCCGGCGACAGCCTCCGCGGCCGTTTGCCTCAGGCGTAGCAGGGCCCCGATGGTCGAACGCCCCCTCCTAAACCCATATTGAGCGTCCGACAGATCAGGCCCCACCTCCTCCAAGTGTCGGACGATGCGGGCAGCGAGGACACGCTCCAGCAGCTTACCCACATCGTCGAGAAGCACGATGGGCCTGTAGGCCGACGGCAAATCCGGGGGCCGTCCCGGCTTTGGCAGGAGAACCAACCTCCCCTCCTTCCAGCACTCAGGGAACCGTCCAGACGTCAGACAGGCGTTGAACAGTTGCCTGAGGCGAGGCTCGAAGTGCTCGAGGAGCGACGTCAAGACCCGGACTGGTATTCCGTCCGGGCCGGGGGCCGTGGTGGCGGAGCGAATCCGCGCCACTGCCGCCCCCACTTCCGACCCGGTCACGGGTGGAACACTCTCGTCGTCGGCCTCCCGGTCTTGATCTGGCGAAGCCATGACCGGGGGCGTGTGTCCCGACTGCCGTGGAAATAGCTCCTCGATCACCCTACAGAGGAAGTCGGGCTGGAGGGTCTCGGTGAGGGGGGGGCCCTGCGCGCGAAGCTTGTTCAGCGACGCGCGATACGGGCGACCCCAGGGGTCACGGTCGAGACCGTCCAACATCTCCTGCCAACTCGCATCCTTGCGCGCTCGGATGGCCAGCCGAAAGGCAGTCCGCGCACTGCGGTACGCCTCGTACAGCTGGCCCTCCCGCTCAGCGTCGCGGTGACGCCGCCGGCTGCGGGTGTAGGACCTTCGGGCACTGATACACGCCGCGCGAAGGTCCGCCAGTCTTGGGGACCACCAGTAGACCCCCTGCCTCGGAGGTAGACGCCGCACCCTGGGCATGGCCGCATCGCAGATCTGCGTTAACGCACTGCGGATGCGGACAGCCTCAGCGTCCACTCCGTCCGCTGGGGGCGGTGAGGACAGCCACGTGTGAACGATGGCCGCCTCCACCAGTAGGTCCCTATCAAGACGACCCACAGCCCACCGCGGAAACGCGGGAGCTCCGTCCGCCCTGTGACCCCTACCGGGTTCCCGGGGGGAGACCTCCATCCGGATGTACCGGTGGTCCGACAGGGTCTCCGCCTCCTCCAGGACACTCCAGTTCCTCACCCGTGGCGCGACAGCGGGGCTAGCGAACGACAAGTCCACTATCGACCCGCCCTGCTGCCGCACACACGTGTTCACTGAGCCCCTGTTAACAACACAGAGGCCCAGTGAAGCCGCCCACTCAACGACCGCCCGCCCGCGGTCGTCCGTCATAGGGGACCCCCACGCCGTGGATTTGGCGTTGAAGTCCCCCAGGACCAGGACGAGGCCCGGTGCCAGTCGCCGTATCGAAGCCTCCAAGGTGGTGAGGGAGGCCCTGAAATCGTCCATTCTCCTGTTAGGGGAGAGGTAAACGCTGTAGAGTGTGACCCCTCCCCATTCCGCAGCGACAAATTCCTCGCCCCTATCCAAAAGGGATAAGGACGGGAAGTGCCGCTGCGTTGAGACGACGATTGCCGCAGTTCCGTTTCGGCTGACCACCCAATTGGGGCGATCAGGCACGACGTACGGTTCCGCGACTACGGCTGCACCAATCGACCACTCCGCCATGGATTGCAGGAGGAGATCCTGCGCTCCGGCGGAGTGGTTGGTGTTGGCCTGCAGGAGGTGAATGGATTCTGCAGCCATTAGTGGGCCGTATCCATCACCTCCACCTCGCCAGTGGGCGATCGGGCCGCGCTAGGAGCGGGAGCGGCCGTGGTCGAAAGGCCGCCCCGACCCTTTGGGGCCGAAGCAGGAGGTCTGCACGCCCCAGAACCCATGCGGTGCTTGGCGGGCTTATTGCCCGCCGCACACGCGGGGCAGTGGGGCGGGGCGGCGCAAGATGCCGCCACGTGCCCGGTCTGACCGCAGCGGAAACACAATCCGCCGCAGTCGAAGCAATTGGTGCATGTCGGTCGAGTGTGTCCGACCGCCATGCACTTATAGCACCTCGCAGGCCGGTGCTCAAGCACGGTTACCCGCGCCGAGCTCCAGCCCACGAGGAGCCTGCCTGAGCCGGCCAGTTGCCTGACCGACTCCACCGGGCACTGCGCCCAGGCAGCACCTACGCCACCCGGACCGGGACGAATGGCACCGACCCGGACGGTGTCTATGGGACACCCAGTTTTCGAGGCAATAGCCTCCCGGATGTCTTCCACCGTCACGGAGTCGTCCAGACCCGAAATGCGCATTTCGGCGCACTTGACAGGCCTGGCGATCCTGATGCCACCCTCCTCGGCGAACAGACCTCGCAGCTTCTCAGCTACGCTGTCAGCCGTCTTGGCACCCTCGGCCCCTGGGAACTCGAGGATTCGAGCCCCCGTCCGGGCCTTGCGGGTCCTGGCTTCGACGCCTCCAATATCGGAGACGTCTAGCTCCCGCCGGGCCTTTCTCAAGACGGCCTCGTAGTTGAGGCCCTTCTCGGCCGCCTCAGGCAGCACAGTGATCACCACTGCGGCTGTCTTTGGCGGCTTGAGCCCCTTGCGCGACCTCTTCTTCTTGTCGCCAGCTCCTGCCTTGGGAGCGGAGACCTCAGCGGCGCGCTTGGCCTCCGCTCTCCTTCTTTGGCCGCGACTCCTTCTATCGCGCTCGGCCACCTGCCAACCCTCTTCGGGTACGGCAGTCGTGCCAGACGCGGAAGGCCTCGTCGCAGCCTCGCTGGTCGTCGCCGGCGGTTTCGTTGCGGGCGGCTTCAGCGGTCCGGCAGGAGCCGGCGCCGTCTTCCTCCTCAGGGCAGGTCCCTTCGGAGCGGGGCCGGGGCCTTTGGGCTTAGGCCCGGCCGCGGCCGCGGCGTAGCTCCCCACGCGGCCACCCTGACAAGGCAGCGGGGCGGGGGCTGGTGCCGTATGTGGCCGCTTATCTGCGGCAAGCGGCGGCCGGACACGTGGTTCTGGAGGCAGCCTTGCCTCCAGAACGGCGAAGCGCGCATCGACAATTTTGCCCACTGCGTCGATTATCGCGCGCAGGGACTCATCCGGCAATCCTCCCACCGCAGGGGTTGGCATCGGGGTCGGCAGCGGGGTCGGCGCCTCCAGTTGAGCCTCCACCGGGGCCCGCTCCGAGACGCTTGGCGACTTCGTCGCCGTGGCGCGAGTCGTCCTCCTCGCTACCAGGACAGGTGTCGGCTCGGTGGCCGTGACGGCTTCAGCCGGCGGCGTGCCCTCCGCAGCGGGGGGCGTCCTCCTCGCCGCAGGGACGGGTTTCACCGCGGCAGCTGTTTTGCGCGCCTTGGCCGACGGCTTTGGCGCAGGCGGTAGGAACTGCGCCATCTGGGCCCGCAGGTCGGCCATGTCTTTGGCCAACATGCGGTTTACCCGACGCACCGACTCCAGCTCGGACTCCAACTGGCGGTTCAGGTCCCGCAGGCCTGAGACCTCGCCACTAAGGCGGGCATTTTCAGCCTGCAGGTCCAGGGGGCCGTCGCTCGTAGCAGGCGCCACCTCACGCCGAGGGGTGGCCGACCTTCTTCCTGCTACTGCGGCCCCTCGCCCCCTGCGAGAAGCCGGCACCTTCGGTGGAGGCATGATGGTCCCGCTCCCCTCGGAGTCGGCGCCCGAGCTGCCTCCCTTGCTCAGGGGGCGCTTTCGCACCTGCGAGGGGAGGGCCTCCTCCCTGGTCTTCTCAGCCGTCGCCACAGGACGCGGCGACGACTTAGCGGGGGCTTTAGCGTCCGACCCGCTTTCTCCTCTGGACGGCCCTGCGGATACACCGCCCTCGTCCATCTTAGCGGCAGATCTGCTGCCCTCATCCACGGACGGCTCTGCGACGTCACTGTCGCCCTCGTCCGTAGACGGCTCTGCAGCATTTCTGCCACCATCCTCCTTTTCAGCGGCGGCAGCCTCTCTCCGCGCACGCCGCTCCTCCATCCTCCTCTTGTAGCTGGAAGCCTGCCCCCGGCTCTTCCTGGGCGACTTCCGCTTCACTTTTTGGGCCTCCACGATTTGTGCCGGGCCCTCGGCGGACGCCTCAAGTCCTGAGGACGAGGCGTCGTTTAGGTCAGTTTTTGATCGGCTTAACCGGGCCTTGGGGTGAAGATCACTACGATCCCCGTCGTTATTTATTTTTAATTTTTGCGTATCCATTATTGATCCCACGATTATGGGAGATACAATACGTCGACCCGGGCAGAGATCCCTTTACCCGGGCAAGCCTACATTTACCAACCAGGGGGGCAGCCGGTACCCTGGCTGGAGCGTGCTAAGAACAGAACAACCCATCTGCCATGCATCTTCTCGCCGCACGCCAGAACTTAAGATTCTGGGTGATTTCCGAGTCCGAATGTTACTTCGGACTCTTTATAGAGGTTGTCTTCCTCGCGGTCCGGGCGGTTAAGCCAAGACCCTCGCTCCTGAAGCTAAGACAAGCAAAGAATCAGGTTTACGATGTGTGGGCGGTGGCAAGTGCCTGCCCAGCCCTCAAATGAATGAGTGACTGAGCCCGTCCCGATATTTCGCGTCCTATAACCTCTACTACGACTGTAGTAGAGTAAGGAGCGAAATCGCGCAGATATTCGCTACGGACGACAGTACAACAGAAGAACTGGGGACCGCCGCCCGCACCCAGGGTACACCGCGTGGAGGTTTCTGGGATAGTACCCCATAACGTCTACGCCTAAACCCTTATAACGTCTACGTCTACTACTAAAATCCTATACCAACCATGTTTGACCAGCGGCAGCGTGGTGAATTTCCATTCCATTATGGAGGAGGTTCGAGCCCAATAGTGTGACATATGTGAGCTGAGATGATGATGATACAATATTATAAATAATGTTTATATTAGCTATAGTAATATTCTATATTAGGGATGTTATATAGCTTCGTAACTGAAAATACCGGATATCCGAGATGAAAATATATCCAAAATATGAAGACTCAGATTAAAAAAACATCTGTGTGCGGTGCGCCTAAAGAAGTTTTCACTTCAAAAAAGAGTGTGCGCTTAAGACCGCACGGCAGAAGTGAAAACTTCATTGGCCAATCCCAATATATATATATATATATATATATATATATATATACATATATATATATATATATATATATATATATATATATATATATATATATATATATATATATATATATATATATTTATATTTATATATATATATATATATATATATATATATATATATATATATATATATATATATATATATATATATATATATATATATATATATATATAAGTAAATAATATTATGTATTATGTAGTATTATTAGGGGTCGTGTTCGTAGATTGAATGAGAAACAAGTCAGAAATTAAAGTTAATATTTTTTAAATTCTATATAAATCAAATTATTTATTTTGATGATACAATCGGTTTGTGATAACTAAAATCAGAAAATATTGCAAAGTAAAAGTTTACAGAAAATAAAAGTTAGGTTAACTTTTAATTATATTACACATACATACATTTATATATACGCATATAATATAAACATCAGGTGACTTACTTGTACGATCGAATCCCTTTATATAATATCAATAACAATAATTATGATTTGTGTAACGGTTATTGTTTATAATTTTTTTTTAATATTAATTATTTTTCCAAAATGTATTATTTTTCAATATTACCAAATTCAAATTCATTTATTATGTATAAACCCCGTGAGGGCACTTACATATTGTCAGTATTAACATTTTAATTGTAATCTAATAAACTACCACCGGATCGGAACTAGACCACTACTGAGAAGATCCGGCAAGAAACTCAGCGGGTTTGTCTATTATTATTTCTTTTCATTTTTTTTTATATATAAAAAGAATAGTACATGAAAGAAATAGCTCCAGTGTGATGCCCTTCGAACCTAATAGTTTAAATACAATGTAAAATAGCCAATGGCTGGACCAGATCCCACAAGCGGCACCTGATCACGAGTTAACTACTAGAGCAGCCATCACTCCCCTCAACCACCTTGAAGGGAAGGGAGGGACCCGCTCGACGCAGCTACCGCAAGTAGACCTTTCAGTGAGCAAGACCAATACCATGTATTACTAACGCTAACCAAAGTCAAAATTCGTTAGGCAAAACACGCTACGCTTCACAGCTATGTAAGATCATTATAAAAAAACATAAAACAAACAGTTTACAAAGACAAGGTAATTGCTGAATGAGGAGCTGCTCATAGCTAGTCTGTACTATCGCTTAGATAATCCGAGATTTTATAATAACCTTTCTTACAGAGTCTGTTCTTGACAGCCCTTTTAAATTTATTCACAGGCATGTCTCGGATATCTTTTGGCAGTTTATTATAGAAGCGTATACATTGCCCCATAAATTACCTATTAATTTTTTCGAGACGAGTCGTGTGTACAACTAATTTGTCCTTATTCCGAGTATTAACACAATGAATGTCACAATACCTTTCAAAATTATTGATATTTCTTTTTACAAACAATACGTTTTCGTAAATATATTGCGATACAACAGTCAGAATATTTACTTCTTTAAATTTTTCTCGAAGTGAAACTCTTAGGCCTAGTTTATAAATTGCGCGGACAGCCCTTTTTTGGAGAACAAAGATACTACTCAGATCCACGGAGCATCCCCACAGTAATATGCCGTATGACATAAGACTATGAAAATAAGCGAAATATACTATTCTAGCCGTTTCAATATCGGTCAATACTCGATTTTTTTTGACTGCATAAGCCGCTGAGCTAAGCCTGCTCGACAATTTTTCAATATGAAGGCCCCATTGCAGTCGCTAGACTGCAATGGGGACTTCATATTGAAAAATTCGAAAATATTGAAAAATTGAAAAATCAACCGTTTTTTTAGGTATTACTATAGATGCTAATCTATAGTAATACCTAAAATTCGACAAGGTCCAGAGCCACACCATTCATTTGAACATTGGTTCCCACTTGCCTCACATTAGGTGTGGTAAATTTAATACACTTTGTTTTATTCTCATTAAGAACTCAGTTATTTGTGTTGAACCAATGAACAACATTAGACAGTGCGTTGTTCACATCGTCATAATTAAGCTTTTGTCTTTTAATATAACAAAGATGTGTCATCGGCGAACAACACAATGTTTTGATTGTCTCCTATATAGTAGGGTAAGTCATTAATGTATACAAGGAACAGAAATGGCTCCAGAATGGACCCTTGTGGAACACCCATTTTAATAACAGAGCCAGATGATCTTGCACCATTAACATCGACCCTCTGAATTCTGTTGCTTAAGTAAGAAGTTAACAGCTCAAGGGCGCTATCCCTGATCCCATAGTGGTATAATTTTCTGATGAGGGTTTCGTGGTGCACACAATCAAATGCCTTAGACAAATCGCAAAATATACCCAAGGCCTCATGCGATTCCTCCCAGGCTGCAAAGATGTTCTTTAACAATTCTACACCTGCATCAGTAGTAGAGCAATTCTTAGTAAAACAGAATTGGTTTTTATGAAATGGCTCTATACTCCATAAACCCGCCCCGCAATATTCCTCTCCACGACGTGCGAGTGGGCCACCTGACCCGGTCTTTGTCGTCAGTGGCCACCAAATATTAGCCTAGATATATAGTCAAATCTTTATTTCAATTTTACAATTTTAATATACATATTTTTAGTGGTAGGACCACACTATTGACAGTTTTCTATCTCTACTACACGCACAGAAAATCAACGTCACAGTAATGGCGATATGCTATTGCGCTTCATTCGGTGAGCGAGAGAGCCGGAAGCCCAACTGGGTGTTTTCGGGGTTTGTATTAGTAGGCAGCGGCCTAGCTATACTTTTCGTATTGCAAAGGTCTATAGGTGGCAGTAACACTTACCGTCAAGTTAGCTGCTCATTCGCAACCATAAGCTATAAAAAAACCATATACTTAATATCATCCACGATAATTCTCTATATGGGTTAAGAACGCAATATTTCACGACTTTTTATTTAAGAAGGTATCACAAAAGCCGGTTGAGGGATTATAAATTTAGGAGAAGAAGCAACAGTACTCTATTTGGCAACTTATTAACGGCGATTGTCATCAGTCTCCCGAGCATGGTGATTATCCTCCTTCTCCTACGGAGGTTTATGTCTAATAGAGGATGTTGATAAGTTGATCAATGAATTCATGATACTGAATGACAAAAATAATCTTCCGCTATTATATAAGCCAAATTCGAGGCTAATATGTTTTATCATCTAAGGCAGCTATGTTATTAGCCATAAGGTACTTAGGAATACTAAAGGATATTCCTCTGTGGCATCGTGGTACTGAATGATATCTTTCAAGGTATTTGAATAGAATAGACTTTCACAATCCTGGTAAGTATCTAATCAAATTTTATAGCATGCAGATAAAATTCTTATACACAATATTTACAGGCACTAAGCTTGAATATTTCGGAGATAAGCCGCCTTTTTTTGGATTTAAAAATTCAATAGCACTTGTATTTGGTGTTATGTTAAAATAAAAATCGTTGAACGTCGAACTTTGTTACAAATAATATGGTTTTCAAACAGCAATAAATTTAGATTAACTCTAACGAAGCGTTTTACAATAATAATCTGGGTTGCAAAAGCCAGATTAACATTTTTATGGGCTGTTGAACTTACTTTAATGTTGACCAAAGAGGATATAAAATCTATAAAAGTACATATGCGAATATGTCAACATATGCAATTATCATTTTAATAAAATTGAGGATAACAGAATCCCTCATATCATCCAAGGTTAAGAATAGATTGTGTAAACCCGTGGAAGTCGTGAAAACCATCTGAGAGGTTGGTAGAAGATTGGACAGCATAGACCTGAGGAACTTGTAATAGGTTAGGTTAGGTTAGGTTATACACATAGTCAGGACATTCATCGCCTTTTTTTTTACACAAGCCGCCCGTTTCATCCAAGGCGACGGAAAGGCAGCGCGCATAACCCACCGCATTTCCTCCCATCGCCATTGGGCCGGCCACTGGTACCGCTTTCTTACCATCCGTGGCCAGCCCGGTGGGTTACCCTTTCGCGTACCATTCCCCATCGACGCCCTAGCTAACTGCCATGGCGTCGCCCTCACATGGTCAGCCTCTCTGCGGGTGACGGACTATTCCCCGGTCCAGTCACACGCGACCTCGGCTAGGACGGAATCAGGCGCAGATACTCGCGCCACATTCAGTACCCTAGGAAAGGCCTTTGATAGTGGAAGTGAATAGTCTGATAGAATATATCAGTGTATGGAACTTTACCTTGGTAAAATTGATGATATTTAGACTAGTCCTACTATACAAACACTGTGACGAGGGCAAAACAAAACCTAACATTAATATTACTTTTAAACTATTGTTTATTCAAAACTTGAAAACTTTAGTCCCTCACAGAGAATGCCGCAACAATTAACGTGTTAGTTGGGACAAAGTACAAATTTTATTTATATTTTTACCTTTAAAGTTTTAGAAGCCTTTTCGTGTTAACAAAGGAGACTAACTACCTACTATATTCATGCATTCCTTAGTGAAACAATGTAGAGGAACTTGGTAAGGAAAATTAAACTCCATACTTGGTCATTGTAAATGTTATTTTTGCTTTAAAATAGTTGCTACTTTGTTATATGTATTTTCTTTTTGTATACTTATAATTTAAAAGATATAATGATAATTATAATTATAGTTCTAGAAACTTGTACATTAATTGAGAAATAATATAAACTGAAATCATATTCATCATTGTTATAATATTTTATCTATATTTATAATAATATTCTAATAAACCGATTTCTGTACATTACAAATATTGAGGAAAAACTATTCACATATTGATTAGAACCACACAAAACAAAATAATAAATTTTAGATTTTTTTTGTTGCTTATGGCTTTAATTGAGCAAGCAGCACTGTTACTGCTACTCATGGATTTTACAAGACCATTGATACAGCTAGGCCGTTGCTAATCAACTCAAATCATTCGAGAAATTTGAACTTCTAGCTCTCGCGCTCATCGAGCGAAGTGCAACAGAACTTTGCTACTGCTCAGACGTCGATTTTCTGCGAGAGTAGAACTACTCCGGATGGACCAGCCCGTGGCTGTAGACGGAAAACTGTCAACAGTGTGGTCCAACTATAAACTTTATCCTGTCTGTCTATCTATATTTCTGTTCAGGCATCACACAAAAATTACTGCATTGAATTATATGCAGTTTCCACCCGATGTATTGCTCTAAGTCTAACTTAAAACATTGTATCATCTAGGATAAAAAATGACATTCAATCTCAAAGCAATAAAAATCTAAGTGGTAGCAAGCTCTGCAGCATTTACAGTTAGTATGAATTAAAATAATTTTATGGATTATGTCGCGTTCCTTTTTCTTTTTTTACTACTTCGACGATTTAAACACGTGTTGTCAGCATTCTTGTTCACTTTTGTTTTGTTTTTTTTTATTTCTAGTGGTGGCAAACGAGCAAGTAGTACACCTGATGGTAAGTGTCACTGGCGCCCATGGACCTTTGCAGTACCAGAGGTACTAGGCTGCTGCCTAACAATATAAACCCCAAACCCACCCAATTGAGCTGCCGGCTCTCTCGCTCACCGAACGAAGCGCAATAGCACATGGTCATTACTCATACGTCGATCTTCTGCGAGAGTGTGGTACTACCCCGGACGAACCGGCCCATTGCTGCAGACAGAGAACTGTCAACAGCGTGGTCCTTCCACAATAAATCACTTGACTGAAAGGTGAATAGTGAAGTGTTCTATACGACATCATCGTCATCATCTCAGCTTATGTACGTCACACTGCTGGGTTGTAGTCTTCCAAAACAGGAAAGCAATTGACCTGCTATATCATGCTGGTCAGACGGGTTGGTATATTTAGTAAGTAAATTGGTGTTTTAAACATCAAATAAATTTAAAAAAAAGTGTGTGTGTCAGCTCCGACCACGGAGCAAATACAAAGAGGAGACGGCCTAAGTAACTGTGCACTGTGATTCTCAAGTAGGCCCTGACGTCATCACGTTAACATCAATAGTAGGCGTGGCCTATTAGTCTTCTGTCGTCGCTGACGGTGTTCGTACAGTGCATAAAATTATATTTTTGGTGTATTTTTATGTTATTACGAAGAAAACCATGAAGTGTTGTATTTTATGATGTAAAAACTACTCCAATAAACGTACAGATGCTATGGAAAGAATCACATTCCATTTGTAAGTATATTTATTCATAATTTATCAAAATAATTTCTAGAAAGTTCTTTTGACGGTATCATGTTCAGAAATAATTTTACTCAACGTTAGATGGCACCACTTTGCGTAATAGGACCTAGAACAACAAAAGCACATACAGTTCAAACATTTAAGATTATTGTAATAACTAATAACCATGAGTATTAAAATTTATACCCAAAGCCTTTTACCTCAACAAAAATATGAGTTTTATATGTAGTTAATAATTATTTTGTAAGCAATACCGCCAGCTGTCGTTAACTATGAAGAACTATAAAAGTGTCAAAAATCCAGGGTCGTAATTAGAATATAATTATAACATTCGGATTTTTCATCAAAGAAAAATATTTTTTACACTACTTTAAATGAACCTATTATAATTAAACTGTAAATTTTGTATGTTTTAGAATACCATCCAATGACGATGTTAGAAGCAATGGATTTCAAAAATTAATAGAAAAACTGAACTCCTACGAAATATACAAAGATTTGTTCTTCTCATTTTAACAATGAAGATTTAAAGGACTGTATTGCAGCCAATAGAAACCACTTCGAACAAGCTTTTTATATTTTAAATTGTTTTATATTTATGTATTAAACTAACACTGTAAAAGTCATAAATATTTTTTGCAATAGAAAAAGGTTTTTCTTTGTTACAGTATTTAGGGCAAGACTAGGTATAGCTCAAGAAATATATGATGCAAAAGAGTATTTCATTTTTATTATTGGAACCAATGTCACCCTTTCTCCTTTATTTATTAATAATGTAATTGCACTCGATGCAATTTCTTGATAAGATTAACGAGGTTGAGCACATCACAAAAATACTCAAAATGGTGGTGGCGTCGAAGGTCTTCAAGTTACCTTTGGCATGGCTAAGTTTTAGATGGCCCGTGCGTCAATCAAACGGTTGCTACCAGGGAGGGCTTGTCTGCTCGCTTGAAATACTCTTTTACATGTCTTGTTCATTGACACCATTGTTGCATTATCAATTGTATAAAGCCTTATTTTAATAGAGTGGTTTGATTCTTTTTTTATATGGAAAAGACAAAAAGGAAGGAAATAATACCGTGTAACTAACATATTTACTAAAAGTCCAACTACTTTCATTCGATAATTTGTTAGAAACCCAAACAAATAATTGTATTATTTGGTCGTATGGAAAGGACACAAATATGAAGAAAAAAAGTTTTCTAAACTTCTGAGTTTATCAGAATGATAGTAAAGAAAAGATGGATTTTTCATAAAATATTAACATTATGAACAATGCTGACAAGCCTTATAAAGAAATTTTCGGTTAAAAACAGTAGTCATACAGCTATTCGCTATGCAAAATTATTTGATTATAAACATTTGTATTTGAATAGAGCAAACAGCTAATAAGATTTGTTTGTATCTTTGAAATAAAAAAAAATTAGCACTCCTTGATATAGGTAAATTCTGAGTACGTCCCTGTTACACCATACACCCTACTGACATCTAATGCAAGATAGCTCAACTGCATACAATATACGAAATTAGTAGTTGTGCTAATAGCCGGTAGATGGACATAAAGGAGGGAGTGAGACAAGTACTATTACTTGTCTCACTTTCTCCATTAGCAGCGACCCCCTCACCCCCTGTAAATGACACGCATTGTTTCATAGAAAATATTCATTACAACAGCTCCTCTTTGTATTTGCTCCGTGGCACCGACGCACGACTGGAGTTTACTCCTTAAGTACGATTATCAACACAGGCGCAAAAAAGCTCATTTGTCTAAAAATAATATATATATATATATATATATATATATATATATATATATTTGAATAAATGTCAATAAATATATATATATATATATATATATATATATATATATATATATATATATATATATTTATTGACATTTATTCAAACTGTTCAGTGAAGTATTATCTCACGTCAGAAAGTGAAAGGTAAGCAGAATAGGTTGCGCACCAAAAACGTAACGAGGTCATTCGATCACTATTTTACATTTTACTCCTCAAATTTTTCTCATACCGGGCGCCTTATATGAAAGTCGATTCTTAAGAAGTAAATTCCAAAAAAAACGCGTTAAATTCCTATTTTTTTATGTCTTGTTTAATAGGTTACGTAAGCATCTGAAATTATTAACAACTTTTTATTATAGATATTATACGTCTTGCCAAATTAAAATATTTTAACATGCAGGACAATATAAAATAATAATTTGCCAACATGACTGCTGTACCCATCTGATTACAAGACCCATCTGATTACCTTTAAGACCTTAAGTTTGATTATATACATTTAAATTCCACGTTTAATTATTCCAATTTTAATTATTTTATTTTGCCTTTCGTTTAGAAGTTGTGACGCTATAAAAACTCTTTGAATAAGAAAACTGTCACTGTTTTAATAGATTGTTCTACGATTAGTCTATTAACAAATATTAATTTATATATTTAGGTTAAAATTTAGTTTTTATTTGAAACATTAATTACTAAGCATGTTTTTTATTTTATTTTGTGTAAACGCCTTATTAAATAAAATACAGTGGACGCAACGTCTACCAAATGCTGCCGTACCGAGCCGTGTGGCGTACCACCACGAGAAGTGGGATTTACCAAGGCATGGGAATTTCGGGATTTTTGCCATATTGCTCACCTTTTTAAATCATTGTCATCATCATCATCATCTCATCATCGCAGCTCATATGTGTCCCACTGTCGGGCTCGAGCCTCCTCCATAAACGAAAGGAAATTGACCTACTATACCACGCTAGTCAGACGTGTTGGTATTTGTTTTTGTTTCGAGTTTTCCTTCTCTCGCATAGATGCTATATGCGTTTTATATCCCTTAGTCGTCTCGTACCCACGGGTTAGATACGGGGTGGGGGTTTGTATTCTTACTCCGTCACCACACGGAAAAAATCATTGTAATAAACATAAATTCTTCTGAACCACGAAGTATATAAATATTACACAGGGGCCATTAATATATTTTGAAGAAGAAGACGAGAATTTGATCATCTAGGTATTCAAAAAGAATCTTTAGGAATATTCTAAAACTCACATTTTTTCGTGCGTAGTCAGACTTCATTCAACTATTTTAAAACTATACGAAATGTTCAAAGAGATCTTTAAAGCTGCTGTTTTTTGTTGCTTATGGTGGCAAACGAGCAAGCAGCACACCTGATGGTAAGTGTTACTGCCATCCATGGACCTTTGTAATACCATAAGTATAGCTAGACCGCTGCCTACTAATACAAACCCCGAACCCACTCAGTTGGACGTCCGGCTCTCTCGCTCACCGAACTAAGCGCAACAGCACATTGCCATTGCTCAGACGTAGATCTTCTGCGAGAGTGTGGAGTACCACACTTCGGGGTAATAAACCCGAACGGACTGGCCCGCGGCTGCAGTTAGAAATATCTGAACAGCATGGTCCTACCACTATGAATATATGCTTGCTGTGAAAGAGGTTTACTTGAAATTGATGATCATTAAAACAATACTCTAAGAGAAGTTTCTATTTCATAAGGTTTAACAGAACTGAGAGAATTGTTTGCAGTCTAAATTTTATTTTGTGAACCTTCCAAACATCTAATGTCGAATACAGAAAAGCTGTTAATAATTAAATATTTATGCTCCATACAGAATTACGTGCAAAGCTGGTACGGGTTGCTAGTCACTAATAAACACAACGCCCAGCACTAAGGAAATAATCTTTATGCTGCGGGGGAATTTACAAACATATAATTAACGAATCTAATTTATCTAGACTCAGTACAACGATATGTATCCACAAAGTACAACTAAAGTATTGTCTTGTGTGGGAATCGAAAGCTCAGCAATTGGCACGGTAAATTATCTTAACCATGTAAATTCTAAGCAATTAATGTTTTTTTTTCTGTTATTATACAATTGTTTTAAACCAGAAAAGCTCAATTCGTAAATGGATCAGGTCTATTGAAACAAAAATACACATATTCCTCCTTTTGTTAGGTTTTAAAACATATTAAATTGCGTTATATCAAACGAAATTGTTACAGAAAAGAACAAACTGAAAATATACTGGGTTATAACAATATGGCCTAGAAATATTAGATTTAAATGTAATTATTTATTGAAGTGGAAGGATGTAGGTACCGGGGGAAACCGAGACTCACCTACCTAGACCAGATTGGTCACGTACTGAAGGAAGGTGGCGTCAAGAGTCTCAGAAACTGGCGAGCATGTATGATGATAATTATGAATGTTGAGGAAGCGAGTGAAGTATGCAAGGTTAGAGTTCTCTGGCACTCTCTTCTCTCTGCCTACCCTGCAAGGGATATGACGTGATGATATGTATGTATGTATTTATTGAACTATGAAAGCATTAATTTTAAATTATCGATTCACTTTTAATTTATAGGCCCATCTTTTGTAAATTTGGCACCGAATAGGGTCAATTTCAGCTTAAATAGCTAAAAAGGTAATATAAAGTTGACGTTGGTATAGAATAGCAGCAAATAGTAAATTCATTATTAAGATGATTTTATATACAATAAAAAAAAGTACTTAGCGGTTTTGTTCAGCTTGGCTGTTGAGCTATAAGTGGTCGGCAATAAAATTAAACACCTAAGACTTCAATACTCTAATCAAAAGTTAGAGAGTATTAGAGACTATGAGATTCAGACATCTTGTCCTGCTGTCAAAGTCGTATCCATTGTGGACACTCATAGCTCTCAATAAAATGGATTAATGAAATTTAATTTTAGGGAAAGTTATTATAAAGATACTTCTTTTCTTGTCATGTATATTGCGATGGGAAAATAAGTACCTATATTTTTTTTTATTTACCCTTAGTGGCAAACGAGCAAGCAGCGTACCTGATGGTAAGTGTTACTGCTGCCAATAGGCCTTTCTAATATCAGGAATATAGTTAAGCCACTGCCTACCTATAGCAATCCCAAACCCACTAAGAAAATTGGTTTCCGGCTCTTTCTCTCACCGAACATTGCCACTGTTCAGAAGTCGATTTTATGCGAGATTATGGTAAGAGTACTACCCCAGACGGACCGGTTCGTGGCTGTAGACGGAAAATTGTCAACAATATAAAAATACGCCATTAATTATGATAGGACCTATCATAATTAATGGCGTATTTTATGGTATTATATACTATGCCGAACGAACGTGTGGTTAAGAAGATATACATTGCGAAAGTGGAAGGATGTAGGTACCGGGGGAGACCGAGACTAACCTACCTAGACCAGATCGGTCATATACTGAAGGAAGGTGAAGTCAAGAGTCTCCGAAACCGGCGAGCGTGTATGAAGAGAATTATGAATGTTGAGGAAGCGAGTGAAGTATGCAAGGATAGAGTTCTCTGGCACTCTGTTCTCTCTGCCTACCCTGCAAGGGATATGGCGTGATGATATGTATGTATGTATGTATGTTATATACTATTAATAAGATATTTTCTGGTTTATCATAGTATAAATAAAATGGGCGATAAAAGCGACGGATGAGAGACGACTGCATGTAGCGGAGATGCGAATGTTGAGATGGATGTGTGGTGTGACAAGAATGGATAAAATAAGGAATGAACATATAAGAGGAAGTTTGAAAGTTGCGCCAGTGACGGAAAAATTAAGGAGTGAAAGATTGACATGATATGGACATGTGATGAGAAGGGATGAAAGTAATGTTGTGAGGAAAGCTTTAAGCATGAATGTTGAAGGCATAAGGGGTAAGGGAAGACCGAAGAAAAGATGGATGAACTGCGTGAAACATGACATGGATAGACAAGGAGTGACCACAGAGATGACGTCTGATAGAGTTGTATGGAAGGTGAAGACATATTGCGTCGACCCCAAATAAATTGGGATAAGAGCAGGTTGATGATGATGATGATGATTTTCTGGTTTATCATAGTAGCCTGGCCAGACGAAATTGGTAAATAATTTATTTCACTGTTTCATGTACTTACAGAGTTGTCACCTTCGTACGTTGTTTAGTCGTTGTTTTACGATATCTGTGGCAAAGAAGAAATGAAAATGAAATTTCTTTTATTACTTTCATTATTACCATTATAAAATAAACACCACAATCACAAAACTCGTAACTCCTTATGTATATTATTGTATTTTTTTTTTTAATATTTTATGTAAATTAAGTGACTTTAATTTATTTCACAGGATACTAATAATTTTGATAAAATTTTCGTCCTATTAAATTTCATGTAATACAATTTAATATTTCATTAACTTAATGTATTTATTTTAATACATAACTCGTTCTATAATGTCGTTGATATGGTCTATGAACGTAACTGAGTCTCAACATGCAATTTTACAACTGTAATTTCGGTAAACCTTTGTAATTATTCTCGAGCAATTTAATTGAAGTGATGCATTAAAACGGTATTGCTATGATAATTTCGAAGTATTATTGCCATATAAATTTCTCCTATAAAAACTTGACTACGAGCGAAAAATGAATATATTTTATAAGTAATCATCATCATTCATCATTCTCCTACTCTTATCCCAATTACTTGGGGTCGATACAATATGTACTATTCTTTCATACGAGTAGTACATATTGTAAAAGTTATTGGCAATAGTTTTATGACCGGCCGCCTGCCAGACGTCAACCCTCTTTGGGAATGTAATTGTTGACCAAACGGCATCAGATGGACTTGGCCTAGGTCGTTATAAGGCTCTTAGTCGTCTTTTACGACATCCACGAGCAAAGTAAGGGTTGGTAGTATTCGTAGCTGCTACCACACAGCATATCTTTTAAAGTAATTCAGCATAATTTGATCTTTTCACAGTGCAAGTGTCACCACTTACATATTTTAAAATAACAGTATTCTGGATTAGATTATACTATTCATCTTCTAGTATATTGTTTACCAACTAATAGGTGTTGGCAGAATATCAGCGCTATTTTTAATAAAATAAAATAGCCAAAGCTGAGCCAATAGCCTTTTTTGTTTCTCGTTAATGTCATTTTATACCAGAAATTGTTTTCTTTAGTTATGAAATAAAACTACTTTTACGGATTCTATCGCGTTTGTATTTGATTTATAATTTCCCGACGTTTCGAACACTTTACAGTGATCATGGTCACGGAAGGACTGAGGTGTCTTACGTCCAATATGTCATTGTTATTACAGAAATTTATTTATATCTACCCTATAAGATATTAAATTTTGACCCACATTTCTATACAAAATTAATACAATTCATTGCCAGTACAAAAAGAGAATGATTCTATATATAAATATATTTCTGTACTGGCAATGAATTGTATTAATTTTGTATAGAAATGTTTTACTACACACTTTACAGTGTAAAGTGTTCGAAACGTCGGGAAATTATAAATCAAATACAAACGCGATAGAATCCGTAAAAGTAGTTTTATTTCAAATGTGTAATACTCGCGTAAACATTAGAAGTTCTTTAGTTATGTTTATTTTCATTAGTTTTTAACGAGAACAAAATAAATGTTTTTCTATCTTTCTTTTCTTTCTAATACCATGGCTGTTATATTTCCAAACTATGGGGTTTACAAAAGAAAAGGTGTAACGAAAATCATATCTAAGGTTCATATTATCCCTGTATGGTTCCAATTAAGTTCCAAATAGCACTCCCATTATCGAAATAGTCAATCATTATGTTTACCTAAAACAAGCAACCCTATCTAAATTAGATCCTAACTGGATAGTCGATCTGATTTAGAAAAAGATCTTAGTCGACAAATCCAACTCATCTAGATTACGTTCAAAGAACTGGATTATCTACTCATTTAATATTATTCAGTGAATGATGGCATAGGTTATTTACTAGAGTATATTTACTAAATAGGAAATTAATGATATGAAGAGAATTATGAACGTTGAGGAAGCGAGTGAAGTATGCAAGGATAGAGTTCTCTGGCACTCTGTTCTCTCTGCCTACCCTGCAAAAGATATGGCGTGATAATATGTATGTATGTATATAATTAATGATAGATTCAATGCAAGTAGCATAGGACCTTATTAAGTGATATTTTTATAGGAAGGCATATGTCTAATAGTGGATGTTTACGAGCTGATAGATAAGTGGATATATGGCATCTTACCATTGGTTATTCACGACATGCAAACGTGATCTCTAAATGACAGTACCATAGATAAGCTCAAAATTGCATAACATGTTATTTAGTAGGCTATGCTGTCGATTTCGGTATTAGTCCGTAAATCAGTAGAAATGCGGTTTACCTGACGTAATCCAAAGAGATTACACATTGAAATGGTAATAGGTAGAAAAGATTGCTCGAAGAACTGAAAATTATTGAGGACAAAAAGTTGTCATGTAGTGATTATATATTGGCCGATATAATGTAAAACTTCGAACTAGGTAGACTAATATATTGACCAAAGTCATAACCCCGTTGGCGTCATATGGTATATGATATCTTTGCGGCGTTCTAAGAAGCAGGCCTACGTCTAACAGCTGGCTATCGACGACAAAGACCAGGTTCCGCTGGCCCACTTGCACGGCGTAGAGAAGTATATTGCAGGGCGGGTCTATGGGATCGCGCGCCGCTCCATCTGACGCCCCGGACGAATTTAGCGGGCTGTGACCAAACTATGGTTCACCGCAAAAAAAAGGGTCCAACAGCTGATAGAATAAAATAGACTTGATCATCATATCTACTGCCATATATTTTAATGACATTTCAGCTCTACAGTTCAATATTCTTATCAAGAAACATATTTTAAAAATTTTTGAACATATTTTTGTTATGAAACTCTCAGCCAAACTTATATCCTCAAACTGTTTTCTTTCACTTTGAAGCAATGGTATCGCATACCAACAACGCTTCGTGATATTTCTAAGTACAAAGTAAAAACAAAAAACTTTTTGAACATTTGATATGTTGATTTAAAATAAAGTTAAGTATCTTACATGTTATTATTGTAAACATTGATTTGTATTCATATATTCGAAAACTTTTTGTGACTTTGTTTTGAATGTAAAAGTGAATGACGTGATCCCCGTCAAATTGTATTCTGTTTTTCTTTTAAATAATATAAAATCTTTATTTTATTCACCATTATTATATTCACCAGCATTTAAATGATCTAATATATAAATAATTCATTATTATTAAAAAAAATCTGATTACAATTTTTGTGTTAACTATTATGTATAAAACTAATACTATACCGGAAACAGAGACAGGTAATCCTACTGGTCCTACTCGTAATGATAGGCTAGAAAAAAATTCGATTCGAATGAAAAATAATTTTTTGAAGTGAAAACTTCTTTAGGCGCGTTGAGCGTTTTTTTGGAGGGGAAAAACTTATAGGTTCGCGTCACCGACATGCTAATGCTAATAGTATATCTATAGCTATGTGAAAACTTCTTTAGGCGCGTTGAGCGTTTTTGGAGGGGAAAACTTATAGGTTCGCGTCACCGACATGCTAATGCTAATAGTATAGCTATATGAAAACTTCTTTAGGCGCGTTGAGCGTTTTTGGAGGGGAAAAACTTATAGGTTTTTATTTTTATATAAAAATTAGAAAATTATTATTATTTCAATTAGTCTTAAGTTAATAGTTTTCACTTCTATCGGCAGTCCCCATGACTGCCTGTTGTTTTTTTTTTCACTACGCGAGGTCATTGAACTCTTGAACATATGATCGTGAGTTTTGAATAGATTGCGTTTTTCTCATCTGAGTAAAGTTACGTATTTTTTTATGGAATTATCATTACATGGCAATGTCCTAATACGATGGAATGTGATAAAAACTTAAAATTCGTTGTGAAAAAAAAAATTTTCATCCGAATCGATTCTTTTTCTAGCATATCATTACAAGTAGGACTAGTAGGGTCACCTGTCTTTGTTTTCGGGAGTGGTCCACTTCCACCCTATACATATATATATATATATATATATACATATATCAGAACAGAACTAATAGAATTTATTAGGATTATATTTTATGTAGATAAGAACCTACTATACATCTTGCTTTAATGAAACTTTATCGACTTTTATGTGTTGGTAAAAGTTATGTGTAGGTTATTTTTTTTTCGTGAGCCAGACGTAAGCATTGTAACTATCAAAGAATTGACAACCATTGTGGAAGAAAGGTTCTACGACGACTGGCCAATGAATAAACTTTTAAAAGAAAGTTTTTCTTATACGAGACTCGGGCAAATTAAATGTATACAGTATATTTCATTCTGATTGTTAGGCGTGTATTGTAATAATGTAATCATCATCATCATCACAGCCCATGAATGTTCCACTGTTGGGCTCGAGCCTCCTCCGTAATAGGAGGGAAATTAAGCTACTATACCGCGCTGGTCAGACGTGTTGATATAAGGTTTTGTTGCGAGTTTTCCTTCTCTCGCATAGATGTTATATGCATTTTATATCCCTTAGTCGTCTCGTATGATCACCCACGGGTAAGATATGGGGTGGTGAATAATATTCTTACTCCGTCACCACACGAAAAAATATATAATAAATAATGTAATACTACTATCAAACTGGAAAGCATTACAAACTGTAAAAGTAATTATTACTTTATTAACAAAAATATTTGTTTATCATTATCTTGTTCTTATACAAATTACTTAGCGATGACGTACTCTATTACCATCATCCATATTGCAAAAGTTATTGGCAATAGTTTTATGACCGGCGACCTGACTGATGTCAACCGTCCTTGGCAATGTAACTGTTAACCAGACGGCTTCAGATGGAGTTGATCCAAGTTAATATAACTCTTTTAGTCGTTTTTTACGACATCCACGAGCAAAGCAAGGGTTGGTAGTGTTGGTAGCCGCTACGTAGCATAAAATATTCGAAGTCGTAGAACTTCAATTTGCAATTTTTCGTAGAGCATCGGATAACGATTTGACACCTGTTTCGCCTTTGAAAGACACATCGTCAGGACAGTTCGGCTTCAAATGGGCACCAATCGGCTGTGCGGTAAAAAGGTCGCAAAATCAATGAGTCTCTTCGTTCGAGAGATTGCTCATCGCATCATTTATGCGAAGAGAAGACTTATAAGAAGACTTTCTTAAATCCTTTTCCACGTTATTGTATCCTGTATTCCTTCCCCTTTGTTGAGGTTTACGGCATATTCATTGATTGTAGAAAAGTGGACAGCCTCCCTTCCTTTCTCCATTTTTTTAATTTAATTTTGTTTTCTATTTATTTTGTGCAAAATATAAGTAAAGTGTGTGTATAATATTTAACTAACTAGTTAAATATTTTCAGTAATTAATATTACTATATAATATAAATTTTAAAATTGTTTCACTAACTAATTGAATAAATAATCAACATCAGAAATGAAAAAGTAAATGAGAATTCTTAAGATCAAACACTTTTTCAACTGATTTTTCTAGGAGATAATCTAGTAGGTTTGATTGTAAGTAGTAAAACGTAATTTTCGATTTGTTACGTTTATAACAAAAAATATCCGAAGGTTTCTTTAAGATAATTGCCTCGATGTCTCATTAGAAAATGATACTGCATAAATGTGTTACTGCAATCTTTGGATTATAGGTTCAAATGGCCTTCAATTCGGACAAAATCTGTCAATTGAGTTTATTTTAGATTTTCTCAAATGTTAAAAATTTAATGACTCATAATGTTTACACGAGTATTACACATTAGAAATAAAACTACTTTTACGGTTTCTATCGCGTTTGTATTTGATTTTTAATTTCTCGACGTTTCGAACACTTTACAGTGCTCATGGTCACGGGAGAACTAAACTACTTTTACGGATTCTATCACGTTTGTATTTGATTTTTAATTTCCCGAGGCTTAGAACACTTTACAGTGATCATGGTTACAGGAGGACTGTCCTCCCGTGACCATGAATCCGTAAAATTAGTTTTATTTCAAATGTTAAGAATTTCTTCTGGAAATTCTCACCTCAGAGTTTAAATTATACAAGGTAAGCGGCAAGAAGCCGATTTTTCGAACAATCTTCAGCGCAATAGCAAGGGAATTGATCTATTTTAACACCAAAGTTATATGGGTTGGTTTGGAGTTTCATTCCAAATTTCTTTCTTAGGCGGTTAATATATTATAATACAAAAGTTATACGAGTTGGTATAGATTTTATTTCAAGTTTTCCTTCTCTTTTGGTGATGTTGTCTACTGCTTACATCCCTTAGTCGCCTTTTATGACACGCGCATTAAAATAATGGCTGTAGAATTGTGTCTATAATTTATTATCATACGGCAAATTTTAATAGAACATAAATATCACGTATTTTAACTACTGTGGCAGTTATTGCAACTCTGTATACAATGTGACACTGTTTAGGTTACAACATGAGGGTAAACACGAACTATCTACGAGGAAAATGTAAGCGTTTACGTCTAAAAGCATCAGGCTACTATTTAATAGTTTAAAACATTTTACATTCATTGTGTTTAGGTTATATTTTTCAACATTAGTTAAAAGTATTATTATCATACATATTTACATACATAGCTTCACGCCTGTTTCCTAGAGGGGTTGGCAGAGACTACGAATGGCCACAAAACATGATCTTGGCATATCTCTATCGCTTGATTCACAATCATAACAGCCTTCATGCATACTCTACAATTACGTATACTCTTAATATGACCTCTCGTCAACACATTTCCAATTTGGTCCAAAAAAGCATACTTTTTTCATCACTTTCGTAACGTGATCACGTCATAACGTGATCTTCTTCTTGTATTCATATTATTATTAACATCAACACTTTTCTTATTATATTTTGCTTCTTCTCTTGGAATGTTGTTAACTGCTTTCATCGCTTTTTTGTGTTAAGCTTTGACCCATTGTAACCCTATCTTTCTATATTCGGGAATAGTACCGTGCAAGGTCCTATAATTTTGGATATACCTAGATACCCGCTCATAAGAAGCCCGGCTGTACGTCATTCCACGCGGCCGGTCTAATTATGATGCTCGAGTCTCCGTGGAGTATGTCCTTCGGGACTCGTTCCGCCGCCCCCTTCTGCAGGATAACTGCCTTGCAGCAGGCGGCGACCGCGTCCCAGTTCCTGACGCTATCGACCATCACTTTCACGACAGCCAGCAGCGTCAGGTCGGCACCGATGGCACGGCGCTGCTTAACACAGGTAGTACAAGCCTCGAACGTATGAGGCACCTTAACCTTGTCACTGCTGCACTGTTGGCAAGACGGAGTCATCTCCGTTCTTGCGACTATATACAAGTACTTGCCGAAGTAACCATGCTCTGACAAGACTTATACCAGCCGGAAAGAGAGGACTCCGTGCTGCGGCTCCATCCGTTCTATCAGTAGTGGCTGGAGGGCCTCAACGGTACAAACACCAAATTGAGGCTTCTCTAGCCGCGTAACCCAACGGGCAATGTATCCCGGCATGCGTCCTCACGCCAGGCGGCCAGATCGCTATGCAATATAATGCTGCCCTCGTCGCGTATTGTAGACACCCACCGGTAGAGATCGGAAAGCATCTCCACCGCCAGGTCCCACGGGAACTTCCGGTCTATGCACATGCAACTACGGTCACCACAGTGCGGTAACTGTGGAGCTGGCTCTGACAGCCATGACTCTCTGTGGGCGCCACAAAGCCCTGAACCGGACGATCAGAGACCTCGGTCACACGGGTGCACCGTACAGCGCCATTGAGCGAATCACCCCCACATACAGCCGTCGACCTTTCACGCTGGGTCCACCCACGTTCGGCATGAGCCGTGAAAAGACGGACGCCGCGCTGACGAGCCAGGAAGCAAGTTTTCGAAAATGCTCCCTGAACCACCCATGCCCGTCGAGTACCAGGCCCAAATACTTCATATGGGCCCGAATACTGATGGGGATGGAGTTAACGACTATCGAGGCGCCGAAGAGTTGCCCATGCGGGGCCCATAGAACAATAGGGTCTCCGACTTATCTAAGACCACCCCGAGTCCCAGTGCCTCGATTCGCCTGACCATTTCTCAGTGCCGAGAGTGGTCAGTCTAATCGCCTCCTTCAGTGTCCTGCCCCAGGCGATGACGAGCGTGTCGTTAGCGTTGCATATTAGTCCCAACTCGGGGGAGAGTCTCCCTCTCAACGCCTAGTCGTAACCGATGTCCCAGAGAGTCGGCTCGAAGACCGACCCCTATGGGACACCGCACGGGCGTTCGCACAAAATTCGTTCTGAGTGTTTCTACGCATGAAGCTTATTCAGCGAAAGTGTACGCTCTGGTATGTAAACCGATATCAAACCTCCTTGGGGATGTATATATTGACTAAAGGGCATTAGGTGGAGTTGGCCCATAACGATATAAAGCTCTCTTTGCCGTCTTTTACGACATTTACGAGCGAAGTAAGGGCCGACAGTATTCATAATCGCTACCACACAGCACCCAGTTTTGCCAATAGATCGTACTTATTAATTATTTCCAAATAGTATATTGTTAAGGTACATTACAATAAAGAAAAAAGACGTACGAATTAAAAATGTGTATAAGCACTTTACAGATATTATATCAAGCCTCGTATTATCCATTAAAGCTAACATTAATAATCACTTCAGATTTCTGGCATGCGAAAGTAAGAAGCTTGCTAAAGATGAAAGGTTAGAATTTCTGGATCGTATACTTAACGTGGCCTAGTAATTCTTGATCTTATAATTACCTAATAATTGTGTATGTTATTTTTTAAAGACGTTTTTGTCGTTATCAAATTTATTTCATAGTACTACTACATCGATATTAATATTCGATACGCCATCATCATCATCACAGCCCATATATGTCCCACTGTTGGGATCGGGCCTCCTCCGCAATGGGATAAAAATTAACCTACTACACCGCGCTGCTCAGACGTATCGGTATAGAGTTTTGTTTCGAGTTTTTCTTCTCTTGGATAGATGTTATATGCGTTTTATATCCCTTAGTCGTCTCTTACGATCACCCACGGGCAAGATGGTGATGGTGACTGGTGAACTACGAGTATATTCTTACTCCGTCACCACACGGATAACGCGCCATCTGTAAGATTATTTTCTCCTCAAATCCATCCATCCATCAGCCCGTATACGTCCACTATTGAACATAGGCCTCCACACTAATAGTACTAAGAATATTCCGGTATAACCTGCATCCAACGACTTTCTGCCACCTTCATATTGTCGTTAGTCCACCTAGTAACCAGGTCGTCCTACACTGCGGTTGTTGGTTTTCTCTCTTCATCCTCCCTTATCTTATATCTAACAGTAGATTTTTTAATAATTTAATATATCGTTTCACTTGTCTTTATAGACGAAAATATAAAGTCATATTTTATTTCTCCTTTTACACAGTATGAGAAGATCTCCTAATTTGACTACTAGTTACCTACGTCTATACTGATTAATGAGCATAATTAGTTATAAACCACTAATTGGACAATTTGGTAATCAAATCATCGTTTGTGATTGAGCTGTGTAATTGTAGTGTATATTAATAATTATGACCAATCTTACCACGAAATATAACTAAAATATCATCTATACACTAGAGCGATGTTTTTTATTTTATTTGAAAACAATAAGGTGAATTGCAGACTTAAATAGTACCTTCCCTGTAAAAGATCGCCAGGATTTTTAGCGGACCACGATTTCTTAGGTATTTGACTTACTCCTTTTTTATCTGCGATTGGATATGATGTGGTCTCACCCCGCCAAATCGGTCCAGGGCGACAGAAGAGCCGGCGCGCGGCCCCATAGATCCACCCCACAATGCGCCTCTCTTCGCCGTACGAGCGGGCCACCAGAACTCGATTTTTATCTTCGGTGGCCCGTCCGGCAATTGACTTACTCCTGACAACGTTTTGTTGTACTTCAAGACTTCTCTTAAACGGTAAGCATTTTGTAGGTAAAGCACTTTCCTAGTTCAATTCATGCTGGCCTTAACCAGAGAGTCACAGTCTATCTCATATATGGCAGCTAGAACAGTACACATGGTGACGAATTCCTTTTAACAGTCTGATGATATTAAGGCATAGTACATCATCTACAGATAGATTCAAGATTTTTTAAACTGTTAATCAAATATTCAAGGCTACTTTTAAAAGAGACGAGAAAGAATTCCAATTACATAATTAACTCTTGTAACATATGAAGATATTATCTTATATTGGCTTATATGCGTTCTATTGTTAGGCTAGAGTCTCCTACACAAGAGGGAAATTGACCTAGTATACCATCCATCCATCCATCGTCCACGTCCACTGTTGGACATAGGCCTCCCCATGAGAATGCCATCTGTAACGGTCCTGTGCTACCTGCATCCAACGGTTTCCTGCGACCTTGATGAGGTCATCAGTCCACCGAGTAGGAGGTCGTCCTACGCTGCGTCGTCCGATTCATGGTCTCCACTCGAGAATCTTTCTTCCCCAACGGTTGTCGTTTCGTCGAGCGATGTGGCCTGCCCATTGCCACTTCAACGTGCTAATTCTTCGGGCTATGTCGGTTACACCCGTTTTTCTACGGATTTCCGTATTCCGGATTTTATCACGTAGAGAAATACCGAGCATAGCCCTCTCCATAGCACGCTGAGCGACTTTGAGCCTTTTTATGAGGCCGACATTTAGAGCCCACGTTTCAGTGCCGTAAGTTTCAGTGCTATTATACCACCCTAGTTGTATTGGTATATGGTATTATTTCGCGTTTTACTTTTCTTTCATAGATGTTATATTTATATTATATACTTTAATCATCTTTTACGACGCAAATGGGTAAAACAGGGAGTGGCAATGGATAATATAGTGCAAGATTGTTAATATGAGTATAAGGGCAAACAAAGCAAACTCAAATAAATAAGCTACCAACCATTTTTTATTTTTGGGTTTTCTTTTAACATCCTATCTCGCATTTAGGTATAAATTATACTGTTGTCGCTCTCCAAAGATAGCAAAATCTCGTCATATAGTAAAATTGATAGTAGAATGGGGCAGTTAGGCAACCATTCGAAATGTATGAAATACTTAAAGGTATTTTTTGCTGGTAGTCAGTTCAATTTAGAAACTCCAGTGATATAAAATTTCAAGTGTTACGTGATTAATAAACGTACATATAAAGTGTTTTAAGCGATACATAGTATGCGAAGATAAAAATAGTTTTACTTCGTCACTCGTAGTTATTAATAATTGTCTCGAAGCGAATTTTAATTAACTGACACAAAATACATTTGTCTAGAATTATCTTTAATAGCACGCAGAAATAATTGTTGTGTCTGGAATTCGAATCGCGCCCTCGCTATGAAAGTTTGATAGTATATCGTTGATAGTACATATTTGCATGAATACGCTATCTCTGCAATCATGTTTTTAAAATATTTTAGCGAGATATTTCCTTAGAAAATATTATTTGTTGTTTATAAAACTAAAGTATATTGAGCCGTAACAACATGAGAATTTTCAGTAGGGGTGTTGAGTTGATTATATTATCAGTTGATAGACTTAAAAACTTTTACGAAGTTAATTTACTCATTTTTCTTAAAGAAAATAAGATACTTTGGTAAAAATAGAGTTAGCGAATATCCAATTTCTTTAGCTATCTCTAAAAGACAATATTTTAACCATTTTTCGATTACAAAACTGCTTTTCCAAAGCCGAAATGGATAAAAATAGATCAAAGTGAAACTCGACCGTTAAAAAAATAATTTATATACCTACCTAGTTCAAACTGAAAACACAAAGTAAAAACCCACTCAGTGTTATTGAGTGACAAAGTAAAAATTATTGAATGGAATTGTAAATGGAACAGTTTTTTTATTATGTTCTTCGATTGTGCGTTATTCACGTATTTATGTTTGGTAATCGGGTTTTTATGAATAGTTCGGATATTTTCCATATTATGATAGATTAAAAATACAATTTACAAAATAAAGTATTGTAAAATGGTATTGGGAAATATATTATATAGCAAGAGAATGAGAATTCAAAAAAAACCCTGTACGACACCCGTCAACCATTTTAGAAGCAAAGTAAGTAATGACAATGAATTAGATTAAACCGCATAGTACATCCTTTCATAAGATGGATTAACGACAATGTAGACACAGGGTACCGCAAGAAACAAATGGCACAAGACCATTCCACGGTATTCTTGGGTACCAATTTCAATCCAGTTCGAAGAACTAACATTAAACTGAATGTATAACAACGAATAGCGAGTATAACTATTTAATATTTATTTTAAAACCTATGTGTTTATTTCAGCGTTCACCTTAGGATGTACAAGAGCATGAAAAATATTTTTACGTTTTGTAACCTTATTTACCGAGAAAGAAAATTATGGCCGTAAATATAAGCAGCCTTAAAATATGACCAAAATGTTAGTAAAGCCAGCAAATTTTGAATAACAGCGAGATTGCAAGTATCCATGGAATTTTCAATCAAAAATTTAGACCATGTTAAATCATGGATGTATCTAGAATTTAATATCGAAAGCTTGATTGAACATCAGTATCAACAGCACCCTATAAATAGTTAATAAATGCTATGATGTTTTGAGGATTAGCTATTAAAGTAGACGAAATTGCAGGCATTTAACTCGACGATGTTTCCGTTAAATGGAAATCATATCCGAGACTCTATTCCAGTTATTATTACTGTACTAACTAATAACTTTTGCTTATTGAATACTCGAAAAATAGGCTTTATGATACATATATTTTTTTGACTGCACAGATAGCATAGTACCTAGTTGTGCTGTGTGGTAGCGGCTACAAATTCTACCAACCCCTACATTGCTCGTGGATGACGTAAGAGAAGACTAAGAGCCTTATAACGACCTGGGCTAACTCCATTCGATGCCGTTTGGTCAATAATTACATTCCCAAGGAGGGTTGACGTCTGGCAGGTGACCAGTCATAAAACTATTCCTAATAACTTTTACAATATGTACTATAAAAAAAGAGTACATATTGTATCGACCCAAAGTAATTGGGAGTAGGAGAATGATGATAATGAGATGGCGTAGTACCTTCAGTGCCAGTGCCATGAGTTCGATTCCTATGCGGGACAACATTCTGAGTCTGGGTGTAATTTTTCTGCGTTAATTATATATCTGTAAAGTCCCCCGCAATACAAAGCTTATATCCTTAGTGCAGGATGGATCTTTAAAAAAATATTTCTACACTTAAAACTAATCATAGTGATTATCAATTTATATTTTTCAAGTGCAGATATAAATCGGAATCGACTTGAGAGGAACCCGTGAGGGTAAACCGCCGGGTGAGCCACCGAAGACAAAGATCGAGTTCCGATGGCCCACTTGCTAGACAGTGTGTGATCAATGTGTGTGTGTGACCAGACCATAGTCCGGGGCAAAAAAAAAAGATATAAATAAGAAATATAAAATGACATGGACATTTAAATATCAAGCACTAGGATTTTAAATAAAAAAGAGCGCTCATAATAACATTCAGCAGTCATATTCATAGGTAGGTAACCAAAAAAGTAAACCTCCGGCCGGGCGACAGAAAATAAATATATGTAGAGACATTTTAATATGAGCCACACTTTAATAGCTAGCTCGTACTTTAAAATAGGTTAATATAAGGTACGTTAGAAAAGTACCAGTATAAATAGCAAACGTAGTTAAAAATTAACATGAAAATCAAATACTAAATTAATTATTATTATTTTGGTGCAGTTATAAATAGGTAACTATTCGTAACTACGACGTAAGAGAGCGAGTAGGTATGAAAGAGAGTATTGGTGTAAAGATGCGAAAGGGAATGCTCCGATGGTTCGGACATGTGGAAAGAATGCCGAACGAACGCCTGGTTAAGAAGATATACAATGCGAAAGTGGAAGGATGTAGGTACCGAGGGAGACCGAGACTAACCTACTTAGACCAGATCGGTCATGTACTGAAGAAAGGTGGAGTCAAGAGTCTTCGAAACCGGTGAGCGTGTATGAAGAGAATTATGAATGTTGAGGAAGCGAGTGAAGTATGCAGAGATAGAGTTCTCTGGCACTCTGTTCTCTCTGCCTACCCTGCAAGGGATATGGCGTGATGATATGTATGTATGTATAAATAGGTAAGTTTACGTTTTGTGGTGACGGAGTAAGAATACAATTTACCACCCCCTATCTACCCATGGGTGATCGTACGAGACGACTAAGGGATATAAAACGCATATAACATCTATGCGAGAGAAAGAAAACTTGAAACAAAACCCTATACCAACACGTCTGACCAGCGTGGTATAGTAGGTCAATTGCCTTACCATTATGGAGGAGGCTCGAGCCCAACAGTGGGACGTGTATGAGCTGAGAGATGATGATGGTGAAATTTACATTTTATTGTAAATTCTAGTAACTTGATTTTATAAGAGTAATAAATCGGAAACATTAGACGTATAATGTATAGAAGTACGAAATCGGATAACCCTATACTTGGTAATATCTTATTTTTAGGTCGGCGAAATAGTAGACTTGAGTAGCTTAGCGTGAGCCACAAAAGGGTTATTAAAATAATCTTATTAAAAGTAATATTTAGTGTTAAAGAACTATCTATATACCTATAATAGTTCTTGGTTAAAGGAACCCAATAATTAAGAAATAATTATTTTTATAATAATAAAATCATTGTTTTTATTGTAATTATAGTTCATCTAATCTAAGAAGTGCATTTTGACGTTTTGCATTTTTTAATACACAATAAACTTGGTCAAACGTATACACATGATTATAATCACTAAGTCTGAAATTTTAAACAACTATTAAGTTGTTTACATAATTAACATTGCGGGTGACTTACTTGTACAATAATCTAATGTTGAAACTCGTAAAACTAATTTAAAATAGAAATAACATGGTAAATAGTAATTGTTAGTGACGACCTAGCAATGTCACGTCATCACGTTCTATACAGTAGTGCTTGACAACTTCCAATTCACGATTATCCAAATAATCGGTAAAAATATTAGAATAATACAATTAATCGAATAGAGATTTTGACAGAGATGTACATTTCGACACTTTGATTGATGAGGAAATAATTATTAATGTTCGCGACGCTGATAATTCAAGTAATAGTAGTAATTCTTAATAAATAGCCATTTTCAAATCCAGTTTTTGTTTTTAATTAACGTAATTCTACTAAATATGATGAATAGATTCTATGCTGAAATAATTAAATTTGTTTAGTACTAATTTAGCACTTAATTTATTCATCACCTTTTTGAAAAATAAAAAATAAATCGATTATTAATTATAAAGAATCAATATCGATTTCTCAGTAAAATCGGATATTGTCGATAGGGATTATTACTATTTTTTTTTTCATAGTAAATATATAAAAATGATTCTTAAATCGTTTTTAATATTTGTTACCTGTGGTAAGCTTTTTTAATCTATGATTTCAAGTCGATAACGATGGCAATAAATGCTAAAAAATTAGCATTAAAAATACTTAGTTTTCAATTAGATCTTCGATCGATCATTTGGATTATTTTTGATTTTCACGTCTCATATTATTATTTCTTTTTAGTCATATAAAAAGTTTGCTTTTTGCTTTTAATAAATAAGTTTAACGTTAAATTACCGTTATATAATATTAAATCAATTTTACTGCTTTTTTATATGTTTATTCACTGGTTTTTTGCTCAATATTTATATTACACTATTTCCTCCCTTTCAACCTTTTTACACTTACTATAAATTTATGATTGAAAAACGGTTGCCATATCCAAAGTGTGTGGCACACGCAAAAATTACCCAATTTTAATACGGGAATTTAAATACATTTAAAAAAAACAATTCAACTATACTGCTTTCAGTGTTTTCTTTATATATATTATACACACACAATTATCTAATTTTATTTCAAATATCAATTTTCCTAACTCACCTAAAACTAGTCACACATTTTGATAAGTAACTTATTCAGTAGTAAAATCATTATTTTTATTATTTATTTAAAAAAAACAGTTATATATTTTTTTAAATAGCCTGAAGTAAGTCACTCTTTCATATGTCAAGATTGGTGGGTAAGAAATATTCATTAAGAAATTCAGAATTCATTAATTAGAAGATGGTCTTATAAAACCTATAAATTGTTTAAGTAAAATATCGTATAATAATAATAGGACCACGCTGTTGACAGTTCTCTGTCTGCAGCCGCATGCCGGTCCGTCCGGGGTAGTACCACACTCTCGCAGAAGATCGACGTATGAGTAATAGCAATGTGCTATTCGGTGAGCGAGAGAGCCGGAAGCCCAATTGGGTGGGTTTAGGGTCTATATTGGTAGGCAGCGGCCTAGTTATATACCCTTGGTTGGTTATAACTAGGTGTGCTAGTTAGATATATTTTCTGTAGTTTCATGTATTTATATTTTTTATAAAAGTATAAAAATCTCGAGCTATGATATACGTTCACGCTAGTCGTCTATCCCATGCGATGTTATCACCACTTTTACTTTCCTTTGGGATTTATAAAACTGTTTGAAGAACCACCCAGAAGAATAGGCATAGGCAATCATCTAGCTAACTCATAATACTTACTGCTATCGCCAAATGACCTGATTATGATTTTATCATCCCTTAGGGAGGTTCTCTCAGTTCACGTTAGAGAGTGGATCACTCACTCGGAGGTTCACGTTTACATCATACAATAGTTATAGTATTTTTTTTATTCTATATAAATTCTTAATTTTGTTATGATTTTATCATTTGTATAGATAGGTACGTTCATATACCCTACATTGCTATACACTGCTTATGCTGTGTGGTAGTGACTACGAATACTATCAACCCATACTATACTTGTGGATGTCGTAAAAGACGACTAAGAATTTTATATCGATCCGGGCCAACTCCACGTGATGCGGTTTGGTTCACAATTATATTCCCAAGGAGGGTTGAAGTCAGGCAGGCGACCGGTCATAACAAAATTTGCAATATTTTCGATTGAGGAGGAGTAGGTTCTACGGACCTAAATATTGCGTCATCCCCAAATAATTGGATTGGGACAAAAGCAGGAGAATGATGATGCTATACACCGTTTATGAAGTTGGTTCCTCTTCTTCTTCATCATATAGGTATGTACTATTCTGTTCGTCACGAGCCTTTTTTACATTGATACATTTAAAGTTCTATTAAAGTTTGCCCTTTTTTGTAACGTTCTTATTTCATTTAATCACTTAATCATTCTTTACTGCACGATATAGGTAATTAGTAATTATATACTAAAATTTAATAAATGCCTAAATAACATATTCTATCAGTAATTAATTTTTAAAATAATACCATCGCTTATTACATACACTAAAGGTAATTTGCCTTTTTATATACGTAAATTAAATTATATAATACAATCACGATACACTATTAATAACTTATAACATTATTATTACAATGATAAAGTAATTATATATATAATAATGTTATCAATTTCAGTTAATTATAAGCTAGTTTAATACACCAAAGATGTTACTCAAAGATACGCCGTACAACTTTTAGGTATATTAGATAACAAATTATATTAATTTAACTATGTTAATAAAATTTAATTTACCTATATATATAATAATTTAAATGTCAAACACTAAGGGTAAGGTTACGATAAAGCTTTTATAATAACTGGTTTGTTTGGGACACAGATTTAAAGATCTGTGTTAACTCAGTAGCGCCTTCTCGCCTAGTACGTCATGTAATTCATAGATGGCGCTTATTTAAATTAGGTAAATTCAAAACTATAATTACTTTTTTGCGTCATTATAAATAATGTAATGAAAACCATTAAAGAAATTTGGTATATTGTTTTATCTTAAATCATTTTCTGTAATATATCTGTGTTTACCGATAAACAATTATTTTTGTTGAATTTTTGCTTCTATTGAAAAAGATTTGAAAGCCAAGCAGATGTTTGTTAAGATCGACATCGTCAAATGGGCATGAGGGCCTAATTTCCCAGCGGAGCCACTGAAAGTAGTTTTGAATAGTTCTCTTGGCGAGTATGTATTTCTTTTTTTTTTCTATCTTGAATCAGATTCTGGGAATCGGTTCTTTTTGTAGAAAAAGCACTTTTATTTAACATTGTTTGTGGTGGATAACTCAGTTTCGCGTTTAATTAACTTTGTGTAGGAGAGCTTATTAAGTTTTCTTAATAAACTATGAACTTTTAAAACAGAAATTCATCGGAATATTTCACTCATATTTTAAGAATAAATTCGCCGCCCTAATTAGTAGTAGAAGTATTGCTGAAAATTAAATTCATGAAAATATTTTATTTAATTAATATTTCATCATCTCATGTCAGCTCATATTATGTCCCACTGTTGGGCTCGAGCCTCCTCTATAATGGGAGGGAGATTGACCTGCTATACCACGCTGGTCAGACGTGTTGGTATAGGGTTTTGTTTAGAGTTTTCCTTCTCTTGCATAGATGTTATATGCATTTTATATCCCTTAGTCGTTTCTTACGATCGAAGAAAGAAGAGTACATATCGCATCGACCCCAAGTAATTGAGATAAGAGTAGGAGAAAGATGATGATCATCATCATTCAAATAAAATAATCTTTTAATTGTTAATAAAAAATATATTGTACCTATCTGTTCATATATTTTAACCAAAGGTTCCTAACAATAAAACAAATAATACATTTTTTAAACAGTCCTTTTCGGTTTGTTAATTAAATCAATAATTCAAAATAGTAAAGTTTCGGGAACACTCAAAAGCTTTTACTAGTGTAGAATTACAACTTTAATTTTACTTATCTAATTCTAATATTTATCAACTAAACAAGTTTGGGACATTTTGTGATAGTTAACTAATTATATATTGAAATATTTTATTGCCTTAAACTTTATTTAGATATCTTTTTATTCTTTTTAATGTTTAATTAGTCAAAAGTTAGAGAGTCCTTATATAGTATCCTTCGACAGTCTCTCCTTTGTGGAAAATGTTATAAATACAAAATACTTATAAAATGGTTTTCTTTTTTTTTTATTGCTTATACCAATTGTATAGATAGGCCACTGTCTACCAATACAAATTCCAAACCCACCCAGTTGGGCTGCCGGCTCTCTCGCTCACCAAACGAAACGCAATAGCACTTTGCCATTACTTAGACGTTGATCTTCTGCGAGATTGTGGTATTACCTTGGATGGACCGGCCCGCGGCTGCAGACAGAGAACTTTCAACAGCGTGGTTCTACCACTACTAAACACACACTTCTTTTAGTAAAGATAGATAAGTAGGTAGATGGCAAACGCCTCCTTAAAGACGAAAATATAATACGATGTGAGAGTTGAATGTCCTACAATAGTTCACGGTGGTGTACGTGGCAGCACGATTGGAACGGAATTCCAATAGGTGTGGGTTCGAATCCCACTTGTGACAATAATTTTTCACTCGTACTCGGGTTTTTATAAAGAATCAAGAATATTAAATGCTAAATTTCAGTAATTTGAATAACAGGGTTGTGTCATCGTTTAATACAATTTTAACTGCAAAGTTTGAGTATTAAGTCTGTACAATGTGTAAACAGTGTCGGATAGATGGCACACATCGCCTTAAAGACGAAAATATAATACGATGCAAAAATAATTGCTTTTTAAAAATGTCAAATACGTTTAAACGAATGTTTTTCTTGACATATGTATGATAATGATAATAATCCGTGTGGTGACGGAGTAAGAATACAATTCACCACCCCATCTTACCCATGGGTGATCGTACGAGACGACTAAGGGATATAAAACGCATATAACTTCTATGCGAGAGAAGGAAAACTCGAAACAAAACCCTATACCAACACGTCTGACCAGCGCGGTATAGTAGGTTAATTTCCCTCCCATTACAGAGGAGGCCCGAGCCGAACAGTGGGACATTTATGGGCTGTAATGATCATGATGTATGATAATATTACCCAGTGTGAGAAAAATACAGTCAGTTTTAGTTTTGAAAAGGCGATGCTCTACTCTCGCGTTCATGCAATATTAAAGATACGTTATGGTTTTAAAGTTGTACATAAGGCATTATCTTTCCACCGGGGCGTCGACTTGAGACAATACCCGAAATGATAACCCGTCGGGCGGGCCATCGATGACATACATCGGATTCCAGTGTAGTTCGCACGGTGTAGAGAAAGACGTGAATGGCAAGTTATGGGGTCGCACGCTGTCTTTTCTATCGACGCTTGGGCGGGGTGTGACTATACCCCTTCGTCCTCGAAAAAAAGGGCATTATATTTAAAATTATAGAAATGATGGTACAAATTTTTCAACTATACATATAAACTAACACTATATCTATTCGTTTTCCGTGTGGTGACGGAGTAAGAATACAATTCACCATCCCCTATCTTACCCGTGGGTGATCGTATGAGATGACTAAGGAATATAAAAACGCATTTAACATCTATGCGAGATAAGGAAAACTTGAAACAAAATCCTATACCAAGACGTCTGAGCAGCATGGTATAGTAGGTTAATATCCCTCCCATTAAGGAGGAGGCCCGAGCCCAACAGTGGGACTTATATGGGCTGAGATGAGATGAACACTATATCTAACAGATAATTTTTCACCTATTCGCCACTATACTATACAGATATAAAAATATTTGAGACTAACCTACCTAGACCAGATTGGTCACGTACTGAAGGAAGGTGGAGTCAAGAGTCTCTGAAACCGGCGAACGTGTATGAAGAGAATTATGAATGTTGAGGAAGCGAGTGAAGTATGCAAGGATAAAGTTCTATGGCACTCTGTTCTCTCTGCCTACTCTGCAAGAGATATGGCGTGATGATATGTATGTATGTATAAAAATATGTGACACTATTACAATGTTTAAGCAAAATATCTCAGTACTGTGTAGACACGTAAAGCTGTCGATCTCTCCTGACGACCGTATACCCGTTCTATTCGACTAGGTCAGGCAATAAAGAACGCTTCTGTATTAACACGTGTACACGTATTGTAATAAATATGTCCTGGGTTGGCTATGAGAATGGATAGTTTCCATTGATATCGGTAACAAATAAGGTCTCTCTGTTCATTTGAAATGAAACTACTTTTACGGATTCTATCGCGTTTGTATTTGATTTTTAAATTCTCAATGTAGCCGCGTTCCGATCCGGTGGTAGCTGAATAGTTTTGTTAGTTTTTATAAAATTGTAAATTGTCACAATAATAATTATCATAAATTAAATGCTTTAATAATAACAGATCATAAACAATATAAAATATTATATATAGAATCATTTGCTTTTTGTACTGGCAATGAATTTGTATTAAAAATGTGGGTCAAAATTTAATAAAAATTTAATATCTTATAGGGTAGATCAGTAGATCTTATAGGGTAGTAGATATAAATTTCTGTAATAACAATGACATATTGGGCGTAAGACACCTTACTCCTCCCGTGACCATGATCACTGTAAAGTGTTCTAAACGTCGGGAAATTAAAAATCAAATACAAACCCGATAGAATCCGTAAAAGTAGTTTTATTTCAAATGTGTAACTCTCTTTGTTCAGTTGCGGAGTATAATAATAATATGACGTGCATCATATACACCAGCAGGAAAGAAATTTATCATATGCTTTCCTTTCTCAGACTTAGTCAAAGTATTATGAACAAATAATATTTCTACAAGGAAAAGAAAACTTGAAACACCAATGCCAACTACACAAGCAAATAGTTTAGTTATTTTGGAATCAATCGGCCCATTAGCTTATCGATTTCTACTTTTAAATAAGGGCTCGAATACGAAGGACTCCCTCGCGTGGTATGGCTGGCCAATTTTTATCTGGATTTTTTCTATAGAAAATTAAACAAATATTTACAGAAAAAGAATACTATAATATGTAAATTTAGAGATATTATACTTGGTATAAAATTCTATAGCAATCTGTTTTCTGTATCTGACCAGCGTGGTATAGTAGGTTAACTTCGCTTCCACAGTCAATAAAGCTTGGGTCTAGCAGTAAAACGTATATTAGTTGAGATGAAAATAAGTAAAAAAGGAAAGAATTGAATAATTCATACATTGGCGAACAAAGAATTTAGAGTAGTACGCCTTTTTCTTTTTTGCGGGTATATGCAGTTCATAAAGGGAAGTCGATCTTGCAGTCCTTTACGATCATCTGTGCAACTAGCCGAAAAGCATGTTTCATCATCATCATCGTCACAGCCCATAAACGTCCCACTGTTGGGCTCGGGCCTCCTTTGTAATGGAAGGGAAATTAACCTACTATACTGCGCTGGTCAGACGTGTTGGCATAGGGTTTTGTCTCGAGTTTTGCTTCTCCCGCATATATGTTATATGCGTGTTATATCCCTTAGTTGTCTCGTACGATCACCCACGGGTAAGATATGGGGTAGTGAATAGTATTCTTACTCCGTCACCACACGGAAAAGTTTATTATATAGGAGCGTGTTTATTGTACGGGAAACCTGTATATCACGACGACAAACGACATGTAAATTATGTTATGCAACACTAATATTTAAATCAATTTAAGAAAGATGATTAACGAATAAATAATTATACATAAGAATGTCATTATCATTTTCTTACTCTTATCCTAATTACTTGGCGTCCATACAATATGTACTCTTCTTTCATAGTACATACTCTCAAAGTTATTGGCAATAGTTTTATGACCGGCCTCCCACCACACGTCAATCCTCCTTGGGAGTATAATTGTTGACCAAACGGCATCAGATGGAGTTAGCCCAGGTCGTTATAAGTCTGCCACCGAAGACAAAGATCGGGTACCAGTGGCCCGCTCGCATGGCAAAGAGCAGAGTTGCACGGTGGATATATGGTCACGCGCCGCCTCTTCCGTCACCCCGGACCGATTTGGCGGGGTGAAACGCATCCATAGTCCACGGCAAAAAAAAATAGGTCGTTATAAATCTCTTAGTCCTCTTTTACGACATCCATGAGCAAAGTAAGGGTTGGTAGTATTTGTAACCGCTACCACACAGCTAGTAAAGTAAGTATACATAAGAATGTACACATCTTTATTCGTTATAAATCATCTTTATAACTACATAATTTCTTAAAGTTGCTTTTGTCATAATGAAATATTATATTGATTTTCTTAATTTATTAATGTTAATATGCCGTTTTAAAAAACATTAGAGGGTTGACGTCTGGCAGGCGGCCGGTCATAAAACTATTGGCAATAACTTTTACAATATGTAGTATGAAAGAAGAGTACATATTGTATCGACCCCAAGTAATTGGGATAAGAGTAGGAGAATGATGATGTTGTGGTAGCGGCTACGTATACTACCAACCCTTAATTTGCTCGTGGATGTTGTAAAAGATGACTAAGTGCCTTATAACGACTTGGGCCAACCCAACCTGATGCCGTTCGGTCAACAATTATATTCCCAAGGAGGGTTGATGTCTGGCAGGCGGCCGGTCATAAAACTATTGCTATTAACTTCTACAATATGTACTGTGAAAGCAGAGTACATATTGTATCGACCCCAAGTCATTGGGATAATAGTAGGAAAATGTATGTTTTATTTGGTATCATAAGTTAATTTACCAAATATTTAGCTTTCTTTAATACACAATATCAATTCCATATGCCAATATCTACTATACGTTCAATTTAAAAAGTAAAAATAGATTCAGATAACTTGAAAATTGGCTTCATCACGTCTGCGAGAGCTTAACGAGCTTGGTAGTAAATGTCACGTAGAGTATAAACTAGCCATGTAAGGTGCTCCGAGTGGCCACTCTATATTGGTTAAGTACTACTAAGAGTATTTGAAATAATGGAATATATCTTTATATTTTTATTATTTGAAAGTACGTGTTGGAATTAAAAGCTATGTTCATTCCTTAATACTAAGAGTTTTTGATAAGAACTATTAAAATTGGCTAATAGAGCTCCTGGTGAATGGATAGCAATATTTTATTTTGGTATGTTATAGTCTGAATACAAACTGCTTAGACCTTCGGGATGACGAAAGGGTGACGTGCATATTTATGATCAACCGTATTCTCTCTCCATTGCCGCTGGGCTCATCACTGGTACCGATTCTTTTATCTAGGTAGAGAGGTACTTGCCACCGAAGACAAAGATCGGGTACCGGTGGCTCGCTCGCACGGCAAAGAGAGGAGTAGCACGGTGGGTCTATGGGGTCACGCGCCACCTCTTCCGTCACCCCAGACCGATTTGGCGGAGCGAGACGCATTCATAGTCCACTATAAAAAAAAATGTTAGAGAGATACTTCTGAGCAACTACTATAATAACGTCGACCAAGTACGATTATTTTACGATCACCTCTTTAGACGGCCACAGTCCAACGCTGGACGTCGATAGGCTGATAGATCGTTGATTCTTGGCATACACCTCTTAGTTATTTGACAAGTCCGTGAAAAAGAAGTGGTAACGCAGCGTAACAAAAGTAACGTCAAGAATTATCATTTCAAAAGATTTTATTAGTATGGAAAAGTAGAAATATAAATGACTTATAGCGCTCATAACAGCTAGCGGTTTTTCTTTACTTTTTACAATGACTGTGATATTTTTGAATGAAAGATACAGTACGGGTTACCTAATTTACATACAAAGGTATAAGGAAAATACGACGTCATCTTGCTTAATTCGCAGGGTCTTCAAGTAGAAGGGGCCTTTTTATATAAACCTTTAGGGTGGTTCCAAATATAAACAGTATTCACCTCATTTTCTTTTCCTCAGATTGCGCATGTAATTCGTATATATTTTTTTTAACAATTACAAAATATCCATTTCTTATGTATGTGGAATGGCGTAATTATGATACTGTTTTCTTTATAGTCTGAAGCTTTTGTTCTCAGAGGCAAGAGTATCTCACTCTTTGCCATGACACGTTTTTCTTATTTTCATTTAAAGCTGAGTACGGACCAAATAAATAGATATAAGAAAATACCCTACATAACTCTGGCAGCTTAGATTAATTATCATTAAATTTTATTTTATGAATGCCTTCTTTTTTAATGATATTATTTACATCCATTAATCGATTTTTACGATATCAACGAAAAACAAAGCAGTGGTCATCATTGTATTCTTACTCTATTACCATACGAATATAACTTTTATTTCCATACTTTTATTTATTTAATAGAAGGTGTGTCTATTTTCATCTACGGGATACATTTCCAGACTTAGTGATGACTAAATATGTTTCAATTCTAACAATATTTTTGTCCTAATTAAAATATATATTCGGGGCTACGCGAACAGAATTCTTATGTTCAAGCCAAGGAGGCAGTTATTACTCAGATTGCCTTATTCTATTTTCTTCCATTAATACAAATACATTTTATCATCATAAAAATAATATACACACAAATCTATCAATGTGATTTCATGAAAAAGAATTACACTATAATAAACAGAAAATATCATGTAGAGAACGTCGTCGGGCTTTTGCCCTTTATTTGGCATATAGATCGAAATATAATAAAATATTACGGTCCCTCACAATACCCTACGAAATATACTAGAAATAAAAGCATTGGGTTGAAAATATATTTTCTATAAATTGTCTGTTGATGTTGATCGAAAAATAAACTGGACAAATGTACCTGTTAATTTCTATATGCCTAAATACGTTGCCATTTTATATTTAGCGGTTACTAGCAGTAATACATTTTTCTTTAATTTGTTTCAAATGCATTGTGATATAAATTATATTATATACAGTACACATCGTTCCTTAAGAAATTTCGGCTTCGCAGAACGAGAGAAAAAAAAAATTAAGCTAACTTTTCTTTTCATTTATTTCTTAGTTAAAGTTATAGTTAAAATTTAATCAAATACTTTTGTGTATATTTTTATTTATCCTACATACATATCATCACGCCATATCCCTTGCAGGGTAGGCAGAGAGAACAGAGTGCCAAAGAACTCTATCTTTGCATACTTCACTCGCTTCCTCAACATTCATAATTCTCTTCATACACGCTCGCCGGTTTCGGAGACTCTTGACTCCACCTTCCTTCAGTACATGACCGATCTGGTCTAGGTAGGTTAGTCTAGGTCTCCCTCGGTACCTACATCTTTCCACTTTCGCATTGTATATCTTCTTAACCAGACGTTCGTTCGGCATTCTTTCCACATGTCCGAACCATCGGAGCATTCCCTTTCGCATCTTTACACCAATACTCTCTTTCATACCTACTCGCTCTCTTACGTCGTCGTTATTTTATTTATCCTATTTTTTTTTTTTTTTATATTTGTTTATTTTAATTTATTTAAATTTGTTTATTTATCCTAATACAAGAAAAATCTTTTAAGAGATAACCCCTGAATAAGTACATATGTATATTATTAAAGTACGACGGTAAAGTAGGAAGAAAGTTTCTAGATTATAATCCGAACGAAACATGTGTCATTACCAGCTATACAAAGGAACTGGAGGATATTATGACGTAATCAGCTTCTCGACTAATACCTGTGTTATATTTACGAAGTTATTATGTCCACGAGTAACGTCAACTATTGTTTTTCTTTTATTATTCCCGACTAACAGATATTATCCAAATACTATTCTTAGCTTCGTTAATGAAAATTGCCATGCCGCACTTTGATAAAATATAATTAGAGTGTGAAATCACATTCATTTTTAATTGAATTGTCGAGATTAAAATTGTGCATTTCTTTTGTTTTATCTTCTTGAAATAGGAATTCATAATAAATAAAATTTCTTCTCCGAAATATCACACAGTTCCTGTAAACGATGTAATCACGAGTTGCAATATCGTCACCTGAAAATAAAATTAAAATTATTAAATACATAGATTAAAATTATAAAATAAAATACAGTAACAATAACACTTAAATTTAATATGTACACATTTAAAATATCTAAATATATATGTTTGTACTTACCTCATGAAATATAAAAATATGTATGTTTATTCTTCTTTCTTGTAATTTTATATGTACTTATCTTTGTATAATTTTAAATAAATGCACCGCCTTTTGCTCGCATACCGACGTGCGAATATTGTGTTTAACGCGCAGATGGCGCTGTTCACTTCACTTCATACGATACGCGCAAACACACGTCGTGGTCAGTTAACGGGCAAAAAGGTGTTATTAAAGTAAAAAGTGTCGCCTCATTTCGAACCCACAACCACTCCACGCATACCAGCATCCGCAACAGTTCCCTCTCTCTTTCTTCGGTCTAAATCGATTTACGATTTCTAAAGACAAGTAAACTAAGTAATGGCTGACTTAGAGTTAAATTATTTACATACATTCATTGTGGATTCACCTTTTCTGCTATACATCTTGCCCCCTTATCAATATTATATATTTAAATGCCTTTTTTTTTTTTTTTTTTTGGGGTGGGTTATGGTCGGCGCTCTTCTCGCACCACTCCGTCCGGGGCGACAGAGGGGCGTAAGCACGCATACCCGTAACCCACCCACGAACCTCGCCTACGTCGTTGGACCGGCCACTGGAGCAGCGTGAACTATATTTAAATGCCTACGCATTTTACACGTTACTTGTTATATAGTTAAGATAATCTTTACAAAATGAAAACTAAGGCAGACTTGTAATGAATTATAAACATGTAGAAAGATATTCTGAGCAATACTACTCTTAATTGTTACTTAAGAGGAGTAATTATTACTTGAAAGATTATATATAATTTATCGGTGTATTGTGTTCATAAATCCCATCAAAGTCGTCTAAGTACAAAACCTTAACATCATTAAGTTAACGATTAATAGTCGTAGATTTATAATAATTACCTTAATTCATATAATACTTGACACACGTAATGTTCTTAAAGGCCCTTAGACAGTCTTATTAAACCAATCCAATATTCGGTTTAATAAGACCTAGGCTCAACAATAATCACCGAAGTTAAAATCGAGTACTGGTGGTCCGCTCGCACGGCGAAGAGAGAAGGTTTTACGGTGGGTCTATGGGGTCACGCGCCGCCTTTTCCGTCACCCCGGACCGATTTGGCGGGGCGAGACGCCACCAATAAAAAAAAAAAAAAAAGGCTCAACAATAATAGTAAGAGGATGATCATAGCCTCTGAACTTTCACTAGATTTATTTTCTTGTACTGAGAGATGTTTCAGACCTATAGCTAAAAGGTATGAGGAGGCACTGACCATTATTAGCAGTATATGTTGATCCAAATTCGTTATATCGTATTTTCTTTATAGCTATTCAATATTTCGGTAATAATATTTTATTTTTCTCAGTGTGTGCAAATATTTTCTATTATTGTGTATGGCACGCAGTTAGCAATAAGAGAATTGATTAAATAAATAAATAAAAATACATAAAAGATATATAAATACAAGAGAAAAGAAAGAAAGAGTTTTAAGATAATAATAGAAGATCTTACGAGCTAGATTAAGATTGGTACAAGTTATGCGTATGATAACGGATTGAAAATATAATTGTATGACCACTCTTTTTTTTCTACGAGCATAAGGTAAGGTTTGCCGAGTGGTGACTCAGTAAGAATACAATTCACCACCCCTATCTTACCGTTGGGAATAAGAGACGACTAAGGGATGTAAAACGTATATAACAGATGCAAAAGAAGGAAAACTTGAAGCAAAACCCTATACCAACACGTCTGATCAGCTTGGTATAGTAGGTCAATTTCTCTCCTATTATAGAGGAGGCTTAAGCTCAACAGTGGGATTTATATCAGCTAAGATGTTGACGATGATAGTAACATAATTTTAACGTGTGTAAATAGACAAAATTACTGGAAAAAAAGGAAAACTCGACTAAAACCTTATATCTACTCATTCGAGTAACGGAGGCGACTTACTTTAAGATTTATAAGTTGGAATCGTGGCTCATTGTAGGTCAAATATAACTGCAGACGAAGATGAATGATTAAAAAATTGTTTTACAATGATGATTACTGTCAGGGCCTTGCAAAATGATATCATAGAATATTGCAAATGTAAAGTTTAAAGTGCCACGTTTTTAACTCGTTCTTAGTGATGGTGTTCTTAAATGAAATCCATAAATATGATGACGCAGATGACGACTGCTAGATGATGTAGTGGTTAAGATACCGAATCATGGTGCCTGCCAGTGTCGGTTTCGATTCACAAATTAATATTCTAAGTCTGGGTGTAATTTGTATTCGTTAAATTACAAGCGCAATACAAGAATTATTTCTTTAGTGCCGGATGTTGTATTAAAACAAAAATAGGTTTGCCAAAGTTGTGTGGTAGCATATTCAACAGCGGTTCTGTGCCTACAGCGTAATAAGTCATACTAGCGTAAAGTCTTCGTTCGGGTGACTGACCGGGGATTAGTCTGGCCACCCGGAGTGAGGCTACTGCGTGAGGACGACGCGCGACGGCGAAAGCTGTCGGGCCGTTGACTCGAGGGTAGACCGCCAGGTGGGCCACCGAAAACAAAGACCGGGTTCCGGTGGCTCACTAGCACGGCATCGATAGGTACGTTGTTGGGCAGGTCTATGGAGCGGCGCGCCACTTCTTCTGTCGCTCCGGACGGATTAGTGGGGTGTGACCACACCTTGGTCCACCGTCTAAAAAAAGTCTATGCTTAGTAAAGGCAATACGAACCGCATTTTGATGTTGCATTCAAACATTGCTTATAATGGCTGCGTAGTATCATACTCTGGCAGAAAAATTAAGATCTGAATAGTGACAATGTGCTATGGCACTCGGCGGGTAGCCATAATTTTTGGGTAACTTTTGGTTGGTCGGCCAACCTGTACCGTTGATATCGAAAAGGTCACAGAGTGTCAGTAACACTTATTATAAGCTGTGCTGTTGCTTGTTTGCTATAATAATAAATAACAAACAAAAAAAAAGTGAAATTTCTAAAAATCTTCTTCTAAAGAATTAATACTGGTACCACAGAACTTTAAAACATAATTAATGGATAATAATTTTAAAAAAATCGTCTTGACGTATCTGTAGATACCACGTTTTAAATGCCATTATATTAATTATAATTTTTTTTTTGTTACAGCTCTTCTGCTCGACACATTAAAAGTTGTTCATCGCTCAGTTTGTAATGATGAGACAGTTTCGTTGGCATGTCCTAGAGGGACAACGATTAGCATACAAATGGCCCAATATGGAAAAGCAACAGTAGAACAAGGATGCACAGCTTTGAGTGCCAGTAATACTGAAGAAACAAAGAATTGCAAGCGGCCTAATGCTATACAGGTGAGTGCGTCAAGCGTAATATTAAATAAAATTTCCTTGTCATCATTATCTTAAACCATATACGTCCCACCGTTAGGCTCGGACCTCTTTCACTGTGGGAGGAAAATTCACCTACTGTAACACGCTGGTCAGATGTGTTGGCTGAGGGTTTTATTTCGTATTTTCCTTGTCTTGTGTTATCTGCATATGATCTTTTACGACAGCCAGGGGAAATGGAGGTTGGGCGGCGTCACTGGGCCTCTGTGTCCTAAACAGAGGCTCAGTGAACACGTGTGTGCGACAGCAGGGTGGGTCGATAGTGGACTTGTCGTTCGCTAGTCCCGCTGTCGCACCACGAGTGAGGAACTGGCGTGTCCTGGAGGAGGCGGAGACCCTGTCGGATCACCGTTACATCCGGATGGAGGTCTCCCCTCTCCGGGACCCCAGCAGGGGTCACAGGGCGGACCGAGCTCCCGCATTTCCGCGGTGGGCTGTGGGGCGGCTGGATAGGGACCTACTGGCGGAGGCGGCCATCGTGAACACGTGGCTGTCCTCACCCCCCCAAGCGGACGGAGTGGACGTCGAGGCTGTCCGCATCCGCAGTGCGTTAACGCAGGTCTGCGATGTGGCCATGCCCAGGGTGCGGCGTCTACCTCCGAGGCAGGGGGTCTACTGGTGGTCCCCAAGACTGGCGGACCTTCGTGCGGCGTGCATTAGTGCCCGAAGGTCCTACACCCGCAGTCGGCGGCGTCGCCGCGATGTTGAGCGGGAGGGCCAGCTGTACGAGGCGTACCGCAGTGCGCGTACCGCCTTTCGGCTGGCCATCCGGTCCGCCAAGGACGCGAGTTGGCAGGAGATGCTGGACGGTCTCCACCGTGACCCCTGGGGTCGCCCGTATCGCGCGTCGCTGAATAAGCTTCGCGCGCAGGGCCCCCCCCTCACCGAGACCCTCCAGCCCGACCTCCTTCGTAGAGTGGTCGAGGAGCTGTTCCCGCAGCAGTCGGAGCACACGCCCCCGGTCATGGCTTCGCCAGATCACGACCGGGAGGCCATCGAGAGTGTTCCGCCCGTGACGGAGTCGGAAGTGGGGTCAGCCGTGGCGAAGATTCGTTCCGCCACCACGGCCCCCGGCCCGGACGGAGTCCCAGTCCGGGTGTTGACATTGCTCCTCGAGCATCTCGAACCTCGCCTCAGGCGACTGTTCAACGCCTGTCTGACGTCTGGACGGTTCCCTGAGTGCTGGAAGGAAGGGAGGTTGGTTCTCCTGACAAAGCCGGGACGGCCCCCGGATTCGCCGTCGGCCTACAGGCCCATTGTGCTTCTGGACGATGTGGGTAAGCTGCTGGAGCGTGTCCTCGCTGCCCGCATCGTCCAGCACCTGGAGGAGGTGGGGCCCGATCTGTCGGACGCTCAGTTTGGGTTTCGGAGGGGGCGTTCGACCATCGGGGCCCTGCTACGCCTGAGGCAGACGGCCGCGGAGGCTGTCGCCGGCAAAGGAGTGCTGTTGGCGGTGTCGTTGGACATCGCCAACGGCTTCAATAGTCTGCCATTCAGCTGCATCAGGGAGGCACTCCGGTTCCATGGAGTGCCCCTGTACCTCAGGCGGCTGGTGGCAGACTATTTGGAGGGGCGCAGTGTCCTCTACGCGAGCCCCGCAGGGGACATTGTGCGGACGCCCATGTCGTGCGGTGTTCCGCAGGGGTCAGTTCTGGGGCCGACTCTGTAGGACATCGGTTACGACTGGGCGTTAAGAGGGAGTCTCCCCCCCGGGCTGAGCGTTATTTGCTATGCTGACGACACGCTCGTCACAGCCCGGGGCAGGACACTCGAAGAGGCGGCGAGCCTGGCCACTCTCGGCACCGAGGAGATGGTCAGGCGAATTGAGGCGCTGGGGCTCAGGGTGGCCCTAAACAAGACGGAGGCCCTACTATTCCATGGGCCCCGTGTGAGGCTGCCCATCGGCGCCTCGTTAGTCGTCAACTCCATCCACATCAGTATCCAGGCCCATATGAGGTACTTGGGCCTGGTGCTCGACGGGCGATGGTGGTTCCGGGAGCATTTCCGTCAAATTGCTCCCCGGCTGGTCGGCGCGGCGTCCGCCCTTTCTCGGCTCATGCCGAACGTGGGTGGACCCAGTTTCGAGGGCCGACGGCTGTATGCGGGGGTGATCCGCTCAATGGCCATGTACGGCGCACCCGTGTGGGCGAGGGCTCTGAACGCCCAGCTCAGGGCGGTGCTGTGGAGGCCACAGCGAGCCATGGCGGTCAGAGCCATTCGCGGGTACCGCACGGTGTCTTCCGAGGCGGCATGCCTATTGGCCGGGACACCCCCGTGGGACCTAGAGGCGGAGATGCTCTCCGACCTCTACCGGCGGGTTACCTCAATGCGCGAAGAGGGTGGCTCCCCATCGTTCAACGAGATAGCCACCTGGCGCGAGGACGCCCGCCGAGAAGTCATCGCCCGTTGGGCTACGCGGCTGGAGAGGCCTAGACACGGTGTTTTTACCGTTGAGGCCCTCCGGCCCGTACTGATGGAGTGGATGGAGCGGCGGCACGGAGTCCTCTCTTTCCGGTTGGTGCAGGTCTTGTCGGGGCATGGTTGCTTCGGCAAGTACCTGCACACGGTCGTGCGGAGGGAGTGGACTCCGTCCTGCCACCATTGCAGTAGCGGCGAGGACACGGCGCAACATACGCTCGAGGTATGTTCGGGCTGGGACGGGCAGCGCCGTGACCTCGTCGCTGTCATCGGTGCCGACCTGGCGCTGCCGACTGTTGCGCGAGCAATGGTCGACAGCGTCAGGAATTGGGACGCGGTCGCCGCCTTCTGCGAGGCTGTCATCTCGCAGAAGGAGGCGGCGGAACGGGCCCGGGAGGATTCCCGTGACCCGGGCCGCCGCCCGTGGCCGGGGCGGCGCAGGCGCGAGTACCTGCGCCTGATGCCGCCCTAACCGAGGCTTCGGGTGATCGGACCGGGGAATTGTCCGATCACCCGACGTGAGGCCACCGCGTGAGGACGACGCCTCGACGGCGAATGCTGTCGGGGCGTCGACAAGAGAGGAGCCCGAGAGGGCATACCGCCGAGCGGGCCACCGAAGACAAAGATCGGGTACCGGTGGCCCGCTCGCACGGCGAAGAAGAGGTGCTTTGCAGGGTGGGTCAATGGGGTTGTGCGCCGCCTCTTCCGTCACCCCGGACCGATTTGGCGGGGTGCGACGTCCATAACCCACCGCAAAAAAAAAAAAAAAAAAAAAAAGGGGAAATGGAGGTAGTGGTGAATTGTATTATTATTCCGTCACCACACGTCATCAAGCTAGTTTTATTGAAAAGTACATTCACTTAAAAAAAAATAATTAAAAGTACCTATTTTTGTTCTTGTAAAAAAATCTCAAATAATATTGTACTCACATTTATATTTGATAAGTCATTTTTATGTTTTTTTTTTCTAGTTTCCACTTTAATTACTGTCGGAATCATCAGCATTATCATCATATTCATTCATGTACCATTGCAATACTTGAGCCTCTTCCACAATAAGAGGGAAATTGATCAAATATACTGCGCATGTCAGATGGTTTGCAATAGGATTTTATTTCGAGTTTTCCTTCTTTTATTAGATATTATCTGCATAGGATATCCTTTAGTTATCTTTTATGGTATCCACGAGCAAGATAATGATGAGTGGTTAATAGTATTTATACTCCGCCAATACACGAAATACGGTTATCGTAAAAAATAACATTCAGAAACGAATAATGTCACTTTCTGGTGGCAGCGGAATTTATAAGTACAAATATTATGATTTTGACAAAACTTGCGTTAATAAATAATCATCATTCACCTACTCTTATCCCAATTACTTGGGGTCGATAAAATATACACTCCTTTTTCATAGAACATATTGTAAAAGTTATTGGCAATAGTTTTATAACCCGTCGCCTGCCAGACGTCAAACCGCCTTGGGGATGTGATTGTTGACCAAACGGCATCAGATGGAGTTGGCCCAGGTCTTAGTCGTCTTTTACAATATCCACGAGCAAAGTACGGGTTGGCAGTATTAGTAACCACTACCAGACAGCTAATAAATTACGTAATAAATAATATTTTTTTATAATTTACTATGAAAATTAGATCTGAAACATATTTGTGAATTAGTTATTTATAAAATTTTGTAGTTATATAATTAAGGAAGTAAAAAAATCAATGTTACAAAACAGTTACATGGAAATTGCTTGCAAAAAATAAATATTTGCGAGAGGAAAATTAGGGTCGTTCTGCTTTAATTAAACTCTCTTAACTAAAGGAGTACACAATTGAACTTAATGAGTACCGTTTCAATTCTTCCCAATCAGACCTACTATCACGACTAAAAACATATAATTACGTAATAAGCAGTATGCCTATATAATGAAATAAAAAAGTAAAAGTAAATGAAAAGTAATTGAAAATAAATATAAAATCAATAAATGATATATTTGATCAAAAAAAGTACACAAAAACAACGAAATTTTTTTTGTTGTCTCTCAACCTTTTAACTTCATTAAAATAACATTAATATTTTTAAAATAAGTGTTGGCACCTCGAATGACCGCTCGGTGAAGAAGTATAATTAGTTATATCTACATATTCTTCCTGCCGCTACATATTCTTCGCCGTATGGTAGTGGCTACGAATACTACCAACCCTTACTTTGCTCGTGGATGTCGTAAAAGACGACTAAAAGCCCTACTATAATGACCTGGGCTAACTCCATCTGATGCCATTTGGTCAACAATTACATTCACAAGGAGGGTTGACGTCTGGCAGGCGGCCGGTCATAAAACTATTGCCAATAATTTTTACAATATGTACTATGAAAGTAGAGTACATATTGTATCGACCCCAAGTAATTGAGATAGAGGAGAATGATGATGATCTACATAAGTATAAACGGAAAATATCTACTATTTTCAGATTCTAAATTTGAATTTAGTTTTTTATATACATAAATGCAATAAATTTCTATGTTGCAAGATATACTAAATTAGCCTACCGTATTTCAATATGGAAATATGAGGCATTTACTTTGGAGGAGTTGCATGATATGTGTGTATGGGGGGTGCATATACGTACGTAGATAGCTTATTAATATTTTTTTTGTTTTTAATCTGCTTTAATTATATTCAATTAGTGCCCCTCCGACGCAGCGCTCATCTTTAAATATTAATAAGTTTATTTAATGAAATTTAATATTCCAGATAAAATGTTATTTTTTTGTGTCAAGGACAACTTGAAATACATCAGAGTACACTAATAGGCAATCTAGAAATTCGTCTCTCACCTTCCAGCGCAGTCATCAGACTAGCTTAGTCGTTCACATGGGCGTCTCTAATGTTGAGACACAAATATTTTTGGAAGTAAATACAATATGCGTCTAAGATCCCTGCAGCAGCCAAAAATATGACATTGAAACCACTGCAAATATTCATAAATTGCAGCTAAGAATCATTTTGATCACGTCAGCTCTTAAATAAAGGAAACCATATCATAATCGGTGCATCGTTTAGGAGCTACTATGCACACAGACAACTTTAAGTTTACCCCTATTTTTCATCATCTCATCTTCATCTCAGCTCATATACGTCCCACTGTTGGGATCGAGCCTTCTCCACAATGGGAGGAAAATTGACCTGCTGTACCACGCTGGTCAGACGTGTTGGTATAGGGTTTTGTTTCAAGTTTTCCTTCTCTTGCATAGTTGTAATATGCGTTTTATATCCCTTAGTCGTCTTTTACGAACACCTACGGGTAAGATAGGGGGTGGTGAATTGTATTCTTACCCCATCACCACACGGAAAACCCCCTCTTTTTGTTAGAGACAAAAATGAAATTCTTAACTTTAGGTGCCTTACCAGGTTCCCTAATACGTTCACAACGTATTAGTTTTAAAGGTTTTGTACTTTTTAGATTAGTTTACTATTACTTGTATTTTAGTATTAAGATACACTATAATGTTTACTTACTGCTCTTTGAAAATAGTAGTTTATGGTAAACGGGATGCGAAAGTAATCCTGTCTGTCTGTCTCTATTTCACGCCAAAACTACTGCACTGATCTAAATGAAATTTGGTACACAGAGAGTTTAGAGCCTGATAAAGGACTAAAAGCTACTTTTCTACTCAAAAAAAGGGTTATAAAGGGGGATGAAAAGTTATAAGGAACTACCGTCATTTTTAGGCTATTGATTAAATATAAATAAATATGACATCAACATGTTGTAAAATTTTACCCTTAAGGGGTAAATAAAAATAGGTGATTAAAAACTTTAGGAAAGTAACCTTTTACGCGAGCGAAGCCGCGGGTAGAAGCTAGTACTATCATAAACGTACGTCTTAATAACTGGCCCATGTGAAATAACGTAGTGACGTTTAATTACACTCATTTGTGTGAGCTTTGAAAGCGATGATTTCTAAATAGGTCTACGTTCACCAACCAAACGCATTTCACCGATATTCTCAATCGGTGCCAATTCTGCTGTTCACTAATTCAAATAAAATTGGAAGCTATTTAAAACTATCAAATAGCAACAAAAGAGAAAAATGACGTTTTATAATTGTCAAACAAATTAAAAGCTTTTTAGGATGCCGTGATTCTGAATGGTTTGCAACCTTATAGGATAACTTAAGTCTGTTTATCCGTCTATCCCAGCCAATTTACTGCAAATCTACAGAACTATTTAAGTAGAAATTTGAAACACATTGTATTTATTTAACTCCAGGTGTATACGGAACCATAATGTGAATAAATGAATTTTTAACGTGGGTTTTAACATGTTATTGGTAAATTAAAAAAAAATAGGACTAATTGTAATAGAAAATAACAATTTATCAAATGAAAAGAATAAGTACGTGTAGTTCTTTACTTTTAGATTATAAGAAAATCTGTATATTTTTAATGAATTTCTCTTTTTTTTCTCTTTTTTTAAAAAAAAATCTCTTCTTGCTAGAACAACTCGCCCGTATCCAGATTTTTTATTTTAATTAATATTAAGAAATAAATTATGTGGCGTACAAAGTACAGATATCAGAATTGAAACTGTGGCAAGCTATTTTTTAAATCTCGTTTACATACATCAACAAATAGCGTGTACTCGTACTATTTTTGTGTATTTCGCACTATTTTTTTCCCTACCAATAATTAAATCCATACTTTTTTTTTGTAAAAAATAACTTATTAAGAGAAATAATATTACCAAATTTCTACTGATTCTTACATTTTCTTTCTACTTATAAATTTAGTAAGCGTACAACAGAGTTAGCACCGATAACCAGTATTTGTGTCAGCACGATTTACCCGTTCATGTCTAACCACTGTTAGCTGAATCCTAAATTACCTAATGGATCGACTCATATCTGCACACATTTTGAATAGAGAACAAATACACCGTCGCGAAATTATACCACAATTGCTCGTAAATGGCAATGGCGGTCATTTAATATGCCTTATTCATTCATACCACATTATTTTGTACATATATAGTGTTAGTTTTGAAGTTTCCGTACCCAACGGGTGTCAGTGGATGCCTATTAATAAATCTCAACTCGTTTTGTTTCGTTTCGTTCGTTTGTCTATCAATTGATTGTACTTTTATAACCGAACCAGGTAAATTGTTGAAATTTTTGCAGAATACATTTCTTCGTCCATCCATTATATATCAAGCATCCAATCCGGTCCTCCTCAGTGATATCAAGCTGCGAGAAACTCTAGGAAAGATTAAAACGCGATAATATCTTAGATTGTTCTCTGTGTGAACTTTTAAAATATAATTTACCACCCCTTAACTTACACGTATATGTTGTAAAAGACGACTCAGGGATATAATAAGTTCATAACAAAAGAAAAAGAGCTCGACGTAAAACCCCATATCAACCTGTCTAACCAGCGTGTTATAGTAGGTCAATATAACTTCTGCTGTGGTGGAAGTTCAAACTCAGCAATAAGACGTATGTAAGTGTATATAGCAGAAATTATAATGATGATTCTAGACGCACTATTAAAGAGAATTCACTGAACGATTTTTTTTGTCTAAGTTAAGATATTCCATTGCTTAATTTTTTGTGGTGTTGTTTTTTTGGAAGGAATACTTTGAAAGCTTATTTGAAAGAGAAGAGCCACAAAAATTATCATTTGTGAATGAAAGAGATCTCGAGGAAGGATAATGCATAAGTATGATAGAAATTACAAATGCATTGAAAGATATGAGAGCGGGTAAGTCTGCAGGATACGACAGGATTACAGTTGAAATGCTGACGGCTGGAGAAGATATTACAACTAACATCCTATACCAGCTCTTCAATCTTTGCTGGACTAATGGCCGAGTACCTATAGACTGGTGTCAGACGGTAATCGTACCTCTCTACAAAGGTAAAGGTTCACGGCAAGATTGTAGAAACTACAGGGGCATAAGCCTGCTTAGCATTGTCGGCAAACTGTATGCAAAAGTGTTGATTGAAAGAGTAGTGAAAGTGACCGAAAAGAAAATATGGGATGCACAAGCGGGTTTTCGAAAAAGTATGGGTTACATGGATCAAGTTTTCTCTTTACGATGCATGGCGCAAAAAATTTTGGCTAAAGGTCAGAAAGTCTTTTGCGCTTACATTGATTTGGAGAAGGCTTATGACAAAGTGAGGAGGAATGAACTGTGGTCGGTACTATCTATGTATGGGTTAAATGGCCATCTTATTCAGGCACTGAAATCCATTTATAAGGATTTCAGAGCTTGCGTAAGGATAAACAGGTCCTATACTGAATGGTTTAACATTGATAAAGGTGTTAGACAAGGATGTGTAGCTTCACCGTGGCTGTTTAACCTATTTATGGATAGCTGTTTGCAAAATTTGAAAAATAATTAATGTGGTTTAAGAATGAATGAGTTACTCGTCAAATGTCTTCTTTATGCCGATGATCAGGTTTTACTTGCATCGTCGGCTGAAGACTTACAGGCGATGGTAACTACTATGCATGATGCTTTTGAAAGAAAAGGTATGAAAGTAAATGTAAGTAAGACAAAAGTAATGGTCTTTGAAAAGGATAAATGTATGACAGAATGTAATATTTTTATAAATGGTGAGGGATTGGAATAGGTGAAAGAATTTGTATACTTGGGTGTACTGTTTACTAGTGATAGGAAAAATGATGAAGATGTTGAAAGACGAGTAAATGCTGGTAATAAAGTGAATGGGGCATTGTACGCTTTTATGAAAGGTAGGAATGTATCTAAAAAGGCACGCCGAGCTGTACATAAGGGAGTATTAGTTCCCACTCTCATGTATGGCAGTGAAAGTTGGATTTGGCAGGGAAGACATGAAAGTAAAATAAATGCTGTAGAGATAAGAGCTCTTCGTAGTAGGTGTGGTGTAAGTCTGAAAGATAAAATTAGGAATAGTGTTATAAGAGAGCGCTGTGGTGTGAATGAAGAATTAGTGACAAAGATAAAAAAAGGGTATGCTGAGGTGGTTTGGACACGTGAAAAGAATGTGTGAAGAAAGGTTGACTAAACAAGTATACAAAGCGAGTGTGAGTGGGACGATTACAAGGGAAAGACCACGTCGTACTTTCCTGGATTAAATTGAAGATGTGTCAGTGAAAGGTTAGATAAAGAGTACGCGTAATCGTAGATCATGCATGAAGACTGATGAGTGTGAATGAAGCGATGGAAGTATGTCAGGATCGTGGTTTGTGGCAATCCGTAGTCTCTGACTACCCCTCTGGGAAACAGGCGTGAAGCTATGTATGTATGTATGTTTTTTTTTGATTGAACAGGTGTGGTGCTATAGTCTACTATCTTGATCATGATTTTAGTTTTTTTTTTTTTTTTTTACAATTACCTGAGACTATTAATTGGTGGGAGACTGCAACGCCAAATCCACGGCGTGGGGGTCCCCTATGACGGTCAACCGCGGGCGTATGGTCGTTGAGTGGGCGGCTTCACTGGGCCTCTGTGTTCTTAACAGGGGCTCAGTGAACACGTGTGTGCGGCAGCAGGGCGGTTCGATAGTGAAGTTGTCGTTTGCTAGTCCCGCTGTAGTGCCACGGGTGAAGAACTGGAGTGTCCAGGAGGAGACGGAGATCCTGTCGGACCACCGGTATATCCGGATGGAGGTCTCCCCACGGGACACCAGTAGGGGTCACAGGGCGGACGGAGCTCCCGCGTTTCCGCGGTGGCCTGTGGGTCGTCTTGATAGAGACCTACTGGCGGAGGCGGCGATTGTTAGTACGTGGTTGTCCTCACCATCCCCAGCGGACGGAGTGGACGCTGAGGCTGTCCGCATCCGCAGTGCGTTAACGCGAAACTGCGATGCGGCCATGCCCAGAGTGCGGCGACGTCCACCTCCGAGGCAGGGGGTCTACGGGTGGTCCCCAAGACGTGTGGACCTTCGTGCGGCGTGTATCAGTGCCCGACGGTTCTACACCCGCAGCCGGCGGCGTCACCGCGACGCTGAGCGGGAAGGGCAGCTGTACGAGGCGTACCGAAGTGCGCGGACTGCCTTTCGGCTGGCCATCCAAGCCGCCAAGGGTGCGAGTTGGCAGGAGATGCTGGACGGTCTCGACCGTGACCCCTGGGGTCGCCCGTATCGCGCGGCGCTGAACAAGCTTCGCGCGCAGGCCCCCCCCTCACCGAGACCCTCCAGCCCGACTTCGTCAGTAGAGTGGTTGAGGAGCTATTTCCACGGCAGTCGGGACACACGCCCCGGTCATGGCTTCGCCAGATCACGACCGGGAGGCCAACGAAAGTGTTCCACCCGTGACGGAGTCGGAAGTGGGGTCGGCTGTGGCGAAGATTCGTTCCGCCACCACGGCCCCCGGCCCGGACGGAATACCAGTCTGGGTGTTGACGTCGCTCCTCAAGCACTTCGAGTCTCGCCTCAGGTAACTGTTCAACGCCTGTCTGACGTCTGGACGGTTCCCTGAGTGCTGGAAGAAAGGGAGGTTGGTTCTCTTGCCAAAGCCAGGACGGCCCCCGGATTCGCCATCGGCCTACAGGCCCTTCGTGCTCCTTGACTATGTGGGTAAACTGCTGGAGCGTGTTCTCGCTACCCGCATCGTCCAGCACCTGGAGGAGGTGGGGCCCGATCTGTTGGACGCTCAATTTGGGTTTCGGACGGGGCGTTCGACCATCGGGGCCCTGCTACGCCTGAGGCAGACGGCCGCGGAGGCTGTCGCCGGCAAAGGAGTGCTGTTGGCGGTGTCGTTGGACATCGCCAACGCATTCAATAGTCTGCCATTCAGCTGCATCAGGAAGGCGCTCCGATTCCATGGAGTGCCCCCGTATCTCAGGCGGCTGGTGGCAGACTATTTGGAGGGGCGCAGTGTTCTCTACGCGAGCCCCGCAGGGGACATTGTGCGGACGCCCATGTCGTGTGGTGTTCCGCAGGGGTCGGTTCTGGGGCCGACTCTGTGGGACATCGGTTACGACTGGGCGTTGAGAGGGAGTCTACCCCCGGGCTGAGCGTTATATGCTATGCAGACGACACGCTCGTCACAGCCCGGGGCAGGACACTCAAAGAGGCGGCGAGCCTGGCCACTCTCGGCACCGAGGACTCAGCGCCTCAATTCGCCTGACTGAATTGAGGCGCTGGGGCTCAGGGTGGCCCTAAACAAGACGGAGGTCCTTTTATTCCGTGGGCCCTATGTGAGGCTGCCCATCGGCACCTCGTTAGTCGTCAACTCCATCCACATCAGTATCCAGGCCCATATGAGGTACTTGGGTCTGGTGCTCGACGGGCAATGGTGGTTCCGGGAGCTTTTTACGTCAAATTGCTCCCCGGCTGGTCGGCGCGGCGTCCGCCCTTTCTCGGCTCATGCCGAACGTGGGCGGACCCAGTTTCGATGGCCGAGGGCTGTATGCAGGGGTGATCCGCTCAATGGCCATGTACGGCGCACCCGTGTGGGCGAGGGCTCTGAACGCCCAGCTCAGGGCTGTACTGTGGAGGCCACAGCAAGCAATGGCGGTCAGAGCCATTCGAGGGTACCGCACGGTGTCTACCAAGGCGGCATGTCTATCTGCCGGGACACCACCGTGGGACCTAGAGGCGGAGATGCTCTCCGACCTCTACCGGCGGGCTACCACGATGCGCGACGAGATTGGCTCCCCATCGTTCAACGAGATAGCCACCTGGCGCGAGGACGCCCGGCGAGAAGTCATCGCCCGTTGGGCTATGCGGCTGGAGAGGCCTAGACACAGTGTCGTTACCGTTGAGGCCCCCCGGCCCGTACTGATGGAGTGGATGGAGCGGCGGCACGGAGTCCTCTCCTTTCGGCTGGTGCAGGTATTGTCGGGGCACGGGTGCTTCGGTTTGTACCTGCACACGGTCGCGTATAGGGAATGCACTCCGGCCTTCCATCATTGCAGCAGTAACGAGGACACGGCGCAACACACGCTGGAGGTATGTCCGAGCTGGGACGGGCAGCGCCGTGACCTCGTCGCTGTTATCCGTGCCGACCTGACGCTGCCGGCTGTCGCGAGGGCGATGGTCGACAGCGTCAGGAACTGGGACGCGGTCGCCGCCTCCTGCGAGGCTGTCATCTCGCGGAAGGAGGCGGCGGAATGAGTCCGGGAGGATTCCCGTGACCCGGGCCGCCGTCAGCGGCCGGGGCGGCGCAGGCGCGAATATCTGCGCCTGATGCCGCCCTAACTGAGGCTTCGGGTGATCTGACCGGGGAATTGTCCGATCACCCGACGTGAGAGGCCACCGCGTGAGGGCGACGCCTCGACGGCGAAATCTGTCGGGGCGTCGACGATAGGAACCCGCGAGGGTAAACCGCCGAGCGAGCCACCGAAGTCAAAGAACGGGTACCGGTGGCCCGCTCGCACGGCGAAGAGAGAGGAGTTTTACGGTGGGTCTATGGGATCACGCGTCGCCTTTCCGTCACCCCGGACCGATTTGCCGGGGCAAGACGCATCCATAGCCCAAAAAAAAAAAGACTATTAATTGGTGGTAAAGTAGTTTTTTCTTAACCTTTTACGACACGGGGAGATCCTTACGTTGGGGTACGATGTCAGAAACCTCCACGCGGTGTACCCTGGGTGCGGACGGCGGTCCCCAGTTCTTCTGTTTTACTGTCGTCCGTAACGAATATCTGGCGCTTCGCTCCTAGCCTTCTATCCGTAGAAGGTGACCGGACGCGAATCCGCGACGGGCTCAGTCACTCATTCATTTGAGGGCTGGGCAGGCATGTTCCACCGCCACCATCGTCAAATCGTAAACCTGATTCTTTGCTTGTCTTAGTTTCAGGAACGAGGGTCTTGGCTTAACCGCCCGGACCGCGAGGAAGACAACCTCTATAAAGAATTTCGAATGTACATTCGAATTCGGAAATCACCCATAATCTTAAGTTTTGGCGTGCGGCGAGAAGATGCATGGCAGATGGGTTGTTCTGTTCTTAGCACGCTCCAGCCAGGGTACCGGCTGCCCCCCTGGTTGGTAAATGTAGGCTTGCCCGGGTACAGGGATCTCTGCCCGGGTCGACGTCATAGTTTCTCCCACACTCGTGGGATCATTATGGAAACTCTCAATTTTAATAATATTTACGACGGGGATCATAATGATTCCCACCTCAAGGCCCGGTCATGCCAACGCAAAACTGACCGAAACGACGCCTCGTCCTCGGGACTCGAGGCGTCCGCCGAGGGTCCGGCACAGCACATGGAGGCCCAAACAACACCGAAGCGGAGGTCGCCCAGGAGGAGCCGGGGGAAGACCTCTAGCTTCAAACGGCGTTTGGAGGAGCGGCGAGCGCGCAGAAAGGCTGCCGCCGCGGAAGCGAGGAAGGACGGCGGTAGAGCCGAAATGGAGCCGTCGACGGACGAGGGCGACAGCGATGTCGCAGAGCCGTCCGGGGAAGATGGGGGTGGCAGTTCTACCGCCAAAATGGACGAGGGCGGTGACATTCCCGCAGGGCCGTCCGAGAAGGATAGCGGGCCGGCTGTTGAAGCCCCCGCCAGGTCGTCAGCGCGTCTTGTGGCAAAGAGCCCGGCGGCGACAGCGACAACGCTGACGACCAAGGAGAAGGCCCTCCCCTCGCAGGTGAGGAAGCGCCGCCTAAGTAAGGGTGGCAGCTCGGGTGCCGACTCGGAAGGGAGCGTGGCCAGCATGCCCCCACCTAAGGTGCCGGCTTCCCGAAGAGGGCGAGGGGCCTCGGAAGAAGAAAGGGCGGCGGCGGTCGCTGCCCGCGCCAACGGCGACCCCCCCGACCTGCGGGCCGAAAATGCCCGCCTTAATGGCGAGATGTCGGCCATACGGACCCGGAACCGGCAGTTGGGGGACATGCTGGCGGGGATGCGGCGGGCAAACCGCCAGTTATTGAAGGACGTGGCCGACCTAAAGGCGCAAATGGCGCTGCTCGCGCCGCCTGCGCCAGTTGCGCCACCGGCCAAGGCCGGCCACTCAGCGGCCGCTGCAGCGCCAAAGCCACCTCGCGCTGCGGTGCCGACGACGCTGGACACTGGCGTCACCGTGACACCCGTCCCCGCAGCGAGAAAGACGCCTGCCGCTGTGAAGCGCGCGTCGCCGGCTGACGCTGGCGCGGTCGCCGCGGCGAAACGGGTCCCCGTGGTGAGGATGACGCCTCTCGCTGCGGACCGCATGCCGCCGGCTGGCGTCCCTGCGGCGCCAAAGCCGCTAGGCGCCGCGGAACGGGCCCCCGAAGACGCCCAGCCGACCCCGATACTTGCGGTGGGAGGCTTACCGGACGAGGCCCTGCGCCAAATCATCGACGCAGTCGGGAAACTCGTCGATGCGCGCGTGGCCGTTCTGGAGGCAAGGTTGCCTCCAGAACCACGTGTTCGGCCGCCTCTCGCCGCGGACAAGCGGTCGCATGTGGCATCAGCCCCGCCCCGCTGCCTTGTCAGGGTGGCCGCGTGGGTGGCAGCTACACCGCGGCCGCGGGTGCGCCCAAGCCCAAGGGGCCCGCGCCGAAACCTAGGAAGAGGACGGTACCGGCTCCTGCTGGACCGCAGTCATCGTCGGCAACAACACCGCCGGCGACGACCAGCGCGTCAACGACTGCGCCTTCCGAGCCTGTCGCGCCTGCTGCGCCCGAGGGTTGGCAGGTGGCCGAGTGTGACCGGAAGAGTCGCGGTCAGAGAAGGAGAGCGGAGGCCAAGCGCGCCGCTGAGGTCCCCGCTCCCGCTCCACAGGCAGGAGCCGGTAAAAAGAAGAGGCCGCGCAAGGGGCTCAAGTCGCCGAAGACAGCCGCAGTGGTGATCACTGTGCTGCCTGAGGCGGCTGAGAAGGGCCTCAGCTACGAGGCCGTCTTGAGGAAGGCCCGGCGGGAGCTAGACGTCTCCGATATTGGAGGCGTCGAAGCCAGGACCCGCAAGGGCCGGACAGGGGCTCGAATCCTCGAGTTCCCCGGGGCCGAGGGCTCCAAGACGGCCGACAGCGTAGCTGACAAGCTGCGAGGTTTGTTTGCCGAGGAGGGTGGCATCAGGATCGCCAGGCCCGTCAAGTGTGCCGAAATGCGCATCGCGGGTCTGGACGACACCGTGACGGTGGAAGACATCCGGGAGGCTATTGCCTCGAGAACCGGGTGTCCCATAGACACCGTCCGGGTTGGTGTCATCCGCCCCGGTCCGGGCGGCGTAGGTGCCGCCTGGGCGCAGTGCCCGGTGGAGTCGGTCAGGCAACTGGCCGGCTCAGGCAGGCTCCTCGTGGGCTGGAGCTCGGCGCGGGTGACCGTGCTTGAGCACCGGCCTGCGAGGTGCTATAAGTGCATGGCGGTCGGACATACTCGACCGACGTGCACTAATTGCTTCGACTGCGGCGGACTGTGTTTCCGCTGCGGTCAAACCGGGCACGTGGCGGCATCTTGCGCCGCCCCGCCCCACTGCCCCGCGTGTGCGGCGGGCAATAAGCCCGCCAAGCACCGCATGGGCTCTGGGGCGTGCAAACCTCCAGCTTCGGCCCCAAAGGGGCGGGGCGGCCCTCCGACCACGGCCGCTCCCGCTCCTAGCGCGGTCCGATCGCCCGCCGGCGAGGGGGAGGTCATGGATACAGCCCGTTAATGGCTACACCATCCATGCACCACCTCTTGCAAGCCAACACCAACCACTCCGCCGGTGCGCAGGATTTACTCCTGCAATCCATGGCGGAGTGGTCGATTGGTGCAGCCGTAGTCGCGGAACCGTACTGCGTGCCTGATCGCCCCAATTGGGTGGTTAGCCGAAACGGAACTGCGGCAATCGTCGTCTCAACGCAGCGGCACTTCCCGTCCTTGTCTCTTTTGGATAGGGGCGAGGAATTTGTCGCGGCGGAGTGGGGAGGGGTCACGCTCTACAGCGTATACCTCTCCCCTACCAGGAGAATGGACGATTTCGGGGCCTCCCTCACCAACCTGGAGGCCTCGATACGGCGACTAGCACCGGGCCTCGTCCTGGTTCTGGGGGACTTCAACGCCAAATCCACGGCGTGGGGGTCCCCTATGACGGACGACCGCGGGCGGGCGGTCATCGAGTGGGCGGCTTCACTGGGCCTCTGTGTTCTTAACAGGGGCTCAGTGAACACGTGTGTGCGGCAGCAGGGCGGGTCGATAGTGGACTTGTCGTTCGCTAGCCCCGCTGTCGCACCACGGGTGAGGAACTGGAGTGTCCTGGAAGAGGCGGAGACCCTATCGGACCACCGGTACATCCGGATGGAGGTCTCCCCTCTCCGGGACCCCGGTAGGGGTCACAGGGCGGACGGAGCTCCCGCATTGCCGCGGTGGGCTGTGGGTCGTCTTGACAGGAACGTACTGGCGGAGGCGGCCATCGTTCACACATGGCTGTCCTCACCGCCCCCAGCGGACGGGGTGAACGCCGAGGCTGTCCGCATCCGCAGTGCGTTAACGCAGATCTGCGATGCGGCCATGCCCAGAGTGCGGCGGCGTCTACCTCCGAGGCAGGGGGTCTACTGGTGGTCCCCAAGATTGGCGGACCTTCGTGCGGCATGTATCAGAGCCCGAAGGTCCTACACCCGCAGCCGGCGGCGTCACCGCGACGCTGAGCGGGAGGGCCAGCTGTACGAGGCGTACCGCGATGCGCGGACGGCCTTTCGGCTGACCATCCGAGCCGCCAAGGACGCGAGTTGGCAGGAGATGCTGGACGGTCTCGACCGTGACCTCTGGGGTCGCCCGTATCGCGCGTCGCTGAACAAGCTTCGCGCGCAGGGCCCCCCCCTCACCGAGACCCTCCAGCCTGACTTCCTCTGTAGGGTGGTCGAGGAGCTGTTTCCACGGCAGTCGGAACACACGCCCCCGGTCATTGCCTCGCCAGAACAAGACCGGGAGGCTGACGACGAGAGTATTCCGCCCGTGACGGAGACGGAAGTGGGAGCAGCTGTGGCGCGGATTCGTTCCGCGACCACGGCCCCCGGCCCGGACGGAATACCAGTCCGGGTGCTGACTTCGCTCCTCGAGCACCTCGAGCCTCGCCTCAGGCAGCTGTACAACGCCTGTTTGGCGTCTGGGCGGTTCCCTGAGTGCTGTAAGGAGGGGAGGTTGGTTCTCCTGCCAAAGCCGGGACGGCCCCCGGATTCGCCGTCGGCCTACAGGCCCATCGTGCTCCTCGACGATGTGGGTAAGCTGCTGGAGCGCATCCTCGCTGCCCGCATCGTCCAACACCTGGAGGAGGTGGGGCCCGATCTGTCGGACGCTCAATTCGGTTTTAGAAGGGGGCGTTCGACCATCGGGGCCCTGCTACGACTGAGGCAGACGGCCGCGGAGGCTGTCACCGGCGGGGGAGTGCTGTTGGCGGTGTCGCTGGACATCGCCAATGCATTCAATAGTCTGTCATTTAGCTGCATCAGGGAGGCGCTCCGATTCCATGGGGTGCCCTTGTACCTGAGGCGGCTGGTGGCGGACTATTTGGAAGGGCGCAGTGTCCTCTGCGCGAGTCCCGCAGGGGACATTGTGCGGACGTCCATGTCGTGCGGCGTTCCACAGGGGTCGGTTCTGGGGCCGACTCTGTGGGACATCGGGTACGACTGGGCGTTGAGAGGCAGTCTCCCCCTCGGGCTGAGCGTGATATGCTACGCTGACGATACGCTCGTCACAGCCCGGGGCAGGACACTCGAAGAGGCGGCGAGCCTGGCCACTCTCGGCACCGAGGAGATGGTCGGGCGAATCGAGGCGCTGGGGCTCAGGGTGGCCCTAAATAAGACGGAGGCCCTATTGTTCCATGGGCCACGCGTAAGGCCGCCAATCGGCGTCTCGCTAGTCGTCAACTCCGTCCACATCAGCATCCAGGCCCATATGAAGTACTTGGGTCTGGTGCTCGACGGGCGATGGTGGTTCCGGGAGCATTTTCGCCGAATTGCTCCCCGGCTGGTCGGCGCGGCGTCCGCTCTTTCGCGGCTCATGCCGAACGTGGGCGGACCCAGCTTCGAGGGCCGACGGCTGTATGCGGGGGTGATCCGTTCTATGGCCATGTACGGCGCACCCGTGTGGGCGAGGGCTCTGAACGCCCAGCTCAGGGCTGTTCTGTGGAGACCCCAGAGAGTCATGGCGGTCAGAGCCATTCGCGGGTACCGTACGGTATCGACCGAGGCGGCATGCCTACTGGCCGGGACACCCCCGTGGGACCTAGAGGCGGAGATACTCTCCGACCTCTACCGGCGGGTGACCTCACTGCGCGATGAAGGTGGCTCCCCATCGCTGAGCGAGATAGCCACCTGGCGCGAGGACGCCCGCCGAGACGTCATCGCCCGTTGGGCTACGCGGCTGGAGAGGCCTAGACACGGTGTCGTCACCGTCGAGGCTCTCCGGCCCGTATTGATGGAGTGGATGGAGCGGCGGCACGGAGTCCTCTCCTTTCGACTGGTGCAGGTGTTGTCGGGGCACGGATGCTTCGGCTTTTACCTGCACACGGTCGCGCAAAGGGAGTGGACTTCGTTCTGCCACCATTGCAGCAGTGACGAGGACACGGCGCAACACACGCTGGAGGCGTGTCCGGGCTTTGACCGGCAGCGCCGTGACCTCGTCGCTGTTATCGGTGCCGACCTGGCGCTGCCGGCTGTCGCGAGAGCGATGGTCGACAGCGTCAGGAACTGGGACGCGGTCGCCGCCTTCTGCGAGGCTGTCATCTCGCAGAACGAGGCGGCGGAACGAGTCCGGGAGGAGTCCCGCGACCCGGGCCGCCGTCAGCGGCCGGGGCGGCGCAGGCGCGAATACCTGCGCCTGATGCCGCCCTAACCGAGGCCTCGGGTGATCGGACCGGGGAATTGTCCGGTCACCCGACGTGAGGCCACCGCGTGAGGGCGACGCCCCGACGGCGAAATCTGTCGGGGCGTCGACGAGAGGAACCCGCGAGGGTAAACCGCCGGGCGGGCCACCGAAGTTAAAATCGAGTACCGGTGGTCCGCTCGCACGGCGAAGAGAGAAGGTTTTACGGTGGGTCTATGGGGTCACGCGCCGCCTTTCCGTCACCCCGGACCGATTCAGCGGGGCGAGACGCACCCATAGCCCCCCAATAAAAAAAAAAAAAAAAAAAAAGACCCTTACGTTACTGTGTAAATGGTACCACTGTGAATAACACATATTATACTTTTAATCTATTATAATACAAACAATATTTAAAAGCAAAATAAAAACTCACCATTTTGTATTCTAGTTTGGAACGAAATTGAAAATTTGCCTTTTTAAATTCATAAAAGAAAATAATATTCTTTACTTTTACTCAATAAAAGTTGAACTAACAAAGGGATGTAACTTACTTTCCGTATTACTGGCGGTTTTTGGCCGAGGACTTATTCATAAAACCCTATTTGCATAGATGGCAAAATTGCGGATGTCTACCGACTATAACGACCTCTCAATAGCAGGTGGACCAAAAAACTGTTTGTCATCCTTTGACATAAAAAAAGAAAAATGACTTTAATAGGAAACATTAGATTCTCTGTCGTACTAAAACGTTTTTTTTTTTGGTATTTATAACTATAGATAAATGTATTATTTTTTTCTATAAAAGAAAAATTACTTAGTATGGTATTAATGCGATTATAACTATTTTTTAAGACAATTAACAATAAGAAATAAACCTTTGCAATGGGGACTTTTCAATAGTAAAATTAATGCGTATAAATCGCATACATATTTTTCAATCGTACAGACACTTAGCTTGTTCAGGACTTGGACAGAAAGTCATCTGTATAATTTATGGCAAAGCACACTAATCTTTAATTTAGGTTTCATTCAGAAGCAATCAACGGTCCGTGCTTTATTTGCTAGCTCAGCTTTACTTAATATGATGTGCTATTTATTACTAATAATAATTGACAAGATAATTTCAAATTCTTTATTAGTTCTTTTTATTGCTTGTGGTAGCAAACAAGCAAGCAAGCAGCACTTACCTGATGGTAAATGTTACAGCTGCCTATGGACCATTGCAATACCAAGGATAGGCTATACAATAATAATGCAATACCATCTAGGCTGCTGCCTGTCAATGAAAGCCATAAACCCATTTATAACATTGGGCTGCTGGCTTTTTCGCTTATTGAACGTAGTGCATCAGCATATTGCCACTGCTTAAAAGTTTGATTCTACGAGAGTGTTATACTACTACCGCGGACTGACCAGCCCACGGGTGCAGACAAAACTATCAAAACTGTGGCACCACCATTAATTAAGTTGCAAATATATAATAGGCATAAATATGGTCAAATAATATTTATTCCAGCCTATTCAGCCTTTATAAAAAATAAGACTACAGATTTAAAAAAAGTAAGAGAAATTATGTAATGAATCTATTCTACAAGTATTATTCAAGTTATGTTATCCGTGCTAATTTATAAAGAGAGAAGTTCTTTGAAGTCCGCTTGACGATTAGCATTTATAGTTTCATACCTTCTGCATACCCCATTAGGAGAAGTGATTGACAGAAATTTAACACACCCAAATTTTACCTTATAATTTTAGTTCGCTGCAATGGGTGCACTGAGCCTATTATTATGTACGTCACAACTTCCAAATAACATTAAAATAAGTCTGTAGAATACCTAATAACTCTTTTGAAATAAAGGGAGGACTATCGACTGAGTCCTCCTGTAACCATGAACGCTGTAAAGTGTTCGAAACGTTAGGAAATTAAAAATCAAATATAAACGCAATAGAATCCGTAAAAATAGTTTTATTTCAAATGTGTAATACATGCATAAAACATCAAAAATCATTATCTAAATAACTCTTACATTGCATTAGACTAAAGAAGTACTTTTTTTAAATCGCTGAGCGGCTACAAATACTACCAACCCTTGCTTTGCTCGTGGATGTCGTAAAAGATGACTAAGAGCTTATATGTATATCGATCGAACACCACATGATTCCGTTTGGTTAACAATTATATTCCCAAGGAGCGTGACGGCGGCCGGTCGTTAAACTATTCCCAATAATTGTTGCAATATGTAGGAAAAGGAGTACATATTGCGTCGATTCTAATTAATTGTGACAAGAGCAGGAGAACAATGACTAATGAAGTACATTTAGATTAAAATATAATAAATAACACTTTATTGGTTTTAATGTAAACATTTTTCTTTGTAGTATTCACTACTGCAAACAGTAGTGGAGGCGTGTCAGAAGAAACCACAATGCAAGTTCAACACAGCACCTAAACCAGGTTTGATAGACCCATGTCCAACACAGAGCAAGTATGTTGAAGTAACTTATAAGTGTCGACCGTGTGAGTATTTCTTTTCATTACTTTATTTTATAACTAGGTGACTCGCCAGACGTTCTTATTAAATAAAATTTGACCTGCTTTTTCGCCATTTTAAATACTTTATAGAAAACTAAATTTATGGCACTTTTATTTCATTTTTAATTTATATGGTGCGAACTAGATGACAATCCTCCTATGAGCGTAGGTGCTCAAAACCTGAGGATTCCATGTGATGATGGAGTAAAAATACAAATCGCCAATGCCTCTCTAACTAATGGGTGTTGTAAAAGATGTCTAAAAGATTTGCTATTTGGAAATGGATACAAGAGATGATAAACTCGTCATAAAACCCTATGCCAACCCTCTTGATGGCGTAGTAGGTCAATTGCCTTTCAATTGTGGAGCAAGCCTGAATCCAATAGTGAATCGAATAAAGCGAATACACGTGAGCTAAGAACAATTTGATAAATAATTGTTAAAATATTGTAACATTTAAAATTATTATTAAAATATGGTCATAAGACCATATTTTAATTTGGACACAGATTTTATCGCGTTTGTATTTGATTTTTAATTTTACAGCGTTCAAATAAACAAGGGACCTCCTGTGACTATGAATTCTGTGAACATGTTCGAAAGTTTGGGTAATCAAATAGAAATGAGATAAAATCTGTAAAACTAGCTTTTATTTCAAATATGTAATATTCGCATAAATATCAATTTTTTTTATCGTTAAACACCTCCTTATTTTCCGTGTTGTAAAAATCGAGTAATGCAGTAAACGATATCAATACAAGAGAATTACAACTGGAAACAAAATCCATTCCAACCTATCTGGCTAAATGAACTAGTAGGCTAATTGTCCTCATCTATAGACCTATGCCCTACGGCACCTTTATACCAATGTGGTCTTCAATCTTCAACGACAGCGTTGTGGTTTAACTCAACTACATACAAAATGAAGTGTTCATTCCCATACAGCACTATTCTTTGTGTCCGTTTATTGTATGTTTATGAAGTTCCATCTGAGGAAAGGATTCATTCCTTAATGTAGGATCTAAATAATATAAAGCATAAAATCATGGAGGTAGATTAATTAATTTACCATAAGCCACAACTCAATAATTGTTCCAATTAACATATATCAACCTATCTACATTGTAAGCGTTATTTCAGACAACACAAAATAATACTCGTGTAGCCAACAATTTTAACATTGTTGCCTGTAAACCAAGTACTTTCATTAAATTCTCATTCATTCGCAACTTAAAGTGTAGAGTTTAAATTGCAGTTGACGGAAACGGAAAAGCTTGAAGTTGAAAACAAAATTGAATTCAACTCCTTTTTCGTTCAGATGTGGATACATCTAGCGTTTTCCTTCCATTTCCCGATACTGTGGTACTTTGGTCCAATGTTATATAAAGTAACCAGGTCAAGTTTCTTAGAGAAATGGCTTTCGATTTTGGTTGCTGAGTACAAAACTATGTTTATTTACTCTGTTACATGAACATTTAGGTTGAAAGAAAACCTTTACTGATAAGTTTGAAATAAGAAAATTTCAGTAGCGCAAACATTTATAGAAACCTAAACTGTATTATAAAAATCACTTCATTTATATTCAGATACCTATTCCATATAAGAAAATAGTTCCTCGTACCGCATATGAAATTGTATTAATATACAGATTTGGATGTTTGCGAAATTTTGTAGAAGATAATAATAATAATTACCTCTGGGCTAGTCGTTATCTCACCATGAGACTAAAGCAAAATTTGAAGGAATATTATATGCCTTCCTAAGTTCTTTTAATCAATTTCTAATTCACCAGTGGGTCATATATGAGCTGAGATCATGAATGTATTATATAATATATATTAAAATTAATTACATGTATAAAATAATCCTGACTTTAACTATTTTTCGAAAAACACTATTCGAATTCAGTCAGTATGAAATAGTAATTGATATGTTATTCATCTCAGCTTATATACATTATAATGCTGGGCTCGAACCTCCTTCATACCAGTGGGAAATTCAACAGCTCTCTATCTACAGCGTGGGCCGGTCCATCCGGGGTAGTACCACACTCTCGCAGTAGTTCGACGTCTAAGTAATAGAATGTACTATTGCGCTTCGTTCGGTGAGCGAGAAAGCCGGTAGCCCAGCTGGGGTAGGTTTAGGGTTTATATTGGTACGCAGCAGCCTGACTATACCCTTGGTATTGTATAGGTCCATGGGCAACAGTGACAATTACTACCAGGTGTGCTGTCTGCTGGTTTGCCACCATAAGCAATAGAAAAAAAAACTACACTGCTGGTCAGACCTGTCTGTACAGAGTTTTATTTTGAGTTTCCTTTCTCTTGCATAGCTGTTAATATATATGCGTGTTTTATACTTTAATCGTCTTTTATGATCACCCCACGGGTAAGTTACGTGGTGATAAATTGTATTCTTACTCCGTCACCATACGAAGAGTTATTGCTTTATACAAATAATTAATTAAAAATACCTTGTAATATCATACAAAGAATGTAATATATCACGAACAATTTTATTCCACGTACATCGTAAGCGACGGCTAAAGTAAGAAAATTAGAAATAAAACCCCGTGCAAACTTTTGTCGCCAACGTAACAAACTAATTGCTCTTTTATTATCTAGGAAGCTTGAGTTGAACTTTTGAAAGATTTATGAGTTAAGAATATAGATCGATCATAGGATAATATGGTCATTAAATGTTGGAGTATTTAGATATAGTTTTTGACATATATACATATCATCACACCATATCCCTTGCAGGGTAGGCAGAGAGAACAGAGTGCCAGAGAACTCTATCTTTGCATACTTCACTCGCTTCCTCAACATTCATAATTCTCTTCATACACGCTCGCCGGTTTCGGAGACTCTTGACTCCACCTTCCTTCAGTACCTGACCGATCTGGTCTAGGTAGCTTAGTCTCGGTCTCCCTCGGTACCTACATCCTTCCACTTTCGCATTGTATATCTTCTTAACCAGACGTTCGTTCGGCATTCTTTCCACATGTCCGAACCATCGGTGCATTCCCTTTCGCATCTTTACACCAATACTCTCTTTCATACCTACTCGCTCTCTTACGTCGTCGTTACGAATTAGGTTTTGACATATCTTGTTATAATAGGCTTATATTTCGACCTATGCATTGACTCATCACGATATCTCTGGAACCATAAGGCTTACAGCCTTTAAATTTGGTAAGAATATTCCTTTTGCCGAGTACAGATCAGCTAAGAATGAATTTTACGAAATTCCACCCGCAAGGGGGGTAGCTGGGGTGTAAAAATCACATTTTTTAAATATAGCTCCTACAGACTTGAATTTCGGTAGGCATATTTGTGTTACGATACAGAGATAAACTAAGAAAGGCTTTTTAAATATTCCACCCCTAAAGGGAAAAAAACACATTTTCCATTACTGCCCCTACAGACTGGGAATTTAGTGTGAACTTTCTTTCTATCCTGTAAAGGTCAGATAAAGTAGGATTTTAAGAAATTCCTCTTCCGAAGGGAATTCTACGTCGCGAAAGTAAACTACACAACTGAACTGACGTAACCGAAGCGAAGCAAGGGCTGGTCGCTAGTAGGCTTATAAAATATTTGCCATATGTTTGTTGCACCTAATATCGTCATAGCATGATCATGGTGTGCCATGAGTAATAAATAGATCCTTTATATATCTATAGCTATGTGATAGCGGCTACAAATACTACCAACCCTTACTTTGCTCGTGGATGTCGTAAAAGACGACTAAGAGCCTTATATGTATGGTCAACAATTACATTCCCATGCAGGTTTGACGTCTGGCAGTCGGCCGGTCGTAAAACTATTACCAATAACTTTTACCTACTATGAAAGAAGAGTACGTATTTTATCGACCCCCAAGTAATTGGGATTAGAGTAGCAGAATGATGATATCTATAGATACTGTAATACATACAATAGAGCTCATCATCATCCTACTCTTATCCTAATTACTTGGGTTCGACTCAATATATATTCTACTTACATCGTACATATTGCAAAAGTTTCTATCAATAGTTTTATGACTGGCCGCATGCTTGATGTTGGTTCATAAAAAGCTCTTAGCGGTTTTTTTACCACAAACACGAGCGGAGTAAGGATTGGTAGTATTCGTCGCCGCTACCACACAGCAATATATACTGTAGAGCTATGGTAAATAACAAATAAATTTTATCTTTTTTTTTTATTGGCGGCGGGCTATGGCATGGTCACACCCCGCAGGTGCGAATATCTGCGCCTGATGCCACTCTAACCGAGGCTTCGGGTGATCGGATCGGGGAATTGTCCGGTCACCCGACGTGAGGCCACCGCTTGAGAGCGACGCCCCGACGGCGAAAGCTGTCGGGGCGTCGACATGAGAGGAACCCGTGAGGGTAAACCACCGGGCTGGCCACCGAAGGCAAAGATCGGGTACCGGTGGCCCGCTTGCACGGCGAAGAGAGGTGCTTGCAGAGTGGGTCTATGGGGTTGCGCGCCGCCTCTTTCGTCGCCCCGGACCGATTTGGCGGGGCGCGACCACGTCCATAGCCTACCGCAAAAAAAAAAAAATGTCACTTCCCGCTAAATCTATCCGGGGCGCCAGAACAAGCCGCGCGCGAACCCATATATATTTGCCGAGCGAGCGGGCCACCGGAACCCAATAAATAGATTCTACCTTAGAGATTAATCCTATTACGAAACTATTAAATCCATTAGTGTATTTATATTTTTAGCGATGAAAATAAATTAGCGATTACTCATAACTCTTCTTTAAACAGAAAAGGCCTTATACTGATTGACAGATTTAGGCCAAATGGAAAATACTAATGCTAATAACGTTAAATATTGTAATTATTTTACTTTATAATTAAAATCATAGTAAAATTTATTTAAGTACGCTTTGTTTAATCTGGCCAATCTACCTAACATTAATAATTTGCCAGTTTTATGTGTGTTAAGTTTCTCGCAATATAAGGATTAGTTCCCAAGTATAGAATCATAAAAAAAATGCAGCTGATACTCGCGATTGCCTGACGTATTAAAAAAATCGGCCAAATGCGAGTTATACTCGCGCACGAAGGCTTCCATAAAACTAAAAAAAATATTTGATGTAACTAAAAATTTAAGTTTTTCTGCATTTTTCCTTTATATGTGCTTCATGCCAAATTTCAAGATTCTAGGTCGACTGGAAGTACTCTTTAGGTTTTGATTCCCTTACAAGTAGTTGCGAGTTTAGAAATATGCGGCTTAAATTGCTGTTTCTTTTGATTGCGTTGACATAGAAGTTTGATTTTATTACAGCTTAAAGGTATTATAGAGTAAAGTATTTGATATGAATTTCAATTTAATACTTCTATGTACACGTTCAGGAGGAGAGGGGTAGTGAGTTTAAAATTATTAAAAATATTTTTTATACGTAATGAAAATACAAATGTACGATTTTCACAATTTTCCTTTATCTGTGCTATAAGACTGTTCCTTCGCACCAAATTTCAAGACTATGAGTTCACGGGAAGTACCTTGTAGGTTTTGATTTCCTTGCGAGTGTCGAAAATTTGCAGAAATTTGTGACATAAACAGCTGTATCTTTTGATTAGCGTTTTTGTTGTTTTAGCTTAGAAGTGTTAGCTTAGAAGTTTGATTTTTGCACAGCTCCAAGGGACAGTAGACCTGGGTATTTGATATAAATTTCAGTTTGATACCTCCACGCGTTCCTAAGAAAAAGGGTCTTGACAGACAGACAGACGGACAGACGGACGGACGGACAACAAAGTGATCCTATAAAGGTTCCGTTTTTTCCTTTTGAAGTACGGAACCCTTATAATGGTTCTCTTTATAGAATATGCTAAAATTTGTATTTGTGTAACCCTCGTACTCAATACATACACATAAAATATAACAATATTGATGTATAAATTGGAATGTTTAACAAAAAATAAACTACTTTCTAACAACCCTCCTCATAAAACAGTAAACAGAATTAGTACTTATTTCATAGATTTTAACTTTTGGTATTGGTTTAATTTATGAGCTCAAAATTATATGATAAAGTAATAAAAGTAAAACAAATCAGAATCTTCGGGGCATCTAATCGACATATAAACATTAGTACTAGGTATACCAAAAAGAATTGACTTTCTTTCTATTACAAATACAATTTTATTTAACGTTAGAGTTTGACAAAAATATCAATGAAGTACCTACTATGTACTAAGCACATACATTTTAAACTTGAATTTCAACTAAGCATTAAATCATAATACGAGTAGCGTCATTTGACGTCATCATTCAAGGGTAGTTGGTTGGTAACTACCCGTGACCAAAGATTCACCTAATATAATGTAAATAAATACGTAAGGTCAAAGACTAATTCCCTTAGGGTTCTTTTACAATACTCCCGGAAAACAATAAGGTGATTATATTTTTAGTCCAATACCCCACGAAGAAAATAATAAAGAAAAGTGGTAATTACTCAAGATAAATGCTTCTTAGATAAATTAAGATAGAAAATCTATTCGGAACATCAACTTACTGATTATTTTTACTCTCTGTATGTTATTCTATATTCTTTAATGTAAGAAATAAATAACTGCAATCAAATTATATAAATGATAATTATTGTTATTCTGAATTGAATTTCACCAATAACTTATTTAGTTAGATTATTTGAAATTACTAATAAGCAAAGCTTTTAAAATGGATTTTTTCAATATTCTGGCTATAACATCATATTATCTATATAAAACTTCAACTAAAAATCAATTTTGACTGTAGGTAGACATGGCGTAGTGCTCATACCGATCTTCCGTGCTAATGCCGTATCTACGATAACCACGTAAGACAATACTTTATATAGTGTCATTCTTAGTCTGGATGTAATTTTTCTGAGTTAATTGCATGTTTGTAAAGTCCCCAGCTAAACAACGATTATTTTATAATGGTTTCTGATGTTTACGCGAATATTACACATTTGAAATAAAACTACTTTTACGGATCCTATCGCGTTAGTATTTGATATTTAATTTCCCAACGTTTCCGTCGTCGTCCTCCCGTGACCATAATCACTGTAAAGTGTTCGAAACGTCGGAAAATTAAAAATCAAATACAAATGCGATACAATCCGTAAAATTAGTTTTGTTATGTTAAAAAAAAGGATTATTTTTTTTTAGTGCAGGACAGTGAAAAAAAATAGTAGTGGTCCAGGATTCACTCTCAATATATTTGCTATTTAAATGCAATTTAAAACCGTCCTGATAAATATTTACTCTTACTCAATTCTTACGTTGAACAAATATTAACGTTCAAAATCTATAAGGGAGAATTATCTTCTTACATCCAATATTCGGTCAGAGAACTATCTTCATTTGATAACGTGCCTAATTCTCCTTATTTTTTATTGCTTATGGTGAATGGATGCAAACGAGCTAGTAGCACACCTGATGGTAAGTGTTGCTGCCACTGATGGACCTTTCCATTAGAGGTACGGCATCATAAACACGTATAAAATGTAGGCGTAAAAGCTCTTAAGAGGAATAAACTATCCCATTCTTTAGTAGTGGTAGAAGCACACTGTGGATAATTTTCTGTGTAAAGTCGCGCCGGTCTATCCGGGGTAGTACCAAACTCTCGCAGAAAATCGACGTCTGAACCATGGCAAGGTTACGCTTAGTTCTGGGTGTGTTTGGGGTTATCTTTGGTAGGCAACGGAGTAGTAATACCCCTGGTATGACAAAAGTCCATAGGCGGCAATAAAACTAACCGCCAGGTGTTCTGCTTGCTGATTTGTCACCACAAACAATAAAAAATGTTTATGTAACATTTTTCATTCACTCCGCTCCTATGGTTAAAAAAAAGTTTATATAATCTACTTGAGTTAAGATCATTATTTAATAACAGAGTATTTTCGATAAAGAAAAACATATGATTTATTTTGGAAGAAAATTAATATTAAAAGTTATTGATAGAGTTAGTTATAAAAAACAATGCCATAAACATTACTTTGCTGTTTTAGAATCGCATGTTCCTAAGGTCCCTGATGGTCAGGTATTGGATTACTTCGACACTTATAGGCAAGGCAATCGCGTGCAGGTAATGTGCATGTACTTTGTTGCCAGAATGTTGACTGGTTTAGATACTCGAAAGGGTAACTTATTGGGCAGGTCGCCGAAGTTAGAGAATCGGTCTCGGTGGCTCGCTGGTGAGAGTTAATACGGCCTATTGTAGAGCCTTGTCGGCTTTCCATCTCCCTGGACGGTTTGAGCGAGGTATTACCAGAACATAACCTATCAAAAAAGGGAGACTACTATTGCGAAAGGTATGACTGAAGTGAGGCCCATAATTCTAGTAGTACATTCTTAATGGAAACTTCTCGATGATTCTAAAATTTGAATTAAATTTATTTAATTATAAAAATATTTTTTTCTTATTATATTCCAAATATCGTATACTATATCACAAATTTAAAAGGTCTAAAAATGAAACATGTGTAAGTTAAATAATTCAGGAGATTATAAGAAATGAGCCTAGTATTATCACAAATAATACAATTTATTTTCCATTGAGAATCCAATACTCCTATAATGTTGTGACTACAATAGAAATGAATACCGCGGATAAACGCCATATATTTAAGCTTATGAATTATTTTCCTTTTATCATCTCCATTGTAATATACGTATCTACGTAAATAAAATTAAACCTTTCAATTTGAATTATTAGATAATTATTTCATATATAAAATTATTGTACACTAGATGATACAATCAATTTTAAGGTGTATTCTTTCCTGGAATTGTAAGAATAAGTATTGTAATGTACGGCTTATACCATGCTTTATTACCTTCATTTGTAAGTAATAATGTAATAAAATAATACAATTTAATTTTTACGTTCTCATAATAGTCTGATAAGATTTATATATGTAATCCAGATTACTATTTCATAATTTAGTACCTTCGCGTTGATCTGAAGTTGAGACAAAGGTGGATAGTAAGACTCTTCAACAGTTAATTGTAAAGAACTTAAATTTGGATGCACATTATTAACCATTGCCATTATTTGTGGAAGCGAATCAAAATGACGACGATAGAAGTAAAAATAAGAGCGAGAAGAAAATAAAACAATAATGAGAGACTGGGTGCAGTTCAAAAATTAAAAAATAAAGCTTCTATACACACGGGGTGAATTTATGTAATTATTATCAAACCTTTATACAAATATTTATACATGATAATTTGAATACCTTAGGTCTCTCGGCACGAATAATGCGAATTGTAATGCGATTTGAATAAAATAAAAGGGTTCGGTATTTTTAATATAATAACTGTTGTCAGTATATCTACTTAATATGTTAATTATTATACAAATAATACCCGAGGCCAATATCGTTTCTTTATAGAGACCTATTGTTACAATACTCTTAGGTTTGGTTTCTGCTTACTATGTATCAAATATTCGATAATGGAATCCCCATATGGGACTGTTTAAGAATATGTGTTACCACTTGGCGTAAAAACGAGCTGAAAAATCACTCAAAATCAAAGGGATGAATGACTTTATCTATCGGTACTCAATTCGCAAAAGTTGACGTCGAAAGGTACGATGGATTGATGGTTAGAAAAAAATTAAACCAATTGTTGTGGATAAATTTAATAAAGATATTACCATAGTAATTAATGCAGTTAAATAATTATATTTGCATACATTCAGACCTTAAAAAGCACCTTGGGAAATATTAATGGATTGGGAATATTCATCAAAACCCTCCTAATATATACAGAGTGGAAGTGGACCGCTCCCGAAAACAAAGACCGGTAACCTTACTAGTCCTGCTTGTAATGATAGGCTAGAAAAAAAATTGATTAGGATGAAAAAAAAATTTTTTTCACCACGCGAGGTCGTTGAGTTTTGAATAGATTGCGTCTTTTCTCATCTGAGTAAAGTTACGTATTTTTATTGAATTATCGTTAATGGCACTGTCCTAATACGATTGAATTTGAAAAAAACTTAAAATTCGTTGTAAAATAAATTTATCGTCCGAATCTTTTTTTTTCTAGCCTATCATTACAAGTAGGATTAGTAGGGGTCTTTGTTTTCGGGAGCGGTCCACTTCTACCCTGTATATATATAAATTACAACTTTAACAAATAGTACATGCTAACATAATGATTTCTGAAGTTTACGCGAGTACTACACATATGAGATAAAACTATTTTTACGGATTCCATACAGTACCCACATGTTGTCTAGCTCAAAAGAAAAAAAAACATATCTATTCACCATATTACACAAATACTCTTCTGAAGTACGATTATTATGAAATCACTGCGTTCATTATAAAAAAATACTTTCAAATTTTACAAGCACACATTAATAATGGCTTATCGATAGTCGTTTTTCGATAAAACAAGGAATAGAAGATACAATGTTCGCGTGTTGTTACGTTTTTACGAGTTCCTGGAAGTGTATTACAGTGATTTATACTCGGTTAATAAATTCCTGTTTAGGCGAATGACCTGTGGTAGGGGTGTGCATAGGAGTGGCTTCTAGGTGCGGCGTACACATTACCGTGCAGACGGGCATTCCGACGCTAATTGATTTGTCTTCGTTTTGTATTATACTTGTGTAATACTATGTATTGCATTGCCTTTGTATTCTGCTATACATATTATTATTTATTCAGTATGAAAATTATCGAGTGTGGTGATGGGTTAGAATATTATGTGTCGTTACTTTTTTATTTTTCCATAGGAGTCGTGAAAACAGATTAGGGAGCAATTAAAAAGTGGACGTTAGCACTTGCCTAAAAATCATAAGACAATAGCAATCACTAATCTGTATGCAAAGCTTGGCGATTATGTAGGTATGTGTATGTGAGTGTAATTTGTGTTCCTTTAATAGAAAATCTTTCGAAGATGTTTTTTTGACTTTGACAATGATTGGTTCTTCAGAGATATTCGTAAATTAAAAAAATATATACTTTGTTTAGGCAGTAGTAAATTGTATTTTCAATATACAGTTTTTTTCTGCATGCAAAACTAATATACAAAAACTAATTTATTTTTCTTTTTGCAAACTTTGTTTTTAATAACTCACTTGTATTCGAGTATTAAAACAATAATATATGAAAATTTAAGTATTTTTTTAATAAATAATAAATAATGGTGACGGAGTAAGAATACTATTCACCACCCCATATCTTAACCGTGGGTGATCGTACGAGACGACTAAGGGATATAACATCTATGCGAGAGAAGGAAAACTCGAAACAAAACCCTATACCCACACGTCTGATCAGCGCGGTATAGTAGGTTAATTTCCCTCCCATTACGGAGGAGACCCCGAGCCCAACAGTGGGACATTTATGAGCTGTGATGATGATGATGATGAATATAATAACCGAGATATGAGTTAAAAAGTCAAACAAGAACGTAGAATACTGGTAATATATTTATTTCTAATGTTTACGCGAGTATATATTTAATTTTTAATTACCCGACGTCCTCCCATGACTATGCACGCTGGAAAGTGTGCACAAGTGTGCAAACGTAAGTGTGCACCACAATAGAATCCTTAAAAATTGTTTTATGTCCAATATTTTTTTTCTTTGTAGCTTGCATATATGTTTTAATATCTCGCAAAAGCTGCTTCAGGAAATTCGCCCGAAATTTTGTATACATACTTAATCTTATGATTCTCTACGTCTACAGCCGCGGGCCGGTCCGTCCGGAGTAGTACCACACTCTCGCAGAAGATCGACGTCTGTGTAATGTGCTATTGCGCTTCGTTCGGTGAGCGAGAGAGCCGGAAGCCCAACTGGATGGGTTTGGGGATTGTTATGATAGGCAGCGGCCTAGCCTTGATTATAGCAAAGGTCCACGGGCGGCAGTGACACTTACCATCAGGTGTGCTGCTTGGTCGTTTGCCACTATAAATAATAATAAAAAAGTCTTTAGTAAAAGGTATATAGGCTATAAATTATGTCAACATCCTTACAACAAAACAAAACAAGACAAAAGTAATGCATTAATTAATCTTTTAATATAAGCAATTAAGTATTTAATATTTTAAATATTTTTTAAACTAGCTCAATATCGAGTATCCTTTATAAAACCCGATTATATTATATACACTCATTTGCAAAAAAAAACGGGCACCTAAGCAATGAACCATTTCAAATGTTAATATTTCTTTGTTTGATAATTATAGGTAGTTTTATCCACACAATTTGGTAAATTAATAAGAAAATAATCGTTTTCATCAGTATTTCATAAAATTTAGATACAATTTATGGGAAATAATGCTAAACCTCGCTAGTAGTGTATATTCGCTAGTAGTGCATATGCTCATGAAGTAAAAATAAAAAAGTTTTTTTGTTTGTTTTTCTTTAATAAAGTAAAAGCAGATAAATGTTTAGTATCGAGTGTGACCCCCTCTAGCTAAAATCACAGCTTGAATTCGTCTGGGCATGCTAGCGAGTATATCCCGGATACTTGCTTGCGGAATACGTTCCCACTCCGCAGTAATCACATTCTTCAGCTCTCTGATGGTCTGCGGAGCCGGGTGTACTGATCTCACACGCCGTTTCAGAACGTCCCAGACATGCTCTATGGGATTGAGGTCGGGACTTCGAGCTGGCCAATCCAAACGACGAATGCCGACCTCTTGCACATACGCATTAACATCGCGGGATCGGTGGGCGCGAGCATTGTCGTCCATAAAAATCGAGTCTTCACCTAGAGCGGCCAATGCGGGTTGTGCATGAGAAATTAGAACTTTCGTTATGTATCGATGCCCAGTCAGTGAGCCGTTTTCAATGAAGACTAACTCTGTACGATCCATTGAATTTATTCCTGCCCAAAACATAACAGAGCCCCCACCATAAGGTGTGATTTCTTCGAAACATGCCTCTGCAAAGCGTTCTCCTTGTCTTCTTAGCACTCGCCGACGTCGATCTTCACCGAACAGAGATATCCTGGCTTCATCAGAGAACAAAACCCTATTCCAATCGTCTTGAGTCCATGATTCACAATTTCTAGCGAACCTAAGCCTGTGAACTCTGTGCTCACGGAGTAATTTGGGGCCGCGGGCCGGGCGGTGACTGCGTATATTGGCAGCGAGAAGCCTCCTCCTGACCGTCCATAGACTAATATGCACATTTCTTACTTCTTGGAGGTTGTTCTTAAGATCCACATACGAAGATTTGCGATTTCTCAATGCGCGACTCACAAGAAAACGATCATCCCGTGGTTGGGTACATGGTTTTCTTCCAGAACCAGGCCTTCTCTCGACGGAACCAGTCTCCTGATATCGCTGCCAGGTCCTTTGGACTGTCGAGCGACTAACATTTAGCCTCCTAGCCACGAAACATTGGCTGCAACCCTCTTCAAGCAGCGCGATAATTTTGGTAGCTTTTACCACTTTATCTACCATTTTTGATACAGCCAAACAGCATTAAATAAAGCTTTGACAGTCAAGGATATGAAATTAATCGATAAAAATTGAATAAAAGTTATGAAAGTCGATGTTAACTTCTGGAACTTCGCGCCAAAAATGTAGGATAAAAAGGGGTTTTCTGTAAAAATGAACATCAAATGAAAAATTGAATTTAGAACGTACTTTTTTAAATACCACAGCATTTTTAAAACCGGCCAGTAACGTGTACAAACGATTGAAACCTTTTTGGTATTGTATCTTTTTAAATATGAATGAAAATCAAAACCGCCCGTTTTTTTTGCAAATGAGTTTATATTTATAAATAATTAAGCATATTAAATGCTAAAATTTCAGTAATTTAAATCGATTATCCTTTCAACAGCCGCTGAGATATACATATAGAGAATCAAAAGAGATTAAAACTGTATGCGCTCCGTATAGTAGTCCAGTTTGCAAAAAATATTTTTTTTTTAACGTTTGCCCGAATATTACATATTTGAAATAAAACTACTTTCAGATTCAAGACTAGAGGACTTTATAGTGATCATAGTCCTCCCGTGACCATGATCAATGTAAAGTGTTCAAAACGTCGGGCAATTAAAAATCAAAAACAAACACGATAGAACCCGTAAAAGTATTTATATTTGAAATTAAGAAGTATTTATTTTTTACCTTCACAGGTAAAATACTGCAGTAATACATACTTGTGTCGGGAGGATCTTCCTAGCATACAATTAACAGTTAAAAATAAACAATACCCAGACTAGAACAAACATGACTGTTTCATTTAAAAAACGTATGTGTCCTGCATGCGAATCGAACCTACTACTCTCACACAGTACTAAGATCACTACGTTATCTGTAATAAATATTTATCATCATCATCATCATTCTCCTACTCTTATCCCAACTACTTGGGGTCGATACAATATGTACTTTTCTTTCATAGTACATATTGTTAAAGTTATTGGCAATAGTTTTATGACCGGCCGCCTGTCAGACGTCAACCCTCCTTGGGAATGTTATTGTTGACCAAACGGTATCAGATGGAGTTGTCCCAGATCGTTATAAGACTCTTTGTCGTCTTTTACGACATCCACGAGCAAAGTAAAGGTTGGTAGTATTCGTAGCCGTTACCACACAGCAATCTCTAATCAGTATTTATATTCTTTTGAAACATTTACTCGTTTTAATTAATTTTGTGAGACACTAACAAACATGTTCCTACTTACAATCACTGTGGTTATATCCAAAGAGATTCCCTTATTTTTTTACGACGAAATCCTCGCCCTTCATATAGATTTTTTTTTCATTTTACTTACCGTAATGGCTGTCATGACATTGCATTTAAATCGCTTAAGCTGAAGGTATAAGGAAGTGACGGTTTGAACGCTCGTCTACTCGTCTCATTAATATAAGTTATAGCTTCCTCGTTTGAGTGTTACACTCGGATACTCTAATTGATAAACGAACACTTAAACCGATGCTTTTATCGTATTGGTTTCGTAAAGCAAACTAATGGTTTTGTAAGGGTTGCGTTCAAACTACATTATGAGTTAAAACAAAGGGTGAGAGTATCATCTAACGTTTATTGAAAGTAATTAGTGATGAAAGCGATATTCTATTATCGTGATTAGATTATATGTTTGCTTTGCCGAATATTTGGTAACTCTTCCTAGTTTATTACATACATATTTGTTTTATCCTAATTCTGTAATTGAATGAATAATTTATATCAGTTATTTGTCAGTCTTAGCTGTGTCGTAGCGGCTACGAATACTACCAATACTTACTTTGCTCGTGGATGTTATAAAAGAAGACTAAGAGCCTTATAACGACCTGGGCCAACTGCATATAATGCTGTTTGGTCAACAATTATATTCCAAAGGCGGGTTGGTGATTGGAAGGCGGCTGGCCATAAAACTATTGCCAACAATTTTTACAATATGCACTATGAAAGAAGAGTACATATTGTATCGACCCCAAGCAATTGGGATAAGAGTAGGAGAATGATGATGATAATGATGATTTATTTATCAACCTATTAAGATCTTCCACGGATGTTTAGGAAGTGGTACCAGTGGCCGGCCTAATAGCGATGGGAAAGAAACACGATGGGTTAACCCATCGTGTTTCTTTAGGGCCATACGCTGCGCTTCCGTTGCCCCGGGTGAAACATAACGAAACTTGACCTCACAATTAACAATTGCAGTATCATACCCCGAGAGGAACGAGACAGATTGTTTGTTAATTATTTATATCAATTCTTCTGAAGTTTTTTTTTCCTACCCTGCACTAAATAATCCTTTTATTGCGAGGCAATAATAGACAAATTACACCCAGACTCAGAACAACGCTTTGTGGGTCGCATAAAGTAGATATTGTCCTGCGTGGGAATCGAACTCATGCCACTGGCTCGGAAGATCGGTTTCATAATCACTACGCCATCATTGCAGTCCGCATCTGCAAAATGTATGCATGAATTGTCTCATTTTTATTCTAATTATTCATAGGGTCTATGCAGCAAGTAATTGCATATTTTTATGATAAAATTCAGAATGAAGATCAGAGATGGTTCTCTATCTAGCCTAGTTAGCAATATCTCACAGCTTAATAAATGTAAAATTTATTATATTAAGGTCTTTTGTACTCTATTAAAGGCCCTAACATTAGCATAACATAAATAAATTGTTATTTACTAAATTAAAAAAATAAATAAATGAGTTATGAATTTTATTAGCTTAAAATATAAGATAAATACAAACTAGCTGATAATATCTGCTTTTATTGACACTGTTGATATTAATTGCACAATATTTCAATATTTTACAGCAATAATAGAGTTAATACAATGAGAACTTTTCTTTTTGTTAAAAATATTTTGAAATCAGTATATTAATTAGAAATCTTCTAAATATATTTTTTTTAAATTATGGAGTTTTAATGAATAAAGCTGCTAAATTTTATATTTTCTATCATTATAATATTTCAAATTTATTTAAACAAAACAAGTAAATCCGTAGAAGAATCGATTTAATTAGCATACGCTGTCATCAATGATGATCTGACGTTGCTAGCCGTCGTGAAAGCAATAATCAATAGCATCAGGAACTGGGACGCGGTCGCCGCCTTCTTCGAAGTAGTTGTCTCGTGGAAAGAGACGGCGGAGTGTATAACGGAGGCAATGCTCTACGGAAAACGCTCGGCCAGTAGCACATCAAAGGGTGCAGGCGCGAGTACCTGTCCCTGATACCGCCCTAGTCGAGATAGCGGGTGACTAGTCTGGGGTTTAGACGAAAGATTAGGCCGTCACCCGACGAGTAACCGACCGCATGAGGGTAGTAACCTATCTGACGGGCCGCCAATGGCAAGCACCAGGTACTGGTGGCCAATGCTTTCACAGCAGCTTACGGGGTCGCTTACAGTCACTTCATGCATCCGATGCCCCGGATGGATTGGATGATATCCTGCTACAAAAAAAAAGACCATACCAACGTCTGTTAAAAAAAGAATTTACTTACCATAGTCTGGTTGGCTATAAAGTATTAATATATACTTATAACTAGTTTTTTGTTTTTAAATATATATATATATATAATATGTTGTAAAAAAATATATGTAATATGTTGTATCATTTTTATTTCATTCTAATTTAATATCGTAAATAAAATATATTTCCTCTCTTACAGATGAGTTTCGGAGTCTAACTAGCTGTGAGGGTGAAGGCATTAAGCTCAGCTGTAATCCACATTCAAGGATTGCTATATTCGATGCGTTGTATGGAAGAAAAGCCTTTGAAGCGCCCACTTGTCCACAGACACAAGGCGTACCGGACGAAAGTAGGTTATCTGAATAATATACGGGATAGATTATTCAAATTAGCACCAGCAGATGGCAGATATTTTAGCGTTCATACAATTATTTATCATGTATAATTTATGTTTATATCTAAATCAGATTGCTATAAAACGACATATGTTCTTTTTTCACAGATGTATGGATATTCATTATACATAGATATATAGCAATATTTTGATACAGGTTTATTTCATAGTAGTGAATAGATTTGCTATTATATGCTAGCTATAGACCGTTTCATGTATTTTTTTTATTTTAAATTTTCATGTTGGAATAATGTTGTTTAATAATATTCCTTTTCCGCGTGGTGACGGGAGTATGAATACTATTCACCATCCCATATCTTACCCGTGGGTGATAGTACAAGACGACTAAGGGATATAAAACGCATATAACATCTATGTGAGGGAAGGAAAATTCGAAACAAAACCCTATACCAACATGTACTGACCAGCGCAGTGTAATAGGTTAATTTCCCTCACATAACGGAGGAAGCCCGAGCTCTACAGTGCGACATTTATGGGCTGTGATGATGATGATGAGGATGATGGTTCCTTTTTTCCGCTCTCGGATCTTCTAGTTATTCTATGGCAGAGCAATAGTGCCGTAAGACTCCATAATAACGTTTTCGATCAAACATGAAGGAATTGCTGAATTATAATGGAAAAAAATTTGGTAAAGGAGCAAGGAAATGAAAATTATTTGGTGGCAGTACTCTGTCTTAACTTTTATACGTTTCGAACACTTTATAGTTATCATGGTCACGGGAGGATTAAGGTGCCATACGTCCAAAAGTCATCGTTATTATAGAAGTTTAAGTTTAGTTAAGTTTAGTTTAAGTATATCTATAGTATCAGTTTTTTTTTTCTTTGATAAGGCAACATCCCGCACCAAGGAATAATTCTTGTATTGCGGGATACCTTGCAAACATACAAATTTGGGAGACAAATAAACACCGAAATCAGAGGAATCATTTGTGAATCGCACAACTATTTCTTTTTTGTGCACGGGTTTGATCCCACGATACTCAGATTGGAGGTATTTAAACCACTACAATACTTGTGTAATAATTTATCTAGTGTCATACATATCAAGTAAGCTACTGAATTTAAATGACACAAGCAGTTTGTTCAAAAATGTGAAAAGCAGTTCATAGTGAATTATTTAGGTTTTTGTATCCAATCGTAAATGTACGATTACATGTAGCGGAGATGCGAATGTTGAGATGGATGTACGGCGTGACGAGAATGGATAAGATAAGGAATGAGCGTATAAGAGAATGTTTGAAAGTAGCGCCAGTGACGGATAAGTTAAGGAGTGAACGTTTGAGCTGGTATGGACATGTGATGAGACGGGATGAAAGTAATGTTGCGAGGAAGGTTTTGAGTATGAATGTTGAAGGCTTTAGGGGTAAAGGGAGACCAAAGAAAAGATGGATGGACTGCGTGAAGCATGATATGTATAAACAGGGAGTGACTACAGAGATAACGTCTGATAGGGATGTATGGAAAAAGAGGACATATTGCGTCGACCCCAAGTAGTTGGGATAAGAGCAAGAGAATGATGATGATGAGTGAATTATTTAGGTCTCAAGCTAGTTGTAAGATCAGACCACTCCTTAAGTGGTCGTATATATTTATAAACAATCCTATCTTACTACATAGTAATTAAGACTAATAATTAAATTACTAGAGCAACTTCCTCATAAATTAAATTCCAATGTCCACATATGTCATAAAATACACGTTTGTAATTTCCATCCTTCATTTTTTTACATTAAAATGAAAGACAAAAATTATGAACTCTAAATAATGAATTTTTGTCACGCACTACGCCCACGTTTGCGTGTCGCTCGAAAGATATTACAGTACCTATATATTGTTGTAAGGATGTCAATGTTTCTATGAACAAGGGTAAGACATGTTATAAATTAAAATATTGCTTTGAAATAATTACATATTTAAGGTTTTTGATGATGAACATAGAGATTATGCTTTGGATGGTGGAGTATACAGGAGTAGAGATAATAACTCAAGCACTTATTTATTGCCTGTAAATACTATAGGGGCATATTAAATTACGTTATTGTGAACCCTCGTGTAGCAATTTTTCTCATATAATATGCTCGACAATGTCAAAAATTTGGACTGTCGGCGCCTTTTATGAGGTTCTTCTCGTAAAAAGACGTGACGATGTCACTTAGGCAGCAGATGATTTACAATTAAAAGCTTCCCCGTCATTGCTTTGGATGAGGCAGATAATAATAACTCCTTCTGATGCTGCCCTAACTGGCACTATGGGTGAGCTACTTTATTGTCAATATTGTAAAAGACGACTAAAGGGTATAAAAGATATGCAGTTAAGAGATAAGAGAGGAGAGCAGATAAGACTAAAGGATATGCAGATAACTTGGATACAAGAGAACTTAAAAAATAGGAAAAATCCTAAACAACTAGCCAAACTGCCGGAACAGCGTGGTATAGTTTGACAAATTCCTTGGCAATTTGAAGAAGGCCTGAGCTCAACATTGAAACCTATATAGTTTAAGAAAAACAAGAAAATCCATCAAACCGTTTTAGCTCACAGTAATACTTTTATTATGTTATAAAATATAGCTTTGGATCTCATATATTTCGCATATCAAGTCACCACGTCAACTTTCCACTAGCTCTGCAACATTGTTCAACTTAAATGGAACTTTGCCATCAAGGTGTGATATTTTCATAATCGCCAAACTTGATAGGCGGGTTGATAATATCCGTTAGTATTATAAGTTTATTAAGAGTTATTTTTTGAGACTTCCATAGAAAAATAGTAGTGATATGTTATATTTTTAACCCATCACTACTGTAATCAATCTTAAGGCTCACATATAGGCCCCGCTAAGTTATCGCGTATCCGTGGTGGCGTATGTGTCGATGTGGGTTCGAATCCCACTTGTGACAATCATTTTTCGCTCGTAATCGGGTATTTATAAATAACTATTTCAGTAATTTGCATTAATATTTTTTTTTTCTCTAGCATGTATTACACCGCACGCAGTGAAAACAGTTATACAAATATGTCTGGGAAAACGTCGCTGTCAGATAGCAGCCAATAACAGAACTTTTAACTCATCTTGCAAGCCAAATTCACGACCATATCTAAATATTGTATATGCTTGTGGTAAGTATATAAATAATAAAAATATTTCTTATATAACATTTTTTTTATTGCTTTTGGTGGCAAACGAGCAAGCAGCACACCTTTGCCACCCATGGACTTTTGCAATACCAAGAGTATAGCTAGGCCGCTGCCTACCAATACAAATTCCAAACTCACCCAGTTGGGCTTCCGGCTCTCTCGCTCACCGAACGAAGCACAATAGCACGTTGCCATTACTCAGATGTCGATCTTCTGCGAGAGTGCGGTACTACCCCGGACGGACCAGCCCGTGGCTTTGGATAGAGAACTGTCAACAGCGTGGTCCTACCACTATTATAACTAAAATCCTATTTATTTATTTCCATGTAATGATAGAATAAGAATACAGTTTACCTTTTAATTCACCATTTTCTGTCTTGTCCGTGGATATCGTAAGAGATGACTAAGAGATATGATAAGCAAATAACATCCACGCAAAAGAACGAATGCTCACTATTATAGAGGAGGCTAGTGCTCAGTTGTTATCGGGATGAGAGCCCTCAGCGCTCACCCACAGTCCGGGTAAAGTTGTCATAGCCATCTGAGGCTAACAACTAAGTCACACAAAAAAAAAATATAACCCAGCCTTTGGAATGGCATGCTAAAATGATGATAATCTATTAGTTTTTTTTAGCAATACAGATGTAAGTAAGCTCTTTAAAAAAAAAAGAGAAGTTGTAGGCTCTAGCATAATGAAGTTTTTATGTTGAATTTTTTTTTTTTTTTATCTTGAATAATTATTTAACTTTCTTTAAAAAGATATTTTTTTCGTGAAATATATATTCTTCTCATAGTAGCAGTTCTGACTTAACCTTTGGTTCGTATATAAAGACATCATCTACAAAACAAATTTACAGTTATAGCACTGATATTCTTATTCTAAACTCATACAATTGTCACTTTTTATAAGTTTAATTCAAATATGAAAACTTCTTTCATTTTGCGTACTAAAATAAAAGGATTAATTCAAGGATTAATTTAATTTTTCTTTTAAAAATGTAATTAAATATACAATAGCCGAGTAAGTCATTTTCATCCGTAATAATATATGCGTTAGCAGGTGTACTGGTGTATTTTTCGGGCAACCTTTTAAACAAATATTTAATTAGCTTAAAATATTAATTGAAAATTGTGTTACGGAAATGTGTTTTATTTTATTAGTTAGAATACAATTCACCACCCAACTTACCCCGAGTATCGTAAAACACAACTAAGGGATGTCATATGCTTCATGCATATATAGAACACATATATGGAAAAGAAAAGAAATATGATATACGAGTGTAGATGATGAATTTTAGACTTTATTTAAATTAATTTAACCGTATATATTATTTAAAAGAGCATATTGGTGTAAAGATGCGAAAGGGAATGCTCCGATGGTTTGGACATGTGGAAAGAATGCCGAACGAACGTCTGGTTAAGAAGATATACAATGCGAATGTGGAAGGATGTAGGTATCGGGGGAGACCAAGACTAACCTACCTAGACCAGATTGGTCACGTACTGAAGGAAGGTGGAGTCAAGAGTCTCCGAAACCGGCGAGCGTGTATGAAGAGAATTATAAATGTTGAGGAAGCGAGTGCAGTATGCAAGGATAGAGTTCTCTGGCACTCTGTTCTCTCTGCCTACCATGCAAGGGATATGGCTTGATGATATGTATGTATCTGTGTATATTATTTAACCGTATTAATACTCTTGGAGCTAGGGTATTCAATGTTCCCTTTTTAAATATCAAATATTTCATACTTTGAATATACTTCTATATAATAGAGACAAATTAATATAAAGAACATAATATAGCCTTTGTTATCAAATGTGACAAACAGTATTCTCAAATATTCTTTTTTCTTATTGCTTATAGTGGCAAACGAGCAGATAGCACACCTGATGGTGTCACTCCCGCCCATGGACCTTTGCAATACCTATTAATAAGATCCCCAAACCCACCCAGTTGGCTTTCTGGCTCTCTCGCTCACCGAACGAAGCACAATAGCCCATTGTCATTACTCAGACGTCGATCTTCTGCGAGAGTGTGGTACTACCCCGGACGGACCGGCCCGCGGCTGTAGACAAAGAACTGTCCCTGTGGACAGTTCTCTGTCTACAGACCACGCTGTCGTGGTCCTACCACTATAAAATACACTATAATATTCTGAAAAATATAATAATTTTTACTTATTTTTATTTGACTAACCTTAGAATATCTCTACAAGTTTTGATGCTAAGGTAAAAATACGATCTTTTTTAAGGAATAATATATTTTTTTGCACTTTTAAAAATTCTTCGAGTAATAATAGTGAGGTATATTAAAACATGAAATGATTAAGACTAACTCTTAATTAATAATTAACTATAAATATACTGTAAAATTAATAGCATAGTTGCAATTAATATGATACAAAGCGTTTGAACTGTTCGAGTTTCTCTATTTTAATTGAACAACTAGGGAAAGTTTTAAACTGCATCGTTTAGTATACCTTGTAAGTTTCAATAATACAAATCTCTATTGCACCTTCTAACTTTGCTCTTTGCTTCATTATCGAATTCAGATAATAAAGTTATATCAAAAGAGTAATTTTCATCGCTCTCTTTGACTTCTGGTTGCTCGAGTAATTTACAATTAATATTCTATTTTGATTACTAACGGCTCGTTTAAAATAGTGATCCTTCCTACAAAGACGTATTTACAATTGATTTTTTTTTAAAACAACACCATCATTCATAATCATTTTCATGCTGTAATCCCAATTAATTAGAGTTGACATGTAATGTACTCGTACATATTGCAAAAGTTATTGGCAATAGTTTTATGATCGGTTGCTTGCCTGACGTCAACCCTCATTAGGAATATAATTGTTGACCAAACGGCATTATTTGGAGTTATTTTAGGACGATATAAGTAATTAACTTAGTATTTTTTTACGACACTCACGAGATAAGTGTTTGTAGTATTCATAGCTACTACACAGTAACAAACAACACTGGACTTTTGGGTGATAGGTGTATTTTAACCACTACACTAGTATCTATGCAATCTATTGCACAATTTGATTAAGATATTATTTCTATATATTTTAATGTGATACAAAAAAAAAATATCCTTTTGAGCAAAGCAGCTTTAAAAATCTGTTCAATTTCATAGTATTACCTAATTATCCAGACACCGAATTTCAAGCAAAATTATAATTAACAGCTTGTATAATTTTAATGTATACATAAAATTAGTAATGAGCTTCATTGAAATTAGAGTTTATCTAGCATATATATAATTAGCACTAATGACGGTTTATTGTATTGTATGGGACACGTGACGTATGTGTGCAAATCAAAATTAATGAGAATATCCATTACATAGAACATTTGTCTAATATCGATAATAATGAAATTTCATATTTTAACACACTGATTAAGTAGATTTGAATGTGATTTTCACTCTATTCTAAATAAAATTAATTCAAAACTTACCACACTTATCAACCATCAAATCAAGCACGTGAAAATGTTGTTGGTTGGTGTTCGTCATGTATATAGTTCTACTTAGTACTACGACTTAGTTTTAATTTCCGCGCATTATTTGAGAAAAGCACTATACAAGCCTTGGCCACAACTATGAATTGATGGACTTACGTATATGTGCCTCGGCTACGCCTCGGCCCACATTTAAACGTTCGTCCATCAATCCCTGTTTTGCTGGCCGCTGCAGTAATGTACTATTATATTATAATACACATGATTGTATTTCAGTGCCGTTAGGCGTTCTCTTAGAGAAATATGAAAGTGCTGCCGAAAGAGATGAAATTGCCGGTACGTTTAATCAAGACGATGACCTTTTCGATGAATCAGGTAGCGTATAATATTTTTATATCGAAATCTTTTTCAATTTATGATTATAAATAATTGAAAGATATTTTCTTAGAGGAAGAAGGTGAGAGATATAAAGAAACTAATGTTGACCGAGCACTACAGCCGTCTCTGTTTGAAGACAATCCCACTACTATTAGTAATGATAAAGAAGATGAAGAAACAACCGTATTTCAACCTAAAAATTACGTGAGAAGGACTGGAAATGGAGAAGGTAAAATTTTAAACACATTATCATCATCATCATATTTCGTGTGGTGGTTCAGCATCCTTTGTTTTACCCACAGGGGGTCGTCAAAAATGACTTAGGGATACTTTATGCGTATAACATCGCGAGAAAAACTAAAAATAAAATCCTGTACCAATATGTCCGACCAGTGATATAATAGGTACCTAATTTTCTTTCCTATTTTGGAGGAAGCTTGAGCCCAGTGTGACGTATATGAACTGATATGATGATAACCATCATCACTCAGGATATAGGAGTTCTCTATGAAACACATTAAGTTAGATAGATCAGAAGGGATAGTGCCGTAATTATCACATTTAGCTGTGCAGTAAATGTTATACGTTTCCCTAGAAATAGCTACGACCACTCTCTTTGTGATAGACACCCTTATGTAATTTTTTCCAAAAGAAATATTTAAAGTTGCATGTATTTTTTTTTATTACGACACCCTGCGCTAAGTTAAAAATCCTCGTATTGTGAAGCATTTTATAAATATGCAATTAACGTAGATAAGTTACACCCAGATTCAAAACAAGACTTTGTAAATGCACGCAGTATTGTTCTACGTGGGAATCGAACCCACGGTACTGGTACGAAAGTTATCTTAACCAACTACTACGCTATCTGTGCAATTAATGTCAATTTTCAACACACATAAATTAAAATTAACACGATTTATCAAATGCATAATAAGTAGTTTTTTTTTTAATATAACATTTCAAATTAAGAACTAAAATATGTATAGGGAGGAAATTTATAAAAACATTTGTAACAATCAATGAAAATAAATTACGCCAACCGTAAAACAATAATTTACGGATCGCAAGAGATTGCTGACCGTTCTCCTGTTATATCCCGATAGCCTCAGTCAATATTTACAATTTTCTTTGGATATTGTGACACATTGTATTTTTATTGAGTCACCATGCGAACAATACTTACTATATTTAATGTTTGTAAAGAGATAAAGATATTTAGTTTATATAGGTATTTTTATTTTTTTATTTTAATCATTTGGAAAACTTTATTTAAGAAAATACGACTTTTAAAGTTATATGTATTTCAAACTCTTTTATATAAGTGTGATTTACATAATCTATTATTTTATTCTATGTAGCAGACTAAAACATAGGAAACCTTGTTTTTTTATACAAGAAGAAGATATATTTACTTACATTACTAGAACATTAGATGCAACATAGATATGAGATTTTTATATAAATTTATTAAAGAACTAGCTTCTGCCCGCGGCTTCGCCCGCGTAGAAGGTTACTTTCCTAAAGTTTTTGATCCCCTATTTTTATTTTTGACCGTCGGTAATACAGTGCAACGGTATTACAATACTCAGGGTTGGAACTTCATTACTGGACTGCTAGATGGCGTTGAAGAAGCTAGATTTTGAGATTTTTTGACAAACAATTTTTTTATTTTTCATACAAAAATTTTGATTTTTTTTAATAAAAAGTATCCTATGTTACTTATAATACCTCCAAGAATATGTGTACAATGTTTCATGATGATCCGTTGAGTAGTTTTAGCGTGAAAGCGTAACAAATAAACTTACATTCACATTTATATATTAGTAGGGATATAATGACATTGAATCTATACCTATTCTACAGTGTAATTTTACACAGCATACAAAAAAGAATATAATAGCTAGCTTTGACCATATTGCTAATGCTTCTAAAATTTATTTCTTGTTTTCCTTATTTTTTTAAAAAGACACCACACTGCACTGAGTAAATAATCCTTGTATTGCGGGGAACTTTAAAAACATACGATGAATGCAGACACGCAAACTCATAACAACACTTTGTGTATCGCATAAAGTATTGTGCTGCGTGGGAATTGCACTAGCGGCACTGGCATGGAAGCTCGGTACCTTAACCACTATGCGATCTATGCATTCAAAATAATAACGAAAACTTATAAGCAACCAAAAAAATATTTATACATAGACTAGATTTATAACCAGTGAATTCTACGTATTGACAGCGTTCGGCAAGATCTTTGCAAGTCGCAAAGAACTTGAGTCATTGCAATGAAATTCCATACTGACAATATCGACAATAGTATATCGTTATCCACCATATCGAATGCCTTCCGAAAGTCGAAATACATTCAGTTTACCTAGCCACCCGTAGTAATGACAATTGTTAAATATGTGATAAATGATAATAAGTTACTTACCCGCACTTTTTCCTTGTCGGAAACTGTTGATTTTAATTCCATTGAAATTTGATTTGTTTATTAATATCTGATCAAAGAGCTGATTCGAAAACTTCAGCAAATGTTGATAATACCGTTATGGGTCTGCAGCCAGTAACATTGTCATTTTTGCAAAATTTTGGGACTGATATTACTCTAGAGATCTATCCGGGTAATAATCCGATTTTAACACGATTCCACAAAAGATGAGGATTAATGGTTACCAAAGTACCTTATGGCAATCTTTCTTTACAATACAATGCTTGAGGCGTTTTAGCGTTGAATGTAACTCATATTCATTGAATTGGGCTACTTTTACCCTGGCTGCATCTGTTTTTGCGCCCACCATTCTTTCTGCCACCACTGAATCCAGAACAAGACATTCTTTGTGATATATGTACCTACGATATGAAAATATGAAGCAAATATCACTGACATTGTCTTCTGATAATATTATTGTTGTACTTGTTTTGTTTGCTTTTAATAAAGTTCCAGAATAATTTTAGGGCATAGGTAATAATATTTATTTATTCATAAGTTTCAAATATATATTTAATTTCACTTTTAAATAATGCTCTATATTAAATGTTTTGTTAATCACTCTGTAAACTAGGTGTCAGTAGATTTTTTGCTTATATGACGTATTAAATTTATCGTGTATCAATCAGGATGTGTAAACCTATTCGTATTATAATATATTTTAGCTTCATGGGTGCTATTTCATTTATAACTTTATTTATTATTCGATAGAAATAGGTTAATGCGTGTTCTAGATTATTAAATTTATATAATGTCTCCCAATTGAGCAGGCGTAAGCGTTCATACAACGTCACGAAATTATGTTTATCAAATCAAGGTATAATACCAATATACCCCATCCCTTTTAATATAATATTTTGCACTTGTTTGATACCAATTTTATAACTATAATTAAATCACTAAATTTAGACAATCAAAACTTCTATAGTAATTTGATTTATTTATGATAATTAATTCATTATCTGTATTTTTATTTTCAGAAACGCAATATCGTCTGACGTTATTCTTATATGCAGCCCTTGGAATTTTAATCTTACTCATTTTAATTGGTATACTCGTCGGTATCTCTTGTTATTTTAATCAGAAGACTACTAAAAACTCTAAAAATGGTGACATGTACACCACAAATGCTCCTAGCGTTTTTAATGATACATTTTCTGATATAGATAACGATGTAGATATTAGTCATATCTCTGGTACTTTTCACGATCCTCTTCATCCAGATATGATTTTGTATAAAAATGTTCCTGGAAGTAGAGGAACTTTACGCGCTATGAAGCCTTTGTGTACTATATATCCTTCACCATTAGAACCAAGCATGTATGGAAATGTAGACTATGTGCCTTCACAAACAAGAGATCAAATTCTTCCACCAAAGTTTACCAGAAGCAGAAGTAACGAAGAAGAAGGAGAACCAAATATAATGACAAGTCCAAGGAGTTTAGGAGCGCATTCCAGTAACTATTATTACGGCTGACAGCAACAAAATGGAGGCACAAATAATGTCTCCAGAACTTATTGTTTTTAATCAAATTACAAATAAATATAATCAAATTATGAAAATAATGATGTCTTCTCAAGCTTAAAAAGCCAAAGATTGTGTAAATAAATAAATATTGAGGACTTAGAATTAGTTAGCTATTTTTTATTGTTGAATCTTTAATCTAAGTATCTTTATGGTTAGATAAATTTCGAAATTCCGAATATCTGTCACGCTCGTTAGAATATCACCTATCGACTTTAGCATATCGTCAATTGAGCACATTTCTATTTTCTACTTAAACTATATTCTCATCTGTGATTGATAATATAGATATAATAATGATTATATCATCACCCTCTGCTTTTTCTAAATATAGAGAGAAATATTTGTGTAGTTAATAAAGCTTCATTTATAAAAGTTTGATCACACATCCAGTATATTGTAAAATCCTTTTATATTTTTTTAAAATAAAAATGTGAAAAATCTGTGTTTTATTTGACAACTCACCTACAAACATGTGCAAGAAAAATAATGGGGGAGTCATTAAAGGCGGTTATTTGATACTTTTTATTCTTATAATGCCATGTAATGGTTGCGTGGTTTACGCCATTATTCATGGAAATTAAAGGGGGATGCCGGTATCCATCATTCAAGGAGCTTGTTAGGGGAGAAATATAATGACAGAATATGAAACGTTTAAGTTATATAGTAAAAATTATGAAAAATTAATTAACAAATTTTATTAAAAAAAATTTTTTATTTTTCATATAAAGTCATTATTTTTTTTTATACCACAACCTGCGCTTAGGAAATAATCCTTGTATTGCCGGGGATTTTACCAACATATAAATAATGCAGACAAATTACACCCAGACTCAGAACAATACTTTGTGGATCGCTGAAAGCATTGTCCTGCGTGGGAGTCGAACCCACAGAACTGCCACGGAAGGTCGGTATCTTAACCACTACGCTATTTTATAAACATAAATTTATTCTCCATGGAAGCTATTTAGATTATCATCAGTGTATTGGTCAGTGACATAATTGATAATTTTTAATCACCATTTTATAATTGTTCATATAACTTTTTTTTTTTGGCGGCGGGCTACGGTACGTCAAACCTCGCTAAACCGTAAGGGGCGACAGGAAAAACGACGCAAGACTCCGTAGACTCGCCCTACAATATACCTCTCGACGCCGTGCGGGTGGGTCACTGGTACGCGATCTTTTTCTTCAGTGACCCACCCGGCGGTCTACCCTCACGGGTATCCTCTCTAATGTCGACGCCCGGACAGTTTGCACCGTCGGGGCGTCGTCCTCACGCGGTGGCCTCGCTCCCAAGGCGACCAGACTAATTCCCGGTCCGGTCACCCACTGCCTCGGCTAGGGCGGCATGAGGCGGAGGTATTCACGCCTCCGCCGCCCCAGTCGCCGGCGGTGGCGTGAATCCTCGAAGAGAAGATCCTCTCGGATTTGCTTTCATGTAAACCAGAATAATTAGGCATGCCATACATTTCTCTTAATTCACATAGATACGTTACCCGTGTGGCGACGGGAATAGAATACAAAGGTCGTCACCCCTTACTTGCCCGTGGGAGTCGTAAAAATCGGCTAAGGGTCTCACCGGGAGATTGGGCAGCGGCTATCTCCCGGGAAACTTAATAACATCTACCGCGATCGCCAATCCGCTCGCCAAGCGTGGCGATTATGGCATTATTACCCCCCAAAATAAATATGGATGCACAAAAAGTCACGGCCCCCAGTCACGGCAGTTCCGCTGTTCCACGGGCTCATTTTGGTAGCGGGCCTGTTGGTGGCGGGGCAGGGGGTGCTAGGAATCTCCGGCCGCGATCCGGCTACCAAAAAAATCGACCCTTGGCCCTGGTAACACACAACGTTCGGACGCTTAGGACCGACGAGAGGGTCATCGAACTGGAAGAGGAATTGAGCAAAATCCGATGGGACATTGTAGGATTATCAGAAGTGCGAAGAGAGGGGGAGGGCACGATAATCCTCCGGTCTGGAAATTTGCTCTTCTACCGGGAGGGAGATCACCCATCCCAAGGCGGTGTAGGGTTTATCGTTCGTAAGTCTCTCGTAGAGAACGTGGAGAGGATCGAAAGTGTGTCAACAAGGGTAGCGTACCTTATACTCAGAATTACCAAACGGTATTCGTTGAAGGTCATACAGGTTTACGCACCGACTTCGACATACTCCGACGACGTAGTGGAGGCCTTATACGAGGATATCTCGAAAGCCATCCACACGTCCAAAACCCACTTCACGGTAGTTATGGGAGACTTCAACGCAAAACTAGGCAAAAGGATAGACGATGAGTTGATAGTGGGGCAATATGGATTTGGACAGAGAAACCAAAGGGGCCAAAAACTGGCCGACTTTTTGGAGAAGGAAGGCCTCTTCATGATGAATTCCTTCTTCAAGAAACGGCCACAAAGGAAGTGGACCTGGATTAGCCCTGATGGATCCACTAAAAATGAGATAGACTTCATCTTGACGGACAAACGACAAATATTCAATGATGTCTCTGTGATCAGCAGGATTAAAACTGGGAGTGATCACCGCATGGTTCGAGGCACATTGAATCTTCGTACGAAAGTCGAGCGGTCCCGCTTGATGAAGTCTACACTCCGACCTACACCTGTCCAATACCAGAACCCCGATAGCTTTCAACTCGAATTACATAATCGCTTCCAATGCCTGGAAGAGTGCGAATCTTCGAACGATATGAACAACAGGTTCGTGGAAACTGTCCACGCGGTCGGGTCAAAATTCTTTAAGGCCCATCGCGCTACTAGAACAAAAAAGCTTTCTGACCAGACTCTTCAACTCATGGAGAGGAGAAAGGAAATGACGGTACAGTCTTCAGCCGATTGGTCCGAACTCAGGCAGCTTAATAGACAAATCTCTAAATCTATGCGACGCGATATTCGCCGATTCAATACACTGCGTATTGAAGAGGCGATAGAGCGAAATCGAGGCTCCAAAGTGTTCGCACGAGATTTGTCTATTGGGCAGAGCCAAATGACTAAGCTGAAGACCGATGACGGTACTGTCATTTCATCCCAGAGTGAGATCTTGGGAGAGGTCGAAAGGTTCTATGGGCAGTTGTACAAATCATCCCTGAATCCTGTTGTCAGCTTGGTCCAAGACCCCAGATCCAAGCTAACTCGGCACTATACCGAAGAAATCCCGGACGTCAGCTTGTACGAGATCAGAATGGCTCTAAAACAATTAAAGAACGGAAAGGCACCGGGAGATGACGGAATTACCACAGAGCTCCTGAGGGCAGGCGGCAAGCCAGTTTTAAAAGCCCTACAGAAGCTGTTTAATTCTGTCATTCTCGGGGGCGACGTTCCAGAGTCGTGGACCAGGAGTGTGGTGGTGCTGTTTTTCAAGAAGGGCGATAAAACGCTCTTAAAGAATTACAGACCCATCTCACTCCTGAGCCACGTGTACAAATTGTTTTCAAGAGTCATTACGAACCGACTCGCGCGCAAGCTAGACGACTTCCAGCCGCCCGAACAAGCCGGTTTCCGAAAAGGTTATAGTACCATAGACCACATCCACACGCTACGCCAGATTATACAGAAGACCGAGGAGTATAATCGGCCTCTGTGTCTAGCGTTTGTGGACTATGAGAAAGCCTTTGATTCTGTCGAAACTTGGGCAGTGCTGCAGTCCCTTCAGAGGTGCCAAATTGACTATCGATATATCGAAGTGCTGAAGTGTTTGTATAAAGACGCTACTATGTCAGTCCGCATCCAGGATAAGAGTACGAAACCGATCCAGCTGCAGAAAGGCGTGAGACAGGGAGACGTTATCTCTCCGAAACTGTTCACCACTGCGCTGGAAGATGTCTTCAAGCTCTTAGACTGGACCGGACTCGGCATCAACATCAATGGCGAATACATCACTCACCTTCGATTCGCAGATGATATCGTAGTCATGGCAGAATCCCTGGAGGACCTTAGCACCATGCTCAATGACCTCAGCAAGGTCTCCCAACTAGTAGGGCTGCAAATGAACATGGACAAGACGAAAATCATGTCTAATGCCCATGTCATTTCTGTACCGGTCCTGGTTGGGAATGCGATTCTCGAAGTTGTCGATCACTATGTTTACCTAGGACAAACAGTTCAATTAGGTAGATCCAATTTCGAGAAAGAGGTCAGCCGACGAATCCAACTCGGCTGGGCAGCGTTCGGGAAACTTAGGAGGATCTTCTCGTCTAATATTCCGCAGTGTCTGAAAACAAAGGTTTATAACCAGTGTGTGTTACCAGCGATGACTTACGGCACTGAAACGTGGTCTCTAAATGTCGGCCTCATAACAAGGCTCAAAGTCGCTCAGCGTGCTATGGAGAGGGCTATGCTCGGTATTTCTCTACGTGATAAAATCCGAAATACGGAAATCCGTAGAAGAACGGGTGTAACCGACATAGCCCTAAGGATTAGCACGTTGAAGTGGCAATGGGCAGGCCACATCGCTCGACGAACCGACAACCGTTGGGGAAAAAAGGTTCTCGAGTGGCGACCACGAATCGGACGACGCAGCGTAGGACGACCCCCCACTCGGTGGACTGATGACCTCATCAAGGTCGCAGGAAACCGCTGGATGCAGGTGGCACAGGACCGTTATAGATGGCATTCTCGTGGGGAGGCCTATGTCCAACAGTGGACGTTTACAGGCTGATGGATGGATGGATGGATGACATAGATACGAACATTATGTCAAATTCTGCTAATGCTGCTATCATATTACCAGAATAAATCTGCCTGTGCTGCTGTCTATTCCCCTGGTAATCTTTCAACTGGTTTTACAACTCTCACTTCTCAAGGGAATAAAAAGAATGGTGATAAATGTATTATTTACAGTTCAGAAATAATTTTGTTATTATACTTTCAAGGTATTTTTCGTTGAAATGCTCGAGTCTTAGAGCCTGCAAGTTTCCTCCCTCTTCTACATCCACAGACGATTACTCATAAAGTAGAAACCGTTTTCAATAACTGTGGATAGGTTATCTGTGGTGAAGCATTAAATAGTGCAATAGGTTTAAAATAAAAAATCAAATTCTTAATTCGAAGTCATCACTAAAATGAAAGTATTGAATCTAAAATAATATCAATGAAAATAATATATTCATAGGCAATATTGATTGAGATATTTCATTACCGAGTATTCGGACCATAAAATTCTTATTGGAGCAAGAAACTGATTGAGTTTTGGAGCTGGCTCCTGAGTATCAATTTGCATAATTTTACAAATGTAATCCAGAGCGCAGAACTTTGGTGACGTATCAATAGTTAAACTTTAGTTTCCTTCATAATCTATTCAATAATTCTTATTGAATTATGAGAGGTCCAAAAATAAGAGGAAATGTCGAGTCAGTTTTTTTTTCTATTTTACATTGCTTATGGTAGCAAACAAGCAAGGAGCACACCCGATGGTAAGTATCACTGCCACTCATGGACCTTTGCAATACCAAGAGCATAGCTTAGGCCGCTGCTTACTAATATAAAATCTTCAAACCAACCCAGTTGGGCTGCCGGCTCTCTCGCTCACCGAATGAAGCGCAACAGTACATTACCATTACCAGACGTCGATCTTCTGCGAGAGTGTGGTACTACTCCGGACGGATCGGCCCGCGGCTGTAGACAGAAAACCGTGGTACTTGTACGTGGTACTTACTGTAAAAGCGCGGTCCTATCACTATTATTTGCTTACTTTCTTCTGTCATCTCTTACGACAACTACATAAAAAGTGGTTTCATGTCAATATCACGCGAGGTATTTATGCCGAAGCGGATGACAGAGCAGGTCAACGTGGACAGGGTCCATGTTGATATTACATTCCGCCAGCAGTGATGTGACGCAGGTGCATGTACTTGCACCTTAGTACACATTAGGTAAGGTTACCGGCTATACCATGAACTAATTCTCTACTAGCAAAGAGGCCTATGTTTTCTTGGTATGCTATGGTCTGAACACACCCCGTCCGTTCTCGTCCGCGACTCGATCGGCGGACGCTGGTACCGATTCTTGACATCTATGGTCACTCTGGTAGGTTACTTTTTCGTATCATCTCCTGTCAACCAACAGGGTTACCTGGGCGTTTAAATTCCTGGATATTTGTCAGGTTTTTGATGATTATAAACAATTTACTACTTAATAAACACATAACTATAAAAAGTTATAGGTATATGGCATGAGAATCGAATATCTATGCATATTAGTTAAAAAAAATCGAATATCTATGCATATTAATATCCAAGTTTTTTCGTGTGATAACGTAGTAAGAATATAATAATCTCCCATATTTTGCCTGTGAATATCATAAAAATACGACTAAAAGATATCATCATTCATCATTTCAGCTTATTCCCGTCCACTGCTGGATGCAGGCCTCCCTCATGGTACGCCACAGAGTGCGGTCATGTGCCACCTGCATCCATCTATATAACTAAAGGATATAATAAGTTTACATTATTCGGTATAGTGTCTCAATTTGACTGCACAAATGATTAAGATACCGACCTCAAATACCAGTGTCATAGGTTCGATTCCTTCGTAGATGTCTTGGTGTAATTTTTGTCCGTTAAATTACAACAACATACAAGAATTATTTCCTTAGTAACGGTTGCTGTCAAAAATAAAAACAAAAATACCCTTTCAATGTGCAGAAGTCTCCAGCCCAGCAGTGTGGGGCGTATATGAGCTGAGATGATAATGATTATCAGCACAGTTAGCTGTTATAACATTTATTTAGTACAAATAATTGAAGTGAATAAAAATATGTATAGGGAAGTTTTCATTTCTGTTCTGTTGAACTGTGAAAAGAATAAAGTATACAAAAGCAACAGTTCTTATTGAATACCTCTCTCGTTTACAAAACTTAATACAAACATGAACAATAAAAAATGAAAATGTATAAACAATAGGAAGATTTATTCTATGTTTTGAAAAGATGAATACACAATGTACCTGGATACAATCGTCTGAAAATTTCATTACTGCTATGCTCGTCCGATTAGTTCAATTGGATGTCACTAGATGGCGTGGATACAATATCTTTCAATTATCAGATGGACAATCCATTCCTAAATTAAGGAATTATGCTCGTATATATTCTATAAGTATAAATTATTGGTTAGTGGTGGTTAGTTATTATAGTAATAATAACGCATAAAACTTATGGTTGTATGGTATAGTAAAAATATGGCTGTTTGTTTATTTAAGATTTCGTTCTCTATTAATAAGAAATCCTTCAATCTCTCAGCACGTATTGTTAGACACAGACATCGCCAACGGGGCAAATAGCAGACTATTACAGGTTGCCGATTATATTTGATGTTACAACTTTCCCAAGAAGAGTGTTCATTTCTTAATGAACTCTCAGCCGATTTTGACAATTTCCATGGTAAAGAATGATAAGCACATTTTACTCTTAATATTCCTTCTTACGAAAAAGAAGAAATAATCGATCCTTAACTTAAATTTCACATTTATTCTGTTACATTTCCACTTAAAAATTCTAATAAATCTTTGATGGTTTTCATCATAATTAGTTTTTCATCGTCCACAGTTGAATTTATGTCCAATAAACGCTACATAAAAAAGTCTGTGGAATAACATACTCATAATAAAAAAAAACGCTACATAAGGTGGTGATTTATTAGAAAGGTTCTTACTATAATCACCAAGCATAGCAAGCAGGTAAGCCATCGCAGTATGATATACCACGTTCCCCAGAAGAGCACTGCTCTGGAGAAGAATGGTCTCCTGCAAAAAGTAGCGACAATTATACTCTTATCTTATCACAATGCATTTATGACTTTATAAATTTGTAAATAATGGACTCAATTTTGGTCTAGATCAAAAATACAATATTTTTTTGGATCTTACACAAATTTGTAAGAACTCTACTGGTTTGAACCCGTAGTATTTGTATTGGAAGGTAGATACTTAAATCTAGTGGCCACTTAGTAAGCTATCTGTGGTGGGTCCATATAAGTTAACAGCAAGTATTTATTCGAAGATAAATAAACTGCCTCCTCAAGCCATTAGCATAAGTGTTGCCGCGATAGACTCTTGGATCAGAAAAAAAATATTGTTTGAGTTTTCTGAAGAGTACCGCAATCTTCTAGAACTATCGAGTGTATTTACATATTAATTTTTACATACATACATACATATGTATGTATGTATGTAGCATCACGCCATATCCCTTGCAGGGTAGGCAGAGAGAACAGAGTGCCAGAGAACTCTATCCTTGCATACTTCATTCACTTCTTCAACATTCATAATTCTCTTCATACACGCTCGCCGGTTTCAGAGACTCTTGACATCTTTGACACCTTCTTTCAGTACGTGACCAATCTGGTCTAGGTAGGTGAGTCTCAGTCTCCCCAGGTAGCTACATCCTTCCACTTTCGCATATATCATCTTAAACAGACGTTCGTTCGGCATTCTTTCCACATGTCCGAACCATCGGAGCATTCCCTTTCGCATCTTTACACCTCTACTCTCTTTCATACCTACTCGCTCTCTTACATCGTATTATATATATATATTAATTTTTAAATTAGGTTAAACCCGATTAGCAGTAGGCGCATCTGCAATTAGGTAAGATTAAGGATTCTATGACTAAATGTAAGTGTATTTACACTTCTTTCTTCCTCCTCTCCAGATATAAAGGCTACAAATAAGAAGCGTGAAATTTTAAATAAATCATAAAACAAATACCAGATTTATTATTCGGAAAACTATGTAATTATAAGAATAGCTTATAATAATAATTAATTTAAAAGAAGGAAATATAAAAACATGTCAATGTTAAAATACATATTTCACACGAGCGAAGCTGCGGCTGCAACTAGTTAATATAATCAATACACCAGATAAAATATACATTCAAATTTGAAATTTTTTTCCTGAGCCTCGAGTAATCAGAATCGATTCAATACTTTCAATACGACGAATCTGTCCAAGCGCATTAAATATTAACATACTTTTCACGAAGTTCAAAATACTAAGAGGCAAAATTGTACGTAGACTGAATGAATGAGAGATAAGTAAAAAGGAGTCTATATTAGCTGTTTAACATTCCACACGAGTTACAGAAGTGAACTGAGGGAATGCTTTATTGGTATCCTCGTAGTGGGTTAGCGGCTAGCAGCAATTTATGCGCATTTTTGTCACAGTTACGGGTACAAATAGACTCGAAGCAATGTTTTATTTAGAATTTTTATTTTATGGGGAAACTTATGTTGTATTCAACGTATAGCTACGTTTTATTTTACTAAATTGAATAGATACCAGGTAATAAATAAGTACATGTGAAATAAATATATTTTATTTTATTTAAGTATATTCTCATCATGATTACCTTATTTAATAAACCAAAGAAAAATAAAGAGAATGTTTGAAAGTAGCGCCAGTGACGGATAAGTTAAGGAGTGAACGTTTGACCTGGTATGGACATGTGATGAGAAGGGATGAAAGTAATGTTGCGAGGAAGGTTTTGAGTATGAATGTTGAAGGCTCTAGGGGTAAAGGGAGACCAAAGAAAAGATGGATGGACTGCGTGAAGCATGATATATGTATAAACAGGGAGTGACTACAGAAATGACGTCTGATAGGGTTGTATGGAAAAAGATATAAGAATATTGCGTCTACTCCAAGTAGTTGGGATAAGAGCAAAAAAATGATGATGATTACCTTATTTAATAAACCTTATTAATGGGTCGTATATAGGCATATACGTCCCATTATTAAATTTGGGACTTGCTCTACTGTAGAAAACAAATGGACCTATTATACCATGCTAGATAGACGCGTTAACATTAGGATTTTATTTCAAGTATTCCTTCTCATACATCTGTGTTATCTCCACAGGATATCCCTTAACCATCTTTTACAACACCCGCCGGTAAGAGAGGGAATGAATGGTATTCTTACTGCGTGACCATGGAAGAAGAAATTAGTAACATTAGTAATTAGTAAAAAAACATAAAATTTATAAATTAATTTGTAAATCAATAATTTTATATAAATTTACTCTAGCAATTACGAAAATTTTATGGATCACGAAGTTCGAATCCTTGTACCTACTTTTAAAAAAATAATTTGTTCCTATTCTCCAATCGCCAAGTTGTGTTTGGTTAGCAATGACAGGCTCGAACTCTTATATGGGTAAATCTTTGTCAATAATCAGACTAATACAAAAAAAAACATTCAAATATAGCTTTTTTTTTATTATTACTTATGGTGGCAAACGAGCAAGCAGCACACCTGATGGTAAGTGTCACTGCCGCCTATGGACCCTTTGCAATACCAAGGGTATAGCTTAAGCCGCTGCTAACCAATAAAATCCCCAAACCCACCTAGTTGGGCTTCCGGCTCTCTTAAGCTTAACTTAAGCTTAGCTTAAGCTTAACTTCATCTGGCTAAACTAAGAAATATTCCTAAGTTAAATGAAATAATCAAAGCTGTATATAAACTTTGACACAATTATAACAAAAAACTTTAATTAATTTTAACACATAACATCTCTCAATTCAGTTAGTAGTTATTTAAAAAAAAGTGTGTGTGTCAGCTCCGACGCACAACTGGAGTTTACTCCTTAAGTACGATTATCAAAACAGGCGCAAAGAAAGCTCATTTGACTAAAAATAATATATATATATATATATATATATATATATATATATATATATATATATATATTTACATTTATTAAAACTGTTCAGTGAAGTATTATCTCACGTCAGAAAGTGAAAGGTGCGCAGAATAGGTTGCGCACCAAAAAAAGTAACGAGGTCATTCGATCACTAGATTTTACTCCTCAATTTTTTCTCATACCGGGCGCCTTATATCAAAACCGATTCTTAAGAAGTAAACTCCATTAATCAAAGCTGTAAATAAACTTTGACACAATTATAACAAAAATTTTAATTAAATTTTAACACAACATCTCTCAATTCAGTTAATAATTATTTAAAAATAGATGATGCTAATATTGGCATGATTTATACATATATAGTGAACAAAACGCGTGGTTGAACACAATCTCTGAAGAGCGAAGACCCTGCGTGGCTTTCATTTTATCAGCTACCATTGTAATCTATAACACAAAAGGTTTATACTATGCCAAAATTCTTCTATGTTTTGTTTCTTACAATTAATGAAACCTTAGATTAGTTATTCATTGAAACAATTCAGAAACCTTCAAATATATTTCATAAAAGGAAAGGCTAAATTGTAATCAATAAGTAATTAAACTTCAATCTTTAATATGGTGAGGTCGTTTTGAATCCGGTTGAATTGTAAAGTATATATGAAAAGACTTTGGGGAATATATCACAGCTACCATAGAGAATGTTCGTGTGGTGACTGAGTAAGAGTAGAAATTGCCATCCATTTTCCCGTGTATATTGCGACTTACGGATTTGATATGCATATATGTAGCATATATGCAAGAAAAGGAATACTAGATATAAAACCCCACGCCTACCCATTTGATCAGCGTAGTGTAGTAGATAATTTTTCTTTCTTTCGTGAAGGAGACCACAGCTCAACAGGGGAACATATCGATGGCGGCAAGCGAAAACGTTGTAGTCCACAAAGTACGAAAAAAAATTTTATTGCACTGTTCGAATCAGAAAAAAAAACTGATTCAAATTGTCCGGGGTACATAATTCTATGATGAATAGTTATGAAATTAACATTTAAAAAAAACGGGTTTATACTTAAATGCCTGCATTCAAAAACGCTGTACGTTACAGAAAAAAGTAGTAATAACTTATACTATGTCGACTACAGCAATTCGCTTTCCGTAAAAAAAGATTTTTGCTCATTAACGACGTTTTAGCGGGCAGCACGTCTAACTTTTTGCTTGCCAATTTGGCTTTGTCCTCCAAATGACTACCAAACTGGCTAATATTCTATCAAATTTAAATCGCTTTACGTGTAATACATTTTGTCTTACCCCAAATAAGCAATTATTTTAGTTTACACCTATTCTAAGAAGTTTCATGGAATAACTACGTTTACAACATACAGTTTAGTTCAAATAATGTTGATTACTACGTTTTCGTTTTCCTTAAAAAAATGCATTTGACTCCGCTCCATACAACTCAATAGTGCAATTACAGCGTTTTAACATTCTGTAAAAATAGTTCAATATGTCGTAGTCAACAAAATTTTGATAAATAATTGTTAGAATGAGATTTGAGAGTAAAAATTATATTTAGAAAAAAATAATAAATCTAATTTCCAAAAATCGTGGGTCTACGTTAAAAAATACGCTAGTTATGATTTTTTGAAAAAAAGTGAAACAGTTTTTTGGCTCTGGTGAACATTTTCGTTTTTGTGGACTACGATGTTTTCGCTTTCCGCCGTCGATATGTATATGGGTAAACAAGAGAGGGTTTAGTTTTTTTTTTTTTTTTTTTTGTGTGTCTTAGTTGTTAGCCTCAGATGGCTATGACAACTTTACCCGGACTGTGGGTGAGCGCTGAGGGCTCTCAACCCGAAGAGGGTTTAGTTTAGGAGGTAGGTTTTTTACGTATATAAATATAATCTGAAAATAACATGTTTGTACCATTTGTGATGGCTGACCGACCGCATTCGCAACGACGACGTAAGAGAGCGAGTAGGTATGAAAGAGAGTATTGGTGTAAAGATGCGAAAGGGAATGCTCCGATGGTTCGGACATGTGGAAAGAATGCCAAGCGAACGTCTGGTTAAGAAGATATACAATGCGAAAGTGGAAGGATGTAGGTACCGGGGAAGACCGAGACTCACCTACCTAGACCAGATTGGTCACGTACTGAAGGAAGGAAGAAGGAGTCAAGAGTCTCCGAAACCGGCAAGCGTGTATGAAGAGAATTATGAATGTTGAGGAAGTGAGTGAAGTATCCAAGGATAGAGTTCTCTGGCACTCTGTTCTCTTTGCCTACCCTGCAAGGGATATGGCGTGATAATATATATGTATGTACCCTTTATTAAACAAACTAATACGTTAAAGAGTAACAATTGATTTTTTTAAAGAAAATATATATCTATTATTTTATTAATATTATCTTTTCTTTTATTTTATTAAAACAATATAGCTATACCAAGGAAATAATCTTTGTATTGTGGGGGATTTCACAAATATATTATTTAAGATATACAAATTATACACAAACTCAAAACAATATTTTTTTGTGGAACGTACAAAATATTGTTCAATGTGAGAATCGAATACATAACACATGGCATGATCGGCAGTTTCACCACTATTCCATCTATGTAGTTACTTATTTATTTTCATTAGAGGGGGAATATCTTTACAATTAGGTATCAAACAATAGAATTAAAGCTGTTCTGTAGCAGGTAATTCTCAATGACAAAAAAATCTTAAAAATAATATTTAAATTTTTCTTATATATAATTAAATATTATTATATATAAGTACCAGCATTCTTTTAAACTCTAGTACATAAATTCCATCCTAGGCTAAAGTTAAATGATAAAGTTGTTATGATATGTTTTCTTTAGTTTATAAAAAAGGAATGAGTTTCATCATCAGAATGGTACGGGAATAACATAATTTTTAAAGATACTAAAATACGACATAGATAGCTTAGTATTTAAAGGACCTTAGTGCCTTGCCGAGCATTTTGGGGTTTCCACCTAGGATGTATTTTTTTTTTTTTTGTGCGACCCGTATATGGTTGTATCAACCCTTTTTTTGGTGGAGGGCTATGAGGTGGTTACACCCCGCTAAATCCGTCCGGGGCGACAAAAGAAGCGGCGCACGACCTCATAGATTCGCCTTACATGTACCTCTTTTTCGCCGAGCGAGTGGGCCACCGGAACCCCTGTCCTTGTCCTCAGTGGCCCAGCCGGCGGTTTACCCTCGCGAGTATCCTCTTTAGATGGTTGTTTCAACTCTGAGTGTACTTTAACTTTGGTAATTACAAATGTCTAAAGTCCCAAAGGAAAGCATTTTTATATCGACAGATATGTATGTTTTCCTGGAGGTTGTAAAGAAATAATAAACGCCTGTATCTTTTGATTGCGTTGGCATAGAAGTTTAATTTTTTTACAACCTTAAGGGACAGTAGACTTGAGTATTTGTTATAAATTTTAGCTTGATACCTCCACGCGTTCCTGAGAAAAAGGGTCTTGACAGACAGACAGACAGACGGACAGATGGACGGACGAACAACAAAGTGATCCTCACTTTGTTGTTCCGTTTTTTCCTTTTGAGGTACGGAGCCCTAAAAAATAAAAATAATCTGGTCTGGGGTTTCATTTCCTCCATCACAATACGTGTTATGCCTTATCAACTTTGAATGAAATGTGTGGTGGTTCTTGCATGCCAATCATCACGGCTCATATACATCCTACTGCTGGGCTTAAGGCTCCTCCACAGTAGAAGGAAATCTTACCTATGGTTAGACGGGTTTCACGCTGTTTAGACAGGTCCGTATAGAATTTTATTTCAAGTTTTACCTTTATTGCACAGGTGTTATACCATAGGTATCCAACACCCACGGCTAGGATCTCTTATCTTACCCGTGGATGCGTAAAAGACGACTAAGAGATGTAATATGCGTGTAACATCATCATCATCATCACAGTCCATAAATGTCCCACTGTTGGGCTCGGGCCTCCTCCGTGATGGGAGGGCAATTAACCTACTATACCGCGCTGGTCAGACGTGTTGATAAAGGATTTTGTTTCGAGTTTTCCTTCTCTCGCATAGATGTTATATGCGTTTTATATCCCTTAGTCGTCTCGTACGATCACCCACGGGTAAGATATGGGGTGGTGAATAGTATTCTTACTCCGTCACCACACGGAATAGTATAAAAGTTAACATCTTTACAAAAGAAGAACTCTGTGCAAGAAAATATTTCGAAATAAAACCGTAATATCAACCCGTTTGACTAGCGTGGTTATTGTAGGTCAATTATCACCCTATAATGGAGTGTAACAAACACAGTAGTGAGACTTATGTGAGTTGAGATAATGAAACAGCATATTTATTTCAAAATTAATAATCATTCATTCTCCTACTCTTATCCCAATTACTTAGGGTCGATACAATATGTAGGTACTTTTCTTTCATAGTACATATTGTAAAAGTTATTGGCAATAGTTTTATGACCGGCCGACTGCCAGACGTCAACCTTCCTTGGGAATGTCATTGTTGACCACCACCAGTTGGCCCAGGTCGTTATAAGTAGTCTCTTAGTCGTCTTTTACGACATCCACAAGCAAAGTTAGGGTTGGTAGTATTCGTAGCCGCTACCACACAGCAAAATTAATAATATAGGATTGAATAGAATAAAAAGTTTAATAGAAAAAGTAAACGATTTAACAACTAAACTTAGTAAATACAGAATACTATACTAAGAGTACAATACTGTATACATAAATGTATACTATTGATTCTTACAATTCCTTCTAAACGGTCACTATTTCAGCAATTCCTTCAAAACACATTTCGTTTATATTCCATGTCGTTAGTAGGTGATTTATTGTTATAGGCCCCATTTGTTTCTTTAGTATGCATGTAAATCCCACAAAGGATTACTTATACCAATAGAAATCGGTACGTGCCAGGAATTCGGATACGTTTTACTTTTACCCGTTATTCCCACAAATTGGGCAGCGGTTTTGATTATGTCTGTGAGGTTTTATTGTGTCATAGAAATTATAAACAACTACATATTTTTTTGTATATTCATACTTATTTGGGCATCTTTGAATTTTCGAAATAATTTTCTTCTTTTTCTTATACTATTTATTGTGGAACTTCGCCCTTACCCAATAGTATGAAATATATAGTCCAGTTAGGACTGCACCACTCTATCAAGGCGCGTAAGCAGGGGGTTTTATTTGGCATTTTATCTGTATTTTTGTACAGGAAAAGCAAATGTAGTTAGAATAGTATTCTTACTCCGTCATCAAACACTGACTAAACAATACGCTTATTATTTCTTAAACAAAATATTTAGTACTTTATTTAATAGTGAAGTTTCCTCACTACAGTATTGTGAAATATTCTATTTGCTAGTCCTATAAATAATTTTAACAAATATATGTGAAAACCGTAGCACGAAGAGTACTTTGATATATCAGATACGGGCTTTACAAATATCAAATTAACGTACCCTAATTGTGAAAATCAGATAGCTATCGCTATGCAATTTGTTTAATACTAGCGACCCGCCCTCGCTTCAATTCGGTTACGTTAATTCAGTTGTGGAAACTACACAACTGAATTGCCTCAACACTTTCGCGACATAGAATTTCTTTCGGAGAAGGAATTTCTTAAAGTTCTACTTCATCCCTGACTTTTACAGGACAGTAAGAAAGTCCACTAAATTCCAAGTCTGTAGGGCAGTATTAGAAAATGTGGATTTTTTGAGTTAACACCTACGTAATCCCCTTTAGGGGTGGAATTTTTAAAAACGCCGTTCTTAGCTTACATCTGTATCGTAACACAAATATGGCTACTGAAATAAAAATCTGTAGGAGCTATATTTAAAAAATGTGTTTTTATACCTCAGTACACCCCTTGGGGGTGGATTTTCGTAAAATCCGTTCTTAGCTGCTCTTTACTCGGCGAAAGGAATACTCTTACCAAATTTAAAGTCTGTAGGCCTTATGGTTCCAGAGATATCGTGATAAGTCAATACATAGGTGGAAATTTCTTATGTATATAAAGAAATTTATATATATATATATATATATATATATATATATATATATATGCGCAACATTGTGGAGAAGCATCTGGCCCTAGGTCAGAGGGTTTTCTGCAGTTTTGTGGATCTGAAGAGAGCATTTGACACGGTTATACGAAAGGAACTTTGGGACATTTTACCGGAGTATGGTATTAACGGTAAACTGCTGCAGGCTGTGCAGTCCAGTTACATGGGCTGTAGAGCCTATGTGCGGTTGGATGATGGAATGTCGCCTTGGTTTGACGTCAATATCGGCGTTAAGCAGGGGTGCGTTCTGTCAGCCAGGCTGTTTATCATATATCTAGATAAATGTCTCCAAAGGTTGAACGATATTAATGTGGGAGTTCAGATGGGTGACTCAGTGGTCTCTGCTCTGCTTTATGCAGATGATGCAGTCCTGTTGGCACAGTCAGCGACTGACCTGCAGACCCTAGTCGACACAATGACAGAAGATTGTAAGAAAAGGGATCTACGCGTGAATGTGAGCAAAACCAAAATAATGGTCTTTGAATGAGATGAAGCCAGAACAGATGTAAGAGTAACAATAGGTAATGATGTATTAGAGCAAGTAGATGAATTTGTATATGTTGGATGTGGATTTAGCCGAGATGGAAGGTACACCACTGATATAGAGCGAAGAGTGAATGCGGTAAATAGAGTGAACGGAGCGTTGGGGCAACTTCTCGGCAGCCACCACCTCAGCCAGAAGGCACGTGTAGCAATACATAACGCAGTGCTTGTCCCAACATTACTGTATGGAAGCGAGAGTTGGGCATGCAGAAAAGAGTATGAAAGTAAAATTAATGCGGTCGAAATGCGATCTCTTCGGAAAATCTGTGGAGTTAGGCTGACCGACCGCATTCGTAATGACGACGTAAGAGAGCGAGTAGGTATGAAAGAGAGTATTGGTGTAAAGATGCGAAAGGGAATGCTCCGATGGTTTGGACATGTGGAAAGAATGCCGAACGAACTTCTGGTTAAGAAGATATACAATGCGAAAGTGGAAGGATGTAGGTACCGAGGGAGACCGAGACTAACCTACCTAGACTAGATCGGTCAGGTACTGAAGGAAGGTGGAGTCAAGAGTCTCCGAAACCGGCGAGCGTGTATGAAGAGAATTATGAATGTTGAGGAAGCGAGTGAAGTATGCAGAGATAGAGTTCTCTGGCACTCTGTTCTCTCTGCCTACCCTGCAAGGGATATGGCGTGATGATATGTATGTATATTTATATAATATATATATATATAAAAAAAAATATCTGAATTGAACCAAGAACTAACCTCAATGCATTCATTAATAGTATATCGATAATTTACCAACATGCACCGGATATCATGGCTTTTTTTTTGGCGGTGGGTTACTGAGTGATCACGTCCCGCTAAATCCGTCCGGGGCAACAGAAAAAGTGGCGCACGACCCAATAGACCCGCCTTACATGTACCTCTCTACGCCGAGTGAGCGGGCCAGCGGAACCCGCTCTGTGTCTTCGGTGCCCCGCCAGGCGGTTTACCCTCGCGGGTATCCTTTTAGGTCGATGCCCTGGCAGCTTTCGAAGCACCGTCGGGGCATCGTCCACACACAGTGTGGTTTCGCTCCGGGCGATCAGACTAATGGATTCATTATGGCTAGATAAAATTCTATACCAACCCCTTCGGCATTGATGGTAATTCTTCCTTTTGTAAAGCAAGCTTAAGCCCAACTATATTTACGAGCTGTAAATAAGTCAAAAGAGGAACTATTGTCAAATGTGACCCGTGTTAAGCTGGTCCCGCTAGGCTGGCTACGGATGTCAAGGAAGCGGTACTAATGGCCGGCTCAATGGCGATGGAGAGGCAATATGGTGGATTATGGGGCCACGCGCCGCCCTTCCGTCGCCCCGGATGAAACGGACGGCGTATATCCAGACCACAGCCAACCAAAAGAAAAAAGTGTGTGTGTCAGCTCCGACGCACGACTGGAGTTTACTCCTTAAGTACGATTATCAAAACAGGCGCAAAAAAAGCTCATTTGACTAAAAATAATATAGGTATTTATTTTTTTATTTACATTTATTAAAACTGTTCAGTGAAGTATTATCTCAAGTCAGAAAGTGAAAGGTGCGCAGAATAGGTTGCGCACCAAAAATGTAACGAGGTCATTCGATCACTAGATTTTACTCCACAATTTTTTCTCATACCGGGCGCCTTATATGAAAATCGATTCTTAAGGAGTAAACTCCAAAAAGAAAGAAACGATAATAAAAGTTTGATAACGAAAGTGCATTTGGGAAGAGATCCAGAAACATTTAACAGTAACCACATAACATTAAACAGATTTATACAATGTATATACAGTGCAAACATTACGATCACAAATGTTGACTAGTACCAAAACCATTCTTTATTTATTCGAGCCACGTACGTAGCAACACTGTTGAAAGCTTGTATGAAATTCCTACTCAACAAGCTTGCCAAAACGGAATTCGCACAAGTAATGTGAAATATTATGTGGTTTTAAATAGCTGAACATGAATAATCGAAATATCTTACATTGTAATAAGTTTGAAAATTAAATGAAATAGTTTTCAATATTACTTAAAATATTAGTATTCATGATGTAGGTACCGGGGGAGGCCGAGATTAACCTACCTAGACCAGATTGGTCACGTACTAAAGGAAGGTGGAGTCAAGAGTTGCCGAAACCGGCGAGCGTGTATGAAGAGAATTATGAATGTTGAGGAAGCGAGTGAAGTATGCAAGGATAGAGGTCTCTGGCATTCTGTTCTCCCTGCCTACCCTGCAAGGTATATGGCATGATGACATGTATGTATGTATTTGTATTCATATGTAGTGAATAATGGCTACGAATACTAATAATTGTATTGGTAATAATAATTTGTATTAGTAGGCAGCGGCTTAGCTATACCCTTGGTTCGACTTGAATTAACTTCACCTGATGCCGTTTGGTCAATAATTACATTTCCAAGGAGGTTTGATGTCAGGCAGGCGACTTGCAAATAACTTTTGCAATATGTACGAGAACATTTTGCGTTTACTTCAAGTAATTGGGATAAGAGCAGGAGAATGATGATGATTTAGTAAATGATATTCGTTATGATATGAAACTTATCTCTTTTACCAGCGTACTACTTGAGCTCACAGATTACGATTACGATTTACCCATATTACGGGGAGAGGGCCGTTCTCAATGATATAATGCGTTTAGGGTTTATTTCCTTAGGGTTTATTTCTGACGCATCCCGCATATACATAACAGTATTAACTGATATTGCAAAATAATTTACGCGAAAGGTTTGATTAAATAAAGTTACAGGTTTTTAATACAGCCACTCGCACATGATATGCCATGGCCACCCGACACCCGACACTGTAAAGCTATAGCAATTTTTTTCTTACAATTCTTCATTAAAGAACTATTTTTAATTGAATAAATAAAATAGTAGAATTATTTTAGTTTAATGAAATAAATAAAATAAACTGAACTTCAGTTATTTTATCGTTTATTTTTTTAGGCAACACTATAGTAATTATTATGATCATTCTCCTACTCTTATCCCAATTACTTGGGGTCGATACAATATGTACTCTTCTTTCTTAGGACATATTGTAAAAGTTATTGGCGATAGTTTTATAACCAGCCGCCTGCCAGACGTCAACTCTCCTTGGGAATGTAATTGATGACCAAACGGCATCAGATGGAGTTGGCCCAGGGCGTTATAAGGCTTTTAGTCGTCTTTTACGACACCCACGAGTAAAGTAAATGTTGTTAGTATTCTTAGCCGCTATCACACAGCTATAGTAATTATTATAAAATAAAAAAATATTAATGATTACAATGTAAGGTTAAATTTTTACAACTATATTTAACAAAGTATTGATTTTACTAATACTATTGCAGACTGGACATAACAGAAGTGTTTTACGATCTAAGGAGGCGGCTAATGGTCGCTTTGGACATTAAATGGCTATTAATGATGATATATGGAAGTTAAAAGCCCCCATGTTACGAATAGGCACAAAATTTAACATTGTTAATATTTATATTGGTATGATAATAATAAAAAAGGTACGCTTTTTAATAAAATATCGATTTATCAATTTTATTTTAATAAGACAAGTAATTTTCCGTGTGGTGACGGAGTAAGAATACAATTCACCAGCCCCTATTTTACCCGTGGGTGATCGTATAAGACGACAAAGGGATATAAAACGCATTTAACATGTATGTAAGAGAAGGAAAACTCGAAATAAAATCCTATACCTACACGTCTGACCAGCGTGGTAAAATAGGTCAATTTCCTTCTCATTAAGGAGGAGGCTCGAGCCTAACAGTGGGACATATATGAGCTGAGATGATGAAGACAAGTAAAAATATTAATAAACTATTATAATAATAATGAATAATTATATCATCGGTTTGTAAAAAAACATACGGAGAAATAGTTTTTAAAATTTTATATTAAAAGCGAATAGAAATTCTCTTAAATTCATTGTCATTCTCGCTATCATCACTGTTCAGATAAACCATCCAAATAGGTTGTTTAAGATTTATTTATTTAAGATTTTTATTATTTAAATATTGACATTTTTGATTTATAAAATTCGAAATATTTGTATATTTCATTTGTTAATTATATGTGCCAATGACTCTATAGATGGTGATGCTAAATTATTAAATTGGACTATAGTTTCATTGCAAGTCTTAGTATAAATATGTTCAGAATTGTTTCTTATGTGTGCATCGTTTGTGGAATACAGAATATATACAAGTATACGTTATACCTGTGTCTTATTTCACGCCTCGGACTTAGAACGTCGTACAATCACTTTTAGCTGTTATAATTTAATCTGAACACTTAAATAACTATATAGAAATGTATTTTTTTTTTGCATTATATGAGGTAAAACTATTTTGACATAATTTATCGCATTTTAATTTAATTTCATTATATGATTTTATAAACATCACAAGTTATTATTATATTAAATATAGTTAGTTATATACTTATAAGTACGACGCTCTTTCATAATATTACCATTTTGTTGAAGGCGTCAAGTAAGTACAAGTTGAAGAAGGCTTACAACTTAGTAGTAGCGGACGTGGCACGAATAGAGAAAAAGAGCCGTCAGTATAAATAAGTACTTTTATAGTAGTTGAGCCAATAACATAGTATAAATCGGTATTATGATCTTCATAATTGTCTATGACTTCTTAGATACGTGAAGTTATTAACTGGAACTTTATTGGTACTTTTAAGAATGTTGTATTAACATTCTTTTTATTTTTAACAATTTTTCGTTTACATTCTCTTGATTTCTTTTCAATCTAATAAAATAATAAAACATATTATTACGTCTCTTGTGTAAATTATAACACTGATATCTCTCAGTGTATATAGCTTTTCATAATATTTGTCATCTTTTTCATTAATTTAATAATAATTAGTATAAATAAAAAGCTTGTGTTGGGCGAATAACGGCTTATAAACGATCTAGATAAATCTAATAATCAATTATAACCGATCATTTATAACCCAGTTACGAGCGAAAAATGATTTGGGTTTTTATAAATAATCAAGCATATTAAATGCTAAATTTCAGTAACTTTAATGATAATCAGATAAAATTAATGATAATATGAAATTTAAAACTACAAATTATAGTAATTTTAATAATAGAAAACTATTATAACTATAAATATATTTATCAAAAGCTTAAGAAGACGAAATAGATTTTAAAATTTTTCAAGACGTAATCTTGCTACTATCTGTCTCTGTCAGTTGTTGAAAGTTAGGCTATGATTATAAGCAAAAAGTCTGTGAACGTTTTATTAAGACGAGTCAGAGACATTGCCTTTGTAGTCATTTACTCATAAGCCTCACTGATGACCTTTTGTGACAGAATATTAGCGGCTCCGACTCTGGGGTGGCGGCGAAAACAACGTACTGCATTTTGTTACTATTTACTATCACTATCACGATTTTTTAATTTAGGTTAGGTACTATATTCTCTGCATAGATAATATATAAATAATTAAATATACAATTATACATATAGTTTGACTTTATGGTTTGGCTGCTGTCATGTAAACAGAATCTCACATATATATACTAGTCTTTGTCTATGGTTAGATGGGTTTCTGGTAGCAATATGGAAAAGTACATGTCGTGCTATTTAATTTTATTCATTTCTTTAATTTTTATTCATTTCTTTATTATTTTTTCTTTTTTTATTTATTTATTTAATTATTATTTTGTTTTGTAATGCTGTATTGGAATTTTTTTGTTGATATCTTGTATAGTGTGATGCGAATAGGTTACTGAAATGTAACAATAGTAATTTATGTGTTTTTTCATGCTCTCCACAAATACCAAGAAATCTATAGTTTGCTTCTTAGTACACAGTTAATAGTTAGCTTGACTGACTGGTGAACAGTAAATATAAAAATTCTTTAACAACTATGAAATAATAATGATTTGTTTAGGAGAGTGTATAAATTGGCTGCATGGACCTTGTTTCCTTTGCCTGTTAAAATGGTTAATAAAATATAATTTACTTTAATACACACACTTTAATACACATTGTAAAATGTTTATTGTTAAGCAATTTTATTATTTTTAAATTTTAGATGTTATATTAATATAGCTATGTTATTAATAATTTATATAATATAATTCGTAATAGTAATAATATTTATATAATATAATATAAGTGGGTATGTAATTTCTAGAACCTCTATTTATTTTTTAATTTACTGCTGCTTCTTTGCTGACAGACGTCGTAGGACGCTGCAGAATAACAGCGTTGTGGTATCACTTCTATAGTAGATACCACAACATTAAGCTGAGCAGCCATCCTTTTCCTTCTTTGCGGAGAGGACGCCATTGTCATTATATAAATACTTTATAATTGATTTTTCTTTTTTTTTTATCTATATTCTTATGATTTAGTGCTTTTTGATATTCATTCATTAATTTTTGTTAAACAGTTACTAATATTAACCATTGTATGTACTTGCCGTGAATGGAGTAATAAATAATTTTTCTTTCTTTCTTTGTTACTCCATTTGAGCTGATCGCTGACACCAAGTCTGTGAAATCAATCAATCTTTAGATGGTTACATTATACCAATGGTCGATCTACTGACAATGAGGAAATAATATGGTGAGCTATGGGGCTATACGCCGTGCTCTTCAGTAGCGTGTATTTTGACCACAGCCTGCCAAAAAAAATTAGAATTAAAGTTTTACAATATAGAGAATAAATAAACATAACATCCATCTATTAGTCAAACGGCTAAGGCGCTTTCCCGAATGGGAATAACACCAATGCACCACACTTGCCCAGATGGGTTGGCGATCGCATTATAAGTTGTGACGAGTGCTGTTACTCATTCTGCTAGTTAACCGCACCTGCTTTTTACTAATCTTATGGGTAAGTTAGTTGAACATTGTATTTTTAAACTGTCTTACGGGAACAGTTATCAATTCATCTTATAATTATGCTGCCAAATGATGCAAGAATTACAGCGTCGTGATTTGGTATTTTATTGATGACGATTTTAGCATATTCTTGAAGTTAAATGGTTTTGACTAGCTACCTAACTTGAAAGAACTGGATATCGTTTGATGCTTATGAACTTAGAAATTAAATAGAAAATATTTTAAACAAATTTCATATCTTTCCTAATCAAACACAAAAGCATTTCTAAACTGCAATATTTCAAAATAGAATACATAAGATGTTTAGCATATTTCAAGATTTTCAATGTTGCAAAGAAAACATTTTCCAATACGAGTAAAAGTTTAAGCTTGTATCTTCTAGGTGGATTGCTGAAAGCTGTTTATTTAACATAAGTTTGTAGTACTTTTTTATTATAACAATTCTAGTAGTATGTCTTTTTAAAGATATTTATTTATATAAAAACAGTTCTTTTATTTTCTTATTGTAATCATAATTTAAGTAAATATAATAGTAATGATTTGAATAAAATTTAAAGAAATATTAATCGTTCTTATCCCAATTACTTGGGATCGACGTACGATGTATTTTTATTTCATTGTACATATTTTAAATAGTTTTATGACTGGCCTGATGTCAACTATCCTGAAGAATGCAATTATTGACTACACGACATCAGATGGAGTTAACCCGGTAAAGTTCTTAGTCATGCCATACAACACCCATAAACAATTCGTAGCGACACCATACTGCAAAGAAGCAAAAAAAAACACCCTATATAATCACCTCTAAATAACCGCGTGGTGATGAGGTAAGAAACCAATATATCTCTTATAATTAATGTAACAAATAGTAAAATCCTCTTATAGTAAAATAGCATTATTCTCCCTGCAATAAATCTAAACTCTAAACAATGTTTCAAAATTATAAAATGATTATACGATTCAACAAAAATACAATTCTAATAAAGAGTTCTATGATCACGTAGGCCCAAATTGTACGAACATCGTTCGTAAGCTTGTGGTCGTGACTTGCGAGATATAAACGTGTGTTCCAAACGTAATCGACTTCTTAATGACCTCTGAATGTACACACCGTGTAATTACCTTACCATTTTTTATTCGTGTAATTTTGTCAGGATGCTATATACACGTATTTTATTACATACATATATACATACATACCATCATGCCATGTCCTTTGCAGGGTACGCAGAGAGAACAGAGTGCCAGAGAACTCTATTCATGCATACTTCACTCGCTTCCTCAACATTCATAATTCTCTTCATACACGCTCGCCGGTTTCGGAGACTCTTGACTCCACCTTCCTTCAGTACATGACCGAACTGGTCTAGGTAGGTTAGTCTCGGTCTCCCCCGGTACCTACATCCTTCCACTTTCGCATTGTATATCTTCTTAACCAGACGTTCATTCGGCATTCTTTCCACACGTCCGAACCATTGGAGCATTCCCTTTCGCTTCATTACGCCAATACTCTTTTTCATACCTACTCGCTCTCTTACATCGTCGTTACGAATGCGATCGATCAGCCTAACTCCACAGATTTTATTAAATATATAAATTTATTTACTTACGGAGCATATTTGTAGAGAGCTTTTATACGTATCGTAAAAATTGGCTGAGGAATTACCAGGTAGCAGTATAATACTAGAAAACTTATAACAATATTTATTTTTTATATACAATCAGTTCGATAATAGTGTTGATTATAATATTAACGTACGTCGCAGGAAGGCAGTACAATAGTGAACGTTGATGTACTCTATTTCTAAACATTTTTTTTTAAATGTACTCCTTTAGGCACGTAATGAAAAATATTAGATAATACACTTATGTCAGTGAAATTTTAAGATACGTGCGCATCACTGTAACACAAAAGTAACAGGTTGAAGTTGGCCGCAAAATCGTTGATTAAGTCTCAAAAAAAGCTACCAAAAATATAAATAACACCTCTTTCTAGTTTCTACATTCACAACACGTGTTTTAGTTTAATACAAGTGTAAATTATATACCTATATGCCAATAAATGATATTCAGTAGTGATTTAAATTGAATGTTTTGATTAATATTATTTTTACTATCCGTAAATATTAGTGAAAAAAATTATCTGATCCCTTTCCAGTCCTTTTATTACTTTATTATAATTAATTATTTGCATGCAATTCAAAAATATTTTACAATGATGCTAAAAAAGTAGAAAAGAAGTAGTTTTCCGTGTAGTGACGGAGTAAGAATACTATTCACCACCCCATATCTTTACCCGTGGGTGATCATAAAAGACGACTAATGGATATAAAACGCATATAACATCTATGCAAGAGAAGGACAACTCAAAACAAAACCCTATACCAACACGTCTGACCAGCGTGGTATGGTAGGTCAATTTCCTTCCTAGTGTGGAGGAGGCTCAAGCACAACAGTGGGACATATATGAGCTGAGATGATGAGTTGATGAAGTTTATTCAATGTAGATTTTAATATTATCTTACGGACATTGGAGTGGGTTAAAAGTTTGCTTACTTTTGAGAATAGTCATAGCTTATTGTTTGTAACTGTTTCTTTTGTCCAAATAAACTAAAATGAAAAAAAAAAAATGAATATTTTTCCTTTTTCTGCATGTAATTGAAATAGATTTGAAATTAATAGGTTAGTAAGTAAAAGAAGTAAGAGAGCGAGTAGGTATGAAAGAGAGTATTGGTGTAAAGATGTGAAATTGAATTCTCCGATGGTTCGGACATGTGGAAAGAATGCCGAACGAACGTCTGGTTAAGAAGATATACAATGCGAAAGTGGAAGGATGTAGGTACCGAGGGAGACCGAGACTAACCTACCTAGACCAGATCGGTCATGTACTGAAGGAAGGTGGAGTCAAGAGTCTCCGAAACTGGCGAGCGTGTATGAAGAGAATTATGAATGTTGAGGAAGCGAGTGAAGTATGCAAAGATAGAGTTCTCTGGCACTCTGTTCTCTCTGCCTACCCTGCAAGGGATATGGCGTGTTGATATGTATGTATGTATGTAAGTAAAAGAAAAATACATAATTATGTTAACCAGGCAAGTAGCATATAATGTTCCACGTTTAATATTTTAATTGTTTCGTAACCATAAATGATGACATACCAATAAAATAAAACATTAAAACTCATTAAATATTTGACATAAATCTACTTTTACGGATTCTATCGCGTTTGACAATTGTTATAACAATGACATATTGGACGTAAGAAACCTTAGTCCTCCCGTGACTATGATCACTATAAAGCGTTCGAAACGTCGGGCAATTAAAAATCAAATACAAACGCGATAGAATCCGTAAAAGTAGTTTTATTTCAAATGTGTAACACTCGCATAAACATCAGAAATCTTCATTAAAATGTATTAAAAAATATTTTATTTCATTTGTATTATACTCTAATAATATATATTTTACAAAGAAAAACTATGCAATGCATTGCACATTAGCGGTTCTGAGCTCCGTCACGGTAGTAACACAGACACCACTTATTTGTATCCCGAGAACATACCGGTTTACCCCACTCTAGTTAAAAGGCCACTAATTGTATTAAAAAAGGTGTACTCATCTACTTGTTATTTTATGAAATTCTCTTTGATATTTATAAAGGTATCGCCTAGTGCTGTTTTTAATTTAGTTTTATAATTAACACTTGTGACGTCTGATGCCTTTTTGGCTTTATGCCTATAGTCTGACCAATTTATTTTTAAATGAAAATAGCATTGAGTCTGTCATACAATATTAAAGTATTTTTTTTAATAAAAGCATGTATATGTCTACCACAGAGACATACACGTGTGGGTTCATCCTCACCTCTATTTGACCTTCAAGAGTCATCTTGTCGTATTTATTCATAAAATTTGCCACTCTTTTGATTTCTGGTGTAAAAAATAGGACTTCATGTTTAAAAACAAATATGAGTTGCCATGAAAATCGGCTGGGGTGTATCCAGACCACGGACTGTAGAATAAAAAAACAAGAAAGTACCATCATCTTCCTCACGTAAAATCTTCTGCAATATATATTTTTCCATATTTTCGATTAAATCGCTACCTCACCGAGATCTTCAGGAATTTGAATCACATTAGAGAAGGCAAGTACAGAGTAAAGATCGGGCAGATAGAGATGAGTGAGCTTGTAGGTATATCAAGTTTTTTTTATTATTATTATTATAGTGTTAAACAAAATAAAAATAATTGCCACTCTTGGGTAGACAGATTGATATTAGCAGTTTCCAAGGAGAAGCGCTATTGGCTACTCTCTTGGTATAACCTTAGTCGTAGTTTATGGTTCTTTCGTCTATTACCGTACACCGATTTGTTCTTCATGGACTATATACGTCTCAATATTGTGATAGGCCTTCTTTCACAATGAGAGTGAAATTTAATTACGTATTCTACGCTGACGAGGCTTAGCCTATGTTTTAAACCCTATGTTTTATGTAGAGTTTACTTTTTTTGCATCTATCTCTTACATCACGTCTTACATTACCTCATTACATTGTCTAAATTTAAAAAAAAATCGCACTGTTGACATGCTCTTCATCTCAGCTCTTATAAGTCCCATTAGTGGGTTTGAGTTTTCTCTTCAATAGGAGGGAAAGCGATTTAATATACCAGACCCATTAGATGAATCAGTATAGAGTTTTATTTGGAGGTTTTATTCTTTTATATAGATGCTATATGCATATTATATACTTTGCTTGTCGTTTACAACACCCACTGGCAAAATAGAGGGTAGTGAAACGCGTTCCGCCCAGCGAGTTGGTCGCCTGGCGTGACGACGCCCGCCGGGGGTCCATCGCCCGTTGGGCAATACTGCTGGAGACGCCTCAATTCCGTGTACGTACCGTGGAGGCCCTCCGGTCGGTGCTGATCGAGTGGATGGTGCGGCGGCACGGAGCACTTTTTTCCGACTGGTGCAGGTTTTGTCGGGGCATGGATGCTTCGGTAAATACCTGTACACGGTCGCAAGAAGCAAGACGGCTCCGTCCTGCCACCAGTGTGGTTGCAGCGAGGACACGGCACAGCATACGCTTGAGTTCTGCGTGACCTGGGTACAGCAGGGTCGTAAACTTGTTGCAACCACCGGTGCTAACCTGACGCTGTCAGCTGTCGTGAAAGTAATGGTCGACAGCGTCAAGAACCGGGACACGGTCGCCGCCTTCTGCGAGACAGTTATCTCGCAAAAGGAGGCGGCGGGGCGGTCCTGTGAGAAACTCCTCTACGGCGACACGCACCGCCGCCGGCGCTTTGGGCGGCGCAAGTGCGAGTACCTCGGCCTGTTGCCGCCCTAGCCGAGGCAGGGGGTGACCGGATTGGGGATTAGTCTGGTCACCCGGAGCGAAGCCACACCGCATGAGGACAATGCCCCGACGGCGAAAGCTGCCGGGGCATTGACTTGAGAGGATACCTGTGAGGGTAAACCACCGGGCGGGTCACCGAAAACGAAGATTGGGTTCCGGTGGCTCGCTCGCTCGGCGAAGAGAGGTACATATAGGGCGGGTCTATGGGATCGCGCGCCGTTTCTTCTATCGCCCCGAAAGGATTTAGCGGGGTAAGTGAAACGCGTTCTTCCTCTAAATTTTTCTTCTACTCTTACCTACTCTTTTTTAAGACATCACCCTAAGGAAATAATTCTTATTGATTTTTTTTAATGTATAATTAACGGAAATTGTATTAAGTGGCAATCGACCTCGCGACACAAGTGTAGTCTCAAGAGACGAAAGGTTAATATCCTAACCACTGCGCCATCTGTGCAGTCAAATATTTGATCGCTATGTAGTCATATGCGGGAATGAGGGTATTATATATATATGCGATAAAAAATTCATATCCCGAAGTGGTGATTAAAGTGAATTTAATTATTATAATTATATACAAACACAATTTTGAGTTCCTATTACCGAAATTTAATAGCCAATTCAGTACCGTGGTGTAAATATCCAGATTCTATCTAAATTCCATCTAACAAAAACGAGAATGAAAGCTTTCTTTGATATCAAGTTATATAGTGTGGACGTGCAATAGTCCCTTTTCATTAACAGTTTACGATTTGGTACGTGCTCGAAGGAACAGTCATGAAGATATTTCATTTAGAATATTACAAGCTTAGCTTGTCAGTTTACGATTCAACATTCTGATAAATTTTATATTTAAAAAGTATATTGACCTAACAGTTTGTGAAATCTTTTTAATAATAATCCTAGTTTAAAATCGTTTTTATTTCAGTAGGGAATTGGCATTAACTTTAATGATTTACGATGTTTACGTGAAAACTATTTTTACGCATTCTATCGCGTTTGTATTTGATTTTTAACTTCACGACATTTCAAACACTTTACATTTCGAATACTTTCAAATCCTCCCATGACCATGAACTAAGTAAAGTGTTCGAAACATTAGTAAATTCAAATATAACGCGATATAATCCGTAAAAATGGTTTATTTCTAATTGGCAACAACTTTCAACACATACATATCATCACGCCATATCCCTTGCAGGGTAGGCAGAGAGAACAGAGTGCCAGAGAACTCTATCTCTGCATACTTCACTCGCTTCCTCAACATTCATAATTCTCTTCATACACGCTCGCCGGTTTCGGAGACTCTTGACTCCACCTTCCTTCAGTACATGACCGATCTGGTCTAGGTAGGTTAGTCTCGGTCTCCCTCGGTACCTACATCCTTCCACTTTCGCATTGTATATCTTCTTAACCAGGCGTTCGTTCGGCATTCTTTCCACATGTCCGAACCATCGGAGCATTCCCTTTCGCATCTTTACACCAATACTCTCTTTCATACCTACTCGCTCTCTTACGTCGTCGTTACGAATGCGGTCGGTCAGCCTAACTCCACAGATTTTCCGCAGAGATCGCATTTCGACCGCATTAATTTTACTATCAAACTCTTTTCTGCATACCCAACTCTCGCTTCCATACAGTAATGTTGGGACAAGCACTGCGTTATGTATTGCTACACGTGCCTTCTGGCTGAGGTGGTGGCTGCCGAGAAGTTGCCCCAACGCTCCGTTCACTCTATTTCCCGCATTCACTCTTCGTTCTATATCAGTGGTGTACCTTCCATCTCGGCTAAATCCACATCCAAGATATACAAATTCATCCACTTGCTCTAGTACATCATTACCTATTGTTACTCTTACATCTGTTCTGGTTTTATCTCTTTCAAAGACCATTATTTTGGTTTTGCTCACATTGACGCGTAGACCCCTTTTCTTACAATCTTCTGTCATTGTGTCGACTAGGGTCTGCAGGTCAGTCGCCAGTGGACTGTGCCAGCAGGACTGCATCATCTGCATAAAGCAGAGCAGTGACCACTGAGTCGCCCATCTGGACTCCCACATTCATATCGTTCAACCTTTGGAGACATTTATCCAGATATATGATAAACAGCCTGGCTGACAGAACGCACCCCTGCTTAACGCCGATATTGACGTCAAACCAAGGCGACATTCCATCATCCAGCCGCACACAGGCTCTACAGCCCATATAACTGGACTGCACAGCCTGTAGCAGTTTACCGCTAATACCATACTCCGGTAAAATGTCCCAAAGTTCCTTTCGTACAACCGTGTCAAAAGCTCTCTCCAGATCCACAAAACTGCAGAAAACCCTCTGACCTAGAGCCAGATGCTTCTCCATAATGTTCCGCAGAGAGAACACTTGATCCATGCATCCCCTTCCACTCCTGAAACCTCCTTGTGTCTCACACAGTAAACCATCGGACACCATCCTCATTCTCCTTTCAATAATTTTTCCATACACTTTTGCTGCCAAACTGGTCAAGCTTATGGCTCTGTAATTTGCGCAGTCATAACGTGAACCCTTGATTTTAAACAAAGGCACGATGACTGCGCTATTCCAGTCCCTGGGAATCATTCCTGAGCTCCAACATAGATTGAGGAGCAACAGGAACGCCTCCCAGACACAAGAGCCACCAAGCTTGATCATCTCGGCAGACACCATATCAATGCCCGCTGCCTTACCATTTTTCAAACTTCTTATCGCCCATTCAACTTCATCCATACTGATGCCATCGGAGGACGCCGTTGTCGAATGTTGATCTACCAAACCACATCCAACACCGGCGCCAACCGTAGCATCCGCATACATATCGCCAAAATATTCACTCCATCGGCTTAACACGTCTTGTGTTTGTGTAAGAATGTTTCCACCTTTAGACCTTATTTTATTCATTCTGAAGGCTGACCAACCACCCCGAGACTTCTTCACCTCCCTCTAAAAGAGTTTGGTGTTACCCTCGAAGTTTTTAGTCAGCCTATCTTCTGCACTCATACTTGCTCTATCCCGTTTCTCTTTCACTAAGGCCTTGGTGTCATTCTTACATTGCCGATATATTTCTTTCTTCTGTTCCGTCATACTGTCATTCAGATTCAAAGAAGAGACATAGTCCAGCCACGCTTTCTTCTTTTGCTCTACGGAAGCTGCCACTTCCGCATCCCACCATGCATCACCATTTGTTTTTCTATGCTTCTTTGAACTTCCACATACTTCTTTCGCTGTATCTACCATACTCTCTTTCAATACTCTCCAGCATTCTTCAATGTCCGATTGCGGCTGGCTTGCTATCGTCAGCCGTTCTCGGACACCCTCTGCATACTTTTCTCTTACACACTCTTCTTGCAACCTTTCAACCTTTATTCTTTCAAGCCCTCCGAAGTGGACACGCTCTCGCCAGTGCCTCCACTTTCTGAACAGACCACTAAATCTCGCAATAACGAGATAGTGGTCCGTGTCGACTGTGGGGCCCCTGTAGGCTCTTGCGTCCAATATTTTGCTTCGGAGGCGACTGTCTACCAAAATTAAATCTATTATGCTTTTCTGTTCATTCCTTCTCTATGTATACATATGGATGTCCTTATGTTGGAAAAATGTGTTTGACACAGTAAGGTTTCACTCCATGAATACATCCGCTATGAGCCTACCTGCGTTGTTCACTCTCTTATCACCAAATGGACCAAGTACGTCCTCATAGTCGGGACGCTTGGTCCCCACCCATCCGTTCAAATCTCCGCATACAATCACGCGTTCACTGGTTTCTGCCATATCCAGAACTTTCCTAACATTGTCCCAAAACTTCTCTAGGTCTGATGCCACCGAGGATCCTACGGGAGCATATGCTACAACCATGAATACCTTGGTGACACCTAGTTTTATACGGACCCAGAGAAGTCTGGGATCATACATTCCGTAATCCTTCACACCTGAGGCCAAGCGAGAGGACAACAACACTCCTACCCCCATGCTGGCTCGATCGCTCTGTGGTACACCAGACCACAGAGCCATCCCGCCACCAGGAAGATCGCAGGCGTCGCTGCCCCTTCGCTTGGTCTCTGTTACACAGAGCACGTCTAGCTGTTTGTCCGCCATGACGGATATCAGCTCGTGCAACTTACCTTCCACACAACCTCTTACATTCCACGTGCCCACCCGGCACTCCGTTCTCCTCGACTCGCCTAACTGGGCAAGGCGTGATGGGTGGCGGCCCCCATCGCCGCAACTGCCGATGTTCGTACCGACGGGGGCGGGTCGGTACGCGTCGCCTCCGGGGGACGCCCTAACCCGCATTGCGGTACGCATATCGAGCCGGATTAGCAGTCTAATTAGACTGGCAGGGGACGCGAACGAGCACGCTCCGGACTATGCCCCCCAAATTTTCGATAAATATCTTTAAATATATATTTTAATTTTTGGTATTACAAAATGGTTATTTTGTATACTTGGGCTCATATAGTCAGTATTGTACCACGTGCTCAAGTGGGTTCGAATAAGGTCTTTATTTCGAGTTTTCCTTATCTATGTTATTGCTTTGATTCCTTAAATTACATTTTTTTTTTCACGCCGTGGAAACGCTTTACGCGCTATACTCCGCCGGTGACAGGTGAGGGAGAGTGTGGGACTCGCTGGTCAGCTGCCTGACCGGAATACCCACCAAAACCACGGCGGCCCCTTCCGCGCTTTTACGTGGTGCCAGAGAGATCGCCTATATAACATTCAATCTCCGACACCACAAAAATCGTCAAATCGTCAACTTGCATGCATGCTTACCAGAAGCATAGTGATTCCTTGACTTGTGATTTCCTTGGTTGGTCCTATTTTTTTTTTCAATCATTATTATTATATTTTTTTTTGGTATCACTAATTTTACATAATTATAAGTATATATAGCATACTTATAATTATGTAAAATTTTATTTAAGTCATAATAGCACTTGACGTAGGTATATATTTTAAACTTACTAGGAGACGCATACTTTGCCCCGTTATTATTAGATTTATTACATAATAGACTATTATTCTAAACTCTCTACTATTATTCTTACAATTACTCTATTTTTCTTTAATACAATATTCATTTTTTTCGTCATTAGAAGGTAATATAATGTTCAAAATGACGTATTAAATTTTTAAATTATTACAATAATTTAGGTGATACTTATGACAAAAAAAAATCGAGTAATAATATAAGACATATGAAATGGCTGAAGACAAGAATATATGAATTTAATTACTATGAGTATCTAGATACTTTATACACAGTAATGAAATTGGTGGTAGCAATTTTAACGCATTTCCATAAGATTATTGTATTATATTTATTTTATGTTTACGAGATATTACATAAAAATTAAATAATTTAGATTTGCCAACATAATATATCGAGAAAATTACCATTGAAGATTAACCCAACGAGCAAAATAATACTAAATCATATGCGTCCGATATTTGTGAAACTCAATTTGATTTAAATGGCTGTTTGAAATGGGTTGATAAAGCTTATTTCATTTTGTGGTAATATGAGCAAAAATGAACGTAAGGTGTAATGAAATGATTTTTAAATTGTTTGATGTGGAATCCAATTTTATCAAATCTGATTAGCGAATAGCTATGTAAAAACAACATTTTATAAATGCGAGCCCCTTTTTGTTAGAAAATGTTGATTGCTTTTTGATGAAAACTCGCTTACGCATTTAACGAGACATAGATCAACCAGTTAGACAGCCTGTTGTTAATAAGTCAAATTGCCTTGTTAGAGGAGGCCCGTATCTAAAAGTATAGGCTAAGAAGGTGAATAAAACTTAACTCAAATAGCATTACAATTACTCCGATCATTCTAATTACCTAGTTTTTTATTAACCTTGGTGGCAAACGAGCATACAGAACACTTGATGGTAAGTATTAGTGCTGCTCACGGATCTTTATAATAAAAGAGGTAGAACTAGGCTATTGCTTACCACTGAAAATGGCAAAACCACCCAGAAAGTTGAGTTGCCGGCTCTCTCGCTTATCGAACGAAGCACAGCAGCACATTGCCACTGATCAGGCGTTGATTTTCTATGAGAGTGTGGTACTATCCTAAAATGGACCGGCCCGCGGCTGTAGATAGAAAACATCAATAGTGTGGTCCTTTTATTTTTTTTTTGGCGGCGGGCTACGGCACGTCGAACCCCGCTAATGCGTCCGGGGCGACAGGAAAAGCGGCGCAAGACCCCGTAGACTCGCCTTACAATATACCACTCTTCGCTGTGCAGGTGGGTCACTGGTACGCGGTCTTTTTTTCAATGGCCCACAGGTCCCACAGGTATCCTCTCTAATGTCGACGCCCGGACAGTTTGCACCATCAGGGCGTCGTCCTCACGCGGTGGCCTCGCTCCCAGGGCGACCAGACTAATCCCCGGTCCGGTCACCCGCTGCCTCGGCTAGGAATCAATAGTGTGTTCCTACCACTAAGATAAGCTAGTTATCAGAATGAATAATAAAAAAACCCTCTAGGCTACGCCTCTACTCTAGGTGAGATAACCTCACCATCAGAATAAGGCAAAATTCGGAGAATATGTTTCCCTACCTTCCTTTACTGTAAAAAATGTATTACAAGATTTATAGGAAAACTAACCCCTAACTACTTATGAAAACTCGAAACAAAACTCTATACCAATACATCTGACTAGTGTGATATAGTAGGTCAAAAACCCTCCCATTGCGGGGGAGGTTCGAGCCCAACAGTGGGACACGGAGTGACGGAAGAGGCGGCTCGTGACCCCATAGACTCTGTGCAACTCCTCTCTTCGCCGTGTGAGCGGGCCACCGGTACCAGGTAGTAACCCTTTTTTTTTTGTGGTGGGCTATGGACGTCGCACTCCGCCAAATCGGTCCGGGGTGACGGAAGAGGCGGCGCACAACCCCATTAACCCACCCTGCAAGCACCACTTCTTCGCCGTGCGAACAGGCCACCGGTACCCGATCTTTGTCTTCGGTGGCCCGCTCGGCGGTACCAGGTAGTAACCCTAGTCGAAGAAAACTTTTATTATATTTTTAGAAAAAACTTTAATTTTATTTTAACAAGCCACCTGTTGAGATACTCCAAGGAGAAAATCATTATAAAATTACGTCATAAATCTGGTTATAACAGGATAAAATAAATTTAACTCTAATAGCGAGGCTTTTAGTATTATTATAAATCTTTATTATTAGAATTATTACCAGATGCCAGATTATTTATCTGCCTTCTGGTAACGATTATTATTACCTAGCTAGCAACACTATCCTCAATAATGATAATATATTTGATGATATTTACCGTTTATGGACGGTGGACATATAAACTTACATTTTATTTGAAAGAATAGTGATTGTAAGCTGTGCGGTAGCGGCTACGATTTCTACCAACCCTTACTTTGCTCGTGAATGTCGTAAAAGACGACTAAGAGTTTTATAACGACCTGGGCCAACTCCATCTGATAACGTTTGGTCAACAAGTACATTCCCAAGGAGGGTTGACGTCTGGCAGGTGGCCGATCATAAAACTATTGCCAATAACTTTTAAAATATGTACTATGAAAAAAGAGTACATATTGTATCGACCCCAATTAATTGAGATAAGTAGGAGAATGATGAATAGTGATTGATAATATTCCAGACACTGCAACATCACGGCAACCGCAACAGCATCTTGAACGCATTATTGTACTGTCTACGTGAAGGGTGTTGTAGGCTCAGCGCGTATATAACACCCAAATGCCACTCGAGTAAAACGACTGACAGAAGGCTTTAAATAACGTAATATTAATGTCAGCCGTGCAGCGATGAACCTTTTTTTTTACGGTGGACTATGGATGCGTCTCGCCCCGCCAAATCGGTCCGGGGTAACAGAAGAGACGGCGCGTGACCCCATAGACCCACCGTGCAACTCCTCTCTTCGCCGTGCGACCGGGCCACCGGTACCCGATCTTTGTCTTCGGTGGCCTTGCAGCGGTAAACCTGCTTATCTGTATGAGCATATTGCTCCGCTAATGCTCTACGCTTACATTCTATATCACTATTATCGTCTAACTTACTGGTGTGTGATGTAATGATGTGACACAGATATTTAAAACTTTGCATAACACTAAGCACCACACCGTTCAAATACACTAGAGGTACATAACGAGGTCGTCGTTTATATGCCTTAAACACTATCACTTGACTCCTTATTGAGTTGTATTTAAGGCCCTGCATATGACTCGCTGATCGTTATGAGTTTCCTCAGGCTATTTATCCATGGACTAAGCAGTATCATATCATCCGCGTAACTTATTAAGACATATACCGTCAAAATGACATGTGTGCAACTCAGTTGTTCAATATGAGGCTTAACTCTCCTGTCTTATTCTACTTTCCGTCCTACTCGTATATTCACCAGATAGAGTACAGACCCACCTTAACTGGTTTATCTGGTGAGTATACTAATATTTTAAGGGAGCTCTATACTCTGCCGCAACAGTCACGCCTCGCACCTTGTTCCATAGTACCCCATAAGAGACGAGATCAAACGCTTTTAATAAGTCGAGAAAACACGCCGGCATCCTCCTCGTGGTGTAATACTTGATTTTAATCTTTAGACTAAGGATGGCACTTTAATAGATCACTATAGAAATAATTGAAATGGCTGCACAGATCTCGTAGTGGTTAAGATACCGACCTTACGTGCCAGTGCAGTGGGTTCGATTCCTATGCAGGACAATACTTTGTGCGATCCAAAAAGTGTTGTTCTGAATCTGGATGTAATTTGTCTGCGTTGATTGCATGTTTGTAAAGTTCCCCGCAATACAAGGATTACCTACTTCTTTAGTGCAGGTTGGTGTTTGTCGGGCCGGCAACTGACATCAAGTCACTCTACTCTGGTGGTCGGTCCAACGACGAAGGCGAGGTGTCACGGGTGGGTTACGGGTGTGCGTGCTTACGCCCCTCTGTCGCCCTGGATGGATTGGTGCGTGGAGTGCGCCTCCCGTTGCCCACCTGCAAAAAAAAATGAGTGTTTAAAAAAATGCTCGTGATATTAACATAACACATTTCATATTCTATTTTACTTTTAATATCATTATTTCACGCATATGATTATAGTTCATTCCAGCTTTGGAATTTAAATCGTAATTAGCTGCGTAACCAAGCTATTAGCTGCATTGCAAAGCACCGGGTGTCTACGAAAAGCACTAATACTGCATATTTTAATACCTAATCATATTCACTTAACAGTATGTTAACGGCTTATGATCCTTCCGTGAAGTCATAAAGTCAGATATAAAGCGACTGTAAGTACTGTTTAATGATCGTCATAGATGCCATCCTTCATTTACCTCAAGTTTATGACGTGTCCATCGTTAAATTTATAATATATTAAATTTGGATTACTTGATATAAAAAAAGGTTTTATTTATTTATGTACTTATAAATACAATACATCAATAATTCGTTTGGTGATGGGTCAGGATACTTTGTGTATTTTTCAATAAAACACGTAAAACGATTTTGGGATCATTAGGTCCATAAACAGTAGCGGTTTCCTGAAATATTAATAATGCAGACTTTGATCACACATCAGTTTGCCAAGCGCGGCAATTGTAATAATATGCCTCTTATGTGTTTTAGTAATTTTTAATAAACTGTTGATGATGATGATAACGACACTTATTTTTAGCTGATTTATTTCAAGTTGGGCTTTTATTTAACATGAGACTACATGAACTGGTGACAGTTATAATTCTGTCATGCAGAGCATGAGATGATGCAATTCAAGGATTATATTTATTTTATATTAGCGATTTCAATTATTAATATGATCACACATATAGTATTTACTAGGAATATTAGAAATATTAGTGCTGATATGTTATTTAAACTAGCAATTTTAGAAAGTTCAGGGCTTCCTTCAAAAAAAAATACATTCTAGAATCTTTTCTGAAACTTATTGAAATTTTTACCTTATTGAGATGGTCACAATGGACAAAATGCTATTGTAGTAATAAATGTAGATATTCAGAAAAAAGAAGATTGAAGCTGCAGTGCAGTTGCAGCTTCATTCAAGCTTGATCTGAATAATAATCGTATATTACGATTTATAATTAACCTGTATTAAACTAATAGGCAAATCACAAAATTAAAGTCGATGCATTAATTAAAGTAACGCATTTATTTTTGTCACATCAAAGCATTATAGACAGATGAACTTGTTGGTTTCGTAAGTTCAGCAATAAGGACGAAAGTAATTTACCTTTAAATATACTACAAAATAATTCTTCCGAGGACCGGAAAGCATTTTGAAGGGAGATATGTCTAAAATAAAAATATCTATCATAAATGCTCGTATATAAGTTGGCAGGAATCCGAGAAAAGGAAATGCGGAATATCACATTATGTCACTGCGCCAAAGGATACATGACGCTCTGATTTCACTGAATTGCTCATTAAACAACATAATAAAAACCCTTTTTTCTGCGCCGCAATCTAACCTTGGACTTATTGCTCCCATTTTACTGAATAAAATATGCCCTTTGTCTCGTGAACTGTAAAAAGGAAGGACCTCAAAACATTCCGATCAAATGGCAAAAATCTTTTGGAAAAATTCATGCCTGTTGAACTAATGGCATAACAGCTGAACGTGTTAAGCTGAGATCAAAAATGGATGTAAAAAAATTAAGCTGGTGGTCAAAATTTACTCATTCAGTGCTAATAAGACTATTTTGTGGGATTATAGGTTACTTTGTAATATGTCAGTCTATTACCGTCTGCCTTTTCTTTAGCCAAATGTGATTTGGCCACACCCCGTTCAACCAGATCCATGGCGACAGAAAGCCTATGTCTCACTAATCTGCCGTATTACCCCTCTCAACTTATTGAATGAACCTATTGAACTTGCACTGCTGACTTGATTTCAGTGATTCGCTTGGTGAATTAATCGTTTAGGTACTCCTGCTAATAGTTGTTGCTAGTCTTTAATGTCCAGTAGGAGTCGTGAAAATTTGCTAAGGGATCACTTGCAGAATGGCCAGCAGTGGTTTTCTAGGAAACGTATAACACCTACATACACCCACACCAACGTCTGGTTAAGAAGATATACAAGGAAGGTGGAGTCAAGAGTTTCCGAAACCGGCGAGCGTGTATGAAGAGAATTATGAATGTTGAGGAAGCGAGTGAAGTATGCAGAGATAGAGTTCTCTGGCACTCTGTTCTCTCTGCCTACCCTGCAAGGAATATGGCGTGATGGTATGTATGTATAACACCTTACTGTGAGTACCAACCCGCATACAAATTGTGGCAGTTTTAGTCTATAATAATCTCTTCTATAAATTATGGTAATAACCCGTCCAATACAATGGAAAGCGAAAAGCGGAATGAAGATGATGAAGATATAACATGAATTTACATTATTTTGCTGAAAGTATTGAAGTAGATATGTTATATTACGAAGCTGAATCAAGGTGTTAGGCCGTATACATATAATACTTAATTTCGGGTCGGTATAATATTTAAGTCACGGGAAGACTAAGGTGTCTTACGTCCAATATGTCATTGTTATTACAGTTTTTTTTTTTTTTTATCTACCCTATAAGATTATAAATTTTGACCCACATTTTTAATACAAAATTGATTGTAAGAAAAGGGGTCTACGCGTGAATGTGAGCAAAACCAAAATAATGGTCTTTGAAAGAGATGAAGCCAGAACAGATGTAAGAGTTTGTTACTCTTACATCTGTTAGGTAACGATGTACTAGAGCAAGTGGATGAATTTGTATATCTTGGATGTGGATTTAGCCGAGATGGACGGTACACCACTGATATAGAGCGAAGAGTGAATGCGGGAAATAGAGTGAACGGAGCGTTGGGGCAACTTCTCGGCAGCCACCACCTCAGCCAGAAGGCACGTGTAGCAATACATAACGCAGTGCTTGTCCCAACATTACTGTATGGAAGCGAGAGTTGGGTATGCAGAAAAGAGTATGAAAGTAAAATTAATGTGGTCGAAATGCGATCTCTTCGGAAAATCTGTGGAGTTAGGCTGACCGACCGTATTCGTAACGACGACGTAAAAGAGCGAGTAGGTATGAAAGAGAGTATTGGTGTAAAGATGCGAAAGGGAATGCTCCGATGGTTCGGACATGTGGAAAGAATGCCGAACGAACGTCTGGTTAAGAAGATATACAATGCGAAAGTGGAAGGATGTACGGTATGGTACCGAGGGAGACCGAGACTAACCTACCTAGACCAGATCGGTCAGGTACTGAAGGAAGGTGGAGTCAAGAGTCTCCGAAACCGGCGAGCGTGTATGAAGAGAATTATGAATGTTGAGGAAGCGAGTGAAGTATGCAGAGATAGAGTTCTCTGGCACTCTGTTCTCTCTGCCTACCCTGCAAGTGATATGGCGTGATGATATGTATGTATGTATGTGTATTATTGTGGCAATTTATAATTTTACAAAAAACTATTCAGCTACCACCGGATAAGATCGCGGCCACACTGAGAAAGATCCGGCAAGAAAACTCAGGTGCCATAATACTAATTTTATTAACCAACGAAATAAAAACAGGTATAAAAAAAACTTTTTGTCAAAAAAATTTACATCGTCGAAAAAACTGAAAAGCAAAAAATAATAAAATTTGTTTTATTAACCTTAATAACTAAGTTCTTAAACAAATTTAAGTACACCTAAGTAATTTTGAGTCAGCGTCAAACAATCAATGAACAATGATCACTAAATTACCTCCGACGCCGACTCAAAATTACTTAGGTGTACTTAAATTAGTTTAAGAACTTATCATTAAAGTCAATAAAAACAAAGTTTATTATTATTTCTTTTCAATTTTTTCGGTGGTTTATTTTTTTCTGATAAAAAGTTTTATTATTGAATATTACTATCAGACAAAGTAACCATATTTCTTAACCATCTTAACTCCATCAATCCAAAAATTCAATTCACTATGGAACTGAAGTCAAATAACTCTTTAGCTTTCATAGATATTTTGGTTTTACGTAAACCTAACAACACCTTGAGTCATACAGTGTATCGCAAAGCAACCCATACAGACAAATACTTGAATGGTGATTCTCACCACCCTTCACAGTTAGCTGATTACTTATTATTATACTGATTTGAAGCACCGGCGTCACACTAAGCCTACAGTCTGTGAGCACAGTAGCATAGAACCGTTATGAATAGCATTCTCGTAGAGAGGCCTATATCCAGTAGTGGACGTTTACGGGCTGATGCATGAACTATATTCCCTGTAGATAATATTTAGATTTGCCAGGTAATGGATTAACGATTTTGTTTTAAGCTATGCTTATTTTGGAAACTGTAATATATTGCTTTACATATTCTAGAAGAAATAAGCAGTAATATAATTGTAAACTGTTATTTTGTCTCATGCTTGGAGAGTTTGAAAATGGTTAATTCGTCGGCGAAATCCCAAAAGTAATTAAAACACAATAATAGCAGTTTTTTACTCCGTTTATATTTTAAAGTACAATCTCTTTTTATTTATGTCTCAGGTAATTATGCGTAAATGCAATTTAAAATAGCTACAACAAGATTGCCAAACATATTAAACGATTTGAAGCACCAATTATTATTATTCTTTGTGCACTCTCGTAGTAATGAAAATTATAAAAATACATACATACATACATACACATACATACATATTATCACGCCATATCCCTTGCAGGATAGGCAGATAGAACAGAGTGCCAGGGAACTCTATCCATGCTTACTTCACTCGCTTCCTCAACATTCATAATTCTCTTCATACACGCTCGCCGGTTTCGGAGACTCTTGATTATAAAAATATTTCTAAGAAATTTAATTAAATATCTAAAAACAACCATTAATATAAGTATTTGCAACGTTGAATAATTGAAATTATAATTAGACGCTATAAAATCTACAAAATAAATCAATTTCCACTTTAGTGCACATAATATTCATTAGAACGAAAATAGAATTATCAAAAAAAAAGAAGCAAATATATGATACAATAATTTTACTGCATGATTTATTTTCTAAAAGTTTGTAGTTTTGTTCTACTAAAGAATTTTCTCACGTTGCTGTAAAATCACTGCTTACGTGCTTAAAAGGGGTCATTGAAATTCAATGTTAGGTTTCCATTGACCTTTGTCATTCATTAATTCGTCGACACGACACTAAAGAACACAGATATAGCATTTTATCTCGTATATATAGTTATTAGGAGGAGATATAGTAATTTCGATTAGATTATGTAAAATATGAATACAAATCTAACTTGGCTAGGCAGTGTTCGAGAAACTTAAGAGGATCTTCTCATCCAATATAAATATGAGAGAAGTCCACGTCCAGCAGTGGATGGCAAATGGCTCAATGAGGATGATGATGTGATATATAAAAAGAGATCCCCACAAGTGGATCGATCATTCATAATGTTAGGGAAATCATTGAAATTATTACAATAAGGCATTAGGTACATTAGTCAATTGTTTCTTTCCAAGGGTTGTTTCTTTTCGATATGCAATAATAGGGTTAAGTAATAGAGTTTTGTTTTGAGTTTCCTTTTCTTTCATAGATGTTGTAGGCATTTCACATCCCTTAGTCGTCTTCAATAAACCTATGGCTAAGAAAGGTGGTGAATTGTATTCTTACTTAACAACATGAAGTGGTTGTAGACATAAGTATATACGTCTAAGTAATGTACATAACAAAACTGCAAAAGGAAAACTATAAATAAGCCATATAACCCGTCGAGCACGGTGATATATTAGATCAAATTTCCCTTTTAATATAGGGTAGTCCCTTGCTTAATAGTGGGACATGTATAAGCTGAAAAATTAAGATAGCAGTCTGATACTTACGTCTCTGAATTCTAAATAAATCATATTGTAATGAAATAATAATGTCATAAATACCTATTCATCATTTTTCTTTTTTTTTTTGCCCAGCTATGGTTTGGACACACGCTCTCCGTTCCGTCAGGGGCGAAGAAAACCACCTATATATCATAGTGAAGTAGTAAGAATTCAATAGTCATTACTCATTCCTTTCTGGCCCATTAAGGGAAGGGGGAAAGGGAGTAAGTCAATAAAACTGCGAGAGAAGGAAACCTTGGAATAAATAATATACTAATCCGTCTGATAAGCGTAGGGTAGACTGTATTTCCTTTATATGAAGATGACTCATGTCCAAAAGTTAAATTATTTTGTTGTCACATAAATAAACGTGCAATCAAAGTATTAATAATGAGAGATTTGCAAAGATTAACCGGAAAAAACCTGAAATTATATTTTTTCCAGATTATTTAAAGGACATTTAAAATAACAAGCTTGAAATTTTAAACTGTAGGCGATTAATAGCAACGGGCTCGATATTTTTTGTGAAGATAAACTCGACTTATCCTTTCGAAGATAAAGCCAATATTAAATATATCCAGGCATATCTAAGACCTAAACCACTAATCTTTAAGGAGGATTCTTTAAGAAGAATATCTCTTCTAGTTTATCTTGCCACCTTTTATATCACAGTTCGTACGCCTATCACGTTTTTGTACCGGCTTAGTGTTCAGGGAGTTGTGTCCTATGTTTTGCTTCTCAGTTGATCGCGAAATGTTAAATTTATGATTTTTGTACGTCATAAGCGTCTTCGTATACCCCGCTTACTTTTATTTTATTTAACGAATATATACATGAAAAAAGGCTTTATATATGCACGAAGGCACGTTATACCTAGTTGAGAATATAGCTTTGCATATAGTACATTTCATTTATATTTTACATTTTCTTTTGGGTAACTAGGGCTAATTAATTTACACTAAGGTTGTTTATTTTTATAAATTAATTAAGAGTATATTCTTTAAAGCATTATCTTATTTTTCTACCATCTTATTCTACAGTAATATAAATATTCTTTTGATATAATAAGTAAGAATAAGATTTGTTTTCATACTTATTATTCTTTTAGCCTTTATTAGTATATTAAATTTAGGTCAGCTTTTTGCTCTAATCAATTTCAGTAGCAAATTATATGTTGCAACACAAATGTAAAGAATATGCTTAGACTGAAACACTAACGTTGCTCAAAGCCTTAGAGAGCCATGAGATGTAGGCAGTATAGTCAACCCTCCTTGGGAATGTAATTGTTGACCAAACGGCATTAGATGGAGTTGGCTTAGGTCGTTTTAAGGCTCTTAGTCGTATTTTACGACATCCATGAGCAAAGTAATGGTTGGTAGTATTCGTAGCCGCTACCACACAGCTTTCTACACATTCTACTCTATATGTTTAAAACAATTTAATAGTTTACGATTTAACATGCCGAAAATATGCACTTTGAAGTATGCTCTATTGGATTTAACCCCAGACTTCTTCGTAGCAACTTATTATTCTCCATTAAGTTAACGCTTTTATTTTTATTATTTAATCGTGATAATGTGATAACACTTTTAAATAATTTTGTAGATCCAAAGACAACACACACAAATTATTAAGATGGTAGGCTACACTAGACGACTCCCTACTAGGTGGACTGACGAGAGCTTAAAAGTCGCAAGGAACTGGTGGATACAAATGGCAAAGGACCATTTATAAAAACCCGATTACGAGCGAAAAATGATTGTCACAAGTAGGATTCAAATAATTCGGTTTCGATTTAGACAAAGGACCATTCTAAGTTTGTTCTATGGTAGCCTTCTCCGTGCTAAATGAACGACTACGTTTGCATGAATACTTACTAATATTATAAATGAGAAAGTAGCTCTGTCTGTCTCTCTGTCGCTCTTTCATGCCAACACTACTGAACCGATCTAAATGAAATTTGGTACATAGATAGTCTAGAGCCTGATAAAGGACATAGGCTACTTTTTAAAGCAAAAAAAAGGGTTGTAGAGGGGAATGAAAAGTCGTAAGGAAGTATCGTCATTTTTAAAGCCAGAAGTTTGAAACTTATTTTTAGGCTATTGATTAGATATATTGATAGTAAATATGACATCAACATGTTGTAAAAAATTACCCTCAAGCGGTAAAATAAAAATAGGGAATAAAAAAACTTTAGGAAAGTTACCTTTTACCCGGGCGAAGCCGCGGGCAGAAGCTAGTTAATTATATATTTATTACTATACTTCTACAACGTCATTCTGTGACATAGTGATGATAACAACATTAACTATATCCATAATACATCAATCACTATGTTTGATATCTCAACAGTTTTCATGACAACAGCAACTGTGCAGAATACTTGACGGCTCTTCTTACTAAAGTTTGATCAATTTATTAACATTTAAAGATATTATAATACTTTATTCTTATTTATATCAACATTAGATATTGAACACTATAAAGCCTTTTCTTGACTGATAAAATAAAAAAAATTGCAGCCCAAATAGTAGTGCCAGAGATACAAATAAACAAAAATCTTTTCACCTTTATAATAGTAAAATATAATAAAAAAAATATCCGTGTGGTGACGGAGTAAGAATACAATTCACCATCCCGTATCTTAACCGTGGATGACCGTAAGAGACGACTAAGGGATATAAAACGCATATAACATCTATGCAAGGAAAGGAAAACTCGAAAGAAAACCCTATACCAACACGTCTGGTCAGCGTGGTACAGTAGGTTAATTTCTCTCCCATTATGGAGGAGGCCCGAGCCCAACAGTGGGACATTACAAAACAAATATGGGCTGTGATGATGATGATGGTGATAAATAGTAAAATATCATACATACATACATATCATCACGCCATATCACTTGCAGGGTAGGCTGAGAGAACAGAGTGCCAGAGAACTCTATCCTTGCATACTTCAACTAGGTATGTTCTATTGCTCTATTGTTCTTTTTTACTTCCTTCCAAACTAGACCAGATTAGTCAAATACTGAAGGTAGGTGGAGTCAAGAGTCTCCGAAATCGGCGAGCGTGTATGAAGAGAATTATGAATGTTGAGGAAGCAAGTGAAGTATGAAAGGATAGTAAAATATCGATTTTTAATAACATTAAAACATAAAATTACACTACTATTTATCAAGTAAACGCCCAATCGTTGTATATATTTTTCGATTAGCATATACAGATAAATTCAAAGCTAGCCTAACCCACCGTAGTTCGATACCAACATATCATTATTTATCGTTATCGTTTTCATTCTACGCGTACTATCCATTTGCTTTTGGTACAGTCCAGATCGCGGCGGCCGTTGTTTATTTTAGTTAAAGGTATGGATCCCTGACGTTTATTTGTGGAACCTCACGTATTTCTGTCCTTATTGTGAGTAATATTGGACCATTATTGAACCCATTGAGTTTTGTTCCAATGATATATTGGGATGACTTTAATAGTTTTCGGTATAGGCTTTGGATCATCATAATTTATTGATATTGGTGTAAGATATTACGTGTAATGTTTGTTTAATATGTGTGATTTATAATATTTATATTCATTTAATCTAATCTACTATACCAAGTTGTTCAGGATGTGTTGGTATAGCGTTTTATATTGCTTAGTCGTCTTTTACAGTCACCTACGGGTATTATTTTGTAAAATATCCTACGGATAAAAAGGCAAAGCTGTGTGGTAGCGGCTTCGAATACTACCAAACCTTACTTTGCTCGTAGATATCATAAAAGACGACTAAGAGCCTTATAACGACATGAGCCAACTCCATCTGATGCCGTTTGGTCAACAATTACATTCCCAAGAAGGGTTGACGTCTGGCAGACGGCCGGTCATAAAACTATAGCCAATAACTTCTACAATATGTACTATGAAAGAAGAGTACGTATTGTATCGACCCCAAGTAATTAGGGTAAGAGTAGGAGAACAATGATGACTCGTAATATGTATAGATATTTAAGTTGTGCTAATTAAACTCTTTCATTTGATAGCCAAGAAGATACTTCACAGCGAATAAAGGAAATGACTTCAACGTAACGTAGGCAACGAATAATCAAGAAATAAAAACAACTTATAAATTAATCAAATTTTATTCAGAACAAATGAATATTATATCTATCTTAATTTGTTCTTTCATAACAATTATAGATGCGTATATAACGGCTGAAGTGGCAATGGGTAGGCCACATCGCTCGAAGAACCGACAACTGCTGGGAAAGAAAGGTTCTCGTGTGGCGACCACGTATTGGAAGATGCAGTGTAGGACGCCCCCCACTAGGTAGCCAGATGACCTGATGAAAGTCACTAGGCGTCGTTAGGTGCAGGCGGCACAGGACTGCACTCTGTGGCATAACATGACGGAGGCCTACGTCTAGCAGTGGACGGTGATATGCTGAAATGATGATGATGATATGTCGACTAAGTTCATAACCCGTTTGGTTTCACAGTAGCCGGGAAAAAAAAATTAAGACTTCAAATTATGAAATTTAGCATTTAACATATTAGGTTAATTATAAAAACTTTTTTACGAGCGAAAAATGAATGTCACAAGTGGGACTCGAACCCATTTCAATCCGCTGCCGTTTCAATCGTCCTACCACATAGACGAGTGCGAGCTGTCGAATGACATTCAATTTACGGCTCGTAGTATTTTTCTATAGTAAAAACTATTTTCATAACGCCAAGTCTCAGATTGTCACTGCAAAAAAATAAGATACTATTAATGAGACGTCTTCTCAGTTAATTCGCGATTAATTAATAATCCCTTTACATAAACTTTAATAAATTTGATTTATTTTTAAATTAAAATAGGCAGTATTGATTCTATAATTGGACGAGTGACGGACGAAACTCCCGTGCGTGGAGCTGGCTCAGGAATGTTAGCGAAGGAGCTACTTAACCAGTCTTATGAAGAATTTCCTTCTCAGCATAAAGCGGGATCACCGGATTTGGATAATATGGTGCAAAGAATAATGACAAATATGAATAGTGTTTTGACTGCTAGAATCAGTGCTTTTGAAGAGAAAATTATGGAAGAATTTAAATCTACAGTGACTATTTTGGCATTAGAAAACACTAAACTAAGACAAGAATTGAAAGAATGTAATATGAAATGTGATTCGTATGAAAAATAAATCACAACATTATCTACACAGCAAGTAGTAAATGATAAACTCAAACAAACCAAGATGAACCTTGAATCTAAGACGGTGTCTGCCATAAGCCAAAAGTCATTATTGAGCGACAAAAGTGACATCGTCGTATCAGCCGCGTCTACGTCCGCGGCCGCGGCGCCCACGCTCGAGCCCGCGCGGTCACCAGGCCCGGTTGACTACGCGGCGGCGGCCAGGAAAACGGTGGAAAACGACAGCGGTGATAATACTTGGACTGAAGTGAAAAGACGGAATCCGATAAAGAAAGGTGGTAGCACGTCGGTTGGGGCTTTAAAGGCAGTTGAACGACGGAAGTATCTGCATGTATGGATGTTAGATAAATGCACGACGGAGGATACCTTAAAGCAGTATCTTCTGAAAATATTAGGTAATGATACTGAAATATTTATTGAAAAATTGAAGCCTAAAAAGGAACGTGTATATGCTTCATTTAAGATTGATTGATTGATACAGACAATAAGCTGTACTTCAACGTGGCTAAGTACTCCGTACTATCGTTTAGTCGAGCAGTAGTCCCGAGGCAGTACCAATATGCCTTGCACGGGTTACCGTTAAAGCGCGTCACTGAGGTAAAAGACTTGGGCGTGCAATTCGTGAGCGACCTACAATTTCGGCAGCACATTACAGATGTATGCAAGAAAGCGTACCAAAATTTAGAGGTAGTTTTGCGCCAGGCTAACACTTTTACCAACATCGGGGCCTTGAAAGCATTATATGGAGCACTCGTAAAAAGCCACCTGGAGTACAATGCGGTCATTTGGTCTCCACACGAATTAAAATACAAGATAATGTTAGAACGCGTACAAAATAAGTTCCTTAGGTTTTTATTTATGAAACAGTATGGTGTATATCCTGGGTATCCATTGCTGTATCCTTCATTATTTATTCTGGGAATGGTGGGATATTACAGACTCGAAGTGAGAAGGGAAGTAGCTCTTGCCACCCACATATTTCATTTAATGCGCGGTAAGATTCACAATCCGTGTATCTTAAGGGAGGTTCAGCTGTGCATTCCGGATGAATACAGAGATCGTCGCCGGCGGCCGCCGTTACTGGCGGTGCCCCGTGCGCGCACCAAACTCCTGCAGTGCGCACCGCTCGTGCGGGCGCTGCGTGTGCTCAACACACTGTCCGACCGAATAGATCTGTTTTCGTGTTCACTGAACGTATTCACCAAGGCTGCTTATTTCCTCTGCAGTTTAGAGTAACTTGTTTTATTTTATTTCTTTAATTATTTTTTGTTTTCTTTTTTTAGATAGGTAACATAACGTGTAATATAGATCTAAGATAGTTCACTACTCTGTCGCATTGGGCTTGCCTGTAATGATAGATGTAAGTTTTATAGTAAATAAATAAATAAGTAATTATTTTTTAATAGTGATATCTTTTTTTAATGATGATGATATTAGTTTCAATGGTGATTTTGCAATATCTCTACTAATTCCATAAGTTCTTCTATAAATTTTATCATCATTATCTTTTAGTCTTTGCTGTCTAATACAGCACGTAAGTTTCATGCATAGATTTTTTTATGTGTGTCACTGCCACCCATGGACCTTTGCTATATTATATATATTACCAAGGCTATAGCTAGGCCGCTGCCTACCATTACAGTCCCCAAACTGGGTGGCAGTTGGGCTTAAATAGATTTCCAGTAGACGCGATGCTGTGCTGCCTGCATCTAACGACACCCAGCAACTTTCACCAAGTCGTTGGTTTTCTAGTTCGTCATATACTGGTGTCGTGCGCTACGTGGACGCTATTCAAAAATCTTTATTCCCAACGGTTATTGGTTTATCGAGCTATATATATGAGCTACCCACAATAGCTTCAGTGTGACAATTCTACTAATTGTTATGGTTTTTAGGACTTCGTTCTTCGTTTGGTGACATATTGCATTCTTAAGTGAGGAATTAATGTGTAGCTTATCATTAATCAGTATTCTATTTTCAAATTTGATATCTAAAATAATATTAAAATTTATTAAATACTGAAACGAATGATGTAGAGGTTCGAGGAAAAATAAATTTGAACTCAGCAATAATCTCTACGAAGTCTTTGATAAAACACTGAATCTCATTTAAATTTATAAGATTTCAATCAATTCTGTATATTTTCTTTTAATTTTCCGTTTGATAGTAGGAAATCTGACAGTTTACATGTATATAATATGTATAAGTTCGGGAATATTGGGAATTCAGTCATACTAAGGGATAGCCGTGAGATGTTATCCTGTTCTTGAAATTAAAACTCAACACATTACGCTTACCATGTAATTAAAACTAAACTATTTCATATGAGCTTTCATCGGTCTAGAAGTACATACCCTCAGTTGAGCATCGGTCAATTTCTTAATGAAATTAATATAAACTATAATTACAATAATTACTACTAAACTACTTTTAATATGAATTTTTCTTTTTCTAGAGATGTTATCCCCTATCTAACTCAGCTTGCATATGATATTCATAGTTTTCTATAATTGTCATACGCAAGTTAAGAGAGCTGGCAAATGTGATAAATTTTTCTTATAAAGTCACCATACTGAAAAATGAACATAAATATTTTAACAGAATGAAATTATTGTTAATTTAGGTATGAATAAACATAAATATTTAAAAAATGTGTTAAAATATTTTAACTTTTTAGAAGGTTTTCTTTCGCCTATAACTAACATTGGTCCGAATTATATATTTAAACTAATAATTAACCTTAATTTGATTGCAATAGTAGATATGGAAGAAGTACCTGAACGAATGGTAAATATCTCGAGTTGCTACAATGTCCGTATAGTATACTACCCCAGACATGACTTGCAGACTGTCTAACACAAGATCACGCTCATTCTTGCAGAGAATGTAGTGAGGTGTTTGTTCATAATCGAAGTTAGATTTACATAAACAAAATGGTGAAGCTACTAGTTTAAAACAGAATAATTTTCCTATAAAATTCCTATGGCCTGTGAGAAATTGTGCTATACAGTGGTCAAAAAAAAATATTGCTGATGGTGGCAAGCAAAGAGCACATCTGATGGTAAGTGTCACTGCCGCCCATTAACCTTTGCAATATCAATGGTACAGCTAGGCCGCTGACTACCAATAAAAACCCTAAACCCATCCAGAAAGTTCGGCTGCCGGCTCTCTAACTCACCAAACAAAGCAGAACAGTGTTTTGCCATTGTTTGGACGTCGATTTTCTGTGAGAGTGTGGTGCTACCCCGGACGGACCGGCTCGTGACTGTAGACAGAAAACTGTTAACAGTTTGGTCCTCCCACAAAGAATAACTAAACGTTTTCGAAAAGATGGAAAGAATAAATATAGATGACAGCTCTTCGTTGATGAGTCTTACCTTACCTGCGATTCGGTCAGGAGTTCTTCGTACATAACGAACTGCGATATAAAATTGCGTGGCAGAAGAAAATCAGTGGCCATGTTTTCTCTGGTGGAGTAATACATAGACGCGCACCTTTGTATCTCCAAGTCGACTGGAAGTACACCTGCAATTACTGGTAAGGTTTCGGTGCTAACTATTCTGTATCTACAGTGACCACGCGTAAGTGCTTTTTCCGTGCTATATTTCGCGACATGACCGTGAACCTGGCAGTTTGAACTGAGCAATGACTGAGCTACTTCCATATAGTTGTAGAAGTGGCAGCCCAGTCTATAAGATGGTAATATTCAATGAGTTATAATAACAATCTACCAGGGCTATTAAAAACAAAGACTTCCTAAAGCCTTTAAGAGAGTTCAGAAAAACAATCCCCGAGCAAAGAAAACAAAGTATCGCAGACTTTAAAATCGTTATCGAACGGCAGACTTAAAAAATAAAACAACTAAGATCTCTTTAGGGTACTGGTTTCTGATGAAACAAAAATAAACGTTCTTTTCTTTCTCCTTTGTGTTAAGGTCAGCAAAATTAATAAGGGTTGTTTATTTTAAATTATAGTTGTTACTTAAATTAATTTAATTTAGTATTCGTGAAACTACTTTTTATAATTACACTAATATGCCTGGTAATATTAAATATCATGTCTAAAACAAGATGAAAATATAAACGAAACTTATCAAAGAAAAGGGCCTCACAGGACTGTAAGACTGTATTACATCTTCCTTTTCCACGTGTATTATAAAAGATAATTCAATATGATTTACTTTAGCTTATAACATATTGCAAGGCCAGAAAAACTCTAAACAAATTCTGGTCTTAAAATACTGCTACTTTCCTTAGAAAACAAAGGTTATATTAGTAAAGCGTTTACAAATCCTACTATTCCTACTAATATTATAAACGCGAAAGTTTGTAATAATGTATGGATGTGAACATCTTTGTTACTCTTTCACGCAAAAACTAGGGAATAGATTTTGATGAAACTTTATAGTAATATAGCTTACACGTTAGAATAACACATAGGCTATAATTTATAAAGATATTTTGTAAATAGGCTAAAATATAACGATAAAAATTACTTAAGTCAGAAAAAAACGCCCATCTGCGAGCTATTTTTGCATACGTTGCAAAAATCTTGAAACTCAGACGAATGTTATTTATTGTGGAAATGTACATCTTAAATAGTTCTACAAAAAAGTCCGCGACAGCATATTGGTATCTATTTTTAATATGTAAGCATTTATCGTTAAAATAGTAAATTAAAAATTGAAAATAATTTGGTATTTATTGCCGATGCACATTTTATAGTAACGAATTGATTCTTATGCAAACAAATGCTTTTATTGCTTTCGATATTTAAAGTACATATTTTTTGCCTTTTACCGTGTGTCGTTTGGTACAGTATTTCAAAAATTAGGACAATAAGAGTGCGCAGTGCTGTGGTCAGGCAGCAACCGGGCGCACTACAGAAATATGGCAAGAAAGAAATCGCTGATTGTGCGACCCGAACACAAGTAAAGACGTGAGAGCAGTCATCGTTGATGATTGTAGTATTTTTGACAGCACCATCGATTTGTAAATAACATACTATACCTGTATATAATAGATAGGTATTGAAAGTTTGTGATATGAAACATCTTTTTGCGCGCCTTGGCAGTAAAATTGTGTCGACTACTGGAATCTATCATAGATTGGGTAGGTACTAAGGCAAATGTGGTCATGCCGTGATACTACGCCGCTATTCTCTATTCATTTGTGTGTACATAGGCTACTTTTTAATACAAAAAAAGGGTTGTAAAGGGGGATGAAAAGTTGTAAGGAATTATCGTAATTTTTAAAGCCAGAAGCTTGAAACTTATTTTTAGGCTATTGAGTAGATATAAATAAATATGACATTAACATGTAAAAATTTACCCTTATGGGGAAAAATAAAAATAGGGGATGAAAAACTTAAGTACTTAACTTTTTAGGAAAGTATCCTTTTACGCGCGCGAAGCCGCGGGCAGAAGCTAGTATGACATAATAAAGCTAAAGAAGACATACTACAGAATAGTGACCATTCAATCCGGGGCGACACAAGAAACAGCGCGTGACTCTATATAGGCCCGTCCTACAGCGCTCGCACTGTGTAGAACTATGGGGTTATGCGCCGTTTCTTCTGTCGCCTCAGACGGATTTAACGGGGTATGACCACACAATAACCCGTCGCTTAAAATAAAGGGTGACAGATTTAAATTAAAAATGTGTCTTCACCCCTTACTTTTCCACAAGAGTCACAAAAACCGGCTAACAGAGCGCCAATGGAGTAGGCGGAAGTGCTTTTCTGGTAAATTTATATCATCAAACATAATCGTCGAACCGTCTGCCAAGCGATTATGGAACTTTTTGGGCACCCATATGTCCAAAAAACTACGACAATAGACTGATAGACAGATTGATAAATAAACGAGCAAACAAAAACATTTCCAAATTAAGCGTAAAAATGTAAAATAAAAAATTATAATTTGATTGGTAGATGTAAATAAAAACGACATTGTAAAAGTAAACGAGTGAAAAATGTAATAAATCACTCGCCGATGATATTTGTATGAGTTAATTTATTTTAGATAGATATTTGAAAGGGTTGAATGTAAGCTTTTTTTTTTTTTTTATTTTTTTATTTTATTACCTTCATTTTTATATAAATAGAAATTGATGAATTGTTTGCTATTTTTTGAGTGAAATAATGATCGAAAATTCCTTTACAATTATTAGTACCGTATATATCAAAAACTTAATGGGCAATTCATTATTTTCAATTATTGGAAAAAGAAATGTTTGACCTATTTTTGACAAATATCGCGATAGCATTTAAAATTTTAATACGAACTAAAAGCGTGCAGCAATTTCGTGATAGAGTTGTAAGTATTTAAATATAGTAGTTTATACCTAACAGTTTTAATGGAAAATGAAAAAAATATGGAATGTTTGCATAGAACAGAAATGACTTACTATTTAATTAATGTATTATCCATTTGTTTAAAATCCATCGATCCAACAGCCTACCCGGCGGGCTATGATGTGTTCACACCCTTTTTTTTTCTTGCGGTGGACTATGGATGTCGGTGTGTATAGTCGCGCCCCGCCAAATCGGTCCGAGGCGACGGAAGAGGCAGCGTGCAACCCCATAGACCCACCCTGCAAGAACACCTCGGAATTATCGTCATTTTTAAAGCCAGAAGTTTGAAACTTATTCTTTGGCTATTGATAAGATATAAATAAATATGACATTAAAATTTCGTAAATAATTTACCCTTAAGGGGGGTAATATAAAAATAGGGGATGAAAAACTTTAGGAAAGTAACCTTTTATGCGAGCGAAGCTGCGGGCAGAAGCTAGTGGCAAATAAAGAAGGGTTGACTCATTCAGCTTCGAGTTTCTCTTATTTTGCTGTCATCTAAACAGTTTAAATTATTTGTTCTACGTTACTATTCCCGCGGTAGAGCAAAGTGGTAACACAATGAATTCTTATTTTTTTTTTGTTAGCCGCAGATGGCTAGGAACTTTACCCGGGGTGTGGGTGCGCGCTGAGGGCTCTCAATCTGAGAATTCTTAGTTCAATACCACACAGTATGTAAGACATATGTATACAGCATATAGAAGTAGTATACAATAAAGAGGAGGGGATATTCCAGATTTTTTTTTATGGCCGTCTAAATTATTTTATATTCTCATTCATCATCATCATTTCAGCCTATTGCCGTCCACTGCCGAACGTAGGGCTCCCTAATGTTATACCACAGAGTGCGGTCCTGTGCCGCTTGCATATTCTGCTCGTCATAAGAGGATAATGCCGTAATTACCACGCTTGGCAGGCGGGTTGGCGTACGCAGTGAGATGTTATACATTTTCCAGCAGGGCGCTGCTGCTCACTCCCCTGGTGAACCCTTAGCCGATATTTACGGCTCCCACGGGCAAGCAAAGGGGTGGCGATACTTGTATTCTATCCCGTCGCCACACGGAATTTTATATATCTCCGTATCGTTAAAAATCAAGCAAAAATAACACATACCTACTTTGTAAGAAAATGAAATAAACAAAAGATGATTAGCAAGACCAACACTGCACAATAAAGTTCATTCTATTGAATACACCTAATTCAATCCACGTTGTAAATGAACACAAACAATAGACTTATAATCCACATTATAAATCATTTTCCTTTCATTATAGGGGCTGATTTAATCAAACTCTACAATCCAATTAATAAACATCATACTCAACAATTTCTTCGGATTACTGTATATCCTTTAACTATATGACAATATTTAGGAATATTTATTTTTTAGGTTATACATATTCTTTTTTTAATAAAAAAAAGGTTATACATATTAATGCTATTATGTAATAGTCTCCTCCAAAAAGAATATTAATATGAAAAATTAATGACACAAATTAGTCATTAGTCTTGCAGTCTATGTTATCTGACTAGATGCTTTAGTCGTCTTATAACACAAACGAGAAGAAAAATATCTTTATCTTAAACATGCTTAGAAATTTGAGCATTATTTTGACAACCTTCTTCGAGCCAAATACACGTGAGCAGTGGCCGGCTAAAATGTAAGAAAATCCATATCTGTCATGTTTTAGCGGCCAAATAAATCATTATTAGCCTACTCTTATCCCAATTACTTGGGGTCGACGCAATATGTCCTTTTCCTCCACTCAATCCTATCCGATGTCATCTCTGCGTTCACTCCCTTTCTATTCATATCATGCTTCACGCAATCCATCCATCTTTTCTTCGGTCTTCCCTTACCCCTAAAGCCTTCAACATTCATACTTAAAACTTTTCTCCCAACATTACATTCATCCCGTCTCATCACATGTCCATACCAAGTCAGGCGTTCACTTTTCAACTTTTCCGTCACTGACGCCACTTTCAAACTTCCTCTTATATACTCATTTCTTACCTTATCCATTCTCGTCAGGCCACACATCCATCTTAACATTCGCATCTCTGCTACATGCAGCCGTCTCTCATTCGTCGCTTTTGTAGCCCAACATGCTGACCCATACAATACAGCAGGCCTTATTAAGGTTTTGTACATTTTACTTTTCAATTTTAAGGGTACTTGAGAGTCACATATGGTACCTGTGACCTGCCGCCATTTCATCCATCCCGCGTCAATTCTGTGCTTCACCGCACGATCCAGGTCGCCATTGCTTTGGATAAGCGAACCGAGGTATCGAAAGTTGGGCATACTGGTATAGGTACTCCATCTAGAGCTATGGGTGTAAAATTGGAGAGACCGCCGAAATCGCAAAATATGCACTCTATTTTTATTCTGCTGATTTTCAAGCCAACGTTCTCCAATCTACAGCGCCATTTTTCCAGCATGCTCTGTACCTCAAGCCCATCTCCGATAAGAACAACGTCGTCAGCGAAAAGCATGCACCAGGGTGCCTCTTCCTGTATCTCCGATGTTAAGGCATCCATTATCAACAGAAAGAGGTAAGGACTTAACGCCGACCCTTGATGCAGGCCCACCCCAACACTGAACTCATCGGAGTTTCCAACAGCTGGTCCTATGTACGACCTACATCGCCGGTACATAGCACAGACTAACCTTATATACTTCACAGGCACACTTTTCTCTTTCAGTGCCCACCACAAAACTGTTCTTGGTATTCTGTCGTATGCCTTCTCGAGGTCATACATGTAAATTCAAATCTATCGTGTATTTTAAAAATGAAACGATTTATTACTCCAAAACATGGCAACCAAACAGGCAACTTATCAGAGTTTTATTTCGATTTCGAACTGGTTGGAAAAAGAAACTTATTTGATAATGAAAAAAAAAATCAAATTAACCCTTTGGTGCGTGAAAAACGTTGTTCGTTGTTCGTCATGTATACAGTTTTACTTAGTTTTAATTTCCGCGCATTATTTGAGAAAAGTACTATACAAGCCTTGGCCACAACTAGCAATTGATGGGCTTACGAATGTGTGCCTTGGCTTCGACTCGGCCCACATTTACACGTTCGTCCATCAATGCCTCCCGTAATATAGGAGAAAAATTGACTTAGTATACCATGCTGATCAAACGGATTTATAAATGGTTTTATGCTAAGGTTTCTTTCTCTTGAATAGATTTTATCTGCATATACTCACTTTATACGATATTCACGCGCAAGCGCGAGGCTTGTGAATTACATTCTTTTTCTGTCACCACACAAAAAAAATATGGAAATAGTTAATACAGTTTTATATATAGCAAGATATAGTTCTTTAAGTTTTATAATTTATTACGATTAATTTAGACCGATTTCATTAATTTACCGATCGCATTCGTAACGACGTAAGAGAGCGAGTAGGTATGAAAGAGAGTATTGGTGTAAAAATGCGAAAAGGAAAGCTTCGATGGCTCGGACATGTGGAAAGAATGCCGAACGAACGTCTGGTTAAGAAGATTTACAATGCGAAAGTGGAAGGATGTAGGTACCGGGGGAGACCCAGACTAACCTACCTTTTTTTTTATTTTTTTTTATTGGTGGGCTATGGGTGCGTCTCGCCCCGCCGAATCGGTCCGGGGTGACGGAAAAGGCAGCGCGTTACCCCATAGACCCACCGTAAAACCTTCTCTCTTCGCCGTGCGAGCGGACCACCGGTACTCGATTTTAACTTCGGTGGCCCGCCCGGCGGTTTACCCTCGCGGGTTCCTCTCGTCGACGCCCCGACAGATTTCGCCGTCGGGGCGTCGCCCTCACGCGGTAGAATAACCTACCTAGACCAGGTTGGTCACGTACTGAAGGAAGGTGGAATCAAGAGTCTCCGAAACCGGCGAGCGTGTATGAAGAGAATTATGAATGTTGAGGAAGCGAGTGAAGTATGCAAGGATAGAGTTCTCTGACACTTTGTTCTCTCTGCCTACCCTGCAAGGTATATGGCGTGATGATATATATGTGTTAATTTAGGCTTAAAGTTAAGCAGGTGTCCAATAATAGAACAAACCGAAAAAAAATTTTTATTTGAAATGTTGTAAAATACGATCGGCTTTTCTTTTATGAGTGTTGTAGACACAAATTATTAAGGTCTACAAGGTAGCTGAAAATCCACAATGACTGTATATTAGTATTAACAAATTCAAGAATTGGATTGATTTCAGTCTTGAGTCTTAAATAGAAATCCTAAAGTCGCCTTAGTCTCGCATTTCGGCAATAAATAGTATAAATAGTCCACTCCATATAAATAGTAATATAAAATATGTTCAATTCTTATAGTTATAAGCTCTGTAGGTCATATAGTTATATAAGCTCTGTAGGTCATATAGTTATATAAGCTCTGTAGGTCATATAGTTGGATGTGGTGACAGAGAGAATACAATTTATCAATCTGCATAGTATCTGTACGTAGAATAGATTCGATCAATCTCGAAGCTTCTTTTAACAATCTTCTATCTTATCACTTATCAAGTCAGAACCAAATATAAGTTACATACTCATATCACTGTCAAAAATATAACGAACTGGGCCAACTTCATCTGATGCCGTTTGGTCAACAATTGCATTTCCAAGGAAGGTTGACGTCTGGCAGGCGGCCGGTCATAAAACTATTGCCAATAACTTTCACAAATATGTTCTATGAAAGAAGAGTACATATAGTATCGAACCCAAGTAATTGGGATATGAGTAGGAGAATGATGATCACTGTTAAAAGTAGTTGAAACTTCAAAACTTACATTTTCGTATTTAAACGTGCGAACGTGAGAGTAGCAAAATCTTCATCCAAGGCGTAACAGGCGCTTTTAATTCAATTTATCTACAAGTCATCACGTCGTTTGCAAAGAAATTTGCCTGCCTGATGACAACCTTCCTTAGCATTGTAATATTTAACTACAGAGTACTTGATGTTATTGGTAAAACTTTAATCGACTTTACGACACCCACGAACAATGGAATATAGTCTAGTGGAGATAGATAGTCATATCCTTAGCCGTTGTCATAAATCTTTTTTTTTCAGGCTATGGTCGTCACCGATGATTGCGACGAGTTCAAGGCGCTGCTCTACCCAAGCCACACAGACCTCGAGCATGTGCTGCGCCGTCGCAATCACAGTGGTGACAGGACTGTATCCTCTCCCTTCTCATAACCGTATGCAGGTACTTGCCAAAGCAACTATGCCCCGTCAAGACCTGCATCAGTCGGATGGAAAAGATCCCGTGCTGCCGACTCTACCGTTCCATCAACACCGGCCGGAAGACCTCAACGATTGGAATACTGAACCTAGGCCTCTCCAACCAGCTTGTCTAACGGGCAATGCCCACAGCGGGCGCCGTCTCACCAGGCAGCCATCTCATTGGAGACAATGACGCCCCTTTCCCGCGTCGCCGACATCCATCGGTAGAGTCCGGTAAACATTTCCGCCTCCAGATCCCACGAAAGAGATCCGGCCAACAGGCAAGCTGCCTCCATCATCACCGTGTGGTATCCGCATATGATCCTGACCACAATTACCCTCTATGTTCGCCACAGGAGAGCGTTCAGCCGGTAGATGTCCTCAGTTGGACATAGGTCTTCCCATGAGAATGGCATTAAGAACAGTCTTGTACGGCTTCTTGCGATCTTTGTGATTCAGTCCACATAATGGGACAAAAGGCCACAACCGGAGCTTCACTCAAAGGAGTAAAATATTGGCACTGTGACTTATGCTGGACTGATGTTAATCCATATAGATGGACGATTTAGACCAGGCATAAAAAATAAACATAGCAATCCATTCATAATAAATTCGATAATGTAGAGTATGAGATTAAATATTTAGAGGCATAATTCCACCTAGTGCGTATATATTTGTAATACAGTAGGAACAATCTAAGTAACCCACGAAGTGAACTGGTGAAAACGTCTGCCAGGATACGGAATCCGCCCAATGATTGATGCTCTGTGCTTTAATTAATCTTGCTCAAGTCGACCAGTGAGCCTTGATTACTTACCTACTCGGATTATTTGTGGTTAAATGCCTACTAGCAAAGAAATTAAAACGATGAGTATCTTGACCTGCGTTTCAACATATTTTTATTTTGTATATTTTAAATGCACTCTTGGTGTAATGGCTTAAGTAACGTTAATCGTTATTTTGAGAAAATATAGTCTTGTCCATGAAACAAGGATTAATTATTTTTTTGAAAATAGAACTGTTCCTGTCAATTTGCTTAATGCATATTTTTTTTATTATTAAAAACCACACTCTGCCAAAAAAATAATCCTTGTATTACGGAGGATTTTACAAACATGCAATTGACGCAAACAAATTATACCTAATTTTTTTTAATAAAATTTACTTTTATTTTGACCTGGGCCACCTAGGCCAACTATATCTGATACTATCTGGTTAACAATTACATCGCCCTGGAAGGTTGATGTCAAGCAGGCGATCGGTCATAAAATGATTGCCAATAAAAATTTGTAAACGATGGAAGAAAATTATCTAATGCGTTGATCCCAAGTAAATGGGATAAGAACAGGTAAATTGTGAATGTTAATTGGATAGTATGATTGCAAAGAAAAAAATATCCAATCATTTTTATTATTCCGTCCATCCATTCATCAGTTATTTGATATCCACCGTAGAATATAGACTTTCTCAACACTGAAAAAAAAAACGTATAAACGTAATGCTTAGCAGACGAAATAGCGATTATAGTTAGGGTTACGGTTTTCTAAGGAGACCTAACTGTTGGCTTTTTTTTCCAAAGTAGTAATTGTTTGGGCGTGTTAACATGATCAGGGACCATAAACTTAATTTAAGGTCCATGCCCAAACAATTAGAGTTTGAAAAAAAGCCCTGACGTGACGTTTTGTTAACCAGTTTTTAGGACTAGTATAATAAAATAAATTATTTTCTTAATTTGGCATTAAGAGAGGTTTAAATTCTTATTTCTAACATTTTGACTGAATTGAGATTCGAATTCAAGATTTAAAGATTGACAATTGCATATGTATCGCAATGGAAACCATGAAATAATATATTTTATGCACAAAATAACAAAAATATATTGAATAAACTCGGTAATCGTAGAACTTTTGGTATCAGTCCAGATATTTCATTACTTATCTGTTCGATATGACGAATCCCTGAATAAATTATGCTAACAGCTTCTATGCCGAACTTTGCAGATAGTTTCAACGCTATGTATGCGGATGAATATTTTTATGTATCTATTATGACAATAATATTGATATTGTTTCCTTTTCTATTTATATGTTTAGTCCTGTATAATGGTAGCTACGAATACTTCTCTTATATTATTTAAGTCATCATTATCATCTATTGTATTGCAGGCGTAGGCCTTCCTCATACTTTGTCACAAAATGCTGTCCTATACTGCTCTCATCCAACCACTACCACGATCTTCACCAAGTCGTCAATCTACCCCCGGGCTTTTTATACTGCATAGTTTGATACACGGTCGCCATTCTAGAACCTTTATTCCCATTCGATTATTGGTCCGTTGAGTGATGTTGCCTTAAGGAAATGACTTTTTTTATACACGTCTGAATTAACAAATTAATTCTTAAATATAATAAAACATCTAACGTATTCGTAAGCTTCAAATTATTGAAAATTATTTAATATGCTTGATTATTTACAAAAACCAGATTACGAGCGAAAAATTATTATCACAAGTGGGATTCGAATCCACACATCGAAATCCGTTCCAATCGTGCTGCCACTTACACCACCGTGAACTATTGTAGGACATTCAATTCTTACATCGTATTATATTTTTGTCTTTTAAGGAGACGTGTGCGATCTACCCGACATTGTTTACTCATATTCGTAAGCTCTCAAGTATAGGCATATATAAATAATTAAATAAGTATATTTTAAGGAGGTTTCAGGAGTGGAAGGGGATGCATGGATCAAGTGTTCTCTCTGCGCAACATTGTGGAGAAGCATCTGGCCCTAGGTCAGAGGGTTTTCTGCAGTTTTGTGGATCTGGAGAGAGCATTTGACACGGTTGTACGAAAGGAACTTTGGGACATTTTACCGGAGTATGGTATTAACGGTAAACTGCTGCAGGCTGTGCAATCCAGTTACATGGGCTGTAGAGCCTGTGTGCGGCTGGATGATGGAATGTCGCCTTGGTTTGACGTCAATATCGGCGTTAAGCAGGGCTGCGTTCTATCAGCCAGGCTGTTTATCATATATCTGGATAAATGTCTCCAAAGGTTGAACGATATGAATGTGGGAGTCCAGATGGGTGACTCAGTGGTCTATGCTCTGCTTTATGCAGATGATGCAGTCCTGCTGGCACAGTCAGCGACTGACCTGCAGACCCTAGTCGACACAATGACAGAAGATTGTAAGAAAAGGGGTCTACGCGTGAATGTGAGCAAAACCAAAATAATGGTCTTTGAAAGAGATGAAGCCAGAACAGATGTAAGAGTAACAATAGGTAATGATGTACTAGAGCAAGTGGATGAATTTGTATATCTTGGATGTGGATTTAGCCGAGATGGACGGTACACCACTGATATAGAGCGAAGAGTGAATGCGGGAAATAGAGTGAACGGAGCGTTGGGGCAACTTCTCGGCAGCCACCACCTCAGCCAGAAGGCACGTGTAGCAATACATAACGCAGTGCTTGTCCCAACATTACTGTATGGAAGCGAGAGTTGGGTATGCAGAAAAGAGTATGAAAGTAAAATTAATGCGGTCGAAATGCGATCTCTTCGGAAAATCTGTGGAGTTAGGCTGACCGACCGCATTCGTAACGACGACGTAAGAGAGCGAGTAGGTATGAAAGAGAGTATTGGTGTAAAGATGCGAGAGGGAATGCTCCGATGGTTCGGACATGTGGAAAGAATGCCGAACGAACGTCTGGTTAAGAAGATATACAATGCGAAAGTGGAAGGATGTAGGTACCGAGGGAGACCGAGACTAACCTACCTAGACCAGATCGGTCAGGTACTGAAGGAAGGTGGAGTCAAGAGTCTCCGAAACCGGCGAGCGTGTATGAAGAGAATTATGAATGTTGAGGAAGCGAGTGAAGTATGCAGAGATAGAGTTCTCTGGCACTCTGTTCTCTCTGCCTACCCTGCAAGGGATATGGCGTGATGATATGTATGTATGTAAGTATATTTTAAAACTAACAATTGCAAAATATTTCCTACTTCACATAATCAAGGTTATAAAATATGTGCTTGAACCCTTAACTTCCAAAGGTCAATTACTTGACTATTTGGTATCGTAAAACAACTAGATAACTCGAGGCTATTTATTAACCCATAGTTAACACGTGTAATTTGCCCAAAACTTTGTGCGAGTCTACAAACTTTTAGTCGATATCAAACACTACATTTTTTAAGAGCGATCAATGGCAATTAAGTTAACCTATATGACTATATTGTTCTTATTATTTTTGAAGTTTGAGTCAACTACTATGTCTATGTTGACAAACTAATAATACCTATATATACTCGTAATATAGAATCACACTGTTGGAAGTGTTGAGCGACAAAAGCAACGGATGAGAGACGACTGCATGTAGCGTAGATGCGAATGTTGAGATGGATGTGTGGTGTGACAAGAATGGATAAATTAAGAAATGAACATATAAGAGAAAGTTTGAAAGTTGCGCCAGTGACAGAAAAGTTAAGGAGTGAATGATTGACATAGTATGGACATGTGATGAGACGGGATGAAAGTAATGTTGAGAGGAAAGTTTTAAGTATGAATGTTGAAGGCTTAAGGGGTAAGGGAAGACCGAAGAAAAGATGGATGGACTGCTTGAAACATGACATGGATAGACAAGAAGTGACCACAGAGATGACGTCTGATAGAGTTGTATGGAAGGAGAAGACATATTGCGTCGACGAAAAAATCTGAGGCACTTAAGACATTTTAAATTTCTAAATGTTTATGTTATATTACTTTCTTTATTACCTATTTTTTTATTATTTTTTTACATTGCATAACTAAAAGATATGTGTTAAATTGATTTAAGTACCTACAAATAAATAATTATTTCATTAATTTGTCTATTTCACAACCTTTTTTTGTTATATCTCGAAAACATAAAATTGGCACTACCTTTAGAATTACAACCCTTCAATTATCTTATCTATATTTATCTTGCTATAAATTATTGTGAAAGACGAGTAAGCGACGTAAATAGATGGCAGCACTGCGAAAGAAACACAACCACAATCAAATCAAAACCTTATGTCAACTTGTTTCTACCAAATTTATGTGTTAACCCAATGCCACTTCTATAATAGCGGACTAGATGTCCAACAGGAATAAAATTCAAACTCAACTGAGAAATATATATTCAAGAATAGATTCAATTATACTATACTCCTCCTACTATAATGTAATAATAATAATTAGTAAAATGAAAATAAATGTAAAAAATAGTGAACATTCGAACGAATGTTGGAATGTTTGGATGTTTGTTATTTAATCACACGCAAATAGTTGAACATATTTGGATGAAAATAGGCACACAGATTGACCATGTCTTACATTAACATATAGGATACTTTTTTATCTTGGTAATATACTTTCTTAGGATAATAGTTCAACTTTGGGAAAGTTACATTATACGCTGGCGAAGTGGCATACAGAAGTTAGTGCTTAAAGAACCTCCTCCTTTTTGAAGTCGGTTAATAAAATACTACAAGGTCGTTGAAATGGAATATATGGAATATATATTCTATAGGTCTACTTACTTCTATAAAACCCTATATTAACACAAACGTTTATCCAAGTAAGTATGCACTTACTTCAACAAACGCTTGTGTTAATATAATAAGCGTTTATGTTATACTTTTTATTGAATCTAATCTCAGAGGTTTAAATTTCATATGGGGTACAGGTACCCTACAGCTGCTAATATGGTATATTAATGAATTAATAATACGAATTATTCTCCTTTCCTATATCCGTATTTGTTGACAAAATATTTGTAATAATTATTTTATAAGGTATATCCGGTTTTGAAAATTATTTAGAAAATATAGATTGCATATTCTTAAAAGTAGATTAATCAACCAGACCGCCCCAAATTTACGTTGAATATTAATAACATCTATACAAACTTTGCAAAATCAATAAACTGTCAAATACCGTCTACGTTGCTTCTATCCAAATCCATAACACTCGTCCTATATCTACAGTATAATAATTAACAAGGAAATTGTAGAACCAAGCAATATTTTAATGGCATCATAAAGCGAACCTTATTGTAAAGATAAAATTTGCAACGCCGTCTTTTATTCATTAAGTACCTTATATATTTTGTCATAAAAATTATTTAAACACACATTTGTTATAGATTTTTTTAGTAAAGTAAATATGTTTAATTGAAATTTATATAAAGAAAGAAAATATTTTTGTTACTACTACTTCTAAAGGTATATGTCGTTACGTAGAAGACCAAATAAAGGTGTAATTTCAGTTCATTAATAGTTTGTTTCAATGCTGATTTTCATATCATCATCATCATCATCATCGCAGCCCATAAATGTAAATAATTCCACTGTTGGGCTTGGGCCTCCTCCGTAATGGGAGGGAAATTAACCTACTATACCGCGCTGGTCAGACGTGTTGGTATAGGGTTTTGTTTCGTGTTTTCCTTCGCTCGCATAGATGTTATATGCATTTTATATCCCTTAGTTGTCTCGTACGATCACCCACGGGTAAGATATGGAGTGGTGAATAGTATTCTTACTCCGTCACCACACGGAAATACATAACTGTTTACTTTTTTAATACACGGATTTTCATATAGGTTCCCCTAAATTATTCATTTTAAGTATGCCACAAGCACTATAGAAGATGTCATCCCTTTATTGTCAGAGTGCTCTAGAATTCAGTTTGCTAGAAAGAGGTTGATTGTGCAGTTGAAACTAAATGTGAGTGATATAGGGATGTTTCATCACATATTGTCATCACCTAATCATCTGAAGGAACTCTTAAGTTGTTTAAGTTTGTCATGACGGGTTGTTATAGGGGTTTACTTCGAGTTTACCTCATCTTCTTCACATTTAGCCATTTTGTTTTATTAATATATAATCATTTATTTACGTAGTTTAAATATACGGTTAGATATAATAGATATAATGGATTCTTTAGTTAAATATTTACGTATTATGTAATTTAAAAAATAATTAAATAAGCGCTTATATTTATCTCATATATTTCATACTCCTCATTTGTACAAAATAGAACACACGAAGAAGTACTGATAGAGACCAAAAAGTGCCTTTTTTAGCCAGCATGCCTGCTGAGGTAGTTTAAACACATAGAAGGAATGAGTGAAAAAAGTTTGACGAAACAAGTGTGAGTAGAACAAGTACAAGGGGAATAACCACATCATATTTTATGGCTAAAATTAGAGATGAGTTGGCGAAAGATCACATTAAAAGTACTTAACCATAGAGCATGAATAAACTGTCATGGGTGAGTATGAGGCAATGGGGATATAACAGGAACGTAGCTTGTGGCAAGTCGTAGTCTCCATTTTTTTTTTGCGGTGGGCCATGGACGTCGCACCCCGCCAAGTCGGTCCGGGGTGACGGAAGAGGCGGCGCGCAACCACATTGACCCACCCTGCAAGCACCTCTTCTTCGCCGTGCGAGCGGGCCACCGGTACCCGATTTTTGTCTTCGGTGGCCCGCTCGGTGGTATGCCCTCTCGGGCTCCTCTCCTGTCGACGCCCCGACAGCTTTCGCCGTCGAGGCGTTGTCCCCCCCCCCCCCCCCCCCCCTGAGAACCATTCGTAAGGCTATGTATGTATATATCCATACATATGTATGTGCAAACTATAACATTGTATTGGCATTTGTTTACCACTCTACATTCAACATCAGTATAACTATCCATTAGCCTATCGACATTTCCAGGAGAGTTCTGCTAGCCATTTTTCGAGTACCAGAGTACTCATCAGAAAGTGAGGGTTAATAACAAATTATATTCCTACCTCGTCAGCATACGAATAATACAATAGCATAGTTTTAAATAAATCAAAAGTTATGATTCAAACGGATATCAAATTCTTCTGTAAAACTAGTAAACCTTTTCTGAAAACATAAGCGAGTGATTTTACGTCGACCGTAAGTGCCATTTGACCGTCATTTTCTTTTTCAATTCAAAAAACAAGCCCCAAAGGTCGATGAGGACACCTGCGTCCCTCGTACGGACCAATCAAGATTCTCTAACGCTATTTCTTTACTTTTATCGTATAATATATTATGGATAGGTCAACAGAGAGAATCTATATTTGGATGGTAATTTAAAATATTCAATCCTTACTAATATTATAAATCTGAAAGTAACTCTGTCTGTCTGTCGCTCTTTCACGCCAAAACTACTGAACCGATCTAAATGAAATTTGGTACACAGATAGTCTAGGGCCTGATAAAGGACATAGGCTACTTTTTAATGCAAATAAGTGTTGTAAAGGGGATGAAAAATTGTAAGGAAGTATCGTTATTTTTAAAGCCAGAGGCTTGAAACTTATTTTTAGGCTATTGATTAGATATAAATAAATATAATATTAAAATATTGTAAAAAAATTACCCTTAAGGGGTAAAATAAAAATAGGGGATGAATAACTTTAGGAAAGTAACCTTTTACGCGGACGAAGCCGCGGGCAGAAGCTAGTATTAAATAAAATATTCAATTTATTATAAATAGATTACGATAGGTCTGCCTGGGTAGTTACAACCATTCTTTTAGAAGGATTATTTGTAATCCGTGTGTTCAATTCATTACTCTCTTTCTTGGCCATGGTATCTTAAAAAACGACTAAGGGATATAATATACTGCAAAGATAGCGGATTAGTGATTATTAGACTTAGTGGTTAAGATACCGCCCTTCTGTGCCAGGGCCGTGGGTTTGATTCCAACGCAGGACAATCCTTTTGCGATTCACAAACTGTTGTTCTGAGTCTGGGTGTAATTTGTCTGCGATAATTATGTTTGTAAATTCCCTTGCAATACCTACAAATGAAAAGAAAACCAAATGTATTAAATTTACCACACCTAATGTGAGACTAGTGGAAAGCAATTTTCAAATGAATGGTGCGGCCCTAGGAATTGTGGAGTCCACAATATTTTTAGGTATTACTACTATTGATTCTAAACTCCATTCGGGCCCTCATATTGTGAAATTACCTAGTAGACTAACCTCAGCGGCTTATGCGGTAAAAAAAACAGGCAGTCATGGGGACTGCCGATAGAGGTGAAAACTATTAACTTAAGACTAATTGAAATAATAATAATTTTCTAATTTTTATATAAAAATAAAAAATATTATCGAACATCTAGGAATCGGTTTTACCACGCTAGTAAGATAAGAAACAAAAAAAAAAAAAAAAACGAACCTATAAGTTTTTTCCTCCAAAAACGCTCAACGCGCCTAAAGAAGTTTTCATATAGGTAGCTATAGATATACCATTAGCATTAGCATGTCGGTGACGCGAACCTATAAGATTTTCCCCTCCAAAAACGCTCAACGCGCCTAAAGAAGTTTTCACATAGCTATAGATATACTATTAGCATTAGCATGTCGGTGACGCAAACCTATAAGTTTTTCCCCTCCAAAAACGCTCAACGCGCCTAAAGAAGTTTTCACTTCAAAAAAATCGAATCTTAACTGATATTGAAACGGCTAGAATTGTTTATTTCGCTTACTTCCACAGCCTTATGTCTTATGGCATACTACTATGGGGATGCTCTGCAGATTTGGATAACATCTTTGTTCTCCGAAAACGGGCTATCCGTACGATTTATAATCTAGGCCCAAGAGCTTCACTGCCGGAAAAATTTAGGGAAATGTGACGAGAAATAGTATTTTTAAGCCTTCAAGCGTCACCACACATAATATATTAAAATTATTATCCCATACTTATTCTTTTTAATTAATTAACTACCCTTGTATTTTTAATATAAACCAGTATTAATTATAAGATGTTTGCTTACAATTTTATCCATGCAGGGATTAATTAAGGAAAGATAGCATCTGTAGCTTTCTCTATAGTGAAGGTGAAGGCGACTAAGAGAACGGGTCTTTGAATTCGTGCACGCATCGTGTATACCATACGTATCTAATGAGCGGCTTCTATTGAAGTAAGTTCTATCAATGGGTATGAAATGAAACCCAAACAGGAAGCTACTGTGTTTTGTGTTTGTGCATCAATTGCGTGGGTTATTGATGGTAAAAAGCAGTGGTCCATTCAAAAGGCAAAGAATAAACTCACAACAGGATTTGGATATTCAACTTGCACTCATATCAACACAATCGTGTTTTGAGTATTCGGATTAAAAAAAAAGTACACCAAAATGTTATGTGAAAAAGTACTGGTTTCAAATATATGTGTATTTGAAACTAGTGCTTTTTTGTGTTAATAATGGTGCATATTTCTACTCTTATATAAGATTAGTTACTCTTTTTTTTTTTTGGGGGGTGGGCTACGGTCGGTGCACTCCTCGCACCACTCCATCCGGAGTGACAGAGGGGCGTGAGCACGCACACCCGTAACCCACCCGTGACGTCCCCTTCGTCGTTGGGCCGACCACCGGAGCAGAGTGACTTGACGTCAGTGGTCGGCCCGACGGAATACCCCTGAGGAGTACCCTCTCCTCGACCGACATCCCCCCCCTTGGGTAGGATGTCGGTCTTTCCTCACGCGGTCGGCCTCTCGGTGGGTGACGGACTAATTCCCCGATCCAGTCACCCGCGGTCTCGGCTAGGGCGGCATCAGGCGCCTGCGCCTGCGCCTGCGCCACCCCAGTCGCCGGCGGCGGCTCGCGCCGTCGAGGAGACGCTCCTCGCGCACGCGCTCCGCCGCCTCCTTCCGCGAGACCACTGCCTCGCAGAAGATTGCGACCGCGTCCCAGTTCCTGACGCTGTCGAGCATCGCCCTGGCGATGGTCGGCAGCGTCAGGTCGGCACCGATGACAAACCTCGAGCGTATGCTGCGCCGTGTCTTCGTCGCAATCGCAATGGTGGCAGGACGGTGTACCCTCCCTCCTGACGACCTTATGCAGGTATTTGGCGAAGCATCCATGCCCCGTCAAAACCTGCATCAGTCGGAAGGAGAGCACCCCGTCCCTCCGTTCCAACCACTGCATCAGCACCGGCCGGAAGGCCTCTACGGTCCGCACACCGAACCGAGGCCTCCCCAGTCGGACTGCCCAACGGGCAATGACATCTAGGCGGGCGTCGACGCGCCAGGCGGTGAGTTCCCTCAAAGAGACCACACCGCCCTCCACGCGCACCCCCGACACCCGCCGATACAAATCGGTGAGCATTTCCGCCTCCAGGTCCCACGGGGGACTCCCGGCCAACAGGCACGCTGCCTCCTTCGCCACCGTGCGGTACCCGCGTACAGCCCTGACCGCCATGGCCCTCTGTGGTCGCCACAGAAGAGCCCTGAGTCGGACAGTTAGGGACCCCGCCCACACCGGTGCGCCGTACAGGGCTATCGGCCGGACGACCCCCGTGTACAGCTGTCGGCACGTAGCGCTCGGTCCACCCACATTCGGCATAAGCCATGAAAGGGCGGACGCTGCGCCGACGAGCCGCGGAGCGAGCCTGCAGAAATGCTCCAGAAAACACCAATGCCCGTCGAGCACCAGGCCCAAATACCTCATATGGGCCCGGATGCTGATGTCAACCGAATTGACGGTGACCGAAACGCCGATAGGAGGGCCCATGCGGGGCCCATGGAACAAGAGGGCCTCCGTCTTGGCCAGGGCCACCCTCAAACCCAGCGCCTCTATCCGCCTGACGATCTCTTCGGTGCCGAGAGTCGCCAGGCCTGCCGCCTCCTCCAGCGTCCCACCGCGGGCTGTGACGAGCGTGTCGTCGGCGTAACAGATCACGCCCAGCCCGGGTGGGAGGCTCCCTCTTAACGCCCAGTCATAGTCGATGTTCCACAGGGTGGGTCCGAGGACCGACCCCTGTGGGACACCGCACGTCATAGGCGTTCGCACAACGTCCCCTACTTGGTTGGTGTAGAGGACACTGCGCCCCTCCAGATAGTCTGCTACTAGCCGCCTAGGTAAACTGGCACTCCGTGGTATCGGAGCGCCTCCCTGATGCAGCTAAATGGCAGACTATTGAATGCGTTGGCGATGTCCAGGGACACCACCAACAGCACCCCTCCGCCGGCGACAGCCTCAGTCGCAACGGCCCTCAGGCGCAGCAGGCGATGCGCGCGCGGAGCTTACTCAGCGCCGTGCGATAGGGGCGAACCCAGGGGTCTCGATCGAGACCGTCCAGCATCTCCTGCCGACTGACGTCCTTGGCGGTACGGACGGCCAGCCTGAAGGTCGACCGCGCATTGCGGTAGCCCTCATAAAGCCGGCCCTCCCGCTCCTCATCGCGATGGTGCCGCCGGCTGTGGGTGTAAGCCCTCCGGGTGCGTATACATGCGGCCCGAAGATCCGCCAGCTCCCGGGGCCACTAGTGGACAGCTCTTTTCGAGGGCAGACACCGTACACGGGGCATGGCCGCATCGTAGATCTGCGTCAACGCATTGCGGATGTGGCCAGCCTCGGCGTCCACCCCGTCCAACTGGTGGGCAGAGGACAGCCACGAGTGAACGATGGCTGCCTCCGCCAGCAGGTCCCGGTCCAAACGACCCACAGGCCATCGCGGGAACGCGGGACATCCGTCCGCCTCATGACCCCTGCCGGGCGTCGGGAGGGTCCAGGAGACCTCCATCCGGATATACCGGTGGTCCGATAGGGTCTCAACCTCCTCTGCGACGCACCAGCTCCTCACGCGTGCGGCGACAATGGGGCTAGCGAACGACAAGTCCACTATCGACCCGCCCCGCTGCCGCACTCACGTATGCACCGAGCCCCTGTTCAACAAACAAAGGCCCAGTGCCGCCGCCCACTCCTCGACCGCCCGTCCTCGGTCGTCCGCCCTGGGGGACACCCACGCCATGGAAGTCCCCCAGAATGAAGACTTGGCGCGGTGCCAGTCGCCGTAACGAGGCCCCCAAGATGGTGAGGGAGGCCCCAAAATCAGTCACGCTCCTGTTAGGGGAGAGATAGACTCTGAAAAGCGTAATATCTCCCCAGTCCGCCGCGACGTATCCGACGCCCCTGTCCCTAAGGGTCAGGGACTACGAAGGCCACGACGTGGAGGCGACGATTGCCACAGTGCCGTCGGTGCTACCCAGCCAGATAGGTCGGTCGGGCACCACGTACGGCTCTGCGGCTACGGCTACTCCTATCAACCACTCCGCCATGGCTTGCAGGAAAACGTCCTGCGCACCGGCGGAGTGGTTGAGATTGGCTTGGAGGAGACGGATGGATTCGTGGTCCATTAACGGGCCGTATCCATTGTCTCTTCCTCCGCGCTAACGGGCGATCGGGTCGCGATCGGAGCGGGAGCGAGCCCGGTCGATGGGCCGCCCCGCCCCTTTGGGGCCGATGCCGGGGGTCTGCAGTCCCCAGAGCCCATGCGGTGCTTGGCAGGCCTATTGCCCGCCGCACACGCGGGGCAGTTGGGCACCGCAGAGCACGATGCCGCATGGTGCCCAGCCTGACCGCAGCGGAAGCATAGCCCGCTGCAGTCAAAGCAGTTGCGACACGTCGGTCGGGTAAGCCCGACCGCCATGCACTTGTAACACCTCGCGAGCCGGGGCTCCAGCACAGTTACCCGCGCCGAACTCCAGCCCACGAGAAGCCTGCCTGACTCGGCCAATTTCTTGACCGACTCCACCGGGCACTGCACCCAGACAGCACCGACGCCGCCCGGACCAGGACGGATGGTGCCAATCCGGATGGTGTCCGAGGCACATCCGGTTCAGACTATAATGGCCTCCCGGATATCCTCCACCGTCACGGAATCGTCCAGACCCGTGAGGCGCATCTCTGCGCACTTGACGGGCCTGGCGATTCGGACTCCATCCTCCAGCCCAAACAGCCCCCTCAGCTTCGAGGCCACACTATCAGCCGCCTTGGCACCCTCGGCCCCAGGGAACTCGAGAATTCGAGCCCCTGTCCGGGCCTTGCGGGTCCTCGCCTCGACGCCCCCGATGTCGGAGACGTCCAACTCCCGCCGAGCGCGTCTTAGGACAGCCTCATAGTTGAGGCCCCTCTCGGCCGCCTCAGGCAGCACGGTGATAATGACCGCAGCTGTCTTCGGTGAAAGATTAGTTACTCTAGGGTATAAACATTAATGTTGTTTTTACAAAATACAAATATCAATACTAATCTTATTGCGACCTAAGTTTTTAATACTACCCTCTTCGATACCTGATATATCGTTGTTATAGAGATAATGGGCAAACTTCAAAATTTTAAAGGAGTATCCAGAGGAAGAGTCGGCTTCTTTTCTTGTACGTTATAATCTATGGTTTAAACTGAGCCCAACAACTATTATCACTGAACAAACCCCATAAATATTTATTGATTGCCTCTTTGATCAATTTGGTAATGATAAGATTGAGTCTTAGTTTAGTAAAAATAAGTTATTGATTTTCTCTTCTTGAAATGCCTTATAAGCAAAAAGATTATAACTGTGTTCCTATTATTGAGCTTTCTTATTTATCTAAAACTATTTTTTTTGTTTGTGGTGACGGAGTATGAATACAATTTTCCACCATCTTACCCGTAGGTGTCGTAAAAGACGATTAACGGCTATATGCATACATCTTCTATGCAAGATAAGGAATACTCGAAATGAAACCCTTTACCAATCCTCCTGAGCAACGTGGTATAGTAGGTTAATCATTCTACAATTCCTGGAGGAGGTTTGAGCCCAGCAGTGGGTGTATAAAAGCTGAGATGGATATTTATACAGAATTGTTGTATTTATTTTTTTATTTTGTTTTAACAATATAAATTATCATAGTACGAAGTTATTTTAAGTTCATAATTATTATATCATTATATACTGCTGATATATATAGGTAGGTACCTACATAAATATTAATACAATCAACCTACTTCAATATACTGATGTGTACTCTTATACATAGATTACCCCAAAAGGGGCTAATACCTCAATCACCGTGATTGGCAGTCGGTTAGTACTTACAGTTAAAATATTTTTTAATTTCCTAAGAGGCTTTTGCTGCCTATTTTCTTGGATTTAGCAATTTATTAAGACAAACAAAAAATCATATTCTGAATCTCTCAAAAACGGGGATGGGTGACTAAGGTTAATTTTAAACCACAATTTATTCATTCATTCTCCTCTTACCTCTACTCTTACCCCAATTGCTTGGGGTCGATACAATACGTAATCTTCTTTCATAGTACATATAGTAAAAGTTATTGGCAATAGTTTTATGACCGGCCGCCTGCCAGATGTCAACCCTCTTTGGGAATGTAATTTTTGATCAAAAGTCATCAGATAGTTAGCCCAGATCGTTATAAGGCTCTTAGTCGTGTTTTACGACATCCACGAGCAAAGTAAGGGTTGGTAGTATTCGTAGCCGCTACCACACAGCACTTTTAAACCACAATAAGTACCTTAAATATGAACACCATCTTACTAGAAATTCTTACCCTATATATATATACTGCTCATATTTGAAGATAAGCAACTACTAACTACAGAAATTACGTGTAGTCACATAGTGCTAATTACCTGGCTTACTTGTGAAATGAAGTTGCTTGGAGTTGCATATAAGAAGTTTTCTAATTAGGCATTACAACTAGCTGACGATGCTTTCATCAATATCCACGAGCTACGATCTTAGTAGTAAATCCATCTTAATATAGAGTTATAGATACTGGAAACGATAGTCTGGTAATTTTTTAATAAATATATTTTGCTTAAGAGGTTAGTTAGTTAGTTACCTCTTTCAAAATACGAGTTTTTTATCGACTAATTTGAAAATTCTTCATCGTTTGGGAAATCTTTTTTTAGATGGTTTTATTGCCATTACGTTAGAATCCTGGGTAAATCCAGGATGGCTCTCAAACTACTATGGGTATATCTATTCATCATCATCATCACGGCCCATATAAGTCCCACTGTTGGGCTCCAAATTAACCTACTATACTACGCTGGTCAGACGTGTTTGTATAGGGTTTTGTTTCGAATTTCCCTTTTCTTGCATTGATGTTATGTGCATTTTATATCCCTTAGTCGTCTTTTACAATCACCCACATGTAAGATAGGGGGTGGTGAATTGTATTATTACTCCGTCACCACACGGAAAATGTATATCTATTACAAGTTGATTATTTTTCAGAAGTAGCTTTTAAATTTGCTTTAAATAAACATTATTTGTTGTAGTAGAAATTCCCATAATGGTATCAAGTGGACATCTGAATAACTCAAGAATAATAAATATTTGACGAGAATCAAAACTATTGTTTACTTTAATGCGGTTGCTCATCCCAATGAGTACGATGAAGTAGAGCTGATGATGAGGTACAAAGTACCTCTAAGCACTCCATAAAATAATAATGTAATAGTCTAAATCATATCCCTAAAATATAAAATTCCATAGAAGAATCATCATCATCACAGCACATATATGTCCCACTATTGGGCTCGGGCCTCCTCCACAATGGGAGGGAAATGAACCCACTATACCGCACTGGTCAGGCGTGTTGGTATAGGGTTTCGTTTCGAGTTTTTCTTCTGTAGCATAGATGTTATATGCGTTTTATATCCCTTAGTCGTCTTGTGCGATCACCCACGGGTAAGATAGGGGGTGGTGAATTGTATTCTTACTCGTACTCCGTCACCACACGGATAAGATATAGAAGAATATGTAACTTCAATATGCATAACGTTAAAATTGAAATCTAGAAGTAAGCACAAAACTGCTAGGTTGGGAATACTATTAACAAATGAAATTACTTTTAACAGATGTAACCAACAATAAAATACTGCATTAGTGTATAAATATGAGCGTAAAATATATTATGTATGCTTTCTTTACATTCTCTTACTTTCTTAGTCCGATGGAAATTGTAATTATATTACGGCCACTAAATAATAAATCGGATGGTTAACGATTTTACGAAGACATATGTATCAAAATTAAAAAGTAACAATTATTTATGAACGATGATAGTGTTGTGTGGTAACGGCTACGAATAATACCAACCATTACTTTGGTCATAGATGTCGTAAAAGACGGCTAAAAGCTTTATATCGACCTAGGGTAATTCTACTTTAAGCCGTTTAGTCAACAATGACAATGCCAAGGAGGATTGACCTCAGGCTGGCGACTGGTCATAAAATTATTGCCAATAACTTTTTCAATATGTGCAAAAGTTATTGCTTTGACTTCAAGTAATTAGGAGAGCAGGATGATGATGATAAAGAGAGACATATATTTATTTATTTATATCAATGTGATGAGGGGTTAAAATATAATTTGTCACAATCCCTTACTTGCCCACAAGACTTGTAAGTACCAAGAAATCACCAGAAAAAGTGGATAGAATCATTCCCATGGGAACTTATATGGAGATTGTGGTGTTACCCCTTGTGGAAAATATGTTCAACAAGCTGATGGATGAAATCAAATAAACGTATAACCAATGAAAAAGGGTTATCTAGATAATAAGTTTCTTCGATAGTTTCATTTTGATTGATGATGTGCGGTATCACGCGATGTGATGTCTGATTATCACAGAAATGATTGATTACAACTTGAAACCTTCTAACTTGTTCACGTCCCGTATATGTTTGATGTCTTATGTTCTTTGTATTAAGTAAATGTAAAAACACCTGTTATTCTCGCTGACTCGTCAGTCTTATTTCACGAAAATTAAAGACATTTAATATTGACTTCTATTAGCGATTTGATACAATACAAGGAAATTGGAAATAAAGCCCTATACAAACTTTTGGCTTGGGCTGAAAATCAACGGCTGATGTGTACCTGCATTGGCCACAAGTTGTGCCCAATACCATTTTGGTCTTATGGGAGACTAAACCACTTTTGCTCGCAAAACAATTCTTTAGGAGAAGAATATTTCATCCCGGCCCATATGAGGTATTTGGGCCTAGTGCTCGACGGGCGATGGTGGTTCCGGGAGCATTTCCGCAGACTCGCTCCACGGCTCGTCGGCGCGGCGTCCGCCCTATCATGGCTTATGCCGAATGTGGGCGGACCGAGCGCTACGTGCCGACAGCTGTATGCAGGGGTCATCCGGTCGATGGCCCTGTACGGCGCACCGGTGTGGGCGGGGTCCTTGACCGTCCGACTCAGGGCTCTTCTGTGGCGACCACAGAGGGCAATGGCGGTTAGGGCCATACGCGGGTACCGCACGGTGTCGACGGAGGCAGCGTGTCTGTTGACCGGGACCCCTCCATGGGACCTGGAAGCGGAAATGCTTGCCGGTATGTATCGGCGGATGTTAGGGGTGCGAGCGGAGGACGGTATGGTCTCGTTGAGGAAGCACACCGCCTGACACGTCGACGCTCGCCGAGACGTCATTGCCCGTTGGGCAGTCCGGCTGGAGAGGCCTCGGTTCGGTGTGCGGACCGTGGAAGCCTTCCGGCCGGAGCTGATGCAGTGGCTAAAACGGCGGCACGGGGTGCTCTCCTTCCGACTGGTGCAGGTTTTGACGGGGCTTGGATGCTTCGCCAAATACCTGCACACGGTCGTCAGGAGGGAGAGTACACCATCCTGCCACCACTGCGATTGTGACGAGGACACGGCGCAGCATACGCTCGAGGTTTGTGCCGCTTGGGCAGAGCAGCGTCGTGAACTCTTCACAATCATCGGTGCTGACCTGACGCTGCCGACCATCGCCAGGGCGATGCTCGACAGCGTCAGAAACTGGGGCGTGGTCGCATCCTTCTGCGAGGCAGTAGTCTCGCGGAAGGAGGCGGCGGAGCGCGTGCGCGAGGAGCGTCTTCTCGACATCCTACCCGAGGGAGGGACGTCGGTCGAGGAGAGGGTACTCCTCAGGGGTATTCATACATACACTGACGTCAAGTCACTCTGCTCCGGTAGTTGGCCCAACGACGAAGGCGACGTCACGGGTGGGTTACGGGTGTGCGTGCTTACGCCCCTCTGTCGCCCCGGACGGAGTGGTGCGAGGAGTGCGCCGAACGTAACCCACACTCCAAGAAAAAAAAAAAAAAAGAATATTTATATGCAGTTATTTTAATATTAAAAAGATACATAATGAGATATGTACTTATCTATTTGTTTTGAATCAAAAGGTTTAGTAACCGTTCTCAGGTTGTTCTCACATGCAGGCATCCCGCCTTGGCCGTTAGTAGCTGAGGCTCTGGCGGAGGCTTACCGGATCCGCGTTGCGGCACGGGCCGACGGCGAGCGAATCTCTGTAAGGAGACTAGGTAGAGCATTGGAAGTAGCCTGAAGTGGAATCCTCTGGCGGTGGAAAGAAGAATGGAGTCCCCTGTAATAGGGCGGGGGACTGTAGATGCGGTTGTGGCGCATTTCCACCGCTGGATCAACAGAAGGCACGGCAGCCTTTAGGGTGGTGCAGGTGCTTACCGGACATGGGGTCTTCGGTAAGTTGTTCGGTAATTGGGAGAGAAGGGGCCCCAGAGTGCCATGAAAGTGGCGCGCCAATAGACGATGCGCATCACACACTGGAGGTATGTTCCGCCTGGGGGCCCCAACGCCGCGTCCTGTCGTCGGTCATTGGAGGAGACCTATCGCTGTCAACCATCATCTCGAAGATGCTCGACAGCGACAGGTGCTGGTCGTCGATGGCCTTCTTTAGCGAGGAAGTCAACTCTACAAAGGAGGCCGCAGAGCAATTGTGTCCGCAGACTCGCTCCGCCACCGACAGTCACAGAGGCGGTGCCGATATGCGCACCTCCTCCCGCCTTGCGACGATGGCCAAGCGTTGGGGGTCGGGCATCGAATATCAGTAGACGACCTCTCTGGCATCCGGTAAAAGCACGGAAGAGGCCACTGTGGTATTAGTAGGTATTCCAATCGAGAGCCGCCAGTCTGATCGGCAAGTACACTTCCAGTTTAACACCAAGAAAGATAATATTATTTTTCATCAAAAATAGTTTTTTTTTAAACACTATAACTTCCACTAAAGAAATATGCCGTGTATATCACGAGACTTTACAAATACATACATACATATCATCACGCCATATCCCTTGCAGGGTAGGCAGAGAGAACAGAGTACCAGAGACCTCTATCTCTGCATACTTCATTCGCTTCCTCAACATTCATAATTCTCTTCATACACGCTCGCCGGTTTCGGAGACTCTTGACTCCACCTTCCTTCAGTACGTGACCAATTTGGTCTAGGTAGGTTAGTCTCGGTCTCCCCCGTTACCTACATCCTTCCACTTGCGCATTGTATATCTTCTTAACCAGACGTTCGTTCGGAATTCTTTCCACATGTCCGAACCATCGGAACATTCCCATTCGCATCTTTACACCAATACTACTACTATACTTTACAAATATATAATTAAAAGACACAAATTACACCTAAATACAGAGCAACGACTTGTGGAGCGTGTTAAATTAATTGTATATATATTATATTTTTTGTATATATATAGGTAGATATTATATTTAGATATATGTATTATTAATACTCAATATTACCTGTAATACGTATCAGGTTATTATCATATCGGATAGATAAAAATAAAGTAAACAACCTTATAACAATACATTTAATTTACATAGCAATTTATCATAATACTATTCAATGAAAATAAGCAAAAGTATTACTATTAAATGCACAACTACATAATGATACAAAAATACAACCTTAGATGTTAACAGTACGAAAGCCCACAGCAACTGACCGTTTTACCGCGCTATCGCTCCTTAAATACCCACGAACTGCACAAACAACCGACAACCCACAACTTTGATATCAAATCAGCGAATATTATTTCATTTTAATCCACTTTTCACCCTAATAACACAAATCATATCGTAATTCATCATTATTTTTTAAATCGACGTAAAATAGAATCTTATTACCTTTTTAAATGTTATATACCTATACATTTCTTCTATTATTAATCTAACACGGCCATACTGACAAGTACTTCGCTCTCGAAGTACATTATTGTAGTATTGCCAACATATCTGCAAACAGTGACTGCTCAAAACTTACATATGTTTGTTTGTCAATTGCCTAGACGTGTCAAGCCCCCTCCACCCGCTGCTTGTGGGATAAACTTGCACCAAGCAAAAGACCGACCAGCGGAAACAACATATTGCAAATCATGATTCTTCAAAATTTATATATTTTTGTTTGCCAATTGCATAGACATGTCAAGCCCCCTCCACCCGCTGCTTGTGGGATAGACTTGCACCAAACAAAAGGCCGACCAGCGGAAACAAAATTAATATATATATTTGTTTGCCAAATGCCTAGACGTGTCAAGTCCCCTCCACCCGCTGCTTGTGGGATAGACTTGCACCAAGCAAATGACCGGCCAGCGGAAACAATTTATTTATTAAACAATCACAATCCACTTACAAACAAATTAGCAATTATACATCTATAATAATTATCTAAGTACTTAAATTAATTCGTAAGCTACAATTTCCTTGCAATTTGTAGCAATCATTAGGGAGGTTAGAAGAAATTTCATAAGGGCCTTTAAATTTTGATGCTAATTTATCCTTACACCTATGATTCTGTGAGACATATACTTCATCTTCGACGAACAGTGTCAAAACGTTTTTGTTTTCGATATTAGCCGCCGTTTGTATATTATATAGTTTAGCTATGTCTCAAGCAGTGTCTAATTTAATTAAGTATCGTATTTCGTTTGCGACAAATTACATCAATAAGTAAGCGTAAATAGTAAAACCTGTGGCCTTCTGTATGTTTCTGTTAATAGATTGTTGGATTTTCCATAAAACGTTCGGCCAATCTGACTGTCTAGCATATAGTATTAAGCAATAGTCACAATAAATACGTAACGTTCTACTTGCCCCTTACTTCTGAGGGTACAATGGAAATTAAGTAATGTTCTACACGTAGTTCATCAAACAAAAAAATAACATGATTTGACTACTACTAAAATTAATTCCTTGACGTTTCGAACACTTTACAATGATCATAGTCACGGGAGGACCAGGGTGTCTTACGCCCAATAAGTCATCGTTATTACAGAAATTTATATATATCTACTACAGGATCAGTTATTAAATTTTGTCCCGCAATTTTAATACAAATTAATTGCCAGCACATATAAGAAAATGATTCTATGTGTAAAATTTTATATTATTTATGGTGAGTTATAACTATTAAACATTTAATTTATGATAATTATCATATTGTGGCAATATATAAGTTTATAAAACTAACAAATGTATTCAGCTACCTATATATTTTTTTAAACTAGCTAGTTATTCTCAAAACCAATATGACAATTTCTTTCGTGAAATAGGCGTAATATACTTTGCAATATTTAACTTTATATGACTATTTGGATTAATCTTGTAATATAGCAAATTACTACAAACTACCTACATTTTGCTTTGAGTCTATGCTCACGTTTGTTCTCTATGTGAAAATTCTAACCGAGATTGGGCGTCATCTATTAAATTAACAGTATTAGGCATAGCCATAGGCAGTTCAATAGGATTTCGACCGAGGAAATCGAAATAGCTTATACATTGTCCCTTTAGTAAGTAATTTCAAACTGCATATTTAGCCACCTGCGAGCTAAATGGGTTATTAATTTATTCATGGTTGATTTGATACATACATTCAGTTATAATTTTAAGTTAGTTCCTAGTAAATTAACTGTAATGTATTTTACAGCATTGTAAATGGCTAAAGTTTCTAGATCGTATGAACTATGTTTCAACTTATATGTGTTGTTCTTTTACTGAAATAGGCACCCTAAAATTATTAAATTTCTGCAATAAAATAAATATCTAATATCACTAGTAACGTCATATAATTCAGTTTGTAAGCTAGGATCGAAAATCGATAGCGAAGGTCTAGACACTAAATACCTAATGTAAAACGTAATCTCTCGCGATCAGACTCGAGTCCCATTTATTGTACTTTTTCTTTTGGAAAATAAGTCAACGAGTTCTGTACAAAAATGTGACCCAAGTCGACATTCAGATGGTCTTTATGACTAAATATACCAGAGCGAAGCCCTTTAATGCCTTACCAGCTCCTGCGACGGTACCGATACTGCGCCATCCCAATACTTTAAGACAGTTCCTCGATGTTGAGACCCCAGCCTTCCGCATCACGGCCCTCATCACTTTTCGCTAGGTCGAAGGCTGCATTTGCTATGTCATCATCAGCATGATGATTGCCGGATACAGCATCTTAGATTGCCTGGAGAACTTCTAAGATAGCGGGATCTATTCTGAAACTCGGATATTAGGTGTATTAGTAATTAAGGTGTTTATCCCACTTCTGATGTTAAATTGATTGTATATATATTATATTTTTTGTATATATATAGGTATTATATTTAGATATATGTATTATTAATACTCAATATTACCTGTAATAGGTATCAGGTTATTATCATATCGGATAGATAAAAATAAAGCAAACAACCTTATAACAATACATTTAATTTACATAGCAATTTATTATAATACTATTCAATGAAAATAAGCAAAAGTATTACCATTAAATGCACAACTACATAATGATACAAAAATACAACCTTAGATGTTAACAGTACGAAAGCCCACAGCAACTGACCGTTTTACCGCGCTATCGCTCCTTAAATACCCACGAACTGCACAAACAACCGACAACCCACAACTTTGATATCAAATCAGCGAATATTATTTCATTTTAATCCACTTTTCACCCTAATAACACAAATCATATCGTAATTCATCATTATTTTTTAAATCGACGTAAAATAGAATCTTATTACCTTTTTAAATGTTATATACCTATACATTTCTTCTATTATTAATCTAACAAGCGCATACAGTATTGTCCTCTATGTGAATCGAACACGCGGCACTGGCACAGTAGGTCGATATCTTAAATACTACGCTATCTGTGCAGTCACTTTATTTCAACAATAAATAAAATTACATTTTTCTTATATATCACTGGGATATAATATATAGTGTTGATAAACAGTAAATTTGCATTATTTACGAAACATTAAATAGTTTGTATCCTTAAGCACACAAAGGCGGAGACGCCGATGTTACGCTAAGTACCAACGTAAGAACTTTGCAAATATTACTCAAAATGTCATTAACTCAGCTGTGTTGTAACATAAGTAAAACGTCTAAATTGAAAAAAAATATTTAAAAAATTATATAACAGAAATCAAATAATAACTACAAATTACATTAATCTACGAATAAATTCCATGCGGCGATGGGATAAAAGTACACGTATCCCCACCCTTTACTTGCCTGTAGAAGTAGTAAAAATCGGCCAACCGTTCATCGGCGGGGCGCGCAGTAGCACTTTCTTTTTTACTTTTCCCGGTAAACGTATAGCAACCTCAGTGCGAACATGACAATAGGGAATATGCACGTGACTCCAAAATGAACAAAATATAATACTTAGCATTTACATTTATATACATATAATAAATACTTAGTAATTCATTACTTCTCTAATATGTTTACTTACGTTAAAATCAGCAGATCTTCACAACAGTATAAACTGCTCAAACACGACACATTTTTTTTTTTTTTTTTTTTTTTTAAAAAGACACCACCCTGCACTAAGGAAATAAACCTTGTATTGCGGGGGACTTTAAAAACATGCAATTAACGTAGACAAATTACACCCAGACTCAGAACAACACTTTGTGGATCACACAAAGTAATGTCCTGCGAAGGTCGGTATCTTAACCACTACGCCATCTGTGCAGTCAACAGTTGTCTCTTCTCACAGTGCAGTTGTCTCTTCTCATCGCTTTGCATTATTTTTTTCTTATTTATTGCATTTCACGGCATAAGGAAATACATTGTTAGGTGCAGTTTTGATAATATTTTGGCACACAGGAACGACACAATATTTCTAATACGGCTTTCTGTTCTTTTCCATGGTAATAAGGTGACTTTACACTCACTTTTTTAATTTTCAATAACTTCGTGAACCAAACATATCGTTGTTGATATCCAACTTGTGTGTGAATTTTGACGTCACAGAAGTGCGCCATAATAGCTGCGTTTAAATCGCCCAAAAATTATAGTGATTTTAATATTTTTTTTAGCTTAATGGTTTATATTTTAGTTGTGTTATATTCATTTTTGGTAATGTAATAACTAGTAGAAACGTTTAAAAAAATTAAAAAATATCATGCATATTCTCCATTACGGCACTATCGCCTTAAAATATAATGTGTGTGATATGTGAAAAGCTTACTTCTAGTAGTGGCTGGCAAAAGATTGATGATGACGTTAAATTATTTGTACTATATTAATTCAAAAATGCCATGATGATATTTGGAATAGTAATTTTCATGTATAAAAATACAATAATTCTATATTCATTTTAATTTATATGTAAAACATAAATTAAATTGAATAGGACTTTCAATCACCTGAGCCATTGCGTTCTGGTCCCAGACAATTGGCACGTGAAACGTGATTAGATGCGGTCTGCTTAACATATTACTATCATGCAAATTATTTGATAAATAAAATAATTTGTAAACTGCTAAAAACTAATTTATTTACGCGCCAGATTAATGATAAAACCAAATATATTTTATAATAAATAATTGCAGTGGGCTTTTCAATTGCGGTGAGGAGTGCCTGCGGAACTACTGCCGCTCTTGCATAGCCCCAAATAGTTTGTGCAGAATATACCGACAACTAGCCTATTAAAAACATATTATTATGTTAAAAAATCTATGATTCCTAAATTTTACCTTTATCGTTTTTAGTAGTTCGACATTTATGGTTCTCATTTTAAAATCTAAATTATGTGAATATTTTAAATCTAGATGATGTATTTGTGCGGGACGGGCCTCCCGACAAATGTGTTGTAGTTAGCTGACGTCCCGTTTGGTCGCTGGTTCGGTGGTAAAGTGGACTGTATTCTGTATCTCGCTGGGACCAGGAAATTATTGAAGAAATAAAACTCTTGAATGAAGTAACAAATGTACATCGGACGAATATTAGACCATTGCTGCCTAGCTCCCACGTACTATTGCTTGAAGTTCACTATTTCACTATATCTCCATACTAATATATTTGCGGCCACACAATGTCGATTTATTGTGTCGCTTAGGTACAACGAAACTTTACCGTAACGACAGCCGAGCCGAGCGGTGCGAATGGTGTTAATATTCATCCTTGTTTTACACTTATCTTTATTAACATTTTTGCTTATAACTTTAAGACTATACTAGTTACAGTTTCGATATATAGCTTATTTTTCGTGTAATTTAATTATCTATCTATTACAACTGTTACCTTAGCCCTAAATACCACAATTTTAACACATTTTAGTACTGTTAATCTACTTTAAAATACTATATTGCCAAAACTATAATATCTAGGATGATGGTTTTTACTGTGCTTGATGGGCCCTATCGTATGCTTTAATAAAACACCAAAAAACATATATATTTATTACAAGTTCTACAAAATAAATAACAAAATTGGGGCATAGTCAAGAACAATAAATTTTTATACAAGTTATGTAAACAATAATAGTTTCAGCCTATTTTAACATTAATTGAATATTATTATATCTCTAATTAACCTATTTTAATGTTCTTTAATTATTGTCTTTGTTTTTTCCACTATTTACTCACTTAATGTTCGCGAAATGTAGGCGCAATTTGATTGGTCGACACTCACGGTATGTTCTCGGCTGGTATCGCAAACTGTGTTATTTAACTTGCACGGCACTAATACACTATGTTTTGAACACTATATTTTTCTTTCACTAGCACAGTATTTTAAGTCTAAATGCTGCCTTACTCTTAAATATGTAGTATTTACTAGTGATAGGATCACATTAATGGCAGTTTTATGTCTGCAGCTGTGGTTTGGTCTGTTCGGGGTAGCACCAATCTATCGCAAAAAATCAACGTCTGCGCAGTGGCAACGTGCAGTTGTGCTTCGTACTATAAGTGAGAGAGCCGGAAGCCCAAGTTTCCGTTAAGTTTCTAACAATCCCACCCGGCTTTGTAAAGGTCCGTTGATAGTAACATCAGGTGTAGTTGCTTGTTGGCCACCATAAGCAATAAAAAAATATATGTGAAATTTATAATTTTTTTTTGGTATAATCTTATCTAATAGTTTTGAAATTTTGTAAAATAAGTGCTATAAATTAGTATTTTTATTTTGTAAAAGAATAAAATGTTCCCAAATTATAATCTCATTTCATCACCATGTGTGATTATAGACAACATACTTCATATTTTATACAAATTCCTCGTATGATGCTGGTTTAAGAAAGTAGTGCCATGTGTGTGGTGAAAATCAGTTGAGACATCAACGAAAGAATATATATGAACTATTTGGTCTGGTGCACGTCGGGCACTGGTGGTTTCGGGAGCATTTCCTGAGATTTGCTCCCCGGCTGGTCGGCGCGGCATCCGTCCTCTCGCGGCTTATGCCGAATCTGGGCGGACCCAGTTTCGAAAGTCGACGGCTGTACGCGGGGGTGATCCGGTCAATGGTATTGTATGGCGCACCCGTGTGGGCGAGGGCTCTGACCGTCCGCTTTAGGGCTGTTCTGTGGAGACCACAGAGAGCCATGACGGTCAGGGCTATCCGCGGATACCGCACGGTGGTGAGCGAGTCGGCATGCGTATTGGCCGGAACGCCCCCGTGGGAGTTGGAGGCGGAAATGCTCGCCGAAATTTATCGGCGGGTGTCTTCTACTCGCGAGGAAGGCGGCAAGGTTTCGCCTAGCGAATTAGCCATCTGGCGTGAAGACGCACGCCAGGAAGTCCTTTCCCGTTGTGCGACGTGGCTGGAGAGGCCTCGATTTGGACTTCGCGTCATTGAGGCCGTCCAGCCCGTACTGATGGATTGGCTGGAGAAGCGGCACGGAGTCCACTCTTTCCGGCTGGTGCAGGTCTTGTCGGGGCATGGTTGCTTCGGCAAGTACCTTTACACGGTCGCAAGGAGGGAGGCGACTCCGTCCTGCCAACAGTGCGGCGGTGACGAGGACACGGCGCAGCATACGCTCGAGGTCTGCGTGACCTGGGCTCAGCAGCGCTCTGCCCTCATCGCTGCCATCGGTGCCGACCTCTCGCTGCCGGCTGCCGTGAAAGCGATGGTCGATAGCGAGGGTAATTGGGACGCGGTCGCCACCTTCTGCGAGACAGTCATCTTGCAGGAGGAAGTGGCGGAGCGAATCCGGGAGGATCTCCTCTACGAGGATTCGCGCCGCCGCCGGTGACTGGGGCAGCGTAAGCGTGAATACGCCGAATAGCCGAGGCAGCGGGTGACCGGACCGGGGAAAAGTCTGGTCGCACTTGGAGCGAGACCACCGCGAGAGGACGACGCCCCGACGGTGAAAAACTGTCCGAGGGCCGACTCGAGAGGATACCCGCGAGGATAGACCGCTGGATGGGCCAGGGAAGAAAAGAACACGTGTCAGTGGCCCACCCGCACGGCGTCGAGAGGTATATTGTAGTGCGGGTCTACGAGGTCATGCGCCGCTTCTCCCGTCGCCCCGGATGGATTAGCGAGGCGTGACCGCGCCGTAGACCGCTGCCAAAAAAAAAGGGTTGGCACATAATGCCACCGCAGACAGGTAACGGGTACTAGTGACGCTCGAACATCTTTGAGAGGTATATTGTAAGGCGGAATGGGATCGCGCGCCGTTTCTTCTGTCGCCCTGGCTAGATCGAACGGAGTGTGAACACATCATGCTACGGAAGACAAAGATCGGATACCGGTGACCCGCTCGCACGGCGAAGAGAGGTGTTCTTACAACTTATCATCCCCCTTTACAACCCTTTTTTGCATTAAAAAGTAGCCTATGTCCTTTATCAGGCTCTAGACAATCTGTGTACCAAATTTCTTTTTGATCAGTTCAGTAGTTTTGGCGTGAAAGAGCGACAGACAGACAGACAGAGTTACTTTCGCATTTATAATATTAGTAAGGAAGTAAGGATTACAATCACGATTTTTTCGAATAATAATCAATTTAAGATATCGTATATATGGTCGCTAACAGAAAACGCTAACGACCTGACAATATAATATAAATTTTGGATAAAAACCGCTTTCTATCGGTCTATTTATTTAGGAGCTGCGATGCCACAAACAGACACGTAGATACACCGAATACAGAGACACGTCAAACTTATATTCTTCTTTTTTAGACGGGGCTTAATAAATAATAACGTATAACAATATAATAATAATAGTATAATAATTATTGTTCAAGGTTATTCGGTCCACGTAAACACATAATAATACCAGGTGAATTATACGTTTTATATATTAGATAGACTCATAATCTGCCAATCATTGAACCGTTAATGGTAGTTTAATTCAGCAACATTTAATTTCAATATTAGTTATTGGAGATTGATGTGTTTATATGTATAGCTTTGTATTTGATTTAAATAAATATATAAATTTGCTTTTGCAATATTTTAGGGTTCAATATTACATGTGACCTCTATATTACACTTTTACCTTATGTAATTACAATGTAGAGTTCAAGAAATACAATTTTCAATTTAATATTATCTATGTTCATTTTAAATATAGATGTGAAATTAATAATTTATTATTATCATTCATCAAATTCAAATTCATTTATTACGTATAAACCCTGCGAAGGTTCGGACAACATTGTCAGTTTTAAGATTTAAACTAATCGAATAAACTACTACCGGATTGGAACGTAACCGCTACTGAGAAGATCCAACAAGAAATTCAGCGGGTTTGTCTATTATTATTTCTTTACCGACGTTTTTATAAAAAAATAGTACATGGTCACTAATAATTAGCTCCAGTGTGATGTCCTTCGAACCCTGATATAATATTAAATTTATATACAATGTAAAAGATTATATGGCTAGACTAGATCTCACAAGCAGCACTCGATCACGAGTTAACTACTAGAGCAGCCATCACTATCTTCAAACACCTTAGAGGAAACGGAAAGACTCGCTCGGAATAGTATAATGTTTTATTTTTAATTAATTAATGTTTACCAAAATATATAAATAAAAAAAAACCGGAGGTGTCAAGGGACACCCGGATGGAACGAAGTTCTATTTTAATTATATAATTTTTTTCTGCCTTAAGCGATTTTTATCGTTATATTTTAGCCAATTTGCAAAATATCTTTATAAATTATAGCCTATGTGTTATTCTGATGTGCAAGCTATATTACTATAAATTTCATCAAAATCCATTCAGTTCAGTAGTTTTTACGTGAAAGAGCAACAAACATGTTCACATCCATACATTATTACAAACTTTCACGTTTATAATATTAATAATAGGATATACAATTCCACTAGACTACCAAAACTTTTCGGCCCCGAGCTCGAACGCGAGCCGGCCACGCGGCCCGGTCACGGGCGAAAATAATTTCGTTGCGCATTATTTTGATTTTGCTATATCTCTTAAGGTATTGATTTAATTTGCATTGTCTGAAGGAAAAAAAATATCTTCATGAAATGCTCAAGCCAACTAATGTATTTAAAATGATAAGGATTAATACAGTATTTGTGTAAATAGCTTTTCAATTACCGTTTTATAATAGAACATTTTTTAAAGTATTAAAATGGATATAGTATATTATCCTTAAGAGATAGATATATACCATCGCGGACTTTTTTGTAGGCCTTTTTAAGCTGTATAATACTGTAGTACTTTATTTTGATCTATTTCGTAGGGTTCAGCCAGCGTTTGCAATGTAAGCGCAAAATAATGTGTTTATTTACGACATCACATTAGAAACCTCTAAAATTATCAGTGTTTCTCTAGTACATTATGCATATATTATACATATAAACCTTCCTCTTGAATCACTCTATCTATAAAAAAAATCGTCGCGACACCACACTGTTCAATGCGAAATAGAAATGAAAATATCTGGCTTGCTTTCTATAAGAGAGCCGACGAGCGACGCCGCACAGCTTACAATAGCTTACTATAGCAAAAAGTGTCGTGACAACTTTTCGTAAGAATTTTTTCCGTCTAGCCCCCTTTCACAACGCGCGATAAGGAACTTCGTTCCAATAAAATAAATTTAATACCTATTCAAAAGATTAATCAAGTAAGTCGTCTCAGTAGCCAATGTGCCCGAATATGCAGCCAGCACTACACAATTAAAAAAAAATAGTAATTTCGTTTGACTTTACTGAAACATTTTCATCAACAGAGGTCTTTTTTTCAACAGTGAATTAATACATTGTTGTTTTCGTTTATAAATGCTACGACAGTATAAGAATATAATTCACCATCCCCCAAATAAATTATAATGGGTCCCACAGAGAATTCTATATGTGGAACAAAAAGAAGATTGCTGTGTATTTCGCAAATTGAACTAACTTGAAAAATACTCGGAACTCGAATAATCGACTGTAATTGATCGATTGCACAATTATTTAGTTAGATAATAAAACTTAAAAGCGAACGACACGATTTAAAATTGATGACTTAAAGTACAACATTTATTCTATGATAATATTTCTACGAAATATTTTATATACCTACATACATATCATCACGCCATATTCCTAGCAGGGTAGGCAGAGAGAACAGAGTGCCAGAGAACTCTATCTTTGCATACTTCACTCGCTTCCTCAACATTCATAATTCTCTTCATACACGCTCGCCGGTTTCGGAGACTCTTGACTCCACCTTCCTTCAGTACATGACCGATCTGGTCTAGGTAGGTTAGTCTCGGTCTCCCCCGGTACCTACATCTTCCTACGAAAAATTTTAATCTATTGAAATGCCTGGTAATGTTAATTTGAAAAATTATATTAAAGTTTTATTTTGTTATCATAAACACGAATATATATGTCAGTCCACATCCGAAACCATTCTTGTCCATTACGAAACCTACGAAAAAGATAAGGATGGTGAATTAAAGGTGTCATCGCATTCAATTTCAAATAATCTCCTTTTTTTGAAGTGGTTTAAAAAGTCTTTTAGAAGTAATCAAAAATAATAATTGCTTAAAATATTAATAATTATGAATGCTTCGCTTTTTAGTTGCTACTCACGTGTATTAGTGAGTTAAATGGAGCTGGACTAAATATAGCCACCAAAAAAAACATTTATTGTTTTGACATCTCACTAATGCACAACTGACCACTGTTTATAGCTCTACAACCCATAGTGTGGCCGCTTTCTGTCTATTGAGTACACTAATTACTTTCATCTATTTTTATCTTCATAATTCGGTCAGTTTAATCAGTGAGATATCACAATTATAGGTAAACACTAATCATTATCATCATCATCATCATCTCAGCTTAGATATGGCCCACTTTTGGGCTCGAGCCTCCTCTACAATGGGAAGGCAATTGACTTACTATACCACGCGTGTAAGACGTTTTGGTATAGGGTTTTGTTTCGAGTTTTTCTTCTCTCGCATAGATGTTATATGTATTTTATTTCCTTTAGTTGTCTTTTACGAATATAATAAAGTGAATTGTATTCTTACTCCTTCACCACACGAAAAACACGGTAAACACTATAGTAATTTATATAATTCGAAAGATTAAAAGTATATATTTGTTTGGACCAGCTGTTTTTTTTTTCTGTATGTTGATAGAATAACAATACACTTTACCACCCCTTATGTTGACCGTGGGTATCGTAAGAGACGTTCAAGGGATATAATATGAATATGACATTTATACAAATGAAGGAAAATTTACATGACATCATATACCCATACATCTAACCAACGGGATATAGCAGGTCAATTGACCTCTCATTGTGAAGGAGATTCGAACCCAACAGGTGATTTCTAAGATGATAACGCTTTTTTACGATTGAAATTATTACACAGTTTATATAAATACATATCAAAATATGTATTTTTCTTTCACTTTTGAAAATAAGCTACCAATGTACTATTTTATCGAACCGACGGGGCAACTCTGACAATTCTATTGTAAAAATTTTGTAGGACAAATTATTGTATCCATCCGCTAGGAGCGTTAAGGAACTGGTTAAATTAATTAAGATTAAGTTGCGTGTCAAGAAATGCCATTTCGTCATTCTTCTCTACTTAGTGAACTGTCATGGATTTATTTAGAGATTATGCTTTAGTATTCATGACTGATGTTTGAATAAATACTTTGTTTTTATGACACGAGTATCTAATATTTTATGTGATTCATAAAATATTAGATGTAACTGCACAAATCAAATTTATCCGTGTGGTGAGTGTGGTGATTCACCACCCCCGTCCCATCTTATCCGTGGGCGATCGTAAGAGACGGCTAAGGGATGTAAAATGCATATAAAATCTATGCAAGAGAAAGAAAACTCGAAACAAAACCCTATACCAACACGTCTAACCAGCGCGAAAAAAATGTCATCATTATCATAAGCCTATCATAACTCTAGGGATAATACGTGGTAGGTGCAATGGCGATGAGGAAGGAACACTGTGGGTTATGGGGCCACATGCCGCTCATCTATTGCCCCGGACGGAATGGGTGGTATGTGTCCAGATTATAGCCTACCAAAAAAAGGGATAATATCAAAATTAACATGTTCATTTACTGTTAGTGTTATAAGTTTTGCATGAAAATGCCACTGGTGATCCCTCAAGGGATTTCTACGGTTTCCATGGGAGGACGAAGGGTAATGATATTGTATGTTAATTTATTACCGTATATGTATATTATATGTATTGCCCAATTATGAGATTTTAAGGATTTATTCCAGTTCAAGCAAAATTTTTATTGGATTTTTTCCTTCAAAGTAAATATAACGTTTAGAATTATGGTTAAAAAATAAATGATTTAAGTTATCACTACCGTAAGTGTATAGTAAAATGTGACTAATTTAGTGTTTGTAAGTGATAATGCCGTTAGATTTCAAAGTCTAAGGGCGGGGTATGTAAATTCAGATTTTTTTATTCTTTCAACTGTAATAAATTTCTGTACTAAAAATAGAGTATTAATGACAACGGAGAATGACGTCCATCACATATATTAATACGAACTCTCTTTTCTTGCAGTATTATTAAAAACTTGCACTTTTTATTTAATCATGTAACTCCAGGGGATACATTAGGTAGAATTGTCCGGTCACCCGACGTGAGGCCACCGCGTGAGGACGACGCCTCGACGGCGAAAGCCGTCGGGGCGTCGACAGGAGAGGAGCCCGAGAGGGCATACCGCCGAGCGGGCCACCGAAGACAAAAATCGGGTACCGGTGGCCCGCTTGCACGGCGAAGAAGAGGTGCTTGCAGGGTGGGTCAATGGGGTTGCGCGCCGCCTCTTCCGTCACCCCGGACCGACTTGGCGGGGTGCGACGTCCATGGCCCACGGAAAAAAAAAAAAAAAAAAAAAAAAAAAAAAAGGGGATACATTAGGTACTTTAATTAACAAAACTATATTGACATTTATAAAAAAAATTTTAGATAAGTAAACAGAAAACGTATTTCTCATTAGCATAGTAATCTTAGAAGCGTCATAAGTTTTAAATTTCAATCATTGTCACATAGAAACTAGATGCTAATGTATGCTTGAATCACCACTAAATAAGACTTTAACGTATACTATAATTATAAGGATTATTATTTTATTATATTAATTTAGCAAGCTGACTAAAAGGTGCTCTAATGTCGGCTTCATTGATAGGTACTTAAAAAAACGAATAATAATAATTATAATAATTTATCTTCAGTTACTTATAATTAAAGATATGGTAAGAAAAAATAAGAAATTAAAATAATAAATAAAAAGAATCAAATGTAATAAATGTTCCATATGGTGACGGAAGACGGTTTCGGAGACTCTTGACTTCACCTTCTATCAGAACGTGACCAATCTGATCTAAGTAGGTTAGCCTCGGTCTACTCCGGTACCTACATCCTTCCACTTTCGCATTGTATATCTTCTTAACCAGAGGTTCGTTCGGCATCCTTTCCACTTGTGCGAACCAACAGAGCATTCCCTTTCGCTTCTTTACACCAATAATCTTTTTCATACCTACTCGCTCTCTTACGTCGTCGTTATGAATGCGATCGGTCAGCCTAACTCCACAGATTTTCCGTAGAGATCGCATTTCAACCGCATTAATTTTACTTTCATGCTCTTTTTTGCATACCCAACTCTCGCTTCCATACAGTAATGTTGGGACAAGCACTGCGTTATGTATTGCTACACGTGCTTTCTGGCTAAGGTGGTGGCTACCGAGAAGTTGCCCTACCATTCCGTTTTCTCTATTTTCCGCATTCACTGTTCGCTCTATATCAGTGGCGTACCTTCCATCTCGGCTTTCAAAGACCATTATTTTGGTTTTGCTCACATTCACGCGTAGACCCCTTTTCTTACAATCTTCTGTCATTGTGTCGACTAGGGTCTGCAGGTCAGTCGCTGACTGTGCCAGCAGGACTGCATCATCTGCATAAAGCAGAGCAGAGACCACTGAGTCACCCATCTGGACTCCCACATTCATATCGTTCAAACTTTGAAGACATTTATCCAGATATATGATAAACAGCCTGGCTGATAGAACGCAGCCCTGCTTAACGCCGATATTGACGTCAAACCAAGGCGAAATTCCATCATCCAGCCACACACAGGCTCTACAGCCCATGTAACTGGATTGCACAGCCTGCAGCAGTTTACCGTTAATACCATACTCCGGTAAAATGTCCCAAAGTTCCTTTCGTACAACCGTGTCAAATGCTCTCTCCAGATCCACAAAACTGCAGAAAACCCTCTGACCTAGGGCCAGATGCTTCTCCACAATGTTGCGCAGAGAAAACACTTGATCCATGCATCCCCTTCCACTCCTGAAACCTCTTTGTGTCTCACACAGTAAACCATCGGACACCATCCTCATTCTCCTTTCAATAATTTTACCATACACTTTTGCTGCCAAACTGGTCAAGCTTATGGCTCTGTAATTAGCGCAGTCATAACGTGAACCCTTGTTTTTAAACAAAGGCACGATGACTGCGCTATTCCAGTCCCCGGGAACCATTCCCGAGCTCCAACATAAATTGAGGAGCAACAGGAACCCCTCCCGGACACAGGAGCCACCAAGCTTGATCATCGCGGCAGACACCATATCAATGCCCGCTGCCTTACCATTTTTCAAGCTTCTTATCGCCCATTCAACTTCATCCATACTGATGCCATCGGAGGACGCCGTCGCCGAATGTTGATCTACTAGACCACATGCGACACCGGCGCCAACCGTAGCATCCGCATACATATCGCCAAAATATTCACTCCATCGGCTTAACACGTCTTGTGTTTGTGTAAGAATGTCTCCACCTTTAGACCTTATTTTATTCATTCTGAAGGCTGACCAACCACCCCGAGACTTCTTCACCTCCCTGCAAAAGAGTTTGGTGTTACCCTCGAAGTTTTTAGTCAGCCTATCTTCTGCACTCATACTTGCTCTATCACGTTTCTCTTTCACTAAAGCCTTGGTGTCATTCTAACATTGCCGATATATTTCTTTCTTCTGTTCAGTCATACTGTCATTCAGAATCAAAGAAGAGACATAGTCCAGCCAAGCTTTCTTCTTTTGCTCTACGGAAGCTGCCACTTCCGCATCCCACCATGCATCACCATTTGTGTTTCTATGCTTCTTTGAACTTCCACATACTTCTTTCGCTGTGTCTACCATACTCTCTTTCAATACTCTCCAGCATTCTTCAATGTCCAATTGCGGTTAGCTTGCCATCGTCAGCCGTTCTCGGACACCCTCTGCATACTTTTCTCTTACACACTCTTCTTGCAACCTTTCAACCTTTATTCTTTCAAGCCCTCCGAAGTGGACATGCTCTCGCCAGTGCCTCCACTTTCTGAACAGACAACTAAATCTCGCAATAACGAGATAGTGGTCCGTATCGACTGTGGGGCCCTTGTAGGCTCTTGCGTCCAATATTTTGCTTCGGAGGCGACTGTCTACCAAAATTAAATCTATTATACTTTTCTGTTCATTCCTTCTCCATGTATACATATGGATGTCCTTATCTTGGAAAAATGTGTTTGACACAATAAGGTTTCTCTCCATGCATACATCCGCTATGAGCCTACCTGCGTCGTTCACTCTCTTATCACCAAATGGACCAAGTACGTCCTCATAGTCGGGACGCTTGGTCCCCACCCATCCGTTCAAATCTCCGCATACAATCACGCGTTCACTGGTTTCTGCCATATCCAGAACTTCCCTAACATTATCCCAAAACTTCTCTAGGTCTGATGCCACCGAGGATCCTACGGGAGCATATGCTACAACCATGAATACCTTGGTGACACCAAGTTTTATACGGACCCAAAGAAGTCTGGGATCATACATTCCGTAATCCTTCACACCTGAGGCCAAGCGAGAGGACAGCAGTACTCCTACCCCCATGCTGGCTCGATCGCTCTGTGGTACACCAGACCACAGAGCCATCCCGCCGCCAGGAAGATCGCAGGCGTCGCTGCCCCTTCGCTTGGTCTCTGTTACACAGAGCACGTCTAGCTGTTTGTCCGCCATGACGGATATCAGCTCGTGCAACTTACCTTCCACACAACGTCTCACATTCCACGTGCCCACCCGGCACTCTACTCTCCTCGCCTCGCCTGACTGGGCAAGGCGTGATGGGTGGCGGCCCCCATCGCCGCAACTGCCGAAGTTCGTACCGACGGGGGCGGGTCGGTACGCGTCGCCTCCGGGGGACGCCCTAACCCGCATTGCGGTACGCATTTCGAGCCGGATTAGCAGTCTAATTAGACTGGCAGGGGACGCAATCGAGCACGCTCCGGACTATGCCCCCCAGTAAAAAAATTAAACTATAATAAATGTTCCATATGGTGACGGAATTAGAATAACTCCTTTTATCAACCTTTCTAACCTGCGTAGTGTAGTAGGTCGATTTCCCTCCATTATAGAAAAGGTCCAAGCTTAATAGTGGAACATATATGACCTGAATAGAAGAAAAATTAAAAGAACCCAGACTATGATGACTTCATACACACACAAAAAAATGTGATCATTAAACAAGTTACATATAGACGTTTATTTACTTATTTTAGTATATATTGATTCTAAAGTAGACTGAATAGCATATTAAATATTTAATTAATGTAGAGTATAATTTGATTTCCGTGTAATGACGGAGTAAGAATACAATTTACCACTTTTTGTTTTTTTCGCAAGGCCACCACATCCATGGTCCCACCATGGATGTGGTCGCGCCTCGTCAAATCGGCCCGGGGTGACGAAAGAGGCAGCACGCAACCCCATGGACCTACCCTGCAAACACCTCTCTTCGCCGTGCGAACGGGCCGGAGGGCCTCATCGGTAACAACATCGTGTCTAGGCCTCTCCAGCGGCGTAACCCAACGGGCGATGACGTCTCGGCGGGCGTCCTCGCGCAAGGTGGCTATCTCGCTCAACGATAGGGAGCCACCTTCGTCGCGCACTGAGGTAACCCGCCGGTAGAGGTCAGAGAGCATCTCCGCCTCTTGGTCCCACGGGGGTGTCCCGGCCAGTAGGCATGCCGCCTCAGTCGATACCGTGCAGTATCCGCGAATGGCTCTGACCGCCATGGCTCTCTGCGGTCTTTACAGAACAGCCCTGAGCTGGGCGTTCAGAGCCCTCGCCCACACGGGTGCGCCGTACATGGCCATCGAACGGATCATCCCCGCATACAGCCGTCGGTCCTCGAAGCTGGGTCCACCCACGTTCGGCATGAGCCGTGATAGGGCGGACGCCGCGCCGACCAGCCGGGGAGCAATTCGGCGAAAATGCTCCCGGAACCACCATCGCCCGTCGAGCACCAGACCCAAGTACTTCATATGGGCTTGGATACTGATCTGGATGGAGATGACGACTAACGAGGCGCCCATGGAATAATTGGCAGCCTTACGCGTGGCCCATGGAATAATAGGGCCTGTGGACAGCCTCAGCGTCCACTCCGTCCGCTGGGGGTGGTGAGGACAGCCATGTGTGAACGATGGCCGCCTCCGCCAGTAAGTTTCTATCAAGACGACCCACAGCCCACCGCGGAAACGCGGGATCTCCGTTCGCCCTGTGACCCCCTACTGGGGTCCCGGGGGGAGACCTCCATCCGGATATACCGGTGGTCCGACAGGGTCTCCACCTCCTCCAGGACACTCCAGTTCCTCACTCGTGGCGCGACAGCAGGGCTAGCGAACGACAAGACCACTATCGACCCGCCCTGCTGCCGCACACACGTGTTCACTGAGCCCCTGTTAAGGACACAGAGGCCCAGTGAAGCCGCCCACTCAACGACCGCCCGCCCGCGGTCGTCCGTCATAGGGGACCCCCACGCCGTGGATTTGGCGTTGAAGTCTCCCAGAACCAGGACGAGTCCCGGTGCAAGTCGCCGTATCGAGGCCTCCAGGTTGGTGAGGGAGGCCCCGAAATCGTCCATTCTCCAAGTAGTGGAGAGGTATACGCTGTAGAGCGTGACCACTCCCCACTCCGCCGCGACAAATTCCTCGCCCCTATCCTAAAGGGATATGGACGGGCAGTGCCGCTGCGTTGAGACGACGATTGCCGCAGTTCCGTTCCGACTGACCATCCAATTGGGGCGATCAGGCACGCAGTACGGTTCCGCGACTACGGCTGCGCCAATCGACCACTCCGCCATGGATTGCAGAAGGAGATCCTGCTCACCGGCGGAGTGGTTGCAATTCACTACTCCCTTTCTTACCCGTAGGTGATCGTAAGAGATGACTAAGGGATATAAAACGTATATAACATCTATGAGAGAGAAAGAAAACTCGAAACAAAACTCAATACCAACACGTCTGACCAGCGTAGCATAGTAGGTCAATTTCCCTCCCATTATGAAGGAGACTCGAGCCCAATAGAGGGATATATATGAGCTGAAATGATGATGAGAGTATAATAAATAAGCTATTACATATTTAAAATATTTAGAAGTAATTATAATGAAGAAAAAATGATATTTCATGAAATAATGCAGTCACTTTTGTAAAATATTCAAAACCCTCAGTTAGAAATATGCAAGACGGTTCAAAGAAATAAATAACTGTAGTAATTGAGATACTCCAGCTCCTCTCAACTTTGAGAAATTTAAAATATTTCTCAACTAAACAAGTACGTTTTGTCAAACTAGGCACAATATAACAAAGCTTTGTAAACTTAATTAAATTAAATGTTTATGTCCACACTCATAAACTTAAACAATTCGTGTCAAATATTTGAGAGAGGCTGAGCACATTAAGTATTTTGGGTAATTTATTACTCATTTGGGTTATAATTCCGTAGTAAATTAGAGATATAATTAAGTATAATACAAACAAAAGCAACATTAATATAAAGAGGACAAAATGTTCCTTCTACTCTGAAACTATTCTATTAATTATTGCACATTAAAACACTTCATAAATAATTTTCATTGAAATTTCGTTAATTATTCAATAATACATTTTAATATCCTAATACACGTACTTGGGCTACCTAGTATATTAAAAAACGTCAAACAGTTGAACTAGTATAGTTATCATAACTGCAATACTCGTTAATCTCAGCTCATATAATATGTCCCATGGTAGGGCTCGAGCCTCCTCCATAATGAGTGGGAAATTGATCTACTATAACACGCTGGTTAGCATAGAGTTTTGTTTCAAGTCCTCCTTCTCTTGCTATGTGCATTTTATATCCCTTAGTTGTCTTTCACGATCACCGACAGGTAAGATGAGGGGTGGTGAATTGTATTCCTACTCCGTCACCACACGGAAAAATTCTCGTTACGCTCAAATTATTTGAATCTATTTTTTTTCTGATTACAATTTTTTTTCGAATATACTACATTAGTAAAGAAATAATAATAGTGATAGTGAAATAATAATAGTGTAAAGAAATAATAATAAAACTGCCAGTCCGTCCAACTGGCAGTTTTATTATTATTTCTTTTACAATGTTTATATGTATTTGTTATAATTTCTTGTTTAAGTTAATTACATGTTAATTTACTTCCTTAATCTCTTATAGTATCCATGAAAATGGAAAATTTTGTGATACAGCTCATTATTTTGTCCATGCGTCCAGCCACCTGCCTATCAACGTATAATCTTGGTCACAGTCCTAACGAAGAGTTATTCATTATTACGAACGAACTTACGAAGAACTTACGATTAGTTTCCACATTTGCCACGCTTGGTTCCTGCCAGGCGTGGCAAATGATGAGCCCACTGAGTTTCTTGCCGGATCTTCTCAGTATGTGGCTGCTTTCCGATCCGGTGGTAGATTAATTAAATTTAATTTAAAACACAATGTAAAATTGACAATATGTAAGTGCCCCTATGGGGCTCTTACAAAGCAAAATATATGATTTGATTTGATTTGATTTGAAATATGAAGACATGAAATATGAACATGAAAAAAAAAAAAAAACAAATGAAAACAAACAAAATTGGTGATTACAAAATTGCATATTACTCTTAATTCATTCTGCCTTAGCTATTTATTTTTACTTCTAGCATAATTTTATCCTATATATATATATATATATATATATATATATATATATATATATATATATTATTTTGCAATTTTATCTTGAGAGAGTGTCTTTCCTGTAGAAACAAAATAAACAGCATAATATCAAATTATAGAGTTCTCCAAAGGATTTTCATTAAAGAAAAACATTCCATTAATTAGTACGATGAATAGATTTTATAAAATTCCAATTTGACCAAAAATCTCTACAAACATTTTGATTAAACCTTACTTTCCGGAACGCATAAACGTTTACTGTGTTTAAAAATAAAGAGTATCAATTGATTATCTAGCTTGCTCGTAAAAGCTTTACAGAGAAAAGGGTTGCAGTGCCGTTGCTAAGGAATAAAGAAGTATTTATTACACAATTTGGGCCTTTCAACGGCTTGGGAAAAATAATCAGAAATTCTAAGCTTTTAAAGAAGGCCTTGTCTTCATGTGTGAATATTTATGAGAATTTAAATTCTATTAGAGAAAACGTAGAATCTTATTTACATTATTCATATCCGCTATGTTATACATAGCGGTATTTAGAATTTTATTATTAATGGGTCATAATATAAAAATCTAAACTGATTTTTTTTTTTATAGTAGAAGTTTATTGACTTTTTTTTTGGGCAGGCCATGGTCCGGACACGCGCTGCCCATCCGGGGCGATGGAAGGGCAGCGCGTGGCTCCATAACCCACCATATTCTCTCCCAATCGCCATCGGGCCGGCCACTGGTACCGCTTCCTTGCTATCCATGGCCAGTCCGGAAGTTTATTGGTTTGAAGTACCTTTTGTTCTGAGAATATTTGCTTCACATGCGTATATGGAACTAAGAATACTATGCCATTATACACATTTTTTATTATCATACTTTTGCTCTTGCCATAAGGGACGAAAAAAAGATGTCATCAAATATGGTAGTTAACTCCAAATAAAGGAAAAAATCGAACTGAACCGCAGTGCCAATTTAGCTGTCCAACATGCCATAGCAGTCCAATTACCATTTCGACTGGTTTTTGTTTAACAATAGGGAACATATGGGCTTAAATACAGGAATGATTTACGAACTTACATAATCTAAAATGCTAAGATATCTAAAAACATGGCAATAATAAAAATTTATATTAATACTTCTCGTGACAAAATGAGAGTTTAATAATTAGAAAAGAAAATGTAGGATGATTCCTACATTTTCTTTTCTAAAATCCGATTACGAAATGAAAAATGATGTCGCAAGCGGGATTCGAACCCGCGCCTATTGGGATTCCGGCCCAATCGTGCTGCCACTACACTACCGCGACTAATTGTAGGACATGCAAATTTCATTTCGTGTTGTATTTACGTCTTAAGGTGACGGTGTGCTATCTACCCGACAATGTTTACACATTGTTATAGGCTTAACACTTCAAACTTTACAGTTAGAATTGTATTAAACGATGACACAACCTTGTTATTTAAATTACTGAAATTTAGCATTTAATATGCTTAATTATTTATAAAATCCGATTACGAAATGAAAAATGATGTCGCAAGCGGGATTCGAACCCGCGCCTTACTACACTACCGCGACTAATTGTAGGACATGCAAATTTCATTTCGTGTTGTATTTACGTCTTAAGGTGACGGTGTGCTATCTACCCGACAATGTTTACACATTGTTATAGGCTTAACACTTCAAACTTTACAGTTAGAATTGAATTAAACGATGACACAACCTTGTTATTTAAATTACTGAAATTTAGCATTTAATATGCTTAATTATTTATAAAATCCGATTACGAAATGAAAAATGATGTCGCAAGCGGGATTCGAACCCGCGCCTGCGCTGTAGTGGCAGCACGATTGGGCCGGAATCCCAATAGGCGCGGATTTTATAAATAATTAAGCATATTAAATGCTAAATTTCAGTAATTTTCTTTTCTAATTATTAAACTCTCTCTGGATCTGGATCTGATGATCCTATACCAACCCATCTTGTTAGCGTTATTTGTTATCGTATATAATATTAAAGGAAACGTCGAAATACAATCCTATATCAACCCATCTGGGTAGCGTAGCATGGTGTCTTATAAAACAAAGAAGGAAATGTCGAAATAAGATCCTCTATCAACTTCTTTAGCTCGCGAAGAATCATAACTTATTTAAAAAAATTAGATAATATGTGTCAGAGGATAAAAAATTAACAGAAAAAGAAATCAGTTTCTTTTTTAATTGAGAAAATGTATTCGCATACTTCGTAACGTTTGACATCAAGAGGGAAATCGCCGATGACTTGGTCATTGCAGTAATTATTAAAACCAATTTAGTTCATAATTACCCATGTCATCATCTCAGCTTATATATGTCCCACTGCTGGGCTCGAGCCTCCTCCGTAACGGGAGCGAAATCAACATACTATACCACGCTGGTCAGACGGGGATTGGGTTTAGTTTCGAGTTTTCCTTCTCTTGCAGAGATGTTATATGCGTTTTATATCCCTTAGTCGTCTCTTACGATCACCCACGATCAAGATAGGGGTTAGTGAATTGTATTCTTGCTCCGTCACCACACGGAACATTTTATACCATACAATGGAGGTATGGCGACATAACACAACGTAGACTTAAGTTCTATATTTATACCACTTCTTTTTTTTTTTAATGTTCTGGTGGACTATGGACGTGGTCGCGCCCAGCTAAATCGGTCCGGGGCGACGAAAGAGGGCGCGCAGCCCCATAGACCCACCTTGTAAACACCTCTCTTCGCCGTGCGAGCGGGCCACCGGTACCCGATCTTTGTCTGCGGGACTTCTATATTCCTACCTAGCATACGTAGTTATTAATGACGTCACCATATTATATACACCGTTTAAATAGATAACATTAGTTAACATCGACATGTATTGTTATATTTTAAATATTTAACTTTTTCATTCATTTCATCTTCTTTATGTCCTAGTGTTGGGTACGAGCCTTTTCCATAATGGGAGGGAAATTGACCATACTACGCTAGTAAGACCATAATTACCCATGTGAATCTCAATTATTAGTGAGTAAACTTACTTCCATTTGCTTCAATACCTAATATCGAATGACCATTGACTTGGAACAATTAGGCAGTTATTCTCAAAACGCTAGACAAAAACTTCCGCCACAATTGGCAGGGATATTGACATACTTGTAAAACCCCGGTCACTCTAATCGAGTTGGTTTATTTCCAATTCTTCAATCTCTTTCAGTGAAAATATTTACATATAACCCTGAGTCATCTTTTACGATTCAGTAAGAAAAATATGTAAGTGGTAGTACATCCACGGGTGATCGGACCGGGGAATTGTCCGGTCACCTGACTTGAGGCCACTGAGTGAGGGCGACGCCCCGACGGCAAAAGCTGTCGGGGCGTCGATATGAGAGGAATCCGCAAGGGTAAACCACCGGGCAGGCCACCGAAGACAAAGATCGGGTACCGGTGGGCCGCTCGCACGGCGAAGAGAGGTGCTCTCAGGGTGAGTCCATGGGATTGCGCGCCGCCCCTTCTGTCGCCCCGGACCGATTTGTCGGGGCGCGACCACATCCATGGTCCACCATGCGGGGGAAAAAAAAAAAGAAAAAAGTGGTGGTATATCCACGCGCCGCTCGTCAGTCGCCCCGGACGGCACGGAAGTCGTGTATCCAGACCATAGCCTATCAAAAAAAAAAGTCAATCATATAGTTCTTATTTGTAAAATTGATAGTTGAATTAAATTGTTATTATTCCTATATTTTTGATCTACTGAAGTTATAACTATGATTTAATAGTGGTAGAACCACGCTTTTGACGGTTTTCTGTCTACAGCCGCGGGCCAGTCCGTCTGGGGTATTACCACACTCTCGCAGAAGATCGACGTCTGAGTATCGGCAACGTGCTATTGCGCTTCGTTCGGTGAGCGAGAGAGTCGGAAGCCCAACTGGGTGGATTTGGGGTTTGTATTTGGCAGCGGTTTCGCTATACTCTAGATATTGCAAAGGTCCATGAGCGTCAGTATAACTTACCATCAGGTGTGCTGCTTGATCTTTTGCCACCATAAGTAATAAAAAAAAATATGAAATACAGTATATTATAAGCTTGAATATGCTGACCTATATAAAAGCTAATGACATTGAAATAAATGAGTCTGGAAAAAATCGTGATGAGATATGAAGTAAAAAAAAAATATATGATTCTTTAGTAAGATACCATTCAAAACAATGTAATACAACGGTTAATAAATGTATCATTTCACGTACTTTGTCTCCTAATGGGATATTATTACGTCATTTTTTTTCTTTTTCTCATCCTATAAAACACGAGCGAGTAATGCGTTACCTCATAATTTTATGTGTTGCTATTTGTTAGACTGTTCCCAAAATCTGAATAGCTTACATAACAAATAATGCTCCATTTATTTATTCCGAGATTAAATACGACAATAATATTTTCAAATTTGACTAAATTTGCTTGTTTTCTATCACTTATTACAGTCCGTATATATCCCAGAGCAGGCTTTATCCATGTCACCTGGAAACGATATCGTCATTCACTGTACGTTTTTTGAAATCATTTAACTGCTAGCCTGTTTTTCTAGTACTATATATCCTTCTTTAATTGAAATTTAAGAAGAGCTTTTTTCTCACGTTAGATAGCGATTTGGCTACATCCCATGTATTCATCATCATCATCATTACAGCCCATAAATGTCCCACTGTTAAGCTCGGGCCTCCTCTGTAATGGGAGGGAAACTAATCTACTATACCTCGCTGGTCAGACGTGCTGCTATAGGGTTTTGTTTCAAGTTTTCCTTCTCTCGCATAGATGTTATATGCGTTTTATATCCCTTAGTCGTCTAGTACGATCACCCACGGGTAAGATAGGGGGTGAATTGTATTCTTACTCCGTCACCACACGAAAAATCCCTTGTATTACTGAGGCCTTTTTTGTGGGGTGGGCTACGGTCGTCGCACTCCTCGCACCACTCTGTCCGGGGCGACAGATGGGCGTAAGCACGCACACCCATAACCCACCCGTTAACCTCGCCTTCGTCGTTGGACCGGCCACCGGAGCAGCGTGAACTTGTCGTCAGTGGCCGGCCCGACGGAATACCCTCCGAGGGGTACCTTCTTCTTGAGCGACATCCCCTCCTCGCGGTCAGCCTATCGGCGAGTGACGGACTAATTCCCCGGTCCAGTCACCCGCGGCCTCAGCTAGGGCGGCATAAGGCGCAGGTAATCGCGCCTACGCCGCCCCAGTCGCTGGCGACGGCTCGCGTCGTCGAGGATACGCTCCTCGCGCACGCGCTCCGCCGCCTCCTTCCGCGAGACTACTGCCTCGCAGAAGGCTGCGACCGCGTCCCAGTTCCTGACGCTGTCGAGCATCGCCCTGGCGATGGTCGGCAGCGTCAGGTCAGCACCGATGACTGCGACGAGTTCTCGGCGCTGCTCTGCCCATGCGGCACAAGCCTCGAGCGTATGCTGCGCCGTATCCTCGTCGCAGTCGCAGTGGTGGCAGGACGGTGTACTCTCCCTCCTAACGACCGTGTGCAGGTATTTGGCGAAGCATCCATGCCCCGTCAAAACCTGCACCAGTTGGAAGGAGAGCACCCCGTGCCGCCGTTCCAACCACCGCATCAGCACCGGCCGGAAGGCCTCCACAGTCCGCACACCGAACCGAGGCCTCTCCAGCTGGACTGCCCAACGGGCAATGACATCTCGGCGGGCGTCGACACGCCAAGCGGTGAGCTCCCTCATTGAAACCACATCCCCCTCCGCTCGCACCCCCGACACCCGCCGATACAAATCGGCGAGCGTTTCCGCCTCCAGGTCCCACGGGGGAGTCCCGGCCAACAGGCAAGCTGCCGTCGCCACCGTGCGGTACCCGCGTAAAGCCCTGACCGCCATGGCCCTCTGTGGTCGCCACAGAAGAGCCCTGAGTCGGACGGTCAGGGATCCCGCCCACACCGGTGCGCCGTACAGGGCCATCGACCGGACGACCCCCGCGTACAGCTGTCGGCACGTAGCGCTCGGTCCGCCCACATTCGGCATAAGCCACGAAAGGGCGGACGCCGCGCCGACGAGCCGTGGAGCGAGCCTGCAGAAATGCTCCCGAAACCACCAACGCCCGTCGAGCACCAGGCCCAAATACTTCATATGGGCCCGGATGCTGATGTCAACCGAATTGACGGTGATCGAGACGCCGATGGGAGGGCCCATGCGGGGTCCATGGAACAAGAGGGCCTCCGTTTTGTCCAGGGCCACCCTCAACCCCAGCGCCTCAATCCGCCTGACGATCTCCTCGGTGCCGAGAGTCGCCAGGCTTGCCGCCTCCTCAAGCGTCCCACCGCGGGCTGTGACGAGCGTGTCGTCGGCGTAACAGATCACGCCCAGCCCGGGTGGGAGGCTCCCTCTCAACGCCCAGTCGTAGCCGATGTTCCACAGGGTGGGTCCGAGGACCGACCCCTGTGAAACACCGCACGTCATGGGCGTTCGCACAACGTCCCCTACTCGGTTGGTGTAGAGGACGCTGCGCCCCTCCAAATAGTCTGCCACTAGCCGCCTCAGGTAAACTGGTACCCCGTGGTATCGGAGCGCCTCCCTGATGCAGCTAAATGGCAGACTATTGAATGCGTTGGCGATGTCCAGGGACACCACCAACAGCACTCCTCCGCCGACGACAGCCTCAGTCGCCACGGCCCTCAGGCGCAACAGAGCCGCGATAGTCGAACGACCCCTCCTGAATCCAAACTTGGCGTCCGACAGATCGGGCCCCGTGCCGACGAGGTGCCGCTCGATGCGGGCAGCCAGCACCCTCTCTAATAACTTGCCCGCATCGTCGAGCAGCACGATGGGCCTGTAGGCCGAGGCCAACACTGGAGACCGTCCCGGCTTCGGCAGGAGCACCAGCCTCCCCTCCTTCCAGCACTCAGGGAACCGCCCAGACGCTAGACACCCGTCGAACTGCCCCCTGAGGCGGGGACCCAGGTGGTCGAGGACCAGGGCCAGCACGCGGTTAGGAACACCGTCGGGCCCGGGGGCGGTGGATTTTCCGCGCATGCGCGACACCGCCACCCCCATCTCGGTGTATTACTGAGGCCTATAAGCCGCAGGTACTATTTACCATGAAGAAGATTGCTTGCTCGTTTGCCATCAAAATACAATAACAAAATTCTTTCTATTGAACACGACTTACCATTTTATGCTATTACCATATTATATATGTTAAGTAGCTAATTTCTTGCCATAATATGAAATGCCAAGAAATTAGCTACCTAACGAATCCTGGGCAGATAGATTGATATATATTTATTTAAGTTTTATCTATTGTATTAATATTCTTAATATAAGTATCTCAATTAGATCATGTAATTTTATTCCGCGACGAAAATAATATTATTTTATTAAGACGCAATATAATAACTTGAAATAAATTTCTCACTATTGCATATTCAAAAAGCACATGTCAAGATTTCAGAATAATGAAATTTGCAATTCGCCCTTCCATACGTAACAGAAATTTGTGTGTTTTTGGTGTACATATAAATTCATAATCAGCTGAATGTTGAGACATCGTGTGAGTGCGACATAAGTTTTCGTGACAGATATATGGTTTGGTGTGAACCAGAGAGGTACAACAAAATGGATATTATTTACGTCTGCTCTTACCAAACCTATATGAGATTGCCATAATGTTTCCTCTAGCACAAGTGATTACAGAACTCATGAAGTTAATTTAATAAAGCATGGTTAAATAAGCTAACCTTTTTTGTTTAAATTGGAAAAAATATATATGGTTATACATCACACTTTACCACACTGCTCTTTGCTTTTTTTGCTGGAAAGAAGGTTGTTTAGTAAGCAGAGACCTCAACACTATATTATTACCAAGTGCATTAGTAGTGAGTCGTCAATGTCCACAAAAAAATGGTTGCACAAGTAATTGGGATAAGAGTAGGAGAATGATGTATCTAGTGAAAATTATCACTTTTTGTATAAGAGTAAGTCAGAGGTTATTAAGTAGAACTAATCTAGAACAGTGTAAAAACCCGGAGCAATGTTTAAGTTTATAATATTCTCAAGTTTTTTATACATTATTCTGAAAATAAATATATACTTAGATGTATTCCAGAGAAATAAACAAAACCTAGTATTTCCATTTAACATAATTTTGAGATGCCTCTTTCATATCAATCATGATAATCTTTAAGTAACCAGCTGCCGTCAATTTAAAAAAAAAATTAAATAATGTCCTCAAGTCTTTCTTTGCTACCATTTCAATGACTTTTAATTAGGTAGGCTCAGATTTTACTAATCTAAAATGTTTTTTAAATTATTCAAGTTGCTCTAATAATCATCAGCCTATTACCGTTCCCTGTTAGATTGAGGCTTCCTGTACAGGAAAATAATGCTATAATCGTCAAAACTTCGTAGTTGAGTTGGTAGTCGCATTTGGCATTAAAACTTTCCTAAAAATGTGTGCTACTGTGAATGAAAGATTCTAAGTTAAAAATCTTACGCCAAAAAAAAAGGATTGCATATTTTAATAGATATAGAGGATTGCCTCAGGTAAATTCGAAATGGTAAGTACCTATAAATTAACCTCAATAAAATAATCTTGAAAACTATATGTTGAAATGTGACTGACTAAAATAAATCTAAATATGCTAACCTTATCGGGTATAAAGTGCTTGAGACTATAAATAAAAATAAAATCAATAAATGAAAGCGCAGCAAACATTATACACATACAATTAGCAATTCCATGGCCAAAGGCACGTTTTTGCATAAACTTAGCGCACTGTTTGGCAAAGTTCTCACTTGAAGCGAGCAAGTTTGATTGAGATCTGGTCCTTTACTTACCTGAAATTTAAACGAGGGACCGAGTAAGTTATTAGAAAACTTTTCAACGACTTCCAATTTTATAATAATAAAGGATAAATGCTGAAGACCAGGGATACCAAGCGCCGACGATATGGTTTTATTAACAAATTTGAACTTTTCTATCTGATTACAACGAATACGTATCTGCATAAATTGTTACAATTAGATTCAAGTCGTGTCTCAGTTCTATTTTACGTGTACCTATATTAACTTAATATTTAATTTACGCATATTTAATGATTAGACCAGTTGTGTCAGCAGCATTACTTCCATGGACTTATTATATATTAGACTGGACTGGATTTATTATTTATATAGACCATTTTTTTTTTGAACGTATAAATCATTCTATTTTATTAGGAGTAATATCAATATTAATTAAGTGTTTAAGATACCGACCTTCCGTGCCAGTGTCGTTCAGGTTCGATTCCCACGCAGGACAATCCTTTGTGCAATCTATAAAGTGTTATTCTGAGTGTGACTGTAATTTGTCTACGTTAATTGCATGTTTGTAAAGTCCCTCGCAATACAAGCATTCTTGGGCGGCGCCTTTATAAAAAAAAATATACATATAACATCTATAAAAGTGAAAGAAAACTCGAAATAAAACTGTCACGTCAACGTCTTAATCATAATGTACATAATTGCATTTATAATTTGTTTTGAGTTAGAAGTAAATTTAATTTGAAAGCTGACACATTATACTAATCATAATAAATTATCCCCTGATTGGTTAAGAACTCTTAACGGGGCTTGCAGCAATAACTTCGAATATGTACGTCAAATTTAATACACTGAGTTGACGTAATTGTTCGTACCTTAGTATATACATATATTCGCTCACAGGGAATAGGGGTCCAAGAGTCGTAATAAATATGTAAAAACTTTATAATAATAACACGTAGAAACCAATTCCGCGCACAAAATTTTAAGCAATTAAATTTGAGCCATTTTGGCTTCCTATACCGACGCGTTCCTTAATGTTCAAGGTCACTAATAGACATGTGTAAGTAATGCGAGTGATATATCACACGTGATATTACCCGACCGCGTACTGCTTCATTATACATTAGGCGACTAAATTAAACATCACACTAGACGCGAACGCGAATTGTAAGAAAAGGGGTCTATGCGTGAATGTGAGCAAAACCAAAATAATGGTCTTTGAAAGAGATGAAGCCAGAACAGATGTAAGAGTAACAATAGGTAATGATGTACTATAGCAAGTGGATGAATTTGTATATCTTGGATGTGGATTTAGCCGAGATGGACGGTACACCACTGATATAGAGCGAAGAGTGAATGCGGGAAATAGAGTGAATGGAGCGTTGGGGAAACTTCTCGGCAGCCACCACCTCAGCCAGAAGGCACGTGTAGCAATACATAACGCAGTGCTTGTCCCAACATTACTGTATGGAAGCGAGAGTTGGGTATGCAGAAAAGAGTATGAAAGTAAAATTAATGCGGTCGAAATGCGATCTCTTCGGAAAATCTGTGGAGTTAGGCTGACCGACCGCATTCGTAACGACAACGTAAGAGAGCGAGTAGGTATGAAAGAGAGTATTGGTGTAAAGATGCGAAAGGGAATGCTCCGATGGTTCGAACATGTGGAAAGAATGCCGAACGAACGTCTGGTTAAGAAGATATACAATGCGAAAGTGGAAGGATGTAGGTACTGAGGGAGACCGAGACTAACCTACCTAGACCAGATCGGTCATGTACTGAAGGAAGGTGGAGTCAAGAGTCTCCGAAACCGGCGAGCGTGTATGAAGAGAATTATGAATGTTGAGGAAGCGAGTGAAGTATGCAGAGATAGAGTTCTCTGGCACTCTGTTCTCTCTGCCTACCCTGTAAGGGATGTGGCGTGATGATATGTATGTATGTATGTGTATTACTTACACATTTCTAGTCACTAAGTGTGAAACGCACTTCTCAGAAAATAAATAAATATGTCGGTTTGTACAATTAAATTTTGTCACAATACATCTAATACATGAAAAGTGTATTAATATCACTTTTCATAAATAAGCTTTCAATATCTTGTAGTACTTTAATAAAAGCAACAATTTTATTTCATAACTTATAAATGCTCTTTATTCCCAGATAAGGAAATTATTTTCCAATTTTAACGGGCATTATTGAAGCGATTAATTTTTTGTTTTATTTAATCTTTTATTTAAAACATCATTAACTAAAGCCATATTTAATAATAGGATAAACAAAATTTAAAATAAAATTTAAAATGTAGGTAATCCTTAAGGAAGCTGCAATAACTTATTGCAGCTTCTTCAGTCGACTTGTATTGTACATAGAAAAGATACAATAATAAATAATGATCATGTATGTCGAATATACGAAGATACAACAACATATTAGTTAAATTTTTAACTAATCATAGGTGGCATTAGATTGCGTATACCGTATATAACAATAGTTTTGTGTAACCTTATTTTCTGTCTATCTGTTACGATGCATGGACCTTAGTAATGAAGGCTAATGGTATGAATTTGCTTATCGCTAACAATTGCGCATGCATTGGCACGAGCCATCAGTGAATTTAAACAATTGTATAATACGTGTTCATTAAGTTAAACCAATTCATATTTTATTATAATACCCATAATGTCTTAAAGGCTATTTGGAAGGAGTGAAGCTATACGCAAGCAACCAAAGCCAATAAACAATAATTACCTATACCTTCCTTCATTTTATTTTTTCTCTGTTGTGCGTACGTGTACATTTATTATGTAATAACCGCTTTATTGGCCATTAGGCATGTTGCCTTTATGGTATGTACGAAATTATTACAACACTACCGCTGTATTCTTTCTCGTTTCTTTGAAGTTGGCTCTAAATTCAAGGATAATTTTGACGTTTTAATGTGGAATGTAAGGTATAAAATGTCAAAAATGTTTCCTTAGGTGTTCAGTTGAGAATACGAGGGTAAGCAAGCAAAACATCAAATGCAAAAAGGGCACGTGATTTGATTTTCCCCAGTTTTGAGGAAAATACATTTTAGAGGCAACCCCCATTTATAGTAGTGTGCGTGTGTAGTAGTGTAATCGCTTGCATACTAACAGGATTTCGTGCTTTACTTTTTAAACATTTCGGAAGTACCGAACTCACCATAAATATATATATATATATGTAGGGAATAGGTCAGACATAAGGAACAATAATGTGGATACAAAGTAGTAAATTCTCGTACTGCAAGTAATCACAATTACTTTCACAACTATATACCAATTACAATTTACACTAAGTGAACCCACAAAGCAGTCCCAGGCAATCGCCTTTGCACAAACAACTACATGGTACAGGATGACACAGTAAACTGCTATCAGTTCAGTAGTACTAAGGATGACATAGTAACTGATAGATAATACTTCACCGTGTGACTACGGGACAAGATCACAATTGTCACTACTCTTTTACTTGCATGTGGAATCCTTGGCCAGGAGTTCACCAAAAGAATGAGCAGCAGTTCTTCCTTTGGGAAATACGGCAACAGATAGTTCACTACAGATCTCGCACGTACGTAGGAGAAATGATCGTCGGAAACGTGCAGTCGTGGACCGCATCGTTTCCAAGCGAAATAGATGAACCCTGCTACGGTATCAGAAGACGCTCGATCTTAAACTGATTAAACAGACCAACAAACAAATAAATTACACGACTAGCGCACGACATGTGCACCGTGGCACTCGCGGGCTTAGACTGACTAAACCGCGCGCTCGCCTCTTTTTATAACAAGTTTGCGTGGCGGGGAATGCATGACGCGCTAGGAGGCGTGGTCAGTGAATATGTTAACACGTTGTAACATGTTTTAGCACGTGCAATAAACGCAAGTGCCGTTATATATATATATATATATATATATATATATATATATATATATATATATATATATATATACACATAATATATATATATATATATATATGTACGAGCCAAAATTGCTCACACAGCGATTTGCGTGCTATAAGTGCTGCGACCTAGTTAGCATGAGGCAGTCGTATACAATCCTCCGTAGTGCACAAACGTGTGTAGTATTAACGTTACGAGAGGTGCGACTCAGATACACCGGGGTTACCGTAAGCTACGGAAAATCCCAAACATCTTTTGGTCCTTCGAGAATCTGTGGAGTGCTTGGTGTGGAAATTCCCAGTTACGTTAGCAAATCGGTGCTTTTGGCTTCCCAGAAGAGGGTCTCACCAAGAGCATTGAGAAGGTGCACATAACGTAAAGGAGGGAGTGCTACGCTAAGTACCAGCAATTAACGAACCAGCGGGGATAACGTCTACTGCTGCAACAACTAAACTAACTATCAAATAACAATGTCAAAAGAAGTTGAATTTGTAGAGCTCATAAATAAACAGCAAAACAGCTACGAGAAAATCAAAGCCCTGCAAAGCAATTACAAAAAGGATTCTGTAAGTAGAAAATCTATAGATTACCTTAACAAGCGCATCGAAACGCTACAATCTCTCTGGGATGAATTCTTATCAAACCATGAGATCTTGATAAAATATGAGTCGGTCAAGAGAGACCATGACTATTTTAAGGAGAACATTTTTAACATAACGAGAAGCATGTTTAACGAAACAAAAAAGTCTATGACTGAACTGCGAATCGAGGTTTTAACAGAGTCTGGATTTACGAGCATTTCAGCACCAAACAATCCTGGAACTAGTGGAACACCACAATCAGATGCATCGATAAGGCAACGGCTACCAGCAGATGAGACAAAAAAGCTTTTACGTCAGCAGATGTGTAACTTTAACGCCTTGGACCGAGCAGTGACCAAAATTAATCTTAATGAAATGAAAGAAAAGTGGCAATTTCAAGATCAACTAAACATCCTACAATCCAAGTGGGAAAACATCGACAAAATTCATTGGGAACTAAGCTACTTACTACAAGGAGACGACAAGGATTATGAGGCGAGATTCTACCATTGGGAAGAAGTCTATGACAACCTGAAGGCAGAGCTAAATAGAAAAATCTTTGAATCATCTCATTACGAAAAATTGACACCACGCATTGAATTGCCGGAGTTCAACGGAGTTTATAGTAACTGGGTTTCTTTTAGAGATTTATTCATCGAGATGATCCATAATAATCCAACACTAAACAAAACGCAAAAAATGAAGTTCCTAAAATCTAAATTGAGAGGAGAAGCTGAGAAACTGATAAAACATCTTTCTGTAAGTGCTGAGAATTATGACTCATGCCTAGATATAATCCAACATCGCTACGACAACAAGCGATTACTTTTCACATCATATATAGACACGCTTCTAAATCAACCATCTATCGATAAAGCGAACTCAGTTAACATAAAGAAGCTGCACGACACAACAAAAGAGTGTTTAAATGCACTGGAAAATATCAAAATAGATATTCCAGTATGGGGCCCACTCATTGTCCATTTGCTGTCGTCGAAACTGGATGACGAAACTTACGGTGACTACATACAGAGTATGAAACAATCAAGAGAGCTACCTGACTTAAATGAGTTTATGGAGTTCCTGGAATTAAGGTTCATGTCATTGGAAACAAATCGAACAAAAAAAGGGATACAGAAACAAAATTCAACGAATATACAACAAAAAAATTACAGCAATTACAAGTCAACGAACTTTAATAACTCGGACAAGTACACAAAAAGCTACCATGCTACATTGCGAAAATGCCCTCTTTGCATAAACGATCACGTGTTATGGCAGTGTCCTACATTTCTAGACTTGGATGTCGCAACGCGTAATCAAACAATACAAAAAATTAACGTGTGCAAAAATTGTTTATTTCATCACGGCAAATATAAATGCAATTCAACAAAACGATGTCGCACGTGTAATTTGAAACATCATACCCTACTTCATGATGATAATTTCAGAGGGCAACAATCGAGATCATCCACCTTAACAACAGCTGAGCGAACCTCGAACCACATCAGCGGGGAACAAGAGATACTCTTAACAACCCTTCAACTTCAAGTCAAGAACAAAGAAGGAGATTACGTCATCCTTCGGGCGTTACTGGATCAAGGATCTCAAGTAACATTGATCACAGAAAATGCCGCTCAACGCTTGAACTTACCACGTAGCAAAATGAACGCCGCCATCACGGGCGTTGGCTCTATAATGGGCACGAGTAAGGGGATGATTAAACTAGAATGTAAATCAATTCATTCTGAATATGCATTCCAAACTGAAGCACTAGTAATGAGAAAACTTATCAACAACCTGCCCAGCTCAACAATCAACGCGGAGAACTGGTCACACCTCGATAACATCAAGTTGGCTGATCCGGCATTCAACATCTCTGGGCCCATCGATGTATTGTTGGGAGCAGAAATTTACTCCGAAGTTATCCTAGAAGGAATGATTAAACGTGACACTAACTCGCCAGTAGCTCAGCAGACTAAATTAGGCTGGATACTGTGTGGTGCAACAAAGCAATTCAACTGTCTAGTTACCCTAACAGAGTTAGAAGATTTTTCCAGATTCTGGGAGACTGAAGAAATCCCTTCAGCACTCGAGACTACATCGAAGGACGAATACTGCGAAAAATATTACACAGAAACCACAGAACGATTAAAGAACGGACGATATGTGGTAAAAATGCCAATGAAAGCTAACTTTGAACAAAACCTTGGCAACTCTAAGTCTCAAGCCATCGCGCAATTTCTTCAGTTAGAAAAGAAAATGGCGAGACAAGAACACTTTGCAAAGCTATACAAGCAATTTATAAATGACTATATCGATTTAGGTCATATGAAGAAAATAATTGAAAGCACAAGTAAAGTACAAGCTTACTTACCACACCACGGAGTGTTAAAGGATAGCTCAACAACTACAAAACTACGAGCTGTTTTTAATGCTTCCATGAAAACAGACTCGGGCTATAGCCTTAATGACTTGATGGAAAAAGGGCCAAACTTACAAAAGGACATTTTATCCCTGATCATTAAATGGCGGAGCTATAAATATGTTCTGACGGCGGATATCGAAAAAATGTACCGTCAAATCCTTATTCATCAAGATCAACAATGTCTACAAAAAATATTTTGGAGAGAATCAGTAAATGAACCGCTAAGAGAGATGCAGCTGTGTACCCTAACTTATGGGACCAAAGTCGCGCCATTCATCGCGATGCGCACTCTCCAGCAATTAACTAAGGATGAAGGCAGCGCTTTCCCTTTAGCCCAGAAAGCTTTACAAAACGAGGCATATATGGATGACGTCACCACAGGTCACCATAACATTGAAACAACGAAATTACTACAAAAGGAGCTCTACGAGTTACTTAGGAAAGGTGGTTTCACCTTACGAAAATGGGCAACTAATGAACCATCTATTCTCAAAGAATTACAAAATTACGAAAAGAGTCATTCTAAAGACTTTAACTTTAAACAACACGAGTTCAGTAAAATACTTGGACTCGCATGGGATTGCGCAAGCGACACATTCCATTTTATTAGCGAAGAATTTAACAAGAATATAAATTCGCCATACACGAAACGCAGGCTATTGTCAGAGATAAGCAAGATCTACGATCCACTCGGTTGGTTAGCTCCAATGACTATCCAAGCGAAATTAATCTTCCAAAAGCTATGGAGTGAAAACTACCAAAATATCGGTTGGGATGAAAATGTACCTGAAAACATAACAAACGAATGGATAAAAATTAAATCTGAACTACCAAACATAAACAACATAACTCTACCAAGATGGATCAGAAACGAAAACAATAAACCCATCGAATTGCATGCCTTCTGTGACGCAAGCGAGCAAGCTTACGCATGCGTTATATACGGCCGAACTACGTCACGGAGCGGAGCGTTCGAAACTACTCTACTTGCAGCGAAAACGAAGGTGGCACCTCTAAAAAACAAAAGTACGATACCGAGGCTGGAACTAAGCGCCGCTGTTTTGCTAGCGACTCTCCTAGAAAGGGTAATCAAGGTTCTAGCAGACTATGAGCTAAGGATATCCTGTTGGACCGACTCTAAAGTCGTCTTAGCATGGCTTCAGGGCAATCAAACAAAATATGCAAAATATATAACAAACAGAACTACACATATAATAAATATCGTACCTGCAATAAACTGGGGTTACGTAAAAAGTAACGAAAACCCCGCCGACTGTGCAACAAGAGGACTTTCGCCGTCGAAATTAGTTAATTTCTCGCTATGGTGGGAAGGACCTCAATGGCTCAAAAAACAAGAAAAACGAACTCGTCTATCAACTGAAACTTATACTACGGACGAGGGCTTTCTAACAAACTGTTACACAACAAACCCTACGGAACCCGTGGCAAATAAAAATGAATTAATTAATTCATTACTCGAACGATACAGCAACATTGATCGTATTACAAGAATACTCGCCTGGGTAATACGTTTTGCTGATGCATTACAAAACAAACAGAGGACAAAGGAGTGCAATGAACTGAACATGAAAGAAATAAACAATGCATTATGTTTAATTATCAAATCAATACAAGGACATTATTTTGAAAATGAAATAAAATTCCTCGGCGAAAACGGCAAACTGCCTAAAAGATGCACCATATTGAAACTCAACCCATTTTTAGACTCAAAAGGAGTACTACGCGTCGGAGGACGTCTAAAACACTCATACTTACCTGAAGAAACAAAGTACCCTACTCTCATCCCAGGAAAGGGGAGATTCACCCAACTAATAATCGAGAAGGCGCATCAGCAAACATTACACGGTGGAGCAAGATTAACGCTAGCTTCCACTAGAAATAAATATTGGATTATCAGCGGCAATCGAACCATCAAGAAGCAACTTCGACAATGCATCCGATGCCGTCGTTACGCGACAACACGAACTGAACAGTTGATGGGCAACCTTCCTATTGAAAGGATTACCCCATCAAAGCCGTTTTCACACACTGGCGTTGACTTTACGGGTCATGTAGATGTGAAGATAAACAAAGGCCGCGGGATAAAGACCTGCAAAGGTTACATAGCCATATTCATATGTATGTGCACAAAGGCAGTACATATCGAACTCGTTTCAGATTTATCCACGCAAACTTTTATCGCTGCGTTGAGAAGAATGTGTGCCAGAAGAGGCACTCCTACGCATATTTATTCCGATAACGGAACTAATTTCGTTGGAACTGCAAAGGTCTTACATGAAGAATTTCAATTATATAAAACAATGCTCTCTTCAGAATTCTTTAAAGAAATCAACGATATGCAAATCAAGTGGCATTTCAACGCCCCATCCTGGCCATCGGCGGGAGGCTTATGGGAAGCTGCTGTACGTTCCATGAAGACTCACCTAAAACGAGTTATCGGACAACAGAAGTTAACCTACGAACAATTTTCCACTCTTCTTACGCAAATCGAGGCGTGCATGAATAGTAGGCCACTATGTCCGTTAACCGAAGATGTGGAGGACCTGGATTATCTTACTCCTGGTCACTTCTTAACGGGAGGCCCAACGCTCGCATTACCACTTAATGGGTCTAATGAACTTAAATCGATAGACATCAGAAACAACTGGAAACTCATTGAACTCATGCGCCGACACTATTGGGATCGCTGGTCAAAAGAATACCTTCATCTCCTACAAAACCGATACAAATGGCAACAAATTAAAGAGAATATACAGAAGGGACAACTAGTACTCGTGAAAGAAAGTAACCTACCTCCAGGCAGGTGGGCTATGGGCCGCATAGTAGAGTTACACCCAGGCAGCGATAACTTAGTTCGAGTAGTCACGCTCAAAACACAAAATGGAGTACTGAAAAGACCCATAATTAAACTAGCCCCGCTGCCAATAAACGAGCCAGGCGAGGGTGCTGAAACACAAAAAACGAGTCTTGAAACTACGAACTGTAAAGGTGGCAGAGCAACTAGCACAAACTAATTTACGTCAAAGCCCGGCTTACCAAACAATACCTCCTCTTCGAACTACATATACCGTTACTAAGTGATGATGAGTATGCATTATACCGCAACATACCTATAAATATACAACGTACGTCGAACCAATGTCAGAAGATAACTACAACCACAGAATATATTGGTGTAAACTTTGCTAAGAATACGTATATACAGATGGAAGAAGCCGATCTTCATCAATGTACGATAATGATGGCGGACAGCTACATATGTCACACCTACACGTCGATAAACCACTTGGATGGAGCAGCAGCATCTTGCGAAGCGAAAATGCTGGGTCAAAATGTAAACATCGTCTGTGATTGGATATCACAACAATGCACTGACCAATGGATAAAGTTACAGAGACCAAACATATGGTTATATAACTGCGTCAATGAGTGCCCGACCCATATAATATGCGAGAATCAAATTACAACAACAATGCTTACTAAAGCGGGTCTACTCGCACTAGGTCAAGATTGCGTGATTCAACATAATGACGTTACCATGTACTCACATAACATTTTCAGCAGCAAAACTAACACGGGAATTACATTGGAAATACCTACTGTGGACTCCCCAAATGACATGTGGGATACGTACAACAGTACGAATATTATGCTTCCTAAACTAAACTTAGCGGATGACCACAAATTATTAGACACTCGGATAGCCGCACAAAAGGTACGAGAGAGCCTACCTAGCGACTTAAGCACCCACGACATTGGCCACTACACGATAAGCAGCTTGCTGGTGGGAGGAATAATCGTCGCAATCATAGTATGGCAAGTGAGAAGATGTGGTCCTGCGTGCACAAATAATAAGAACAGCGCAACAAATAAAACGCCAACAAGAACTCTAAATAGAACAGAAAACATAGAACTAGAGGAGATCGCTACCTACGCTGAAATAGGACAGGGGCAGTCGAAGAAGAATCCTCAGCTGACTTCAGAAGCTGGAGCAAGATTCAACCTATGATATTAATCAAATATTTAAGAATGTAAACTTTATATTTTGCTTATTTTGTATTTTGCTTTGATATTTTTATAACATATTTTTATATATACTTACCTACTTGTAACGCTTGATTAGGAATCTGAGTACGTATATCTTTCCCTCGGGAGCATGTACGAGCCAAAATTGCTCACACAGCGATTTGCGTGCTATAAGTGCTGCGACCTAGTTAGCATGAGGCAGTCGTATACAATCCTCCGTAGTGCACAAACGTGTGTAGTATTAACGTTACGAGAGGTGCGACTCAGATACACCGGGGTTACCGTAAGCTACGGAAAATCCCAAACAATATATATATATATATATATATATATATTCCATCAGATCATCCAATCCAATGATATATACGCAAAAGATGTATGGTAGAAACTACGAATACTATACCTGGGCCAACTGCATCTGAAGCCGTTTGGTAAACAATTACATTCCCAAGGAGGGTTGACATCAGACAGGAGGCTGGTCATAAAATTACTGCCAATAACTTTTGCAATATGTACGAGTACATATTGCGTCGAACCCAAGTAATTGAGATAAGAGCAGGAGAATGATTATGATTATATGTACGAAAAAGTATGTTATATATGTGTACATAAGTCAAAGGTAAATTCATAGTCTATATTTTATTCTTAGGTTATGATGTAGATCACCGAAGACAAAGATCGGGTACCGGTGGCCCGCTCGTATGGCGAAGAGAGGCACTTTGCAGGGTGGGACTATAGGGTCGCGCGCTGTCTCTTCCGTTGCCCCGGACCGATTTGGCGGGAAATGACCACCTCTATAGTCCACCGCAAAAAAAGGAAAGTTACGGTGTGGATTCACCTGCTTCATCAGTCGGGGGTAACATAATGCGGCGTGCAGCTCTTTTACCTACTTAATTACCTCCCCATCGCCGTTGGACTAACCAGCGATACCGATTCCTTAGCTTTTATGGCTAGTCCGAAGGAATTCAGGGTTTTTAATCAAATCTAAAATGCAACTGATTACTAAATTGAGAAAATCAACAGAGCACGTCGTTTATAAAATCAATATAATGACAAACCACGCTTAAATCGTTTGTTCTATCTTGGATGGAAATGGTGAATTCGATAAAGTTCTTGTAACTTGTGAGGGCTTGAAAGCTTGTTTGACAGTTAGATTTATAAACAAAGTTATACCGTAAAGAGTTAAGATTCTTGTAGCAAAAATGTTATATTAAAATCAAAGTGTTAAAAGCTTTGGAGTTTAATTGAAATAATGACCAATGACTTTTATAGTAATATAATTATATTGAAATTAATGTTTTAGTGAGTAAATGTTTATTGATAATGTATATTACTTTTTTATTATAATAATAAAATGTACTATTTATTATAATTGCAAGAAAAATCAACAAAATGGTCAAATAGGATTTTTCATTTTTATAATAATAATACATACATACATATCATCACGCCATATCCCTTGCAGGGTAGGCAGAGAGAACAGAGTGCCAGAGAACTCTATCTCTGCATACTTCACTCGCTTCCTCAACATTCATAATTCTCTTCATACACGCTCGCCGGTTTCGGAGACTCTTGACTCCACCTTCCTTCAGTACATGACCGATCTGGTCTAGGTAGGTTAGTCTCGGTCTCCCTCGGTACCTACATCCTTCCACTTTCGCATTGTATATCTTCTTAACCAGGCGTTCGTTCGGCATTTTTTCCACATGTCCGAACCATCGGAGCATTCCCTTTCGCATCTTTACACCAATACTCTCTTTCATACCTACTCGCTCTCTTACGTCGTCGTTACGAATGCGGATATGTCGTTACGAACGCGAATATAATAATAATAGCTTTATTTAATGTTCGTACAGGTTGTTTGGGATTTTCCGTAGCTTACGGTAACCCCGGTGTATCTGAGTCGCACCTCTCGTAACGTTAATACTACACACGTTTGTGCACTACGGAGGATTGTATACGACTGCCTCATGCTAACTAGGTCGCAGCACTTATAGCACGCAAATCGCTGTGTGAGCAATTTTGGCTCGTACATGCTCCCGAGGGAAAGATATACGTACTCAGATTCCTAATCAAGCGTTACAAGTAGGTAAGTATATATAAAAATATGTTATAAAAATATCAAAGCAAAATACAAAATAAGCAAAATATAAAGTTTACATTCTTAAATATTTGATTAATATCATAGGTTGAATCTTGCTCCAGCTTCTGAAGTCAGCTGAGGATTCTTCTTCGACTGCCCCTGTCCTATTTCAGCGTAGGTAGCGATCTCCTCTAGTTCTATGTTTTCTGTTCTATTTAGAGTTCTTGTTGGCGTTTTATTTGTTGCGCTGTTCTTATTATTTGTGCACGCAGGACCACATCTTCTCACTTGCCATACTATGATTGCGACGATTATTCCTCCCACCAGCAAGCTGCTTATCGTGTAGTGGCCAATGTCGTGGGTGCTTAAGTCGCTAGGTAGGCTCTCTCGTACCTTTTGTGCGGCTATCCGAGTGTCTAATAATTTGTGGTCATCCGCTAAGTTTAGTTTAGGAAGCATAATATTCGTACTGTTGTACGTATCCCACATGTCATTTGGGGAGTCCACAGTAGGTATTTCCAATGTAATTCCCGTGTTAGTTTTGCTGCTGAAAATGTTATGTGAGTACATGGTAACGTCATTATGTTGAATCACGCAATCTTGACCTAGTGCGAGTAGACCCGCTTTAGTAAGCATTGTTGTTGTAATTTGATTCTCGCATATTATATGGGTCGGGCACTCATTGACGCAGTTATATAACCATATGTTTGGTCTCTGTAACTTTATCCATTGGTCAGTGCATTGTTGTGATATCCAATCACAGACGATGTTTACATTTTGACCCAGCATTTTCGCTTCGCAAGATGCTGCTGCTCCATCCAAGTGGTTTATCGACGTGTAGGTGTGACATATGTAGCTATTTAGTTAGTCTGTTTAGTTAGTAGTTATTATTTATTTTAGTAGTTTATTGGCAGCGGGGCTAGTTTAATTATGGGTCTTTTCAGTACTCCATTTTGTGTTTTGAGCGTGACTACTCGAACTAAGTTATCGCTGCCTGGGTGTAACTCTACTATGCGGCCCATAGCCCACCTGCCTGGAGGTAGGTTACTTTCTTTCACGAGTACTAGTTGTCCCTTCTGTATATTCTCTTTAATTTGTTGCCATTTGTGTCGGTTTTGTAGGAGATGAAGGTATTCTTTTGACCAGCGATCCCAATAGTGTCGGCGCATGAGTTCAAAGAGTTTCCAGTTGTTTCTGATGTCTATCGATTTAAGTTCATTAGACCCATTAAGTGGTAATGCGAGCGTTGGGCCTCCCGTTAAGAAGTGACCAGGAGTAAGATAATCCAGGTCCTCCACATCTTCGGTTAACGGACATAGTGGCCTACTATTCATGCACGCCTCGATTTGCGTAAGAAGAGTGGAAAATTGTTCGTAGGTTAACTTCTGTTGTCCGATAACTCGTTTTAGGTGAGTCTTCATGGAACGTACAGCAGCTTCCCATAAGCCTCCCGCCGATGGCCAGGATGGGGCGTTGAAATGCCACTTGATTTGCATATCGTTGATTTCTTTAAAGAATTCTGAAGAGAGCATTGTTTTATATAATTGAAATTCTTCATGTAAGACCTTTGCAGTTCCAACGAAATTAGTTCCGTTATCGGAATAAATATGCGTAGGAGTGCCTCTTCTGGCACACATTCTTCTCAACGCAGCGATAAAAGTTTGCGTGGATAAATCTGAAACGAGTTCGATATGTACTGCCTTTGTGCACATACATATGAATATGGCTATGTAACCTTTGCAGGTCTTTATCCCGCGGCCTTTGTTTATCTTCACATCTACATGACCCATAAAGTCAACGCCAGTGTGTGAAAACGGCTTTGATGGGGTAATCCTTTCAATAGGAAGGTTGCCCATCAACTGTTCAGTTCGTGTTGTCGCGTAACGACGGCATCGGATGCATTGTCGAAGTTGCTTCTTGATGGTTCGATTGCCGCTGATAATCCAATATTTATTTCTAGTGGAAGCTAGCGTTAATCTTGCTCCACCGTGTAATGTTTGCTGATGCGCCTTCTCGATTATTAGTTGGGTGAATCTCCCCTTTCCTGGGATGAGAGTAGGGTACTTTGTTTCTTCAGGTAAGTATGAGTGTTTTAGACGTCCTCCGACGCGTAGTACTCCTTTTGAGTCTAAAAATGGGTTGAGTTTCAATATGGTGCATCTTTTAGGCAGTTTGCCGTTTTCGCCGAGGAATTTTATTTCATTTTCAAAATAATGTCCTTGTATTGATTTGATAATTAAACATAATGCATTGTTTATTTCTTTCATGTTCAGTTCATTGCACTCCTTTGTCCTCTGTTTGTTTTGTAATGCATCAGCAAAACGTATTACCCAGGCGAGTATTCTTGTAATACGATCAATGTTGCTGTATCGTTCGAGTAATGAATTAATTAATTCATTTTTATTTGCCACGGGTTCCGTAGGGTTTGTTGTGTAACAGTTTGTTAGAAAGCCCTCGTCCGTAGTATAAGTTTCAGTTGATAGACGAGTTCGTTTTTCTTGTTTTTTGAGCCATTGAGGTCCTTCCCACCATAGCGAGAAATTAACTAATTTCGACGGCGAAAGTCCTCTTGTTGCACAGTCGGCGGGGTTTTCGTTACTTTTTACGTAACCCCAGTTTATTGCAGGTACGATATTTATTATATGTGTAGTTCTGTTTGTTATATATTTTGCATATTTTGTTTGATTGCCCTGAAGCCATGCTAAGACGACTTTAGAGTCGGTCCAACAGGATATCCTTAGCTCATAGTCTGCTAGAACCTTGATTACCCTTTCTAGGAGAGTCGCTAGCAAAACAGCGGCGCTTAGTTCCAGCCTCGGTATCGTACTTTTGTTTTTTAGAGGTGCCACCTTCGTTTTCGCTGCAAGTAGAGTAGTTTCGAACGCTCCGCTCCGTGACGTAGTTCGGCCGTATATAACGCATGCGTAAGCTTGCTCGCTTGCGTCACCGAAGGCATGCAATTCGATGGGTTTATTGTTTTCGTTTCTGATCCATCTTGGTAGAGTTATGTTGTTTATGTTTGGTAGTTCAGATTTAATTTTTATCCATTCGTTTGTTATGTTTTCAGGTACATTTTCATCCCAACCGATATTTTGGTAGTTTTCACTCCATAGCTTTTGGAAGATTAATTTCGCTTGGATAGTCATTGGAGCTAACCAACCGAGTGGATCGTAGATCTTGCTTATCTCTGACAATAGCCTGCGTTTCGTGTATGGCGAATTTATATTCTTGTTAAATTCTTCGCTAATAAAATGGAATGTGTCGCTTGCGCAATCCCATGCGAGTCCAAGTATTTTACTGAACTCGTGTTGTTTAAAGTTAAAGTCTTTAGAATGACTCTTTTCGTAATTTTGTAATTCTTTGAGAATAGATGGTTCATTAGTTGCCCATTTTCGTAAGGTGAAACCACCTTTCCTAAGTAACTCGTAGAGCTCCTTTTGTAGTAATTTCGTTGTTTCAATGTTATGGTGACCTGTGGTGACGTCATCCATATATGCCTCGTTTTGTAAAGCTTTCTGGGCTAAAGGGAAAGCGCTGCCTTCATCCTTAGTTAATTGCTGGAGAGTGCGCATCGCGATGAATGGCGCGACTTTGGTCCCATAAGTTAGGGTACACAGCTGCATCTCTCTTAGCGGTTCATTTACTGATTCTCTCCAAAATATTTTTTGTAGACATTGTTGATCTTGATGAATAAGGATTTGACGGTACATTTTTTCGATATCCGCCGTCAGAACATATTTATAGCTCCGCCATTTAATGATCAGGGATAAAATGTCCTTTTGTAAGTTTGGCCCTTTTTCCATCAAGTCATTAAGGCTATAGCCCGAGTCTGTTTTCATGGAAGCATTAAAAACAGCTCGTAGTTTTGTAGTTGTTGAGCTATCCTTTAACACTCCGTGGTGTGGTAAGTAAGCTTGTACTTTACTTGTGCTTTCAATTATTTTCTTCATATGACCTAAATCGATATAGTCATTTATAAATTGCTTGTATAGCTTTGCAAAGTGTTCTTGTCTCGCCATTTTCTTTTCTAACTGAAGAAATTGCGCGATGGCTTGAGACTTAGAGTTGCCAAGGTTTTGTTCAAAGTTAGCTTTCATTGGCATTTTTACCACATATCGTCCGTTCTTTGATCGTTCTGTGGTTTCTGTGTAATATTTTTCGCAGTATTCGTCCTTCGATGTAGTCTCGAGTGCTGAAGGGATTTCTTCAGTCTCCCAGAATCTGGAAAAATCTTCTAACTCTGTTAGGGTAACTAGACAGTTGAATTGCTTTGTTGCACCACACAGTATCCAGCCTAATTTAGTCTGCTGAGCTACTGGCGAGTTAGTGTCACGTTTAATCATTCCTTCTAGGATAACTTCGGAGTAAATTTCTGCTCCCAACAATACATCGATGGGCCCAGAGATGTTGAATGCCGGATCAGCCAACTTGATGTTATCGAGGTGTGACCAGTTCTCCGCGTTGATTGTTGAGCTGGGCAGGTTGTTGATAAGTTTTCTCATTACTAGTGCTTCAGTTTGGAATGCATATTCAGAATGAATTGATTTACATTCTAGTTTAATCATCCCCTTACTCGTGCCCATTATAGAGCCAACGCCCGTGATGGCGGCGTTCATTTTGCTACGTGGTAAGTTCAAGCGTTGAGCGGCATTTTCTGTGATCAATGTTACTTGAGATCCTTGATCCAGTAACGCCCGAAGGATGACGTAATCTCCTTCTTTGTTCTTGACTTGAAGTTGAAGGGTTGTTAAGAGTATCTCTTGTTCCCCGCTGATGTGGTTCGAGGTTCGCTCAGCTGTTGTTAAGGTGGATGATCTCGATTGTTGCCCTCTGAAATTATCATCATGAAGTAGGGTATGATGTTTCAAATTACACGTGCGACATCGTTTTGTTGAATTGCATTTATATTTGCCGTGATGTAATAAACAATTTTTGCACACGTTAATTTTTTGTATTGTTTGATTACGCGTTGCGACATCCAAGTCTAGAAATGTAGGGCACTGCCATAACACGTGATCGTTTATGCAAAGAGGGCATTTTCGCAATGTAGCATGGTAGCTTTTTGTGTACTTGTCCGAGTTATTAAAGTTCGTTGACTTGTAATTGCTGTAATTTTTTTGTTGTATATTCGTTGAATTTTGTTTCTGTATCCCTTTTTTTTGTTCGATTTGTTTCCAATGACATGAACCTTAATTCCAGGAACTCCATAAACTCATTTAAGTCAGGTAGCTCTCTTGATTGTTTCATACTCTGTATGTAGTCACCGTAAGTTTCGTCATCCAGTTTCGACGACAGCAAATGGACAATGAGTGGGCCCCATACTGGAATATTTATTTTGATATTTTCCAGTGCATTTAAACACTCTTTTGTTGTGTCGTGCAGCTTCTTTATGTTAACTGAGTTCGCTTTATCGATAGATGGTTGATTTAGAAGCGTGTCTATATATGATGTGAAAAGTAATCGCTTGTTGTCGTAGCGATGTTGGATTATATCTAGGCATGAGTCATAATTCTCAGCACTTACAGAAAGATGTTTTATCAGTTTCTCAGCTTCTCCTCTCAATTTAGATTTTAGGAACTTCATTTTTTGCGTTTTGTTTAGTGTTGGATTATTATGGATCATCTCGATGAATAAATCTCTAAAAGAAACCCAGTTACTATAAACTCCGTTGAACTCCGGCAATTCAATGCGTGGTGTCAATTTTTCGTAATGAGATGATTCAAAGATTTTTCTATTTAGCTCTGCCTTCAGGTTGTCATAGACTTCTTCCCAATGGTAGAATCTCGCCTCATAATCCTTGTCGTCTCCTTGTAGTAAGTAGCTTAGTTCCCAATGAATTTTGTCGATGTTTTCCCACTTGGATTGTAGGATGTTTAGTTGATCTTGAAGTTGCCACTTTTCTTTCATTTCATTCAGATTAATTTTGGTCACTGCTCGGTCCAAGGCGTTAAAGTTACACATCTGCTGACGTAAAAGCTTTTTTGTCTCATCTGCTGGTAGCCGTTGCCTTATCGATGCATCTGATTGTGGTGTTCCACTAGTTCCAGGATTGTTTGGTGCTGAAATGCTCGTAAATCCAGACTCTGTTAAAACCTCGATTCGCAGTTCAGTCATAGACTTTTTTGTTTCGTTAAACATGCTTCTCGTTATGTTAAAAATGTTCTCCTTGAAATAGTCATGGTCTCTCTTGACCGACTCATATTTTATCAAGATCTCATGGTTTGATAAGAATTCATCCCAGAGAGATTGTAGCGTTTCGATGCGCTTGTTAAGGTAATCTATAGATTTTCTACTTACAGAATCCTTTTTGTAATTGCTTTGCAGAGCTTTGATTTTCTCGTAGCTGTTTTGCTGTTTATTTATGAGCTCTACAAATTCAACTTCTTTTGACATTGTTATTTGATAGTTAGTTTAGTTGTTGCAGCAGTAGACGTTATCCCCGCTGGTTCGTTAATTGCTGGTACTTAGCGTAGCACTCCCTCCTTTACGTTATGTGCACCTTCTCAATGCTCTTGGTGAGACCCTCTTCTGGGAAGCCAAAAGCACCGATTTGCTAACGTAACTGGGAATTTCCACACCAAGCACTCCACAGATTCTCGAAGGACCAAAAGATCCAGTAACGCCCGAAGGGATTTTCCGTAGCTTACGGTAACCCCGGTGTATCTGAGTCGCACCTCTCGTAACGTTAATACTACACACGTTTGTGCACTACGGAGGATTGTATACGACTGCCTCATGCTAACTAGGTCGCAGCACTTATAGCACGCAAATCGCTGTGTGAGCAATTTTGGCTCGTACACAGGTATTTCAACTCAAATAATAAATTAAATAATAGTAAATTATCATCATCATCATCTCAGCTCATATATGTCCCACTGCTGGGCTCAAGCCTCTTTCGTAATGGGAGGGAAACCGACCTACTATACCATGCTGATCAGATTGGAGTTGGTATAGGATTTTGTTTTGAGTTTTCCTTCTCGTGCATAGATGTTATATGCATTTTATATCCCTTAGTCGTCTCTTACGATCACCCACGGATAAGATAGAGAGTGATACATTGTATTCTTATGCCGCCACCACACGGAAAATATATAGAAATAGTAAATTGGGTAATAATAAATTAGACTAAATTTGATTGGCAAATAAATAAATATAAGTAAATTTGATTACACTAAAATTAATTCATTGAATTTAGGTATGTCAAATTTTAATTGTTATTTATGTCCTATAATATATCTGTATGGATCCCCTATTGGTTAAAAGTCACCTCCATATAGTTCCACCTTTCTCTATTTATTGCCAAGTGCCTCCATCTATGACCTGCCGTTACAACAATCTTATCAGCCTATCTAGTACAAGGTCATCCACTTTTTCGAGAGCCTCGTGGTCCTATCCATTTAAGTATTTTTGTAGTCCATATATTATGAATATACAAGACTGTATGTCCTGCCCATTTTAATTTTCTTTGCAATGAGAACTTTAATTATTACAAAAAAATAATATAAACATTGGTAGAAATATATCCCCGATCATTAGATAAAAGAAAATTAAAAAAAATACTGTACTATTGCGTTTCAAACTATTATTATCAATTATCAACTCAGCTCATATAAGTCCCACTAAGCTCAGACCTCCTCCTCAATGTGAACGCACAGATGGCGTAGTGGTTAAGATACCGACCTTCCGTGCCAGTGCCGTGGGTTCGATTCCTGCACTGAACAATATTTTGTGACATCCACAACATGTTGTTCTGAGTCTGGGTGTAAATTGTCTGCGTTAATTGCATATTTGTATATATTTGTAAGTCGCCCGCAATACAAGGATTATTTCCTTAGTGGAGGGTGGTGTCTTTAAAAAAAAAATGCTCTACTATAGAATGCTGGTCACACTGGTTCTTATAGAGCTCTATTTCGACTTCTTCCTCTCTTGTATAGTTGTATTGTCTACTTTATGTGTATTGTCTATTTATGTTATGTGCGTATTGTCTACTTTAGTGTCATGTAAGGCACCCACGGCCCAAAATAGAGGGTGGTGAATTATATTTTTTCTCCGTTATCACACGAGGATTTCGTGAAATTATTATATTTCAATAAATTTGTGGAGCATTATTATTATCATTCTCCTGCTCTTATCCCAATTATTTCGGGTCCGCGCAATATGCACTCGTACATATTACAGAGGCAATAGTTTTATGACCGGCCGCCTGCCTGACATCATCTTTCGTTGAAAATGTAATTATTGACCAAACGGCATCAGGTGGAGTTGAGCTCGATATAAAAGTTTTAATCGTATTTTACGACAGCCACGAACAAAGTAAGAGTTGGTAGTATTCGTAGCCTCTACCATACACCACAGCTTTGTGGAGAATATAAAAATATATGTTCTTATTTTTATTTGTTTATTTACTATATCAGATTATTATCTTCATTATCATCTAGTTTCTTTTTCAATAACCAATAATGGATGGATCTTTTTCCGATCGCACCGCAAATGAATTTAAATCGTAAATGTGCCTAATAAATATAAATTACTTCGAACATCACATTCTATGGATTACCCGTACAGATCCTATTTTATACATGTTTGGTTGAATCCATTTGTATTTTGTGCTTGATTAGGGTAATTTGAGATGTTATACCGTATATATGTATCATCCATATTATTATCCAACAAAATTCATTTCTTTTCAATTTGCACTAAGAAAATAGTCCTTTACTATGTGGCAGCTACGAATACTAACAACCCTTACTTTGCTCGTGGATGTCGTTAAAAACGACTTAGAGCTTTATAGCGACCTGGGTTTATCCCACCTGATGCCATTTGGTCAATAATTATATTCTCAAAGAGAGTTGACGTCTGGCAGGCAGCCGATTATCTATCTATATATACATATAATAAAAATATAATGGATTGCTGTCTGTACATGGAAGATATATGAGAAAAAATATTACTGGGACCTTTATCAACACAAATAGAACCCGAAACAATGATTGTTAAAATTTTTGTCTGTTTATCTGTGCGTTTGCGCACGCTAAACTCAGAAACGGCTTATCCGATTTAGACGCGGTTTTCGCTAATATATATTGTGTATATATATTGTGGTAAGCTTCACTTAACATTTAGGCTTTATTTCATGTTAATTGGTTTATAAATAAAACAGTAATGTCAATTTAAAAAATATTCGGAGAAAAAAATCTTTATCGATTCTTTTCAAATTACGTACAAATTATCTTCAGTAAAAATAAATAAACACGTGTTTCAGTATTTCTTAATTTTCATCCTCTGGGGGTGTAAATTGGCCCTGCGAAGCGGATTGGACGACTCATTAAGTCATTAGCGCCAAGCCGATATTATTGAAGCTGGCAACTTGAAGTTTTGACAGTGGTTTCTTTCTATGACGTAGAGTTTTACTAAGAAAGGATTTTACGAAATTACACCCCTAAGGGGGTAAAACAGAGTGGCAAAGTTTGTATGGGGAAAAAAAAATCTTTATTGATTCTTTTCAAATTACGAGTCGAATCAAATATTCTATGGTAATATCCGGCATTTGTCAATTTTCACCCACTGGTTGTGTAAATTAGGCCTGTGAAACGGGTTGAACGACTCATTACCGCCAAACGCATATTTGTTTTTATGACATAGAGATTCAATATGAAAGGATTTTATGAATTCCACCCCTAAGGAGGTGTAACAAAGTCGCAAAGTGTGTATGGGGAGAAAATTTCTTTGTCGATTCTTTTCAAATTACGTACAAATATTCTTCGGTAAAAATAAATAAACACGAGTTTCTCTCTCCCTCTCCATCAACCCTGTACCAGTGCCGTCGTGACGACCAGTGCCGGCGTGAGAGCTCACACGATACACATAGTAGACGGCAATAGGTTTTTGCCTTGTTTTTTTTTTCTTTTTTTCCCAAGGACCATGTATTTGTGGTCGCGCCCCGACAAATCGATCGGGGGACAGAAGAGGTGGCGGGCAGCCTCATGGACCTACCCTGCAAACTACCTCTCTTCGCCGTGCGAGCGGACCACCGGTACCCGATCTTTGTCTTCAGTGGCCAATAGGTTCTTACCTAAGAGTTTAAGATACAGGTTAAGTTTAGCTTCAAAAATGTTCACTCTGTAACTCAAATAATAAATTATATCTAACGAGGTCGCAACTCTGCTGGTGAAACAAAACAGTCAATTAAAGGGTGGCGATAATTATATTTTTATCCCATGGTCATACCGTAAATAGTATATTAAAGGCAATATAATTTGTAGAATGAATAGAACTTTGAACAACCTTTTTCTTTAGTGACCGGCTGTGGTATATAGACACACCGCGCCCAATCCGTCCGAGGTGACGCGTGACCCCATAGCGCGCCGTACACGTACATCTACGTTATGCGGGCGGGCCACCGCAACCGGGTATCGTCTCGAGTCGAAACCCTCATGCAGTGAACCTCAATACAGGTACTCACGCTTGCGCCGCCCAAAGCACCGACGGTAGAGCGTGTCAACGTAGAGTATTTTCTCTCGGACCCACCCTATTGCCTAATTCCGTTAGACAACTAACTCGCAGAAGGCGGCGACCGCATCCCAGACTCTGTCAGAGATGACTTCTGCGTGGACGAAGTCGCGGGCGAAAGCTATTTGCCAATAAATTTTTAAATATATGTATGAAGGAAGAGAAGTACATATTACTCGTAGGTCGACCATAAGTCATTGGAATAAGAGCAACAGAATTATGATAACTAAGAAAATAATCCTTGTATTGTCAGACTTATAATAATAATTTGTGAATCGCATCAAGTATTGTCTTGCGTAGGAATCAAACCCATGGTATTATTAGCATGTTAGGGTATCTTAATCACTATATGAACAAGAATTCATAAATATCATACTGATATTTTTGGACTTGAAAACTTTCTCTTCCATTCTCTCCTTCCTTAAGACTCCACCTTCCTTCAGTACATGACCGATCTGGTCTAGGTAGGTTAGTCTCGGTCTCCCTCGGTACCTACATCCTTCCACTTTCGCATTATATATCTTCTTAACCAGACGTTCGTTTGGCATTCTTATAATAACTATTATAAATGAAATATCAAACTAGTTAAATAACTTTAATTGGTTTGACGTAAGTCTCCATAATTACATTGTAATAATACATATAATGCTAACTTAATATTATTTATTGCTCAATTACAATGTATTAGTGACGTAATACCATTTACGATACACGCAATATATTTTTTCATTAATTGCTAAATCTTTTTGGTCTTTACATTCTAGTCTCAAATGAATAATGCATTTTTACGCAGACTAGTATTGAGCGCGTTGGATTACGTTTACCTAAATTACGTTTACAATCCGCTATTTATATACTTTTTACGCCACTGAACTTCTCAGCTATGGCGCATTACGCCATTTTTTAATGTGTGACAATATTATTTACTTTAACCTTCTTAATTAAAATCAAAACTGCAGCAGTGAAAAGTGTGAGTCTCTCCGGCCACTTTGCGGCCGAAATACCCACTAAAACCACAGCGGCCCCTTTCGCGCTTTTACGGGGTGTTGGTGAGATCGTCTGATGACATTCAATCTCTGACATCCTCACACATGGCTATCTGGCCAAGTCCTGTAGTCATTTTAAGCGGTGGGAGAAGAAGCACATTGTTAGAGTCAATATTATGAATAATTTCTGTTTTTTTTTTATTGATTATATTTTTTTTTTTTTAAAGACACCACCCTGCACTAAGGAAATAAACCTTGTATTACGGGGGACTTTACAAACATGCAATTAACGCAGACAAATTACACTCAGACTCAGAACAACACTTTGTGGATCGCACAAAGTAATGTCCTGCGTGGGAATCGAACCCACGGCACTGGCACGGAAGGTCGGTATCTTAACCACTACGCCATCTGTGCAGTCAATTAGTTATAATAAACAAGCAAGCAGCACGTCTTTTTTTTTCTTCTGTAGGCTATGGTCCGGACATACGCCGCCCGTTCTGTCCGGAACGATGGAACGCCAGCGCATGGCCCCATAACCCACCGTCTTCCCTCCCCAAGGCTATTAGGCTGACCACTGGTCCGCTTCCTTGCCTTTTGTGGCTAGCTCGGCGGAAGCAGCACACCTGATGATAAATAACGACAATAGATCTTTAAAATATCAGAGGCCAAGTTAGACTATTGCTTATCGTTAATAAATTTCTTCATAGTGCTCAAGAAACACAGCAGCTGGTAGTTGACTCCAAATTCTGTACATACATAAAAGAAATGATTGCTGAAAAACGAGCAGTTGAAGACCGTGACGTTTCCAGGTGAAATTAATGAATCTTGAAACTTACGGTGTTGAGTGGTGCGATAGTAAAATGTGAGGGTGATACCAAGCCAAAGTTTTCACCAGAGCTCTTCCCGTGAAAGAGAAAGAAAGCTCAAAATAAAACATTATACCAACCCATCTGACTGCGCTAATCCAGTTAATCTGTCTGACTACGGTGGTCATACGGATTGATATAAGCTTTTACCTTGAGTAAAAGGAAATTGACCTTCTGATCAATTTCTCTCCCATTGTGGAGCTGTGGGCAGCTACGAATACTACCAACCCTTATTTTGCTCGTAGATGTCGTAAAAGACGACTAAGAGCCTTATAAAGACCTGGGCCAACTCCATCGGATGCCGTTTGGTCAATAATTACATTCCCAAGGAGGGTTGACGTCTGGCAGGCGGCCGGTTATAAAACTATTGCCAATTACTTTTACAATATGTACTATGAAAGAAGAGTACACATTGTATCGACCCCAAGTAATTGGGATAAGAGTAGGAGAATGATGATGATGTGGAGCATCTCGAGCTCAATAGTGAAACTTATATGCTAAGATGATATCTCTCACTTCGCTGTATTACGTAATTTATCATAATTTATCACTTTAATGAAATCGCTGTACACAAATTTCAAATTGAGATTACAAACTCTTTGATAGAATCCACTTGTATAATAATCTTCTAGTAAATTGAAATGTGGAAGATCAATGAATACGCTCACTTAAGGGAAGCTTGAATGAATCACCGCTTAAACGGATCTGATTCTATTAATTACAAATGAATTTAAACGTTTAAGTTGTTATTTGCAATTACGTAACTATTAATTAACAAGTTTAATTAATATATTAGCTATTTGGTAGTAGCTACGAATGTAGTATTCGTTACCCCTTAATTTGCTCGTGGATGTCGTAAAAGACGACTAAGAACCTTATAACGACCTGAACCAACTCCATCTGATGCCGTTTGGTCAACAATTACATTCCCAAGGAGGGTTGACGTCTGGCAGGCGGCCGATCATAAAACTATTGCCAATAACTTTTACAATATGTACTATGAAAGAAGAGTACATATTGTATCGACCCCAACTAATTGGGATAAGAGTAGGAGAATGGTGAGTATTTGATAAAAAATGGTATGATAATATTATATATTTAATTGATATTAAAGTTTAAGAATGCAATGTGTCGCTACTTCCTTATTTACACTTTGAAGAACACTAAATAGATGGACAGCAACACTCTCAGTCAAACTCATAACAGAAACTACAATAACCAACCCCTCTATCTAACATGATGCTTATAGCATTATCCCTTCTTGTATGAAAGGTCTATATTTGCCGCCATCCATAGGCCAATTCACAGCGGATAAATGCTTTAATGATTTTACAGAAGCAAAAATCACAACATCCTAAAGATATGGCTTTTAAAACAGACCTATGATGACACAGAACAACTCTTAGTTGTGCCACAATAGTTTCACGCTGAAATACCACATTAAATTTGGTCTTTACTACATTCACCCAAATACACAATCACACGGAACAATATAGAATACAAAGATCTTAACTACAAATACACACACACACGCACACTCACACCCACACATACACTTCCATACATACATACATACACACCCACGCACCCACACGTAAGTAATCATATATATACATACATATACACACACTCACACAAACACGCACACAGCATACATAAATATACACACATATAATATTTATTTTTTCTTATTTAATCTTTCTTTTAACTTATTATTGTAAGTCAATTAAATGTATGTAATTGAAAATTTTGTTACGTGTATTTCTCAATGTGATCCAGGTGGGGCCTGGTAATCTGTATGATAGGGCAACCTAGTTCAGATACCAGTCTCCCACAAAATATGGTTCTATTTAATTTGTAACATTGTTAATGAGATACCTTTGTGGAAGAAAACAATAAAAAACTATTATTATTATTATTATATAAAGTTTATTTTATAACACTGTTGCAAAAGTTACCATTAAATCTGCTACTGTTTACATCTTATTTCACCTTTTAATATTGGTAGAATCCACAGTATTGACAGTTTTCTGTCTACTGAGCCACGGGCTGGTCCCTCCGGGGTAGTACCATACTCTCGGAGAAAATCGACGCTAGAGTAGTGGCAATGTGCTGCTACGCTTCGTTTGGTGAACGAGAGAGCCGGCAGTCAAACTTTCTGGGTGGGTTTGTAGATTTTATTGTTAGGGAACGGCCTGGCTGTACTGCTGGTATAACAAGGGTTCATGGGCGGCGACAACACTTACCATCGGGTGTGTTGTGTGTGCTTATAGTTTGCCACCATATGCAATAAAACAAATATATTTCTTCTCTATTGGACTTCATCATCATCATCTCAGCTCATATATGTCACACCGTTGGGCTCGAGCCTCCTCCATAATGGAAAGGAATTGCCTACTATACCTCACTGGTCAGACGTGTTGGTATTGGGTTTTGTTTCGAGTTTTCCTTTTCTCACATATATGTTATGCGTTTAATATCCCTAATCGTCTTTTACCATCATCCACGGGTAAGATAAGGGGTGGTGAATTGTATTCTTACTCCGTTACCACACTATTGTACTTAAAACCTTTTTTATAATTTAAAAGAAGTTAAACTACTATACTACGTTGATCAAACGAATTTTTATCGAATTTTATTTCGAGATTTCCTTATCTAACATTGATATTTTACATAATTGAAGTGATATTGGAACTCAAGTGCTCTCCAAGGGAAACAACTGAACTGAAATAAACTTGACGATATATGACACTATATAAACCAATTTTCCGTATCGAATATTTTTGTTATTCTAAAACTTTGAGCAGATTTTTCCTGTCGAATGTATTTTTATGCGCCAATTTCAGGGAATTATACTTAGTTGTACACACTACACAAGAGTGATGTGATAAAAAAAAAAACTAGATAAATGTTATTATTTTATTATTATTATATTTATTTAAATATAATGGCTTAATTGATTAAGCTTCGTTTAAATATAATAATAATGAAATGATTATACTAATATAACGCTCTGGGTCAGTTATTATCTGACCATAGGTTTTACCAAAACTTGGATTAACATGATATGGTAAAAATGTATCACAGGGTTTAAAAGAGAATCAATAAACCCAATGTAGCTGGCAGCATGCTTGTCGCGAGTGAAATGTGATAGGCGCCAGTCTTGAATGCCTCAAAGTGTCTCTAATTTGTGCTTGCAGCATTAGCAAGTCATACTTGCCTTAAACGGATGTTCAGAAAGGGGTCATCAAAGTTTGGGATGGAAGTATCATTTTCGAGTTTATAACTGCGAGAAAACCATTGCGGAATTGTAATGCTGAAATGGATGCCGCACCATTCAGCACCTCTAACTAATAGTAAGTATACCTGCCCCCTGTTGCCCGTGTGAGAGTGGAAGTATCATTTTCGAGGTTATAACTGCGTAGAAACCATTGCGGGACTTGTAATGCTGAAACCGGTGCCGCACCGCTCAGTATCCATGGCTGTAAGAAAGTATACCTTGACGTTGCCCTCTGTTGCCCATACGGCGTACAGCTTATAGCCTATGCCGACTATTTAGGGGGTCAATTCACGTTTTCATGGGTAAGTTCAAAATTAAGCGGTATTGAAAGCAGACGACAGTTACGTAAACAATAGTTTTTAGGTAAACCATTCCACTAAGTAACCTTATAGACAGATTTAAGACAACATTAACAACCTGTAGTTATGTTGTCCACGAATGTTAAGGATAGACGTGGAGTTATCATTCTGCTACTCTTATCCCAATTACTTAAGGTTGACACAATATGTACTCTTCTTGTATATAGTACATATTGTAAAACTTTTATGACCGGCCGCCTGCCAGATGTCAACCCTCCTTGGAAATGTAATCATTGACCAAACGGCATCAGATGGAGTTGGCCCAGTTCGTTATAAAAAAAAGTGTAGACGTGGATTGTCATCGGTAGATTACCCGTCCCATTTTTTGTTTCATTATCAAACAGTGTGTGGCCCGGCCCTATTACTAAGAAATCTGTATAATGAACGTTGACATTCGAAGATTTGCCAACAAAACTAGAGAATGGGAAAAATCATTGGCAATTAGATGATAACCTCAATTGTCTTACAAAATAAAATAGTGATTACTGAAAATTGGTATATTGTATTGTATTTATTGTTTAATAGTTTCCTTAGAATATGAAAAACAGCAGCACCCAAGGATCAGGATCACTATGACAATGATCTAGCACACTACAGACGAACTATTGCATATTTGTCTATAAAATGTTTGGTATGAGGGAGTCACCTAGTGCTGACCTGCCACTTTGAGACTTTGATTTAGTTTTTATTGCATACAACTTATGATTACGATGGTGGCATATGAACAAGCAGAACATTTAACTTTTGCAATACCAGGGGTGTAGCTAGACTGCTGTCTACTAATGAAAACCCAAAATCCGCCTAGAGGCTGGAGCTCTCTCACTCACTCAACGAAGTTCAGCAGCATATTTGCTATTCAGATATCGATTTTCTACTAGAGTGTGGTACCTATCGTCGTACTACGCTGGACGGACCAGCCGACCGGACTTGTTAACAGTGTAGCACTGTTAGTATCTTATTTACAAAAATAAAAGATAAACTTAAAGGAGTATCTTGTATGCATCCTAATGACTTCGTAAAATTATTATTATTATTAATAAAATATATGGCACCACATCTAACCTTCGCGCAGTTGTAAAAGACGATTATGCAATCTAACGGTAGGCAGTGGCCAAGTAAGATCCATTAATGGCAGTAGCACTTACCATCACGTGTGCAGCTTGTTCGTTAGCCATCATCAGCAATTAAAAAAAACCGTATCCTTGTCTCTAGTAGCCCATCCAGCGGGACCAGTCATCCCCTAAAGTATATTTTTTATTTATTTGTAACTAGTAACCTAGTAAAACTCACAACATTGCTCACACAGACTAGATTAATTACAGAGTGTTCGGCATTATTAATTAACAAATACCACTTGATCTCGCTAACTTCATATTGTATAGTGTGATCAAACTATGTCTCGTTGCATGCTAGATAAATTTTGTTAAACTGTAAAGCAGTTTTCAAGTATAGATATTGCTATTTATTAATATTTGAAGTATAAGCGATTATTTTTACGTAGATAAGAGAGAGAAAAATATCTTTTAAATATCCCATGTGAATTAAATTATGTTATTCGATTATGGCCTCATTTAGTTTACAAGAACTAAAAATTATATATACTACTAGCAAACTTCGTACCGCTTAAAACAGTATTTGTTTTTTAATAATTCGTCAGAATTTATAATTAAACTTTATATAATATTAAAAAAATAAAAGAAACTCTAAGGAACATTAAATAAGTTTAGTAGTTTATTAGAATTATAAAAAATAAAAAAATATAATAAAAGTAGAAATATCAGGTATAATAAGGGCGTGTGCGCGACGATATTTATAAGATTAGGTTTCATTTTATAATTCGTTTACATAAAGTTTTATACGTTTTTATTTTTAACATAGCGCCATCTATTGGATACTTACTCAATCCAACCGATAAATTACTTTACACTGCCATCTGTTAGAATCTTATGGACTCAGATAATTATAACTGTTTGTCATATAATAAACAACTATAAATTGAGATATAAATTATCTTATCTCTTAAGTTAGACCAAACAATACCCACTTACAAATTTTCATTAAAATCTGTTCAGCGGTTTCGGAGGTTAGCCTAAACTAATATCGTGGCAGTGGATTTATATATATATATATATATATATATATATATATATATATATATATATATATATATACATATATATATATACTAGCTTTTGCCCGCGACTTCGTCCACGCAGAAGTCATCTCTGACAGAGTTAAATAGAAAAAGCAATGCAAGGTGTTGAAGGTTTGTCGCTAGGACGATAATCAACAGCGTCAGAAACTGGGATGCGGTCGCCGCTTTCTGCGAGTTAATTGTCTAACGGAATTAGGCAATAGGGTGGGTTCGAGAGAAAATACTCTAGGTTGACACGCTCTATCGTCGGTGCTTTGGGCGGCGCAAGCGTAAGTATCTGTATTGAGGTTCACTGCATGAGGGCTTCGACTCGAGATGATACCCGGTTGCGGTGGCCCGCCCGCACAACGTAGATGTACGTGTACGGCGCGCATGTGTCTATATACCATAGCCGGTCACTAAAGAAAAAGGTGGTTCAAAAATCTATTCATTCTACAAATTATATTGCCATTAATATACTATTTACGGTATGACCATGGGATAAAAATATAATTATCGCCACCATTTATTTGACTGTTTTGTTTCGCCAGCAAAGTTGCGACCTCGTTAGATATGATTTATTATTTGAGTTATAGCGTGAACATTTTTGAAGTTAAACTTAACCTGTATCTTATACCATTAGGCAAGAACCTATTGCCGCCCACTATGTGTATCGTGTGAGCTCTCACGTCGGCATTGGTCGCCACAAAGACACTGGTGCGGGGTTGATGGAGAGGGGAGAGAAACTTTTTTTTTTTTTTTTGTGGTGGGCCATGGACGTCGCACCCCGCCAAATCGGTCCAGGGTGACGGAAGAGGCGGCGCGCAACCCCATTGACCCACCCTGCAAGCACCTCTTCTTCGCCGTGCGAGCGGGCCACCGGTACCCGATCTTTGTCTTCGGTGGCCCGCTCGGCGGTATGCCCTCTCGAGCTCCTCTCCTGTTGACGCCTCGACGGATTTCGCCGTCGAAGCGTCGTCCTCACGCGGTGGCCTCGCGTCGGGTGACCGGACAATTCCCCGGTCCGATCACCCGAAGCCTCGGTTAGGGCGGCATCAGGCGCAGATATTCGCGCCTGCGCCGCCCCGGCCGCGGGCGACGGCCCGGGTCACGGGAATCCTCCCGGGCCCGTTCCGCCGCCTCCTTCTGCTAGATGACAGCCTCGCAGAAGGCGGCGACCGCGTCCCAATTCCTGACGCTGTCGACCATCGCCCTCACGACAGCCGGCAGCATCAGGTCGGCACCGATAATAGCGACGAGGTCGCGGCGCTGCCCGTCCCAGCCCGAGCATTCCTCGAGCGTATGTTGCGCCGTGTCCTCGTCACTACTGCAATGATGGCAGCCCGGAGTCCATTCCCTGTACACGACCATGTGCAGGTATTTCCTGAAACACCCGTGCCCCGTTAACACCTGCACCAGTCGGAAGGTGAGGACTCCGTGCCGCCGCTCCATCCATTCCATCAGTACGGGCCGGAGGGCCTCGACGGTAGTGACACCGTGTCTAGGCCTCTCCAGCCGCGTAGCCCAACGGGCGATGACTTCTCGGCGGGCGTCCTCGCGCCAGGTGGCTATCTCGTTAAACGATGGGGAGCCACCCTCGCCGGATATTACCCTAGAATATTTGATTCGACTCGTAATTTGAAAAGAATCAATAAAGATTTTTTCTCTTCATACAAACTTTTCCACTCTGCTCCAGCCCCTTAGGGGTATAATTTCGTAAAATCCTTACTTATTGAATCTCTACGTCAAATAAAGAAACCACAGTGAACATTTCAAGTTGCCAGCTTCAATAATATCGGCTTGGCGCTAATGATTTAATGAGTCGTCCAACCCGGTTTGCAGGCCTAATTAACACCCCCAGAGAGTGAAAATCAACAAATGCTGAAACACGTGTTTATTTATTTTTACTGAAGATAATTTGTACGTAATTTGAAAAAAATCGATAAAGATTTTTTTCTCTGAACATTTTTTAAATTGACATAACTTTTTTTTTATAAACCAATTGACGTAAAATAAAGCCTAAATGTTGAGTGAAGCTTACCACAATATATTAGTGAAAACCGCGTCTAAATCGGATAAGCCGTTTCTGAGATTAGCGTGCACAAACACACAGACAAACAGACAAACAGACACACAGACAAACAGATAAACAGACAAAAAATTTAAAAATTATTGTTTTGTATTCTATTAGTGTTGATAAAGATCCCAGTAATATTTTTTTTTCATATATCTTCCATGTACAGACAGCGACCCGTTACATTTTTATTATATGTATAGATAGATAGATATATATTATATAAAGAAGATATACATACATATTCAAGCCAATTTTACTTTAGTGAATATGACACCAGTTAAAATTAAAACCGGTACTACCTCATTCAAACGGGATCAAACGGCAGAATATCACAGTCCACTATGCTCATGGAATATGCATCAATAGCTTCCACACATGATGTTAGGGACTTACTTAAAGATGAAAAGCGGTCGCAAAGCGAATATGGGGCCCTATATCGACATATGTTGACACCTTATAAAAAAACCAGCAAATTTTACACGCTGCACTAGAAACTCTAAAATAGCTAATCGTTACTGATTGATCTAATTCAGAATGATTAGTAACCGTTATTATAGTCAGTCTACTATGTAATAGCATCAAAAGCGACTGTTAAATATGATGTTTATTAATTTAATTTTAAAATGTGATTAAATCAGCTTTATAATGAAAGGAAAATGATTTATAAGGCGGATTATAAGTCTATTGTTTGTTTTCGTTTACACTGCGGATTGAATTAGGTGTATTCAATAGAGTGAAGTTTATTGTACAGCGTCCGTCTTAGTAATCATCTTTTGTTTGTTTCATTTTCTTATATAGCGCATTGCGTGTAATTTTTCCTTCCTTTATAAAGACACGGATAATAAAAAACGCATTTAATCAAGCATCAAATAGAAAACAAAATTTCTATTTTTGGAGAAATATACTTTTCTCTCCACAGATTTCCTCCACCTACGTATTGACTTATCACGATATCTCTTTAACCATAAGGCCTAAGGACTTTAAACTTGGTGGGCATATTCCTTTCGCCGAGCAGAGGTCAGCTAAGAACGGATTTTACGCAATTTCACCCGCAAGGGGGATTGCTGGGGTGTAAAATCACACTTTTTAAATATAGCTCCTACAGACTTGGAATTTGGTGCGGACTTTCTTTCTGCCCTGTAGAGGTCAGGTGAAGTAGGATTTTAAGAAATTCCTTCCCCGAAAAGAATTCTATGTCGCGAAAGTAAACTACACAGCTGAACTGACGTAACCGAAGCAAGGCGAGGGCGAGCCGCTAGTATATATATATTAATAATATATCAGCTGTGTGATAGCGGCTACTAATATTACCAACCCTTACTTTGCTCGTGGATGTCGTAAAAGACGACTAAGAGCCTTATAACGACCTAGGCCAACTCCGTTTGATGCCGTTTCGTCAATAATTACATACAATAATACCCAAGGAGGGTTGGCGTCTGGCAGGTGGCCGGTCATAAAACTATTACAAATAATTTTTACAATATGTACTATGAAAGAAGTGTACGTATTGTATCGACCCCAAGTGATTGGGATAAGAGTAGGAAGATATACAGATTAGTAATATACTAATAGATATACCTACCCCTTGTTTTCATTGTGAAAGAGGATTATACGTTATATTGAGACGTAAACGGGTTGAGGCAAAGAATTAATCTGAAGAATTTAATTAAACCTGTTTTTTTTTGTTATAATACAATGTAGGTACAACGATCTAGGTCGTACGTAAAATCAGCGGCTGGAGACTCCGACGAGTTCAGTGTGCAGGTGGGTTTGCACCAAGGGTCGGCGTTAAGTCCTTACCTCTTCCTGTTGATAATGGATGCGTTAACATCGGAGATACAGGAAGAGGCACCCTGGTGCATGCTATTCGCTGATGACATTGTTCTCGTTGGAGAAGAAGGACTTGAGGTACAGAGCATGCTGGAGAAGTGGCGCTGTAAATTGGAGAATGTTGGCTTGAAAATCAGCAGACCTAAAACAGAGTACATGTTCTGCGATTTCGGCGGTCTCTCCAATTTTACACCCATATCTCTAGATGGAGTACCTATACCAGTATGCTCGGATTTTCGATACCTCGGTTCTCTTATCCAAAGCGATGGCGACCTGGATCGTGCGGTGAAACACAGAATGGATGCGGGATGGATGAAATGGCGGCAGGTCACGGGTACAACATGCGACCCCAAAGTACCCCCTAAATTAAAGGGTAAAATATATAAAACCCTAATAAGACCTGCTGTACTGTATGGATCAGCATGTTGGGCGATAAAAGCGACGGATGAGAGACGACTGCATGTAGCGGAGATGCGAATGTTGAGATGGATGTGTGGTGTGACGAGATTAGATAAAATAAGAAATGAGCATATAAGAGGAAGTTTGAAAGTTGCGCCAGTGACGGAAAAGTTAAGGAGTGAAAGGTTAACATGGTATGGACATGTGATGAGACGGGATGAAAGAAATGTTGTGAGGAAAGTTTTAAATATGAATGTTGAAGGCTTTAGGGGTAAGGGAAGACCAAAGAAAAGATGGATGGACTGCGTGAGGTATGACATGGATAGACAGGGAGTGACTGCAGAGATGACGTCTGATAGGACTGTATGGAGGAAGATGACATATTGCGTCGACCCCAAGTAATTGGGATAAGAGCAAGATGATGATGATGATGAATACAATGTAGGTACAGCAAGTACATTAATTATCAAAAGATTTAAAAAAGTACATATTAATATTATAGCTTGGGGTGAAGATCGATGTAATTTTGCGAGACTTTATGACGTATTAGTCGTTACCTGATTAGTGTTTTAGAAGCATATACTCCTTGCTGAGGCGGGCTAATAATTATTATCTAAATATATTTAGGTTTGTATTTATTATGTTTCCTATTTGGCCTTATTGTCCTATATTGACGTATATTATTAATGGGTTTTCTTTCTTTTTTTATGTCATGGTATTTGGCATAATTATTAAGAATAATTAAAAAGGTTAGTCTCGGCCTCTCCCGGTACCTACCTTACCTTTTTTACAAGCTTTTTTTTAGCTTGACCTGTATGTTTGTAACCGACTCCTTTGGACTTGATTTTGACCCACTTCGAACGGTCAGAGTTCATTTAAATTTAGTAGACTTATCGAGGACCGATGACAATGCAAGAATTTAATAAGATTACACCATTATCCTAATCAGTTATTGGGATAGTCAGGATTAAATTGTTGAATTTCAGTTTCCGATTTCGAATTACGCGCCTAGAGGGCGCTACTGTAAAACAACAATAACAATGTTTCTCTATTTTAAGACATCAAGCTACTGTGTGTTTTTCTTGTTAGTTTCATATTAAATAGTTAATAAAACTCGAGCTACGTCGTTCAATTCATCAGGTTAAGGGCCTAGAAAAGCTCAGAAATAAAGACAGTGTAATATCTAAAGATAAAATCAGTGATCAAAGACATTGAAGTGAACATTAAAAACGAAACGTAGTTCTTGTAAAAGTTTTCTTGTTAGGTCTTTGCGAAGCATTTAAGTATTTGAATTGAGATATATATTTGAAAATGGCGTTAAATAATACTCTCGCATTTATTGAAAACATGTCTGACCATACAAATTATGCAACCTGGCGTTTTGCAGTGCATACTTACAACATGAGGAACTCTGGGATTGCATAGAAGACTTCTCAGAAAGTGTAGATAAGAAACGAGACGATAAGACGAAGATAATACTCTCAGTCAATCCAACAAATTATGTGCACATTGAAGTCTCGTGTATTGCCAAAGAAATATAGGAGAAATTGACAGGAATTATCTGTGCAGTCCTCAGGACAAGTAAGTATAGACCCTTATATATTATAAAGGTCATGACAAAAAGGTCCTGGTTAATAATGTTTTACATGTTCTCAAACTAGCAACCTAGCAATCTGATATCTGTGAATCAGATTATTCAAAGTGGTGCCAAGTAAAATTTACAAAACTGACTGTTATTATAAACAGTAAAAATCAGATAACAACAGCTAATTTATAATCAATAACATGTACCGGCTGAACATGGATACAAGTCATTCACTTACTGGTTATGTTTTCATCAAGAACGGGGCGGCTGTGGCTGGTACAGCCAAAGACAACAAACTGTGGCTCTATGTACTACAGAGGCTGAATTTATGGCAACTTGTGCTGTTAAAATAAGGCCATGTGGATCAAACAGTTTTTAAGTAAAGAGGACTCTGTCTTAATTTAGATAACCAAACTGCTATCAGTGTCATTAAAAACATTAATTTCCATAAGAAGTGTAAACATATTGAAATTAAATATACTTTATTAAAGAAAAGTATTATAAAAAGATAATTGTATTAGTTTGTTAGTAGTGATTAACAATTTGCAGATATATTTACTTACAAGAGCATTGTTTAAAGATAAATTTCAATATTTAAGGTCAAAGCTTGGAATGTTATCTTATAACATAGTTTTCAACTGATGCAGTGCTTATGTGTAAAGTTAAAAATGAAAATGGTGTTATATAACTTACTTTTGATTATTATAATTATAATTTATTTTATTATAATATTTAAGATCTAAGCTTGGAATGTTATTATAAAACATATGTAGTTACTAATGCAGGAATAATGTAAACTCAGTTTTTTAATTGTTCATTTGTGAGTTATTGTCTAATTTAAAAGAAGTACTGGTTTCGGACATCTTAGTACCATTTGTGACTACTTCAAATTTTAATCAATTGTTAAATATAGTAATTATATTTTCATATAATTTCAAAACATTAACATTTATATGAATTCAAATGTATAGATATTTGCACCTATTACATTTTTATGCAGTAGGTAAGTTGGATAGAAAATTGCCAAATATGGAACTGCTGAGAGACAAGTGTTGCCATTGACATTCTCAGTTGGGCATCGAGCGTCCAGAAGATTCAAGGCAGTACAGTTGATCATGCAGTTATTTATCTAGGCTCTCGACTGTTTGCTATTGGACAAGATTATGTAGCACTTAGTCATAGTCTTCGTAATCAAATCATTTCATCTCAAGCTTCTCTGTTACATAGCATTAGATGAAATGCTTCAATGCTTCGATTATCAAGTAACAAGACGACAATGTAAAATTATATTAAGGATTTTATCTAAGTTAAAACTTTAATTACTGATTTTACAAAATGTTAATCTTTTTAATACAATCTAGTTAGTTAGTTAGTTCTTCTGAGATAAAAGATGGTTTAAGATATCCAAAATGACGCGATACCAAATTCAAAATGTAAATGCTATTAAATCTTTTAAAATATCTTTCATAAATACTTGTGCATTTCAAAGTATATTAAGAGTTCGGTTTTTGTTATTTATGAATATATAATTATTAGGGCAATTAACGATGGATGCAGGCGGCACAGGACCGCACTCTGTGGCGTACCATGAGGGAGGCCTACGTCCAGCAGTGGACGGCGATAGGCTGAAATGATGATGATGAGGGCAATTAAATCAGGGGACTAAGAATTGATAAATGTTAATATTTGTTGTACCTTCAGAATTTTCATTATATACACATACATACATACATACATACATACATATCATCACGCCATATCCCTTGCAGGGTAGGCAGAGAGAACAGAGTGCCAGAGAACTCTATCTCTGCATACTTCACTCGCTTCCTCAACATTCATAATTCTCTTCATACACGCTCGTTTATTTATTTTCATTATATATTTAGAGTTAATTAGTTAGACGGTTGTTTATCATTAAAAAAAAATACTATCTTAGTGGTAATCATCTCTTCATCATCTCAGCTCATATATGTCCCACTGTTGGACTCGAGTCTCCTCCACAGTATGAGAGTAATTAACCTACTATACCGTGCTAGTCAGACGTGTTGGTATATGGTTTTGTTTCGAGTTTTCCTTCTCTTGCATAGATGTTATAAGATTTTTATATCCCTTAGTCGTCTCACACGATCACTCATAGGTAGTGAATAGTATTCTTACTCCGTCACCATGCGGATAATATTTTAGTGATAAATATAATAGTATATTATATAATAGTAAATTGGTAAATTTCTATCTTAGTTTTAGACATTATACTAAAATACGTAATTACAGTATAGATTTATTTCACAATTTTTTTTTTATTATTAATAGTGGCATAAGAGCAGGCAGCACACCTGATGATAAGTGTTACTTCCGCCCATGGACCTTTGCAAGACCAGTGCATAGCTAGGCCGCAGCCTACCAATACAAACCCCAAACCCAACCAGTTGGGCTTCCGGCTCTCTCAATTATTCCCTTTCTAACTGTATAGACAGTCAACTGATTTATTTTTTATCATTTAAAATACGTAACTGTTTTTTTTTGTTTACTGGTATTTTTTAAAGTAATATACTTATAATATAAAAAGCAATTTGCAAAGATTTATTACTAGAGTTTGCCGCATACAACCTTCAGACTTTACAAAATTTGTTCAGTAAAAATTTGTGAGCAAACAGAAGGAAATAAGAATTCTGTTTTTGCCTAATTTGCCAACTTAATTGGATATTAAATGTTTTTTTAAAAGACCCTCGGCTATTATAACTTTGTAGATATATTCTTGTACACTGCTAAATGGCTACATTTAGTTGATTAGGTCCTAGCCAAAATAAGTGTGTGTAATTTAATTTGTGTCAAAATTGTCTACATAATCTACGAAAATTTACTGCAATTACACAATGATTACTCCTTCACAAGGAGAGAAATTGACCTAATATACCATACTGGTCAGACAAATTGGTATAGGATTGATAGATGTTATATACATATCATATCCCTTAGTAGTCATCTACGTGATTAAATGTATTCTTACTCCGTCACCACAAGAAAAAAAATATTTATCATCATATAAATTCTTTTATAAGTCAAGTCAACGGGGCATATGCATGTTATAGCCGCTGTCTTTCACCACGTTCATTTTGTAGTAACACACTTGTATACTATTACGTGGCTATCGTACCCTGGCAGGAAACAAATGAATGAAAAAAATCAGAGGGTAATAGGATTGAAGGATTAGATATGTTCTTCACAGCATAAAGCTGCTAAAGTTGCATAACATAAAATAAATATTTCAATATTATCCAGCCATAATCTGCTCCACAAAAAATAAATAGTGTAAGATACATACATACATACATGTCATCACGCTATATCCCTTGCAGGGTAGGCAGAGAGAACAGAGTGCCAGAGAACTCTATCCTTGCATACTTCACTCGCTTCCTCAACATTCATAATTCTCTTCATACACGCTCGCCGGTTTTGGAGACTCTTGACTCCACCTTCCTTCAGCGCGTGACCAATCTGGTCTAGGCAGGTTAGTCTCGGTACCTACATCCTTCCACTTTCGCATTGTATATCTTCTTAACCAGACATTCATTCGGCATAGTGTAAGATAGTTTTTAAAATTCGTTATGAAACCCCAAATTCACAATCAATCATATTTTCTTAACAGAAAGGAAATAGGCACATATTTTTTTTTTTTTTTTTTTTTTTTACGCTGTGGAAACGCATTTACGCGCTAACCCCTTCCCGCCGATGTCGTGACGGGAGGGAGTGTGGGACTCGCCGGCCGGCTAGTCCAACCGGAATACCCACTAAAACCACAGCGGCCCCCTTCCGCGCTTTTACGGGACGCCGGAGAGATCGTCTACTGACATTCGATCCCCGACGCCCCAACGCTTGGCCTTCTGGCCACGCCCAGTCGGTCCTCAAGGCGGTGGGAGGAGATGCGCATAACGGCGCCTCCCCCTACCCAGCCGCCGGCGACGGAGCGATTCAGCGGGCGCAAGCCTCTCGCGTTCCCGCTCCGCAACCTCCTTTCTCTCCATGACGGCCTCACAGAAGGAGGCCATCGACTCCCAGCACCTGTCGCTGTCGAGCATTTTTGAGATGATGGTCAACAGCGACAGGTCTCCTCGAACGACCGACGTCAGGAAGTGGCGCTGGGGCCCCCAGGCGGGGCATACTTCCAGAGTGTGACGCGCATCATCTACTGGCGCGCCACACTCGTGACATCCTGGGACCCCTTCTCTTCCAATTTTATGCAGGTACTTACCGAAGACCCCGTGTCCGGTAAGCACCTGCACCACTCTGAAGGTTAGGCTGCCGTGCCCCCTACTAATCCAGCGGTGGAGATGCGGCGCGACCGCCTCCACAGTCCCCCGCCCTGCTACGGGGGACTCCAGATCCTCCCGCCACCGCCAGATGACTCCACTTCGGGCCACTTCCAAAGCTCTGCCCAGTCTCCTTGCGGAGACTTGCTCGCCGCTGGCGCGCGCCACAACGCGCAGCCGGTAGGCCTCCGCCAAGGCCTTGGCCATATGCAGCCAAGGCGGGTCGCCCGCCAACAGTGTCGCTGCCAAGTCGAAGACACCGTACGGTAGCCCCTAATGGCCCTCACCGCCATGACCCTCTGCGGACGTCGCAGGAGGGCTCTATTGCGGGCAGTGAGAGACTCCGACCAAAAAATAGGAACATATTAGGCTAAAGGTTAAAGTTATTTATATTAATTTGTTTTTTTCCTGTATCTGTTCATATTACGCACTTCCAATAATAGCATTTTAAGGCGTATTAATCCCACTATGGACTGTGATGGTAAAAATTTTAAAATATTGTATTTGTTTTTTCATCTTCATGAACTTCATCAACTTTGTTTTTTTTTTTCATCTTCGTGAGAGTTACTTGGCTTCCTAATATGATAACAGAAGTAGGATAATTGTAATTACATTTTACGAAATATGACAGACTTTACAAACTCTTAACTATTTTAAATTGAGATTTATAAACGGATGGAAAATCATCATTCTCCTATTCTTATCCCAATTCATCTCAGCCCATAGTATGTCCCACTATTGGGCTCGAGCCTCCTTCGTAATAGGAGGGAAATTGACCTACTATACTACGCTGGTCAGACGTGTTGGTATAGAGTTGTGTTTCGAGTTTTGCTTCTCTTGCATAGAGGTTATATGCCTTTTATATCCCTTAGTCGTCTGTTACGATCACCCACAGGTAAGATAGGGCGTGGTGATTTGTATTCATTCATACTCCGTCACCCCGCGGAGGTTATCCCAATTACTTGGGGTCTATACAATATGTACAACCTTTTCATAGTATATATTGTAAAAGTTATTAGCAATAGTTTTATGAACAGCCGCCTGCCAGACATCAACCCTTGTTGGGAATGTAATTGTTCACCAAATGGTATCAGATGGACTTGCTTAACTTGTTATAAGCCACTTAGTCGGCTTTTACGACATCCACGAGCTTAGTAAGGGTTGGTAGTATTCATAGCCGCTACCACACAGCTTTTATAAAGACGGAAATAATTATTAGAAAACATTATGCCTCAAAGATATTCTAAAACTTTTACTTTCTAAAGAGAGCCATTTCTAATCCTTACTAATATTATAAATGTGAAAGTAACTCTGTCTGTCTGTCGCTCTTTCACGCCATAACTACTGCACCGATCTAAATGAAATTCGGTACACAGATAGTCTAGAGCCTGATAAAGAACATAGGCTACTTTTTAGCGGCTGATAGTGTGGCCTCGAAGCTGAGGGGGCTGTTCGGGCCGGAGGATGGAGTCCGAATCGCCAGGCCCGTCAAGTGTGCAGAGATGCGCCTCGCGGGTCTGGACGATTCCGTGACGGTGGAGGACGTCCGGGAGGCCATTATGGTGCGTACCGGATGTGCCTCGGACACCGTCCGGATTGGCAACATCCGCCCTGGTCCGGGCGGCGTCGGTGCTGTCTGGGTGCAGTGTCCGGTGGAGTCGGTCAAGAAATTGGCCGACTCAGGCAGGCTCCTCGTGGGCTGGAGCTCGGCGCGAGTTACCGTGCTGGAGCCCCGGCCCGCGAGGTGTTACAAATGCATGGCGGTCGGGCATACCCGACCGACGTGTCGTAACTGCTTTGACTGCGGCGGTCTCTGCTTTCGCTGCGGTCAGGCTGGACACCAGGCGGCATCGTGCTCTGCGGTGCCCCACTGCCCCGCGTGCGCGGCAGGCAATAGGCCTGCTAAGCACCGCATGGGCTCTGGGGACTGCAGACCCCCGGCATCGGCCCCAAAGGGGCGGGGCGGCCCATCGACCGGGCCCGCACCCGCTCCGAGCGCGACCCGATCGCCCGTTAGCGCGGAGGAGGAGACGATGGATACGGCCCGTTAATGGACCACGAATCCATCCGTCTCCTCCAAGCCAATCTCAACCACTCCGCCGGTGCGCAGGACGTTTTCCTGCAAGCCATGGCGGAGTGGTTGATAGGAGTAGCCGTAGCCGCGGAGCCGTACGTGGTGCCCGACCGGCCTAACTGGCTGGGTAGCGCCGACGGCACTGTGGCAATCGTCGCCTCCACGTCGTGGCCTTCGTCGTCCCTGACTCTTAGGGATAGGGGCATCGGATACGTCGCGGCGGACTGGGGAGAGATTACGCTTTTCGGAGTCTATCTCTCCCCTAACAGGAGCGTGACTGATTTCGGGGCCTCCCTCACCATCTTGGGGGCCTCGTTACGGCGACTGGCACCGCGCCAAGTCTTCGTTATGGGGTACTTCAACGCCAAGTCCATGGCGTGGGGATCCCCCAGGACGGACGACCGAGGACGGGCGGTCGAGGAGTGGGCGGCGACACTGGGCCTCTGTTTGCTGAACAGGGGCTCAGTGCATACGTGCGTGTGGCAGCGGGGCGGGTCGATAGTGGACTTGTCGTTCGCTAGCCCCATTGTCGCCGCACGCGTGAGGAGCTGGTGCGTCGCGGAGGAGGTTGAGACCCTATCGGACCACCGGTATATCCGGATGGAGGTCTCCCGGACCCTTCCGACGCCCAGCAGGGGTCATGAGGCGGACGGACGTCCCGCGTTCCGGCGATGGGCTGTGAGTCGTCTAGACCGGGACCTGCTGGCGGAGGCAGCCATCATTCACTCGTGGCTGTCTTCTGCCCGCAAGTTGGACGGGGTGGACGCCGAGGCTGGCCGCATCCGCAATGCGTTGACGCAGATCTGCGATGCGGCCATGCCCCGTGTACGGTGTCTGCCCCCGAAAAGGGCTGTCCACTGGTGGTCCCGGGAGCTGGCGGATCTTCGGGCCGCATGTATACGCGCCCGGAGGGCCTACACCCGCAGCCGGCGGCACCATCGCGATGAGGAGCGGGAGGGCCGGCTTTATGAGGGCTACCGCAATGCGCGGTCGGCCTTCAGGCTGGCCGTCCGTACCGCCAAGGATGTCAGTCGGCAGGAGATGCTGGACGGTCTCGATCGTGACCCCTGGGGTCGCCCCTATCGCGCGGCGCTGAATAAGCTCCGCGCGCGGGCCCCCCCCCTCACCGAGACCCTCCAGCCCGGCCTCCTCACCAGGGTCATCGAGGACCTGTTCCCGCGACGGGCGGAACACACGCCCCCGGTCATGACTTCGCCAGACATTGACCGGGAGGCCGACGATGACAGTGTTTCGCCCATCACGGAAACCGAGATGGAGGTGGCGGTGGCGCGCATGCGCGGGAAATCCACCGCTCCCGGGCCCGACGGTATTCCCAACCGCGTACTGGCTCTGGTCCTCGATCACCTGGGACCCAGCCTCAGAGGGCTGTTCGATGCGTGTTTAGCATCCGGGCGGTTCCCTGGGTGCTGGAAGGAGGGGAGGCTGGTGCTCCTGCCGAAGCCGGGACGGTCTCCCGAGTCGGCCTCGGCCTACAGGCCTATCGTGCTGCTCGACGATGTGGGCAAGCTATTGGAGAGGGTGCTGGCTGCCCGCATCGAGCGGCACCTCGTTGGCACGGGGCCCGATCTGTCGGACGCCCAGTTTGGGTTCAGGAGGGGTCGTTCGACGATCGCGGCTCTGCTGCGCCTGAGGGCCGTGGCGACTGAGGCCGTCGCCGGCGGAGGAGTGCTGTTGGTGGTGTCCCTGGACATTGCCAACGCATTCAATAGTCTGCCATTTAGCTGCATCAGGGAGGCGCTTCGATACCACGGAGTGCCAGTTTACCTGAGGCGGCTAGTGGCAGACTATCTGGAGGGGCGCAGTGTCCTCTACACCAACCGAGTAGGGGACGTTGCGCGAACACCCATGACGTGCGGTGTCCCACAGGGGTCGGTCCTCGGACCCACCCCGTGGAACATCGGCTACGACTGGGCGTTGAGAGGAAGCCTCCCACCCGGGCTGGGCGTAATCTGTTACGCCGACGACACGCTCGTCACAGCCCGCGGTGGGACGCTGGAGGAGGCGGCAAGCCTGGCGACTCTCGGCACCGAGGAGATCGTCAGGCGGATCGGGGCGCTGGGGTTGAGGGTGGCCCTGGACAAGACGGAGGCCCTCTTGTTCCATGGGCCCCGCATGAGTCCTCCCATCGGCGTCTCGATCACCGTCAATTCGGTTGACATCAGCATCCGGGCCCATATGAGGTATTTGGGCCTGGTGCTCGACGGGCATTGGTGGTTTCGGGAGCATTTCCGCAGGCTCGCTCCGCGGCTCGTCGGCGCGGCGTCCGCCCTTTCGTGGCTTATGCCGAACGTGGGCGGACCGAGCGCTACGTGCCGAAAGCTGTACTCGGGGGTCGTCCGGTCGATGGCCCTGTACGGCGCACCGGTGTGGGCGGGATCCCTGACCGTCCGACTCAGGGCTCTTCTGTGGCGACCACAGAGGGCCATGGCGGTCAGGGCCGTACGCGGGTACCGCACGGTGGCGACGGAGGCAGCGTGCCTGTTGGCCGGGACTCCCCCGTGGGACCTGGAGGCGGAAATGCTCGCCGATTTGTATCGGCGGGTGTCGGGGGTGCGAACGGGGGGCGGTGTGGTCTCACTGAGGGAGCTCACCGCCTGGCGTGTCGACGCCCGCCGAGACGTCATTGCTCGTTGGGCAGTCCGGCTGGAGAGGCCTCGGTTCGGTGTGCGGACTGTGGAGGCCTTCCGGCCGGTGCTGATGCAGTGGTTGGAGCGGCGGCACGGGGTGCTCTCCTTCCGACTGGTGCAGGTTTTGACGGGGCATGGATGCTTCGCCAAATACCTGTACACGGTCGTCAGGAGGGAGAGTACACCGTCCTGCCACCACTGCGATTGCGACGAGGATACGGCGCAGCATACGCTCGAGGCGTGTGCCGCTTGGGCAGAGCAGCGCCGTGAACTCGTCGCAATCATCGGTGCCGACCTGACGCTGCCGACCATCGCCAGGGCGATGCTCGACAGCGTCAGGAACTGGGACGCGGTCGCAGCCTTCTGCGAGGCAGTAGTCTCGCGGAAGGAGGCGGCGGAGCGCGTGCGCGAGGAGCGTCTCCTCGACGACGCGAACCGCCGCCGGCGACTGGGGCGGCGTAGGCGCGATTACCTGCGCCTGATGCCGCCCTAGCCGAGGCCGCGGGTGACTGGACCGGGGAATTAGTCCGTCACCCGCCGAGAGGCTGACCGCGCGAGGAGGGAACGACGTCCGCCCCGGGGGGGGGGACGTCGCTCAAGGGGAGGGTACCTCTCAGGGGGTATTCCATCGGGCCGGCCACTGACGACAAGTTCACGCTGCTCCAGTGGCCGGTCCAACGACGTAGGCGAGGTTCGTGGGTGGGTTACGGGTATGCGTGCTTACGCCCCTCTGTCGCCCCGGACGGAGTGGTGCGAGAAGAGCGCCGACCATAACCCACCCAAAAAAAAAAAAAAAAAAAGGCTACTTTTTAATGCAAAAAAGGCTTTATATGGAGATAAAAAGTTGTAAGGTAATATCGTAATTTTTAAAGCCAGAAACTTGAAACCTATTTTTTTAGACTATTGATTAGATATAAATAAATACGACGTTTAAAATTTGTGAAAAAAATTAACCTTAAGGGGTAAAATAAAAATAGGGGATAAAAACTTTAGGAAAGTAACCCCTTTTACGCGGGCGAAGCTAGTAATAAATAAAAAAGGAATAAAATCATGAGTACAATTTATTTAAGAACCGTCTTTCTATATTTATATATATATATATATATATATATATATATATATATATATATATATATATATAATATAGTCTAGAAATAGGTAACTAATGATTTGGTTTAGACTAAAGACATCTCCGTTCATCAAAGGTCATGTAGGGATCCAGTCACAGCTTAAAGTGGGACAAATTGCGGTGCGTTTGTGATGGCATGTCTCGTTTATATTAGTTGCGGCGATTGTGGTTTACAAGTAATATTAAATTACTTCATTTTATCAACAATAATGAACGAATTTAAAAGAATAATAATGGAAATACAATATCAGTTTAGAAGATTGCCTTAAAATTAATTTTGATTTAAAGATAGTATATTTTCACTTTTTTTATTAAATATCATGTTGACTGCTGTTTATTTTCTACTGTTAGACGGAAATCTGTCCGCAAAAAGGAGATAATGCCACAATTGCTACATTTTAAAGACGTTCTAAGAGAGTACTACTACGCATTTGTCAGGTGATTTTTATGCTTCCCATGGGAAAGTAAGTGGTAGGGAGTTATTGTATTTTTAACTCGTTACCAAACTTATAAAAGGATTGTCGTAATAATAATTTTATATCAAATTGTTTATTATAAAATTAAATATATAATTAACCCCTTACTTTGCTCGTGGATGTCGTAAAAGACTACTAAAAGCTTTATAAAAACTTAGTCCAACTCCATCTGATGCCGTTTGGTCAACAATTACATTCCCAAGGAGCGCGGACGTCTGGCAGGCGGCCGGTCATAAAACTATTGCCAATAACTTTTACAGTATGTACTATAAAAGAAGAGTACATTTTGTATCGACCCCAAGTAATTGGGATAAGAGTAGGAGAATGGATGATGATATAATTAAATAACATTTTTAATACCTATATTTTGTAATATAAGATTTTCAATATAAAAATAATATAATACCTTTAATTGACATAGATATATTATCATCAGTGGCAATTCTATATAGCCGACCCCATAACCTGCCGTACACGCATCTCTCTAACGCCATGTAGCCAGGTCATTACCCGGGTTGCCCTTTCGGGTATCATCTCGTGTCGACACCTTGGCAATTTTCGCTTTCAGAGCATCGCCCTCGCGTAATCGCGCTCCGCGGCTGATAGGCTAATTCCTCATCCGATGACTCGCAACCTCAGCTAGGATCAATACTGTCAACTTTATGTGTGTCGTTACTGAATTGCTTATTTAATCATAAATTAATTAAATTATTTATGTTATTAAAATTAATTCCCCCCCACTAGGTGGATTGATGACATTACGAAGGTTGCAGGAAACCGTTGGATGCAGGTAGCACAGGATCGTTTTTAATGATATTCCTGTGAGGAGATCTATGTCCAATAGTGGACGACGGATGGATAAATGGATGGATTAAAATTAATTTGAAATATCTATAATATTATCATCATCTCAGCTCGTAATATGTCCCACTGTTGGGCTCGAGCCTCCTCCGTAATAGGCGGGAAATTAACCTACTATACCGCGCTGGTCAGACGTGTTGGTATAGAGTTTTGTTTCGGGGTTTCCTTCTCTTGCATAGATGTTATATGCTTTTTATATCCCTGAGTCGTCTCTTACGATCACCTACGGGTAAGATAGGGGGTGGTGATTTGTATTTTTACTCCGTCATCCCAAGGATAAAATACTTATATATATATTGGGCGTGAAATATTACACCATTATGGTTAAAAACAGCGTTCAGGAAGATTAGTAGGAACTTCGCGTGTAAATTTCTTCAATGTCTGAAAACAAAGGTAAATGACCAGCTTGTGTAACGAGCGATGACTTATAGCACTGAAACGTGATTTCTAAATGTCGGCCTCATTACAAGGTTGAAAGTTGCTCTACAGAATATAGATATATAGAGTTGTTCAATATTTCTCTACATAATAAAATGCAGAATACGGCAAACCGTAGAACTGTTTGTAAACAATTTACCCTGAAGAATTAGCACGTTAAACTTTTACGTGCTAATTCTTCAGGGTAAACTGTTTGTCACTTGGCAATGGCCAAGCCGCATCGCTTATTGAACCGGGGAAGATAGGCTCTTGAGTGGTGACCACAAATTGGACGACACAGCGTAGTTACTACTTCACTAGATGGGCTGGCGATATAATAAAAGTCGCAAGGAAGCAATTGGGATATAAGTGGCACAGGACAGTTCTTAGTAATATTCTCATAGGGAGGTTTATCAAACAAAATCTATAGCTTTACAATGGGAGAAAATAGTAAAAATAAGAACGTATTAATATAGGGTAGCATATTTATATATTAGAATCGGTGATTTTTGACAAGGAATATTTGATTATGCAATTATTATGCTGCGCCGCTTACCACACGTCGTCACCGCGTGCCACGCATCGCAAATTGCGCAAATGAGTGGCTATAAAATACTTTTTAAAGTTTGATATGAATATGATGTAGGTATTTAATTTAGTTATTCGATGCTCATTAAAATGCAATTTAACTTCTAATACATAATGCTCTAGTTATAGCAAGCCATTAAATCTATATTAATAAAATTTGAGTCACAACTTTTGTGTTTAAAAATGTACAAACTGATTGCACTAGACGATACAAGACGGGATGCATTATTATTTTGTAATGGAGAAAAAGAAGACCCACCACTTTCTCACAGTTAATCAATATACAACACACTTCAAGACTGGAAGGAATACTGTCTACAGACAGTAATAAAGTAGTGAAATAATGTCTGAGTAATGGCAATATGCTATTGCGCTTCGTTCGGTTAGCGAGAGAGCCGGAAGCCCAACCTTACCATTATAATCCCCAAACCCTGGGTGGGTTTGGGGATTATAATGGTAAGCAGCGGTCTAGCTGTAGCCTTGGTTATAGCAAAAGTCCATGGGTGGCAGTGACACTTCCCATCAGGTGTGCTGCTTGCTCGTTTGCCACCAAAAGAAATAAAAAAAATTGTAACAATATCTATGTTACTGGATTACGATACCGCTATGGTAGTGGCTACTTACACTACTAACGCTTACAACATATCCGTGAATGTCGTAAAAGATGACTTAGATCTTTATATCTATTTATTTATTTATTTATTTATATTTAATTTCATTATTGCTAACAGCGTGCCATACACAATAATAGACAATATTTTTATACAAACTGAGGAGAATAACATATTATAAAAGATGTATTGAATCATTACAGTAAAGATAAAAAATATAATAAACTTGGATCAACATATACTACTGCTAATGGTCAGTGCCTCCACATACTTCTCGGCTACAGACATAAAATATCTCTCTGTACAAGAAAATAAGTCTAGTGAAGGTTCAGAGGCTAGTATCTCATTGATGTAGTGTAATGCGCGAGGAAGCGGTGCGAATTGACCTATGCTAGTGCGCGCCGTATGTAACGCCAGTAGAGGTCGCAGTCGCTCGCGCAATTTACCTACAACCTGGCGAGGCACATTGAATTTTATTTCTGCTAAAAGTAACGGATTGTGGGCAGAACCATATCGATCTAGGCTAACTCCTGTTTGGTCGTAATACTGTTTGGTCAACAATTACATTTCCAAGAAGGTCGATGTCAGGCAGGCGGCCGGTCATAAAACTAATGCCAATAACATTTACAAAATATATGATGTAAGGAGTACATATAAAGTCGACCCCAAATAACTGGATCAAGAGTAGGAGAATGATGTTGATTTTTATAATTAGACAACCACAATGTCTCCCATTCATCATTTTTCTACTCTTATCCCAATTACTTGGGGTCGATACAATATGTACTCTTCCTTCATAGTACATATTGTATAAGTTATTGGCAATAGTTTTATGACCGGCCGCCTGCCAGACGTTAACCCTCCTTGAAAATGTTGTTGTTGACCAGACGGCATAAGATGGAGTTGGCTCAGGTCGTTATAAGGCTCTTAGTCGTCTTTTACGACATCGACGAGCAAAGTAAGGTTTGGTAGTATCTGTAGCCGATACCACATAGCAAATACCCATTGTAAACTTAATAAACTGAAAATTTATTTACAATATTAAAAACGCTTATAATTTCTATAATTATATCCTTGAAGACCTGTAAAAGGACGTTGTGAACGGGATTTACAAATCCATCTCAAACATTTTAGAATTAGAAGTCTTTCCTTGAATAGTACTTGAAGCTAGAGGAAGGAGGAAATGAAAGGCAAAATCGTTTTTTGAATAATACTCTGTGCTTTAACAGGCTCGAGTTTCGATTAGGGCTGACAATTAGTGAAGAATGCTTTTTCTTCTAACTTAAGGAGCTAAGCTATAAATTACGGTGACCTTAGCGTTTTCTTATTAAGAACACCATGTATTAATGGGCCTGGCCTATGTTATATATGGCATGGATTGATATCGTAAAATAATATGAATAAAATTTTAAATATATTATTTAATGCGTATAGTCCACCCATAACATAAAGTTGAAGATTTCAATGACTAATTCTTTTGTAAACATATTAATCTCAAAAACTAAGCTGTGTGCTAGCGGCTACGAATACTACCAACCCTTACTTTCGAGCCCAGCAGTGGGATATACATATATAAGCTGAGATGGTAACGATGATGGTTAGTGCTATGTGGTAGCGGCTGCCTATACTACCAACTCTTACTTTGCTCGTGGATACCGTAAAAGACGACTAAGAGCGACGACCTGGGACAACTTTATCTGATGCCGTTTGGCCAACAATTACATTCCCAAGGAGGATTGACGACTGGTAGGCGGCCGGTCATAAAACTATTGCCAATAACTTTTTCGATATGTATTATGTAACAAGAGTACATATTGTATCGACCCCAAGTAATTGGGATAAGAGTAGGAGAATGATGGTAACGATGATGGTACAATCGTAATGGATTTAGATTGTCATCTGTCACTGCCACTCATTTTCCTTTGGGAGTCATAAAAAACGGTTGTTCGATCCCCAGGTGAATGAGTAATAATATATTGGGCAGTTTTTAATACTAATTACAATTGCCAACTTATTAATAATCAAGCATAGCAATTATATCGCTAGCTCCATTGAAAAGACGTATCTTCTATAGTGTATCTATTTACTACATCCATACCATCACGCCATGTCCTTTGCAGGGTAGGCAGAGAGAACAGAGTGCCAGAGAACTCTATCCTTGCATACTTCACTCCCTTCCTCAACATTCATAATTCTATTATCCATATCTATTTACTGATATATAAAAAAAAACTATAGACGCTCTCAAAATTATTTTATTAAACTCATTTCTACAAATTACAGATTTTATTATTAAACACTTGTATTTAAAGTAATCAAAGTCAGTCAATGATATTAAGAGGATTTTCTTCATAAAGACCAATCTCAAGGTCCATTAAGCCAGGCAGTGTTTTATTTTCTTTTTACAAAATTATTCTTAAATAAAATACGCTGCCTTTTATTTATGAAACAACTTGAACTGTTGTTTTTTTATAATTATTATATTTTATGCTTCAGTTATTATTCTACGTTTTTAGTAGCTTCAAAAGATACTTTAGTGGTAGGACCACGCTGTTGACAGTTTTCTGTCTACAGCCGCGGGCCGGCCCGTCCGGGGTAGTACCACACTCTCACAGAAAATCGACGTCTGGGTAATGCCAATGTGCTATTGCGCTTCGTTCGGTGAGCGAGAGAACTGTATGTCCAACTGAGTGGGTTTGAGGTTTGTATTGGTAGGCAGCGGCCTAGCACTTGATATTGCATAGGTCCATGGGCGGCAGTGACACTTACCATCAGGTGTGCTGTTTGTTCGTTTGCCACCATAAGTAATAAAAAAAGAAGGTTAATACTTTTTAAGGCTGGCTATGTTCTTCCCATACCTTGTTTAACCGTCCAGAGTGATGAAAGAGTAGCACGGAGCCCATAACCTGGTGTGTTTCTTTTCATCGACTACTGAGAATACCACTGACCAAGCTTCAAAAATACTGTATAAATATGCTTTCCACTTGATAAACTGGTTTATAGATTTTTTTTTTTTTATTCTACTTCAATGAATTTCAACAAATTTTATAACATATTTTTACTTATTTTAATGTAGTTGCACTAACCAATAAGTACTTGTATAGTGGGCAACTTTAAAAACAACTATTGGTAACAAATGATACCCAGAATGACCAACCATTTGTGGATGGATTATTAAGCAATCCTATGTCCTGCTTGGGAATCGAGTATACCTGAAATCCGCTTAATTAATTTAATATTTATTTTTTATTAATTATCAGTAACATACTGGACAGAATATTTACTAAAATAACTGAGCAAATAGAAGTAACTTCTAAATGACGAACTTTAATACCGAGTGTTGTCAGTTCGACACACGACAATTCTTCGCGCGATCTACTAATCTTTGTTCTTTTTGTTCTATACTATATTTTCCGTGTGGTGACGGAGTAAGAATACTATTCACCACCGCATATCTTACCCGTGGTTGATCGTACCCGACGACTAAGGGATATAAAACGCATATAACATCTATGCGAGGGAAGGAAAACTCGAAACAAAATCCTATACCAACACGTCTGACCAGAGCGGTATAATAGGTTAATTTTCCTCCGAGTACGCAGGTGGATCGAGCTCAACAGTGGGACATTTACGGGCTGTGATGATGATGATGATGATGTATTTTTGAGAAGTCCATTGCCATAGAACAAAATATTTCTTAATGCGTAATCATTGCTTAAAAATATAATGAAATTAAAATTCAGATTAAATTATTTATTTATTCAAACAATATAATGACTGCACAGATGGCGAGTGGTTAAGAAACCGACCTTCCGTGCCAGTGCCGTGGGTTTGATGCCCACACAGTACATAGACAATACTTTGTGTGATCCACAAAGTGTTGTACTGAATCGGCGTATAATTCGTCTGCGTTAATTGCATGTTTGTAAAGTCCTCCGAAATACAAGGATTATTTCTTTAGTGTGTAATTAATAAAGAAAAAAAATAAGAAAAAAAACGTGGCATACTCAGGCAGATTTCCCTTAAAACTTTCAAACATATCTAGGTTTTTATATATCTTTGTGTTTTTATAAAATTATAAGTATAGGTACATATTGGTTAAAATTGTTTGAATAAGTAAAGTTGCTGTTTTACACAAAATAAAAGTTGATTAATTAAAATTAACAATAACTAGGTTAGGTTAAAGTTTGAATTTGTTTCCAAACCTAACGAAAATATTTACTTTTAGTGTTTACAGACTGACATAATGAAAAGCTTTACAATGGATATTTTCTTTGTATAGAAAAAATAAAATAATATGAACCTGAATATATTATTCGATTTTATAATGTGTATGTTTATTTATAATAATAGGTATATAATGCTGCTAATGTATGCTCGAGGGTGGAAGTGTCATTTTCAAGGGCATAACTACGGGGAAACTATGGCTCTGTTTATCACAGACTCAATGGTGAAACCGGCGCCGCACCGCTCGACACCCCTAGCACCAATGTTGCCCTCTGTTGCCCGTATGGCTTGTGTGCCTGTGGCGACTGTTTAGGGGGCCCATTCAGTGAGTTGGCGAGTCACCGTCTGCCACCGTTCATCTCTCAATATGGGTTTGAAAGCAGACGACAGTTAAAAATTCATAGATTTAAGATGAACCAGTCCACTAAGCACCCACTCCCATAATGAGATATTAGCTACCATAATCACACAATAGTTTTACACTTACCGCTGGCAGTCCACGTATGTTATGTGCAGACGTGGAATGTCATCGGTAGATGTCCCATCCCAATATTTAGATTAAATTTCTCCAAAGACCTCTGTGTGTAGGATCCATATCCCCCATGTAAGCCTCCCAAAGGACCGGGCATCTTTCCTATGGAAGATGCCGTGAAAAAAAAAAAAAAAAAAAGAGATACATAATAATAATTTTTATTTCGGACAAGAAGGTTATTAAATACAATCTTAAAAATTACGAGTATGTTGGTTTAATCTATTTGGTGACGAGTTTAGTGTTCAATTGTTCATCCGACATCGACGAACTATATTACATAGAATAGGCGACTCGTACCTTCTATCAATTGTTGTCAAGATGGAGTTCGAATTAGGCTGTGTATATAATTTATGTGTGAGTATGTATAATCAAAATGGTGTTCAACCGTTTTGATGGTAATTTTATGTGTATTTCAGTTATATTCTAGATGCGTTAGAATTGCGAGCAGAAAGATTAACTTTCTAGGCAAGGCTGCAACCAAATTCTAGGATCTTTTCGATATATTTATTATTGTCGATATATTGATTATATTTGTATTGTGGTAGGACCACGCTGTGGACAGTTCTCTGTCTACAGCAGCGGGCCCGTCCGTCCGGGGTAGTACCACACTCTCGCAGAAGATCGACGTCTGAGTAATAGCAATGTGCTATTGCGCTTCGTTCGGTGAGCCGGAAGCCTAATTGGGGTGGGTTCAGAGTTGTATTGGTAGGCAGCGGCCTAGCTATACCATTGGCAAAGATCTATAGGCGGCAGTGACACTTACCATCAGGTGTACTGTCTGCTCGTTTGCCGCCATAAGCAGTAAAAAAAAAATATAGTTTGTCTTTTTTTATAACAATTTCTTGTTTTCATATTATAATACAATGCCAAAATCTTACTCAATATGTGGTCTTTTATAAAATATAGAAATTAGAAGTACGAATAACTAATTGTCTTTATTTTTTTCTATACACCTTTAAAAGTACAGGTTTACTTTAATGCATAAATTTATTTATATATCCAGACTCAGAATAATCCTTTGTGAATAATGCACTAAATAGTCTTGAATAGGAATCCAATATGCACCAGTCGACACGAGGTCGATATTTAAACAGTCCTACCTAAATATATGCATGAACTACCTAAATATCTTAACAGAATTTCATGAGAATTAATGTTTAAATATAAGTGGCCTTTAGACTGGTTTATATTGCGATCCAATCGATTAAGTTCCGATCCAGTTCTACGAATTTAATTTTGTTTTATTGAGATTAGAAAAGAAAAACTTTGCTTGGATGCCTGATTTGTAATAAAACTTATATTAAAAATTCTATATAACAATATAAACTTGGCAAATTAGATTCAAAGTTAAAACAAAACGTATGTTATATATTTGTTCCACTTCGTACAAAGAAAGTGAAACGTATAATATTTTTCTTTAATTAAGAAGTCGTTGGAACAAACGCAGTGCAAATTTCTCGTTAAGAAAACAGTTGTGAAGGCATTTCGGTATTACAAACCAGGATATTATGAATACGTTCAACTTAAGCAAAGTATGTAAAGTTCATACAAAATTTTCCCATTCAACTTTTTGAGGGCGCGCCAAGTTTTAATCAAAGTTTTGTCGTGTTGACATTTTTGGGTGTTCTCTTTAATAATAAAATACCCACATGTCCAACATTACCTCGTATAAAGGCTTTGTCAACTTTTTATAACTGCTTTTTAAACGCTGCAAAGTGGTTGTTTATGATATTTATTCAAGAGATTTAATATGTTTGTAGAAGAAGGAATCAGACACGAGGAATATAAATGCGGATATAAAGTTGCAATTGACCGTACTGCAAGTAATCACGATTACCTTCGCACCTATACATCAATCACAACTCACACCTTAAGTGAACTCACAGGACAGACCCAGGCAATCGCATTTGTACAAACAACTATATGGTATGGATGGATGACACAGGATAGTCTTGCCCGTGCGACCACGGGACAAGACCACAAACAGCGCCACCCATTTACCTGCTCGTGGATTCCTCAGCCAAATCACACAAGGGCTCATAAAGAGAACGAGCAACAGCTCTTCTCCGGAGAACGTACAGTATCTCCCACCACTACCGCCCGCCCACCTGCCAAGCGCAGCAAACATGACACTACTCTCTCACAAGTGACAACATGAGAGAGGCCTACAAAACTAACGTAAGCGAAAATACGAAATGCGACCAGTGCACCGTGCCACTCGGGCTCAAACTGCCGAACGGAGGTCGGTCGTTTAGTTTTATTCGTCTCTTAAACAAGTTTGCGCTAGGTGGCGCGATTAGTGAATACTTTATTAACATGTTTCCGCTTAGCACGTACGATAAACGGAAGTACCGTCATTTTTTTAATATTTATGTGGAACTTTGCTTTATGGGTGACAGTAAGATTAAGCGCATATTGTGAAATAAAAATATTTTATCAGAGATATGTAGTTGTGTGGTAGCGGCTACGAATACTACCAACAATTACTTTGCTCGTGGATGTCGTAAAAGACGACTAAGAGCCTTATAACGTCTTTTTTTACGCTTTGGAAATGCATTTACGCACTATCCCCCGCCGGTGACAAATGAGGGGGTGTGTGGGACTCACCGGCCGACTTCTCGACCGAAATACCCACTAAAACCACAGCGGTCCCTTCCACGCTTTTACGGGGTGCCGGAGAGATCGTCTATTGACATTCTATCCCCGACACCCTAACGCTAGGCCATCTGGACACGTTCAGTCGACCGTCAAGGCGATGGGAGGAGCTGCGCGTAACGTCGCCTCCCCCTCCCTGGCCGCCACCTGCGGAGTGAGTCTGCGGAAGCAGATGCCTCGCGTAACCGCCCCGTGGCCTTCTTCGAATAGATGACCACCTCGCAGAAGGAGGCCATCGACGACCAGCACCAACCTTATAACGATCTGGGCCAACTCCATCTGTTGCTGTTTGGTGAATAATTACATTCCCAAGGAGGGTTGACATCTGGCAGGCGACCGGTCATAAAACTATTGTATGTATTATGAAAGAAGATTACATGTTGTATCGACCCCAAATAATTGGGATAAGACTAGGAGAATGATGAGATATGTATAAAATATTTGCTTTTTAGGTAACATTTAGAACGGACCAATGCCACCCCTATTGCTATGCGTCCACTATGCTTTAGTCTCTTCATTGGTTTTTCGGCCATATATAAGCTGCCTCATCAGCAGTAGTTCCTTTCGTAGAAAATCGACGTCTGTGTAATAAGTAGCAATATTCTACTGCACTTGTATTCGCATACAATTTCTATTTATTCCAAAGTTAGTGACGTTAAATGATTAATGAATGCAACCTCTGCTTAAGGTGTAAACCTTAATGGACTGGATAGATCAGTACTATGAACTCCTTGAAATCATAGGTCAACCACCAGTAGCGTCAATAACTCAGTCACTGTGGCTTATTTCTTCAAGCCTACTTGAAGATGGTAAAATAGATAGAATAGAACACTATATTCGCTCTGAACTACTATGGGTAATAGATGCGATAAGGTAGCCGACCGATCGGTCAATTTATAGTGAAATAAATAAATTAATTTTGAGAAACAGTAGTAGTAGTAATTATCCAGTAGTAGTAATTATTCTTTTGTGGTAGGTCCACGCTGTTGACAGTTCTCTGTCTTCAGCCACGTCAGCCAGTCTGGAGTAGTACCACACTCTCGCAGAAGATCGACGTCTGAGTAATGGCAATGTGCTATTGCGCTTTGTTTGTTAGCGAGAGAGCCGGCAGCTCAACTGGGTGGATTTGGGGTATGTATTGGTAGGCAGCGGCCTAGCTATGCCATCGGTATAGCAAAGGTCCATGGGCGGCAGTATCACTTACCATCAAGTGTGCTGCTGGCTCGTTTGCCGCCATAAGCAATAAAAGAAAACTTTTAATAACCCTATGAATTCAAGATAAATAAGGAATGCTTCATTAAGTTGACCCTTTTTTTTGAGTGCTGTGGTCACGTCCCGCCAAATCGGTCCAGGGGAACGGAAAAGGGGGCGCGCGACCCCATAGACCCACCCTGCAAATTATCTCTCTTCGCCGTGTGAACGGGCCACCGGTACCCGATCTTTGTCTCCGGTGGCCCGCCCGGCGGTTTACCCTCGCTGTCATTAAATTGACCCTATAAAGTTTTTAGTTTGAAATAAACGCTGATATTGTTCAAATTTCATCATTCTTTTGCTCTTATCCCAGCTAATTGAGGTTCACGCAATATGTACTCCTCTTCCATCGTACATATTATAAAAGTTATTGGCAATATTTTTATAACCGGTCACCTGCCTGACGTCAAACATTCTTTGGAATATAATTGTTGACCAAAGGGCATCAGGTGTAGTTGACCCTAGTCGATATAAAGCTCAGTCATCAGCAAAGTAAGAGTAGGTAGTTCGTAATCGCTACCGCACATCAATGTTGTTCAAACCTATTATAACATAAACGTTTCATACATTTGCAAATAAACAGAAAAAGATGATCCAATAATTTACATGGCATTTTTATTATTACGTTCCTGAAAAGATATATTCTAATATCAAACAATATTTACAGCTTTAATGCTCGTATATATTAAGCAGAAATCCATTAAAATAAATTATGTTTGCGATTTCCTTGTGGCGTTTAGCGAAGAGGATATTTTATTTTGACAACATGCCTTCAGTCAGAAGTTATTTTGACTAAGCTTCACTGGAAACGTAACAATTGTGAACAATTTCTATCGACATGGCATAAATAATTAAATTTCAATAAAAATTTAACGTTTATCGAAGCAATCTGAATAAAGCTAAATATATAGGCTAAATACAATTATGATTAATGATCTATTTCTGAACTAACTGCCTAAGGAAAATGTCATTTCGGTATATGTTTCTAGCATAGGTTATCCATATTAGATTATGCTTATGTAAAATACACCATTCTTCTATAATATATGTATTTGACTGTCTACCATGCCAGTACCGAGGTTTCGAATCTCACACAGTATAATACTTTGTGCGATTCACAAACTAATATTTTGGATCTGTGTGTAATTTATTAATTATATGTTTTTGAAGTCCTCTATTATACAAGGATTATTTCCTTGTGCTGTTTTTAAAAAAAAATACAACAACCGGTATTTTTTTTTTAAAAACAGCTGGAACGATTTTAATAAAATTTTGCATGTGTTCAGATGGACTCGGGAATGGGTTCACGATCGATTTTATTTGAATAATATATTCTTTTTTTAATTTGTAAAGAACATCGTTTGTTGGGTTAGTCAGGCGCTCACTAATAAAAATATATTGGAAATGTCTCCCCTAAGTATGTAAAATAGGGGTTGCAAGTTTGTATGAAACTTCGCCAGTTTTGAAGTTAGATTTATGAAAATTTGTATTTTCCTATTTAATATTAAATAAATTCAGCATTATTGGAACTTTTCACCATAAGTGTGAAAAATAAGGCGTTGCATGAAAGTTCGTCAGTTTTGAAGTTAGATCCCTGAAAAGGATGTAGATTAAGGATGTAGGTTATTATGAATATAACTTCAAATCTGACAAAGTTTCATAATATAATTAAATTTGCAATTCCTATTTTACACACTTAGAGGAGAAATTGGTAAAAATGCTGAAACACGTATTTATTTATATAATATTAAACAGCTAAATACAAATTATCAAGGATCTAACTCCAATATTGACAAAGTTTCATACAAACTTACAACCCCTATGTTACACCCTTATGGGAGAAATTTCTAAAAATGCTGAAACAAATACTCTTTTATTTATAAATAAATAGCCAAGAACACAATATCACGGATTTAACTTCAAAACTGATGAAATTTCACACAAACTTGCAACACCTATTTTATACCCTTTTGGGCGAAATTGTCAAAGTTGCTGAAATGTATGTTTATTTATTTAATATTAAATAGAAAAATACAAATTTTAACGGATCAAACTTGAAAACTTACAAAGTTTCATAAAAAAATTGCAAGTCCATCATTCGTCATTTTACATTAAAATCTTACATCTCGAGTAGATGATGATGTATTATCAAAATAACAGAGTTGTATATTTTTTTATATTATACGTATGATTTAACCACTGCTATCATCATTCATATCGTAATAATGGTCATGGTTTGGTAAGTGAGCAGTCCTCTACAGATCTAGACGGCTTTAGTTTGAATAGTTCATGAAAGATTTGTGTTTAAATAAAACTATTTTTACAGATCTTATACCAGCACGATGTAGTTAAAAAAAACCATTTATTTTATTTCATACTCGCAAATTGCCGAGGATTCACCATCGTAGTTTCCAATCCAATAGGAGTACGCGGAAAACATAGCATAGGTTACTTGTTAATATCTTAGGTTTCCAATGGTGAGAGGATTTTTAAAATTAGTTTATTAGTTTAAATGTGAAAACGTAATAAAAACACAACTCGAATTTATAATATTACTTAGGATGTTATACACGCTTAAATATATAAAAATAATTAAGTTTTCATTTATTTATGTTTTACCTTTTTGTTCACGATTTAATAATATCACAAATATGATGTACAATTTACAGTCCCTTACTGTGTCGCTGGAGCAAAAATCGGCTGCAGAATCACCAAGAGAATAAGAAGTCAAACTCGCCTGTAAAATTCATAAAATTTACTTCGATTGACAGCCAGCCTGCTAAATATAGCGATTGTGTTAACCTTCCCATGGGGAGGCTTGTAAACAACAGTAGACGCGCACTCGCTCATGAATGAATGGATTGATGCTTTGTATTTTTGTTTTGGTTTAGTAGTAGGTATTTTTACAATTATTACGTCACTTATTATACCTATATAATTGAATTATTAAATAATTTATTTATATTTATTATTATTATTAATAAAATCTTATTATTACACACAGAAAAATTACTTATCGAAATGTAATTATTTTACCTACCACCTCCACTTTCTAATTCGAGGATAACGACGTGATTATATGTTAATAACGGAAGGAAGGACACATTAACTTGATCACTTAATTTAAACATCATCTTCTCATCTCAAGCTTACTCGTGTCCCACTGTTGTACTTGAGCCTCCTCCATAACGCTCCCTAACGCTCCATTACGGGAGGAAATTGACCTACTATACCACGCTAGTCAGACGTATTGATATAGGAATTTGTTGAAGAAACGTGTTGGTATTTGAATATCATATAATATTTTATAATTTTTTTAAACTAGTAAATTGCCACAATATTATAATTATCATAAATTAAATGTTTTAATATAACTGATCATAAACAATATATATATTTTTTACATATATTTCATTTCATCATTATAAATGATACTCATTTTCTTTTTGTATTGGCAATGATTTTTTATTAAAATGTGGATTAAACTTTTAACAACTAATATTGTAGCGGGTAGATATAAATTTCTGTAATAACGATAACTTTTGGACGTAAGACACCTTAGTCCTCCCATGACCATGATCACTGTAAAGTGTTCGAAACGTCGGGAAATTAAAAATCAAATACAAACGCGATAGAATCCGTAAAAGTAGTTTTATTTCAAATGTGTAATACTGGCGTAAACATCAAACACTACTATCATATAATATTTATCAACAATAGTTTAATACGTTCCTTTAAATATAGTAGTTATTCAAACATCTATCTACAAAGCCTCTATAAATTCAGAATGCGTAAGATATTTCTCGAAGTCTGTGCCACATCAATCTATGCCAAGTACTTATGTCAAGACGCCCGAACGTAATTTATAGGTTAATATTTCAAGTTAGATGACCAATTCAAACTATTCGTAACCTAATTGTTAGCAATTATCAATTACAGATTGATCAGATTTTTTAAAGTCCTAGTATCGAATAAGTGATTAATGTCGTACTTTTACAGATTGTCCACTGTTGGTTGTAGACTTCCTCACGAGACTACTACATAGAATGGTCTTATGCCACCTGAATTCAAGGTTTTTCTTTAATAAAACATTTTTTTTTTGTGATAATCAAACGATAGTGTTTACAGTTTTCAATGAGCTAAGGATAAAAAGCTTGTATTATTAAAACAAAAATGTTTTTATTTGTAATAAAAATGAGACGAAAATAATTAATTCCTTTAAATTTCTAAATTAAGTACAATACTGATGACCTACCTCTTATCCTATGGATCACTTGATGTAATCAAACCATTATAGGGTAAGGAGAAGATGCATAGAGCCTCAGGCTTCTTTAGCTAATATAATAATCCATCCATAATATAATAATGTCCACTGTTAGTGATAGTTCTTACTAAGATCGGGTAAAATCATAATCGGCATATATGCCAGGTGAGTGTGTGATCACAGTTTATGTTATAAATTTCCTTGAAATGTGCTGCCGCCCATACCTCTGGTGAGTCTATATTTACGACTTGTATTCTTAAACCATCATCATATGGGGAATTTTCACAAATAAGATCAAAGCATACCAGCGCCTTGTTCTATCAAGTATTATTTATAGCCGACAGCAAAATAAAGCATATTGAAAAGAGATACCTACATGAGGATTTTTCAAAATAAAAGTATGTACCTAGATAGGTATGTAGGTAGGACCTAGATAGGTCCTGGCCTTAAATCAATGTATATAATCTTGATACATACTTCTTCTTTTAAGTCACATAGAAGATTGTTACACGGTTGTTAATTCTCCTGAATAAGAGATTAGAGTATGATTTAGAGTTTTTCGTCGACTTTTATGACAACTATGACCAGTTTTAAGGCGGATGGTATTTTGTAAGCAGCAAATCGTTACTATACGGCATCCGTATATGCCTTTATCTTTCGAAAACTGGCATGAATCTAAATAGGTATTTAAAATAGTAGTGTTCGTCAACAATTTGTATACGTACCATAATCCTATAAAATTACAGAAAGATGCATTCCTTCAAGCTTCTCGGTAAACGTCGTTACGAGAGCCGACGCTAGCCGGTAACTTGGAAAATATTAGTCTGCTGTAGCAGCTCATCATAACGTCCAATATCTCTAACATCTTTCGAATCTTTTCTTTGACTACTGAAGCGTACATAGCTGGTGGATTTTTACTTAATAATTTTCTTTCATTCTATTAATATTAAATATAAAGTTATCGTAATTTTTATTATTTTACTTAAAGTCTACTAAAAGTCAAGGATTTTAATCTTTAATAATTTATTTATTTATTGCATCAAAGAAACATACAGTATTATAATTATATTACAATAAGAAAAAAATATTAAAATAATTAACACTGTCACCAATGAAGTTTCTAATATTAATTTTGAGATTAGTAATTAAGAGTCTATTAGATGTTATATAAAATATAAAGAAAAGTAAAGAAGTAGGTAAAGAAATACATGGCATTACAAGTTATGCCGCAAATTTGGAAAGTTGAAATCTAGTAGTACTAAAGAGTTTCATTAAAAATATCTATGTTGTTATACTTAATAATCATTAAATAGTAAATAAGTATATATGTAAAAGAAAGGTCCACATTATTTGTAAAGGTAGTAATAATACTACCATTATATGCATTATCCCAGCATTCTTCTTCTTCTCCTCAGTTGTACGTTCTACTAATAGGTAACAATCTTCTGTGATGAAATAAATAAGGGCAACAAACTTAATTTAATAAGCTGGTCAGACGTGGTATAGTGTACTTTATCAGTGATGTTATGTACTTAAATTCCTTAATTGATTATTACAATACTCACGGGCAAGTAAGAGGTGATGAACACTGTATTCATACTCAGTAACCACACGAATATATAATCATATTTTAATATCATCAAGTTATTCGGCCGTAGAATATTCCTAATAAAGAAAGTGCAATAAAAAGGTAAGCTTAATATTTTCTGTGTCCAATAAAGTAGCGCGACTTTGCGGGATTATCCCTCCTTACTCACTACGTCACGCATAATTTAATATGCCACTTTACTGTCTACCCTCATCTGTGGTTTCCTGTAATAAAAAAAAATACTGGATACAATAACACCTGCATTAACGTGGATGTTGCAAGAAATTAAGATAAAACATTCGGATGAGATACGATGACATTTTGTTCATTATTTATACGAAAATGTTTGTGATATTATTTTAATGTTATATACAACTCGTACGCATATGCACTCGAAAACGTGGGGGGATAATTAATGTACTATGTCACGCTGTTTAAATAGGTCGGTATAAGGTTTTATTTGGAGATTTCTGAAGGCTATGGCAAAGAAAATTTTAGAATGATTATTTATTAGTCTATTTATTAGTAATTCGTTACACCGTCATATATATATATGGTTAGGTTTTTTGTTTATTGTGAAAAGTCTTTAATAAAATTAAAAAAATAATATAAGTAAACATATTTAAGTTGAACTTCTACAAATATGCTCATAATTTTATTAATATATCGTCCAAGTAAGCCAGAAAATGAAACTAGAAGTAATTACTTTGTCGAGATATTTTCTATATAATGGATGATAATATGTTTCTGCTGAATTTCTTACGAATTTAGCTATAATCGTCACGAAAGATAGGTTAGCCACAAAAGATAGTAAATAGTAAAATATTCTTCGTAGTTCTTTGTACTCTGAAGTGAATTAAATTTTAATAAAAGTATATTCCTTAAGCTTCTAATAGTGGTAGGAACACGCTGTTGACAGTTCTCTGTCTACAGCCGCAGGCCGGTCCGCCCGAGGTAGTACCACACTCTCGCAGAAGATCGACGTCTGAGTAATGGCATTGTGTTATTGTGCTTTGTTCGGTGAGCGAGAAAGCCGGAAGCCCAACTGGGTGGGTTTGGGCATTGTAATGGTAGGCAGCGACCTAGATATACCCTTGGTAGTAAAGGTCCATGGGCAGCAGTGACACTTACCATAAGGTATGCTGCTTGCTTGTTTGCCAACATAGGCAATAGAAAAGCGCAAATTCTCCGGATGACTGCGATAGTAGTTAACTCGTGATTAAGTCCCGCATATGATGCTGATTCAACCATAATCTTTTACCAAGTCATAGCAGCTGTACCGGCACTTTTTTGAATAGGAGAGGTAACATATGTAAGGTTAATGGCACCTTATGCAGCCTTTTCATGTTACTGGACAACTCGGCATGTTACTACCGGAGCTAAATAGTCAGGGTGTGTACTATTATAACTATATGTTTAAATAGTTTATTTAGTATTTGAAAATTCCATCCATCCATCCATCAGCCCGTAAACGTCCACTGTTGGACATAGGCCTCGCCATGGAGTGCCATTTGCAACACCCATTCGTGGTCGCTACTCTATAACCTTTCTTCCCCAACGGTTGTCGGTTCATCGAGCGATGTGGCCTGCCCATTGCCACTTCAACGTGCTAATCCTTCGGGCTATGTCAGTTACACCCGTTCTTCTACGGATTGCCGCATTCCAGATTTTATCACGTAGAGAAATACCGAGCATAGTCCTCTCCATAGCACGCTGAGCGATTTTGAGCCTTTTTATGACGCCGACATTTAAAGACCACGTTTCAGTGCCGTAAGTCAAGGCTGATAACACACACTGGTTATAAACCTTTGTTTGAAAATTACAAAGTAAATAATATTTAAATGAACTTGGTTTTAATATTCATATAAACTCTATACTGTAGAGGTTTGCTGTGTAGTAGCAGCTACGAATACTACCAACACTTACTTTGCTCGTGGGTGTCATAAAAGACGGCAAAGAGCTTTATATCCTCGTCGGCACGGGGCCCGATCTGTCGGATGCCCAGTTTGGGTTTAGGAGGGGTCGTTCGACGATTGCGGCTCTATTGCGCCTGAGGGCCGTGGCGACTGAGGCCGTCACCGGCGGGGGAGTGCTGTTGGTGGTGTCCCTGGACATCGCCAACGCATTCAATAGTCTGCCATTTAGCTGCGTCAGGGAGGCGCTCCGATATCACGGAGTGCCAGTTTACCTGAGGCGGCTAGTGGCAGACTATTTGGAGGGGCGCAGCGTTCTCTACACCAACCGAGTAGGGGACGTTGTGCGAACGCCCATGACGTGCGGTGTTCCGCAGGGGTCGGTCCTCGGACCCACCCTGTGGAACATCGGCTACGACTGGGCGTTGAGGGGGAGCCTCCCGCCCGGGCTGGGCGTGATATGTTACGCCGACGACACGCTCGTCACAGCCCGTGGTGAGACGCTGGAGGAGGCGGCAAGCCTGGCGACTCTCGGCACCGAGGAGATCGTCAGGCGGATCGAGGCGCTGGGGTTGAGGGTGGCCCTGGACAAGACGGAGGCCCTCTTGTTCCATGGGCCCCGCATGGGCCCTCCCATCGGCGTCTCGATCACCGTCAATTCGGTTGATATCAGCATCCGGGCCCATATGAGGTATTTGGGCCTGGTGCTCGACGGGCGATGGTGGTTCCGGGAGCATTTCCGCAGACTCGCTCCACGGTTCGTCGGCGCGGCGTCCGCCCTATCATGGCTTATGCCGAATGTGGGCGGACCGAGCGCTACCTGCCGACAGCTGTACGCAGGGGTCATCTGGTCGATGGCCCTGTATGGCGCACCGGTGTGGGCGGGATCCCTGACCGTCCGACTCAGGGCTCTTCTGTGGCGACCACAGAGGGCCATGGCGGTCAGGGCCATACGCGGGTACCGCACGGTGTCGACGGAGGCAGCGTGTCTGTTGGCCGGGACCCCTCCATGGGACCTGGAAGCGGCAATGCTCGCCGGTTTGTATCGGCGGATGTTGGGGGTTCGAGCGGAGGGCGGTGTGGTCTCGTTGAGGGAGCACACCGCCTGGCGCGTCGACGCCCGCCGCGACGTCATTGCCCGTTGGGCAGTCCGGCTGGAGAGGCCTCGGTTCGGTGTGCGGACCGTGGAGGCCTTCCGGCCGGTGCTGATGCAGTGGCTAAAACGGCGGCATGGAGTGCTCTCCTTCCGACTGGTGCAGGTTTTAGCGGGGCATGGATGCTTCGCCAAATACCTGCACACGGTCGTAAGGAGGAATACACCGTCCTGCCACCACTGCGATTGCGACGAAGACACGGCTGACCTGACGCTGCCGACCATCGCCAGGGCGATGCTCGACAGCGTCAGGGTTACGAGTGCGCGTGCTTACGCCCCTCTGTCACCCCGGACGGAGTGGTGCGAGGAGTGTGCCGACCGTAACCCACCCCCAAAAAAAAAAAAAAAAGCTTTATATAGACCGATTGGTCAAAAATTTTACATTCGCAAAGAGAGTTGACGTCAATCAGGCGGTTGGTCATATAACTATTGGCAATAACTTTTGTAATATGTACTCGTACATATTTCGTCGACCCCAAATAATTGGGACAAGAACAAGAGAATGATAACTTTAAATATGTTTTATTGCATTATCTTTATTTATCTAATTGATTTGTTAATCATCATCATTATCTCAGCTCATATATGTCCCACTGCTGGGCTCGAATCTACACCATCATCATCATCATCATCTCAGCTCATATATGTTCCTCTGTTGAGCTCGAGCCTCCTCCAAAATGGGAGGGAAATTGACCTACCATACCACGCTGGTCAGACGTGTTGGAATAGGGTTTTGTTTCGAGTTTTCCTTCTCTTGCAGAGATGTTATATGCGTTTTATATCCCTTAGTCGTCTCTTACGATCACCCACGTGCAAGATAGAGGGTAGTGAATTGTATTATTACTCCATCACCACACGGAAAAATAAATACGTGTTATTCGTTAGTAAAATATAAGAATTGTATATACTAATTCTTACATAGGTATGTCTTGAGTAAAAAATAATATAAATCCTAGGAGGTGTATCCTGATCTCAAATCATCAAAGACTGACAATATTTGTAAGATCCAAAGTTGCATGAAGCTCAATCACAAGGTTCATTAACGATGAATAACTTTTTATCTGCTTCCAGAACAATGCTTTCAATAGAAATAATATAAATGTTTCATTAAATTAACTGTAACTTTGTGATTTTTGATAAACAATATAGTAGGAACCTCCTATTGTGAAAAATACCTGTGTCTAACAATCTGTCTTATACGGAATGAATGAAATGGTCTCATTACCAATAATCCCGGTGTTCGTATATTGTTCAAACCATACCAGTAGTTGAGTCTGTGTTATTATAAGAGAGCGCTGTGGTGTGAATGAAGAAGTAGCGACAAAGATAAAAAAAGGGTATACTGAGGTGGTTTGGACATCGGGGAATAGTCCGGTCATCCGACGTGAGGCCACCGCGTGAGGGCGACGCCCCGATGGTGAAAGCTGTCGGGACGTCGACACGAGAGGAAACCGCGAGGGTAAACCGTCGAGCGGGCCACCGAAGAAAAAAATCGGGTACCGGTGGCCCGCTCGCACGGCGAAGAGAGGTATTTGCAGGGTGGGTCTATGGGGTTGCGCGCCGCCTCTTACGTCACCCCGGATGGAATTGGCGGGGCGCGAACACATCCATAGGCCACCGCAAAAAAAAAGGTGGTTTGGATACAGAATGAGTGAAGGAAGGTTGACTAAACAAGTATAGAAAGTGAGTGTGAGTGAGACGATTATAAGGGGAAGACCACGTCGTACTTTGCTGGATCAAATTGAAGATGTGTTAGCGAAAGTTCAGATTAAGAGTACGTGTAATCATTGAGCATGCGTGAAGACTGTGATGAGCGTGAATGAAGCGATGGAGGTATGTCAGGATCGTGGTTTATGGCAATCCGTGTCTCTGTCTACCTCTCTAGGAAACAGTCGTGAGGCTATATATGTATGTATATATGAGTCTAAGTGTTGATATTGTTGATATGTTATATCATTAGTTTTTAATTACTTTATAAATATAGATAATAGAATAAAATTATAACATCATTAAATGTAATTATTCCAACACCAACTAACGCTTAGATAGAATATACGTAATTATTTAATATCAAATTCCCGATAAACTAAGATGGGGGTGCCTCCGTCAACGTCAGTTCGTAACTCGATCTTCATAATAACTCCTTTGTATAAGCAACGCGAGAAAAACAAAGGAGGATTTGTAGGTCTACTTTTATTTACTGTTCTTTACTTATATTATGTTATGATGATCTAGTAACTAAAAATAATGAGTTTTCTGAGAAACAACTTTAATTTATTATTATTTGTAGATTCAAAGAAATTCTGACAAATATATAGATAACTAGCTTCTGCCCGCGGCTTCGCCCGCGTAAAAGATTACTTTCCTAAAGTTTTACATCCCCTATTTCTATTTTACCCCTTAAAGGTAAATTTTAATAACATTTTAATGTCATATTTATTTATATTTAATCAATAGCCTAAAAATAAATTTCAAGCTTCTGGGTTTACAAATGACGATACTTCCTTACAACTTTTTATCCCCTTTACGACCCTTTTTTTGCATTAAAAAGTAGCCTATGTCCTTTGTTAGGCTCTAGAATATCTGTGTACCAAATTTTATTTAGATCGGTTCAGTAGTTTTGGCGTGAAAGAGTGACAGACAGGCAGACAGACAGAGTTACTTTCGCATTTATAATATTAGTAAGGATAGTAAGTAGAAAAACAGTTTCAAGTAGCTCACTCCTACTTTCGTTCTTATTTTATAATAGTTTAGTTTATTTAAAATAAGTAATATAACATTAATATGACGCGGAGCTAATTATTAATTGATAAATTCTGAAAACTACGTAATTGTCACTTATGTAGGAATGGTGACAAATATTATCAAATCGTATAGACCTTAAAAAATAAATTAATTGCAAATATTTTAAGTGCAGGAAGTTTGTTAAAGTATAAACAGTGTAATTTATAAAAAAAAAAAAAATATTATTTTTTTATGAAACTCTAGATTAATATAGCTTTTGTATCTTCATCATCATCTCAGCTCATATATGACTTACTCTCTTTCTTTCTCCTACTTTCTACCTTTGTATATCTTTCTTTCTCTCTCCTTCTTGCGTTAGAATATTGGACGCTACTCGTTGCTAATGCTCGCGCTGGCCTGTAACAGGCATACTACACGCATGCGTTCGAGTGCCATTGCGTTAAACGTTTAACGGAATCTTGTTGGAAGTCGCATTAGAAGTTCCACTTCAAAATGTTGTTTAAAACAATGACCATTGAAATGACTGTGAAAATTGTTTCATTGTCTTCTATTGTACTCGTAACAGGTAATTAAGAAATCACTGACCAAATCCTGTTATAAGTTGTTACGCGTTCCTTAAATAAGACACACGCGTACACACGCACACACGAACACACACACGCACGCACGCACGCACGCACGCACACACGCACGCACGCACACACACACACACACACACATAAACTTATACGCACACACACAATACAATAGATTTACGGGGATGGCTGCAAATCAGCGCTGTTCTTGTGACAGCAGAAGCTGAGAAAATTCCTTTTGCCTACTAGATTTAATTTTGTTTTATTATAATTGTTAGTTTTTAGCTTAAGTTCTGAAAAGGCAATAAATTATAATTATTATTAAGACTAGTTTAGAATAATAACTATTGAAAATATCTAAAGCAATGAGCTTCAACTGTTCCATCTGTTGCTAAGTACATGCTCAGACTAAGCATCTAAGCAACTAAATCCTGAGAGCTCTGAAAATTTCCCTTTCAAAGTTCGTCCATTACCACTCATTTAAGTTAGCCCGTTAAACTATGGTCAAAGTAAAATTAGGACTCCGTGGTTTTGCCTTGCGTACTTTGAGCTAAAGCTCTTTTTATTATTATAATGTTAAAAACTAGAATGCAGTATATTTTCGAGTATTTCGTGTATTCAGAATTAATTTATTTGATTGATTCAATATATATAATTGCTGTTGATTGCTAGTACGCTTTTTGGGTCTACATTTTGACTCGACGGCATGATTCAAATAATTTTATATTTGAAAACAGCTTATAAATGTATTGTTTATGGCAGTCAAAGAATCAAAAGCGCAATCAGTAATTTTATATTTCAAAACAGCTTATAAATGTATTGTTTATGGCAGTTGAAGAATCAAAAGCGCAATAATCTTGGGCAACAACCTTTACTTTGTGAAAAAAAAAATTAAAGTCGGTGAAATATTTTTAGTCTCAACTACTAAAAAGAATAATGAGCAAAGAGCAAACCACAACAATGTTTTAAAATGCACATCAAAATAAGACTATAACAAGAAAAATCAAAGTAAACAAGAGATTGCCACCAACAACATATGAAGACTAATGTAGAGAAGAAGAGACAGAGAGACAAAAATATCGAAGCACAACATTCCTATTTGTAACCTTTTCATCTTAAAGTAATCACGCCACTTCGAGAACAAAATTGAATTATATAACATCAACATAACAATTGATAGATAAACATAAAAAAGGCACGGACAGAAGTCTGTAGATATACAATAATAATAATAAAAAAAAAACAACAGGCAGTCATGGGGACTGCCTATAGAAGTGAAAACTATTAACTTAAGACTAATTGAAATAATAATAATTTTCTAATTTTTATATAAAAATAAAAACCTATAAGTTTTTCCCCTCCGAAAACGCTCAAGGCGCCTAAAGAAGTTTTCATATAGCTATAGATATAGTATTAGCATTAGCATGTCGGTGACGCGAACCTATAATTTTTTCCCCTCCAAAGACGCTCAACGCGCCTAAAGAAGTTTTCACATAGCTATAGATATACTATTAGCATTAGCATGTCGGTGACGCGAACCTATAAGTTTTTCCCCTCCAAAAACGCTCAACGCGCCTAAAGAAGTTTTCACTTCAAAAATAGTTTTAATTGAAAATTACAACATAATAAATAGCAATATAACTGAATTTATTTTATGAAAAGACATCACACTAGAGCTAATTGAGCATATTGTATACCCATCCTTGTAGTGACAGTGTATGAATGCCATTCAGCACTCTCTATCCTGCTCGTGGATATCGAAAAACACGATTAATGGATATAATATGTATATATTCTGCAAGAGAAAGAAAACTTGAAATAAAATCCCGTATCAATACTTTTAATCAGCGTGGTATACTAGGTCAATATTCTTTTTGTTTTCCGTATGGTAACGGAGTAAGAATACAATTCACCACCCCTATCTTACCCATGGGTAATCGTAAAAGACGACTAAGGGATATAAAACGCATATAACAACTACGCATATAACGTTAATGCAAGAGAAGGAAAACTCGAACCAAAACCATATACTAACACGCCTAACCAGCGTGGTATAGTAGGTCAATTTTCCTCCCATTATGGAAAAGGCTCGAGCCCAATAGTGGAATATATATGAGCTGAGATGATGATGACTCCTCCTAATATAGAGGAGGCTCAAAGCCAATAATTAGATGTATATGAACTGTGTTAAAATATTGTATACAATCCTTACTAATATTATAAATGCGAAAGTAACTCTGTCTGTCGCTCTTTCACGCCAAAACTACTGAACCGATCTAAATGAAATTTGGTACACAGATAGTATAGAACCTGACAAAAGACATAGGCTACTTTTTAATGCAAAAAAAGGTTGTAAAGGGGGAACGGGTTGAGAGCCCTCAGCGCTCACCACTAAGACACACAAAAAAAAAGTAAAGGGGGATGAAACGTTGTAAGGAATTATCATCATTTAAAAGCTAGAAGCTTGAAACTTATTTTTAGACTATTGATTAGATATAATATAATAAATATGACATTAAAATTTCGTAAAGAAAAATAATACCCTTAAGGGGTAAAATATAAATAAGGAATGAAAAACTTTAGGATAGTAACCTTTTAAGTGGGCGAAGCCGTGGGCAGAAGCTAATTTTATATAAAAAGAAGTTATTAAAAAATATAAAAAAGAACAAGTTCGCTCTTTCTTGTCGGATCTCCTCAAAGATGGTCCTGTTCCGATCCGAGGTTGTTTATTAGATTTAATTAGGGTAAAATATAACATAAACAATATTTAAGTGCCTCCGACCGTTCTATACGCAATAAATGATATTGCATTTGAATTTGGATAAATATTACTGATATTTCAAAGTACGTTGAATTGCTAATTTCTTTAAATTGTGAAAAAAATATAATACTAAAATATTATCTATCAATATAAATAACTATAAATTATAACTTTTAAATGCTAACGTTTTTCATTAAAAAATATTCAAATAAATTATGAAAAGTTTAAGTATAGAGATGAAACGGTTTGCTGATTCATCCCCTTTCCATTAAAAAAACAGTCTTGCAATAAATTTGAACATAATTATTATTGGTACACTTTAAGCCTTTGAGGTATTGATAAATATATATCTACGTTTAATTATTTTTTTAATACTAGCAAACTCCCGCGGCTTCCTCGCTTAGTTCTTGTTCCCGAAATAAAATTGGGAATAAAATATAGCCTATTTTACTGTGTTACTCGTTACTAATGCTATATATTATATATTGGTAAAATATTTTTTTAAAATCGTGCTGGGCGGGCCACCGAAGAGAAAGAATGGGTATCGGTGTGGGCCCACTCGCACGGCGGAGAGAGGTGCTTGCGGGGTGGGTCTATGGGGGTCGCGCGCCGCCTCTTCCGTCGTCGGGACTAATTGAAAGCGTAGCAGACAAAATTTATAAACAAATTCTTATTTATAAGATTAGTTTAGGATGATGTGGCTTTATATCTATCAACATACTAAAAATATATACACATTTGTGGCGCAACCCACAAATGATCGTTCTCGATAGATGCCATTCGTGTCCGTTAATTTTATGTTTTTAAAGTCCCCCGCTCCCCACGTTCCCCTCTCCGTGTGGTAACGGAGTAATACAATTCACCACCCCTTATCTTACCCGTGGGTGATCGTAAGAGACGACCAAGAGATATAAAATACATATAACATCTATGCAAGAGAAGGAAAACTCGAAATAAAACGCTATACCAACACGTCTGACCAGAGCGGTATAGTAGGTCAATTTCCCTACCGTTATAAAAGAGGCTCGAGCCTAAAAGTGGAACATACGTGGGCTGAGATGATGATAATGATGATGAAAGTCCCCTGCCTGCACTGCAAAAAATAATTCCTTTGTTCGAGATGTAATTAAAAAAAAGAGCTTATAAAAAAGATAAAAGAAAAGACGCGACTACGCAAAACCCTTATACTAAAAAAGTGATTTAAAAAGGTATATAAATCGCTTGCCGTCGCATGGCTGTATATACTAGAAACACCTATAAAATCATTCACTATTTTGGTAAACTTTTTTATATAAACTTGGAAAAGAAATATGTTCTATTAAAAATTATTTTTTAGCTATCGGATTTCAATCGCTTATTCTAAACAATGATTATTTATTTCCAATAAATACATATAATATATGCCAAAGGAAGACTATGAAATTCGACTTTAAACTTTTCCATGGTCGTAATTCATTTTCCTGGAGTTGATATCACAAATATATACATTTCAAATCATGTTAACAAGATTTTTATTTTGATACCCATATCGCTGTATTTAGAAGGAAATAATTATTTATATGCAACATTTTGATATATGATAACCGCCATCAGGTTCCAGGGGCGATAAATCGATCTAACTTGGTTTAATTTTTAAAAAACGTCGTTTTATCATAAGATATATTATAATATTTCTTGGCTGAAAATATTAGAGTACTAGCTGATGCCCGCGACTTCGTCCGCGTGACATTCAGTTGTACTACGCACCCCTGTTTGAATCTTAAAAAAAAAATCGATCAAGTACTTCCGGCAGCCACTTAACCATTTTCATCAAGGAGGACGCTTTCTCCAATTTTCATCGGCAAATTCGTAAGCATGTGAATTAGTGTTGCCCAAAGGCAAGACTCTTGCGAGTCTCGTAAGTCTTGCAACTTTCGCTGTTGAAATAACACAGAGTCACTTGTTTTGATAGAAATAAAAAATCCCCATAGAAATGAAAAATCCAACTAAATTAATGAAATTCTATTCATCTAGTGGCAGTAACTGTACAACTATCAATAATTAGGTACATACCACTTAACGGGAGTGGTGCTATTATTTCTCCTTCTTGTACTGGTATTAAGAATACAAAATGTTGACAATCGTTTCTTTGCCAAGGAAATCGTAAAATACTGTCTAAAGGAGCACTGCGAAACTCTTGCAGTAAGTCTTGGTCTTGCATTTGTGCAACATGAATGTGAATGGCCACCTTGGCTTTGCTTCCATGTTGATAGTTAGGGTCAGCTTTTCTACTTGGGCCACAGATAAGAATACTTCAGTGAAGCATTGGTCTCATCGGTTCTATTTCCTCGGGTTTAAGCTGGAAGGATTTGGCAAAAATCTGCAATGAAAAGCACCATTGGCTTTTCATTACGATCAATATTTCGTAGTGCTCAATCGGCCTCTACGACTTCTTTTTTTATCCAATTATCGTATACGATTGCGATGGGGAGAGAAAACGGTGGGTTATGGGGCCACGCGGACGGCGTGTGTCCAGACCATGGCCTGCCAAAAAAAGAAGTAGGTGCAGTTTGCTCGTTTACCACTGTACACAATAAAACAAAAAACACTTTGAATGTGTATCTATCAGGTTTTTAACACTAGAAAGACGGGAAAATCTATCTACCTACAAAGACGGCGACCGGTCAAATGACTCCTCCAATTTATTATTTTTTTATTTTATTTTAAGTGTTAAAAATGGTAACTATAGTAATAAAACAGGGTTTAATGTATGATTAATTATAATATTTATATACAATTTTTACATTTTAACATTTTGTTTACGTAACAAGAGCCGCAAAGTGGCTTTTTACAAGTGTCGCATACCGTATTAATTTTATTTTTGCCCATTGGTACGAAATATTCTCGCCTTTTCTGAGTTGCCGGATTTTGAGTAGAAGATCAAGAAGTAGAAGGTGTAGACTCTTCAGGCAATTGTTGAGTTCCAGAAAGTCCGGCTTAAATTTCTACTTAGTCGCTAAGTTCACTTGCTAAACTAAGTATGAAATTCCTTCGTTTTATGTTGGTACCTGACATTTTCTTATAAAAAATAAAAGAATTTACCCTGCTGGGTCTAATATATTGAAAAAACTTGTACAGGCCACCTTCGAGATACCGCTTTGACACTATATTTTTTTGCTATCTGGTCACTGGTCAGCCACATCTACGCCGTACTCGGTAGTATTGTAAAAAGTCAGTTTCTGGCTATTTCTTTTATTAGCGTCTATTTCAACATTATTGTGTAACGTGCTAAGCAAACTCTATAAATTGTGCGTGTACATCTATCAGATTTCAGGATTTTTATTTCAAACTAAGTCGTATGAAATGATTTGACGTGGGCCTACGTCATTGCTACTTCCTTGCTTAGTTATGATATTGTGCCATGCTCGGTGACCACTTTGAGTTGACTCCATTTGAAGTATACACCAGGTACCGTACCGACGGACTCCTATCGAGAAGTGATAAGACTATGATGCTCAGAATCATCCGAAGTATGTCTCCTACCACGGCCTTGACCACGATAAAAGTGGTACCGCGCAATCATCGTCATTATCGCGTTCTGCACTTTCAGAGCCACAACCCGTTTCATCTTTTCGAATGTTTTGTAAGAATGAAAGTATTTCTTCAACCTGAACCCTTTGAGACATTGTCCACTATTTACTTACAATAATTTCGATTAAATTCACTGGCAGTTCGACTGTCTGTGAGTAAGACTGTCTCTTTAGTTACTATACTGACTCCTTTGACTAACAAACTACAAACAAATGATAAGCGTACCTAATTTATGTTATATCCTTTCACGTTATAATTCATCATCATCATCATATCAGCTCATATATGTCCCACTGTTGGGCTCGAGCCTACTCCATAACGGGAGGGAAATTGACCTACTATGTGGTATAGTAGGTCAGATGGGCAGACGTGTTGATATAGGATTTTATTTCAAATTTCCCTTCTCTTGCATAGATGTTATATGTATTTTATATCCCTTAGTCGTCTTTTACGATCACCCATGGGTGGTATAGGATGTGGTGAATTATATTCTTACTCCGTCACCAGACGTTATAATTATAAACACTTATTGGATCTCAGCGGTCAAATGACTGCCGCCGTCTTTGTAGGTATATCAAGATTTTAAAAAATAAACAAAAGGGATGTGAATAAGTTTCATACATCGTTTCATTTAACTACTAATATTAATAAAAGTCACAAAGTATCAATACATTAAGTCAAATGGTTTTTGAAATAATCAACATTTAAATTCAAATTGCAGTCAAATGACTGCTCCCGTCTTTCTAGTGTTAAACAATATGTGAGCTGTTTTATCACCAAAAAGTAATGTAGCTGCAGTTTCTGACATAGCCACTGCCAAAGTTATTTTACGCTGTCTCCTCATTTAATCGCTTTCTATCATCTAAGCTTATATACGTCCCACTATTAGGCTCCATCCTCGTCCGTAATGGGAGGGAAATTGACCTAATATACCACGCTGGTCAGATGTGTTGGTATAGGGTTTGGTTTCAAGTTTGCCTTTTCTTAATAGATGTAATATATATTTATATCCCTTAGGCGTCTTGCGGGTGATCGACCCACGGGTAAGACAGGGTGTGGTGAAATATATTCTAACTGCGTAACCGCACGGATAAATATATAACAAATTGCTTTCATTACGAAATAATTAATAAAAATCAATTTCTTGGTCCATGTCGCGCTTTAAGTAGCGTAGGATATCTTCGGATGGATATCTCTTATATTTTTATTATAATGTCAAAGAATTTGAAAGACTGTAAAACAATAACCTCATTAAAAGCAAAAGACCCAAACGAATGGGGATAAGTCTGTTACAGGCCTCCTCAAGGGTGTCATCTCAGCACTGATCACCTTCAAGTGCTCTGCAAGCTGCTTGAAACGTACTCTATGCTATCAACAATGTATAAAAATCTAAAAATGTAGGCCCTCGTTGTGCGAGGCACAATATGCAGCTACAGGCGCATTGTGTGGTAGTGGCTACGTAAACTACCAACCTTTACTTTGCTCGTGGATGTCGTAATAGACGACTAAGAGCCTTATAACAACCTGGGCCAACTCCATCTGATGCCGATTGGTCAACTATTACATTCCCGAGCAGGGTTGACGTCTGGCAGGCGGCCGGTCATAAAACTATTGCCAATAAATTTTACAATATGTACTATGAAAGAAGAGTACATATTGTATCGACGCCAAGTAATTGAGATAACTGTAGGAGAATGATGAGGCGGCAGTAACCGTATTCACTATTGCTAAGGTGACTGGTGTAGTGATGGGTCATGGTTGCTTCGGCATGTATCTGCTAAAGGTTTCAAGGAGGGAGAGCACACCGTCCAACCACTACTGCGATTGAGAGGTGGACACGGCGCTGCATACGCACAAAGTCTGCGTGGCCTGGGCAGAGCAGCGCCTTGAACTCATCGCAATCATCGATGCCAAACTGGCGCTATCGACCATCGCTAAGACGATGCTCGATAGCGTCAGGAACTGGGACTCGGTTGCCGCCGACAGTCGTCCCACAGAAAAAATGGCGGGGCGTGTCACAGAGGAAACTCTCCATGCTAACACACTTTACCCCGGCGCATCGGACGTTATAGGCGCGAGTACCTGCACCTGTTGCTATCCTAACTGTGGTCGTGGGTAGATGGACCATAGGAATTAATCTACCACTCGCAGAAACACCGACAGTGTGAGGGCGATGCAATGCTGCTGTTTGCCGGGGTGTCGACGGAGGCGATACCTGAAAGGCTAAACTCTCGGTCAGGCCACGGATGTCAAGTAACCGATACCAGAAGCCAGCCTGATGGCGATGGGGAGAGAACGCAATGAGTTATGGAGCCACACCACGCCCTTCTGTTGCCCTGGAAGGAATGGCCGTGTCCAGATCATAGCCAACCAAACAAAAACAAAAAAGGGTGCACTTTGCATACTGGCCCAAAGTAGCATCTTAACTAAAAATGTACGTTTTGTACGCTCTATGATGTGGATTTTACTTTTTTTTTCGTGTTTGACTTAGTTGTTAGTCGTAGATGGCTATGACAACTTTACTCGGACTGTTAGGTGAGTGCTGAGAGCTTTCCACCCAAAGTATCTTTACTAAGTTCAAGAAGTTAATGTAGTAGCGTAGTAGCTTTTGTAAATATAACGAAAAAATGATTTAAAGTTTTAAACTAAATTATAGCGCCATCTATTGCTCATTTAACAAACTAAATAAATCATGCATTTTATTAATTTATAGCTAAATTATATATTATTAACTAATTAAAACATTATTTTTTTATCACAAATAGTTTTAATGGTTATTTTGACTACCTGACTAATGTTATGTATTATGTCAACTTCAACTTTGAAGGAGGTTTGAGCCCAGCAGTGGGATGTATATGAGCTGAATTCATGAAACTACTACATATTAAGTAATAAAAATATTTTCCTTACGTTATAGATACATTAAATAATTATTTTCAATTGAACCTTTTAGTGACGTAAAAGGCGAGCGGTGGTTTTAAAAACTTAAAAGCCCATAACTTTTTTTACAGACATCAGATATCAATGAAACAAAGACTAAATGTTGCTCTGAATTGGGCTTAATCTTTTTATCAAAACTGCGAAACTATCCATTCAGTATCTTCGGAGATTAGCGATTACAGACATACAGACATACAGACACACAGACAGACAAAAAATTCCAAAAAAAGATTTTTGGGTTCTGTTAGTGTTTTCTTACTGCCTAGATTCATTTTTTAATAAATTTATCAAATGTACAGACACGGACTTTCTACTCGTTTATTATATGTATAGATGAAAGCAAATTTTGATGCTGTCATTAAGAATAGATACAGCTCAGTTGGACAATAGAACAGTCTAATCCAGACAGCACCGGTTCAGATATTTAATTTCACTTTTTATTACATTTTTCCTTTTTTATTTTACATACATGCATACATATCATCACGCCATATCCCTTGCATAGTAGGCAGATAGAGAACAGAGTGCCAGAGAACTCTATCCTTGCATACTTCGCTCGCTTCCTCAACATTCATAATTCTCTTCATACACGCTCGCCAGTTTCGGAGACTCTTGACTTCACCTTCCTTCAGTGTATGACCAATCCGGTCAAGGTAGGTTAGTCTCGGTCTCCTCCGGTACCTATATCCTTCCACTTTCGAATTGTATATCTTCTTAACCAGACGTTCGTTCTGCATCCTTTTTTATTTTATTTAAGTTATATTTATTTTTGTTATATTATAATACATATATCTTCCAATACATTATAACAAGAAAATACCGAGCAAAGTTACGTCATCGAGATATTTTATATATGCAAACATAGACGGTCGAAAACATAACCCTAATTTTTCGTAGTTGAGTAAAAAGAAACATATATCTTTACAAGAATGATATCCATGTCTAAAAGACTTGAGCGCTGCAAAATGGTTAATATCATGTCGCAGGTGTTTCAACTCATTAGGGAACAAGTTAAAAATTCCAACAGTTTATATATGGATGTCGTAGTGATTTTCGTCAGTCAGCGACGAGTGTTTTATTACATCTTAGTCTCTCTCTCTTAATTATTTCTTTCATTTGGTTAGAAAAAGAACTCTCGACGCGTTTAAGCGTCAGATTTAATGATAAATTTAGCTCCCCTCTTAAGCTTTTTTCAGCTTCGAATTTATAATTAACACTGTTCTAATATTTTTTTTTTCTAAGAACTAGTTTCTTCGCATATTTGACGTGTATTAAGTACACTATTAATGCGACTGCTTTCTATGTGGTGACGGAGTAAGAATACAATTCAGCATCCCCTTTCTTACCCGTGGGTGTGATAAAAGTTTATAATAATCAGATAACATACATACATACATATCATCACGCCATATCCCTTGCAGGGTAGGCAGAGAGAACAGAGTGCCAGAGAACTCTATCTGTGCATACTTCAGTCGCTTCCTCAACATTCATAATTCTCTTCATACACGCTCGCCGGTTTCGGAGACTCTTGACTCCACCTTCCTTCAGTATATGACCAATCTGGTCAGATAACAATCTAAGACAATGGGAAGTCGAAATAAAAACCTATACTAACCCGTCTGATCACCGTGATATTCCCTTGAATAATTTTTGCTTATATTGTAGAAGAACCTTGAGCCCAGCAGTGGGACATATATGGGCTAAAATGATGACTATGATGGTTAACATGGTAAACTGTTGTTCTGAGTCTGGATGTAATTTATCCGCGATATTTTCATGTTCTTGAAGCTCTCCGCAATAAAATTATTATTTTCTTAAAACAAGGTCTTTCGTGTCTTTATAAAAATAAAACACAAATAATAAAAAAAAAATAGTGGATATTTTTTTTTCCATTTATTTTGGCACATACAGTCATACAGAAAAACATTACAAGTTTATACAATATTTAAAGTTATAGACAATGAGTGCCTAATAATAGTTATAAAGAATTACTTAAGTATCTATTTGACAAACAAGGCCATAGTGACCATAAAATGGTCTTTCATGTCTTTATAAAAATAAAACACAAATAATAAAAATAAAATATTAGTGGATAAATTGATTTTATTGTATAAACATTAATTCTTCCTAGAAAGGCATTCACATGTAATATTTAAAGCACCCGTTAATACTGTCATTACAGTATATTAATACACTTACTAGATGACCCGCTGAACTTCGTATCACTTACCTCCTAATATAAACCACATGTATTTCAGAGCAAGTAGCTTTATAAAGGCATCATCAGATGGTCTAAGTATCGGCTCCATAGTGAGCAAATCACGCACACATGTCCAGCATAATGTTCATAGTTATTTTGCATAGACACTTATGTTAACAAATAAAATAAGGTACCAGCCTAAATTTTTTTTCGATCTTTTTGGATTGCACCAAATTACTGAGCGTAATAGTAGTATAGTAACCTAGCAACACTGACTGTCACTGTCACTGAGCTTTTTGCAAGAAAAGAAACATTTGTTGCAAGAAAAGAAATGAAATGATTTAAAAATTTATAACAAATAAAAAATAATATTATTCCTATGTTTTATTTTTCATTGGAACTTTTGTTACAACTCAAAATTTCAAATTTTGTTTTTAACTTTCGATAACTTTCGGTTTGCTCGTTATACTTCTGAAAATATTTTTTAGAAAAATATTCTCCAGTTATAAATGAAAGTGTATTTGGATAATCTGAATAAAAAAACGTAAGTATCGAATTAATATTAACTTAGTCAATGGCTATCGGCTTAGTTAATTATCTACTAATAAAACTATATGTTTTGAAGCACAATTTTTCACCTAATGATAAATGTATCGACTGCGGATACTACCAACGCCTATGTTGCTGGTAAGTGTCATAAAAGAGAATTAAGAGCTTTACATGGATTTGGACCATCTTCATCTACTGATGTCTGATCAACAATTACATTCCCAAGGAGGTTTGACATCAATGAAGAAGGATGGAAGAATACAGATTGTGTCGACCCCTACAAATACCAAATAATTGGGATCATCATCATCAGGTGATGATAGATTTCTCAAAGTTTATTTCTTCTCAATCTATGTATTGTATGCCGCGTTTTAGGGAATGAGTTCTAATGTTTTACTGTGTATAGCTAAATACACATTGGTGATGGAATGAGAATACAATTCATCAACCCTATATCTTACCTGTAGGTGATCGTCGTGAGGATATAAAACGCATTTTTTTTTCCCGCAAGGTGGACCATGGATGTGGTTGCGCCTCAACAAATCATCCGGGGCGACAGAAGAGGCGGTACGCAACCCCATGGACCCACCCTGCAAACACTTCTCTCTCTCTTCGCCGTGCGAGCGGGCCACCGGTACCCGATCTTTGTCTTCGGTGGCCGGCCCGGCGGTATACCTTTGCGGGTTCCTCTCTTGTCGATGCCCCGACAGCTTTCGCCGTCGGGGCGTTGCCCTCACGCGGTGGCCTTACGTCGGGTGACCGGAAAATTCCCCGGTCTGATCACCTGAAGCCTCAGTTAGGGCGGCATCAGGCGCAGATACTCGCGTCTGCGCCGCCCCGGCCGCTGGCGGCGGCCCGGGTCACGGGAATCCACCCGGACTCGTTCCGCGGCCTCTTTCTGTGAGATGACAGCCTCGCAGAAGGCGGCGACCGCGTCCCAGTTCCTGATGCTGTCGACCATCGCTTTCGCGACAGCCGGCAGTGTCAGGTCGGCACCGATGACAGCGACGAGGTCACAACGTTGCCGGGCCCAAGTCACGCAGACCTCCAGCGTGTGTTGCGCCGTGTCCTAGTCACTGCCGCACTGGTGGCAGGACGGAGTCGACTCCCTCCTTGCGATCTTGTGCAGGTATTTGCCGAAGCACCCGTGCCCCGACAACACCTGCACCAACCGGAAAGAGAGGACTCCGTGCCGCCGCTCCATCCACTCCGTCAATACGGGCCGGAGAGCCTCTACGGTAAGAACACCGTGCCTGGGCCGCTCTAGCCACGTAGCCCAGCGAGCGATGACGTCTCGGCGGGCGTCCTCGCGCCAGGTGGCTATCTCGCTAAGCGATGGTGAGCCATCCTCGTCGCGCACTGAGGTCACCCGCCGGTTGAGGTCGGAGAGCATCTCCGCCTCTATGTCCCACGGGGGTGTCCCGGCCAACACCCCGCCGCCTCGGCCGACACCGTGCGGTATCCGCGGATGGCTCTGACCGTCATGATTCTCTGAGGGCGCCACAGAAAAGCCCTCAGCCGGAGGGTCATGACGCCCACACGAGACCTCGCCCACACGGGTGCCCGTACATGGCCATCGAGCGGATCACCCCCGCATACAGCCGTTGGCCCTCAAAACTGGGTCCGCCCACGTTCGGCATGAGCCGTGATAGGGCGGACGCCGCGCCGACCAGCCGGGGAGCAATTCGACGGAAATGCTACCAGAAAGCCCATCGCCCGTCCAGCACCAGGCCCAAGTACTTCATATGGGCCTGGACACTGATGTGGATGGAGTTGACGACTATCGAGGCGCCGATAGGCGGCCTTACACGGGGCCCATGGAATAAGCGGGCCGTCTTATATAAAACGCATATAACATCTATGTGAAGGAGGAAACCTCGAAACAAAGCCCTATACCAAAACGTCTGATCGGCGTGGTATAGTAGGTCAATTTCCCTCCTATTATGGAGGAGGCTTGAACTCAACATTGGGACATATATGAGCTGAGATGATGATGACGAAGGTTTTATTTTAAGTTTTCTTTCTCTTCCAGTGATGTCATCTAATTACTTCTTCAAGTTTTTGAATCTTTGAACAACATTCGTGGCAAATATAGGCATATTAGTCATTAATGTATCATCATCATGCTCCGATGGTTTGGACACGTGGAAAGAATGCCGAACGAACGTCTGGTTAAGAAGATTTACAATGCGAAAGTGGAAGGACGTAGGTACCGGGGTAGACCGAGACTCACCTACTTAGACCAGATTGGTTACGTGTTGAAAGAAGGTGGAGTCAAGAGTCTTCGAAACCGGCGAGCGTGTATGAAGGGAATTATGAATGTTGAGGAAGCGAGTGAAGTATACAAAGGATAGAGTTCTCTGGCACTCTGTTCTCTCTGCCTACCTTGCAAGGAATATGGCGTGATGATATGTATGTGTATTAGTCGTTACATTTCCAAGAATCATTACTGTTAAGACCAGCACTAGAAATCAATATTATTAATTATATTAACTGTTTAACTTTTCTGAAACTTTATGAAAGAACTTCGTACACAAAAATGTTTAGTCTCACCTCACAAAGCTGTTAATAAAGTTACGTACGCTTACGTTACTTCAAATAAAAATCGTGACAGACGACGTCGACGTGTCGATGTATTGAAACGGGTATCAATAGAAAGTTTTACACACTACGCTTTGATATCTACCACATAAAAAGTTTTGTTGGTACGTATTGTACTTGAGCCTTTTGAGCAACGACATTTTCACAAATGAAAGATAATTTTGTTAAATATATTGGAGTTTTGAGAGCATGAATTGTAAGAAAACATCCTGGCCATAAAACTGTAAGAAATACCATAAAATATAAGAAACAATTGATTTCTATAAATATAAGAAAGTAATAATAATAGTGTGCCACTATATTTATTCAAAACTTTCTGTATTCAGTTAAAAAAGAGTAGCAGAAAACAATAATTAAAATATTGGTCTATCTGTCTTTGTGTGCACTCTTATCTCCAAAACTGCTATATGGATTATGTTGCGGTTTAAATAAATTTGTTAAAATATAAAATTTGCGTAACAAAATAGTAAAGAGTGACTATAAAACTATTTATTAATTTAAATATTAATAAAGAATTAAAAAAAAACTACTTAAGATTGATCAATAGGAAAGTTCTGTCAAAATCGGTTTAGTTGTTTTGGAGATGAGTCGTAAGAAACAGACGGATAAAAATTTAAAAATTGTATTTTAATTTTCGGTACCTATCTCCGCTCATATATGTTCTTCTGCTGGTGTTGAGCTTCCTAGTGAAATTAATACACCTAAGTGAGACAGGTTGGTTTAGGGTTTAATTAATTTCTTCTTGCAGTGATGTTATCTTCTTGCCTTCATTAGACTTCATCTACGATCGCTCATGAATAAGAATGAAGATAGCGAGTGAACTGTGTTTTTAATTCGTACTCCGGTAGATTTTTTTTATTGCTTATGGTGATAAACGAGCAAGCAGCACACCTGATGGTAAGCGTCACTGCTGCCCATTGACCTTTGCTATGCTAAGGGTATAGCTAGGCCGCTGTCTACCATTACAAACCCCAAACCCACCCAGTTGGGCTGGCGGCTCTCTCGCTCACCGAACGAAGCGCAATAGCACATTGTTATTTCTCAGACGTCGATCTTCTGCAAGAGTGTGGTGCTACCCTGGACAGATCGGCACGCGGCTGTAGACAGACGATTGTCAACCGTATGGTACTACCACGGTAAATATCTGTGTTATACTATGTTATAATAAAGTATTTTGTTTGATTAATTAATTAGGGACTTAAAGAGCGGTTTGTGAATATCGTGTAATATACTAACTATTCTTAATAGGGATTTATCTAATATTTCAAACGGGTCTAATGCTTAGCACCTGGGCGCGGCAATAACAGGCGTTTGGTGTCATTTATAGGGCGTACCGGTCAGTTATTGGTCTTTATGATATATTGTTACTGGATCATAGCGTGTTATGATATTTTGGGGATCAAATACCTTTATATTGTTTTTCGAAAACATGGCCTGAATAGGGACTTGTTGTTATATTTTATGAAAATAATTTCTTTTGTTATTATAGACTTAGGTAATTTTAGAGAGTTCTTTAAAGTATTTGGCCAGTAATTATGCATACATATGCATTTAAATTTTTAAACAAATATCGTCGAATATATAAAAAATTTAGACAGAAAAAGAAACGAGAATAAACAAAGAGGTTAAAAATAAGAAATTAAATGGATTAATACATAATTTATATAAAAAATATGGTTTGCAACTGTCTTAAAAGGGTTTCCCTCGGCTTTTGCCAGACATACAATTTATTCTTTTTTTTTAATTGCATTTGGTGGCAAACGACTTTAAGCACACCTGATGGTAAATGTCACTGCTGCCCATGGATCTTTGCAATACCAAGGTCATAGCTAGGCCGCTGCCAACCAATATAAACTCCAAACCCACCCAGTTGGGCTTCCGGCTCTCTCGCTCACCGAACGAAGCACAACAGTACATTGCCATTGCTTAGACGTCGATCTTCTGCGAGAGTGTGGTACTACCCCGGACGGACCGGCCCGCGGCTGTAGATAGAGAACTGTCAACAGCGTTGTCCTACCACTATTATTTCTATTACATATCGATAAAGTAACAAAGACCTTGACTATATAAATAGTCATATCTACATTCCAGGTCTCCTATCTTGTTTTTTATTGCACACCCAGTTAGGCTGCCGGCTTTTTCGCTTACCGAACGAAGCGCAATAGTATATTGCCATCACTGAAACGTCGATATTCTGCGGGAGTGTGGTAGTACCTCGGATGGATCGGCCCCCGGCCCTAGACAGAAAACTGTCAAAAGTGTAGTCCTACCACTAGGATTTCTATAAAGTTAAGTAGATCCTAATTATATTTTATCGATAAAGTAAATTATTTCTATTATCTGTCTCCTGGCACAGGCTAGAATCTGAATTGCAGATTCTCCTGCATTTAGAACCTTTTTAGTACTTAGGGTGGGGATTTTGAAGTACGATTTTAATAATACAATTTTATCCTTTTTTTTTTACATATATTTCAAATAAAAATTATTGATATACTATTAAATATACTTGTATTACGAAAATAGTACATAATTCAAAAATGTTTTATTTTATTGGTTGTAACACGAATTGGTAATATTTATATTGTAATCAGTTGCTTTCTAGACTTTTCAAATTACAGGGAGCCACACGAAATTATGTTTTAATGCTCGTTTTCCCCAATGACCCCTTAAAGGTTAAGCAACGCTTAAGGCAATAAATATGACATATAATGTTTATGTTGTGTAATTTTTATCGCCATAGGTTTTACATCAAATTCTAATTTGACTTAGGATCAATTATAATCAAAACAATTAATTAACCTCAGTATTATGATTCATTTAAATTATCTCAATTGTTACAAAAATATCGAGGTTTTCAGTGAAAATGACCATAAATTTACTAATATTGAAATAAAACTACTTTTACGGTTTCTATCGCGTTTGTATTTGATTATTAATTGCCCAACGTTTCGAGTACTTTACAGTGATCATGGTTACGGTACAACTAAGATGTCTTACGTCCAAAAGTCATCGTTATTACAGAAATTTATATCTACCCGCTACAGTATCAGTTATTAAAATTTTGATCCACATTTTAATACAAATTCATTGCCAGTACAAAAAGAAAATGATGATGTATGTAAAAAAAAATATGTTGTTTATGATCAGTTTTATTAAACATTTAATATGTGATAATTATTATGCAATTTTTCTTCTTTCTTTGCAATTTTTCTTCTTTCTTGACAATTTATATGTGTGTGAAACGCCCAGAATTTTAGTGTAGCAGGTGGCACGTGACTGTGGTTTACACCGGGCGTTCGCCATAACCTCAACCAGCCGGCGGTATAACATTAAAAGGTCACTCATATATGAAAAAAGACACTTTCTTTTTATTTGAAAATGTAATTCAAAGATTTAATATGAATCATAAGAAAATGCTAGAACATATGTATTGATTATATTTCAAAAAAAATCTTTTTATTGCAAAAGCAACGAGTTTAATTGGAAGGCACTACCTCGAACTCAGAACAACTATAATTAACTATTAGTACAAACCGCAGGAATTCTGTTGCAATTTATATCTCACCGAAATGTTCAAAAACAAAGTTGGAAACTATAAATTATATCATTTGCTACAAGAATCATTTTGTCAAATATTATCACATTTAAATAATTATGCAACCACAGCTTCTTTTGCGTATATACCTATATACATATAAGTAAAGAATGTTTTTTTTTAATGGTAAATGTCACTGCCGCCCATGAACCTTTGCAATACTTAAGATATAAGCTAGGCTACTGCCGATCAATCCCCAAACCCACCCAGTTGGACTGCTGGCTCTCTCGCTCACCGAACGAAGCGCAATAGCACATTACTGTGACTCATACGTCGATCTCCTGCGAGAGTTTAGTACTGCCCTGGATGGACCAGCCCATGTTTGTAGACAGAGAACTGTCGACAGCGTGGTCTTACCACTAATAGATGGAATGGAAATAAAATTTCGCATCAACCCTTTCTTTAATGATAATAAGAAAAAACTTCGTAAGATATCGTAGTCCGATTAAATTAAATTAGAGTAATCATTTGAATTTTTTACATAACATTTTTTGCTCAAATACCTCTCGCTTATATCCAAGCTTTGAATATTATTAGATAGTACTATAACATTGTGTAAAGTGTTATTTGATTATTTAAATTAAGAGTCTCTATTGTGACTCACAGAGGAATAGCTACATTTTGTATAACGCATAACCCTTTTGCGTAAACTCACTTAACAAAATATTTTTTCTGAGTCAAAATTCTAAATGATAGCACAGATGTCATAGTAGGCTATTATGTTAAGTGTCACGAGTTCGATCGAGTTGAATGTTGAAGAAGCGAGTGAAGTATGCAAGGATAGAGTTCTCTGGCACTCTGTTCTCTCTGCCTACCCTGCAAGGGATATGGCGTGATGATATGTATGTATGTATGTAGTTCGATTCCCATGCAGACAATACTTTTTCATGCTTCACAAATTGTTGTCTTGAATCTGAGTGTAATTTTTGGCGGGTATTTATATATATATGTAGTCTCTTCGCAGTAAAATATATTTAAAAAAAAAAATGTACTTTCAGCCCATGTAATATACCCAGTTACACTATACAATGATAGTTACAAATGCTGTGAACTTTTACATTATTCATGATTGTCGTAAAATACGACTAAGGACTTTATATTGACCTGGGCCAACTCTAGTCAACAGTTACATTCCCAAGACAACAACGTTAACTAGGCGTCATAATGACTAAAAACACAACTGACAATAACTATTAATAATATATAATATGTATATGTAAATTAGTTAAGTAGTTAGAATTCATTTTAGTTATGTGTATATTTCAGACTAGTTAGAATTGTTTTTTGTTTCAGTATACTACTTGTCACCGTATTTCTCATGTAATCTTAGAGTCATACTCACCGGCCCTTTATATACTATTTCGTACCGTACAATCTCCTTCGTTTGACGGCCTACGAACGAGTTTTACGGCACATTGGCGAAGTTGCGGTTAATCGCTAACAGAAGCCATTCATCAAGAAGAAGAAGAAGAATAATATGTACTATGACAGAAAAGTAGTTGTTGCATCGATGCTATGTAATCGATTTAAGAATAGGGTAATCTTGATCGTATTTCCTATTATTGGGCACGATTCTCCTCTACAGTGAAAGCTACCTTCCTATTCCAAATTGATTAGATGGATTAGCATAGTATTATAGAAGTAATTTTAATTGTTTTATTCCCTCACTCGTATCTTAAGTCACAAGTGCTAGAAAGAAATAGAAACTATGAAGTTCATATATATGTATATATATAAATAAACTTCTTCATGTGGGCTTAAGAATAAAATATATCTCCCTATTTTTAACCATATCATATTATCCTTGCATATCTATTTTTTGTGAAAAGGTCTATATCCCGTACTGGATATAGTCGATAAGATAATGGTTGGATTGATATACATTTAATATAGGTAACTATATCAGTCGATGGACTGATGACCTCATCAAGGTCGCAGGAAACCGTTGGATGCAGGTGGCACAGGACCGTTGCAGATGGTATTCTCGTGGAGACGCCTATGTCCAACAGTGGACGTTTACGGGTTGATGGATGGATGAAGATATACATTTAGTATAGGTTTATTAGTGGTAGGACCACGCTGTTAACAGTTATCTGTCTGCAGCCGCGGGCCGGTCCGTCCGAGGTAGTACCACACTCTCGCAGAAAATCGACGTATGAATAATGGCAATGTGCTACTGCGCTTTGTTCGGTAAGCGAGAGAGCTGGAAGCCCAATTGGGTGGGTTTGGGGTTTATATTGGTAGGCAGCGGCCTAGTTATACCTTTGGTATTGCAAAGGTCCATGGGCGGCAATTACACTTACCATCAGGTGTGCTACTTGTTCGTTTGCCACCAATAGCAATAAAAAAAAACTACTTCACTTGATTGAGTATAAAATAAATTAATTTAATTCAGTATAATAAAAATATGGCTATGGATTTCGATGGTTTTAATAGAAGCCACACCTCGCCAAAATTACCCAATATTGCTAAAAGACCGAACATCGTTACTTACCTTTTGTTTCACGCTCCAAGATATTATTTCCGGTCATGCCATCGCGTTGAATTATTATTTTATAGCTATAATAAAATTAATAGGCGTCGTTTCCTTTTTCGCTTTGTAAGGATGGATGAATTTTGATATTTCCTAGTAATTTTCTTAATCATAATGAGATTTCGAGTGTTCTTGGTAACCACCATGGAGGAAATGAAATATCACCGTGTTTTTATATTACAATAAGGCAAGTATGTTCAAATGATACAATTTTCATTAGCTCGCTGACACCTATTTAGAGCGTTAGAAATCACAATTAATATAAACAATTTTCTTTTCTTTTAAGAAAATTTATCTTTCCAAGTAAATTATATTTATTTTATATTGTGATAGATTAATAATACCCTGTAAACGATATCTATTGACAGAGCTGTCATAAATGGTGGCTAAGGAAAAATATCCTAGATTTCGTGGTTAGACCACGGTGTTGACAGTTTCTGTCTACAGCCGCTGGCCAGTCTGTCCGCGGTAGTACCACACTCTCGTAGTACCTCTGAGTACTAGCAATATGCTATTGCGCTTCGTTCTGTGAGCGAGAGAGCCAGAAGCCCAACTGGGCGAGTATTTTTTTTTTTGCTTTGGACTATGGATGCGTCTCGCCCCGCCAAATCGGTCCGCGGTGACGGAAGAGATGCCCCATGACCCCATAGACCCACCATGCAAAATCCTCTCTTTGCCGTGCGAGCGAGCTGCCGGTACCCGATCCGTCGTCCTCACGCGGTGGGTTCACGTCGGGTGACCGGACTATTCTCTGGTCCGATCACCCGAGGCCTCGGTTAGGGCGGCATCAGGCACAGGTATTCAAGCCCAGGGAAATGTCCTGGGCTCGATCCGCCGCCTCCTTCTACGAGATGACTGCCTCACAAAAGGCAGCAACCGCGTCCCAGTTTCTGACGCTGTCGACCATCGCTTTCACGACAGCCGTCAGCGTCAGGTCCGCACCGATGACAGCGACGAGGTCACGGCGCTGCCGGTGCCAACTCTCAACTGACCTCGAGATTGTGCTGCGCCGTATCCTCGCCACTGCCGCACTATTGGCAGGACGGAGTCAACTCCTTCCTTACCGTGTGCAGGTATATGTCGAAGCAACCGTCCCCCGTCAAAACCTGCACCAGCCCGAAAGAGAGGACTCCGTGCCACCGCTCCATCCATTCTATCATTACGAGCCGGAGGGCCTCAACGGTAACAGTACCGTGTCTAGGCCTTTCCAGCCGGCCAGCCCAACTGGGTGGCTTTGGGATTTCTATTGGTAAGCAGCGGCCTAGCTATAGCCCTTGGTATAGCAAAGGTCCATGGGCGGCAGAAACACTTACCATCAGGTGTGCTACTTGCTCGTTTGTCAGCATAAATAATAAAAAAATCATTTGCATAATATTTTTCGTCTATCCGTGTGGTGACGCAATAAAAATATGTACGTTTTATCACCAGTTTTCTTGCCCGTGCTTGTTTTGAAAGATGACTAGAGGATATTTTATCCAGATAACAGTAATGCAAAGGAAAGGAAACTTGACATAAAGCCATATACCAACCTGTTTGACCGGCCTGGTACCATCCCATTATTTTCTTTATGTAGTTACGGAATGAGAATAGAATTGTTTCCACTTATTCCGGGGATATATATATATATACTAATACGTCTGACCAGCGTGATATAGTAGGGCAATTGCCCTTCATTATGTAGGAGGCCCGAGCCTAACAGTGGGATATATATGGGCTGAGGTGATGAGATGATCCAGGGGAAGCGTAAAAACGGTCTAGAGGCCTCACAAGGAGAGTGGATTGCAATTATTACCTGAGGAATCTATTAAGTTTCACGGTGACCGCTGACTTGAATTCCTTTATTTATAAAGGAGGCCTACAGCTCTACTGGATGAAGGGCTCTAAGGCTCTAGATACCTAAATTTCAAATCATAATAATAATGACAAAGTTTTATTACCAAGAATAGAAATCATGAACAAAATATTAGTATAAGCATTTTTAAATCAAAAATAATCAGTTGTATTCCACTAAGTCGGAGGCTTGATTCAACTGTGCAATTCTCTTTAATGCTCTCTGAATTTAACTTTATCGCGTTAGATTAACGTAATGTGTAAGAATGGGTGATCAATTCGGGGTAATTTACTGGGGCAACCGCTTTGGGTACAAATGAGAAAATCATTGAGCGTTAGTTTCGAGTACATTCATTGTATAAAGTAGGTTTAAACGCTTAAGTGTAATGCATTTGCCAATCTGTAATACTATTATTTAGTTAAAAAGTTTTGATATATTATTGTGAACGTTTTAATTTTGATAAAAATTACCAATTTAATGCGACACAATATTTTATTGAACAGTAAAATAAAGCTATGAAAAACAATCAGTAACTAGTGTTGTGAGAAACCAAAAGTTAAAAGAACATAGGATAATGACTTCTAATGTTTACACGAGTAATACACATTTGAAATAAAACTATTACGGATTCTATAGCGTTTGTATTTGATTTTTAATTACCCGACGTTTCGAACACTTTACAGTGATCATGGTCACGTGAGGACTAAGATTTTTTTTTTTTTTTTTTTTTTTTTGTGGTGGGCCATGGACGTCGCACCCCGCCAAATCGGTCCGGGGTGACGGAAGAGGCGGCGCACAACCCCATTGACCCACCCTGCAAGCACCTCTTCTTCGCCGTGCGAGCGGGCCGCCGGTACCCGATCTTTGTCTTCGGTGGCCCAATTTATATCTACCCTATAAGATATTAAATTTTGACCCATATTTTTAATATAAAATTAATGATGGAGTTTAATTTATTAAAAATCAAATACAAACGCGATAGAGACCGTAAAAGTAGTTTTATTTCATAAAAGAACATATGATATTCAATTCTTCTTCCACTCTTGGATATAAATAGCCTCCCCGTCACTCATAACAATCATGTACCATCTGCAATATGTAATGGAGCGGCTGCTATGAATGAGTGCCATTGTTTAAAATGCATGCATTTTATGGTAAGCAATAATTCCGTAATGACAGCCGGGTTAACTTATTAAGCGTGTCGATCAGAATTCGTTTCAAAGCATGGTGATTACAATTTGTGGGGAGGCCTATCTACAACATTGGACTTTGATAGGCTATTAATCGAACTTGGATCTATACAGCTGAAAATTCATTATTATCCTGTTCTTATCCCAATTATTTGTGGTCGACGCAATATGTACTCCTCTTCCATGGTATATATTGCAAAAGAAATTAGTAATATTTGTATGTCCGGCCGCCTGCCTGACGCCAACTCTTTGGGAATAGAATTTGTTAACCAGACGGTATCAGATGGAGTTAGTCAAGGTCGATCGATATAAAGCTCTTAGTCGACTTTTTCGACATCCACAAGCAAAGTAAATGTTGATAGTATTTGTAGCCGCTACCATACAGCTCCAATACAATCGAAAATAATTCTAAATTCTGTAATAGGTAAATAATTATCTATAACAGTCTTCAACGGTCATGAGAACAAAGAGGATATTCATGGCTAAAAATGTTATTGTCGATAAAAGACGTTGGATAAAAAGCATTAAACGTTACTATGTCGTTCTAAATTCAAAGAATAAAATGTTCCCATTTGTATTGGCAAACTAACTATTTAAATCAGAAAGCCGATTGAAACTCCCACTGATTCGATAAAGAAAAATACACTCCAAATAGAGTCTCACTTTAAGTCTATTTCGAAAAATACAATTCCGCGTTCCCCGCACAATGTATAAAACCGTAGGCAATAATAGAAAAGAACATTGGGATTCATGAATGCTGAAATCGCATCTGCGTAATAAAATAAACTGGGACAGAACACGAGTATCGATGAATAAAGAAAGGTGTTTTTACAACCGACTTTTGTTTGATTTACTTTTATTTGTGTTTGTACGAAAAATATAACTAAAATGGGCTTCTGTTTTATTTTCTTCAATAATAAATAAAAAATGTAGAAATATAAAATTTAAAATTTATTGGAAGGCATTAAGTTAATGAGATTTTATTTTAATGATCACAATTTCTTATAAAAAAAAATATGTCATTTAACTAAATTTGTATATAACATAAATTATATAATATATAATATGATTATTCTTAGGATTAATAATACCTAGTTAATACTGACCTTCTAAAATTTATATAAACTATTAGAATTATACTCATCATTCTCCTACTCTTATCCCAATTACTTGAGGTCGATATTGTATCGACCTCAAGTATAGTCTTATTTCATAGTATATATTGTAAAAGTTATTGGCAATATTTTTATGACCAGCCGCCTGCCAGACGCCAACCCTCCTTGGGAATGTAATTGTTGACCAAACGGTATCAGATGGAGTTGGCCCAGGTCGTTATAAGGCTCTTAGTCGTCGTTTACGACATCCACGAGCAATGCAAGGGTTGGTAGTATTCATACCATACAGCTTAAGTATAAAAGTGTCTAATATTCTATAATTCTGCCTACATACTTGACCTCAGTAGAGTAGTATTGATACTCGGCCGATCCATTGTTCAAATTGAAGTAAAAGTGATAGATTGTACGATATGCCAAAATTGCTTTTCTGCAAATATGTTTTAAGTTTCATTGAGTTATTGACCTATTAAAAGATTTGTGTTCCATTTGCAAAGAGTATTCAACTTTGTCTATAATTAAAACTTTGTATTGAACTAATTACTGAAACGGTGCTATATTTTTTTGTAAATCGCTAGTAAAGGTGCACAAGAATGATGCTTCATTCATCATCATCATCATTTGCCTGCCCTCATCCCACGCTAAATGGGGTCGGCACAACATGTTCTTGCCTTCCACAATCTTCTATCAGCCGTCATATCTGCACTCACAACTTTTATACACATATCCTCGTTTACACAACCCATTCGTCTCTTTTTGGGTCTCCCACGATTCTTACGCCCATCCACAAGCATATTGATAACCCTCCTTGTCACATGTCTTTCATCCCTCCTCATCACATGTCCATACCAACACAATCTCGTGCTCCTAATCTTCTCTATCACTGGTGCTAATTTCAAAACTGAAGATGAATGACGCTTTATTAAGCGTACCTATGTTATTCTCACTCTGTGTCTATTTATATAAGTTTGCTAAGTAAAGCTATATAAGCATATAGATTCAATTAATGGGATCGAGTCTCCACAACAATGAAAAGCAAATTGTCCTATTATATCATGCTGGTCAGACCTGTTGGTATAGGATTTTATTTCAAGTTATTCGAAATTTTGTATGCATATTCTATCCCCTAGTCCTCTATAACGATACAGACGATTAAGATAGTGAATTTTATTCTTATTCCGTTACAATACGGAAAAGCAAAGCTAAAAAAGTGGTCTTGAGTTATTAAACAGTATACAGTGTTTTTCCAAATTTACTAATATTTAGTAATATTTTGCCTAATGCTAAGTTAAAATATGGTGGTTGCATAAAATAAACAAAACTTGTATCATTAAGTGGTATGATTTTATTATTAGGCATGTGTATTTGACAATAAATAAATCATGGCTAATTTAAGAAAAAAGAAAGTCCGCTCCAGCAATACAACATAGTTATTTGTAGCCGGGTCGTCGATGGATATGATACCAAGCAAGCCGTATCAATAGTTGGTATAATGGCGATGGCCCACCATCGCTCCCTAGAGCATGGTGGATTATGTAGCCGCACGCTGCCCATTTCATCACCCCAAACGGAATGGGCAGAATCTGGCCAAACCATAGCCTGGCAAAAAAATGTATGCACTTAAAAAAATTAAGGAAGAAAGAGAAAAGTAGATATCTAACATACTTTTTTCTCTAAACATAAAATAAGCTAAGACATTCTACGGCTGCTTCAAGCAAACAAAGCAGTAATATTCACTCGCTTAGATCAAATTAGTTTTACAACAGTGAGATTAATGTAATAAATGGGGCTTGGATCTGATAAATTAATAACGATTTCGGAACCAGATTCTACCGCAGTCTCAATTATAAAATTTTAAACCTGGTATTTAGTAAAACAGCGATCTAGATTCTTATTTAGAACACAAAGTCTAGACAGAATTTCTCAATATACGGAGCAAGATTAGATAATAATAATAAATATAACTCCAAAATATTTTATAATTCTACGTATGATTTCTTTCTTTAAAATAGTTAATAAAATTATTGGCATTCAATGTTCAAAATAATTATATTTGCATCCATTTTACTAGAATAATAGCTTGGCTAATTCAATTAGAGCCGAACTCGGCGGTTGGATATTAACCAAAAGACAAATTACCCAGTTTCACGCTTCGCGCCCGTAATTCTTGTAGGTGGCAATAAATTAGCATCAGGTCCTTTAAGGAGTACTCTTGTTGCTCGCTGCTATCGAATTGATAGTTTTTTTATTTTTAGATAGCACGAAACTGGGTAGGGCAGGAATATGATTATCAAATTGAATTCATTACGTCGTTAATTCTTTTTTCGTTACACATTTATGTATATATGGTACATAGTAATACGAAATAATAAAACCTTTATATCTAGTATAAGTGTAGCTGTGTGCGTTCCGTGTGGTGACGGAGTAAGAATACAATTCACCACCCCCTATTTTAACCGTGGGTGATCGTACGAGGCGACTAAGAAATATAAAATGCATATAACATCTACGCAAGAGAAGAAAAACTCGAAACAAAACTCTCTACCAACACGTCTGACCAGCGCGGTATAGTAGGTTAAATTCCCACACATTACGGAGGAGGCCCGAGCCCAACAATGGGATATATATATGGGCTGTGATGATGATGATGATAACTAGTTGCCATATCCAGATTCAGAGCCAGCAATTTAAATCAAATCAAATCAAATCTTAAATAATGCAGTAAAATATAGGTAAAAACAATTTAAGCAAATGACGTTGATTATTTATTGAACGTAAAGATTACTTAATTATCTTAATACCAATCTCTCGTACGGCAAATAGGTTGGATCACTCTGCAGTAAAAAAATCTACAGTAAAAGTTGAAAATCACTCTACAGTGATCGTACTATAGTGATTTTTTATACGATCAAAAGGTAATTATTCGAAATCTGAGTATAATTTGTTTTCGTTAATTGAATGAATATAAAGTCTTGTCAAGGCACAAGTATTCAACCCTTTTAGTGTAAAATTTCTTGTAGATAAAATGATAAAGGTCTTAAGATTCGTGTTATTTTCTTTTACTTATAGTTATTTTCTCATTTTACAATTTATAAATATTTTTTTTTGTAATAATATTAATATTTTTTAGAATTTTTTTTAATGGTGGCGATTTTCTACGTATTATTTTTTAAATAAGATACAGTTTAAGTTTAAGCTGTGTGGTAGCGGCTTCGAATACTACCAATCCTTACTTTGCTCGTGGATGTCGTAAAAGCCGACTAAGAGCCTTATAACGACCTGGGCCAACTACATCTGATGCCGTTTGGTTAACAATTACATTACTAAGTAGGGTTGACGTCTGGCAGGTCATAAAACTATCGCCAATAACTTTTACAATATGTACTATGAAAAAAGAGTACATATTGTATCGACCCCAAGTAATTGGGATAAGAGTAGGAGAATGATAATGACGATTTTCTAAGTATTACTTTTTACATAATATACAGTTTAAGTAAATAAATTACCATCTGATGGCGTATTATTATGTTAGTTCAAGTAGTATTTTTTATAACTGAAAACGGTTCTTTTATGTGTTTATTTTTATTTTTAGTCATTAGAGACGAAAATATTCTTCAAGATGGCGTATTAAATATTAATGGTAATGGAGTAATATCTCAGATATGTCTAACTGCATAAACTATTTTCCAAAATAATATAGGTGAATAGATTATCACATATAAATAAATGTTATTCAAATCCCATTAACAAGAATTATAATTGTATACATGACTAATCTAATTTAATATATTTAAACAAGCAAATTTTGCATATTTCTATATTTGTATACATTCAGAATCTCAGAAAAAGCTCCTTTCCATGCTTTCCATGAAATTTAGTAAGCAGGAGTTTTCAAAGGCGATAAATCAATTTAGCTGGGTTTCAATTAATGAAAATCTCGTTGTACCAGTGTTTTCAAATAATAAAAATATATAATTAAAATATAAAGGAAAATTTAACCACTATCTTTAAGATGTATCAACAGTATGCGTTATCGTAGAGACGTCATGAAGACTGTGATGAGTGTGAATGAAGAGATGGAGGTGTGTCAGGATCATGGCTTGTGGCAATCTGTAATCTCTGCCTACCCCTCTGTGAATAAAACGTGAAGCTATGTATGTGTGTATGTATCATTAAGATTAAAGATAGCTCATTTGTTAATTCGAGCAGTTAATCCTGACGACCTTAGTTCTACGCCCGGTTTTCCGTTTTTAATATTATCCGTTTTTAATTTATCATTAGTTTTTAATTATTTCATCTTTTTTAAATAACTAGTTTTTATCCTTAGTATATCGATAGTATATAAAAATATTCACAATTCATTAGTATGTAATCTGACGTATACTTTGATGAAAATAGTCCGTAAGAACCCTTTAATATCTGAATAAATAATTTTATTTAAAAACTACTTAATTTATGAAAAAAATAGACTCGGTTATCCAGATATTTTGATATAATACATGTAGATTTTGACAGTCAATTATTCTAGCCTCTGGGAGCCATAGATTTCTCCTTATTTAAAGATACTTTTCAGTATGATAATATGTATAAAAACTAATTAAGATCTGAAAGCCTAACATATTCAAATTCTCATTCATAACAATTTTACAATCTATGTCATTACAGAAATGCCATATTTTATGATGAATGACTTTTTATTAAAACTAGTGACTTTAAGTCCTTATATTTGCCTATAATGTTTGCTCATCATTAATCATGCTTTCTTTAGTTTAAGACATACTCCAGATAAATATGAATTCAAGGGTATTAGACTAAGATGGCGTTATTCCAGAAAACTTTTTATACAGATAACTTTTTGTACTATTTCGTTATTACTTTTATTAACTTTTTGTACCATATCGTTTTATTTACAATCATGTGTATAATAAAGTATGTGAAATAGTAAACTATACGTCATATTTACGAAAATCAACTAAATTTTTTTCTATATTTTATTTTATTTTATTTTTCATTTTATTATGGCTAAGGTATGTAAGGTGTTGTAATATGCTGAATAAATAAATAAATAAAATAAAAAATATATGGTTACGCCAGATTAGCATGTCTTTATTAAGTATGTTTTGGTGCTTATCCATATATCCTATTAACCTACCCTACATACTTACACTTGTCCGCGATGTGAATATACGCCGAGTAAAGCCGAACGGACAGTGAGTCGAGGCGGATGTGCTCCATGTTTGGTGTTCGCATTAATACATTGTGTATTACATAAACTCTAATATATTCACCGGATTCATTGTGGAGACCGTGTGAACTATTCTACATAACATATGATCGCGCCAAAAAACATTTATCGGGTGTGTGCATTGTGCTTGTCGCGGTCGTTATACGAATTTATGTTGCCGACTGCCTGCGAACGGGAAGAAATCGTCAAAGGTTGTAAGTAATCCCTTTAATTTCCTATCCTGTTATATTTGTCGCACCAGGTTAATTTTAAATTAAAATATACCGTCCACTCATCGATCTTGGGGCCTTTTCGTCCCACATAAAAATCTGGCGCCATCAATATGTAATCTCTAAATTTTGTTTATATATAACAGACAAACCCAGCCTGTTGGTTTGTTTGTAGAAGTTAACATATCGCATCGCCATCTGGTGGCGAATTATGTTCTCTGCCAAAATAATACATACCAATTTTCATAACGATCAGTTAAATAGTTCCCAAGTTAAACGATGCCATATATAAAAACATCATCTTTTATAGATATAGAAGATGTGACTATCAAGATTAAAACGATTTCATCTATAATACAAAATAGAAAACTGTAATAATACAGTAGGAGAAACAAAATGTTGCCAGGCTACGGCATAATTTGGCTTATTCAATATTTGAATGGCTTCGATATTTGAAGTTATTTTGTCTACATTCGTATTTTAAATTAGATTTATATTTTCCATAAACAATATCAAATACAGAAATATATGAACAATATTGAGTATTGATAAAGAAATATTAAAATATTATAGTAATATTGCCTATATTGTTATGTTGAATTATTTTCAATATAGACAACTACGTTTTATAACAGTATTTCAAAATTGATTTAATCCTTACTAATATTTTAAATGCGAAAGTAACTCTGTCTGTCGCTCTTTCATGCCAAAACTACTAAACCGATCTAAATGAAAATTGGAAACGGGTAAGATAGGGGGTGGTAAATTGTGTTCTTACTCCGTCACCACACGGATAAAATACTTACGTACTCAGCTAATATACGTACTGATTATTGGGTTTGAGCCTTCTCCAAAATAAGAGGGACATTTATCTACTTTGCTGGTTAGATGGGTTAGTACAGGGGCGGCTCTAGTACTTGTAGAGCCCGGGTGCAATCAATAACCTGGCGCACTCTTGTATCAAAACTCCAAACCTCACTGGAATGCGTCGTCGCATGCTTAGTCAGACATGTTGGTTTCGGCTACTATTTTGAGTTTTCCTTCTCTTGCATGCATGCACTTTATAACTCTTATTTTACGATTACTTACGATCACCCACGAGTAAGATAGGGGGTGGTGAATTGTATTTTTGTTCTGTCACCACACGGATATTTTTTTATATAATATTACTTAAAATGACATTTTAAATAAGTTTATGGGCATGTGTAGTCTAATCCAAAAAAAAAAAATTATGAACAGGCTTGTAGGTACAGTGTTACATATCTTATGTAATGAGTTCAAATCTTAAAATTACTAGAATAACAATATTCTACGAATTCCTTCTATTTGCGATTCTATCGTGTTACAGAAATATGTCAAATAATATTACTTCATATAATGGATAAAATACTAAAAATTATAAGTTAATATGAACTTTATACGTTCTACCTTGGTATTATAAAATATAAAGAACGTAATAACGAAAATTTAAACAAATAAATTACCTCGCTTGAAATTTTGGCTCTAAAGTGAAAAACGTCAGGCAAACATGACAAGCAAAGATTGAAAGGCGAGCAATTGTATGAAAATTGCAAACGCTTATTTAATGCGCCTTATTTAATGAACTAACTACCTACCTACTTATATGTGCTGTGTGGCAGCGGCTTCGAATACTACCAACCCTTACTTTGCTCGTGGATGTCGTAAAAGACAATTAAGAGTCTTATAACGACCTAGGCCAACTCCATCTGATGCTATTTGGTCAATAATTAAATTTCCAAGGAGGGTTGACGTCTGGCAGGCGGCCGGTCACAAAACTATTGCCAATAACTTTTATAATATGTACTATGAAAGAAGAATACATATTGTATCGACCCCAAGTAAGTGGGATAAGAGTAGAAGAATGGTGATTTGATGAACTACCCACCATTGAAAGTCCCTAACGGCAAGTAACTCTACACAATAGCGAGGCGAGAGATCACGCCATGCTGTCGCCACTATGATTACAACGAGGATATGGTACAGCAAACGCTCAAGGTCTGCATGGTCCGTGCAGATCAGAGGCTCTTGCTTATTGTAAACATCAGGGCTGCTCTACTATTGCTAGTAGTTATTAAAGCCATGATTGTAAGTGTTTGGACGCTTTTGGCGCCGGCAATGTTTTTCAGTCTCTGGACAGAAATGGAGACGCTGCCTTCTTTTATAAGGCTATTGTCTCGACGATGGAGCAGATCAGGGAGGAATCACACCCATGCTGACTCGCTCTACCACCAGTGCTTAGGACAGTGCAGGTACAAGTATCTGTCTTCTGATACCGTTCTAGTTTAGGCTTTGTGAGTATGATAATCTACTTAATTAGTAGAGAGCAGTGATAAAGTAGGCCGTGTAAGTCCAGGTTTTTGTATATTTGTTCATATTTAATTTTTTTATTTAAAAATACAACATTTAACATACATACATACATAGCCTCACGCCTGTTTCCCAGAGTGGTAGGCAGAGACTACGGATTGCCACAAACCACGATCCTGGCATACTTCCATCGCTTCATTCACACTCATAATAGTCTTCATGCATGCTCTACGATTACGCATACTTTTAATAAGACCTCTCGTCAACACATCTCCAACTTGGTGCAGAAAAGTATGACGTGGTCTTCCCCTTGTATTCGTCCCATTCACGCTTGCTTTATATATTTGCTTCGTCAACCTCTCGTCACTCATTCTTTCTAAATGTCCAAACCACCTCAGCATACTCTTTTTGATCTTTGTCACTACTTCTTCATTCACACCACAGCGCTCTCTTATAACATCACTTAACACTAAGTAAATAATCTCAGCACTTAACACTAAGTAAATAATCATTGTATTGCGAGGCGCTTTACATACGTATAATAAACTAACACATTGTGCACCTAGACTCAGAATAGAATTGCACAAAGTCTTGTCCTGCGTGGGAAATTAAATTACCATACGTGTATGATAGGTCAAATTGTAAACAAAATTTTGATTTTTTGATACTATATCTAAGAAATTTTACCACAACTTGCAAACCTATAATACCACAGTTTTTCTCATTCATGTTTTACACCCCAAACGTACGTATGTCATAATATTAGATAAGGACTTCCTTCACATTGACAACGAAATTAAATTGCATTTTAAAGGGTTTTAATTTTAGTTTTTTTCTGGTACTTCATCTCATCATCATCTCAGCTCATATATGTCCCACTGTTGGGCTCGAGCCTCCCCCATAATGAGAGGAAATTGACCTACTATATGTCGATAGTCAGGCGTGTTGATATAGGGTTTTGTTTCGAGTGTTCCTTCTCTTGCATAGATGTTATGTGCGTTTTATATTCCTTAGTCGTCTCTTACGATCACCCACTGGTATGATATGGAAGTGGTGATTTGTATTCTTACTCCGTCACTAAACGGATTTCTGGTACTTATTGACTTACAATCTTAGTCATCTCTTATGATATTACCATCACTAAAGGGAACTACAATGTTATTATAATAAAAAAAATAAGTTAAAAATATTGAGATTAATCTTAAAATGTTTTGTGTTTTATTCCTAAAAATATTTTTATTTTTATGTAAAGAGTGATTTTAATGCTAGAATTATTTTTTAGATGTCTGAATGCACATGATATTTATCAAGACCTCAAACCTAAGATTTATTATATATTATTATATGTTACGCTTGGATAACAAGATTTTATTTTGAGCTGTAGTATATATCTATCCTTTGCAATTTATTTTATTATATTTCTATTTATTCCTCAATACATTCCGTATGTGATTTTACTATATATAGTATACATACTATTCCAGTAAACCCGTTTAATTATAAACTTTTTAGAATACAAATATTTTTACAAAAGAAGTAACGTTAATAAATTAAAGAAAAAAGAAATAACATTTATAATAACTTGTAAAATAGTTAAATTATAAAAATAAATACGAGCTTAAAGAAACGGCAAATTTATCAAAACAAAGCAGGAGAGAATATTTTTAACATCACCTCATTTACATTGCTAAACAGAGAATGACAAACAAAAAAAATTTGATTTCTTTTGTTTCGTCATAATAATTTTATTTCAAAGCCTTTAGGGTTGCTGTTTGATATTAATGAAACTTGTTACCTTAGTCAGTATACAGGATAGTTCCCATGTGAAAAATGTGCCTAATATTATTAATCCGTTTTATAAAAACCCGATTACGAGCGAAAAATATAATTTGAATTATTAATCCGTTATAAATCGGCCTACGTCCAGCAGTGCGTGATTCGAGTCCAGTGTGTGGTGATTCGAGTCGAGTCGAGAGTTCGTGTAAGAATGTAACAACAATTCACCAACCCTCTCTTGTCTATGGTTATCGTACAAGACTATGAAAGATGACTTACAAATAACATCTATGTAAGTGAAGGAAAATTAGATATAAATCCCTACTGTGTGACTATAAGAGCTGAGATGATATAATCATTATTATAATCACCCTATCTACAACATCTATTGCTGGACGTAAGCTCTCACATGTGGAATAGTGATGACAATTGATGTTATAAATTTTGCCATAGTAGTACTACTGCATATCCGTGTGGTGACGGAGTAAGAATACAATTCTCCACCCCCTATCTTACCCGTGGGTAACCGTAAGAGACGACTAAGGGATATAAAATGCATGTAACATCTATGCAAGAGAAAGAAAACTCGAAACAAAACTCTATACCAACATGTCTAACCAGCGCGGTATAGTGGGTTACTTTCCCTCCCGTTATGGAGAATGCCCGAGCCCAATAGTGGGACATATATAGTCTGTGATGTTGATAATGATGAGTACTACTGCCCATGTTCTGGTAATTCCTACGGAAATTCTTGCGACTCGTCGTCTGACGTCATAAAACTATTGATAGTAACTTTTGCACTATGTACGAAGAGGATTGTATATATATGTTACCTCCACCCCAAGTAATTGGGATAAGAGCAGGATAATTTATGAAAATATGTTTTTGTATAAATTTGATTATTGAAGAATATATTGTATCATCTTTTAGTTTACCATTTGTATCATAAATAACGGTTGAAAGATCATTAGTAGAATAGGCAGCTATTTTTTCATAGGAAAGTTACAATACCAACTATAATCGTAAACCCGCCTGCAAAAATAACGACTATAGCATTATTCACCCTTGAAGAGTCTCTGTAAAAAGTTTGTGTAAAACATCTACATATCGATAGTTCGATCAATAAATAGATATATATTATATTTATATAACTGGAACATTAGTCGATAATATAATCATGTTTTATACGCTTCATACAATTTAACTTCTCATAAAATTGCCCGTATTTTAAAAGCAAAAGCTAAAGCTGTTATCGCCGAAGTCGTACTAAGTTTAGTTCAGAACTTTCGGAAGCAGTTTGTAGCTTAGCATTTTCTATCTTAGATTCACTCTAATATAATAATCGATAAATATTTTCTTCATTTATTCTAATTTTATGAGATTATTCTTTTGTACGTGTTGATAAATATATTTTATACATACATACATATTATCACGCCATATCCCTTGCAGGTTAGGCAAAGAGAACAGAGTGCCAGAGAACTCTATCCTTGCATACTTCACTCGCTTTCTCAACATTCATAATTCTCTTCATACACGCTCGCCGGTTTCGGAGACTCTTGACTCCACCATCCTTCAGTACATGACCGATCTGGTCTAGGTAGGTGAGTCTCGGTCTCCCCCGGTACCTACATCCTTCCACTTTCGCATTATATATCTTCTTAACCAGACGTTTGTTCGGCATTCTTTCCACATGTCCGAACCATCGGAGCATTCCCTTTCGCATCTTTACACCAATACTCTTTTTCAAACCTACTCGCTCTCTTACGTCGTCGTTACGAATGCAGTCGGTCAGCCTAACTCCACAGATTTTCCGTAGAGATCGCATTTCGACCGCATTAATTTTACTTTCATACTCTTTTTTGCATACCCAACTCTCGCTTCCATACAATAATGTTGGGACAAGCACTGCGTTATGTATTGCTACACGTGCCTTCTGGCGGCAGGGTAGGCAGAGAGAACAGAGTGCCAGAGAACTCTATACTTGCATACTTCACTCGCTTCTTCAACATTCATAATTCTCTTCATACAAGCTCGCCGGTTTCGGAGACTCTTGACTCCACCATCCTTCAGTACATGACCGATCTGGTCTAGGTAGGTGAGTCTCGGCCTCCCCCGATACCTACATCCTTCCACTTTCGCATTATATATCTTCTTAACCAGACGTTCGTTCGGCATTCTTTCCACATGTCCGAACCATCGGAGCATTCCTTTTCGCATCTTTACACCAATACTCTCTTTCACACCTACTCACTCTCTTACGTCGTCGTTACGAATGCGGTCGATCAGCCTAACTCCACAGATTTTCCGTAGAGATCGCATTTCGACCTTATTAATTTTACTTTCATACTCTTTTCTGCATACCCAACTCTCGCTTCCATACAGTAATGTTGGAACAAGCACTGCGTTATGTATTGCTACACGTGCCTTCTGGCTGAGGTGGTGGCTACCGAGAAGTTGTCCCAACGCTCCGTTCACTATATTTCCCGCATTCACTCTTCGCTCTATATCAGTGGTGTACCTTCCATCTCGGCTAAATCCACATCCAAGATATACAAATTCATCCACTTGCTCTAGTACATCATTATATATTGTTACTCTTACATCTGTTCTGGCTTCATCTCTTTCAAAGACCATTACATATATTTTATAAAAGGAAATATCTTTTATAGTAATAAAGATGTACAATCATCAATAGTTTTATTTACTGTAATGTCATGGATGATGAACCCTTTCTACGTCGAGTAAAAGCTATAAATTATACTATAATGAAGGCAAAGTACCTACTAATGTATAAAATCATCTAATAAATCATTTTGATGAATCTTTTAAATAGAAGGAACTCAGTTGTAGTTTTTGTTAAACCTGTTTATATTGATTTATATATTAGATTGTCGGATCAGCTTATTGACTTAATTTTTTTTTTTTTTTTTTCATGGGTTTTTTTTTTCATAGAAATCTTGGCAGGTATGTATTATGCTTAGTAACTATGTAAAGTTTGATCAAAACTAGATGAGCTGTTTAAGAATTTATAGAGGATATACGTAGAAATATTTGGCTTTATTTATTAAGATTATTGCTCGGCTTTATACAGAACGTTATTTGCTGAACAATTGATTTCTGATATTTTTGCAAGTACTATATATAGAAAATAAAATAATTTTTACGCATTTTATCGCTTTTGTATTTGAGTTTTAATTTCACGATGTTTCAAACACTTTTCAGAGTTCATGGTTTTAGTTCGCCCGTGACTATGAACGCTGAAAAAAGTTTGAAACGTGATGTAATTAAAAATCAAATACAAATTGCGTTAAATATTTGTGTTTTTAGAATTATAATAACTAATGCGTATTTAACACATTAATATAAGTTGCTTTTCGTAACTGTTAAACAAATAAATTACGACCATCTTGTTTTTTTTTTTTGTTTATACATTCTCTCTCTCTCAATTATTTTCAATAAATTAAAAATCATTTCTTTAGAAAAATATTTTACTAACAACTTATCAACTAATTCCCAAAATATATTTTAATTATATATATGAAATTCGCAAAACTTAAATACGTGTGATAAAAATGTGAGCACCGTTAGTAACTAAGGAGAAAACTCTAACACAACTGAACTGCGGGGAAACATTCACATGATGGATGATCGTCAATGAGGCTCAAGTAGTGAATATTAAGAATTGTTTACCAAAACTGCTACGATAAGGAAAATATAATCTATTCAATAAGGAAATAAATAGAGGACGACTTAGTATATGTCTTATTCTATACTAATCTGTCTAACGAAATTATTGTAGTAGGCTAACTTTCCTCATTTAAGTTCGTGCTCAGCAGAAACACGTCTATGTGAGAAGGTGATATCAGATGTTGTACAAGCCCCGGTGGGTATGTGGTCACCATTAATTCAATAGTTAAAAAGGAGGCATACATTTCTTGAACCCTGATTACCTAAAGATCGTATTGAAATCCGAAGACTGACTTGTCTTTGCAAAGATATCAGCTGCCACTCATTCAAGCAATAACGAAAATATCCAAACATCGGCATCTCTCGAATAATTCTCCAGTCTTTAAAAGGTCACAGGCCAAAGAAAATCTTCTTAGGTCAAATCCTACCGCATCTGATCTAGATCTAACTAAAAAAAAATTGGATCGCAGTATCTAAAAAAAAATTGGATTGTTTTTGACTGATGATGTCAGTTACTTAGTATAATTTTATACATCATTCCTGCCCTCATCCCACGCTAAGTGTAGGTACTTAGTATAATTTTGTACTTAATATTAAATAATAATAAATATTAAATAATATTAAACCTACTTTATCCTAGATTCACTAAACGATTCGCCTTTCACCTTCTTTATTATTCTACTATTACTATTATTATTGTGATGTTTGGTTATGATAAACTGATGGGAGTTTCACTTTAGAATAGCGTTATTCATTTTATTTTCATTGGTAAAAGTTCTGCAGTAATTGATTCGTATAAAACTCTGTTTTTTCGTTTTAGTTGAAATGATTGGATGCACTATTATAAAGATATAACTTTTGTCAATATTATAGTATTTAATTAAATATACATCTGTACATTTATGTTATTTCAATAACATCAAAGTACCATCCGTAATATAGGAATTTTGTTAGATAACGATTTTGAATTACGGGGATGAGTTAATGCCCGTTTTATTTGCCATTCTCGAAGTGTTTGTACTTGAGTACCTGGTACTATATTAGCATCAACATATTTTGCTTTATACAATTCATTTCTAAACACTTGCAGCTGCTCTTTTATATATTCTATAGGTATTTTACTAATGGCAATCATATGAGGTTTATATATCTCAATATTGGGTATATTTTTAGCTTCGTATAACTCGTAGATGATATGTTTATCGTGTGGCTTCGGGGCTCTGATAAAAATGGCATAATTATTGCCTACATGAAGGAAGCCTTTTAAATTGTATTCCGATCTAAATCCATCTATAAATTGAAAGAGCCTGTACAAACGGACAGAATTAGTTACTTGCAATAACAATGTAATTATTATTGTTCTGAGATGTATCTGAAACAAATATATGTATTTATTTTCGATTCAAATTATTTGATAATCATCATTATCATGATTCTCCTGCTCTTATCTTAATTACTTGGGGTCGATACAATATGTACTCTTCTCTCATAGTACATATTGTAAAAGTTATTATTAAGTTATGGCAATAGTTTTATGACCGGCCACCTTCCAGACTTTAACTCTCCATGGGAATATTCTTTTTTTATGATAATAAAAAAAATCAAATTATTTGATAAATAGATAATAAAAATTGTCGTATAAAATTTCGGATTAAATATTCTTTAATTTTTTTTAGATACATTTTGCACTATGGAAATAATTCTTATATTACTGGCAACTCTAAAAACTTAAATTACACACAGGATACAAATTACACCCAGGCTCAGAACAACAATTTGCGGAATACACAATTTTTTCCCTCACTGGGAATTGAACTCACGGCACTTACCACAGTAGGTCGGTAACTTGATCACTACGCATTTAGTGCAGTCAATTAATATTTTTAATGTTAGGTTTGACTTTACATTGCTTTATCATTTTAATCGTATAAAAACGAAACCTAAATAGCAGCACCCATTTTACAGAATTCGAATGCTCAGTTGACTTTTCAGGAAATTTGTATTTGTAATGATTACAAACATTGGCGGTTTAACTTTCAATGATATATTGAATATCATACTATTATGTCAACATAAAACTGAGAATATTAAACATAAATTATACAGGGTGCCGATATTTTTACTAGAATAACTTAAACTAGGTGTAGGAATGACGTCATAAAAAACATTAAAGCTAGTTGCAGACTCCTAGCTCTGCCCAATCCCGAGATAAAGTGATTTGTTTCTTATCAAAACAAAAGGTTTGTCACCGTACATTGACCTGTAGGTACATTTCGACCCAGTTGTGCGGTGGCAAGCGCAGCGCAAGCGGAGCTATATACCTACTAGTTCAGTGTCACACGCATGAGTGTACGCCTACATCGAATTTTTATAGTACAAGTGTATTGACCGCTTACCAGTATGGCAATTTAATCAAAACTTAGGTACTATTTATTTTTACTGATTTGGATAGTATATCATGGTCTGATACACCCCCTTCAAGGATTCTACTAATTAAATCAGCAACCTGTATATTTTTTTATGTTGGTACTGTGGCGACTTGCCGGAAATTGGAAATATATGTTTGTATAAAAACGTAATGTCACTCAGTCATTCATGATCATCATTCTCCTGCCCTTCTCCCCATTACTTGAGATCGGCGCGAAGAGTACATAACTCATCTTCCTACATATTGCAAAAGTTATTGGCAATGGTTTTATGACCGGCCATCTGCCTGACGTCAACCCTCTTTGGGAATGTAATTGATGACAAAACGGCATCAAATGGTGTTGGCCTAGTTCGATATAAAGCTCTTAGTCATCTTTTACGATATCCACGAGTAAAGTAAGGGTTGGTAGTATTCGTAGCCGCTATCACACAGCACTCATAATGTCACTCAGTCATTATCACTTGAAATGTGTACATAAAAATCTGCATAGGGACATGAGTAATACTTTTACAGTTTTCATTCTGTTAGTAATAAGGTAAATGCTTTCAGAGAAAAGCTATGACAACAACGATGCATTTGAAGATTAAACTTTACTTCGTTCTATTTTTGGAACAGTAATAATACAGACACTAACAAAAAATCCAATTCTGGGTTAGTATATAAATTAAATTTATCCTCGATAATTAATTAAAAATTAATCCTTACTAATATTATAAATGTGAAAGTAACTCTGTCTGTCTGTCGCTCTTTCACGGTAAAACTACTGCACCGATCTCAATGAAATTTGGTACACAGATAGTCTAGAACCTGGCAAAGAACATAGGCTACTTTTTATTGCAAAAAAAGGGTAGTAAAGGGAGATGAAAAGTTATAAGGAAGTATCATCATTTTTAAAGCCAGAAGCTTGAAACTTATTTTTAGGCTATTGATTAGATATAAATAAATATGACATTAACGTGTTGTAAAATTATACTCGTAAGGGATAAAATAAAAATAGGTGATGAAAAACTTTAGGAAAGTAATCTTTTACGCGGGCGAAGCCGCGGGCACAAGCTAGTAATACATACATACATACAAATCATCACGCCATATCCCTTGCAGGGTAAACAGAGAGAACAGAGTGCCAGAGAACTCTATCCTTGCGTACTTTATTCCCTTCCTCAACATTCATAATTCTCTTCATACACGCTCACCGGTTTCGGAGACTCTTGACTCCACCTTCCTTCAGTACGTGACCAATCTGGTCTAGGTAAGTTAGTCTCGGTCTTCTCCGGTACCTACATACTTCCACTTTCGAATTGTATATCTTCTTAAATTAATAATATATTTTAGAATAGAAGAATAATAAATTATAATCAGTTTCTATATGTATTTTATGAATAAAAGTTTTTTTTTTGCGTATTTTATGAATTAAAGTTTTTTTTGCGGCGGGCTTTGGCGTCGTCACACCCCGCTGAATCTGTCCGGGGTGAAAGAAGAAGCAGCGCGCGACCCCTTAGACCCCCCTTCATGTACCTCTCTTCGCCGAGCAAACGGGCCACCGGAACCCGGTCTTTGTTTTGGGTGGCCCACCCGGCGGTTTATCCTCACGGGTTTCCTCTCAAGTCGATGCCCCGGCAACTTTCGCCGTCGGGGCACCGCCCTTACGCGGTGTGGCCTCGCTATGAGCGACCTGACTAAATGGATAGAAGTAATAAGTACTTTTCTCTGATCATATCTTCATTCATAATTTTCCTGATCTTATCCCAACTCTCTAAGGTCGATGGAATGTGTACTTGTACATATTGAAAAAGTTATTGGCAATAGTTTTATGACTGGTCCACTGACTGACGTCAACTCTCCTTGGGAAGTAAAGTTTAATAGCCTCTAAGACTCCGGAGAAAAATTGAGCTTAATCTATATCTATAAAAGAAAATGTTTGTATATATGACATGGTTAAACTTAGAAACCATTTGACCGATCATTATGAAAATTGGTATGTAGACACTTCTATAAACAAACCAACGGGCTGAGTTTGCTAGTTACTTATAATAATAAACCTCTTCTGCTACCATTTCTTGAGATATTATATTATATTTAATTAATTTAATTAACAATTAAATTATGTTGATTTGATTTGACTGATACATGTAAATCACCACCAACCTATACGCATATGCACATGTTAAACGCAGCAACTAAAATATCGACGTTAACACAAGTGTAAAGATGGCATAGTGTTTAAAATAAGGACCTACCATGCCAGTATCGTGAGCGCGAATCTCATGCAAGATAACAGAAAGCAAGAAATAATTTGAGGACAAGTCAAAAATAAAAATAAGGTTTTTTTTAACTTGTAGACTCTACGTTACTAGTAATTATTAGCTATACACAATATAACTGCCTCTTATTTAAATGATGTAATAGAAATTATTATTTTAAAACAAAATAACTTACAAATTTCATTGTAAAAGCAGTGTGTAAAATGCATTCTGATAAGAAATCAAATTTTACATATTGTAAAATAAAATCTTTAATATTTTATGAGACTAAAATTTTGCTGAAATATATTTGAAATGTAATAAATATTTTATGTTATTTCATCACGTAACCGAAACGACTGCAACATGTGTTTACTTAATATAGGTTTACCTGTAAAAGTATCTTTATATTTATGTTTGAAAATATTTTTAACCGACGTCCCCGATGCTGAAAAAAGTGACTTTCAACGGTATATATGTATTTTCATATATTCTCCTACAATTTCTTAACTGTTAATTATATTGTGACAAAGAATTGTCATCAGAAATATTTCGATCGATATCACGACAAACTAAGTCCTGTACTTATTAACATAAAAAAATTAAGTACTGCCATGGCTTTCAAATATAAAGGCTTGCTTTTGTTCAATAGTTAGTACAGTTATATAATTTAATCTATAATAACTTTTCCAACGTCTAATGTTTCATTTCGTAATCGGGTTTTATAAATAATTAAGCATATTAAATGCTAAATTTCAGTAATTTAAATAACAAGGTTGTGTCATCGTTTAATACAATTCTAACTGTAAAGTTTTAAGTATTAAGCCTATAACAATGTGTAAACATTGTCGGGTAGATAGCATACCGTCACCTTAAGACGTAAATATGATACGAAGTGAAATTTGCATGTCCTACAATTAGTCACGGTGGTGTAGTGGCAGCACGATTGGGCCGGAATCCCAATAGGCGCGGGTTCGAATCCCGCTTGTGACATCATTTTTCATTTCGTAATCGGGTTTTATAAATTTTCCAACGTCCTTTACTAAAGATGAGATAGTAAACTAAATTAGACAGAACTTAACCTTAATACTTAACCTTGTTGCTATGGTGGCAAACGAGCAAGCAGCACACCTGATGGTAAGTGTTATTGCCGACCACGGACCTTTGCAATACCAAGGGTATAGCTAGGCCGCTGCCTACTAATATAAACCCCAAACCTACCCAGTTGGGTTGCCGGCTCTCTTGCTCAACGAACAGAGCGCAATAGCACATTGCCATTACTCAGACGTCGATCTTTTGCGAGAGTGTGATACTACTCCAGACGGACCGGTCCGTGGCTGTAGACAGAAAACTATCAACAGCGTGGTCCTAATACTAACAAAATTCTTCAAAAATTTTATTGTTTATTGTTTCAATGACCGAAATTAGAATTATATTTAGATTTAAAGAACATAGCAGTTTATTTATATGTTGCTCATTATTTGAGCGCCTGTGCTCCCATCCATCGTTTCTATTAATCTTGCTCACAAGGTTAATAAAATCGATGTCTTAATTTCAGTAAATCCATGTCTTAATTTCAGTGATCTCCCGAAACGGCTGCCGAAGTTATATCATACCTGATTTGTAAAGGGCGTATGGTTGGCCTAAGAAAATACGTACATCCTGAGGTATATGTGACTTCGAAATACTCAGTTGTAATTGATATTCCAGAGGTTCAACCCCAAGATCGACACCTGAATACCGGGCGATATGAAAGTGCACACAACGTCCCTATTTGGATCAATGATCGCTTTAATATTGAACGAAACTCATCGGTCAGCATAATGAACCTATAAACCGTGGCGGGATCGAGAACCGTCACGACTTCAGTAGAAGCAAAGACATCTTCAGAGGCAATCGCTTTAGGTGATTAAGGGACTTTGTTAGCACCCTATTGGTTCCCCTGTGCCAGAGCTATTACTGCCTTGGAACAGAATGCTCATAATACTTTCGTTGCATATCCGGTCAGTGCCTTGTGAAGCCAAAATCATATTATTCATGTACATCATGTCCATCACTAAAATAAGCCTTTGATTACTCTGTTGAGTATCGAAGGTTTATTTGCGGTCAACTTGGCTAGCGGATAGCGGATGGTGATGGGAAGGCTTGCGAAGTTTATTCAACAGCTTGGCCTAAAAACCGTGCAGTGCTGTAAATCACGTACAGCTAATCCTTCCCTCGATCATTGCGGTAAAGCTTAAGTCCCAACCGAGACCAACTTTAATTTATATAATTATCTTTTTGAATTAGTAAAAAATGGTGCATGCAAGAGAAAATTAAAGTAAAATTAAAAGTCCATTAACTTGAAATATAACAAGGAATGTCTTTTACATCCATTTACTCATATTAGCATAAGATATATAGTATAGTATTTATTTTCTTATTTTGCAGTTTTTATGCGGAGTAAAATTCTTTTAATACTTTTTCTATTTCGCTATACTGAAGCAGAAACTTAAGAACTTTCTTCTATTCCGATTCAAGTTTGTTGCAAGTTCTAATACCTTTTATTGTTGACTAATATAGGTCTAGTTTTTAATATTTTTTAGGTAGATATGTACAATATATATATATATATATATATATATATATATATATATATATATATATATATATATGACTGTACTTCCGTTTATCGTACGTGCTAAGCGGAAATATGTTAACAACGTATTCACGTATAAAGGAAAGCAATTGAGATGTCACCTAAGATGTAAGCTGTGATTGGTATATAGGTGTGAAGGTAATCGTGATTACTTGCAGTACGGTCAATTGCAACTTTATATCCGCATTTATATTCCTCATGACTGATCCATTCGTGTATATCACAATTGTGGAATAAAGTACCCAAGCCTATAACCACCTTACTCAGTTTGCTCATCTAAATTTAAAACGTTTCGTTTTCATATCTACACTACCGTTTAAGATTCATTTTGAGCAAGTGAAGTGATACAAGTATACTGACACCGCGTAAATAATGTAGTCGTGTACGTCGGAGCCTAGACCGGGATCGTAAGATTTTATATATCAAGTGATAATCCCCTTGGGCAGAGATTTTTTAATTTTTTTGCATGATGTGATGTGATCAATTTAAAGGTAGTCTGACAAAAAAAATTTTTGATGATAATTTTTGACGAAAGAAATAGATTGTTACTATAAAGGATGGAGAAGCCTTGAACAGCGGAGTGACTAGTCGAAATGGGCCTAGTATGCCCGGTCCACGTTCTTGTTGCAGAATGTTGGTCGTAAGGGCTCCACACGCCCGGGCCCTGTTGTATTTAGTGAAGGCTGGTCCTAAGGGCTTCATGTGCCCGATCCACGCCATATCTGGTGAAGGCTGGTCGTAAGGACTTCATGTGCCCGGTCCACGTCGTATTCAGTGAAGGCTGGTCGCAAGGGCTTTATGTGCCCGGTCCACGCCGTATTTAGTGAAGGCTGGTCGCATGGGCTTTATATGCCCGGTCCACGCCATGTGGAATTGCTCATAGGTCGAAGGGGCTCCATACGCCCGATCCTAGCAATACAATTCATATTACAGAACGATCGAGGGGTCCCCGAACCCATGTCGTGAGTTGTTGCAATAGTAGTCGGTGGATATCTTCTACTACTCCTTCTATGGCTGGTCACTGCGCCTGTATGTCGACTTTTGAAGAGTCTGTGTGACGTGTAAGTTGCGGTTTCCACTTTGTGCTCGTGACTCGGATCTTGCCATGTGAGACCACTGGTTAAACTAGTAGAGACTCAGCAAGTCGATCACCAGCCGGGTACGGGGGGCCAACAACTTCGCCACTTGTGTTAGTGGTTTTCTTTTCCTATGGTTTCTTTTGTAATTATTAGTTCTCTTGAATAGGGTTTCATTTTCTTTTTTTCCCCTTTCATCTGGTGGTCTGGCGTGCAAGGGTGCGATATTCTTAAGATTTTTGTGATCGTAATCGTCTGTTCTTTCGAACATTCTAGTAATGAGATGCTTTACGAAAGATTCGATACTGCTATCGTGCATATCGTTCGCGATAGTGGTGTTGCGGACGTATCTTGGGGTTCTAACGATCGTTTGCAGGCATAGATTTTCTTATGCTTGAATTATTTTTTTGTTGGTATTCGACACGCATGGGTCCTACCCCGGAGCTGCATATATGAGGCGGGAGAGCGTATGTACTTTTATAGAGCGCTAGTTTGGTTCATACTGGCAGTCTTGGTCTTAAGATAGTCGCCACGACTGCTCGCTCTTAGCCTTTGCTACAGTGGTATGTGTTTTTTTGAATGATGACTTCCTGTCTATGTTGACTCCTAGATAAGTTACAGAGCCTGTCCAGTAACTCGGTATGTCGTTGATGTACCAGGCGTAACACGTCGATGAGATGCAACTCCCTTGGGGGACTCCGGCTAAGGCTACTAAGGCTAGGTTTTCAGACATTTTTTACGAGGACTAGTAAGCGCATGAGGACGTGCAGTAGTCACAATTGGCCGTGACGGTACTTCCGTTTATCGTACGTTCTAAGCGGAAATATGTTAACAACATATTCACGTATAAAGGAAAGCAGATGAGCTCCGTTAGTCAGTCTAGGCCCGCGAGTGGCACGGTGCACATAGTTGTCGTATATTGCATACTAACTTTCTAACGTCAATCATATGGGCCTCTCTCATGCTGTCACTCGTGTGAGAGGGTGGTGTTATGGTTGCTGCGCTTGGCAGGTGGGCTGGTTGTAGCGGTGGATGTTATACGTTTCCCGGGGAAGAACTGGTGCTCGTTTTCTTAGTGAACCCTTTGGGTATTTGGCTGTGGAATCCACGGGCAGGTAAATGGGTGGCCGCCGGTTGTAGTATTGTCTCGTGGTCGCACGGCAAGGACTGATTATATATATATATATATATATATATATATATATATATATATATATATATATATATATATATATATATATATATATATATATATATATATATATATATATATATAAATAATACTATAAGGTAGAAAATTCAATGCATTTTTACGTTATTCTATATTATTTTCTTATGTATTATTCATTTAAATCTGTATTAATTTTTTTATCAATAATGTATTGATTAAAAAATTATAATACAGTTGTTTCGATGTTTAATATTACCGTCATGCCATTTAAGCTTATTGTAATCAAAATAATCAAAAATAAATATAATATAATATTCTGGGTTGAATGCTTATCTATCCCAATTCTTGGTAATAATCGAAAGCACGTTCGTTCAACCTTTTACAGTTTAATAAAATAACGATAAAATCCAAAACATTTTATATTTCAAATGTACGCGTAAATAACATTAATCATTATAATTTACAACCCCTTTATAATGTCTACATTCCCTGATAGATATATGTGTACCTACAACTAATCCTTACTTTTCTACTTTTGCAAAATATGAAATTATGCATTGTTACTCCTATGCACTCAACAGAGCTCAAACGAATTTGATAACAGACAACTTTTCATACTTTTTTGGAGGAGTTTGTGTACGTCGAGTTTATTTACAGCCCGCATATGGCTGAAAAAAAAAAGAAATTTAAAAATACGTACATATGTACTTGTAACTTCGAAAATAGAATAATTATTTGGCGCAATATCGTAACGACTACTTCAAAATCAATTTACACGTGAGTCGAGGATACATTGAAACCCGATCCATTAGGTTGAAACAATGATAAAAATGTAAAACAACAACCACACTTTAATACAAAGTGTTTTACGAGTAAAGCGATCTTTTGAGAGGAAAAGAAAATAACGGTAAATGTAATGTAGGTAGCTGTCTGTTTTCTGTCATTTCAACATTGTTTAATTTACAGGAGTTTTTTTTTTATGAACAAAGTAAGTCTACAGAATCATTTTTTTACAGTCTCGCTCACTTTTATTTCGAAGATATATGTATATTATGTATTTCATGTATTTATTTGTACACCAGAATAATATGGTTGATCTAGTCTTCATATTATTTCTATAGCGGTGTGGTGGGTCTTGGTTACTTTAAGTTCCCATAGATAAACCAGTATTGGGTTAGATTTCGATAAACATTTATTAGTGGGAGGTATAAAAAATGGTATACATACTAGTGGGATGTATAAAAAAAAGATTCACAGCAATGTAACCACTTAAGCTAGCAATGCAAAAACGTTAACAACTAGATAACGTTCTCTGTTCATAGATTTTTTTATAGAGTTTAAAATAACAAATTTTATAAAGTAACATAAAAAATTTCACAAAACCAGTGTTTTATTTATAATAAATCTAAACTATAATTTAAGCAAGCTCAGCCGCTATAATAACCCATCAATCATCATTCCCCTACTCTTAGCCCAACTGGGGTGGGTTTGGGGAATGTAATGGTAGGAAGCAGCCTAGCTATACCCTTAGTATAGCAAAGGTCCATGGGTAGCAGTGACACTTACCACCAGGTGTGCTGCTAGCTCGTTTGCCACCATAATGAATAAAAACAAAAAAAAAACTTGGGGTCGATACAATATGTACTCTTCTTTCATAGTACATATTGTAAAATTTATTTGCAATAGTTTTATGATAAGCCTACCAGACGTCAACCCTCCTTGAGAATGTAATTGTTGATCAAAGGGCATCTGATGGAGTTGGCACAGGTTGTTATAAGGTTCTTAGTCATCTTTTACGAGATCCACGAGCAAAGTAAGGGTTGGTAGTATTCCCAGCCGGAACCCATCAATATTGAAATATATCTGTCCAAAATATACGGTAAAAATATCTATTTAAATCGTTCAACAAGTATGATTCTAGAAAATATCCAAAGTCGGTTAACATGCTTCTACTTCTACTACTTCACTATACATATAAGGTCAAAAGAAAAGGGTTTGACTTAAATTTATGGCCTACGTAAAATGCTATAATAGAATAGCTAAGCTTCAACATCAGTATTTTTGGGGATTTGAAGTATTAACCCAACGACATTGACATATTGTTTTAATTTGTTTTTATGGTTACTGAATATTATCACGTTTATTGACTATTGTAGATTATTCACGATGAAATAAAATTTGCCAAGCAAATTGTTATTATTATGCCCTATTTTCACTTTGAATTCTTAAGCTTGTTTCATAAAATTAACTCATTCGTGTATCTTACAAATTTATGACAACAATAACGATTTTAATTTAAATATTCATTATACATTACAAAAAATAACACAAAGCAGTCACGAGGAATACCGTCAGAAGTGAAAACTTGAACCTATGAAAAAAGAAACAAATACAAAAAAAAATAAGCGAAAAATACAAAAAAAAAAATAAAAAAAAGAAAAAATCCCCAGGAAGTATGTAGGTGACCATACAATAGCCAGCTGTCAAAAAAAATTTGAAATGGTTAGGAAATAATTTCGCACGAATTGCTTTATTTATCAGTATATAAGTACTAGTAGTAGTCCCCCGTGTGGCGACGGGAATAGAATACAAAGGTCGTCACCCCTTACTTGCCCGTGGGAGTCGTAAAAATCGGCTAAGGGTCTCACCGGGAGATTGGGCAGCGGCTATCTCCCGGGAAACTTAATAACATCTACCGCGATCGCCAATCCGCTCGCCAAGCGTGGCGATTATGGCATTATTACCCCCCCAAAATAAATATGGAAAATGCACAAAAAGTCACGGCCCCCAGTCACGGCAGTTCCACTGTTCCACGGGCTCATTTTGGTAGCGGGCCTGTTGGTGGCGGGGCAGGGGGTGCTAGGAATCTCCGGCCGCGATCCGGCTACCAAAAAAATCGACTCTTGGCCCTGGTAACACACAACGTTCGGACGCTTAGGACCGACGAGAGGGTCATCGAACTGGAAGAGGAATTGAGCAAAATACGATGGGACATTGTAGGATTATCAGAAGTGCGAAGAGAGGGGGAGGGCACGATAATCCTCCGGTCTGGAAATTTGCTCTTCTACCGGGAGGGAGATCACCCATCCCAAGGCGGTGTAGGGTTTATCGTTCGTAAGTCTCTCGTAGAGAACGTGGAGAGGATCGAAAGTGTGTCAACAAGGGTAGCGTACCTTATACTCAGAATTACCAAACGGTATTCGTTGAAGGTCATACAGGTTTACGCACCGACTTCGACATACTCCGACGACGTAGTGGAGGCCTTATACGAGGATATCTCGAAAGCCATCCACACGTCCAAAACCCACTTCACGGTAGTTATGGGAGACTTCAACGCAAAACTAGGCAAAAGGACAGACGATGAGTTGATAGTGGGGCAATATGGATTTGGACAGAGAAACCAAAGGGGCCAAAAACTGGCCGACTTTTTGGAGAAGGAAGGCCTCTTCATGATGAATTCCTTCTTCAAGAAACGGCCACAAAGGAAGTGGACTTGGATTAGCCCTGATGGATCCACTAAAAATGAGATAGACTTCATCTTGACGGACAAACGACAAATATTCAATGATGTCTCTGTGATCAGCAGGATTAAAACTGGGAGTGATCACCGCATGGTTCGAGGCACATTGAATCTTCGTACGAAAGTCGAGCGGTCCCGCTTGATGAAGTCTACACTCCGACCTACACCTGTCCAATACCAGAACCCCGATAGCTTTCAACTCGAATTACATAATCGCTTCCAATGCCTGGAAGAGTGCGAATCTTCGAACGATATGAACAACAGGTTCGTGGAAACTGTCCACGCGGTCGGGTCAAAATTCTTTAAGGCCCATCGCGCTACTAGAACAAAAAAGCTTTCTGACCAGACTCTTCAACTCATGGAGAGGAGAAAGGAAATGACGGTACAGTCTTCAGCCGATTGGTCCGAACTCAGGCAGCTTAATAGACAAATCTCTAAATCTATGCGACGCGATATTCGCCGATTCAATACACTGCGTATTGAAGAGGCGATAGAGCGAAATCGAGGCTCCAAAGTGTTCGCACGAGATTTGTCTATTGGGCAGAGCCAAATGACTAAGCTGAAGATCGATGACGGTACTGTCATTTCATCCCAGAGTGAGATCTTGGGAGAGGTCGAAAGGTTCTATGGGCAGTTGTACAAATCAACCCTGAATCCTGTTGTCAGCTTGGTCCAAGACCCCAGATCCAAGCTAACTCGGCACTATACCGAAGAAATCCCAGACGTCAGCTTGTACGAGATCAGAATGGCTCTAAAACAATTAAAGAACGGAAAGGCACCGGGAGATGACGGAATTACCACAGAGCTCCTGAGGGCAGGCGGCAAGCCAGTTTTAAAAGCCCTACAGAAGCTGTTTAATTCTGTCATTCTCGGGGGCGACGTTCCAGAGACGTGGACCAGGAGTGTGGTGGTGCTGTTTTTCAAAAAGGGCGATAAAACGCTCTTAAAGAATTACAGACCCATCTCACTCCTGAGCCACGTGTACAAATTGTTTTCAAGAGTCATTACGAACCGACTCGCGCGCAAGCTAGACGACTTCCAGCCGCCCGAACAAGCCGGTTTCCGAAAAGGTTATAGTACCATAGACCACATCCACACGCTACGCCAGATTATACAGAAGACCGAGGAGTATAATCGGCCTCTGTGTCTAGCGTTTGTGGACTATGAGAAAGCCTTTGATTCCGTCGAAACTTGGGCAGTGCTGCAGTCCCTTCAGAGGTGCCAAATTGACTATCGATATATCGAAGTGCTGAAGTGTTTGTATAAAGACGCTACTATGTCAGTCCGCATCCAGGATAAGAGTACGAAACCGATCCAGCTGCAGAAAGGCGTGAGACAGGGAGACGTTATCTCTCCGAAACTGTTCACCACTGCGCTGGAAGATGTCTTCAAGCTCTTAGACTGGACCGGACTCGGCATCAACATCAATGGCGAATACATCACTCACCTTCGATTCGCAGATGATATCGTAGTCATGGCAGAATCCCTGGAGGACCTTAGCACCATGCTCAATGACCTCAGCAAGGTCTCCCAACTAGTAGGGCTGCAAATGAACATGGACAAGACGAAAATCATGTCTAATGCCCATGTCATTTCTGTACCGGTCCTGGTTGGGAATGCGATTCTCGAAGTTGTCGATCACTATGTTTACCTAGGACAAACAGTTCAATTAGGTAGATCCAATTTCGAGAAAGAGGTCAGCCGACGAATCCAACTCGGCTGGGCAGCGTTCGGGAAACTTAGGAGGATCTTCTCGTCTAATATTCCGCAGTGTCTGAAAACAAAGGTTTATAACCAGTGTGTGTTACCAGCGATGACTTACGGCACTGAAACGTGGTCTCTAAATGTCGGCCTCATAACAAGGCTCAAAGTCGCTCAGCGTGCTATGGAGAGGGCTATGCTCGGTATTTCTCTACGTGATAAAATCCGAAATACGGAAATCCGTAGAAGAACGGGTGTAACCGACATAGCTCTAAGGATTAGCACGTTGAAGTGGCAATGGGCAGGCCACATCGCTCGACGAACCGACAACCGTTGGGGAAAAAAGGTTCTCGAGTGGCGACCACGAATCGGACGACGCAGCGTAGGACGACCCCCCACTCGGTGGACTGATGACCTCATCAAGGTCGCAGGAAACCGCTGGATGCAGGTGGCACAGGACCGTTATAGATGGCATTCTCGTGGGGAGGCCTATGTCCAACAGTGGACGTTTACAGGCTGATGGATGGATGGATATAAGTACTATAATTTTTGTGTTTAAATACAATATTCTCCTACGGGCTAGTCTGCCTCCGTCTTATGAACTTTCGATCAGGTCACGTTTGTTGACGCGTGTTTAGAATTTTTATCCATCCTAAAAAAGTGCACAACGCCGCTAAAGAAGTTTTCACTTCAAAAAATAGTTGATATGATCAGTCTTTAGTAGTGGTAGGGCTACACTGTCAGAGAGGAACCCGAGAGGGTATACCGCCGGGCGGGCCACCGAAGACAAAGATCGGGTACCGGTGGTCCGCTCGCACGGCGAAGAAGAGGTGCTTGCAGGGTGGGTTAATGGGGTTGCGCGCCGCCTCTTCCGTCACCCCGGACCGATTTGGCGGGGTGCGACGTCTATAGCCCACCGCAAAAAAAAAAAGAAAAAAAAAAAAAAAAAGGGCTACATTGTTGACAGTATACAGTTTGCAGCCGCGGGCATAGGCCTACGGATAGCCATACAGGGTAAAAAACACTCTCGCGGTAAATCTACGTCTGAGTACTATCAATGCGCAATTATGCTTCCTTCGATGAACGAAAGTCGGAAACCCAACTTTCTGAGTGGTGTTTGGTTAGTAGGCAGTGACTTTACTGTACCCCTGATATTGCAAAGGTGTGCAGCTGGCTCGTTTGTCACCATAAATATTAAAAAAGGATGTGTTATCACAATTTAATATATAAATACCCGATACGAAACGAAAAATGATGTCACAAGCGGGGTTCGAAACCGCACCTATTGGGAATCCGGCCCAACCGTGCTGCCACTTACACCATCGTGAACTATTTTAAGACATGCAAATTTCGATTCATATTATATCTTACGTCTTCAAGGTGACGTATTCCATCTATCGGACAATGTTTACACATTGTATAGACTTAATACTTCTCCTGCCAAAGCCGGGACGGTCCCCGGATTTGCCGTCGGCCTACAGGCCCATTGTGCTCCTCGACGATGTGGGTAAGCTGCTGGAGCGTGTCCTCGCTGCCCGTATCGTCCGACACCTGGAGGAGGTGGGGCCCGATCTGTCGGACGCTCAATATGGGTTTCGGAGGGGGCGTTCGACCATCGGGGCCCTGCTACGCCTGAGGCAGACGGCCGCGGAGGCCGTCGCCGGCAAGGGAGTGCTGTTGGCGGTGTCGTTGGACATCGCCAACGATTCAATACAACAATTCAATAGTCTGCCATTCAGCTGCATCAGGGAGGCGCTCCGGTTCCATGGAGTGCCCCTGTACCTCAGGCGGCTGGTGGCAGACTATTTGGAGGGGCGCAGTATCCCCTGCGCGGGTCCCGCAGGGGACATTGTGCGGCGCCCATGTCGTGCGGCGTTCCACAGGGGTCGGTTCTGGGGCCGACTCTGTGGGACATCGGGTACGACTGGGCGTTGAGAGGGAGTCTCCCCCCCCCGGGCTGAGCTTGGTGTGCTATGCTGATGATACGCTCGTCACAGCCCGAGGCAGGACACTCGAAGAGGCGGCGAGCCTGGCCACTCTCGGCACCGAGGAAATGGTCAGGCGAATTGAGGCGCTGGGGCTCAGGGTGGCCCTAAACAAGACGGAGGCCCTACTTTTCCATGGGCCCCGTGTGAGGCTACCCATCGGCGCCTCGTTAGTTGTCAACTCCATACACATCAGTATCCAGGCCCATATGAGGTACTTGGGTCTGGTGCTCGACGGGCGATGGTGGTTCCGGGAGCATTTCCGACAGATTGCTTCCCGGCTAGTCGGCACGGCGTCCGCTCTTTCTCGACTCATGCCGAACGTGGGCGGACCCAGCTTCGAGGGCCGACGGCTGTATGCGGGGGTGATCCGCTCGATGGCCATGTACGGCGCACCCGTGTGGGCGAGGGCTCTGAACGCCCAACTCAGGGCGATTCTGTGGAGGCCACAGAGAGCCATGGTGGTCAGAGCCGTTCGCGGGTATCGCACAGTGTCGACAGAGGCGGCGTGCCTATTGGCCGGGACACCCCCGTGGGACCTAGAAGCGGAGATGCTCTCTGACCTCTACTGGCGGGTTATCACAGCGCGCGAGGCAGGTGGCTCCCCATCGTTGAGCGAGATAGCCACCTGGCGCGTGGACGCCCGCCGAGACGTCATCGCCCGTTGGGCTATGCGGCTGGAGAGGCCTAGGCACGGTGTTGTTACCGTTGAGGCCCTCCGGCCCGTACTGATAGAGTGGATGGAGCGGCGGCATGGAGTCCTCACCTTTCGTCTGGTGCAGATATTGACGGGGCACGGGTGCTTCGGTTTGTACCTGCACACGGTCGCGTATAGGGAGTGGACTCCGGCCTGCCACCACTGCAGGAGTGACGAGGACACGGCGCAACACACGCTGGAGGTGTGTCCGGGATGGGATCGGCAGCGCCATGACCTCGTCGCTGTTATCGGTGCCGACCTGACGCTGCCGGCTGTCGCGAGGGCGATGGTCGACAGCGTCAGGAACTGGGACGCGGTCGCCGCCTTCTGCTAGGCTGTCATCTCGCAGAAGGAAGCGGCGGAACGAGTCCGGGAGGAGTCCCGCGACCCGGGCCGCCGCCAGCGGCCGGGGCGGCGCAGGCGCGAATACCTGCGCCTGATGCCGCCCTAACCGAGGCTTCGGGTGATCGGACCGGGGAATTGTCCGGTCACCCGACGTGAGGCCACCGCATGAGGGCGACGCCGCGACGGCGAAATCTGTCGGGGCGTCGACGAGAGGAACCCGCGAGGGTGAAACGCCGGGCGGGCCACCGAAATTAAAAATGGGGTCCCGGTGGCCCACTCGCACGGCGAAGAGAGAGGATTTTACGGTGGGTCTATGGGGTCACGCGCCGCCTTCTCCGTCACCCCGGACCGATTTGGCGGGGCGAGACGCATCCATAGTCCACCAAAAAGAAAAAAGAGACTTAATACTTCAAACTTTACAGCCAGAATTGTATTAAACGATTGGCAGAATGGTGCCTTATTGAAGCTGCTATAGCCATTAAAGCAAGCAGAAGAAGTATTCAACGATGACACAATCTTGTTTTTCAAAACTTTTGAACAATTTAATATTTTTTTAGATTTCGATAACAGATACATTTAGATTTTTCGGATGTATCTAAAACCGTATCAGTGACGTCATAAGAGAAATTTTATGTTTAAAAATACACAAGCAAATATCTATTGGTGTTCCAATTATGTTGAACTACTTTTTAATTTAAAAATAGAACCAAAAATTTTGCTTGAAATTTTGCACGTCATCAACTTTATCTTCATATTTTATCGCAATTCAAGCAGGGTCAACTTGATATGTTATCTTTTTCTAAAAATTCCACCAGTTGTCATCTTTCAATTTATGCTATGTTTCAAAATATCTATCTAAGTAGGACTTTTGACGGGCTTTTGAAAACGTCATGTGGTGCTCTTGTTATTATATTCGATATCTTAGTATTTTAACGTGTTATATTAGATAATTTTTATGGCATTTTATGTAATATGATGTGCGGAAATACTGGGATGTAGTGAATATCATATAAAAGTGCTTTACAACGTTTTCGTTTTCCATCAAAATTCCCACATGATACCATTAACAGTGTGGCCATTGCACTGTTAATGGTGACAATTTGACTTAGACAACGACTGACTTGAAAGATTAAAAACGTGAAAATATTTATAACTTGACACTGGCACCAATAGCTCGTATATGTAGCTGATTGCCAATACGTAAGAAAAAGAAGAAGAAGAATCTATTTAAGTAGCTATTTCATACTGCATATAATCACAACATCATCATGCCGTCCTTAAGCCAATTGGGGACGATGCAATATGATTTCTTCAGACGTCACCATTGCGTTCACTCTCTTACTATCCGACATGCATGGCATGACAAACGCTTCACCCAACATTTCACTCATAGTGGTAGGACCAATCTGTTAATAGTCTCTGTCTACAGCCGCAGGCCAGTCCGTCCGGGGTAGTACCACACTCTCGCAAAGAATTGACGTCTGAGTAATGTCAATATGCTATAGCGCTTCGTTCGGTGAGCGAGAGAGCCGGGAGCTCAACTGGGTGGGTTTGGGACTTATATTGGTAAGCAGTGGCCTAGCCACCTATGCCCTTGGTACTGCAAAAGTCTATAGGTAGCAGCAATACACAAATCAGTTGTGCTGCTTGCTCGTTTGCCACCATTAAAGCAATAAAAAAATGTAATCCAGCCATTTTCTCCGTTCTATCATTACCTCTAAATTCGTCAATATTCATACTTACAACTTTCCTTAAAACATACTTTCATCACGTTTCATCACATGTCCATACCGTCGCCGTACATTTGTAAATAATATCTTGTTATCAAACAAAATTAACATATAGACATGTCGTCTCTTTGTTTGTGCCGCTTGGGCAGAGCAGCGTCGTGAACTCGTCGCAATCATCGGTGCCGACCTGACGCCGCCGACCATTGCCAGGGCGATGCTCGACAGCGTCAGGAACTGGGACGCGGTCGCAATCTTCTGCGAGGCAGTAGTCTCGCGGAAGGAGGCGGCGGAGCGCGTGCGCGAGGAGCGTCTCCTCGACGTCGCGAGCCGCCGCCGGCGACTGGGGCGGCGCAGGCGCGATTACCTGCGCCTGATGCCGCCCTAGCCAAGGCCGCGGGTGATTGGATCGTCCGTCACCCACCGAGAGGCCAACCGCGTGAGGAAAGACCGACATCCTACCCGAGGGAGGGATGTCGGTCGAGGAGAGGGTACTCCTCAGGGGTATTCCGTCGGGTCGACCACTGACGTCAAGTCACTCTGCCCTGGTGGTCGGCCCCACGACGAAGGCGACGTCACGGGTGGGTTACGGGTGTGCGCGCTTACGCCTCTCTGTCACCCCGGATGGAGCGGTGCGAGGAGTGCGCCGACCGTAGCCCACCCCAAAAAAAAAAAAATATCGTCTCTTTGCTTCAATAATGTTTACCTCGAAAAATGACATATTAGAAGAGTCTTTTTCAAGATTAAAAAAAATATCTGTTTCACAACGTATATTTTTTATCCTAAATCTGATTTAAATCATAGATTATTTAATTATAGAATAATGTAATAATTAAAATCATCCTTTCTAATATTATAAATGCGAAAGTAACTCTGTCTGTCTGTCGCTTTTTCACGCCAAAACTACTAAACCGATCTAAATGGAATTTAGTACGCAGATAGTCTAGAGCCTGAGAAAGGACATTGACTACTTTTTAATGCAAAAAAGGGGGTAAAGGGGGATGAAAAGATGTAAGAAAGTATCGTCATTTTTTAAAGACAGTAGCTTAAAACTTATTTCTAGACTATTGTTTAGCGATGAAAAACTTTAGAAAAGTAACCTTTTACGCGGGCGAAGCCGCGGGCAGAAGCTAGTAGTTTTATATATCAATTATTTTTTTAACTTTGAAAAACACTCCTCTAAAATTTCATTCTTCAAGATAACACATTATTGAAAGCAAAGAGGCGATGAAATTAGGCGATTGAAAGCAAAGAGGCGATATATAAAAGTACTATGCTAGATATACATTACAGTATATTATGTGACATAAAAGCCATCAATAGGTTTAGTTGGATAGAAAGACGAAATATCCCGTATACTATCTTCAAATTACCTTATCATTGCTCTTTACGCTTGAACTGGTTTCATTACTGACCTCTTGCTTATCTGTGGCTGTACAAATTTTGTAAACGACTAACACTTATTTTAGGACAGCGATTGATGTTGCATAGTTTTTTGGTTTTATTTCATACGCGTTTTACTATGAGTGTTTTCTTTCTTTTTTTCAAACAACTCCCGGTACTAAGGAAATAATCCTTGTATTGCGGGGGACTTTACAAACATTCAATTTAACGGACAGAATTTACACTCAGAATCAAAACAACAATTTGCAGATATGGTAGATATTTTAGCCACTACGCCTTCTGTTCAGTTTATGCATTTTTTTTTGCAGAATCCTTGTACAGAACTGAAGATTCCACGTCGAAATAAAGTTATAAAACGTCTGCAACTCAAATTTATACACATATAATTAAAGGACACAAATAATATCTAGACTCCCAGCAACAACTTTGGAATCGAACAAGATAATGTCCTATGTGGGAATTTAAACTTTTGTTCAACAGTGGATGTCTACGTGCTGATGGGTGGATGGATATGATAATTAAATCCATGATATTGCAAGGTCGAAATGCGATCTCTTCGGAAAATCTGTGGAGTTAGGCTGACCGACCGCATTCGTAACGACGACGTAAGAGAGCGAGTAGGTATGAAAGAGAGTATTGGTGTAAAGATGCGAAAGGGATTGCTCCGATGGTTCGGACATGTGGAAAGAATGCCGAACGAACGTCTGGTTAAGAAGATATACAATGCGAAAGTGGAAGGATGTAGGTACCGAGGGAGACCGAGACTAACCTACCTAGACCAGATCGGTCAAGTACTGAAGGAAGGTGGAGTCAAGAGTCTCCGAAACCGGCGAGCGTGTATAAAGAGAATTATGAATGTTGAGGAAGCGAGTGAAGTATGCAGAGATAGAGTTCTCTGGCACTCTGTTCTCTCTGCTCTCTGCAAGGGATATGGTGTGATGATATGTATGTATGTATGTATGTATATTGCAAGGTGCGGTATCTATCCACTACATTATCTGTACAGTAATAATAAATTATCAGTTCATCAAATTAATTTCAATTTTACAAATCAATTGTAGGTAAAAGATAATATAAGCATTTGTAAAGCGAATACAAACATATTCATTTGATAAAAAGTAGGAGTGCTCTATAAATATAAACTTAATAGGGTTGCTTCTCTTCGTTGTTTTACTATTAAATATTTTTATTTAAATATACCTCCTACCTTACCGAATATAGAAATTTCTAACAAACTTCCACATCCTGTTGGAATGGTCCTGGAATAATTTCTCTAATATTATCTCAGAGACAAAATTTCTAAATTTCCTAAGACAGATTTTCATGCTCGCATGTAAATTTTCTTGTATTTTATGAACAACAATATATTCTATATAATTTAATTTTACTGTACGCCTTCCTGAACATTGAACTCTCTGAAACATTTTTAGTGAATCGTTGCCGAGAAAATTACTTCATATACTCGTATTTAGACACCAAGTTCAGGCGTTTGTGTTATGTTGATATTATTAAACAATTTGTTTATACGCGCTTTAGAAAATCACGAATAAATATAACTTGTAGCTTCATTAATTTTAAAAGAAAAATATTTTTGTTACGTATTCATCACTATAATCATCATCTCGGCTCATACATGTCCCACTGTTGGGCTCGAGCCTCCTTCATAATGGGGATGTAAATTGACCTAATCTACCACGCTGGTCAGACGTGTTGGTACAGGGTACGTTTGATTCGAGGTGGTGAATTGTATTCTTACTCAGTCACCACACAGAATTTAACGTATTAGGTACTTAAAATTATAATTAGAAAAGCGATATGAAAAATAGAACAAAATCATAAAAGTTTGTTTATTAGAATAAAAATTGCAAAAATTAATTTACCTTTTGATCGTAGAAACAAAATTTCTTAGAAATTTTAAGTACAAAATTTTATCATTTTTAATTGTTTTGTTATATCAATAAATTATATAAAAACTTCCGTTTTAATTTATATTAGAGAGTAATTTAAAAAAAAAAAAAACAGGCAGTCATGGGGACTGCCGATAGAAGTGAAAACTATTAACTTAAGACTAATTGAAATAATAATAATTTTCTAATAAAAAATATTATCGAACATCTAGGAATCGGTTTTACCACGCTAGTAAGATAACCTTTAAACAACAATGATCAACGCAACGCGCCTAAAGAAGTTTTCACATAGCTATAGATATACTATTAGCATGTCGGTGACGCGAACCTATAAGTTTTTCCCCTCCAAAAACGCTCAACGCGCCTAAAGAAGTTTTCACATAGCTATAGATATACTATTAGCATTAGCATGTCGGTGACGCGAACCTATAAGTTTTTCCCCTCCAAAAACGCTCAACGCGCCTAAAGAAGTTTTCACTTCAAAAATCTGTATTAGTTTAATCGTATTTATTTTAGTATAATACATAAATATCTTCTTTCACTTAGATTTATAATTTTCTCAGACAGTAAAATATCACATATTCAATTAGTTACTTCTAAGCGCCTTTTCAAAGAATTTTAAGTAGCAAACCGATAGAATTTTTGATCTAATTGCCTCAAATAATTTTCTTTAGGATCTTAATTTATTTAGACATCAGTAAGTATCCAAATGCAGAGGAATGATATTTAAAACTATATTGAGAAGTAAATGTGTGAACGGTAACTCAGGCATTCAAAAGGGTACCTTTTTTTTTCTTTTACGGTGGGCTATGGTCTGGTCGCACCCCGCCAGATCCGTCCGGGGTGACAGAAGAGTCGGCGTGCGACTCCATAAACCCGCCCCACAATGCGCCTCTCTTCGCTGAGCGAGCTGGCAATCGGAACCCGATCTTTGTCTTCAGTAGCTCGCCCGACGGTTTACCCTCACGAGTTCCCCTCGAGTCGATGCCCGGCAGCTTTTACCGTTGGAACATCGTCCTCACGTGGTGGCCTCACTTCGGGCGACCGGACTAATCCCCGGTCCGATCACCCTATAGGATCCTTATTATCCGTACCTATAGGATCATTGAACTCAAACTTGGCTTCAGTACTCCATTTATATAGTAGGGTGTTGTCGTATGTTGTGTTATGGACTTATATTAATCCAATATCATCACCATAGCTACCAAAGCTGATGTAAGTTTGTTAAGTTCAAAACTTTATATAAACCAATAAAATACAAAAAAAAAATCAAATGAAAGAAATAATTTTCCTTATCTATTTTAATAATACAACTTGAAAAATTTCAGTATACACTCTAAATTAAAGACAGCCACGTTATCTGAAGGTAAAATCTCGCTACCAATTAATGGGTCTAATAACCATACTAAAATAAATACTAAGAGTTAAAGTTAAGTTGAAATTTTCTGCAAGATATTTTCCAATATATGGATTTATTATGCAGCAACAGACACACTACTAAAATAATAAAAGTTTATTCGAATTAATGAAATTTAGCATTTAATATGCTTGATTATTTATAAAAACCCGATTACGGGTGAAAAATGATTGTCACAAGTGGGATTCGAACACACATATACGACGCGAGAATTGAATGTCCTATAATAGTTCACGGTGGTGTAAGTGGCAGCACAATTGAAACGGATTTTCAATAGCTGTGGGTTCGAATCCCACTTGTGACAATCATTTTTCGCTCGTAATCGGATTTTTATAAATAAAGGTTAGTTACAAATGCTTAATCTCCCAACTCAGCTTACTCTTTCGGGAATAAAACCGTTGTTATGTGTGAGAATACATATTAAGTTTATACCTATATATAACTACCTACCTAACCTACCTACCTAACCTACCTACCTAACCTACCTACCTAACCTACCTACCTAACCTACCTACCTAACCTACCTACCTAACCTACCTACCTAACCTACCTGCCTAACCTACCTACCTAACCTACCTACCTAACCTACCTACCTAACCTACCTACCTAACCTACCTACCTAACCTACCTACCTAACCTACCTACCTAACCTACCTACCTAACCTACCTACCTAACCTACCTACCTAACCTACCTACCTAACCTACCTACCTAACCTACCTACCTAACCTACCTACCTAACCTACCTACCTAACCTACCTACCTAACCTACCTACCTAACCTACCTACCTAACCTACCTACCTAACCTACCTACCTAACCTACCTACCTAACCTACCTACCTAACCTACCTACCTAACCTACCTACCTAACCTACCTACCTAACCTACCTACCTAACCTACCTACCTAACCTACCTACCTAACCTACCTACCTAACCTACCTACCTAACCTACCTACCTAACCTACCTACCTAACCTACCTACCTAACCTACCTACCTAACCTACCTACCTAACCTACCTACCTAACCTACCTACCTAACCTACCTACCTAACCTACCTACCTAACCTACCTACCTAACCTACCTACCTAACCTACCTACCTAACCTACCTACCTAACCTACCTACCTAACCTACCTACCTAACCTACCTACCTAACCTACCTACCTAACCTACCTACCTAACCTACCTACCTACCTATATATACCTTATTTTCTTTGCGTTAGACTATGGACGCGGTCGTGCCCCACCAAATCGGTCCGGGGCGACGGAAGAGGCGGCGCGCAACCCCATAGACCCACCCTGCAAACACCTCTCTTCGCCGTGCGAGCGGACCACCGGTACCCGATCTTTGTCTTCGGTGGCTACCTATATATACCTGGAAAAATAAACCTATTGTAAACTATTATAAAAACTATAATTACAATACTTAATAGAAAAAATTGTATAAATACGATATTTGGAAAAACAATCTCTTAATATTGGCTTGTAGAAAATAAATATCCTTCAAATGTTATCCAAGATGACGCCTTAAAAATTGCTGCCTTCATTTCCATTGCCAATAGTTTTTTTTTTAATCAAAATGTGTAAAATTTCTTTATTAGCCACATTTTCTGAATAATTCAAGATCCATAAGAAACAGTTCAAAATCCCCTATCAATCTATAGACACAAATAAAATTTAAGTGTCTGTTTATAATTCCAAATTAATAGGTTTTTACTAAATGCATATGAAAGTACTTACGTAAAATATAAAACTATTTTTTAATTTTTTCTCTGTCTGTCCGTCTATTTGTTCCGGCTAATCTCTGGAAGGGCTGGACCAGTTTTAACGGGACTTTCCCAAAAAAAAGTACCTAATGGAATAAGCAGTAACTTAAGCAACTTTCTTTTTTAAATAAAATTCGGAGTACCGCGAAAACAAAATTAAAACCAATGAAAGTCGACTAGTGACACCGACTGCGCCACTAAATCCTGGGCAATTACACTAGCTACCTTTTTATTAATAAACCATGGGGGCGGAACCACGGACAAATGTTACTAAGAAATACAATTACAATTTGTTACCACGCTTTTTATGTACATATATTTTAAAAGACAAGTAACGAATCTAAATAGATAACACGGTGTAAGAGAAGGAATACTCGAAACAACTCTAGATGAACATCAGTCTAGACAGTGCGGTAATGTAAGCTGATTTATTCAAGCATCCATAAGACATAATAATAGCAACATATTTATAAATATGTATTGTAAAAAAGAACGAATATAATGCATAATATTTACAGCATACATATATTTTTGTATTTACAATAAAAATATATTGATATAAATGTTTCATCAACCCTAATAAAAACCTATAAATACCATAATCGGATAATGGTAACGAAATTTCCCTTTTTAAATTGACACCAATTAAGCGATTGTATGTCAAATAATATTGGAATCAATTGCCTTTTTTCTGTTATATAGAGTGATATTTGTTATTAGGGCGTGCAATCCATACAATGCAAATTGTGTAACGATATATGTCGAACCTGACAATATTATCGCCACATAATAGGTAAGTATATTGTATTTACTTGCTGTGTGGTAGCGGTTATCAATATTACCAATCCTTACTTTGCTCGTGGATGTCGTAAAAGACCACTAAGAGGTTTATATCGACCTCAGCCAACTCCATCTGCTGCTTGTTCAACAATTATCTTCCCAGGCAGACGGCCGGTCATAAAACTATTGCCAATAACTTTTGCAATATGACGTATTGCGTCGACTCTAAGTAATTGAGATAAGAAAAGGAGAATGAGAAGTGGTGGACGTATTTTCTATTAAGTAATATTAACCTAATTACATAAGCAAAATTTGACTGTGTTAAGCCGCTGTTTATTTTTTTTTTCCTTTGATCCACGACTTGACGGCACACTGTTTTTGATACTCAATCTTAGCAATACTAAAGGCATAATCAAGTCACACTGTTGTAAATTGGTGTCAACATACATACATATCATCACGCCATATCCCTTGCAGGGTAAGCAGAGAGAATAGAGTGCCAAAGGATTGGTATCAATTTGAGAAAATATTTTTTTTAATATTCCTTTTTTTAATTAGCAACTTAACGCCAAATTACTGAAATTTTTAGCATTTAATATGCTTAATTATTTATAAATACCTAATTACGAAACGAAAAATGATGTCACAAGCGGGGTTCGAACCCGCACCTATTGGGAATCCGGCCCAATCGTGCTGCCACTTACACCATCGTGAACTAATTTAGGACATGCAAATTTCGCTTCATATTATATCTTACGTCTTTCAAGGTGACGTATGCCATCTACCGGACAATGTTTACACATTGTATAGGCTTAATACTTCAAACTTTATAGTTAGAATTGTATTAAACGATGACACAACCTTGTTATTCAAATTACTGAAATTTTTAGCATTTAATATGCTTAATTATTTATAAATACCCGATTACGAAACGAAAAATGATGTCACAAGCGGGGTTCGAACCCGCACCTATTGCGAATCCGGCCCAATCGTGCTGCCACTTACACCATCGTGAACTATTTTAGGTCATGCAAATTTCGCTTCATATTATATCTTACGCCTTTCAAGGTGACGTATGCCATCTACCGGACAATGTTTACACATTGTATAGGCGTTTCGTCGCATTTCCTTTTGTAATCGGTTATTTATAAACTTAACGCTACTTATCGCCTGTTAATATTTTTCTTTTTTTAATTAGAAACTTAACGCCACTTAGTGCCTGTTAATATTTAACTGGTCCTAAGCGGCGAATTAATTAATTAGCATATTTATCTAAATTATGTCAGAGAGTAAACGACGTAGACTAAATTACCTTTTCAATTTTAGTATATGCTGCTAAATCTACAGAAGCTAGAAGGCGAGGATATAATTCAAGCGTATGAGAAACTCTTGATGTGTACGCTATTTAATTTTATCGTGGATTTATGCGACATGTTTCTACACAGTCTCATGTGGCAAATTTTAGGAATATCCAGTAATAATACGAGAGCCCTGTTTCAGAACAGAAATTAGTTCAGGAGATGTTTGTTGTGTATTTGTTACATTATCTCATCAACGTGTTTGAAAATTTTGTTGTGACTTTTCTAAAGTTATAGAGTTGGAGTTTTCTGTATGATAACATATTACAATTATAATAATACTAGCTTCTGCCCACGACTTTTCGACTAAAGATTTTAGCCCCTACTTTTACTTTACCCCTTAAGGGTATTTTTTTCACAAAATGTTAATGTCATATTTATTTATATCTAATCAATAGCCTAAAAATAAGTTTCAAGCTTCTGGCTTTAAAAATGACGATACTTCCTTACAACTTTTTATCCCCCTTTACAACCCTTTTTTGCATTAAAAAGTGGCCTATGTTCTTTATCAAGTTCTAGACTATCTGTGTACCAAATTTAAATTTTCACACAGACAGACAGAGTTACTTTCACATTTATAATATAAGTAAGGATAATTATATTTTTTATAATTTAGCTTGAATATTAACAATCGTTTTTTTACTGTATACATTTGACAACACACATTTTTTTTTTTTTTTTTTTTTTTTTTTTTTTTTTTCTTGGTGGGCTATGGGTGCGTCTCGCCCCGCTGAATCGGTCCGGGGTGACGGAAAGGCGGCGCGTGACCCCATAGACCCACCGTAACACCTTCTCTCTTCGCCGTGCGAGCGGACCACCGGTACTCGATTTTAACTTCGGTGGCCCGCCCGGCGGTTTACCCTCGCGGGTTCCTCTCGTCGACGCCCCGACAGATTTCGCCGTCGGGGCGTCGCCCTCACGCGGTGGCCTCACGTCGGGTGGCCGGACAATTCCCCGGTCCGATCACCCGAGGCCTCGGTTAGGGCGGCATCAGGCGCAGGTATTCGCGCCTGCGCCGCCCCGGCCGCTGACGGCGGCCCGGGTCGCGGGACTCCTCCCGGACTCGTTCCGCCGCCTCCTTCTGCGAGATGACAGCCTCGCAGAAGGCGGTGACCGCGTCCCAGTTCCTGACGCTGTCGACCATCGCTCTCGCGACAGCCGGCAGCGCCAGGTCAGCACCGATAACAGCGACGAGGTCACGGCGCTGCCGGTCAAAGCCCGGACACGCCTCCAGCGTGTGTTGCGCCGTGTCCTCGTCACTGCTGCAATGGTGGCAGAACGAAGTCCACTCCCTTTGCGCGACCGTGTGCAGGTAAAAGCCGAAGCATCCGTGCCCCGACAACACCTGCACCAGTCGAAAGGAGAGGACTCCGTGCCGCCGCTCCATCCACTCCATCAATACGGGCCGGAGAGCCTCGACGGTGACGACACCGTGTCTAGGCCTCTCCAGCCGCGTAGCCCAACGGGCGATGACGTCTCGGCGGGCGTCCTCGCGCCAGGTGGCTATCTCGCTCAGCGATGGGGAGCCACCTTCGTCGCGCAGTGAGGTCACCCGCCGGTAGAGGTCGGAGAGCATCTCCGCCTCTAGGTCCCACGGGGGTGTCCCGGCCAGTAGGCATGCCGCCTCGGTCGATACCGTGCGGTACCCGCGAATGGCTCTGACCGCCATGACTCTCTGGGGTCTCCACAGAACAGCCCTGAGCTGGGCGTTCAGAGCCCTCGCCCACACGGGTGCGCCGTACATGGCCATAGAACGGATCACCCCCGCATACAGCCGTCGGCCCTCGAAGCTGGGTCCGCCCACGTTCGGCATGAGCCGCGGAAGGGCGGACGCCGCGCCGACCAGCCGGGGAGCAATTCGGCGAAAATGCTCCCGGAACCACCATCGCCCGTCGAGCACCAGACCCAAGTACTTCATATGGGCCTGGATGCTGATGTGGACGGAGTTGACGACTAGCGAGACGCCGATTGGCGGCCTTACGCGTGGCCCATGGAACAATAGGGCCTCCGTCTTATTTAGGGCCACCCTGAGCCCCAGCGCCTCGATTCGCCCAACCATCTCCTCGGTGCCGAGAGTGGCCAGGCTCGCCGCCTCTTCGAGTGTCCTGCCCCGGGCTGTGACGAGCGTATCGTCAGCGTAGCATATCACGCTCAGCCCGGGGGGGAGACTCCCTCTCAACGCCCAGTCGTACCCGATGTCCCACAGAGTCGGCCCCAGAACCGACCCCTGTGGAACGCCGCACGACATGGACGTCCGCACAATGTCCCCTGCGGGACTCGCGCAGAGGACACTGCGCCCTTCCAAATAGTCCGCCACCAGCCGCCTCAGGTACAAGGGTACCCCATGGAATCGGAGCGCCTCCCTGATGCAGCTGAATGGCAGACTATTGTATGCGTTGGCGATGTCCAGCGACACCGCCAACAGCACTCCCCCGCCGGTAACAGCCTCCGCGGCCGTCTGCCTCAGTCGTAGCAGGGCCCCGATGGTCGAACGCCCCCTTCTAAAACCGAATTGAGCGTCCGACAGATCGGGCCCCACCTCCTCCAGGTGTTGGACGATGCGGGCAGCGAGGATGCGCTCCAGCAGCTTACCCACATCGTCGAGGAGCACGATGGGCCTGTAGGCCGACGGCGAATCCGGGGGCCGTCCCGGCTTTGGCAGGAGAACCAACCTCCCCTCCTTCCAGCACTCAGGGAACCGCCCAGACGCCAAACAGGCGTTGTACAGCTGCCTGAGGCGAGGCTCGAGGTGCTCGAGGAGCGACGTCAGCACCCGGACTGGTATTCCGTCCGGGCCGGGGGCCGTGGTCGCGGAACGAATCCGCGCCACAGCTGCTCCCACTTCCGTCTCCGTCACGGGCGGAATACTCTCGTCGTCAGCCTCCCGGTCTTGTTCTGGCGAGGCCATGACCGGGGGCGTGTGTTCCGACTGCCGTGGAAACAGCTCCTCGACCACCCTACAGAGGAAGTCAGGCTGGAGGGTCTCGGTGAGGGGGGGGCCCTGCGCGCGAAGCTTGTTCAGCGACGCGCGATACGGGCGACCCCAGAGGTCACGGTCGAGACCGTCCAGCATCTCCTGCCAACTCGCGTCCTTGGCGGCTCGGATGGCCAGCCGAAAGGCCGTCCGCGCATCGCGGTACGCCTCGTACAGCTGGCCCTCCCGCTCAGCGTCGCGGTGACGCCGCCGGCTGCGGGTGTAGGACCTTCGGGCTCTGATACATGCCGCACGAAGGTCCGCCAATCTTGGGGACCACCAGTAGACCCCCTGCCTCGGAGGTAGACGCCGCCGCACTCTGGGCATGGCCGCATCGCAGATCTGCGTTAACGCACTGCGGATGCGGACAGCCTCGGCGTCCACCCCGTCCGCTGGGGGCGGTGAGGACAGCCACGTGTGAACGATGGCCGCCTCCGCCAGTAGGTCCCTGTCAAGACGACCCACAGCCCACCGCGGAAACGCGGGAGCTCCGTCCGCCCCGTGACCCCTACCGGGGTCCCGGAGAGGGGAGACCTCCATCCGGATGTACCGGTGGTCCGATAGGGTCTCCGCCTCTTCCAGGACCCTCCAGTTCCTCACCCGTGGTGCGACAGCGGGGCTAGCGAACGACAAGTCCACTATCGACCCGCCCTGCTGCCGCACACACGTGTTCACTGAGCCCCTGTTAAGAACACAGAGGCCCAGTGAAGCCGCCCACTTGATGACCGCCCGCCCGCGGTCGTCCGTCATAGGGGACCCCCACGCCGTGGATTTGGCGTTGAAGTCCCCCAGAACCAGGACGAGGCCCGGTGCTAGTCGCCGTATCGAGGCCTCCAGGTTGGTGAGGGAGGCCCCGAAATCGTCCATTCTCCTGGTAGGGGAGAGGTATACGCTGTAGAGCGTGACCCCTCCCCACTCCGCCGCGACAAATTCCTCGCCCCTATCCAAAAGAGACAAGGACGGGAAGTGCCGCTGCGTTGAGACGACGATTGCCGCAGTTCCGTTTCGGCTGACCACCCAATTGGGGCGATCAGGCACGCAGTACGGTTCCGCGACTACGGCTGCACCAATTGACCACTCCGCCATGGATTGCAGGAGTAAATCCTGCGCACCGGCGGAGTGGTTGGTGTTGGCTTGCAAGAGGTGGTGCATGGATGGTGTAGCCATTAACGGGCTGTATCCATGACCTCCCCCTCGCCGGCGGGCGATCGGACCGCGCTAGGAGCGGGAGCGGCCGTGGTCGGAGGGCCGCCCCGCCCCTTTGGGGCCGAAGCTGGAGGTTTGCACGCCCCAGAGCCCATGCGGTGCTTGGCGGGCTTATTGCCCGCCGCACACGCGGGGCAGTGGGGCGGGGCGGCGCAAGATGCCGCCACGTGCCCGGTTTGACCGCAGCGGAAACACAGTCCGCCGCAGTCGAAGCAATTAGTGCACGTCGGTCGAGTATGTCCGACCGCCATGCACTTATAGCACCTTGCAGGCCGGTGCTCAAGCACGGTCACCCGCGCCGAGCTCCAGCCCACGAGGAGCCTGCCTGAGCCGGCCAGTTGCCTGACCGACTCCACCAGGCACTGCGCCCAGGCGGCACCTACGCCGCCCGGACCGGGGCGGATGACACCAACCCGGACGGTGTCTATGGGACACCCGGTTCTCGAGGCAATAGCCTCCCGGATGTCTTCCACCGTCACGGAGTCGTCCAGACCCGCGATGCGCATTTCGGCGCACTTGACGGGCCTGGCGATCCTGATGCCACCCTCCTCGGCAAACAAACCTCGCAGCTTGTCAGCTACGCTGTCGGCCGTCTTGGAGCCCTCGGCCCCGGGGAACTCGAGGATTCGAGCCCCTGTCCGGCCCTTGCGGGTCCTGGCTTCGACGCCTCCAATATCGGAGACGTCTAGCTCCCGCCGGGCCTTCCTCAAGACGGCCTCGTAGCTGAGGCCCTTCTCAGCCGCCTCAGGCAGCACAGTGATCACCACTGCGGCTGTCTTCGGCGACTTGAGCGCCTTGCGCGGCCTCTTCTTTTTACCGGCTCCTGCCTGTGGAGCGGGAGCGGGGACCTCAGTGGCGCGCTTGGCCTCCGCTCTCCTTCTCTGACCGCGACTCTTCCGGTCGCGCTCGGCCACCTGCCAACCCTCGGGCGCAGCAGGCGCGACAGGCGCGGAAGGCGCAGTCGTTGACGCGCTGGTCGTCGCCGGCGGTGTTGTTGCCGACGATGACTGCGATCCGGCAGGAGCCGGTACCGTCCTCTTCCTAGGTTTCGGCGCGGGCCCCTTGGGCTTGGGCGCACCCGCGGCCGCGGCGTAGCTGCCACCCACGCGGCCACCCTGACAAGGCAGCGGGGCGGGGGCTGATGCCACATGCGACCGCTTGTCCGCGGCGAGAGGCGGCCGAACACGTGGTTCTGGAGGCAACCTTGCCTCCAGAACGGCCACGCGCGCATCGACGAGTTTCCCGACTGCGTCGATGATTTGGCGCAGGGCCTCGTCCGGTAAGCCTCCCACCGCAAGTATCGGGGTCGGCTGGGCGTCTTCGGGGGCCCGTTCCGCGGCGCCTGGCGGCTTTGGCGCCGCAGGGACGCCAGCTGGCGGCATGCGGTCCGCAGCGAGAGGCGTCATCCTCACCACGGGAACCCGTTTCGCCGCGGCGACCGCGCCAGCGTCAGCCGGCGACGCGCGCTTCACAGCGGCAGGCGTCTTTCTCGCTGCGGGGACGGGTGTCACGGTGACGCCAGTGCCCAGCGTCGTCGGCACCGCAGCGCGAGGCGGCTTTGGCGCTGCAGCGGCCGCTGAGTGGCCGGCCTTGGCCGGTGGCGCAACTGGCGCAGGCGGCGCGAGCAGCGCCATTTGCGCCTTTAGGTCGGCCACGTCCTTCAATAACTGGCGGTTTGCCCGCCGCATCCCCGCCAGCATGTCCCCCAACTGCCGGTTCCGGGTCCGTATGGCCGACATCTCGCCATTAAGGCGGGCATTTTCGGCCCGCAGGTCGGGGGGGTCGCCGTTGGCGCGGGCAGCGACCGCCGCCGCCCTTTCTTCTTCCGAGGCCCCTCGCCCTCTTCGGGAAGCCGGCACCTTAGGTGGGGGCATGCTGGCCACGCTCCCCTCCGAGTCGGCACCCGAGCTGCCACCCTTACTTAGGCGGCGCTTCCTCACCTGCGAGGGGAGGGCCTTCTCCTTGGTCGTCAGCGTTGTCGCTGTCGCCGCCGGGCTCTTTGCCACAAGACGCGCTGACGACCTGGCGGGGGCTTCAACAGCCGGCCCGCTATCCTTCTCGGACGGCCCTGCGGGAATGTCACCGCCCTCGTCCATTTTGGCGGTAGAACCGCCACCCCCATCTTCCCCGGACGGCTCTGCGACATCGCTGTCGCCCTCGTCCGTCGACGGCTCCGTTTCGGCTCTACCGCCGTCCTTCCTCGCTTCCGCGGCGGCAGCCTTTCTGCGCGCTCGCCGCTCCTCCAAACGCCGTTTGAAGCTAGAGGTCTTCCCCCGGCTCCTCCTGGGCGACCTCCGCTTCGGTGTTGTTTGGGCCTCCATGTGCTGTGCCGGACCCTCGGCGGACGCCTCGAGTCCCGAGGACGAGGCGTCGTTTTGGTCAGTTTTGCGTTGGCATGACCGGGCCTTGAGGTGGGAATCATTATGATCCCCGTCGTAAATATTATTAAAATTGAGAGTTTCCATAATGATCCCACGAGTGTGGGAGAAACTATGACGTCGACCCGGGCAGAGATCCCTGTACCCGGGCAAGCCTACATTTACCAACCAGGGGGGCAGCCGGTACCCTGGCTGGAGCGTGCTAAGAACAGAACAACCCATCTGCCATGCATCTTCTCGCCGCACGCCAAAACTTAAGATTATGGGTGATTTCCGAATTCGAATGTACATTCGAAATTCTTTATAGAGGTTGTCTTCCTCGCGGTCCGGGCGGTTAAGCCAAGACCCTCGTTCCTGAAACTAAGACAAGCAAAGAATCAGGTTTACGATTTGACGACGGTGGCGGTGGAACATGCCTGCCCAGCCCTCAAATGAATGAGTGACCGAGCCCGTCGCGGATTCGCGTCCGGTCACCTTCTACGGATAGAAGGCTAGGAGCGAAGCGCCAGATATTCGCTACGGACGACAGTACAACAGAAGAACTGGGGACCGCCGTCCTCACCCAGGGTACACCGCGTGGAGGTTTCTGACATCGTACCCCATTTGACAACACACATGGTGTAATGGTAAAGATACCTACCATGCTAGTCTCGTGGGTTTGATTATTACGCAGAATAACACTTTGTGCGATTCACAAACTGTTTTTCTGAGTCTGGGTGTGATTGTTTCTGTTAATTATATGTTTGTAAACTCTTTAGCAATACAAGGATAATTTCTTTAGTGCTGGGTATTATCTTATCTTTAAAAAAATACATTATATATTTTCTACGATAACAGAGTTAGAATATAGTTTATTACTACTACTTTTCTCGTGTGTATTGTTAGAGGTACTTAAGTGATGCAAATGCAGTGGTAGCAGGGGCGATGTCTTCGCCCTCCTCGTCACCGTGCAGGTACTTGCCGAAGCAACCATGTCCCATCTATAACTTCACTAGTCAGAAGGAGAGGATCCCGTGCTGTCGATCTAACCACTCTATCAGCACTGGGCGGAAGGCCTCCACGGTCCGAATACTGTACCAAGGCCTTTCTAGACGTCCCGACGGCCGTCGCCCCACCAAACGGCCAATTCGCGAGACGCGAGATATTGCCGCTCCCTGCCAGCTTCGCCGACACCCGCCGAAAAAGTCCGGTGATCATCGCCGTCTCCAAGTCCCACGGAGAAGTTCCGGCAAACAGAACACGCTCTTTGGTCGCCACAAGATGGCTCTGAGATGGGCAGTAAGAAACCTTGCCCATACAGGTGCGCCGTACAGGGCAATGGACCGAACCCCCCTCCGTGTACAATTGTCGACACGTGATGCTTATGGTGTCCATGTGAATGAATGAGGTGGTGCCTATTGTTTTCTTATTTCGTCACGATGTGGAGAATATCAATTTTATATTACTGAAATAAATATATAATATTTAGAAAAACATTAGTAGGCAACTATTTTAATAAATTTGAAGAATACACAAACTTCAGTCTGATTACCGCTGCTACAGCTATACCAGTTGCTGCCGCTTTGTAATTAACTTCATATTGTTTTTTTTTTTTTTTTTTTTTTTTTTTTTGTGGCAGGACCACGCTGTTGACAGTTCTCTGTTAACAGCCACGGGCCGGTCCGTGTCCCACGGGCGTCCGGTCCGGGTTTGGGGTTTATATTGGTAGGCAACGGCCTAGCTGTTCTACTGGTATGGCAAAGGTCCATGGGCTGCAGTAACACTTACCATCAGGTGCGCTGTTTGCTCGTTTGCCACCAAAAACAATAAAAAAAAAATATACTTAAATGTGTGAAATAAACCTACCAAATTTTTATTTTATTAATTTATGTAGAATACATTTTCGATATTTATTGCTATTTAAAATGTCTAAATCGATTTTCTATGAATCGTAACTGCCTTGGATCAGTGATTTGCAAATAAATTGTGATAGAAACAGTTGAACGATTCACGACAAACATATTAAGTATATCTAGATATCTACATTTGTATCCATCCGTATATAATTTCGGAATTTTGAAAATGTTTTCAATACGCATATTACTTCTGCTATGTGGTAGCGGCTTCGAATACTACCAACCCTTGCTTTGCTCGTAGGTGTCGTAAAAACGACTAAGAGCCTTATAATGACCTGAGCCGACTCAATCTGATGCCGTTTGGTCAACAGTTGCATTCTTAGAGAGGGTTGACGTCGGGAAGGTGGCTGGTCATAAAACTATTGCCAATAACTTCTACAATATATACTATAAAAGAAGAGTTAATTTTGTATCAACCCAAAGTAATTGGGATAAGAGTAGGAGAATGATGACGCATATTACTTTGAGATGACATTCGACTGTCCTACTTTAGCTACACATCGTTATGAATATCGAATACAAGAAACGTACTGTTTTCCTGTTTATATCGATGCGGAGATTATGATAGTGCTAAATAGAATTTGTTATCTTATTTAGAACTCATGATCTTCCCTTACAAAAAAAAATGTAATTTGTATAATCTTGTAAACTTTTATGCCTATATCTTTATTTCTGTGGGTTTTTCTAAGAGAAAAATTCTAACAGTAATAACAATGTGGAATGTATCAATGTCAATTCAGAAAGATCATCATCATCATTCTCCCACTCTTATTCCAATTACTTGGGTTCGATACAATATTTACTCTTCTTTCATAGTACCTACATATTGTAAAAGTTAATATAAACAGCAATAGTTTTATGACCGGCCGCTTGTCAGACGTCAACTCTCTTGGGGAATATAATTGTTGACCAAACGGCATCAGGTGGTGTTGGCCCAGGTCGTTATAAGGCTCTTAGTCGTCTTTTACGACATCCACGAGCAAAGTAAGGGTTGGTAGTATTCGTGGCCGCTACCACATAGCTAGAAAGATATATATCTTATAACTAAGCTTAAACTTTTAACGTGCACTTCTACCCTAAAACTAGCTCTAAAAATTTGTATCAAATTGTAGAAATATTTGTAAACGGCACTCGACTTATCGGATATACTCGAAAACCGGGTCGTTATAATCGATTTTAATATGTGAGTTAATTTCTGTTTAGGCATATGCAATAAAAAAACACAAAGCAGTCATGAAGACTGCCGACAGAAGAAAAAGAACTTAAACCTATGAAAATAATGAATATTATAAATTAAAATAGAACAACAAGTACGTATTTTAGCTAATTTCATAACGCTCACACTGTATACTTCGCTGCATAGCAAGAATACCACGCTTATGTGCTTAGGATTTACCGACTCAAACTATTTCTCTCTCCTACTTTCTACCTTTGTTTATCTTTCTTTCTCTCTACCTCTTGCGTTGGAATATTGGACGCTACTCGTTGCTAATACTCGCGCTGGCCTGTAACAGGTATACTACGCGCATGCGTTTGAATGTCATTGTGTTAAACATTTAACGCAACCTTGTTGGAAGTCGCATTAGAAGTTTCACTTCAATAATAATAATTTATTGCCTTTTCAAAACTAAAACTAAAAATTGATCCGATGCTTCAGCAATAATGTTACCGAGACGCCACTAAACATAAGCACTTGGTATTGGTACCGATTGTTCGCTTAAATGGAGAAACAGAAATAGTGTATGGCAGGTTTTGGGATTGCACGCCGACTTTTCTGCCGCCTCAGGCGGTTTAGGTGCTATGTTTCCGGACCATTACGTATCTCCAAAAGAAAAGTAACTACGTATTGATTTTACTAACATATGTTAGAAACTTAGATAACTTCAGTACTATTATAATATCAAATTTTATATAAGATACTACTACGTTTCATGTAAAATAATCAATTCGCACGTCCATATACTTTTAAAGGGAATGCTCCGGTGGTTCGGACATATGGAAAGAATGCCGAAGGAACTTCTGATTAAGAAGATATACAATGCGAAAGTGGAAGGATGTAGGTACCGAGTGAGACCGAGACTAACCTTCCTAGACCAGATTGGTCACGTACTGGAAGGTAAAGTTAAGAATCTCCAAAACCGGCGAGCGTGTATGAAGAGAATTATGAATGTTGCGGAAGCGAGTGCAGTATGCAAGGATAGAGTTCTCTGGCACTCTGTTCTATCTGCCTACCCTGCAAGGGATATGGCGTGATGATATATATATGTATGTATACTTTTAATAAACATCCAAACCTCCAAATTTTTTCTGAATCTTATAACAAATAAATCCACATTTTGCTATTAAAAATAGTCAATTGTCAATACCCGTTTGTATATAATTTTTAATTGCCCGACGTTTTGAACACTTTACAGCGTTCATGATCACGGGAGGACTGTCCTCTCGTGACGTACACCGTCACTCGCGTAAACATCAGATATCATTAAAAAAGTAATATTTCATCGATATTAAAATACAATTGGACAATGAACCTGGTGACCGAGGAGGTAGAATCTCAAAAGCGTCTATAGGCAAAATAAAATCAAAAATAAACAAAAACAAAATAATTATGGTATTAAAACAAAGCAAAAATTGTAGAAAGCTTTAATAAATAAACTATTTTATTTTTTAAACCTGTAATAGTATACATTCATGTAGATTAGATTTTACAAAATTGTTTCAAACATATTTACAATGTGCGGTCCATTCTGTGAAGTCATTAAATGCACATAATGGTCTTCCACACGTTTATTAGTTTTAAGTACCCACAAAGCTACCAAATAGCTCTAAAACTGACTGCATCTGACGTATAAAACCTTATCAATTCAAGTTCCAGTAAGTATATCTTCAATATCTGGCTATATTCGAGTTTATATTCGAAATTACTAGAACTACATTTCTATTAGTCTCGAATATTAGTATAAGGCTTTATATCAAACGCATATTATGTATTTACTCGGAACTAGTGACTTAATTATTGGAATAAGCTTGGTTTATAGATAGTTCTGCAACTGTTTTTGAAGGCATGGGCTATTTTAGCATTATAATTCTAGTCTTATTGGATTTCAGAATAAATCTGCTAAAATCTTCTATCAACTATTTCTTTACGTATAAATAATAAAACAGCTTTTGCTATTACTAGATATTCAGTCTTGATTGAATGTTCAAAGAATTACGTTCGACCTATATAACATTAACAATACCATCAATACAGAAAACTAGTGAATGCTTATAGCAACGAGTCTCACCTTAGTAGGAAATACTCAATAGATTGCTGACTTGTGAGGTATTGCTACTAAAATATAAGCAACATATAAAGTATTATGTTTAAGACCTCATAAAATTCTTTAGTAAGGATATTTTGCTAGTTTATTGGTGTCGTTTACAGAAGCTATATGAATGCTAGCTATTTTTTGTATAAAATTTGAAAATTTTGAATTATCTTTAGTAAGTAAATTAGGGTTAACTTTATAATTATATTCAAAACAGAATATTAACCATGTGTATTGCTACATAAAATATATATTAACTAACAAAAATAGTGAGAGTAAACAACGTTTACTCGGTTTATAGACCATATAAAATACTGAAAATTCTCTGCGACGTCAAAGAGAAGTGTAAAAAATCGTAAAAAACGTATATAAGGTAAAATTAAATATTTTTTTATAAGTTGATGAACTCGAAGACTAAAGAAAATGGTGGTGACTAATTGGGCCAGAAGATCCACGAGTCGGTAGACCAAGATTAGTACTTGTGATAGACTACACTAGGGGTGCATTAAATTCATAAAAAAAATCGGCCAAGTGCGACTTGTACGTACTCGTGCACGAAGGGTTCCGTAAAACTAAAAAAAATATGTGATGTAACTAAAAATTTAAGGGTTTCGGAATTTTTCCTTTATATGTGCTATAAAATATTGCTTCATGCCAAATTTCAAGATTCTAGGTCCACTGGAGGTAGTATCCTTTAGGTTTTGATTCCCTTGCGAGTAGTTGCGAGTTTGAATTTATGCAGCTTAAATTGCTGTTTCTTTTGATTGTGTTGACATAGAAGTTTGATTTTATTACCTAAGTATTTGATATGAATTTCAATTTAATACCTCTACATGTTCAGGAGGAAAGAGCTAGTGAGTTTAAAATTATTAAAAACTAGCTTCTGCCCGCGGCTTCGCCCGCGTAAAAGGTACTTTCTTAAAGTTTTTGATTTTTATTTTTGACCGTCGATAATACAGTGCAACGGTACAATACTCAGGGTTGGAACTTCATTACTGGACTGCTAGATGGCATTGAAGAAGCTAAATTTTGAGATTATTTGACAAATATTTTTTTTATTTTTCATATAAAAATTTTGTTTTTTTTTTAATAAAAAGTATCCTATGTTACTTTTAATACCTCCAAGAATATGTGTACAATGTTTCATGATAATCGGTTGAGTAGTTTTAGCGTGAAAGCGTAACAAACAAACTTACATTCACATTTATATATATTAGTAGGGATATTTTTTACATATGATGTAATTAAAAATTTACGGTTTTTCACAATTTTTCCTTTAACTGCACTATAAGACGTTGCTTCTTACTGAATTTCAAGATTCTGAGTTCACTGGAAGTACACACACCCTGTAGGTTTTGAGTCCCTTGCGAGTGTCAAAAATTTGCAGAAATGTGCGACATAAACATCAACTGTGTCTTTTGATTGCGTTAGTTTAGTAGTTTAATTTTGTCACAGCTCCAAGGGACAGTATTCTTGAGTATTTGATATAAATTTCAGCTTGATACCTCCATGTGTTCCTGAAAAAAAGGGTCTTCACAGACAGACGGACAGACGGAACGACAACAAAGTGATCCTATAAGGGTTCCGTTTTTTTTTCCTTTCAAGGTTCGGAACCCTAAAAATTTAATCTCTAGTCTGCTACCTTAGCGATCGAGAAAGAACTAGGTAAGAAAATTACTGAAAAAGCAAAATAACTGACTGATTTAGTCTTTTGCATCAATGCTTCAGATATCCATCTGCTAGATCGAGCAAATACTGTTTTATGCACTATCGTCACGTCACGACTGATTTAAATTCCTCTGTATTATTAGCGGCCAGAGCTGTATCGAAAACTTTGATATATTATTTTACTTCAAAAATGTTATATATAATTATATTAAATACGCGGCTGTAACTATAAAATTTGGGAATTCCTTACAAATAAAATCATAGAAGTACATATAATAACTCCGTAAATATTAATTACATAGTTGAGTTATATGTTTGTTTTAAAAAAATAGAGCTGTGGTTATTACAATAGAAATAGTATGAAATAAAATAGGTTAAAATGCTTTATACTTAACTCCTATTGCGGTATCAGATGGAGTAGGCCCTGGTCATTATAAGGCTCTTAGTCGTCTTTGACGACATTCGCGAGCAAAGTAGGTGTTGGTAGTATTCATAACCGCTACCACACAGCACAAATCTTGTTGGCTAAATGTATGGTCAAAAAAGATTACATTTCAAATAAAACTATTGTTCATGGTTACGAGAGGTCCTCCCGTACAATATATAATTCGTAAAAATTGTTTTAATTTAAATTCGTAAACATCAAAAATCATTGAAAGCAAACATATTACGTCGATTCCAAGTAATTTCATTATAAATATCTTACAGCTAATACATGGTATATGAATAAAGAGTAGCACACGAAGGCCAATTACAAGTTTTCACGTGTAACAAATTATGTTGAAATATGTATAGTGGTATACAGGTAATACTTTCACCGATTGAATAGATTAGGCATCAACACAATTCTTGTGTTAATATCATAAACTATTAAGTTTAAGTGCGAAAGTGGAAGGATGTAGGTACCGGGGGAGACCGAGACTAACTTACCTAGACCAGATTGATCACGTACTGAAGGTAGGTGGAGTCAAGAGTTTCCGAAACCGGCGAGCGTGTATGAAGAGAATTATGAATATTGAGGAAGCAATTGAAGTATGCAAGGATAGAGTTGCGAAAGTGGAAGGATTGTAGGTACCGGGGGAGACCGAGACCAACTTACCTAGACCAGATTGATCACGTACTGAAGGTAGGTGGAGTCAAGAGTTTCCGAAACCGGCGAGCGTGTATAAAGAGAATTATGAATATTGAGGAAGCAATTGAAGTATGCAAGGATAGAGTTGCGAAAGTGGAAGGATTGTAGGTACCGGGAGAGACCGAGACCAACTTACCTAGACCAGATTGATCACGTACTGAAGGTAGGTGGACTCAAGAGTTTCCGAAACCGGCGAGCGTGTATGAAGAGAATTATGAATATTGAGGAAGCAATTGAAGTATGCAAGGATAGAGTTGCGAAAGTGGAAGGATTGTAGGTACCGGGGGAGACCGAGACTAATCTACATAAACCAGATTGGTCACGTACTGAAGGTAGGTGGAGTCAAGAGTCTCTGAAACCGGCGAGCGTGTATGAAGAGAATTATGAATGTTGAGGTAGCGATTGAAGTATGCAAGGATAGAGTTCTCTCGCACTCTGTTCTCTCTGCCTACCCTGCAAGGGATATGGCGGGATGATATGTATGTATGTTTTAAGTTAAAATTTCTACTTGAGCGAATTAGGAATTAATTTAATATATTATATTAGTGCTATATATACAAAATGCTATGTGGTAGTGGGTACAAATACTACCAGCCCTTACTTGCTCGTGGATGTCGTAAAAGAGCTGTATATCGACCTGGGACAACTACATATGACGCGGTTTGGTGAACAAGTACATTCTCAAGGAGGGTTGACGTCAGGCAGGCGGCCGGTCAGAAAACAATTGGCAATAACTTTTGCAATATGTACGAATACATATTGCACCGATCTCGTAATTGAGAGAAGAGCAGGAGAATGATGAATGACGAGTACTATATAGATAAAGGATAAAATTATGCTCCCTTGTATTGTATTTGCTTTTACCCACGGCTTTGCTCGCGTTGAAGCCGTGCCCAATTTTTTTTTCTTTTTAATATATAGTACCCTATGTCCTTTCTAATACCTGTAAGACTATTTGTACAAAGTTTCATGATAAACGGTTAAGTAGATGTGGCGTGAAAGCGTAAAAAAACTTACATTCACATTTATTATATTAGTAGAGTTAATAGTGGCTATTGCACCGCATTCTAACATCTTATAGCACCATCTGATTTGGGCGTAGACGTGTTAACTTATAATAAAACCATTGCTATGCATAATAAGTATTTTTTTTTTTTATTAACTCTTTTACTATAGAAATACTTCAGCATCAGAATCGTAAACCATTGTATCCATACATGATAAACACTTTTTATGACTATCTATGATCATAAAAGTATTTGTTTGGGAAGGTATTTTATTCTACATTATAATAGATAATATTCATATTATTCTAATTTTCCTTTTCTTTGCATTTATCTTTTCATTCTAAGTTATAAATCTTTATCCTAATATAAAAAGCCAAGTAAACATAGCTTCTACTTTAGCCATTCAGATTTAACTAAACGCTTGAAGTGTATCTTGTTAAGTATAGAGTAGCAGAAATCTTATCCTACCTAGATTTCATTCCTGCAGGCTTGTTGCTACAAGGTTCGAAGCTACGGCACAGTATTATCCTAAAATTCAAACGTGCAGTTGGCCTTATATCCTGATACTACCATTACATTTAGTTACTTTATATGATACAAACAAGCTATAGAGGAGTTCAGCTGCCGGGTGGGCCACCGAAGAAAAAGACCATGTTCCGGTGGCCCACCCACATGGCGTCGAGAGATACGTCGCGGGGCGGATCTACGGGGTCGTACTACGCTTCTCTGTCATCCCATACAGATTAACGGAGCACGAAGTACCGTAGCCCACCGCCAAAAAAAAAAGAGGAGTTGGCTTTGAAGAATTAAATATAAGTACTTTCTATGAGCTCGAATATGATATCGTAGTAGAATGGAACATCGTAATTAAATATCAAATTATATGAGTAGTTGTAGGGCTATATATACCATTGATAGTTTTCTGTTTAAAGCTGGGGGCCGGTCCGTCCGGTGTAGTGCCACACTGTGTCAGAAAATCGACGTCTAAGAAGTTACGATGTGCTGTTGTGTTTCGTTCGGTGAGTGAGAGAGCCGGAAGCCCAACTTTTTGGGTGTGTTTGGGTTGATGATAGGCAACCGCCTAGCTATACCGTTGGTATTAAAAAAGTCCACGAGAGGCAATAACACTTACCATCAAATATACTGCTCGCTCGTTTGCCACTACAAGCATTAAAAAATGATATAGTAAGAGTATCATACATGTACATAATGTCATAAAACGTTGCCGGCACTAGAGTGCCAGTTAAGTGAGAGTTACAAACTGTTGTAGAAAAATTGGAATTGGTAGTTTGAAGCGAGCGAAATTTCTGTTATATTTAGTGCTTAGTTCTGAAATACTGCAACTTTATAAGCCTATATATTTGTTACCCTTACTCTATATATTGATTTAAGTAAGCTTTAAATTAAGAATGCTCATTAACTAACCTTCTTTTTATACAGTCAAAATATAATATTTTTGTAGCTTAGTAACAATTACGCATCAAAAGCGAGCAAGCCGAGAGTACAAATTGTGAATAGAATTAGTAATATTATGAATGCTAAATGAGATTGCTGAAAGCCAGTCTATATTTATGCCGCCCCGACGGCGAAATCTGTCGGGGCGTCGACGAGAGGAACCCGCGAGGGTGAACCGCCGGGCGGGCCACCGAAGTTAAAAATCGGGTCCCGGTGGCCCGCTCGCACGGCGAAGAGAGAGGAGTTTTACGGTGGGTCTATGGGGTCACGCGCCGCCTTCTCCGTCACCCCGGACCGATTTGGAGGGGCGAGACGCATCCATAGTCCACCAAAAAAAAAAAAATGTCATTTTATGCTTCAATCATTTAAATAAATTATGTTTCGAATCACATTGCTTAAATTAATTTCATTTTGATATAAATAGATATTTAAAGTTGTTAAAATAGCTATATCTACGTTATTTTAGTATTTAATAATACCATTATTTTCTTTTTGAAGGGTAACTTCTTTATCGGCGTTGAAAAAAAAATTACCATCACATTTTTCGGTTACGCGCCATCTATTTCTTGCCCCTACCTACCAGACTTGTTCAGTGCAATAATTATGTCTTTTTGAAGTGAAAACTTCTTTTGGCGCATTGCACACAAATTTTTTCTTAGGCTAAGTAAGGCTAACCCGTCACGCTCTGAGGCGAAAGGCTCGATCGGATGAACTCAGTCAGCTGCGCTTCACTGCTGTGTCATTATTTACTACATTCAATTAATATTTAATAAATTGTTATTATTAATTATTATCAATCATTCAATAGTTTTAACGTTATTTTTTGACGGCTGGCTCTGGTATGGTTGCACCCGTACATAATCTCCATGACACGTTTTTTTATTTTATTGTATTTTTTTTATGAGTTTAAGTTTTTACTTCTGTCGGCAGTCCTCATAACTGCTTAGTGTTTTTTTTTATATATCTTTAAAAAATAATTGTCCATCCGTATTGTGTTTATAAATTTGCTTAAAAATGACTATCATATGTACTACTACATATGTACCAGTATTTCATATAAAACATCATTTAACTAATAAATTCTAAACAAACCACTACTATAGTAGTAGTTATACTATAGTAGTTAGTAGTGGGTAGTATAATTTTGCTTCAAGTTCTCCATTTCATGTATTGATTTTGATATCTTAACGTTGCTTCTTTACTCACTCTCGCAACTATGACGTGAACATATTCATATCTCAGAAGCAGCATATTAAATTAATATCTTATTTTTGAAGTAAACTTGTAAAAGATATATAGATATACTCATTATGTTTTATTTATATCTAAGTAGGAAGAGTAATACCCATATGGTGTTTGATAAAGTATGAAATCTTTCACCACCTCTTTACCTTCATACGGGATTTTGTAAACACCGTCTAAATTATCAAGAGCAAAATAGGCAGTAGCATTCTTCAGGTGAATTCGTAACACTAATTGCAATTACCAATCCGCCTAACAATAAAGGTTTTTAACCTAAAAAAATAATTAAAACCTTTAGATTGTATAATAAATAACCTTTAGATTGTATAATAAATAATAATAAATTTAAAACCTTTAGATTGTATAAATAATCAAGCATGTTAAAAACTAAATTTCAGTAATTAGAATTTAAAGGAAGTAATAAAAGTGATTTATCCGTATGGTGACGGAGTAAGAACACAATTCACAACCCCCTATCTTAAGCGTGAGTACGAGACGGCTAAGGGATATAAAACGCATATAACATCTATGCAAGAGAAGGAAAACTCGAAACAAAACCCTATACCAACACGTCTGACCAGCGTGGTATAGTAGGTTAATTTGCCTCTCATTACGGAGGAGGCCCGAACCCAACAGTAGGATATATATGGCCTGTGATAATGAATAAAAGTGAATGATAAAAGTTTGGTGGATCTTGTTGGTATCCATGCCCTGATATCCAGTTGAAAGCTGGACATCAGAGTTCTTACAAAAATCAAGTATTATAAATAGTGCCGCTGCTCTAAATGTCACGTCATGAGCAGTTTTATATATTTAATTGTTCTGTTTTGAGCGGCAGGTAGTGATATGTATACGGTTGTTGTTTATTGAAAGAAAAGAAAGGTGTCGAAGCAGATGATACTCAAAACGGTATGCCGCCAGGTCGGCCACGGATGTTAAAGAATCGGTATCAGCGGTTAGACCAATAACGATGAGGAACATGCTGAGTTGGCGTGCCCAATGCTGCACTTCCATCGCCCCGGACGGAATGGGCGGAGTGAATCTAAACTATAGCCACAAAAAAATAGTGCGCACATGGTTAAAGCTCTCTTACTTGAAAGGTAAAAAAAACATTAAAACGAATGAATGGTCAGAAATAAGAATAAATACCACTGTTTTTATTGCTTCTGGTGGCAAACGAGTAAGCAGTACATCTGATGGTAAATGTCACTGCTGCCCATGAACTTTTGCTATACCAAGGATATAGGCCGCTGCCTACCATTCATCATCATCATCATCATCATTTCAGCTCATATGTCCCACTGTTGAGCTCGAGCCTCCTGCATAATGAGAGGGAAAATGACCTACTATACCACGCTGGTCAGACTTGTTGGTATAGGGTTTTGTTTCAAGTTTTCCTTCTCCTACCATTACAATCTCCAAACCTACCCAAGTTAGGCTTCCAGCTCTCTCGATCGCCGAACGAAGCGCAATAGCATATTGCCATTACTCAGACGTTGATCTTCTGCGAGAGTGCGGTACTACTGACCGGCCCGCGGCTGTAGACAGAGAACTGTCAACAGCGTGGTCCTACCACTATAAAATGATGACAAGATACGGATACCGGTAGCTGGCCAAAATGTTGTTGAAAAGTAGGTTGTACGGCAGACAATAGAGTCACGCATAATTTCTGTCACGCTCATCGTGCGAGGTGTAGTCATATCAAGAACTGCCCAAAAAATAAACAAAATAATAATACAAATGCACGGCACTGAAACACTGGCCAGTCGCAGAGCACCGATAATAATAGATTAATTAGTAATTACACATACATACATACATATCATCACGCCATATCCCTTGCAGGGTAGGCAGAGAGAACAGAGTGCCAGAGAACTCTATCTCTGCATACTTCACTCGCTTCCTCAACGTTCATAATTCTCTTCATACACACTCGCCGGTTTCGGGGACTCTTGACTCCACCTTCCTTCAGTACATGACCGATCTGGTCTAGGTAGGTTAGTCTCGGTCTCCCTCGGTACCTACATCCTTCCACTTTCGCATTGTATATATTCTTAACCAGACGTTCGTTCGGCATTCTTTCCACATGTCCGAACCATCGGAGCATTCCCTTTCGCATATTTACACCAATACTCTCTATTATACCTACTCGCTCTCTTACGTCGTCGTTACGAATGCGGTCGGTCAGCCTAACTCCACAGATTTTCCGCAGAGATCGCATTTCGACCGCATTAATTTTACTTTCATACTCTTTTCTGCATACCCAACTCTCGCTTCCATACAGTAATGTTGGGACAAGCACTGCGTTATGTATTGCTACACGTGCCTTCTGGCTGAGGTGGTGGCTGCTGAGAAGTTGCCCCAACGCTCCGTTCACTCTATTTCCCGCATTCACTCTTCGCTCTATATCAGTGGTGTACCTTCCATCTCGGCTAAATCCACATCCAAGATATACAAATTCATCCACTTGCTCTAGTACATCATTACCTATTGTTACTCTTACATCTGTTCTGGCTTCATCTCTTTCAAAGACCATTATTTTGGTTTTGCTCACATTCAGTAGTAGTAGTAGTAGTTAGTAATTAAATGTTTATATTATAAAATTGTCCGTGTGGTGACGGAGTAAGAATACAATTCACCACCCCTTATCTTACTCGTAGATGATCGTAAGTGACGACTAAGGGATATAAAATGTATATAACATCTATGCGAGAGAAGGAAAACTCGTAACAAAACCCTATACCAACACGTCTGACCAGCGCGGTATAGTAGGTTAATTTCCCTTCCATTATGGAGGAGGCTCAAGCCCAACAGTGGGACATGTACTTATGAGCTGAGATGATGATGATGATTATAAAAGAGGTTTTAACATGAGGATTAAGTTCAACAGTGAACATTGTAATACCATAGATTGATGGAGACGGAATCAACATAGTGTATTTTAACTTGAATAGTATATGTTTTATAAGACTGGCCATTTCACTGTAGTCTATTTTCATTAGGATTCTAATCGCTGATAGATAGCGCTGATTGACAGTGTTAATTATCGTCTACAGTAGTATAGTACCCAGTAATAAATATTGCACATAAACTATAGGAAAGAGATAATCGATTAATTAAGGCTTAGTAGAGCAATGTTCTTGTCACACAGTACCTAGCTGTAATGCTAATTATGACTATGTGTTATTAAGTAAAATGCATAAAAAATACATATCATCCATGTGGTGACCGAGTAAGAATACATTTCACCACCCCCTATCTTACCTGTGGGTGATCGTAAGAGACCACTAAGGGATATAAAACGCATTTTTTTTTTCCCGCAAGGTGGACCATGGATATGGTTGCGCCTTGACAAATCATCCGGGGCGACAGAAGAGGCAGCACGCAACCCTATGGACTCACCCTGCAAACACCTCTCTTCGCCGTGCAAACGGGCCACCAGTACCCGATCTTTGTCTTCGGTGGCCCGCCCAGCGGTTTACCCTTGCGGGTTCCTCTTATATCGATGCCCCGACAGCTTTCGTCGTCGGGGCGTCATCCTCACGCAGTGGCCTCACGTCGGGTGACCGGATAATTCCCCGGTCCGATCACCCGAAGCCTCGGTTAGGGCGGCATCAGGCGCAGATACTCGCGCCTGCGCCGCTCCGGCCGCTGGCAACGGCCCGGGTCACGGGAATCCACCCGGACTCGTTCCGCGGCCTCCTCGGCGAGGCTGTCATCTCGCAGAAGGCGGCGACCGCGTCCCAGTTCCTGATGCTGTCGACCATCACTTTCGCGATAGCCGGCAGCGTCAGGTCGGCACCGATGACAGTGACGAAGTCACAGCGTTGCTGGGCCCAGGTCACGCAGACCTCCAGCGTGTGTTGCACCGTGTCCTCGTCACGAGTCAACTCCATCCTTGCGATCTTGTGCAGGTATTTGCCGAAGCACCCGTGCCCCGACAACACCTGCACCAACCAGAAAGAGAGGACTCCGTGCCACCGCTCCATCCACTCCGTCAATACGGGCTAGAGAGTCTCTATGGTAAGAACACCGTGCCTAGGCCTCTCCAGCCGCGTAGCCCAGCGAGCGATGACGTCTCGGCGGGCGACCTCGCGGCAGGTGGCTATCTCGCTCGACGATGGGGAGCCACCTTCGTCGCGCACTGAGGGTAACCTCATAGATCGCCGATAGAGGTCGGAGAGCATCTCCGCCTCTATATCCCACAGGGGTGTCCTGGCCAACACGCATGCCGCCTCGGTCGACACCGTGCGGTATCCGCGGATGTCTCTTACCGTCGTGATTCTCTGAGGGCGCCACAGAAAGGCCCTCAACTGAAGGGTCAGAGACCTCGCCCACACGGGTGTGCCGTACATGGCCATCGAGCGGATCACCCCCGAATACAGCCATTGGCCTTCAAAGCTGGGTCCGCCCACTTTCGGCATGAGCCCTGACAGGGTGGACGCCGCGCCGACCATCCAAGGAGGCAATTCGGCGGAAATGCTCTCAGAACGCCCATCGCCCGTCCAGCACCAGGCCCAAATACTTCATATGGGCCTGGATACTGATGTGGATGGAGTTGACGACTATCGAGACGCCGATAGGCGGCCTTACACGGAGCCCATGGAATAAGAGGGCCTCCGTCTTGTTTAGAGCCACCTTGAGCCCTAGCGCCTCGATTCGCCTGACCATCTCCTCGGTGCCGAGAGTGGCCAGGCTCGCCGATTCTTCGAGTGTCCTGCCTCGAGCTGTGATGAGCGTATCGTCAGCATAGCATATCAAGCTCAGCCCGGGGGGTAGCTGCGCGCGAAGCTTGTTCAGCGACGCGCGATACGGTCGACCCCAGAGGTCACGGTCGAGACCGCTCAGCATCTCCTGCCAACTCGCACCCTTGGCGGATCGGATAGCCAGCCGAAATGTAGTCCGCGCACAGCGGTACGCCTCGTACAGCTGGCCCTCCCGCTCAGCGTCGCGGTGACGCCGCCGGATGCGGGTGTAGGACCTTCGCGCACTAATGCACGCCGCACGAAGGTCCGCCAGTCTTGGGGACCACCAGTAGACCCCTGCGTCGGAGGTAGACGCCGCACCCTGGGCATTGCCGCATCGCAGATCTGATATAAAACGCATATAACATCCATCATTTTGTTTCAAGGAAAACTTGAAACAAAACCCTACGAATACGTCTGACCACGGTATAGTAGGTTAATTTCCCTTCCATTATGGAGGAGGCCCGAGCCCAACAGTGGAACATATATGGGCTGTGATGATGATGATAATAATAATAATGATGAAAATACATATATTCTACGAGCTTGTTTTTATTAAATTGTTAAGGTTTTGACAATACTATATATATTTATATGTATGCAATTATACTCTAGCACCTGGGATCCGAACTTTTTCTTTGTATTGGGCTATGGACGACGGAAGAGGCGGCGCGCAACCCCGTAGACCCACCCTGCAAACACCTCTCTTCGCTGTGCGAGCGGGCCACTGGTACCCTACCTTTGTCTTCGGTGGATACCTGGGATCCTAACCTGGGGGTAATTAACCTCACGGGGTAACTTGTATTTCGCGGTAATAACAATGTGCTGGTTATTGTTTCTCTATTTGTGTTAAACTTTTAATTGACGGTTGTAAAATCATTCCTAAATATTTTATTTTTAGTTATTATATATTCATTGAGTTGAACTTAGCTTATAAATGTAATTTAGAGTAAAATATCGAAATTTTTCATGCGCATTTGTTTTTATATTTAATACAGTCTACATATTTGTATTAACAAGTATTGTTTGAGATCATCGTTGGGAGGAGGGGTAAAAGCTATTTAAATACTGAATATACGCTATACGCTATTTAAATTACTGAAATTTAGCATTTAATATGCTTAATTATTAATAAAACCGATTACGAAGTGAAAAATGATGTCACAAGCGGGATTCGAACCCGCGCCTATTGGGATTCCGGCCCAATCGTGCTGCCACTACACCACCGTGACTAATTGTAGGATATGCAAATTTCACTTCGTATCATATTTACGTCTTAAGGTGACAGTATGCTATCTACCCGACAATGTTTACACATTGGCAGTGACTCTAGTTGGGTCATAAGGGTAACGGACCACTACTCTAGCACATTTATACAACGATTGAAAACGTCTCATAGGTAATGCGTAACAGAGATAACACTACAAAACCGAAGTCCACCGATTGCAACATTCTAAGAATCGATGTGCAATCGTTTTTGCCTTATACTCTGCGTTACGTAGTGATTAATCAACGAACTTTATTAACAATAGTCATCATCATCACAGCCCATATATGTCCCACTATTGGTCTCGGGCCTTCTCCGTAATGGGAGGGCAATTAACCTACTATACCACGCTGGTCAGACGTGTTGGTATAGTGTTTTATTTCGAGTTTTCCATCTCTTACATAGATGTTATATGCGCTTTATATCCCTTAGTCGTCTCTTACGATCACGGATAAGATAGGGGGTGGTGAATTGTATTCTTACTCCGTCACCACACGGATAATATAAGAATAATAATTACAATAGTACTCTGATGATTTCCAATTAGAATAAAATAATTTAATCTAATACTGATCTACAAGTCAAAGGAATAACGATTGTCTAAGATTTGACAATAAGTTAGGACATAAGAGGGTACTGATTCCTTAAGTATTCAGGTTATATTACGATATCTTCGTTCCGCAGGCAAGTCGTGATTAATATTTTACGATGTAACCTTACCTTTATTTAACATATAAAGCTGAAGAGTTTATTAGTTTTATCGCGCTAACTCTTTGAATTAGATTTTCGATGTGAAAAAAACTTGTTTTTATTAATTAACCTGTTTGTCGAGAAAGCTATGAACTAAAGCGCCTCAATATATAAAATCCATAAAGTGACCATAAATGTTAAAAAAACTGAAAATTGTAATAAGACTTAACGCGTTGCTAGCCTCCAAACTATTTTTGAAAAACATCACCCTTTTTTTTCTCTTGCTGTGGCTGGTCTATGGATGTGGTTGCGCTCCGTCAAATCGGTCCGGGGCGATGGACGAGACAGTGCGCAACCCTATAGTCCCACCGTGCAAGGACTCCTCTCTTCGCCGTACGAGCGAGCCACCGATACCTGATCTTTGTCTTTGGTGGAAAAACACCACCCTGCACTAACGAATTAATCCTTGTATTGCTGGGACGACAGGTCGGTATCATAATCATAATGCCATCTGTGCAGTCATCATTATTTATAATCTAGAAGATTCATATCCGAACAACAGTCGTTACAACAAGTTCATATAAAATTGTGATAAAAATATTATACACGGATATTATTTTAAAATAATAGACACAAAAATGTATCACACAAACTACTGTATTAATGTTGTGGAAATAATTGTGCTAGCTATGTCCACAGCTATTTAATGATTACCCGTATGTAACTCTTAATTTTGATACTTTTTTTTTCTTTTTGCGGTGGACTATGGTCGTGGTCGCGTCCCGCCAAATCGGTCCAGGGCGATGGAAAAGGCAGCGCGCAACTGCATGGATCCTCTCTGCAAACACCTCTCTTCGCCATGCGAGCGGGCCACCGGTACCCGATCTTTGTCATCGGTAGCCCGCCCGGCGGTTTACCCTCGCGGGTTCCTCTCGTTTCGACGCCCCGACAGATTTCGCCTTCGGGGCGTCGTCCTCACACGGTGGCCTCACGTTGGGTGACCGGACTATTCCCCGATCCGATCACTCGAAGCCTCGGTTAGGGCGTCATCAGGTGCAGATATTTGCGCCTGCGCCGCCCGAGGCACCGGCGTCGGATCGAGTCCGCATGGAGGGAATCCTCTCGGACTGGCTCCGCCGTTTCCTTCTGCGAGATGACAGCCTCGCAGAAGGTGGCAACGGCGTCCCAGTTCCTGACGATGTGGACCATCGCTTTCACGACAGCCAGCAGCGTCAGGTCGGCACCGATGACAGCGACGAGGTCACGGCGCTGCCCGTCCCAGAACCTGTTGGGTCTCCTTACGAAACTATTCATCATCATCATAGCCCATATATGTTCCACTGTTTGGCTCGGGCCTCCTCCATAATTGGAGGGAAATAAACTACTATACCGCGCTGGTCAGACGTGTTGGTATAGGGTTTTATTTCGAGTTTTCCTTCTCTTACATAGATGTTATATGCGTTTTATATCCATTAGTCGTCTCTTACGATCACCCACGGGTAAGATAGGGGGTGGTGAATTGTATTCTTACTCCGTCACCACACGGATAAACTATTACTGGTACGAAACTATTACTGGTATAAAACTATTACTAACTGACTGTGGTTAGAACTTTATTCTTGTTATAGATTTTGCCAATCACTTTACTCCCTTTACTCTCCTTTCTTTAGCAAACATTTTTATACTCAATAAAACTGACTCATTTCCTTTTCCGTAACCGTAGCTATGTGTAGATAAAATCTCATTAGAATCGCTTCAGTAATAAAGATGTGAAAGCGTAATAAATAAATATTTAATATTGGTAAAGAACTTATAAATGAATTTGTCAATTGGATTGAAACAGTGACAAATAATTTGTAGGAGCGATGAAATAGCTTTAAATTTGTGATAATAAATTCCATTTGTTACAATTTTCTCTCATTTAATAATGTTAACAGATTTCTCAGCATATCTAATTTGCCTTCACATTAAAAATTTAGTAGTGTTTAACCAGCATTATATTTAGAATTCAAATATTTTCTCTAAATTTATATTTTAATCTAATTAAACGTCCATCATCATTCTCCTACTCTTATCCCAATTACTTGGGATCGATACAATATGTACTCTTCTTTTATAGTACATATCGTAAACGTTATTTGCAATAGTTTTATGACTGACCGCCTGCCAGACGTCAAACCTCCTTGGAAATGTAATTGTTGACCAAAAGGCGGAGTCCCAATCAGGTGGAGTTGGCCTAGGTCGTTAGAAGGCTCTTAGTCATCTTTTACGACATCCACGGGTAAAGTAAGGGTTGGTAGTATTGTTCGTAGCCACTACCACACAGCCTATTAATTATAATAAATAATCTAATTAAACGTCCATTTTATCTAATTTCAATCTTGCTACTTGTGTTCTTTTTTATGGCAATAAGAAAGAGTATGAACTAAAGTAGCGAAAGAAAAAGTAACCATAAACCAATGTGCATATTAAATACAAGATTCCTTGTGACTTATCTCAGTCTATCCCGTGTATGATGTAATATCGGTAAGAGCAATAATATTCTTATCCTGCCTAGGATACTGAGAATATTTATATATGATATAAATATCTTGCCCTCGTGGAAATCGAATTCAGAATACTTAGCACGGGCGGTTACTGCTTAGATAAATCATAATAATCATTTGCATAATTAATATGGCAACAGAAATGAGACGCTTCTTAATCAATAAATAGGTAATAGTGACTATTTATAAATATATACATCGTTAGCTTAGATTTAGTAGTGTCTGGCTGATATCAGAACATCATAAAATATCCTTTGGCAGCGTCTCTGCGCAGTTCGGACGCGTTGATTTTCTCCCGTACATACAAACTGTGTTAGTCGCTACCACGCAGTACTTCGGGTTGGATGCGGATCGCGTACGTCAAAATACTGTTATAAGAAGCGCGTATAAACGATCAGCGTAATTTAAACTTCTGTGTTAAAATGTGAAACTTTAATACGTGAAATGTTTATTTAATGTGCCACGTTAATTAGTGCGGGGTGTTGGATTCGATGCGTTTTGGTTTTAAAATGGTTAATTCATATGAACTGTGGATTTCATGATTAGTTGTATTTAAATTGAAAGGTACGTAATTTAATTTTTCTTTATATATGTTTTATTTAAAATATTAGCAGACGTTTGATTCGTTAACAGTTAACTAATAATATGATGATTGTTTTCATATTTGGGAATTTTTATAATATTTATTTGTATTAAATAATGTATATAATAATTTTAATATATATGTATATTTCAGTCTATTCAAAGGACTATTATTGATGTAGTTATATACGTAAATTTCTAAAATATACCCAGATTAATAATAAATTTGTATTTTTTATTTATTTAATACATTTAGAAAATGCTTGATTTGGGTAAGTTATTGATAATTATATATATATATATATATATATATATATATATATATATATATATATATCTCAAAATATATTATAAATACGAACCTCTGAGTTATTATTTGTAATGTTCATATTGTAATAAATAAATTATTATTATTATTATAATAAAGCTTCATAAGTACTTCAATTTATTAATTTAGGGATTAATTAATTATATTTTGAGAATATAGAAACTATAACTATATATAGAGAAGTGTTATATGAAATTTTATACAATTCTGATCAAATTATCGACTAACAATTAATTAGAATGAGAATATTTTTTACTCTAATCTAATTTTCCATCTTTATTGGATCTTTTGATATAACATTTTGCCTCAACAAATAAATTGTATCGAGAAATTTCATCGGGACCAACATTTTGTGTAGTAGAGCGTATTTTATTGGCAGCTACATAAAACGTGGCATTATTTACATACACACTTTATTTGTATTGTAGCCTTTTTACAAACATATTCATATATAACTGTGTATACATAAAAAGCTCATGCATATTTCATCCTGATTGGAACGAAAGGGGATTAGTGGTCGTGCAAGCAACGTTGTCGTTGTCTTGGATAGGAATTAATTAGTGTTAATTTCACTGATATATATTCTCCAGAAAATAGTTATACTATAAATTGAAATTCGCTGCTAATGTCATGAAATATAAATTAAAGTTAGTCTAATTTTAATTTATATTTATTTTGTTAATTTTTTATTTGATATTATTAAATTATAATCCGTGACGGAGTAAGAATACAATTCACCACCACCGTAGTCTTACCCGTGGGTGATCGTAAGAGACGACTAAGGGATATAAAACGTATATAACATCTATACGAGAGAAGGAAAACTCGAAACAAAACCCTATACCAACACGTCTGACCAGCGCGGTATAGCAGGTTAATTTCCCTCCCATTACGGAGGAGGCCCGAACCCAACAGCGGGACATATTTGGGCTGTGATGATTATTAAATTATTGTTTTTATATTGCTGTTTAGTGACAGTATAAGATTACAAATGCCCTTTGATTGACCGCGCTCTTAAAATAACTATTAATATCTATAAGTATATAACATTATTCGAAGCGAAACCATTTATATTATCACGTCAAACAAGCGTGGGATGCTAATATTTTTTTTATATCCAGAATCCTAAATAGTGCTTTCAAGTCCAATGGTTAGGCATAATGATCCTCCTAAAATATTAAAAAAAATAGTCAGCAACAGGATAGGGTGGAGATATATTCTTAATTTTTATATAACTTTATATAACTTTTTAGGATTATTCTTCGAAACGGCATTTAAATTATTTACACTTTGAAAAAAAACTGATATGTTTCTAGTTTGTATTTTCATTGCCATATTGGCCATTATTATTGTATATATTGTATTGGCCATATTTACTATTATAATGAATATATTATTCAACTTATATAACATTTGTATTATAATTCAATATTCATGAAGTTCATAGCGCTCTTTGATAATTACAGAATTTTTTTAGCGATCGTGGAATAAAACTTTAAAACATTAAAGCTTTATTCCAACTTTTACGATCGAAGCGTAAAATTATCCCAAGCTACTGGATAGTAAAAATCGAATTTAACGCGCTAAAATCCATAAAATGCGTAATTATCATTAACCATTTTTTATTTTATCACTAGGTATCGAGGTCTTGTCTCGAAATGAAATCGGTTTTAGTCTTGCAGTCTGCCATTTTGCGCAAAAGTAATTTGTAGATATTACCATTCAGAAAGCTTTCTTATTATTTTCTTATACTATGCAATTGAAAATATATATAATTAAATATACATTCTTATCGTTACAAAATATAATACCACTTTAATAACAAATATGATCACATCTTAATTTTCGGATAGTTCCATATAATACTGTATAATAATTAGATTAAATAAGACAATAATTTTCTAAAATGGCTTTCTCGTTCATTTTTGTCTTATGCTCAAACACAATACTTCTTGGATTGGAAATACTCAGCGCAATTGATAATTTGTGCCTGTTTATTTTCTAATAGTCTATGAATCTTGGAGGATAAACCATAGTAAGATAAGCACTAGATATGAATCTTGATCTCTAACAAGATAAGAAGTAGTGCTACATAGCATATCAGTTTATTAGGTCCCAGTAATCCAGAATTAGCCTACTGTCAGCAAGCATACATAGCTCAAGAGATAAAACTATAAAAAAAATATTTTGTTTTTTTCTCTTATTTTTTTATTGCTTATGTTAGCAAACAAGCTTACCTAATGATAAGTGTTACTGCAGTTCTTGGACTTATTTCCATTGCAATATCAGGAGTATAGCAAGGCCCATGCCTATCAAACAAAACCCACTCATAATTTTTGGCTATCGGCTCTCTCGTTCATCAAACGAACTACAATAGTAATTTCTACTTCTCAGCCGTCGGTATTCTGCGACAGTATGTACTACCCTCCCGTAGAGACTGACCCGCGGCTGTAGACAGAAAATTGACAACAATGTAGTCTTACCACTACTGCTTCTCAACTCATATAAATTTCATTGGTGAGGGACGGTAGTTGCCAAAGTCTTATATATTTACTTACATCAGTGGTCGATACTAGCGGACCGCGGGTCGCACTATATGTGGCCCGCGAGCTTTGCCCGCGGCTCTACCTTTACGCCCCGTGGCTGTCTTGTAAATTATGAAAGTCCAAAATTAATATAAAAAACAAGTTGTGCACGGGTAAAAAAGGCATATTTAAAATGAGAATGTCTTGTGAACCAAAATTGACATATTTCCCGGCCACGCTGCTTCTCTGTCGTACCTAAAAGCGAGCCGGACTTATTGAATAAAAATTGGAGAAGTGCTTGCCGAGTTCATTTTTTCTCTAAGTGGCCCTTGCCCATGAAAAAGTTTTTGATCTTACTAACATGCATCATCACCTCGATCTTATCCATACACATGGAAAATAATTTAATTAATAATATTTTTATAATAGTTTTATGACCGCCTTGGCGTCAATCTTTCTTGGGAATATAATTGTTGACCAGATGGCAGCAGATAGTTGACCGAAGTTAAAGTAAAGCTCTTAGTCGTTTTTTAAAATACAACTATGTTTACGGATTCTATCACGTTTGTGGGTGTTTGATTTATAATTGCCCGATGTTTCGAACACTTTACAATGTTCATAGTCACGAGAGGACTGTAAAGTGAACCCTGAAAGTGTTTCAAACGTCGGGAAACTAAAAATCAAAAACAAACGCGATAGATACCCTAAAAATAGTTTATTTTACATACGTACATATATATCATCACGCCATATCCCTTGCATGATAGGCAAAGAGAACAGAGTGACAGAGAACTCTATCCTTGCATACTTCACTTGCGTCCTCAACATTCATAATTCTCTTCATACACGCTCACCGGATTCGGAGACTCTTGACTCCACCTTCCCTCAGTACGTGACCAATCTGGTCTAGGCAAGTTAGTCTCGGTCTCCCCCGGTACCTACATCCTTCCACTTTCGCGTTGTATATCTTCTTAACCAGAAGGTTTTTTCAGACCAGTTTCATTTTAAATGTGTTATACCCACGTAAACATCAGAAATCGTTATCATAGTCGTCTTTTACAACATCCATGAGCAATGTAAGGGTCGGTAGTATTCGAAGCGGCTACCGCAGAATGCTGGTTTTGTTAAGTCAGATCTCCCAACTAACACTAAGAAATAAATCCTTATATCTCGGGAGACTTTACAAACACAAAATTAAGGGACGCAAATTAAACCCAGATTGAAGACAATCATTGCAGATAGTATTATTACTTGTTCTGAGTTGAAATCGATCCCACGATAGTCGTTATAAAGGTATTTACATACGATATACCAATATAAGGTATGTATGAAAATGTAGCATAGATATTTAGTAGCTAATGTTTAGGCCCCTGATTCAAATCTTGAATTAGAACAAAAGCTTTTCTACAGATTTTTCTGCTGTAATTTTTTACTTTAGCAACTTGAATGAAATTATTATTATATTGTAATGATAAATTTCAATCTATACATCATCATCATCATCCTTCTACTATTATCCCCAATTACTTGGGGTCGATACAATATGTACACTTCTTTCATAGTACGTACATTGTAAAAGTTATTGTCAATAGTTTTATGACCGGCCGCCTGCCAGACGTCAACCCTCCTTAGGAATGTAATTGTTGACCAAATGGCATCAGGGGAGTTGGCTCAGTTCGCTTTAAGTCGTCTTTTACGACATCCACGAGCAAAGTAAGGTTTGGTAGTATTCGTAACCGCTACCACACAGCAAAATCTATACATATTCGATTGGAATTTGAAATAGCCTTATTGTTGTTAAACCTAAATAAATAAATATAATATCTGTAGATGACAATTGATAATTAAATTGTATACGATATCCGTGTGGTGACGGAGTAAGAATACAATTCACCACCCCCTATCTTACCCGTGGGAGATCGTAAGAGACGACTAAGGGATATAAAATGCATATAACATCTATGCAATCGAAGGCAAACTCGAAACAAAACCCTATACCAACACATCTGACCAGTGCGGTATAGTAGGTTAACTTCCCTCCCATTATGAAGGAGGCCCGAGCCCAAAAGTGGGACGTGTTTGGGCTGTGATGATGATGATGATACGATATAAAATAATGCATAGTGAATTGTTTATAAATGGGTATAACTGCATAACTTGATAGGATCAAAACGTGAAACTACAAAGAAAAGACAAAACAATTTTTTATACTAGAAGATTACTTAGTATTTCATTACATAGTTGTCACATTGATAATATAAAAAAAAAGTTTTTTTTTTTATTTCATTGAATATCTCTAGTAATGGGTTAAGAGTAAAATATGTCGCGGTCTCTTTCTTTATGTGGAAGTCGTAACAAATGTTTGAGGAATGACGAAAAGAATTGGCAATAGTATTCACCTGGGAAACTTATATACCAACTGTGCTTGCTAACGCATAATGCGATTATACTCCTTTTGTGGGAAGACCTATGTGGATGGATAGGGTAGAATCTCATCTTAAACATTAAATATCTCTTGGTGGCCTACCTGACGTTAGCTCTCCTTGCTAATGTAAGTGTTGATCATACGGCATCAGATGCAATTGATTCTGGTCTAAGTAAATTCAGTCATTCATATGAATGATATATTAGTTATGAAAATTTTTGACTGCAAGTGCTAATCTTATAAACTGGTATTTGAATTCTAGAGCAATAGGTAGTTGCTTAATGGTCTAGTGTAGTGTTTCCCAAACATTGTTCTGCTATGGCCCGGTAATTTTGAAAATAATTAAGGTAAGGTAAAGTAATTTTGGACTGGACTGATGACCTCATCAAGGTCGCAGGAAACCGCTGGATGCAGGTGGCACAGGACCGTTATAGATGGCATTCTCGTGGGGAGGCCTATGTCCAACAGTGGACGTTTACGGGCTGATGGATGGATGGATGGAAGGTAATTTTAAATTTTTAAACACACTGCCCCTTTGTAGGTCACGAAATAATTTTATACCTAATCGGGTTCCATTAGGTAAAAATAATACATATTTATTAATATTAAAAAGTTTTTATTAATGCTACGTATTTTCGTATCGGTAAAATAATACATATTTATTAATCTTAATATATATAAATTACGTGTCACGTTGTTTGTCCGCGATGGAATCATAAATTACTTAACTGATTTTAACCAAATTTGCACAGCAAGTGTAGTTTGATCCAACTTAAAAGATAGGATAGCTTAAATCTCAATTTATAGTAATATTATTTTATTGCAAATTATATGTCTAATATTTGACAGTCATAATCATATGTTATATCAAAAGGATTTTAAAAGATGGCGGAATCTGTTGACTGGACTATTTAATAGATGGCGCTATGTTAAATAAATTAATATATGAAGCGTTTGTACGCTTCATTTAAGCTAAAATTTATTAGAATAAACAAAAAGTGTTAGTGAAGCTAACCTAAGCCACAGCAACGCGTGGCCCGGTCTGCTAGTACTAAATAGATTTTATTAATGCTACATATTTACGTATCGCCATTTAGTCACTACATTTTAGTGCGAAGTATGGAGCTGCTACTTATTTTTTACCAAAGAATCCAAGTTCAAAACAAGGCGGGAATGTTGCGACCCGGTATTTTATTTCAATGACCCGGTACCGAGTCGCGACCCGGATAATGGGAAACGCTGATCTAGTGTAACAAAAATTGTTATATTGATATTATGACTAATATATACTGCGGTGAATGTTCAGACAAAATATTAGCTATGTTTATGCGTAATCTAGGCTTCCTGGTTTCACGGTATACCAATAAAAAAGTACTCAATCTTATGGGTGAACAACGTATATTTCAATATTAATAATACAAAAATAGAGGGCAAATAGAGAAAAATTACTATATGGTCTAAGACACTATGTGGGCCAATCAGAGAGCATATCGCGTCATTTCAACGCATACTGATTGGCTCGCGATGTTGCGCTGCTTCACGCTGGTATTGTACCGAACAAGCTATATAGATAAGTATTCCACGCAAGAGAGTTTCACCTGGCATATCTAGTACAACAATATAACTCAAAATTTATAAAATATATTCCAAAAACCAACTAATATGTTGTGATAAAAATATATATTAATGAAATGATTCGCATATAAGTAATATCTTCTAAGCTTAAATATAAAAATAATTTATTCCTTATCTCCACCTCTTATTATTTCCTCTGTACTTTATTTGAGATTTTACTACTATTTTGTCGCTCGGTGGCATACCAAATGACTTTATCTTGTCATAAGCCTTATGATAAGGCGAGTATACAGGGTTATACTCTCAGACAGACGGCATTATAACGAATGTTAAAATTAACATTTATAAATACAAAGTTTTGTAATATATTTGAACATGTATTTTGATATTTATTATTAAAACATTACTGTTTTATTTGATATGTTCTTTATTAACAAAATAATAACAAAGTATCTATGTTATTTTTACGTATTTATTTTGTTTCATTCGCATCACTTGTGTAATGATTTGAAATTGTGTAGGCGCAATAGGTTAGGACTTTTGGCGGGTATCTGAAAACGTCGTGTATTATATATATATATATATATATATATATATATATATATATATATATATATATATATATATATATATATATATATATATATATATATACTAGCAGACCCGGCCACGCGTTGCTATGGCTAAGGTAGTCTCAGTAACACGTGGTGGTTATGCTAATAAATTGTAGCTTATATGAAACGTTTCTACGTTTAACATAGCGCCATCTATTAAATACTTACTCAATCCAGTCAACCGATATCACCATCTGTTAGAATCGTTTGGAGATAACAGATAATTGTGACTGTCAAATAATAGACAAATAATTTGCAATAAAATAATATTGTGACTATAAATTGAGATGGAAGCTATCCTATCTTTTAAGTTGGATCAAACTACACATATTATGCAAATTTGATTAAAATCGGTTAAGTACTTTAAGAGTGCATGGATGATATATGGGCTGTGATGATGATGCGGCGGAACTACTGGGATGTAGTGAATATCATATAAAAGTGCTTTACAACGTTTTCAAAGATACCATTAACTGTGTAGCCATAGCACTGTTGATGGTGACATTTTGACTTAGACAATGACTAACCTGAAAGACTAAAAACGTAAAAATAATTATAACTTGACACTGGCACCAATAGCTCGTATAAGTAGCTGATTGCCAATACACAAAGAGAAGAAGAAGAACGTTTATGTGACATCAACCTTTTTAGAGTACCATACCCAAAAGATAAAACAGGACCCTATTACTAAGACTCTGCTGCCCATCCGTTGCTTCGCCTGTCTGTCACCAGGTTGCTCTCATGAACCGTGATAGTTGGACAGTTGAAATTTTCACAGATGATGAATTTCTTTTGCCGCTACAACGACAAATACTAAAAAAACAATAAACTAAATATTTAAGGGGGCGCCCACACAACAAAGGTAAGGTTTTTGCTCGATATTGATAACATAAATAGGTAGTCGTTTGAAATATTCACAGAATATTTAGTAATATATTCCCTTTAGAAATAAATAATTAAATTAAAATAAAACAAATAGAGAATTTAAGAGGGGCATATCCCATACAACAAACATGATTATTTTGCCATTTATAGATAATGGTACGGAACCCTTCGTGCGCGACTCCGAGTCACTGTTAGCCGGTTTTTTGAATTTAATCCAATTGAGTTTTCAAACATGTGTCAACATAAAATGTCTTTTAAATCAAAATCACTAAAAAGTATTGATATCAAATTTAAAGCAAATCACCCCTAAAATAACTTTCCACCCCTTTTTAACCCAGTTAAGAGATAAGTCTCAATAAAATATGAATCACATCTTTCATCAATTCTGTTAAAGAATGTTTATGCAAAATTTGAAATAGATTGGACCAAGGAATCACGTTGTCCCATACAAACTTTACCCTGCTTTTTCACCCCCTTAGGGATATAATTTCGTAAAATCCGTTCTTAGCTGACCTCTACTCGGCAAAAGAAATATTCCTACCAAATTTGAGGTTTGTAGGCCTTATGGTTCCAGAGATATCGTGATGAGTCAATACATAGGTGGAAATCTCTTATATATATATATATATATATATATATATATATATATATATATATCTTGTGGGTGGTGATGGTATTTTTAAATGATGATTAAACAATTTTGATGGCATTTTATGTAATTGGAAGCGACGAAACTGCTGATATGTAGTGACTATGATATAAAAGTGTTTTATAATGTTTGCCACCAATACTCCCAAACGCTATCATTCACAGTGTGGCCATAGAACTGTCGATGGCGATGATTTGACTTACTCCCAGACAATGACTAACCTGAAGAGAGTAAAGACGTGAAGCAAATTTTAAGTTGAAACTGGCGGAAATAGCTCATACAAATAGCTGATGCGACCTTGCATCAGCTACTAGCGCGCAATGTATAACCAACCCTTTTAAACCCTAAAGTGGATCTAGAGTCTTAAAAACTAACTGAGAGATAACCAAGAGAATATATAATAATATTCTGTTGGGAAATTAATAACACATGCTGCGATCTTCAAACCACCAGCCGAGCGTGCTGGTTATGGCATATATTCACCCTTTACTGTGTATTCTGTACTGCTGCACTACATGTTGCAGTACGTCCTTTATTTATTGGCTTATTTGGCAATTTTGCTTCACTTCTCTCTCAATATTCTACCTCTTCATGTTTTTGTTTTATAATTAAAATTGCTACGGACTCGAGACAATTAAAAGCCAAATTACCATAAAACAAAGGAGTGAAGCCCAATCATCCGTCACAAAACCCATCCATCTTGTTTTGGTCTCCATTTACTGAAATATTTATTATTATAAAGTATTCAAGTAAAATTTTATTTTATTTTTAAAATCCTCAATCTTTATGGTTTTCGACAACTAGAAAGTTTTTGAATATAAACATCTAATGCTTTTTTTATAGCTAGTAATTTATAAATATACAATTATCTACATATGTATATAAAAATTGGTTGCTGTTCGTTAGTCTCGCTAAAACTCGAGAACGGCTGGACCGATTTGGCTGATTTTGGTCTTGAAATATTTGTGGAAGTCCAGGGAAAGTTTATATGGTGAGAAAATATGGAAAAATTGCGAGAACAATAGTAAAAACTACAATTTAAAAAAAAACTTAACTCTCAAAAAGACGACGTTCGTAAAAAAAAGGAAAGCAGTACGAAGTCTGCCGGGTCAGCTAGTATTTAATAAATATACAAATATACTTACACTCAATATAATATTTCTGTGTAGCACAAATATTTGTTCTTCATGGGAATTAAAGGCACGACAACGTCACGGCAGGACGCTAGAGAGATTAACTACGTCATTTGTGTAGTCGTTAAAACTGACATAAAACTGTGCCATAAAACACATACTTAGGTAAATTTCAAAACTGCAGCCATTTTATTACCTTATAAGTTAAGTCTATGATCATTATTATAATTTACTACAGTCTATATAAGTGCAAAAATCCTTTTTTTTTTCTTGCGGTGGGCTATGGATGTGGTCGCGCCCCGCCAAATCGGTCCGAGGCGACGGAAGAGGCGGCACGCAACCCCGTAGACCCATTCTGCAAGCACCTTTCTTCACCGTACGAGCGGACCACCGGTACCCGATCTTTGTCTTCGATGGCAAGTGCAAAAATCCTTAAAGACTTAATTTATGACAAAAAAATTATAATATTTTCTTGTAGATAGTAGACAGATTATGTATTCAGATAAATTTGATAAAGATTAATATGAAGAATGAATGTGTAAAAAAGGAGGAAAACGTATTATTAGCAAGAATACAGCCAATAAGTATAAGCAGAAGAAGAGACAGAAGCCTAATTAATATATTATTATAGGCCATTTTACTTTCAACTTTAAAAACTGTAGACGCTTTTACCTAAAAGAATATGGTTTATGAAATGTGTTGAATATGGGTTGTAAAAAAAAATATTTTATAAAAAAAAACAAAAACCGACTTCAAAACTATGTCTACGATAAACGACATACAATAAACTTACACTAAAAAGTAGAAAATAATTTATTTTAATTAGTTTAATCTCAAAAGAATAACAGAACAATTTACGAAATTATAGTATACCTACCTATTTACAGGTAGGTATGTAAAAACTTATACTATGTCAAGAAAAATGGATAATAATATTATATTTTGTATTTCAAAGTAAGGAGCTTTGAAATATAATAAACGAAATTATTAATATTTATTTACAAGTACTATTTTTTTGGAGTCGGTGCCAGCCAAGGACAGTTTTTCTACTTTGCGAAAATCACGCGGCTCACGCAGTACCAACCTGACCTACGCAAAGATGGACGATCACTGCGAATAGGGCGATAGCCGGAGCGAGGCAGGTGCGAGAAAAGAGGGGCGATGTCACTGAGTGAACTACCCGAACGCGGGCAGATTTCGTTGATGATTTAATGCACTTAAAAGATTTATGCAAGGGAATTTAATTTTGATTTAGCTGGCACCGACTCCAAAAAAATAGTACTTGTAAATAAATATTAATAATTTCGTTTATTATATTTCAAAGCTCCTTACTTTGAAATACAAAATATAATATTATTATCCATTTTTCTTGACATAGTATAAGTTTTTACATACCTACCTGTAAATAGGTAGGTATACTATAATTTCGTAAATTGTTCTGTTATTCTTTTGAGATTAAACTAATTAAAATAAATTATTTTCTACTTTTTAGTGTAAGTTTATTGTATGTCGTTTATCGTAGACATAGTTTTGAAGTCGGTTTTTGTTTTTTTTTATAAAATATTTTTTTATTTGCCGGTTTTTAGTGGAAAATAAGTGAATTCAGATTTTTTTTAATAGGTAGACCTAGTAAACGGGCTGCTCGAATGAGACAGCACCGTTTGGATGATACGAGTGACGAGAGAGACACTCGTTTAAAGAAAAATGGGGTTAGGAAATGGGATAAATATTACAAATGAGAGTGACGAGCAGCGGGTCAATAGGCTTTCTCAGATGAGGGCATACACAAACTTATCTAGGCGTAATGAAACTACAGAAAGTAATTCTCAGCGACTCAGTTTGATTCGCGAACGTTATCAAACCAAATCGAGGTGCAACGATCTCAACGTATTAGCGTAATACACGAAAGTTTAACAAAATTGAAAAAAAAAATATAATATTTAAAAAAATAATTAATACTTATTAATTAAAAAAATATATTTTATTTTTTTTCACTTGTTTTTACCTATTTTATACTACTTATACTACCCCTTAGTAGTGAAATTTTGAAAAAACGCTAACACACATTCTTTTATTTCTAAAAAGATGTAGGTGTGCGAAATTTCGTACTTAACTACTTTGAAAATGATAAACTTCCATATAAATGTTCATCCCGTGACCCTTATTTTACTCCTTAGTAACATTGTTGTTTTACCAGCTAAAGCTCATAAAGATAATCTCCATACACAAATAATCAAACTATAGTCTGTCTAATCTAAGAACTGCACTTTGACAGCTGTCTGAGTAAGTTGTCTAGGTAGGTGAACCAAATAATCGCTATCGAAAATAGCCGATTTTACTGCGAAATCGATATTGATTCTTTATAATTAATAATCGGTTTATTTTTTATTTTTCAAAAAGGTGATGAATAAATTAAGTGCTAAATTAGTACTAAACAAATTTAATTATTTCAGCATAGAATCTATTCATCATATTTAGTAGGATTAGGTTAATTAAAAACAAAAACTGGATTTGAAAATGGCTATTTATTAAGAATTACGTAATAGTATTACTTGAATTATCAGCGGCGCGAACATTAATAATTATTTCCTCATCAATCAAAGTGTCAAAATGTACATCTCTGTCAAAATCTCTATTCGATTAATCGTATTATTCTGATATTTTTACCGATTATTTGGATATTCGTGAATTGGAAGTTGTCAAGCACTACTGTATAGAACGTGATGAAGTGACATTGTTAGGTCGTGAATAACAATTATATCATGTTATTTTTATTTTAAATTATTTTTACGAGTTTCAACATTAGATTAATGGTCTTTGAAAGAGATGAAGCCAGAACAGATGTAAGAGTAACAATAGGTAATGATGTACTGGAGCAAGTGGAAGAATTTGTATATCTTGGATGTGTGGATTTAGTCGAGATGGAAGGTACACCACTGATATAAAGCGAAGAGTGAATGCGGGAAATAGAGTGAACAAAGCGTTGGGGCAACTTCTCGGTAGCCACTACCTCAGCCAGAAGGCACGTGTAGCAATACATAACGCAGTGCTTGTCCCAACATTACTGTATGGAATCGAGAGTTGTGTATGCAGAAAAGAATATGAAAGTAAAATTAATGCGGTCGAAATGCGATCTCTACGGATAATCTGTGGAGTTAGGCTGACCGATCGCATTCGTAACGACGACGTAAGAGAGCGAGTAAGTAAGAAAGAGAGTATTGGTGTAAAGATGCGAAAGGGAATGCTCCGATGGTTCGGACATGTGGAAAGAATGACGAACGTCTAGTTAAGAAGATATACAATGCGAAAGTGAAAGGATGTAGGTACCGGGGGAGACCGAGACTAACCTACCTAGACCAGATCGGTCATGTACTGAAGGAAAGTGGAGTCTAGAGTCTCCGAAACCGGCGAGCGTGTATGAAGAGAATTATGAATGTTGAGGAAGCGAGTGAAGTATGCAAAGATAGAGTTCTCTGGCACTCTGTTCTCTCTGCCTACCCTGCAAGGGACATGGCGTGATGGTATGTATGTAAGTATTATTGTACAAGAAAGTCACCCGCAATGTTAATTATGTAAATAACTTAATAGTTGTTTAAAATTTTAGATTTCGTGTTTACAATCATGTGTCATCAACGTTTGACCGAGGTTATTGTGTATTAAAAAATGCAAAACGTCAAAATGCACTTCTTAGATTGGATGAACTATAAATTATGTACAGAGGCGTCAGAAACAGCATTTTTGCCCTACATTTTAAGGAATTACTCTCGATTTTCCCAGGATCCCAGCATCAGATCCTGATACCCTGCATATGGGACCACACTTAAAGTATCCTCTTTCTAACAAAGAAAGATTTATAAAAATCCATCCATAATTGGCGCTGCTATCGCGTAACAAACAAACAAAAAAAAAAAAAAAAAAACATAGCGTTCGAATTGAGAACCTCCTCCTTTTTGGAAGTCGGTTAAAAAATATGATTAAAACAAAATAGATTCCTGTACAAGTCCTTTTTTTTTCATGTTCTTTCGGCTACGAATAGTTATAATAGAATTATTTAAAGTTTGTGAATTTTATCAAGCTAGTTATTTGTTGTTTTAATCGGTTTAGGTTCACTGTATGATGACGTCTGCGAATACTAATAACACTTATATTGATTCATGAATATTGTAACGGATCACTAAGATCTTTAAATCGTACTGCACCAACCGCACGAAATGTTGTCTGTCAACAATTACATTCTCAAGATCATATACATATTTCCAATTTTTTGCAATATAATCAATGGAAAAAGGGTATATATTGTATCGACCTTAAATGATTGAAATATGAACAGGGTATTCGGTATTAAAGCGATAGCAATGTAGTTGCTGATGACAAAAATAAGTATATTAATTATTGTATGGAGGTTAGCAATATATAGTTCATGTCGTTTGCATATGTATATATATATATATATATATATATATTATATATATGTATATATATAATATATGTATATACACTATATACATATATACACTAGCAGACCCGCCCACGCGTTGCTGTGGCTAAGGTAGCCTCAGTAACGCGTGGTGGTTATGCTAATAAATTGTAGCTTATATGAAACGTTTGTACGTTTAACATAGCGCCCATCAATTAAAAACTTACTCAATCCAGTCAAAGTTCAGTTTATATCTAAGATATATATATATATATATATATATATATATATATATATATATATATATATATATATATATATACCTATATATATATACTATATAGCACAGATGAAAAAATGGTGACATATTAAATGGCTAGTGCATCATTATACTGGCGACGAGGATTGTAATAACGAAATAGTTTTAGAAAATTGCCTCAGTATTATACCAACAAAGTTAGTGCTTTGACGTACCAAGTAATAATTTAAATTACTTGTAAACGAGTTTTGGTTCCAATATGAACCAGGAAGATACTCAAGATGTTTTGGTTCAACTCACCTAACATTCAATTTTGGTAAAAGGCAAAGTGCACGAATACTTCAGTTGATTCACAGAATACATTGTTCCCAGAGTGACAAATAAAAAAGGCTTTTCATTCATTTGTTTCTTCCATGTTCAATCACTTAAAAGGTTTGGGGTTAATATTGCAAAATTAAACAACTCCTAACTAGATGGAGCATGAGGCATATAATCGTAAGTTAATAGAATGGGTTTTAGATGTGGATTTGGAAGGTGAAATTCAGGTAAAACGAAATTGCAATATATGGAGTATAAAAGTAGTTATCCTAATGTAATTTTGACATAAAAATACTTTAAGGAGTTTAACATTACATAATTTTGTAATGTTAAAAAAAGGAAACAACAGTTTTAGTGAATGCCGAAAAGTCTTCAAAATGCTAATCCCAAAACTAAAATGTAAATTTTATGAATAAAAATATTAAGTTCTTTTTATTTGTTCATATATATAATGTTCGTATCTTATATCGACCTGGGCCAACTCCACCTGATGCCGTTTGGACAACAATTACGCTCTTAAGGAGGGTTAACGTCTGGCAGGCGGCTGGTCATAAAACTATTGCCAAAAACTTTTGCAATATGGAGGATTGAGGAGGAGTACATATTGCGTCGACCCCAAGTAATTAGGATAACAGCAGGAGAATGATGGTGACGATATAGGGTGGAGGATATTTTAATATCAAACACAAATTTATATATAATATGTTAAGACACGATATTAAAGAGTTATTTACGAAAATTATTATTATATGCCACTCTCTCTCATCTCAGCTCATATTTGTCCCACTTTTGGGCTCGAGCCTTCTTCATAACGGGAGGGAAATCAACCTACTATATCACGCTGGTCAGACGTGTTGGTATAGGGTTTTGTTTCGAGTTTTCCTTCTCTTGCATAGATGTTATATGCGTTTTATATCCCTTAGTCATCTTTTACGATCACCTACGGGTAAGAAAGGGGGTGGTGAATTGTATTCTTACTCCGTCACCACACGGAAATCTACTCTCTCAACATGGGCGGAATATGCTCTTAAATTTCTTATATTATACTTATACTAAAATAAAACATATGATCTATCTTAGACCTACATACATATCATCACGCCATATTCCTTGCAGGGTGGGCAGAAAGAACAGAACAGATCTATCTTAGATGTTATTATTAACTAATATCATATGAAAGAACGAGATAAATGAGTTATCTAAAGTATTAATATTAACACAAAGTTCTAAAAATATTAAATAAGTAATAACTTTAACCAATGTAGGCGGATATTATTAAATTTACTTACGTTTATTTATAGACACAAAGATGGTTTAGGTCTATAATCCATAAATATCATATAAAATAAGCTTATTAAATTTACACAAAACCATTCCTTTGATATTACAAGTATTTTGGTATAATCACCATCTCTTTAGCGTGACTTATATCAAAGGACCCGAGGATGCTTGGCAAATCCAATTAGAAATCTAAATATGTATGCTGTCCTGGCTCAGATCAAGTTCGCCTTGTTAACACAAGAAACTTTGAATATCGGAGGTTGCTAATCAGATTATCGAATAAGCTATAAGCCAACGTAATTAACTAATATAAGACACTCACCTTGTGCCTGGCTAAGCTGTAGTATTATACATTCAGTTTTAAAATAAGTCTTTTTATCTGATTTTACATACATACATACCATCACGCCATGTCCCTTGCAGGGTAGGCAGAGAGAACAGAGTGCCAGAGAACACTCTATCCTTGCATACTTCACTCGCTTCCTCAACATTCATAATTCTCTTCATACACGCTCGCTGGTTTCAAAGACTCTTGACTCCACCTTCCTTCAGTACATGACCGATCTGGTCTAGGTAGGTTAGTCTCGGTCTCCCCCGGTACCTACATCCTTCCACTTTCGCATTGTATATCTTCTTAACCAGAAATATCTGTATATCTGTATCTGATTTTAGATACTAGAAAATATAAGTGGTTTCTTTTCACAATCATTTTTTCATTTAAAAATATATCTTTTATTAAATTTCTTAAATAAACGGCAAGCTGCCCCAGTTTTTCATAAATTTGAAAAATAGAAAGAAACTGCTGGTAAATTTATTAAATATTATCTGCTAATTCAAATGATTGAAATTAACATTTAATATGCTTAATTATTTATAAAAACCCGATTACGAGCGAAAAATTATTGTCACAAGTGGGATTCGAACCCACACCAATTGGAAATCCGTTCTAGTCATGCTACTTCTCTCTCTTAAAAGACGAAATTATAATACGATGCGAGAATTGAATGTCCTACAATAGTTCACGGTGGTGTAAGTGGCAGCACGATTGGAACGGATTTCCAATAGGTATGGGTTCGAATCCCACTTGTGACAATAATTTTTCGCTCGTAATCGGGTTTTTATAAATATTAACTGCTATGTTGTTGTATGAAAGAGAGTATTGGTGTAAAGATGCGAAAGGGAATGCTCCGATGGTTCGGACATGTAGAAAGAATGTCGATCGAACGTCTGGTTAAGAAGATATACAATGCGAAAGTGGAAGGATGTAGGTACCGAGGGAGACCGAGACTAACCTACCTAGACCAGATCGGTCATGTACTGAAGGAAGGTGGAGTCAAGAGTCTCCGAAACCGGCGAGCGTGTATGAAGAGAATTATGAATGCTGAGGCAGCGAGTGAAGTATGCAGAGATAGAGTTCTCTGGCACTCTGTTCTCTCTGCCTACCCTGCAAGGGATATGGCGTGATGATATGTATGTATGTATGTTAACTACTAAATTTAGTAAGGACTGCCTTATAGTTAAACTTCTCCACGTTGATTAGGATATCGTTGAGGCAGTAGGAGGCTTGAAAGAGCACAGAGGCTTGAGACTTAGTGAGCTAATTAAATGAGCATACCTATGGTCACGTACTGTGCCCATAGTCTACGCGAAAATACAATAAACATTATGCTCAATAACTTCAAGAATTGCATTACCGACTAGGACCGGTATTGAAATGACATGGATGTTTGATATGACTTTTGTATTGTCCATGTTCATTCATAAACCCACTAGTTGCGATAACCTGATAAGATCGTTGAACATAAAAATAAAACCTATTAGACTCAGATAAACACATATTTGAAATCATTTAAATTAGAGTAACAGAATGTACACTGTACACTATTTATTTCATTTATAGTTTTACATTACAAGGTCCAAGTCAAAGCCACTATAGATTTGCTTTGTGTTCTCAGTGTTAATTGTTTGTGCATAGTAATTGCTACTCTCGTCTAAAGGATGTGTATATTCCATTATCAGATTTGAATGTAATTTATTACAGGCATTTTATTCAATAGGAAGAAAACCAACTCCAAGTAATTTGGATAAGTGCAGGTAAATTAAAAAGTGAGAAATTAAACAAAATAACTGTTTTTATAACGCTATCTCGTACATATAGTATTAAAATGTTATTATTTATTTTTGTTGACTCACTAGTACCGTAAGTCAAGAAAAATCGGTATGTTATTTTTACGAATTCTCAGAATATTTTTTTCTTTAAATATAAGAATAATGGTTTGTCAAATTGTTTACAACCACAATACATTTATTTCTGCATAAAAAAACATTGCAAATTTAGAAAAAAATAAAAAGCTATATCAAACAAAATACTAATTTATATATGATTTCATTTATATTTATTCATTTATATTAACTTACGATTGCGAGATATTATCTTAGAAGCATTATGAAATATATATATATTAGGGTGATTCATTTGCGACAAACATTTTTTTTTTTTAGGTGCTCAAGCAAAATTTTGTTCTACATATTGAAAAGAAAATTTTCACCAAGTTAGAGCTCTTAATTCGAGTATGAAGTGCTTGCCGTTTTAATTTGATTTTTTCCCCATTAGAAATGCATGTAAATATATTTTTTTTTTCAAATTTTTAATGCTCGGACACATTTAATGATATTGGCATTCTGATTGCTGAAATATATCCAGGATTTC